>JARWLC010000011.1:38157673-39531423 GCA_033318265.1 Phyllotis vaccarum | reverse complement strand
GAGAATTTTGGGAAGGATAAAATAAAGCTTTGTATAGAAGATAGACATGACTAGTTACAACCATGATGGAGAGTCTCAGCTTTGGAAGGAAGTGAGTGAGTCCCATGGAAGGAAGAGGGAAGGTAGGAGGGAAACTAGATGCTAAGTAGGCATGGCAGCCTCAGAGGTTGAGGTATCAGGGTGCATGGAGATGATCCTGGCAGATGAACAAAGATGATAACACTTATCAGTGTAAGAAACAGTCAGAGCTACACAAGAAAGGACCGAGGCCATATAACCAGGGTGACTCTGTCTTTATCTTAATATCAACATGATGGCTTTAAAATATTTTTATATCAGGGAATTAGCTAAGGTTTTCCTTATGAAAAGATCATGTGATTGCTATGTAGGAACAAGATAAGAGTAGTCAAAGCAGTTTGGGGACAGTCTAGGTGACATGATGCTAGCTTGGTGATTATGATGGATCAAAGATGGAAATGCACCACTAAGCCCCAACCCTCAGTGCTGTCTGTCAAATTATGTGTCTCCTGCATGCAAAACAGGTGCTCTGTCATTGAATTATACTCAGCTCTCATACTTTCAAAACTCTTTTGATGGTAGGAAGATGGCTCTTTGGATAAAGTGCTTGCTGTTGAAGCATGAATACCCAACTTCACATTCCTAGTACCCATGCAAAGGCCTGACGATGCCTGTAATCCCCTGCACTTAGGATCAGGGACAGACTGGCTGGCCAGTCTATTTGAAACTTTAAGCTTCAGGCTCAATGAGAGATGGGATATCAAAGAGGAGAAGGAGGAGGATGAGGAGGATGAAGAAAAGGAGAAGGAGAAGGAAGAGGAGGGGGAGGAGGAGGAGGGGGAGGAGGAGGGGGAAGAGAAGGAAGAAGAAGAAAACAGAGAAGCAATATAGGTAGACATTCCCACAGCAATTTCTAACTTCCATGCATAGCTCCAAAGCATGGCTGCATGTGACAGCTGGCTTTGGATGAGTGGCCCCTGCTTTTGTTTCCCTTTCTAGTCCTACCTGCTTTGGAGCTGGAGAAGAGTCCCCTCTAGATGTTTGAGCATCTCCTTCAGGTTGGTGCTCTTAGGTAGGAACCGATGTCCTCAAGGAACAAGTGGGTCACTAAAACAACCCAAAGCAAGCCCCTCCACTGTGCCTGGAGGCTGCCTCTGCCCTGGTTTTCTCCTCACAGGCAGAGACTGCTTCATAAAAGGTCCCCTTTGTGATGTAAGACTAAAATATCCACACTTCGTTAGCAAGTGAAAGGCGGTTCTGAGCCACAGGGCTTCTTGTAAGAACCTTCAAGAAGCTGAGGGCATCACAACAAATCATAACTGAGTTTTATGGGAGACAAGCATGGCCTTGGGTTGATGTCATCTGGAAAATGTTATATAAGAAGCAGTGATCCACTCACCAACATGGCCCAAGGGTGAGTGCAATACACTCAATCCTGGTGATCCAAGTTGAACCCCTAGAACTCGGAAAATTGAAGGAGAGGACAAAGTTGTTCTTGGACCTCTACACATACAATGCGCGCGCGCGCGCGTGCGCGCGCGCACACACACACACACACACACACACACACAATCAGACAAGAAAGAAAACAGCAATGATTTCCAAACCTGGCATGGGGACCTATAACCAGTGTTTACAGGTAGTATCTCAGAGTTCAGCATCAGTCAAATGAAGGGTGTTGAGAGGTTGGCGACACTCATGGTAAAATGTACAGTGTTCTCTGAGGCATTGCCACATGGAGCCAGAGAATCTGGAGGTATAAAAGTTTCTAGGGAGTTGTCTTGTTTCCTGTTCTGAGCAGATGGGATTTAAAACACGTGTGGGCCAATGAGATGGCCATAGCAGGTTGCTGACAGTTAGGTGTGGGATTTGAGGATGATGGTAAAGTGAGATGTAAGCTGGAGTCATTCGTAGAAAGGAGAGAAACAAAACTGTGGAAGGGAGGAAGGAAGGAGTGTGAGGCTTGTGAGGCTCCCATGTCTAGTGTGCATGGGAGAAAGTGTTACAATAGATTTCTGGGCCTGGCTAGCCAGAGGTCCAGACCCACAGACCTGCAGTTCCAGACCGCTCAGCCGCCCACCACTGCTTAGGCCCCCAAAATGATTCAGACACCTATATTAAATTCATGCGGTTTGGCTTATGGCTCAGGCACATTGTTAGCTAGCTCCTTCATGTTAACTCAACCCATTTCCATTAATCTTTCCTCCCATGTGGCCTGTGGCCCACCTGTGTTTCTTACATGTTTCTTTTTTGGGCGTCTGGCTTGATCTGTCTCTGACTGTGCCCTTTCTTTCCTACCTATTCTGTGTCGTGTCCCCCCCCCCCCACTTTTCCTCTGGTGCCTGTCATGGGCCAAAACAGCTCCTTTATTTAAAGATTGATATTCACAGCATACAGAAAAACATTCCTACAGAGAGATGTGTTGTGGAGAGGAAGCTGAGTGTCCAGGGCAAAAAGATCTTCAGGAAGAATGAGTGGTTAGTGGGTGGATGTTCTGTAGTCCCTGGATAGTGAGGAGAAGCCAGTGACTCTGGAGTTCAGGATTATCTTTTATAGGGGTGTGTGTGCTTGGGACAGGCAGAGACCTGCTTCCCAGAAGCCAGTGTGTTGAGCATGATCTGTCCTTTTCCTTTCTGAGACTCTACAAAAACCATTGACTAGTCTTCTTATTTGTGTTTTATAAAGAAAAAAAAAACATTTTTAAGAAATCCAATTAGGATTGAGTAAACCCAGAAACATGGGTTATCTTAATTCTAAAATTGGTCCCTCAAAGAAAAGCTTCAATTATTTTTTTGGTGGATATTTGCCTTGAAGAAGTCATTCTCCAACCTTTTGAACACTTATAAGCTTGGAGCCGCTATTGTGAAATTCCTGGGGTGAATTTACTTCTGAATCTGTAAACAGGGGTCCTGAAAGGGGCCTTTTTGGCCTTTGCTTGCTGGTGAGAGAAGGTCCATTTCCAGGGAGACCTGACTCTGGTCACCTGTTGCAAACAACCTAGTATGTCCAGAAACAATGGAAGTCCAAGGGAGATTGTTTTTGAAACAGGATAGTGAAATCACTCAGTTGTCAATGATATTCTTTAATGCTGGGAAGCCATGCTTACCTCTCTCTACTCAGAGCGTAGAATCTGTCCCAACTCTTTTTCTAGGCTACACTGTTTTAATTTTCTTCCTTTTCTTGGTGCCTGGCTTGTGATCGTGTATGAATATGGGCAGTGTGGATGTCAGAGGATGACGTCCAGTGTTAGTCCTTACCTTCCATCTCCATGAGGGGGTCTCTTGTGTGCCACTGAGTACTCTAGGCTAGCCCACTCAAGAGCTTCCAGGGATTCTCCTGGCTTGTCCTCCATCTCACTGAAGAAGTGCTGCGATTACAGATGTGAGTCATCATATCTGGTTTTAAGTGGGTTCTGGGGATCTGGACTTGTGTCCTCAGGCTTATGGGACCAGCAGTTTATCCGCAGAACATCTTCCTGACTCATTATACATTGCACATATTTACATATGAACAAAGATTTGTGAAATTAAACAACTTTGTGGCATTATTTAATGTGTTGTTTTCTTGTATTTTTTAGTGAGTGAGTGTGTGTATGTGTGGTATATTTGTGCATACGTATTTATGTGTGTGTGTACTTTATTGCTCAATTTTATCATTTTCTGCTGCAGCCCTTTCAGGCAGAGTCTCTCTGAACTTGGAGCTAGTCTGGTGGCAATAAATTGCCAGTAATCCTCCTGTCTCCACCCTTCACAGCACTAGCATTATGGTAATGTCCTACTGTTTACATGCGTGCTAGGGATTTGAACTCTGCTTACCCATCAAGTGCTCACCAAGACATCTTTTCAGCCCCAACTTTTTTTTGGATATTTTATATTATATTTTAAATTTGCCTTTGTGTTATGAAATACTTAATACACAGAAGCAAAAAGGAGAGTACAAGAACCCATGTAAATTTAACACTCTTAATCTTTTGCTATATTTAGTCCTCATGTAGATATATGTATTAAATTGTTTTTTGTAACCTGAGAGTTTGGCTGCAGGGCACTCTTAGTGACAATAATCTATTGCTGCTCGGATTCCTTATGTGATATGGTATGGCACTCGTACAATATATACCCAGCCTCCTGTATACTTTAAATATTCTCTGGAGTACTGATGCTATCAACCACACTACAAATCCTGTGTGAATCACTGTTCAGAGAATAATAGCAAGCAATGGTGTGTGAATGTTCAGAATAGCTGCCTTAAGAACTGTTTCTTGATTCATGGCTACTTGGATCTACAGATGTAAATCTGAAGATACTGAGGGTAAAAAATATATATACACATAAAGATTTGGGAAGCATTTAAAAGTTACAATTCATCTTCTACAAGCTTCTCTAGAGCCAGGCACAGTGGTACATATGTATAATCTCAACACTTGGGATGTTTAGGTAGCAGAATTATGAGTTCAGAGTCAGCCTTGGCAATATATTGAGACCCTATCTTTAAAACAAAACAAAATCACAAGCCAAAACATACAGTTTCATCTCTAAGAGCTTTACCATAACCTCAAGTGACACGATCACAGTGTCATTCTTGCCCCAACTATAATCGTCTAATCTAAGTCTCTTTAGTCATCCTGCAAACATCTTGTTTCTCTTGTCTAAAGCCAGATCCAGTCAAGAGCATCCTCTTCATGTAGACAAGCATTCCCCACATCCCTGCTTCCTGAATAGACTGTTGCCCTGATTTAGAAGGATGCTCTTTATTCCAGATCTAACTGGTTGTCTTCATTGGCTTTCTCCTCTGTGTTGCTTGTATCTGGAACTCATAAAGAACTACAACTACCCTAGATGGAAAGTCACCCTGTCTGAGGAGGGCATCTATGGGTGATTTCCAAATCCCATCACAAGGGAGCCATGTGCTGCCTAGTACCCGCTGTGCTAAAGCCATTTCCCTTTGGGACTGGAGAGTCATCTGTGGATAGATCCTGAGCCACTTGCGAACAAACATCTAGTTTACCAGCAACATTTTTAAAATTCTATTTCCCCTAATTTTGTTTTCAAATGGCAGTGGTTTTGCTGTACTCAAGGGACGTAGTGTGGTGCTTCCATACCTGTGCACATTGTGCACTGAGCAAAGCACTGCCAACTTGTCTTTTATGGTAAGAACATGAAGCTCCTCTCTTGACTAATTTGAAGTATATACCACATTACTAGTGGTCACAGTCACTGCTTTGTGATGGAGTTACCAGACAGAACTCCTTATCTCTATCTTTGTGCTTCAGGTCAAGTGCCCTCCCCTCTCCCACTCTATGCCCTATCATCTATCTGACTTAATGCTCTCAGTATCCACTGATTATTCTTGTTTGGATCAATATTCCATGATGAAACAAAAAAGTCATGATTTTTCAATTTTACCTTTTTAATAATAATAATAATAACAACAATAACAACAACAATAATAATACCCAGCCATTTACTTCTCTCCTGGTCTATCTCTTTTGGTTCTTGAGATTTAACCCGGGCCTTTTGCATGCTGGGTAACTGTTTACATTAATTTGCTTTCTGTTGCTTGATAAAATGATGACCAGAACTAACTTGGGGGGTGAAGGGCTTATTTCATCTTAGGTCATAATCCACCACTAAAGGAAGTTAGGGCAGGGCTTGAAGCAGAAACCACAGAAGGAATACTGCTTATTGGCTTGCTCTCACTATGGCATCTGTCCAACTAGCTTTCTTATATAGCCCAAGACTGCTAAGGATGGTCTTGGCCACAGTGGGCTGGGCCCTTCTCCATCAACTAGCTATCAAAAACTGCCCCAGAGACATGCCTAACCAAGATTAACCACCATAGCACATATCATTGAGCAATACCCCTGGCTCAATTGCGATTTTCAGATTCAGAAGTTGAGGAAGTCAGGTTTCTTTTAGCAAGTCATTCTGGCCTCCTTGGTAAAAATATCAACTGCAGTCATTACACTAAAAATGTTTCATTAACTACTTTTGTGTGTATGTTATAAATGTGCAAGTGTACACATGCCATGATGCAGGAGAGCAGCTTTGGGAATCTATCCTGTGGGACCTGGGTGTTGAATTTAGGTCTTCAGTTTATGGTGAGCATCTTTACTCACTGAGGCACCTCACTAACTTTTTTTTTAATATATACATTTTAATGTAAAATTGTCTCAAATGTATTTAGCGGGCACATCTCAAGCTAGGCACTGGGCCCTTCTGAGCTGTCTTTACCCCCTCAATCCCCTTTAAAACATCTTAGCTTCTGCCTCAAGGTATTTCAGATTCATTGTCTGAATTGTTCCTTGATCCTGGGCTAGCCATTTCTTCACAGAGTTCTGGTTCCTTACAGTGGAAGCCCAGTAGATAGGTACCCAAACATGGGTTTGTGGATGCTCATGTTTGCTTAGGCTAAACTTAAGCTCTTTAGAGGCAGAGTGAGGAAATTTGTTTTTCATTCATTCATCCATTCATTTGTGTATGTGGCGTGTGTGTGTGTGTGTATGTGGTGTGTGTTTGCTTCAGGAGATTGGGGGACAGCCTCATGTATCCTTCTTTAAGTGCTGTACCCCGTCTTTTTTTGAGACAGATTTTCTTATTGGCCTGGAGCCTGGAGCTCATCTAAAGGCTAGGCTGACTGGCTAGAGAATACAAGGAATCTAACCACCTCTGCCTTTATAGTGCTGTGATTACAAATGCACACCACCACAGCAGACTTTTTTTTTTTTTTTTTTTTTTTTTTTTTTTTTTTTTTTTTTTTTTTAAGCCTGACATTTTAGTTAGGGTTTCTATGCTGTAGCGACTCCATGACCATGGCAACTATTATAAGGAAAACATTTAATTGAGTGGCTTACAGTTCAGAGGTGCAGTTCATTATCATCATGCTGGGACATTGTGACATACAGGCAGACATGGTGCTGGAGAAGAAGCTGAGAATCCTGTATGTTGATCCAGAGGAAACAGGAAGCCTCACTTGTCATGGCTTGAGCATATATGAGACCTCAAAGTCCACCTCCACAGTGACACACTTCCTCCAACAAGACCACACTATTCCAACAAGGCCAAACCTCACAATAGTGTCACTCGCTTTTGGGGACCATTTTCTTTTAAACCACCACGCATGGGTTCTAGGGATTCAACTCAGATCAGAGGTATAATACTATAGTCCCAGCGGCTGGGGAGACAGGCCAGAGCAGTCCAGGATGAGTTCCAGCCCAAGAACAATGCTTTTTCTTTCCACCCCCAAATATTATACATTCATCTTAATATTTCCAAGTTGACCAATAGAATATTACATAGGTTTTCCCAATTTTCAAATTTAATATAGATTTTTAAAATTTAATCACTTTGATTATGTTCCTGCACATCTTTTTTTCTATGTGGTTATTTTAGCTTATAATAGTTGTTCTGTACTGAATTATATCATCCTATGATATTCATAGTTTCAAAACACATCTCAGTATTTTCTCTAGCAATGGAATGGTTGAATGAAGTCTAAGGCTGCTCTGTGGGAGGTGACCCCAAACATGGTTTGCCAAAGTGTTGGCCACAAAATTTGGAGAAGACCTCTTTCTTCTGAGGGGCTGTTTCCAAAATTACTGGTTTATTTTAGCTTTCAACTCTAGTGCTTGATTTTTCTCTCTTACTTTAAGATTAGGCTATGATTTGGGTATGTAAAAATAATTGCACAATTCAAAAGTTAAAGCTATATAATTAGAAAAGCTTGTGTTTAGTCCCTTCCAATTTTGTTCCTGTTCTATATGTAATTATTTTCATTTCTTTGTTGTATTAAAATTTATTCTTATTTATGTATATGTGTGTGTGTGTCTGTATGAGTGAGTGTATGCCATACCTATGTGGGTCCTGGAAGAAGGCCCCAGATCTTGTGGAGCTGGAGTTACATGCTACCTGATACAGGTGCTGGAAACTGAAATTGGGTCCTCTGGAAGCATAGCAAGTGCACTTACCTGTGAGCCATCTCTCCAACCCCCTTTATTAGTTAGTTTATTTTCTTTTTCTTTTCATGTGTCTGTGGTGTCTGTATGTACATGTTCATGTATGGATAGGCACAGGTGTTTGCCTGCTTATGGAAGGCCTGAAACTCTGTTTGGAGTCTTTTTCATTATTTTATACATTTATTCATTGAGGCAAGGTCTCTAAACTAAACCAAGAACTTGACTATATCTTGCTTCAGGAATCCTCTTTCTCTGCCTTTGGAGTACTGGAATTGTAGGCAGGATTCCACACCCACCTGGTATTTATGGGGGTGCTGGGATTCAAACTCTGATCTTCACATTTGCACACAAGCTCTTTATTTGTCAGGCCATCTCCTAGTCCTTATTTGTTCCTTTAATGCTTCCATTTATCAAATATATGCCATTCATATATGCATATAAGTACTATACTATATTATGCATGTCAGTAATATTCTCTATTTTCTCTCCTTTAATACAAAAGGCTTTTCTCATTATTCACCATGAGTTTATATGCCCAACCCCGCTTATGCTAGGGATCAAATCCAGACTTTCATGCATGTTAAAAACATGCCCTATTGTGGTGGGGATTATGTGTTGTTACATTGTAAATAATTGTCCTGCCTTCTAGTTTAATAAAAATGCTGATTGGCTGAAGTCAGATAGGAAGTGTGGACAGGGCTACCAGACTAAGAAATCTCTGGGAACAGGGAGAACAGAGCAGAAATGCCACAGAGAAGCCAGGCAAACCAGAAGATGCAGAGGACAACTATGCTGCTCTGAGAAAAGGTACCATGCCGCATGGCTGAACAGGATAAGAATCATGGGTTAGTTTAAGGGTAGAGTTAGCAAGTTATATGCCTGGGCCCCAGGTCAATCAGTGTGCAATTAATATAAGCGTCTGTATGTTTCATTGGGACTATGGGACACAAGGCTGGGACAGAAAGTCCAGGTCAGAAGCATAATACTACACTCTATCACTGAGATATACCCTCAGGGCATTCATGTAAATGTGTATGTATGAATGTATGTATGCATGTGTATATGTATTTTACAGAATGTATACTGGAGCTATCATATCCGTATACAGAATTCTTTCATACACTTCACAGGTGAATCCTGCTTCAATTTGTTGAATATGTCATTTCCAACTTATAGCTTTTGGTATTATTTCTGAGTTTTTATTATTTTAAATGGTGCCTAACAATAGCTTTACACTCCTGTTATTTTATTTTTGTGCAGGAATATCTTTATGACGGGATTTACATGGTTGGATGTGCTAACACCTGTCTTTTTTTCTTCCCTTCTTCATTCTTTTTCTCTAACATTTAGATGATGAAGCTGTTATGTACAGAAGATGAAACGGTCTGTAACAGTATCCCGAATCCCCACCTTGGGCTGACGTATTGCCAGCACACTGAATCCTCTCCTTCCCTCCCTCCCTTACTCCCCACTTCTTTCATTCTCTGTGTGTGCTCATATGCACACAGTGTGCTTCATGTATGCGTCTTATTTGCTTGCTTTTGAGACGAAGTTTAATGTAGGCCAAACTAGCCTCTAATTTTCGGTGTAGTTCAGAATGGTCTTTACCTTCTGACCCTCTCAAGCGCTGGGATTATGGGCCTGCACTACCACATCCAGCTTCACATCCCTTTCTTACAACACTCTCATTTCCCTCACAAGATGTAGTGATTATTCGAAGGTCTGTGTTGACTACTTCCAGTGATTTCTTTTTCTTTCTTTACATTCTTTGTTTTATTATTTATTTATTTCGAAACAGTCTTACTTTGTAGTTCTGGATAGCCTAAAATTCCCTATGTATAGACCAGGCCAGGCTTTGAACTCAGAGATCTATCTGCCTCTGCCTTCTGAGTGCTCTATTAAAAGCATGTGCTACCATACCTGCCTTTTTTCATTAAAAAAAATCACATTATTTATTTACATATTTTTTTCATGTATGTGCATGTGCCATGGCAAGTGTGTGAGAGTCAGAAGATAGCTCGTGGGAGCTGGCTCGTCACCATATGGGTCCTGGGGACTGAATTTAGGTTATCAGTTTTGGAGGTCAGTGTCTTTACCTTCTGAGCCATTTCACCAGCTTCTTTTATGGTGTTTCATATAGCACCTCACTCTATACCCAGGCTGTCCTGGTACCTCCATGTATCCCTGGCTCGCCTTGAACCCATGATAGTTTTCTTGGCTTAGGTTCTTGAGAGCTAAGATTATAAATACCAGCCACCACTACACACAAATTCTTGTGATTTTTTTTATAGTCTTATCATATATCTATGTATCTTCAAATAATATACAATTTTAGTAGGCTGATAAAATTGCTTAATAACACATTTTTAGTACATATCTCTGTTAAATGACATAAAACTGGGAATAAAATCACTATATTCACACACTTTAAAAAATGTTACTTTAAAAATATTTTATTTATTTTTTCAGAGTTTTACATATAAGAACTATATTATAACATTTATGACTCTTCTCTAATCCTCTCATAAATTTTCTAATTTTCTCAAATTTATGACATCTTCTACAATTATACGCCCCTCCCCCCACATCCAACTGAATCCATTTAGTGTTTCTCCTATGTACATGTGTTTAGGGCTGACCCTTTGGGATTGAGTAAACTTTCAGGAGGTTCATTGTAGTGGGATTATGTTCTGTTATATTATAAATAATTGTCCTGCCTATTGGCTTAATAAAAAGTGCTGATTGGCCGAAGGCAGACAGGAAGTGTGGGTGGGGTTACCAGACTAAGAAAACTCCGGGAACAGGAAGAACAGAGCAGAGATGTGAGTGAGATGCCAGAGAGACCAGCAGAGAAGCTAACAGATGCAGAGGACAACTATGCTGCTCTGAGAAAAGGTGCTGAGCTGCATAGCTGAATAAGATAAGAATCATGAGTTAGTTTAAGATCAAGAGCTAGCTAGCAATATGCCAGTCATAGGCTGATCATCATAAAATTAATATTAGCGTCTATGTGTTTCTTTGAAACTTTGGGACTGCTAGTCCAGGCCTGAAACCTGATACTAAAGTTCAACCTCAGAGAAAATTGAGCATCCCTTTCTCAGTATCCATTGACTGTCTACAATTTCTTCATCCAGGCATGAGGCCTTATGAAACTTTCCTATCCATATTCATGTTTACTGGTACTGTAATCATGAAGGTCTTGTTTAGGCAACCATATTGTTGAATTTTCATGGGTGCAGGGTCCCTATCATATCTAGAAGACTCTGTCCCAGTGACATCCTGGTCCTCCTGCTCTTACCATCTTTCTTCATTCTCTCCTATGATGTTAAAGGTCAAATGAGGGTCCTGCACATGCCAGGCAAATGTATATATCTTGTTGTGAATTTTTTATTGTACATTAATTTTGTAGTCTAGTCACGGTGAAAGACAAAGATACAGGCCATTCATTTTCATATTTGTGTAGTATTCTCTTGATTGTAGCTTTCTACTCTCCAATAGACATTGAACTGTTTAAAACATACCTTAAAATTCCCAGTTTAAAACACCTATTTCTTTCAATTATATGTATTTATTGTGTGTACATGTGCACATGTGACACTTAATATGAGTGATGAGAGCACATGTAGGAGGCAGTTTGCTTGTTTCACAACATGGGTTCCTGAAACTGAACTCTGGTCGTCAGTTTTGGCAACAGAGCCCTTGACTGCTGAGCCATCTCACTATCCCAAAGTTTTATTTTAATTTTTTAAAATTAAGAATGATACTAAAATGAATATCCTTGTATGTAGAGTTGGCTTATACATGAAGAGTTTCTTTAGCCTGTATATCTAGGATTGTGATTGCTGGGCTGTAGACGATGCACAAGTTCAACTTTACTAGATGTATTATTAAGATGTAGTTACAAAATACAGTTAATATTCATTAAAGCAGACTATTGATCATTTATAGAATTGTTGGTAGGGCTGAAGGAATAGACTCTAGACAGAACTTTAGGAATGACTCCCAAAACCACACCAAAGGACAGGGCCACCAGGGAAGCCACCTCTTTCTCTTTCAAGCGGAAGCTGTGATTTGAACCAGAATGTGGCCAATTCAATTCTGGCTCCAAAGCCACAGGGCTTTAGGTACAATTAAGAAACCACTCTAGCTAAATCAAGAAGCCATGGTTAGACCTGCTGGCTCCAGAACCAAGCCTATGCTCTGAAACCACCTTCTCAAATTGGGAATTCACCATTATAATCCTTGCCCACAAAATAAATACCCTTAGCCCTGCCTGGCTTCCCACTTAACTCAGTTCAATCTCAGTGGGAATGCTGGATGAGTGAAACCTTAATTACAATGGAGTGCTACTGGTGTCTTGGAAATGCTTTTTGAGTTTTCTGTCTTTGAAATCTAGGGAGGCCTACTAGAAGGAGGTTGGAATGAAAGTTGAGTAACCAGTTTCTAATATCAGCCACATGAAGCAATGCCAATCTCTTTCTCTGTTGCTTGTGCCAATCTGTACTCCTGGCAGCAATGTATGGGAATGTCTGTGGCTCGGTGTCCTTGCCAGAGCATGGTTTTGTTGGATCTTTGCTTTTGAAAGGTTATTTTAGTATGACATTGTGCTCCATCGTTAATAGTGAGGTAGTATGGGCTTTACATATTTTGACTATTGACGCTTCATTTTCACAGTAGATCTGCTGATTTTCCCTATTCTTTCTCTTCGGGATTCTCAAGCTTTCCAGGTAAGAAATATTTGTTGATATGTTGCACATATCTTTACAGGTTCAGGTTTATTTTCTCATTTTCTCCTAGCCATGCAAAAGACAGCATATTACTCAACTTTAATAATACTTTCTTTGTAGTTTCTATTTTTCTTGCTTGGTCTTAAAATAAACCTTGTCCTACCTACCACTCATTAGGATTTTATGTTGTTGTTTTTAATTTTGTTTGTTTGTTTTTTTGAGACAGGGTTTCACTGTGTAGCTCTGGCTGTCCTGGACCTCACTCTGTAGACCAGGCTGACCTTGAATTCACAAAGATCTGCCTCCTGAGTTCTGGAATTAAAGACATGAGCCACCACCACCTGGCTCATTATGATGTTTTAAAAGATCCGATTTTATTATTAGTTCCTGACTCATAATAGTTGAACTTATTTATATATTCGATGAAATTTTGTTGCTTTGCTCAGACTGGTCTTGAATTCCTGGACTCTGCCTCTGTCTCTGTGATAGCTGGAATGATACCAACTTTAATTGGTTTTTATGTATGTGTGGGAGAGAAATCCATGTTCCTTTTTTTTTGCTTGAATATCCCTCTATTCTGCAGTGCCAGGTTCATTTGAGCGTTTCTTATTTCCACAATCCCCTTTTGTTCCACAGGTCTGCTTTTTATCCGTTGTGTGTTTTTAAACACACAGTTCTAATTGCTTCTAATGCATTTGGCAGACTACTTTTATTAGACTAATCCCTTTTTCATTGACTTTATATACATTCTAAAATTACTTTAAGTCTTGAAAAATGCCTTATTAAGATTTTTTTATTGGAATTATATTGAATTTGGAGAACAATTTGTGTAGAATTTGATATCTTTAACACAATCTATCTTCTATGTACAGTAAAATGATGCCACCCTGTGTATTTATGTCCTTTATTGTGGCACTAGGGATTGAACCCAGGGCTTTATGCATACTAGATAAACACTGTATCACTGAGATGCCCTCAGCTTTATTTAGATTTTATTTAATTTTCTTCATGAAAGTTGCATGTGAAGGCCCCAAGAACTTGTGTATCTTTTGTTCAATTTATTCTATTTCTATTGTAAATGACATGCTATTTGGAGAGAGCGACTTACTCACTGTGTTGCTTCTGCTGGGCTTCAGCAATCCTCTTGCCTTAGTCTGCTGAGTGCTAGGATTACAGGTGTGCACAACTGCACTGGGCTATTGGACTTGGTTGTAAAGAGCTGTATTTGTATTTCACAACTGAGTTCATTTTTATTTTGCTCTTGTGAGTTGGGAGGCACTCTTTGACATGTTACATACATTGCTTTCTCTCACCAGTTTGTATTTTCCTGCCTCATGAATGCTGGTTTGAATTTTATTAACTCCTCTACCATATCAGTTCAGATAACAATATGATTTTCTCCCACTAATGAGATAGAAGATGTGACTATGTATTCTACTGTTGACCTAAGCTTTTGTTTTTGGAAGAGACTCAGCTTGGTCATGATGTTGTTCTACTCTGCTAAATTGCCAGATTCAGTTTTCCAGGACTTTGTTCAGGATTTTTGCATTTATGTTCATAAATGAGATTGACCTTGAATTTCCCTTTTAAAAGCTATGCTTGCTTAATTTTTATTTTTTATACAAGCTTAGAAGTTACACACAAAATGAGTCTGGACAAGGTTCTCTTTTAAATTTTTATTTATATATATATTTATTTATTTGAGGACACTTAAGATCTATTCAGTTAACACATTGAAAGCACACAAAGCAATGTTGTTGACATGCTGCACTCATGATCATGAGAGTGCAAGCATCCTGCATCGTGTAAACCCTTTACCTTTTGGCAGCAGCCCACCCCCAGCCCCTGGCAAGCAGCAGTTTACCTTTTGCTTCCATGAGTTTACCTAGCTTAGTTTTCTCATGTGAGAAAGCTAATGTAGCAGTTGTCTGTCTGTGGCTGTCTTATTCTACTTAGCATAATGCCCCATGGTTTCATCCATGTTGTCACAAATGGAAAGGCTCCCTTCTCTTTAAGAGCCAGGTGATATTTCATTGTATATATGCACCATATTTTCTTCATCCATTTGCTCTGTTGATGGACACCTGAGCTGATTCTGTCCCTTGGCTACTGTGATATGCATAGCACCACAATGCTGATAGGAATGCAAATATTTCTTCGAGATCTTGCTCTCATTTCCTTTGGAAATATATTCAGAAGTCAGATTGTTGGATCATATGGTAATTCTATTTTTAATATTTTGGGGCTCTTTCCAAACTTTTCCATAATGACTGCACCAATTTACATTCCTGCTAACAGTGTGCAAAGGTTCCCTTTTCCCTGCTTTCCTGCCCACCGATGCTTCTTATCTTTGTTGTTTTCTTCTTTCTTTTGTTCTTTTTGACAATAGCTAACAAGTCTGAGGCGATGTTATTATGGCTTTGATTTTAATTTTCCTGATAATTAATTCCTCAGATACTTGTTTTTGGATTTTTAAAAGCCGTTGGAAGCCATTTGCTCTGTGAGAGGCCAGTCCCTTGGATCTTTATCATTTACTTGCTGGGAGCCCTTGGAAGGGTAACTTACTGATCTGAGGCCTAAGTGTAGTAGAGCATGGTGTCTTTGCCTTGGAGACTGGTTACACTGGTCTGAGCATTTGCAGTCTGCTCTATTAGGCTTTCAGCATACATCTTTCAAGAAAACTAATCTCAAAAACTGCCTTAAGGGACGACACTGTCCAGGGGGTTGTTTCTAAGTAGACTCTCCCCTTGGTGTGAGTTAGGTAAAGAGGACAAACATGGAGACTGTTTATATGGTTGAGATCAGAAGTATTGACAATGTATTTCTAAAGTCCCAATTCCAAGACACTGAATCATAGACTTTTAGCTCTGGAAGGATCTCACAGGATTATCCTGTCAATGATAATGTCAGCCAAGAAGGTCCTTAGTTGTTTAGCTCTTAATCACCTCCATTTTAAATTGCATGTGAATTTTTTTGTATGTAAACTTTAATTTTTAAACATGAATGCTTTCTCACAGCAACCCCCACAAAAGACACTTTGAATGACATGAGAGACAAATGCAAAGTCAGTTTCTCTTCTCCTGTTGCCTGAGCTCCACTTTCTCCAGAGAGATGGAACTTTCCAAACTATCTGAGTCATCTGGTAGTTCCTGCTGAATTCTAAACGATAAGACTTTATTTTTATTTCTCGACTTGTAAGTTTCTAAACAGTGGCTATTGTCTCCCTGTCCGAACAATGGTGACTCTGTCTTTTCTCTTGTTCGTCATGGTTTATTTTTAGTTTATCTCTTGCCTACTACTATGAGTTTAAACAAAAATATTATTTTTGAGACAATCTCATTATGTAGACCAGGCTGGCCTAGAGCTCACAGATATCAACCTCACTCTGCTCGCCCCCAGTGCTGGGAATCAATGATGGGCACCACCACACCAGGCGAAGCATATTCTTGAATGTTTATATTTTGACCTAAAACTGGAGGTTTTCTGGTTTCTTTCTCACTGAATAAAGTAAGAACACCAGTTCCTCCAGATTTACCTGCCTTGTTCTGGCTTCAGTCTTCTCTTAGCCCTTAGCTTCCATATTGGAACACTTCAATGTCTATTAATGGAAATGTCTATTAATGTCCTGCATGGAAAGCAATGAAGCTATGTACTAAGCCTGGTTTCCTCACACATGCTCATTTCCATAACATTCTCTTATGTTTTGTCTGTGAATGTTTCTGAATATTGAAAGCCAATATATAGAATAGAATATTAGAGTTACATAGACACGTGCTCAATGGACAACTGTGTGATGTGACTGCATAAGCAGAGAAAGAATGGAATCCTAAATTAATAGACCTTGGAATTTGGTAGAGAAAACATTTCTCAAAACTCTGCAGGAAGAGCTCTTTTTACAAAAGGGGGAAAAGGGTGGCACACTGTAACTAAATCATCCTTGAGTATCTATGGAGATTGGTTCCAGAAACTCAAAGCCAAAAGTCGATGAATGCCTAAATCTGTTATAACATCATGTATACCCTAATCTCATTCTCCCATACACTTTAAGGTATGTGTGTTTAGTATCTAATGAAAGATAACATTACAGAATAGTTATGCACTGTATTGCTTAAGGCAATTTTCTCAACTTTCCTAATGCTGTGATCCTTTAATACAGTTCCTTGTGTTATAATGACCTAGTCATAAAATTATCTTATTGCTACTTCATAACTGTAATTTTATTGCTGTTAGGAATTGTAATGTAAATATCTGATATACGACCTCTGTAAAAGGATTGTTCAGCTCACAAAAGAATAGCAACCTACAGGTTGTGAACCACTGGATTAGGGAATAATGACAAAAAAAATTGTCTATGTATGTTCTATACAGATGCAGTTCTTTTGTTTTATCTATGCTGGTTGAATCCAGGGATAGTGGACCCTTGGATATGGAGGGCCAGCTATAACTGTTTTTGTAATTGTGCTACTTATTCATCTTATACTAAATTATCCATTGATCAAACTATATATTTCTTATGGGGATCTGTTTTCTTTATGAATTTACTTATTTTGGAGCTGGTTGAGTCTTTTGAAGTTTTCTAGGTTCTAATTTGGGCAGTTTTCTGGGCCTGCTGCATTGCTACCACTTAGGTGGGGTTGAGTCTTTCCATTCTCTCGTGGATTAAGACTACTGCATCTGTGACCTTATATGCACGTTCAGTGACTGTGTATGTGATGCACTTGCATGTCTGTAGTGTACGCACTCAAATGTGGAGGCCAACAAGGAGGCTGGATATCCTGCCTTTTCACTCTGCCTTATTCCTAGAAACAAGATGTCTCAGTGAACCTGGAGCTTGACATTTCCCACCATCATGCTAGTCCTGGTTGGCAAGCAAGCCCAGAAATCCTCCTCTCTCCAATGCCTTCTCCACTCCAGTGCTGTGGTTACAGGCTGTGTAGCTATGCTTGGCTTGGTCCATCTGAACTTAGGTACTCATGCAAACATGGCAAATACTCTTACTCACTGAGTCATCTTTTAAGTCCCCCTCTGTAACTTTTTTCTATTAGTTACTTTTTTCATTGTTGAGAGAGAAGCAATTTAAAGAAGGAAGTTAACTTTGCTTCCTGGTTTAAAGGGACATGTCCCCTTATGATGGAGAAGTCACTGTGACATGAGACCAGTGAGACGCTGGTCCCATGGTGCCTGTAGTCAGGAAGCAGAGAGTTGATGGGTGGAATTTAGCTGGCTTTTGCCTATTCCCTTTCTATTTAGTCTAGGACTTCAGCTCAACTTCTGCCTACACCCAGGGTGGGCCCTCCATCTTTAGTGAAACCTGGTAGACACTCTCACAGATGTGCCCAAAGTGTTTCCTAAGACACTTCCAAATACAGTCAAGTTGACAAGCAAATTCTAGTATCACCCATTTTTTTTCTTGTTTGGCTGAGATATGCTCTTGAAAAATGTTTGCAGAGAAGATCAATATGTGATAACATCAATCCTAAATTAGACATTACTGCCTATATTTTATTCCTATTCTTGATAACTTTGGAAAGATTCCCATTTTATGCTTAAAATGAAATTTCCTTGAAACTTAAAGCTGAAATCCTATTTTTGTATGGCCCTGACTTTTTGCTAAGAGCCTCATTACTACACTGGAGATAAAACTCAGTGGTAGAAAACTTGCTTAGCCTTTGCCAGGTACTGAGTTCAATTCCTAGTATAAAGTAGAAAAATTTAGTGTAGCTCAGTGGTAGAAATGTCCAGAGTTCATTTCCAAGTACTTAAATCCCTTACCAATATTATTTTTGTTTCTTTATAGGTGTGGTAATTTGAATGAGAATTGCCCTCATAGGCTTATATGTTTGAATACTTGATTTCTAGTTGGTGGAACTGTTTGGAAAGGATTAGGGGGTGTGGCCTTATTGGAGGAAGTATGTCAATGGTCAGGGGAGCTTTAAGCTTTCAAAAGACTCATGCTGTCTCAGTGTATTCTTTCTGCCTTTGACTTATGGATCAAGGGTGAGCTCTCTGCTGTTCCTGCTGCCGTGATTTTTGTTCCCACCATCATGGATTCTAATCCTCTGATTAAAGCCAAATTAAACTTCCTCTTATAATTTTCCTTGGCTATGGTGGTTTGCCACAGCTATAGAAAAGTAACTAAGATAGATGTTGGTCCCAGGGAGGGAGCTACTGCTGTGATGATTCACGGTGTTTTATGGATGAATGTGGAATAATTTGGGGCTTTGGACTAAAAAAGTGGTTAGACACTGAAAGAGGAGCATAATGGCTGTCCACGTAGGAGCTGGAAGACAACAGTGCTGACTGCAGTATGGCCCATCAGCCCAGCTCCTGGGCTTCAGAGAACAATATAGCAACTGGGTTAGAGACCATTCTTGGGATATTTGGGTAAAGTATGTGGCTGTTATTGTCCTGTCCTAAGAATTTCTCTGAGGCTAAATTCAGAAGCAACAAACTATATTTATTTTTTGAGTGGAGGAGATTATGAGACAGCCCAATATTGATTCTGTCCTGTAGTTGTTAGTAGTCGGTCTTAAGCAGGTATAATGGAGAAGAGGAAGTAGGGCAAAAAGACATACAGAATGTACAGTTTGAAGAGAAAAAGAGCAATAGGAAATTTAATATTGAAGCCAAGGCTTGTGCTAAAAGAGATGATGATATCTATATGAGGCTTGCTGTGCACTGGGATAAAAGGGGTGGGGATCTCACAGCAAGACCCCACTTAGGTAGACTAAAAAGCACAACAGCAACAAAAAATCTGTTGCAAATGTGATTCTAGGGTGTCAGGCTCCTCTCCAAGTTGGTAGCCAAACTTAGCAGTGTGGTACATATGGTTCTCTGGTTATAGAGTCATGGAGGATATATGAGTAAGGGGATTGGGGAATCTTCCTCTATAATTAAGGGATGTCGCTGAAGCCAGGTGTGTGCAGGGAAGTCCCTTCAAGAGGCCGTAAAGTCACTCTGTGAAGTTGTGAAGGTGAGGCTGGATTAGATTGCAGATTATAAGATATTAGAGCTACCAGTGCTGTGGGACATCTGCCAAGAAGTGATGCAAACAGAATGGAACCAGCCAGAGATTCTCTCTCTCTCTCTCTCTCTCTCTCTCTCTCTCTCTCTCTCTCTCTCTCTCTCTCTCTCTCTCTCTCTCTCCAGGTAGTAAAGCTGAAAAGCCAGAGCTATCTAAGCCCTTGTTATCAGATGAGGTTACAATATTTGGAGTAGTCTGCTAGGTTTCTATCTTTCTTCGGCTCAGTATTTCCCCACTATGTCCTGATTCTTCTCTTTTGGAATGATGACGTGTATTCTGTGCCACTGTATATTGGAATTTGTAATTTGGTTTTTTACTTTACAGGGGTTACAATTAAGAGACAGCTTTGAGTCTCAGAGACTTTGAACTTCTAAATAGTGTTGAGACAAAAACACCATGGGAAATTTTGAAGTTGGATTAAATGCATTTCGTATTATGGTATGACCACAAGTCTATGGGGGGGGGGCAAGGAGTGGAATGTGGTGGTTTGAATGAAAAGGCCCTTATAGGCTCATATACTTGAATACTTGGCTATAGTTGATGGAACTATTGGGAAGGATTAAGAGGTGTGGCCCTGTTGGAGGAGGTATGTCATGGAGCGAGTGGTGGTGATGGTAGGAATAAGAGCTTTGAGGTTTCCAAAGAATCACACCATTCTCAGTGTGTTCTCTCTTTTTCTCTGTGTGGATCAAGATGTGAACTCTCAACGGTTCCCACCACCATGCCTTTGCTCTACCATCATGTATTTCAATCCTCTGAAACCATAAGCCCAATTAAAACACTTTCTTTTATAAATTTCATTAATCATGATGTTTGGTCATAGCAACAGAAAAGTAACAAAGATGGTGGGCAATTTAAGTTTCTGAAATCTTTAAGTTTGATGTTCTAAGCTTCCATAATAGTATGTACATAGGCATTTTAACCCTTTTTTTTCCTAGCTCGACAATATTTAGAGATATGACTTTCTTTTGTCTTGTGTTTCCCCTTTTTTAAGACAGGCACTACTAGGGCAGTATGTTTTGTGAGTGATCTTACTGATTCTCCCATCATCTTAAATGTCTGTTTTTAAGTTTGTAACTGAGAAATGAATATTTATCTTTTAGCTCTTTTGTGAATCAGATTTTCAAAAATGTTTTCAAGACTTTTTATTTCCTTTTTAAAAGTAGATAAGATTCTTCTTATAAGAAAAAAGAATCTTAGTTCACAGTTTTGGAGACTAGACAGCTCCACTGACATGGCCACTTGTAAGGCCTCAGGGGCAGTTGTCATTATGGTGGGAGCATTTAAAAGAGGGAGAAACGACATGGAGGGACAGGAAGCTGGAGAGGGACCAGTCTCTTATTTGTGCTTTGGGAGACAGAGACTTGTTGAGTAGCTCAGACTGGCCTGAAACTTGTAACCCTCTGGAATCTGGGATTATAGGTATATAGCATCACAACCAGCTAACATTTTTTGTCTGTCTCTGTCTTTCTGTCTCTATCTGTCTCTGTCTCACACACATATGCATGCACCCACACACTTTCTCTGCCTCAGAGAAAACTCATTCATTGAGACAAACATTAATCCCTTTCAAAAGTCATACTCCTAATAACCTAATTACAACCCATTAGGCTCCACCTTTCCCTATGACCACCTGTGAACTAAAAATCCAACACAAAGGCTGGTCAGCTACCTCCAAACCACAGAAATGAGCTCTGACATTTGTCTGAGAAACTATAAGAAAGCATTGACAGTTTCTGCTATTGTCTGATTATCTGGGTTTTTTTTTGGGGGGGGTCTCTTTTTTTTTCCTCTATACCCTGTGTTAGTATATGCCTTCCCAATTAAATATTACTTAATTGATTAAAATAAATACTCCTTAGTTTTTACTCTGAGCTACCACTGAGCAAGACAGACAAGGTTTCTAACTTCAGGGTTCTGTGTAGGGAAGAATAAAGTTGCAACCATGTAAATTGGCAAGTAAGCAAAAACTTGAGTGTGTATTGTCACGAAAGTGATGAGCAGGGTGATGTGAGTGAGGGTAAGTGACAGGGAGGTAGGTGTTCATTAGAGCCCAGTGACCAGGAAGGCAGCTGTCAGAATGGTACATGGGACCTGACACATGGAAGAGAGTGGACAGTGAGGTGACAACATCTGGGCAGCTATTACAGACTATTAGGTCATGTGCTTCTAGGTAGGGCCTGGGTGAAGAGTTTTCCTTTAGCATAATTGCAGCCTTGGGAGCATTTTGAGAATGCTGAGATTGTCTGGTTTATATTCTCAAGCATTAGCTAGCTGCTTAGTGGAGAATGCTCAGAGAGGGACAGGCACAGCAATGGGACACTGCGAAGAGATGTTGCAGTTGTCTTAAGCAAAGAGAAATGTGAAGGTGACTGGTTAGAGACGATAGTTGTCAAGAAATCATCATCAGGACAGCATGCTGTTACCAAGGCAGTAAAGAATCTGTTTTAGGTTATCTGTTAATTATTTAGTGAGCTGTTACTGAAAGGTACAGATAATTAGGGTAGAGTAGCAGGCATCCCATTGGCAAGTAAAGGTCTCTGGTGTCTTCCCCATCTCAGGAACTTAGGAGTGGAGCATGCCACAGGCCCAGGTGTTACATCTGCATAGGAAGTTCCTGTGAATGGATTAAACATGATCAGTTGGCAGTTTAGAATGGGAAGTCCCTTGAACATTTACTGCCATCTCCGCTCTGTATTAATGTCCATATTCTCTCTGTATATTTACCTCTATTCTTATGATTGTATCAGAAATCATCCAAATGAGAAACAAATGGTTTTCAGAATGTCTGATTATCTTCAACCAGAAGGGGCTTTGAATTCTATCTTGTTGGTGGGATTATGTTTGAAGGCTTAAGTTTTGTTCAGCTTGATGCTGGATCATCAAGATAGATTAGAACAGGAGTTGGGAAATTATACAGAAATGAATATAAATTTTGAATCTATGTTTTTTTTCAGTATTTCCATTCTTGAAAGCAAGAAATTAAACCATAACCCCGAAAATTTCCTTGATAGTCTGAACACAATAAACCAGTTTACTTCAACATCACACAACAATGACATTGATCCCACACTCTGTGGAGTGAAGGGTCAGATTCAGCTAGGAAGGGGGGTGAAGAGACTCAGAAGTAACTAAGATACTCCAGTCACCCTAAAAGTGGCCCCTGTCGAGAAGTCTTTATAATCTTGTGTGGTCGTTATGGGAGTCTGAGAGTGACTAGCCACAGTGCACCGGTTGGTAGAAAAACAAACCTGTCAGTCAACCCACATCTGCTCCGGTGGCTCACACTCACTCTTTCCCCCTTTCCTAATATTTGAGTTTAAGTTTTATTAAAATTACATGTGTGTAAAGTAAAATATTAATATGATTCCACATGGCTGATGATAAGCTATCTAGGCAACTGCCGTCTCAAAGGAGTTGCTGACTGTGGGCTCTTGTGCCCTGTCACCAGCCACACTGGAGTCTCCTTGCTCTACAGAAGTGTGTGTGTATGTGTGTGTCGATTTCACAGATTCTGTATAAAGTCACTGCTGTATTTTAAAGATAGAGGAATGTATACAATATTAACAGACATCTTGAAAAAAGAAACCGAACAGTATCTCCTGCAACTAAGAACTGGTTTTCTTTTACACACACAGTCCTCTTCTGAATTCCTCCAATATAGATAAATTCTAATTTTCCTTGTCTTGTCATTTACTGTTTATTATAACTCTGCATTCTGAGTTGTGTGGTCCATGTTTTCCTTCCTTATACCTTTTTCTTCCACATACATTTGATCACTTTTATTTTATTTTATTTGTTTAGCTTGCTGTGTAATTCTTACTAATTCAGCACCAGTTTGTCCTTCCAGTCCTGGGGATTGAACGGAGGGCCTTGCAAAAGGTCAGCAAATGTTCTACCACTGATCCTCTCCAACCCAAGTTTGTCCGAGTTTGCTTTGTTAAGGCAATCTCTTTTGGCTCTGCTATAAACATCATCGTTACCCTTTTTAGATTAACGAACACCAGCCTTGGTTTTTTTCCTCACCCACCAGCCTTCCTCTCCCTTGTGGGCCTGTCCTCTTATTTAATTGATAGTTTGGCTGAGTATAAAAGTCTAGGCTTAAAAAACATATTTCAGAAGTTTAGAGGTTTTAGTTTATCACAACCTGGCCTGTGGAATGAAGCCCATGCTTATTTCCAATAGTAATAATTGGAGTAGAATAATATTATTTCCCTTTTCCCTTTTGAGATTTGTAGATTCTTCTCTTCATCCCTTGTAGTCCAAGACAGCATAGTGATGTGCTCCTTGAAGGTCTATCTCAGTTTCTCTTCTAGGACTTGGTGAAATTCAGGGTGCATTCATGCATGTGTAGATATGGGTCCATATAGGTATGTGTGTGTGTGTACATGGATGTGTATGTCAACCTTGTATGTTGTTATTTGGGAGCCATCTACCTTGTTTGAAAGTCTCTCATTGGCTGGAGCTTACAGAGGAGACTAAGATGACTTGCCAGTGAGCCAAGAAGATCTATTGGTCCTGCCCAAAATTACTGATGAATACTAGAACATCTGCCCAGGATTTTTTTTTTTTTAATGTAGGTTCTGTAGATTGAATTTGGGTCTTCATGTGAGTCTGAAAAGGCCTATAGTCGAACTACTTACTTGATTGATAGTTTGGTTGAGTATAAAATTCTAGGTTTAAAAGGGCCTGGTAAGCACTTCACTCTCTGAACCCTATGTTTTAATGATATGACATGCTTTTAATCCAAAGTCATGTCTTTTGGTCTAGGGCATTTTTCTTATTTCTTGACTAAGACTCTTTGCTGTAAGTATTCTTATAAGGCATCAGTGTGTTTACTCTCTGCATTTGTGCCATGGATGTCTCCTTGCTGATGGTGATTTTGCAGTGCTGTCAATTTGCAGGTGGCAACTGGATTTCAGAGGTATGTAGTATTTGCATCTTAGAATAAATGAAATATGGTAAATGTTTTCTGCAGTGACTGGGGATTCTTGCCATTCAAGTCATAATTTAAGTTAAGGTACGACATGAATCTGTCTGAAGCCCTCACTGTGTGGTGGACAGTGAATGGATACAGACCTGACTGCCTGTGGAAAAAACTACAGAATGGTTTGGTGTGGCTGTTTATTATGAAACATTATGGTGATTATTTTTTCTAACATTTCCTGGACTTTTTTCTTCTTATTTTTATTAAAATTTAATTTTCTCCTCAAGTAATATATGGTGATTATGGTTTTCCTCATCTATTCTTCCAAGTTCCTTCCTCCCTTCCTCTCCCCTCCTGATCTGTCCCATTTCTGCCTCTCATTAGAAAATAAACAGGCTTCTATGGGAAAATAATAAAGCACAATAAAAATAAAATAATAAGGCAAAAGAAAACCAACATGCCAGAACAGGCCAAAACAAGAAAACAGAAGGAAAAGAAAGGATTTGGTGAAGGCATCTATTTAGGGCTGAGTGTTCCAAGATCTCTCCCACTCTGCATAAAGTCTGACTGTGGGCCTCTGTATTTGTTCCCATCTGCTGCAGGAGGAAGCTTCTCAGATGATGGCTGATCAGGGCACTGATCTGTGGGTATATGACAATCTCATCAAGGGTCAGTCTATTGCTACTCTTTTTTTTTTTTCAAGAACAGTAGTATTTTGTTTTACTCTAAGTCTCTGGGCTATCTAGTCTTAGGTTATTATTGGTCACCCAAGCAGTGTTGGGTATGAGTTCCATCTCATGGAGTGGGCCTTCAGTCAAATCAGATATTAGATGTTTACTTCTAGAAGTTTTGTGTCACCATTGCACTAGCACATCTTGCAGTCAGGACATCATTGTAGACCAAAGGATTTGGGGCTAGGTTGATGTTTATGTTTCTCCTTTGGTAGCATGCAGAGTACTTCCCTATACTAAAGATGCTGGGACATATAGGTGAAGGCTCTGAGTAGGTATCAGCTCACTTTTTCTAGGTTCAATGAGTTGTGTAGGTTATCAGCAATAGGGCCTTGCCATCAGTTTGTGGAGAGCAGCCTACTGTCTTGGCAACAGTCTGGGTTGTTTGGGAATTCTCATGAGACTCCTTTGACCAACAACTCAACTAGATGTAACTCCTTTCTGATACTGGAAGCTTTATTTGGTGACAGAGCTTAGGCTCTATCTCCTCCATTATTTGCCAATTTTATTTATATCATCTTTATATATGTGTATATTTTAGGAAACTTCTAATATTAAGTTTCATTCTATGTAGTATGAGGTTTCTGGCCTGTTGGGCCTGTGGTCTAGACCCACAGACTTACAGTCCCACAGAAACACACAGAAGCTTGTATTAAATTTATGCTGATTGACCTATGGCTCAGGCATATGACTTGCTAGCTCCTTCATCTTAACTCAACCCATTATTCTTATTTTGTTTAGCCACGTACATTGCTTAGTACTTTTTCTCAGAGCAGCATCTTGGTCTCATTTCCTCTGGGTCTGCTGGTGTCTCATCTGGCATCTCTTTGGCATTTCTCTCTGCTCTTACTGTTCTCAGAGTTTTCTTAGTCTAATAGCCCTACCCACACTTCCTGTTTGCCTTCAGCCAATCAGTGTTTTTATTAAACTAGTAGGAGGGACAACTATTTACAATGTACCAGAACATAGTCCCACTACAATTCTAGTTCTCAAAGCGGCCTTAATTTTAGCTGTCTTTCCCTGTATTCCTTCCACGGTCCTCCTCCTCCCTCTCCCTCCCCACTAGATCCTCTGTTCCAGCTCCCCATCTATAACTATCCTGTTTACCTTTCCCAGGGCTATCTATCTGCTCCCTACATACTCCCTTACTCTATACCTAACCTTTGTGGTCCTATGGATTGTAGCTCGGCTATTATTGCCTAAACAGCTAGTATTTACATATAAGCAAATACATACTTTGTCTTTTTTGAACTGGGATACCTCACTCAGAATGATTTTTTTCCTAGTCCATCCATTTACCTGCAAATTTCATTATAATTTTTTTAAACACAGAGTAATACTCCATTGTGCAAATGTACCACATTGGTTTTATCCATTCTTTTGTTGAGGGTAATCTAAATTGTTTTCAAATTAGAGTAACAATAAACATGGTTTAACAAGTGTCTCTGTGGTAGGAAGAAGAGTTCTTTGGATATATGCTCCAAAGTGGTATAACCAGATCTTGAGGTAGATGGATTCCTATCCTCCTGAGGAATTGTCACACTGATTTTTATAGTGGCTAAACAAGTCTGTACTCCCACCAGCAATGGATGAGTGTTACATCTCTTATTCTACATCCTTGCCAGCCAGCATGGGTTGTAACTTATTTTATTGATCTTAGCCTTTCTGATGGGTGAAATATGAAATCTCAGATCAGTTTTGATTTGTATTTCCCTGATGACTAAGGATGTTGAACATGTATGTCTTTAAGCATTTCCAGCCATTTGATTTTTCTCCTTTGAGAATTCTGTTTAGATTTGTGCTTTATTTTTAAATGGGCTATTAGTTTCCTTGATATCTAGTTTCTGAATTATCTATATGTTTTGAATACTAGTTCTCTGTCAGATGTGTAGTTGATACAGAACTTTACCTATTTTGTAGGCTTTTTCTTTGTTCAAATGGCAGTGTCCTTGGCCATGCAGAAGCTTTTCAGTTTCATGAACTCCTATTTATTGTTAATCATAGTGCCTGTGCATATGGTATTTTGTTCAGAAAGTTTTATTTATTTATTTATTTTTTGTGCCAGTGTGTTCAAGGCTACTCCTTACTTTCTCTTCTGTCAGGTTCTGTGTATCTGGCCTTATAGTGAGGTGTTTGATCCATTTGGAGTTGAGTTTTCTTCAGAGTGATAAGTATGGCTCTATTTGGATTCTTCTACATGCAGATATTCTGTTTAAGCTGCATCATTTGTTGATCATGCTATTATTTGTTTTTATTCAGTGCACACTTCTCGTCTCCTTATTTAAAAAATGAGGTGTCCATAAGTGGGTGGATCTATGTCTACATCCTAAGTTTAGTTCCACTGATCAGTTCTCTGGTTTTATGCCGAGGCCATGCTGTTTTTATTACTATAGCTCTGTAGTACAACTTAAAATCAAGCAAAAATGCTACTTCTAGCAGTTTACTTTTTATTATTCAGGATTTTTTTTTTAGCTCTCTTGAGTTTTTGTTTGTTTTTTTCCATATAAAGTTGAAAATTGTCCTTTAAAGATCTTGAAATTTTGAAGGGAATTGCAGGGAATCTGTAGATTGATTTTGGTAGGATGGCCATTTTTACTATATCAGCCCTACTGATCCTGGAGTATGGGAGATATTTCCATTTTTGATGTTTTCTTCAGTTTCTTTTTTTAGTGTCTAAAAGTTTATATTATACAAGTCTTTCACTTGCTTGTTTAGAGTTAACCCAGCATATTTTATGTGAATTTGATGCCATTGAGAAAAGTGTTATTATCTTAAGTTTTTTTGTGTATGGGAGGGCTACTGAATTTTGTGAATTAATTTTGAATTCCACCTACTTTGCTGAAAGTGTTTTTCAGCCATAGCAGTCATTTGGTGGAATTTTTAGAGCAGCTAATGTATACTATCGTGTCATCTGCATATAAAGATCTTCCATCCCATTTTATATCCCCTCAAACTCCTTTAGTTCTCTTATTGCTCTAGCTAAGACTTCAAGTACTATATTAAATAGATATGGAGAGAGTGAACAACCTTGTCTTGTTACTGATTTTAGTGGAATTTCTTTGAGGTTCTTTCCAATTAAGTTGATGTTGTCTATGGACTTACTGTAAACTACTTTTTTCAATGTCTAGGTACATTCTCCAAGACTTTTATCATCAAGTGGTATTGGATTTTCTCAAAGGCCTCTTCTACATCTAATAAGATGATCATGTGGTTTTTGTCTTTCAGTTTGTTTATTTGGTGTGTTACACTTACTGACTTTTGTGTATCAAATGAACTCTGCATCTCAGGATGAAGCCTATTTGAACATGGTAGATGATTTTTTTTAATGTATTCTTAGATATTTTACTGAGAATTTTTGTAGCTATGCTCATAAGGGAAATTGGTCTGTGATTTTCTTTTTTAGTTGGGTCTTTATTTGGTTTTGGTATCAGGATAACTGTGACCTGATAAAATAAATTAGACATGTTCCTTCTGCTTCTATTTTGTAAAATAATTTGAGGAATATTGGTATTAACTCTTCTTTGAAAGTCTGGTATAATTCTCTACTAAAAACTGCTTCCCTGGGTTCTTTTTGGTGACTGCTTTTATTGCAGTCACTAGAAGTTTTAGGTCTGTTTTAATTGCTTACTGAATCTTAATTTAACTTTGGTAAGTGGTATATATCAAAGAAATTATCCATTTATTTTAGATTTTTTTTAAATTTTGGTGAAGCACACATTTTAATAGCACATCATTATGATTCTCTGGATTTCCTTGGTGTTTGTAGTTATGTTCTCCTTTTCATATCTAATTTTGCTAATTTGGGTATTCTTTATTCACCTTTTAGTTAATTTGGACAAGATTTGTCAAGCTGATTGATTTTCTCAGAGAACCAGCTCTTTGTTTTATTGATTCTCTGTGTTGTTTTGTTTGTTTATATCTTACTGATTTCAGCCCCGAGTTTCATTATTTCTTTCATCCCCTTCTTGGGTCTGATTTATTCTTTTTGTTATAGAGCTTTCAGGTATGATGTTAATTTACTAATATAAGACTTTTCCAATTTTTTAAAATGTAGACACAGTGCTATGAACTTGCCTCTTAGAAGAGCCTTTATTGTGTTCCATAAGTTTGGGTATGTTGTATATTCATTTTAATTCAATTCTAGAAAGTCTTTAGTTTATGTCTTAACCCACTTTTTATTCGGTAGTCAGTTGTTCCATTTCCAAAAAAAACCTTTTTTTTTTTTTTATGTTGTTGATATCAAATTTCGATCTGTGACATTCAGATAGAATGCCAGGTGTTATTTTGATTTTCTTGTATATGTTGAGACTTACTCTGTGTCTGAGTATGTGGTCAGTCTTGGAGAAAGCCTCATGAGGCTCTGAGAAGAAGATATACTCTTACCCATAGTTCACATGAAGAATTGCTAATAAGATATGCATGTAGTGTGTGCTTTATGTTCTGTACATCCATCTCTTGTAGGTTGTGTTCATCTTTGTGGTCAAGTGGTGGATTTTCCTGCTATGTTAAAACAAGTCAGACTCAAAGCACAGTATGATCCTCTCTCTATATATCTTTGGACAAGATTAGCAATTGGGCTAACAGAAAAAATAGGCTTTGATAACTGGAGCCATACAGGTTGCTGGATGCAACTTGTATCTTGTTGATTATCTGTTTATTCTATGCAGTTTTATTATTGGGAGCCCTGGTGCTAATAGCATACACTTTGGAGACAGTAGATTCAAGCAAATATGAACCCAACTATGAATCATTATGATGGTATTGATTATTACATTTGTATATTTCTCCAACAATGATTTTGGAGTGACAGTAGAATGGATTGATAAGTGATGTTTTGCAAAGGGATCAGGTGCAATATGACCAGAGGTCTTCAGTAACAAGTTTGTGTCTGCTTCTCAACTTCTTGATTCTGGTGGACAAGTTGGATCTGTGTGGCTTACCTTGACAAAAAGTGTGAAATCTAGATAAAGCTGGTTCATGTCTGAAAAAAAAATAAGGTATATTCTTTTTTCTTTGGGTGAAATGTTCTGTAAATATCTACTAGGTCTGTTCGGTTTGTAAGGTCAGTCAGCTCCAGAATTCCTCTGTTTAGCTTTTATCTCGATGACCCATTTATTGGTAAGAGTGTGGTGCTGAAGTCTCCCACTCTCAGTGTGTGAGGATCAATACATGATTTAAGCTATAATAGTATTTCTTTTATGGAATTGGATGCTCCTGTGTTTGGGGCATAGCTGTTCATACCTGCAGTGTCTTTTTGGATTTTTACTTCGATGAGTATGTAGTGTTCTTTCCTATCTCTTCCGATGATTTTTGGTTTGAAGTCTGTTTTGTCAGGTATTAAAATAGCTACACCAGCTTGCTTCTTAGGCCCATTTGCTTAGAATATCCTTTTCCTTCTTTTACCCTGAAGTGACGTCTATCCTCGATGTTAAGATGTATTTCTTAGATGTAGTAGTAAGGTCTTTTCATTGGGGAATTGAGACTACTGATGTTGAAGTATCAATGAGCAATGTGGACTCATGTTATGTTGTTGTTTTTGTGGGTGTGTGTTTCTCCTTTTTTGATTTGCTGGTCTGGGATAATTTATTTCTATGTTCAGGTTAGAGTTTTCCTACTAGCACATTTTTGTAGGGCTGGATTTATAGATGACTATTGATCAAGGAATGTCTTATTCTCTCCATCTATTTTGACAGATAAAATTCTGGGTTGGCACCCGTGGTTTTGTAGAGTCTGTAGCAATATGTCCAGGCTCTTCTGTTTTTGATAAGTCTCCATTTGAAAGCTAGGTGATATCTTAATAGATTTGCCTTTATATGCTCGTTGGTCTTTCCCCCTTGCAACGCTTACATTTTCGTTTATGTATTTTTTAGGTATGAGTGCTATGTCTACACGAATGCCTGCGTGCTGAATGCCTGCGTGCCAAAAGTGAGCATCATCTCCCATTATAGGTGGTTGTGAGCCATTATGCATTGCCAGAAATTGAACTCGGGTCCGTTGGAAGAGCAGCCAGTGCTCTTAACCACTGAGCCATCTCTCCAACTCTCTACAGCTGCTTCTTGTTTCTGTTCTTCCTCCTCCTCCTCTTCTTCTTCTCAAGGTTTTTCTATATAATCCCAGCTATCCTGGAACTTGTTCTATAAACCAGCCTGGCCTCAAACTCACAGAGATTCTCCTGCCTCTGCCTCCCAAATACTGGAGTTAAAGGTATGCGCCACCTCTACCCAGCTCCTTGAAGCTTTTAATATTTTTCTTTGTTCTGAACATTTAGTGTTTTGGTTATTATGTGCCAAAGGAACTTTCTTTTCTGGTCCAGTGTTTTTTTGGTGTTCTGTTTTCTTCTATCTTGATAGGCATCTTCTTTAGGTAACAAAAAATTTCTGTGATTTTTGTTGAAATAATTTGTGTATTTGATCTAGTTTTATTTTCCTTCTATTTCTATTATTCATAGACTTGGCCTTCTATACTCTCCCAAATTTTCTGGATGTTTTATAACAAGATTTTTTTTTAGGGTAAACATTTTCTCTGACAAGCATATCCATTTCGTCTATATTGTCTTCATTGCCTCTAATTGCCTCCTCCTCCTGGAATATTCTCTTGGTGAAACTTGCCTCAGAGGTTCCTTTTAGAGTTGTTAAAATTTTCATTTCCAGGTTTCTCTCAGTTTTGGTTTTCTCTATTGACTTTTGGTTTTCACTTTCAGATCTTAAACTGTTTTACTCATTTCCTTCATCTGCTTGTGTTTTCATGGATTTGTAAAAAATTGATTTATTCATTTCCCTTTCAAGGTCCTCTATCTTATTCATAAAGGCTATTTTAAAATAATTTTCTTCAGCTTCAGCTATACTGCAATACTTAGAGTCTACTGTGATAGGGTTGCTATGCTCTAGTGAAGACACATTGTCCTGGTTCTTTGATTATGTTTTTCCATTGTCATCTAGGTATCAGGGTTTTATTATTAAGCTGTTATTCTGGGTGCTGATATCTAGTCTTTGGTAGGGGGATTTCTGTGGCCCTCTTTGGTCCTTAGGAGACAGTGTTGCCTGGTGGGAAATTCTGGGATCCCGATAGGGGTATAACTGGGGGTTCTGGGTGAATTGTGTTCCTAGGTATTGAGATATGACTCTTATGGATAGGAATGAACCGAAGTGGGGGACAAGGGCTCCACAAGAAGAAGGAAAGCAGGCTGTTCCATGAGGATCTGCTCAGTCCTCTGAGAATAAAGACAGAGTGTAAAGAGAGCCCACAGTAGGAAGTCTGCTACAGAGCTGGGGGTGAGACCGGGGAACTGGACATGGAGGAGAGATGGGAGCTTGAAGGTCTACAGCTCCCTACATGCTTTGCTGGCCTACATGCTTCTCTGTCAGGCTTGGCTAGTGGGTCTCCAGAGAATGCCAGCTGGACTTGGGGACTGGGATCATAGGATGAATGGGAGAAATGTGTGTGTGTGTGTGTGTGTGTGTGTGTGTGTGTGTGTGTGTGTGTGTGTGTGTGTGAAGATCCATGTGATCTTCTGGAGAATGAAGACAAGGAGGGAGGTGGGACCCCACAAGTGGTCTGCTACAGAGCCAGGCATGAGACCGGGGGACTGGATTTGGAGGAGAGGAGGAAAAGGTGAAGAGCTGTAGTTACTCTCCCTGCTCATTTGGCCAGAGTGGCCTGTGGATTCCCAGGCAATGTCTGCTGCAGTTGTAGGCTGAGATAAAATGATGCGAGGGGGGGGGGGTGGTCAGGGAGGGAGGGTTGGAGGAGAAGGTCTACACGATCTTGTAGGAGATGAGAGCAAAGGAAGAGGAGGCTGCAGCAGGTGGCCCACTGAAGAGCTGGAGATGAGACTGGGGATTGGATTTGGAGGAATGAAAGCACAGTTAGCCTCCCTGCCTCTCTGGCTTGTGAGACCGCTGTGTTCCCAGGGAATGTCTGCTGGTGATGGAGGCTGGGTTCATGGGATAAGGAAAAGGGGACTGTGTGATTTGATCCCTTGAAGGTGGGGTCAGAGAGAAAGAGGAGACCACAGCAGGTGTCCCCTACAGAGCTAGTGAAGACACTGGGGACTGGATTTGGAGAAGAGGAGAGGCTTGCTGTTTTTGTAAGAGGATTTTTGACTTCCCTGCTTGGAAGAAAGAGGCCTGATTTCTTGCCTTCCTAGGGACAAGTTGGGTAGAAGCTCGGCAAGCATCTAGATATCCCATGTAGACACTTTCACACAGTCCTGTCCCTTCAAACATTTTGACCTTCTGTTTCTAACTCCGAGGCATTTGGTGGTAAAACATTCTCTGCTTCCACTCTTGGGAGCTGGAGGGGAAGCTGATGGGATCTGATTGCTTTAGCTTTTTAAACATCTTTTCAACCAAACCCTGTTTTCAGCTCTTTCTCTGTTTTTTAAAGGAATATGGCACAGGCAGCTCCTGAGCCTGATGGGACCAGGTTGTGTTGCTTTTCTCTGTTACTGGCTCTCGTTTGCAGAGTCAGTGACTCTTTGCTTTCTAGTCATCAAAATGTTCTTTTCCCATTTTTTTTGGTATGGTGGTCATAGACCTTAAAAATCATTTTACTGTTACTTTGTTGGTTTTGGGGAAATGGAAGTAAACGTTAATGTTCCATCTGCCAACTGTACATGGAAGTCCTCATATACTTTTTAATCACAAGTGGGAAGGTCGAAGTTCACAGCACATGGGAAAAAATAAGAATTACAAAGGGAAAAACAATAACTCATCATGAGGAATGACTGTAGTTTACATCTTTGCTTACCTCATTGCTCATTTGGGATCTGTTCTGTGGAAATGGAGAAGAAACTTTCATGCACATTTGACATCTATTGCCAAGTGGACTTATAAAAAAGCCATTTCCATAGACAATTCCACCATCGGTGAGAACCAACTATCTTTTTCAAAGCATTGCCTTCAAAGTGGTTAATATTCTCTCAATATTTTTCCAGGCTTGATAACAAGAAAAGGTAATCTTTTTATAATCTGTCCTTCTTAAATCCCATTCACTCTGAGTCTTGTAATATATATTATCCTATAAAATCCAATATGTGTTGTCAATTTGTATTTTTCCTTTATGAATTAGCTTTTTCATTTCCTCTGCTTCATTTCAATTAGTACCTTTATCTTATTGATCCCTAAGACCTCTATATATTAAAACTATTGATTCAATGCTTCAAAAATATTTTCCCATTTGCCTTTCATTTTATGGGAGTCTCTTTTTCATTTTGTACTGCCAATCAATTGAGCCCTTTTTTTATATCTGTATTTTTGATATTCTGGTTTTAGCCCAAGACTGGTTATCTCTATGGGCCTATAGTTCTCCTGTGATTTCATACTTTATGGAATAAGATGCTAAGTTTGGAATTTCCCTTTTTAAAAAACATCTTTATTTAAATGATGTTTTCCACATTGATCTGATGTGCCACTTATATTTGGATCTGCTGAACAGCGAAGATGATGGTCCCTCTGAACTCTGCGCTTCCTGTAGGACAGTTGAGCTCAGACCATTCTTCCTCTCGTTATCTGCATGGGGCATCAGGGATCTGCATAGCTTTTTACTGAGACAGAGAGATGCAGTCGTATATGCTCTTTGACATTATCTTTCGGACACATATGGATCCTCTTCAGTGCCTGTGTTGGTGGTGTGGACTAAGGGAAAAAAAAGAAATCTAAGAATGCATTAGTCACTTTTCTTCTCACTATGACCACAAAAGCAATGTAGGAGAGGAGAGATGTATTTTTCTCGTGGCTTCAGAGGGCTCAGCCCACCATGGTGGAGGGGACAGTGGGGAAGTAGCGTCTCTCACAGTGCACAGAGATCATAGAAGAAATATAGGAAAGAACCAGGGTAAGACACAGTGCCCAAGAACACACCCACCCCATGACCTGCTTCCTCTGCTTAACCCACCCTTCTCCACGTCTGAGTAATATTATCATATTAAGAATCTACCGAGGGATGAACCTGATGATAAGGTCAGAGCCTTCTTGATCAGATTGTTTCTGGAAACAGCATCACAAATACCCCAGAACTGGTTTACTAATCCCCCGGCTATTCCTCAATCCATTGAAGACAATAATTAAGATGAATCATAAAGAGATGGAATTCCACTGTCCCAGGACAGGTCTCTTCTATATGGAATTACAGAGAATCTGGAAGAAATGGCTACTGTTGGACTTCTAGTTAGTATATAATGAAAACCTGGAGCCAGATATTGGGGAACAGCTGGGATATCAGAGAGAGAAAACACCTCAGTCAATTCTTACCCAACCAACTTCTCAGGCCCAACAGGGTAAGTGCTATCTTCATGGGTTCTCAGCCTGGTTGGTTGCTCCTACAGATTGTCTGAATATCTGCTTCCTCCTGCCTTAAATATTTTCCCTGGCCAGCTGCTTCACTTCCAGGTTCCTGACCATAATCTTAGATTTAGGAGTAAAGGTGTGAGCTACTACTGCTTGGCTGTTAAGCCTTGAACTCACAGAAATCCAGAAAGATCTGTCTCCTAAGTGATGGAATTAAAGGAGTGGGTCATCACTCTCTGACCTTCATGGCTTGACTGTGGGTGATTCTGTTCTTTAATATTCCAAATTGATTTTATTAAATACCCAATATATAATCACACATGGCACTAAACAGGAATGGCACTTTTATTCTAAAGATGTGATCTTAGTCAAATTTTGATTTCTGATTTTAATTTCCTTCAAACATGCTTTTATTTTATTTTTTGAATATGTCTTTGTGTATGGTAAACACATATGTATGTGTTTCTATGTGTGTGGGTGCCATGGCAAATGTCAATTTCATTCATTGATGAGGTAAGGTCTCTCAACTAGACCTCAGTGATACTAGAACTCAATGACATGGCTAGTCTAGCTAGGCATTTTGCTCCTAGGTTTCTCTATCTTTATCTTCTGAGTGATGGAATTACAGATGGACTATCACATTTATCTGGCACTGATGTGGCTTTTGGAGATCAAATTCTAGTCCCCATAAATATAAGGCACTTTCCCTACTGAGCCATCTCTCCAGCCCTTTGTACAATGTTTTTTACATCCTTTTTCCTTCAAACAGACTTAGCTTCCTAGAGTCAGCGTAATTGTAACTTTGGATCATAACTTCGCAGGGACTCCACATTATCTTTATGAAAAGAAAACAAGAAATCTACAGAGGCTAGTTCAGACCCAGGGGAGAATTTCAAGATAATGTGACTGGGAGGGAGTTCTTCCGGTAGGCTCAGTGGAAAATCAAAGCCGAGAGGATTTGGTGTGAAGGTCCAAGATGCAGCAATCGGCAACAATGTGTCCTTGGGGAATCTTGAGCAATTCAGCTTGCGAAAGGCTAGGGTCATAAATAGGAGTGACCATTTGTTATCTGTTGTAAGTGGAGAGCATTAGTATGAGTAATTTCAAGGCTGCCAGGATTTGCACGTTTAAGAATCTCATATACCCAATTAAGCCAACCCTTCGGGCATTTCCTCACAATTGGAAGATTAGTGATTCTTTTTATTAGAAAGTGTAAGTTTATGTTAATACCATAGAAATGAAGACTCTGTAAGCCAGAATCCCCCAGTGAAGTGAAATAAATGTGTGCAGGCAGAAATTACACATCAAATCGAGAGCATTTACAATGACCACCTTCCACCCACATCAACAGTTTGCCTCCCTGCTGCACTTTCCCCGGGGGCTGTGGACTCCTCCACCACACCTTTGTAGCTACTGCCTCATTTCTCCACTTTCCCCCCATGCTATCTACTGTTTTTCTACCTTTCTTTCTCACCAGAGTCCTCTTCAGCCAGGCACTGGTGTCAAGAAAACTGTCCACACCAAGGTCATCAAAAGACTCCCCATACTGCCTGTTCTCTTCCAACATGATAGACTGTTAACTGATTCTTCCCTTTGGCGATGTTTCTAGAAGCTTCTATTCCATTCTGTTCAGTTCCATTCCATCCACTCTACCTCGTTCTATCTCCACCCAACCCATCCCACCGCATCGCAGACTCTCCCTTCCCCTCCAGATTCCTCCTCGTCACATCACTAAGTGATCTGTCCCTAGTGTCCCAATGTCTCACCTCAGAACATTGCTGCGTTTTAGGGCTTAGCTCTGGATCCCCTTTCTGTTCCCTAGTTCCTCACTGCACGATTTACTAAAATCTCTATGCTTAAGACTTTCAATTTCTCCTGAGTCTCCAGACTTCTGAGCCCACCATCCCCTTGAACACCTCTATGTAGATGTGTGTGAGGCATCCTCTGCTCACTTGGCCAAAACTATTTTTTCCCCTCCTCAAGGCTGCGTCTTCAATTTCTTCACTTGCGGTAGTTGTCACATCTTCCCACTCTCTGGGCCTCGATCACAAAAACTTTCTTTTTAAAGGTAGAAAGGGTTTGTTTTGGCTCACAATTTGAGGATCCAGTCCCTGATGATAGTGGAGTCTAGGGAGGGAACTAATTTAGATCACACTGTATGTACAGTCAGGAAACGGGAGGGTCAGCTCTGCTGCCAAGCAGGAGGAGGGTGAGCATTGCTGCCCAGTGGGAGGAGATGAGCACTGCTGCCTGGTGGGAGGAGGGTGAGCACTGCTTCCCAGCTTGCTTTCTCCTTTTTCTTCAGGAAGGACTCCAGCCCAGGAGGTGGAGTGCTCCCTCCTCCCCCTGTTAAGGTGGGTCTTTCTAGGTAATTCTAGATCTTTCCAAAGTAAGATCTTGTTCCATCATTATGTGTTACAGGTAACGTGAGTAAATGACCTGTAATTATATTTGCATTGAATATTATGAACAGTCAGATTTTGTACAGATTATTATAAACTTTGAGCCTAATCCCACGGCTACATAGGAATTGTGGTTATCTCGTACAGATAAAGAGCAAACATATTTTACATAGAAAGTGAATAGTAAAGCATGACTAGGAAGTCAAAGGCCTGTGAACCTGTTTAGAGTATTTGTGTCCCTCTCTAAGGGCACTACCCTTCTCTCCCCTATTGACATCAGGCTTGCTTATATGACTTCTCTGGCTAACAAGATGAAGGTAGAGTGATATGTACCTCTTCCCAGCAGAGCCTTCAAGGAACATTCTCTTGACATGATGCTAGAACTGTGTGGCTCCTACAATCTGGACCTCAGAATCGAGAGAACTTGAGACTCATCTCTATGAAGACTAAAAGCATGCATGTATTGAGAGTGAGGAATAAACTCTTGCTGTATACTGTAGGATGTGGGGAGAGGATTCTCTTTTTTGTTGTTGTTACCACAGCATTACTTAGCTTAAGCTTGCTATTAATTTTTTGGTTTTTTTGTTTTGTTTTGTTTTGGTTTGATTTTGTGTTTAAGGACAGATCTCATGTAGCCCAGGTTACCCTCAAATATAATATGTGGTTGAAGAAGACCCCAAGTAGAAGTTAGAAGACCTTGCTGTGTCTACCTCCTGAGAGCTAGGGATCACTGCTCACAGACGTGAGGAATTCCTGCTGACGCGTTCTCTCTTCTTCTTCTTCCATTTATCTGCTAAGCCCTAGTAGATTTACTCTGATAGTGGATCCCATACCCCACAATTTCTCCTCATCTGTGATGCTCAAATCCTTCTCTCATGGGGGTACTCTGTCAGTCTCCTGCCTGGGTCTATTGTCTCTCTCCTTACTGCTCTGTAACCATTACTCCATAAATCCTTTTGAAATGTTAATCTAAACCTAATGTTTTCAGAGGACCATTAGAATGACCTCAAACTTCTGAAGTCCCAGGAGACTCATACTCAGACCCCACCTGCTCACTGTCACAGCCTGCACCCTCCCCTCCTTCATCTTCTGCCTCATAAGTGTCATTCTTGGTCATCTGATTGCTGTTCCTTCTGCCTGGATAAGTCTTTCCTGGCGTGATCATGTCCTCATTACTGGGGTCTCACTGAACCACTACATCCTCACAAAGCACACTCTGGTGCCACCGAGAGCCTATTGTTTAGTGCTCTCAAAAATTTCTCTGCATAGAATCTATTCCTGTCTGATAGTCTTATGTTTCTATTTCTCTTGGTAAATGTTCTCTTAGTAAGACCAGACGTTGCCAAGAGAGCAAGAGCCCTGTCTGACTTGTTTATGACAGTCAGTCTAACACTTAAACAGTGTCTAGAACTCACAAACTTGTCTTGACCCCCCCCTTTATTGTGGCCCATCATAGAGATTCTTGTCCTCCATTTATAAGAAGAAAAAACAATATCCAAAGACGCCAATTAGTTTATCTACAGTCAAATTGTGATTCAGAGCTACGAATTGGCACCTGCTTCTGAAATCTTTGACTTTTAGTTCCCAATAGAACTACTCTCTGGATTTATCTCCTGGAATCAAGAAAGTATTACGTAAAATGAGGAGTAATTCCTAAATTACTTTTAAACAATCAGCTGACTTCTGTATTAAACTTTAGAATAAACATATGCTGGAAACAATTGTATTAAAAACATTACACTGTATTTAAAGGCACTAAAATGCCTTCATCACAGGGCTTGAGAGATTTAAGAAAATATGTTATCATCATCATCATCATTATCCTTATCATCATTATTGTTGTTTTTAACAGGACAAGTCTCATGGTGTTGCCCAGGCTGCTATCCAATTCTTGTTTCACTGATTGTCCTTTCTCAGTGAGGCTACTTGTGTGTGCCCCAACAGCTCACTTACTGCCACTCTGATTAGAACCAATAGCTTGAACTCTAGGGGAATGATGTGTCACTGAGAAGTTCCGATCTTTTGGCTCTGACTCCTAAACATGTGTATGAATCATTTTGTATGTACGAAGCTGACTAAACTTTTCAGAATATAGGACTTAATTACTCATTTGTGAATGTAAGTAACTAGGTATGCCTCTTCCTCTCAACCCTCTGAATGAAAGCTCTTTAGTAGTTTATCCCAACTGAGTTGCAAGACCCTTAAACCTTGCATCCCACAATCATTATTACCTAGAAGCTCTTGCAGGCCCAGTTGGGTTGTACTTGCCAGACTCTTGGTGTCATTTTGAATGTGGTGGCTTTTCTGATGAGGAACAATCTCTCAGATAGTGGAAGTTGATGTCAGGATCATACCCTCCCAACCCCCGAGTTCTATCTTCATGGCCTCAGACACCTGCCTTAGTTCTGAACTTGTCCCCACAACCTCTTGCTCTGTCCGCACAATGGCATGCCCCTGTAAGCTAGGAAAAGCTTACCAATTGAGAAGGTTAAAATGAAAGCCCTTTTATTCCTGTGCTGTGATTTTCCAGAAGGTCAACCTTCCTTTGGTCATCAGTAACCAACTGGTCAAAGCTATTTTTGGAGACAGTTGAGGAAAATCCAGCATAGACTCTATATTAGGCGATGTTGGTTTTGTTAGGTAGGACTTTGTGCCATGGTTGTAATTAAAAGGCCCTGTTGGTGAGAGACACATATTAAAGTACTTGCAGATGAAACATTCTAATGACTTAGGGTGTGTTTGGAACTCCTAAGGAACTCTGTACATAAAAATATGAATATATGGATGTAACAACATGAAACAAATAAGGTATGGTGATTCAAGCCTGTAATAACAGCATGTAGAAGGCTGAAGCAAGAGGATCATGGATTTGAGACCAGCTTGGGCTATAAAAGGAGACCCAGTATCAAACTAAACAATGAAGGCAACATGAACCTAAGCAAGTTGATGCCATTAAAAACAAGATGACATAGACACATTCTTCACACGAGCTTTTGTACTCACGCACAAGCTTAAAATTTCCTCAGTGAAATGGCTTTAAAAAGTTACTCATGGATTTTGCCTAGGCTACATTTTTAAAAAAATCCATTTTGATTGCATCATAGAAGTCAGTGTTTCAGGGAGAAGGAGTGCAGTGTGGGGGGACATTGAGGGAACAAAAATGGGGTGGGGGGATTAACCAAGATGAAGCATGCATGTACAAATGCCATATTATTTTTTAAGCTAATTGAAAAATAAAAAATATTAATTAAGAAAGGCAGTGCTTCAGTGGGTTAGTAAGGGGCTGACATGGAGGGAATGCCAAATACCCTAAAACACATGCACTCTCCTGCACAGGACTTATAATTAAGTGATTAGAAGATTTAATGGTCACAGATTTTTAATGGATGGTATAGGACATGCTGGCTGAGCTGCTTAATTAAGTAAAGTTCCAACTCTATGGTAAAAGCCTTCCTAACTAGAGTGTTTCTTTTTATTTTATTTTTTTTGTCATAATAGAATAGATCTCACAGTTCCCAATTGAAACTTGATTGGATGATCTGTGGATCTTCCAGGGATATTGGATAGGTGGCCTAGAGACCCAGGCAGACAGAAGTCTAAAAGACATGGAATCCAAGTCCTTAGCCAGTAGCTGGCCCTGGTGAGCATGTCCTGATAATTTTACTTTAAGATACATGACAAGATCACTTATTTTTCTTTCTCCTATGACAAAATACCTTACAAAGGCACATAAAATAAAGAATATCTTGATTAGGCTCATAGCTTTAGAAATGATACAGTTTATCATGACTGGGAAGGCATGGCATTGGGAATGTGAGTGAGCTGGTCACATTATGCTGTGATCAGGAATTAGCATTGAATGTTCATGCTCAGATTGTTTGCTCCAGTTTACGGAATGGTGCCACCAACATTCAGAGTAGGGGCTTCCCTCTTCATTTCAACCTCTTTGAAAACACCCTCATAGACATGCCTAGAGATGTGTCTCCTAGGTGATTCCAAATCCAGTCAAAGACCAACCATCACATTGATCAAACATGACTTTGGTAGTGATTTTTTCTCTACAGTGGAGAAGCTAGTGGCTACTGCATGTTAGAAGCAGGAGAGCACAGACTTTTCTTTTATGTACAGAATTTCTCACATAGTGGAAAGGCAAATAGACCACATTATTTCAGGGGGATCCATGACAGCTTTAAAAACAGCTTTGTCTTTGGAGTAAGGTCTGAAGGTATGAAAGGGGAAACAGATTTACATGCCCCTCAGGTGCAAGACCTGCTGCATACCTGTGTTACTATAGCCCCTTATCTTTGGCATTGATGACATTCTAGGCAGGCCATTCTGTGCTGTGAGAGTAGCTTGTGAGCCAGGAGATGTTTATCCCCACCTCTGCCTTCACCACTAGATGCCAGGAACAGCCCTTGTCTGGCATGACAGTCAAAAAATGTCCAGAGCAAAAACTGTCTCCAGGTACTATTAAATATTTTTTCAGGGAGAAAAACTGCTCCTTGGTGAGACCACCATGTTTACAGGAACATTCCCCCAAGGCCTTCTAGAGGGAGAGATCCTTTCCTACAAAGAACACAAGGACACTTTGTAAGAGTTCAGTCTCAAGCCTAAAGCTGGGGAAACAGAGACCCCAGTCCCATATGAGATGTCCCCAAAACAACTTCTATTCCAGTCACATTCAAGCTTCTGGAGGACATCTATGGAACCTTATATATTTCCTGCTGTTGTGCAACTATGGAGTTACTTCTGTCACTCCACAGTGATATAGCTTTGACCCCATTTGATGGGGTCAAGATGAAGAGCAAATGGTGTATTGGGACAGGTGAGAAAGGTTGGATTCTCCTGGCCAATTTTACAATGTGTTTCAGGACTTGGGAGCTCTTGATATCGGAACGATATCGGAACCAGGAGTTCTTGGAGGGAAGGCTGGTCTTACGTTATTAATTGTATGTATGGAAGGCCTTGAGTAAGGTACTATGGGGGTGAACAGGGAGCCATCATTGGAATCTGGAACAGGACAGCATGATGCCTCAATTACAAAGCCCTAGTTAGCTAATCAAACAATTTTGTTGTCACTTTGTATGGGTGCTAGAGTTATCTTTAAAAATACCGAGTGAGTAAGATATAAATGTTGGCTTCTCTGGCTGTGATTTGCTCTTTCTGCGACAAATCTCAACACTGGGTAGAGCCTGTGTATTGAAGGTTCTGGCCTGGGCTTGATGGTTAGCAGGCTGACTTTGGTTTTTACATAATGAAATCGAACCTTTCAAACAAGCTCTTTTTTAAGGTCCTCACTGGGAGTCCCTGGAGCCTGGTGACAAGGACTCTCTGACCCAGCTCCTGGAGTGCTCAGCAGTTCAGGTCACAGCATCACTTCCTTAGAGCTCACAGTTCAGTGTGCCTTGGAGATGGTATGCAGGTCACTTAGCCTGTTCTCCCTGCCCATATGCTTGTTTGGCTGATGCAATTTCACAGGCAAATAGCGTCTCTGTGTGCAGTTTTCTAATGATGGGGCTTGTGATTTCACAAGGGTTCCCCTGCTTCTGGGCTGTAGAATCAAGCTTAATTAAATATTGGTGAAGAGGTAGAATGGCTGTAGGAATTTGGAAACAAAGTCAAAAGAACTAGCCCCCAGTTGGGGTGTTGGGAGGCAGTAGTTTGTAAGTATTTCCTCAAGTTTTTTGGTGTGTCTTTAGTAAGAGACAGATTCTACTCCCACCCTTTGAATATGGGCCAGTTCTAATGACTCATTTTGAACAGGAGGATACAGCAGAAGGGCCACTGCATAACCTTTGAAAGAGATCCAGGCATTCCAAAGTGACATGGCTTCTGCCCGTCTTTATTTCTCTCTTCTCTACCTTGTGGTCTGCCTGTCTCTATTTTTCTGTCATTTTTGGCTTTCTCTTATGACTTGTGCTATCATAGGCAGGCCCATATGGTGTCCCAATCATATCTCTGGCTGAAGCCCCTGACGTCAGTGAGCCTCAGTCACATGACAGAGGGGCCAGACTGTAGGTACTTTCAGTGACCAACCTTTCAAGCATTCTAGCTGGTGTTTAGGGGAATTAGACTCCTTTCTGTTCCACTATTGTAAGTCACCTTGCTTTGGGTTAGTTTGCTGTGTACCAGTAGACCACTGAAAAAGATTAACAGCTGCTATTTATTGAGCAAGCACTTATCTTATGACCTAACCTTCTATAATTACATAGATTATCTAATATTAACCTCACAGCATGAAAGGTAAGCTAAACACTATGTGTTTTTTAATGAAAATAAAACAGTAGGTCTTGGGGCTAAGGAGATGATTGAGCGGATAAAAGTTCTTCAAGCACAAGGGTGAGGACCAGTACTTAGATCCCTAGAACTCATGTAAAATGTGGATGCACCTGTAACCCCTGTGCATCTACAGAGAGAGAGGGGGAGGAGGAAGAGGATGCAGGAGAAGTTGCAGAGGATGCAGGACAGCTAGCTTGGAGTCAGTGGTGGTGAACAGCAAGAGACTGCTTTCAACAAATAAAGTCCAGCAAAAGAAAGGGCAGACACCTAAGGTTTTCCTCGGGTTTTCATGCAGCTATATGTGAATACATACATCAACAGGCACACATGAGCACACACACACACACACACACACACATGCACACACACACACACACACACACACACACACAAACACACACTCACACACATGCAGGGTCAGATGGTTCTTGAGAAATAGCACTAGCATTCAAATCCAGAGTCTTTGTTCTACGTGGTACAGAGTGACGAGTCAATTGTGTTGATTGGGGTTTGCTGAACTCTGTATGGCTCCAGATACTGACTTAACTGGAGTGGTAAAAGAATGGAGAAATGACAGACACATGGAAATCAAAAAGGTGGAATTGAGTGGTTTGGGTTTTCAGAAAGAGAAGCCTCGGTGTCTCAGAAGCTCAGGCTGTTTACTAAATACAACTGAAAGAACACAGGGCTATTGCAACCAGATGAATAAGAATGTGGGATGTAAAATATACAGCAAAGCAAGGAGGCAAGTTTAGTTAATGTGGGATGGAGCAATCTCTGTAGAAGTAGAGGAACAGTCTTCAGGCTGTAAACATGCAGGGGAGGAAGCTACAGTGGTCATTTTCTTTAAACACTCAACATTCATGTGCGGTTCAGAGGAAGGTTTTGCTATCCCTGAGCCTCACCCAGGGAAAGTCTTGCCACTCTCATGGGACGAAGTTTGGGGTCCTTGAGATGGTCATGCCATGTCAGCAACACACATCCATTGAAGACTTCACTTTTGCCTACAAAGGCTGGTGCCAGTCTACTGTGGGTGGGGTAGGGGACCCTACTGACTGAAGGGCATCAAGAAATGACTTGTGATAAGAGTTTCAGCTAAGCCACTCTACTTCACCTTCTATTACTGCCTTTCCAGGAGACTCTGGTGGCTTTTAATTGTCTCTCTCTTCCTTTATCTCCATCACAGTGCTTCTTGGCTCAAGGTATTATGTTCGGATAAACATGCAGATTGCAAGATCTCTCCTTAGGTTCAGCTCATTGAAAGAACATCTTTGGATTTGTTGCTAACTCTATAAAATTCTCCTGCAGAGGTCTTGAAACATAAGGATTTAGATACAAATAGCAAACCTCTAGGGAGTCCAGAGGGACTCTGTTGTCCTCCCAATCCTCTTCCATTCCCATGTGGGGTACAGAGAGGTAACTACAGAAGCCCAAGACTTGTGGTCACCTCCTTACATGCCAATGGGTCCTGTCCTTGGAACATAAACACTAGAATTCACTGGAGTGTTGATTTTTAATATAAAGTCACCCTCATAGATTTCACTGGGTAACTGTTCAGAGCACGGGAATTCATTTTTTTTGATGCCTGACATCATTGTCACCACATACCTGACTTTACAGGCCTTCAAGACATAGGCAAATGAACCCTAACACTACTTTATCCCTGGGAATTTAGACCGATCAGTTGCTGCAGCTCTGAATCCAGATGACAAGTAATTGAAAGGCCTTTGATGGTCAGACTGTCATTTCCCCAAGGGGCACAGACAAGGACAATGGTGCCAGCTGCGATTTCTTTGGTCCAGATAGCATAGAGGACACTGTATGCTTTGCCTCTCCTCTATAGCCTCCTTTAATCACAGTGTGGCAGGAGTATAGCCCTCCTTTAATTCAAAACATGAGCACAGTAGGGATTCACTATCAGCACCCATGGGAACTGCAGTAGATACTTGCCAGAGACACAAAGGAAGCAACAACCATACCAAGCCCTTCCCATCAGCCCACAGCTAATGCAGCAGATGTGAAAGGGCTGCAGCATGGGGAGAAAGCTCTTATGTGAGGTGTTGGCAGCATGCTGAGAGAGATAAGGCATTCCTAAAGGGACAGAGAAAGGGCAGTACAGGAGCAAGTCATTTGCTGCTTAAGCACAGGGCCACTGGGTCCTAATGGAATGGGTGTAGGGCTGCTGGGTCCTCAGAAAAGGCCCCATGCAGAAGGTGGGGCTAGTGTAGGCTTTAAAGGACAGATAGATATTTGTCCTGTGGGACGGCTGTGGAGAATTCTGTGCCTACAAAAGGATACTGACTTAAACTCGCACCACACCATGAATGATACTCTCCTGTTCATTGCAACCAAGGATCTCTCTTGCTTCACTCTATTCCAAGCCAAGCTGGAGCCATAGGTTTATGTGGAGAACGGAAAACACTGGTGTGGTAGGAGCCCGTTTATCAGTGGAGGGTACAATCTAAGAGTCTCAGTGAATGCCTGAAACCATATTCAATCTTAGATGTGCTATATTCACACCTGTGACACTGTTTAAGTTATATACTAGCTAACTAAGAGATTAACAATGACAATAGTACCACAGAGCAATTGCTGCAATATACTAAAATAACGTCAGAAGCATCACTATTCTTACATTTTGAGGTAATTAATAAGTAAAATAAAGGTTAAGTGAATATAAACATCATGATACTAGAGGTTATTCTGATAACCAAGATGGCAGTCACATGATGACTATGAGGGTAGCCTATACAGTGTGAATACACTAGTTAGAGGGAGGATTTACATTTCATGTGGACAGAGTGGAGCAGCATGAGATTTTATTGTACTATTCAGAATAATACATAATTTAAAGCTTCTGAATTGCTTATTTATGGAATTTTTCATTATTATTTTGAAGTGACTTCAGGTAAGACACTTTAGAAATCAAAACCTTGGGTTAGAGATACAAGAGATGACTATTTTGCATCTACCTTCCCTAGAGAGTAGAAAATGCATGTGATTGTTGGTAAGAAAGGTTGAAGCTGGCTTTTTACATAACCCATGGGGAAAGTCTGAGTTCAGCTCCCTCTGTGGGGTTCTCATAATTTTTGCATAGGCTAAAATCTATATCTCAGATTTTTCTATCAAGGTTTCTCAAGTTTTACATTTGGTGACTGCCTAGGTTACTTTTAAATCAATGTGAAGAAACATCATGACTGAGACAATTAAAAATAATAAGAAATCTCAAACATTTAGTTTGGGGCTTATGGTTTCAGAGGGTTAGAGTCCATGACAATCATGGCATGGAACATGGCAGCAGGCTGTTAAGTATGGTGCTGTAACTGAAAGGTTATATCTGATTTATAAGCACAAGGCAGAGAGGGAGAGAGGGAGGGAGAGAAGGAGGGAGGGAGGGAGGGAGGGAGAGAAGGAGGGAGGGAGAGAAGGAGGGAGGGAGGAAGGGAGGGAGGGAGGGAGGGAGGGAGAGAGAGAGAGAGAGAGAGAGAGAGAGAGAGAGAGAGAGAGAGAGAGAGAGAGAGAGAGAGAGAGAGAAATTTCTTTCCTTAAATTTACTTCCATGATTTTTTTTTTCTTTTTTTCCCTTTTGAGGTAATGGGATTAGAAAGCTAATTGGAAATCACAGAGGCTTTTGAACTTTTGAAACTTTAAGGCTCATTCCCAGGGACACACCTACTAATCCTTCCTAAACAGTTCCACTAACTGGTGACTAAATATTTCAATATATGAACTTGTGGGGGCCATTTTCATTCAAACTACCACAGTGGCCAAAATAAAGCCAAACTTAAATTTTTGCCCTTTGTATACAAGGAACCTCACTGGATGTCTCTTCCTGGGGAAACTTATGTTCCTTTCTTTTTACTTGCAGATATGGCATAGCTAAATACCTGCATCTTCTTGCAACCAAGATATGTTTTATGGAGCTGGATCCCCAGCTTTAGAAAGCCAGTGGACACTTATTTACCCCCACACAGACCTACGCTTATCTTGGCATCTTCCCTGCATCCTGTGGTGGAGCTTCCCACTTTCCTTCACAAAAGCCAAGCCATCAGCTGTCTTTTAGAACTGGTGGACAGCTACAAAGAAAACGATTATATCAGGAACATGGCCACTCATGGTGGTGGTCATTTGTGCGAGCCTCTCAGGTCTCTTAACTCTGAGACCATAACTGACCTGGTCCCCAGCTGTAGCACTCATTCCTTTGCTGAGTTGGTGCCAACACTGAGACTCCTAAAGCAGCTCACTGTTAGTTTAAACCAATGGGTTTGCAGGTATTTCCTCAGACTGTACAACGCACTTGGAGGCTTCTACACAACCCTCTTTCACAGTGCCCTTCCCCCACAGTTGTGTTGATGGTCTACAGCCTTCACTATTTTCTCCTCCTCCTCCTCTGCCTCCTTTTCTATTTTTCTTTCTCTCTTTCTATTTTCTTCCTTCCTTCCTTCCTTCCTTCCTTCCTTCCTTCCTTCCTTCCTTCCTTCCTTCCTTCCTTCCTTCCTTCCTTCCTTCCTTCCTCCCTCCCTCCCTCCCTCCCTCCCTCCCTCCCTCCCTCCCTCCCTCCCTCCCTCCCTCCCTCCCTCTCTCTCTCTCTCTCTCTCTCTCTCTCTCTCTCTCTCTTTCTTTCTTGGCTAGGCTTCTCTGTATAGTCCTGGCTGTTTTGGAATTTGCTCTGTAGACCAGGAACTGTAGACCAGGAACTCACAGAGATCTACCTGCTTCTGCTTCTGCCTTTCAAGTGCTAGGATTAAAGACGTGTACCAACACTGCCTGGCTTCCCTTATTTCTCTTTATTCATGCATTAAACAATTATATAAGTTTAATTTCAGCCTGTTACTACGTTTTGGAAGATCTGACAGATATTCTTGGATATCAAATCCTGAAAAACTGCTAAGAAATTGTAAAGGCCCGCTCAGATGGAGCTGGTGATGGGGACCTCAGACAAGGACTTTTAGGTGACTGGAAGGGATATATGGGCAGCCACAGACTTCCTAGTAACTGTAGGTGAAGTAGAACCTTATATCAGGTGCAGGAGTGTTTCTGGTTTTCTTTTCTTTTTAAACTTTTTTTTTTGTATAATATAATGCCAAATTTAGGAGTATCGAACAATATAATGCTCAATATTTTAGTAAATATTATACTACTACAAATATAACCTTTTGGATAACATTTTATTAGAATTAAAATCTTTTTACATATTAATTTACCTCAATACTAAACATGAATCTTCTAAACTATAACAAAAATATACCCATAGAGAATTTAATCTAACAAAATGCTAATACTTAAAATCTATTAAATCATGGACTATTTAGTGATCCACATATTTTTAATATTATATTTGAGATTATAATTTTTTATTTAAAAAGTTTTTATCTGTTCTCCCTCCCTTCTCTCCTCCCAGTCCTCCGTCAGCCTCCTCCCACCTCATCCCCCCATTCATTCCCCAAGGAGGGCAAGGAGTCCCAAAGTGGGTCAGTTCAAAGTGCATATCCAGTTGAGGTAGGTCCAAGTCCCTTATCTTAGTATTAAGGCTGGATTAAGTGTTCCTCTCTAGGGAATGGGCTCTGAGATGACAGATGTCAGTACATGTACCAGGAACATAGTCTGATCCTACTGCAAGAGGATCCACAAACTGCCTATGCCATTTGACAGTCATCTACCTTTGGAGGATCTAGTCCTTTTCATGAAGGTTCCTCAGCTGTTATTTTAGAGTCAGTTAGCTCCCAGTAGCTTAGGTCAGCCGTCTATGTGTGTCTCCTCCTCATGATCCTGATCCCTTTGTTCATATACTGTTCCCCACCCCTTCAGTTGGACAGGAAGCTTGACCTGGTGTTTAGCTATGGATCTCTGCTTCTGCCTCTATCTACTGCTGGATGAAGATTCGATAATGAGGGAATTCTCAACAGAAGAATTTCAAATGGCTGAAAACACTTAAAAAATTGCTCAATGTCCTTAGCCATCAGAGAAATGCAAATTAAAACAACTCTGAGATACCATCTTATACCTAGCAGAATGGCTAAGATCAAAAACACAGGTGACAGCTTATGCTGGAGGGGATGTGGAGCAAGGGGAACACTCCTCCATTGCTGATGGGAGTGTAAACTTGTACAGTCACTTTGGAAAGCAGTATGGTGGCTCCTCAGAAAACTGAGAATCAATCTCCCCAATGATCTAGCAATACCACTATTAGGCATATACCCAAAGGACACACATTCTTACCCTAAAGGCATTAGCTCAACTATGTTCATAGCAGCATTATTCATAATAGCCAAGACCCAGAAACAACCTAGATACCCCTCAACTGAAGAATAGGTTAAAATAATTATGGTACATTTACAGAATTGAGTACTATTTAGCAGTAAAAAAAATGACATTCTAAAATTTGCAGGCAAATGGATGGATTTGGAGAGTATTATCCTGAGTGAGGTAACACAGGCCCAGAAAGATAGACATGGTATGTACTCACTCATAAGTAGATTTTTGACATAAAGTGAAGACTATGCTGCAAATCACAGTCTCTGAACAGCTAGGTAACAGGAGAAATTTAAGAGAGATATGCAGGGATACCCCTGGGAAGGGGAACTAGAGAGGATCTCCTGAGTAAATTGGGATCATAACAGGGAGTGAACAAGGGGAGATGGGAACAAATCACGAGTGAAGGAGATGGTTGAGTGAGAGGAGAAACAGAGAAGGAGAGCAAAGATATGGTTATCTCAATAGAGGAAGCCAGTGTAGTGTTAGAAAGAAATCTGGTGCTAAGGGCACTTCTGAGAACCCACAAGATGTTCCTGACTAGGACGCCAAGCAATAGTAGATAGGATGCCTGAACAGGACTTCCCCTATAATCAAATGAATGACCACCCTAATTGTTACTTTTTTATTATTTTAAAAAGATTCATTTATTCATTATATACACAGTGTTCTGCCTATATGTGTTCCTGCAGGCCAGAGGAGGGCACCAGATCTCATTACAGGTGGTTGTGAGCTACCATATGGTTGCTGGGAATTGAACCCAGAACCTCTGGAAGATCAGCCACTGTTCTCAGCCATTAGGCTGTCCCTCTAGCCCATGTTTCTTGATACTTAGAGAAAGCTGAACAGAACCCAGGCTGTGACAAATCTGTCCACTCCAGAGCTATTTTGAAGAGTCAGGTTCCTTTCATCTCTGTCCTTGTCTCCAGTGTAGTGGAGCTGGTCACCAAATCATGGTCAGACCTGTGAACATCAGCTTTTATGGATGAGGGATCAGTCAACTTTGCTGGGTTTTGGTCTATCTATTTGCTCTTCTGATCCACTGTGGCTGCCATGGCTCTAGGTGGAAGTGTTTGAAATGCTCTAGCAGGGTGAAATGCTGTTTGGAGTCAGATGGTACTTTCCTACACTCACCATCCTTTTTTCCTATTGCCTTTCTTTCTGCTCCTCCTTCCCTACTCTGTGCTCTTCCATATTTCTTTCTTGCATGCTTTCTGTGGTGTACACCTCAAGGGAATGAAACCCGCTCTTAGATTTCCAGAAGGCATGAAAAGGCTTGTAGTGTCAATATGACCCACTGAGATCCATTTCTCTTCTGTAGATAGTTGTCACTGGGTCCCTGCTGTCAGGGATAAAACAATGAAGAGATATGAAGGCAAGATACAAAGAGTTTTGATGGGTTTGTGACGTCTTCAGGCTTGGAGGAATTGTGTCAGTATTTCACTATAGATGGAGTGAGGGGCAGGGAGCTGAGGGGCAGGTTGAGGAAGATGAAAGATGAGTCTTTGTTAGTTTGAAACTAATGAAGACTAAATTTATTTTAATAAATACCATCTGGGTGCTAAGTTCTAAACTTGTTACTGACACAATGAAGGTTTTGCATGCCTGAAACCCCTGCCTCATCATGTTTCTGTAATTGAAAGTATCATGGTTTAAATGAAAATTACCCTCATAAGCTCATATACTTGAATGCCTGGTTACTCAAGTTGGTGGTGCTGTTTGGGAAGTACCAGGAAGAGTGGCCTTGTTGGAAGAGATATGTTATGGGGGGTGGGCTTTGAAGCTTCAAAAGCCCATACCAGTCCCAGTATCCCTTTATTTCTCCTTTTATTTCTTAGATTATATGAACTCTCAGCTATTGCTTCAGAGCCTACCTGCCCTCTGCCATACCCTTGGCCATAATGATTATGGGCTAACACTCTAAAACTGTAAGAAAGCCCCCAATTAAATGATTTCCTTTATAGGTTGCCTTGGTCATGGTGCCTTTACGCAGCAATAGAAGAGTAACTAAGACACCAAGCCTGAGTGCCTATACCCCAGAGCTCATGGGCTGCGAAAACACCTTTCCCAGGGCTGTATTTTGATCCATCAGCTGCAAGCTTAAAGGAAGCACGGACAGAAACAAGAAGGGTGGGCGAGGGAGCGTTTTATAACTCATGGCACAAGCTGAAATTACAAAATCTCTCTGCAAGAGGAGATGGGGGTGGGAGGGAAACGCTTTGTGAAAAAGAACACTACCTTTTAGAACAGAAGAGAAGGTAAAAACAAAACAGAAAAACCCCAGGAATTTGGGGTGGTTCTGCTGGTGTGGAATCCCTTTCATTTTTCTGTTTTTCCCCCCCTCTATCAGAGGGTTTTCCATCCATCAGAAGATTTCTTTATTCTTCTTCTCTCCTTTTTTTTTTTCCTGCCCTTAGAAGTCTTCGCCTCCTCCACAGTGATTTATTTTAGTAACTAGACTACTGTTAACACAGTCCCTGGTCCTTATGCCTTCCTATTAGTTGTTGATAAGTTTTGGGAGAGGACAAAGAGGCAGTCAGGTTGCCCAGCTGGTGGGACGTCTGTGTCACCCCCCCCCCCCCAGACAATGAGTATTCCACTGATTTAGAGCATGGGTGAGGCCAGAGCCAGGGAGTGTTTGTATTTCATTCCAAGAGAAACATTTGCTGAGGAGTGTAGGGCACACGGTGGCCTTGGCCTGGTTATCTGCATGGGCCCCTTGAGAAGGAGGAGCTCAGGCTGTATTTCAGGGTGCCCTGGGGGCTGAGTGTAGAACCATTTCATCAAGTAAAACTCACCACACCCCGGGCAGAGAGCCCAGGTGTTCCTTGGAGACTCTGGGTGGCAGCTCCTTGAAAATGTAGAATTTGGGACTACATGCTTGGATTCTGATGCAGACTTACCACATCCTTATATGACTGCCTCAGGCTTTTATGGCTGGGGTAAAGACCATACTGATGGCAACTTGGAGAAGAAAGGATTCATTCCAGCCTATAGCTGGAGTCTATCACAAAAGGAGACCAGGGCAGGAACTCAAGACAGGAGGCAGAAACTAAAGCAGAGAGAACACAGGAATATTGCTCTCTTGATCCCCATGGTTTGCTTAGCCTGCTTTCCTATACTGCTCAGAACCATCTGCCTAGGAGTGTGCCACCCACAGTGGGCTGGGCCCTCTCACATCAGTCAGTTATCAAGTAAATGCCCCCACAAAGTCACCTAGGGGCCAGTCTTATGGAGGGATTTTCTCATTTAAGATTCTCTCTTCCCAGATTACCTCAGTTTGCATCAAGTTGACAAACGCCTAACCAGGACACTGATATTAAGCAAGTTAGTTTGTCTGGGCCTCAGTTTCCATATCTGAGCAATGAGAATAATATCAATAGACTAAAATTACTCAGATTATATTGGTCTCAGTTTCTAAATTTGTCAAATGGGGATGATAATAATGAAGTGTAACAGGAAATTGAAGTGTACATGTCAATTTGTTATTTATTTCCAGTCAGTCATTCTTATCATTAAAGAATTTTAATTTCATGTATGGAGCGCAGAGGTCAATTTTCAGGAGCTGGTTTTCTCCCATGTGGGTCTGGGATAGAAATCAGGTCATTGTGTTTGTGTGGCAAGTACCCTCTGAGCATCCCATTGGCCCCATGATTATCACCTTTAAGGAAAGCTTCATGCAGTGGAGAGGGCCAAGTTGGAATCAGAATCACCTGCAGTCACACTTCCACAGGAGATAACTCATAAACCCGGCCTTTAACTCACTTTTAGACTGTTTTTGTGTTGATCTCACTGAAGACACTTCATAAACATTCTTGCCAACCCTTATAACAGCCATGCATGTGGACCTCATTATCCCCATCCATAAATAGAGTCACTGGGCCTCAGGCGGCCAAGATCCAGAGGTCACTCACCAGGCAGCTGAGGAGAAAGAACTGGAATGAAAGCTCCTTCCTCATGTCAGATGGTCTTTTGTTCCAATTCTCAAGTCAGGCTTCGCCATCCCCAGCCACCATTTCAGGTCCTAGGAGCCTCTACTCTGGGCTCATTTACTTTTGTAAAGGCAAAACCAGCTAAGGATACACAGTGCCTCTGCTTGGAGAAAGCCTTAAATTTGTTATATACAGTACCTGTAAGAATTAATTTCCCAACAAATGAGGTGTGCCCTTGAAAGCAAGACAGCCCGACTTAATAACCCATAACCACACCACACGAGGCTGCAGCAATGGGGTGGTGGTGAGCAGGTTAGGGTAGAGAGTATGCAGTTTTCCTAGAAATTGAAATTAGCATCTCAGGGACACTATAAACAAATGGGCTCTCCAAGAAGTCTAGAGGGCCCCCTCCCATCCTCTTCCTGTTTTCCCAAGTGCCTCCTCCAATCTCAAGGTTATTAGGGCTTTTAATGTTAGGCTTCCCTATACATTGTGAGATGGCATCTACCTGCCAGTATCTCTCTCCGTCTCTGTCTCTTTCTCTCTCTGTATGTGTGTGTGTATATGCATGTGTGGTTTAGTTTGTGTGCGGATCCGTCTAGACACAGAAAGCAATTGCTAACTGAACTCATGTGAAAGCTAGATGCGTGTGTTCTCTGCTGTTGACCAATGTGCCAATGTGACTACCATTTGCTTGGCTGCATATTTTTGCACCAAAATGGATGAAAATGTAGACAGGAGCCAAATTGAGGTTTGGTGAATGTCATTGAGATGGAGCTGAGCAGAGATCTGTGGTAAACAGTTTGTGGTGGCATGGGTTTGTCCTTGCAAAGCTTTGTTTTGGGAAAGGAGCATTTGGTGCCTGAAGGCGGGGCCCAAGTCTGACAGCCAATAGATTTAAAAGTTAGGTTCATGCCAATAATTCAGCCAGTGAGTTCAGGGCTTGGGTTCACACTGGAAAGTTCAGCCAATGGCTACTATACCTCATACTCCTTTCTGCTTATGTAGATTTTTCATTAAAAACCCCTCGGGGCTCAAGGCCAGTAAACTTCTGGAACAAAGGGTTTTGACCTGGGTTCGTTTGAACCTAACAATAAACCCTATATACTTGCATCAAGTCCAGCTCCCTGGTGGTCTTTGGGCGGGCGAGGGGGGGGGTCCCTCGTCACAGGCACAACACAGGCCACTACTGTCTCCCAATAATTCTTACTACCTTCTCATCCTAGATTTTTTTTTTTATGACTAAAAGGTGATTTAATTAAATTTTAAAAAATTCAATAACTATATCCCCTCTTCCTTCACTTCTCTTAACCAGCCCTCCTCCCTAACATTCCCTTTCAGAATCCCTTCTGGATGAATGATAGATTCTGGAGGACATAGAGCCCCTGTCTGAAGTTGTATATTCACTGAGTATCTGCAAGTCCAAGGGATATCTCCAAACCCATGGTCTGTTTGAGTATCCTAGTTTTTTATGCTCAGCTGGATACCATCGCTACCTCTTGGCTTTATAATGGTACAATCCTCAAATGTCTTTTAAAAAACTAATCCCACACGCATTAGTATTAGGTGTCTGTCAGCTCTCATGAGTGTCCATAGGAGACCTGTACAGTGCAAAATGGAACCCTGGGGAGCAAATGATAAGCCAAAAATAAACAAGTGTCCTTTGCATAAGCACCAAATGTTTCTGGTCTTTCTGCCAGGAGCTGTTCTTGTCCATTGCACAAAACAGCTATAGGGTAGTTTCCCAAAAAATTGAGCCCCAAGTGGTTTAAGGAACTGAGGGAAGTCATACAGCTGAGAATTGACAACATGGGGGCTGGACTGAAGGCTGGCCTCCTCCCAGCCCATACTTTCCAGCAGTTGCTATTACAACAGTAAGGGTGGTTAGTGTGTCTTTGGTACATGTTGTGGTCTTCATGATGTAACCAGATCTGCCCGAGACCAGCAACCAGAGAGAGCAGTGGAGCCCAAGCAGAATCAGCTTCTTAGGTTCAGAAATATTGCTGCTGTATCACACACCACGGTCTCTCCTTTGAGCAACAAAGTGCAAGCCATCATTATTGCTGTGGGGACAGTGGTAGAGGTGTCCATCATACAGGCAGAAGTATTGCTCTGGATCTTAGGCAACTGGTGATAGGTCAGAGAGAAAGCTTGAAAAATAACCAATGAGGAAGGAGTCAGTGGCACTCTGGACTTGATGGGGTATTTGAGAGGCTGGTGGCCAGGCAAGTGTAGTGTGGACTAGTGCAGAGGAGAAGCTACTGAAGGAAACATTGCTTAGGATTGGGCTCATAGGACTATCACAAGCAGAGGTGACAATTGTGCCATTCTCCTGTTGAGTTCCTGGACTGCAAGTTGGTAATAGCCATCCTGCTGTAGAGCATAGAGTAGACTCACTGCTCAGGCTCTCTTTTTCTACAAGCCCCCAAGAAGAAGGCAGTGACCCACCATACTGAATACAGAGAGGCCAGCACATGTCTCAAGGGACATACAATTGTGGAGTGGCTAGCACAGCAGATGCCCATATCTTTCCATACGCTTATCCCTGTGTCCCCATTTTTCATGCATAACTCTCTTGGCACAAGCAGTGAATATGCAACCGTGGCTAAAGTAATTGATTCAAGAGTATACCTGGAATGAGCCGAGCTGAGCTAAGCAGAATCTCTCCCAGGCTTCCAGAAATTTGAACCAAGAGGAAAGTACTTCTTAGAGATCGGTTGAACATGTGAGGCAGAGCTGCCATGTTGTAAGTTCTTGTGTGACTTTTCTTGGGGAGGTGTGAACAAATGTCTCTTGACTTCAGACAGGGAATGATCAAGAGATCAAAGAAACAATTTCACCCACGTCCAGCTTGCTGAACCAGTGAGTTTACAGGGGTTACTTACAGGCACATGGGTGACTCAAAGGCAGCTGCATCATTGGAAAGCCCACCCCAGCATTGCTGATGACTCATGAAAGTTTCATCTCTGGGGCCCCTGGGCAGCTTTCAGACAAAAGCTCTTAAGAGTCTCCTCTTCTCCAGTATAGCATAGTATTTTTTTTTTTTCTGCTTATATAACCTCAGGGAGAGGCCTCACTAGCCTTGGAAGTTTTGTGAGCTTCATGAATTTTATGAGCTTCTTTCTTCCCTCCAAGCTGGGGTGAGAGGGGATAGATGCTTCAGCCGGGAGGAAATTGTGAGACAATATGAATTCAACCCCATGAAGAAGCTTGTTTGGCTCAGTGATGTGCACACACACAGAAAAGTCAAGAACAGAGCAGAGAGGGTGTATTCTGAAAGCGTTTCCATATCTCTGTCTACCTTGCCTGTACTTTTGGTCTCACCTTAGCAGGGATTTTTGTCACTTGTGACTGAGAGAAACTAGATTGTATTAACGCTCATGAAAAATGGAAACAGAATAAAGAAAGACCCACAAGTTCTACTCTGAGTAGGAAGAGAAGGGGTCAGCCTATTGCCTGGAGGAAATGGGATCCTGCCATCGGATACTAGGAGAAATAAAACTGCCCAAATCATTGATGGCTTTTCTGAGTAAGAATCTTGTTCGGTTTGGATATGTGAAAATAAACGTGGTCAAAGGGACATTGAATCCCACGGCAGGTGAAGAGACAGTGAGAAAGGGCACTGCTATTTCAATAAACTCATTACTCTGCCCTGCTGCTGGTGTGAATGGAGTGGCCACCTTTCTGTGGCATCTGGAGTTGTGAAATTGTAGGAACCGTGGCATTGGATGGCATATCGTAAAAACGAGGGTGAGGACTGAGCATTTTTACAGCATACTGGAGATTCAGAGGTAGTACTTAGGCCTCTGGAAGGAAACTCTATGTCTCAGTTTTAGCTATACACCACAGAGCCCTTCTGGCACACTTGCAGTGTGTCTCTGAGGAGTTCTGGCCGGCAGACAGTGGCTAGCGAGAGGCGAGGAAAGAGAACTTTGTGATGAATAGGATGTAACCAAAATGCTTGCAGGATATCTGTGTGGAGCTGTGCAGACGACAAGCTGCCAAACAGAATCTGGAGATCAGAAGGCAAGTCAGGGCTGTGAACAGAAGGGGGTAGCCAGATGGTGAATGAGACCCCAAGAATGTCTTAAATGTAGAAGAGAAAGGGGCAGGTAAAAAGCTAGACTCTGCAAGGTGATGAATTTACAGTGAAAAGCAGGAGAGAGAGAATGTTCAGAGGTGCAAAGACTCCCAAACAGAAATAGTCCAGTGGTTAGCAGAGCCCATGCTACAGGATGATAAAGCTAACGAAAGATGACCATCATAGGTTGTGGATGAGGATCTTTGGAAGATCTTTTTCAGTCATTAGGAAAGTAAAAGTTGAGTAAAGAGAGGAAGTAGGTGGTTAGAACTATCTTTTCCCTGTCTTAGAATCTCCTCTTTCCTCCCTGACTCTCTTCATCTGGTCTCTCTCTCTCTGTGTTCATGCATGTGCACTTACACATGTGTGAGGGTGTATATGCACGTGCCTGAAGAAGCCAGAGTCCATTCCAAAAGTCAGACACCGTTTATTTATTTTTCTTGAGTTGGTATCTCTCAATGGCTTGGATCTCTCCATATAGGCTAGGTTGACTGGCCAGCAATCTCCAGGGACTCACCTGTTCCATCTTCCCTGATCATTTTACCATGGATTCAGGGGATTACACTCAAGTCTTCATGCTTGCAACCAAGCTAGCTCCCAAGGCCCTCATCTCTTCTCGGTCTTTCAACCTATCAGCATGGATTCTACCACTGTTTGTTCCTGTTTCCATTCAGACTTCTGCATGGACTAGGCTTAATTTCTTAGAGGCCTAAGGAAGGACATACAGTCTCTGCTTGCTATTTTAGCTGAAGAAACACCGACTTAAGAACTCATGCTTATGAACTCTGAAACAACAGTGACTTAAGATCGAGCACATATGTGATTTTGAGGTGCTTCAGAGGTGGGGGAGGCAGTGCTGGCCTGTGACTCACATACTCAATAAGGATGAGGTCAATAGAGGTTCTGCCACCGCATGGCTACAAGTATGTCATTGGTGTTGACATCCAAATCAGGGGGGAGGGGAGGAGGGGGAGGGCACTCCCAGGCAGAAGTCCCTGGATGGATGCCCAGATGTGGCCTCAGGAGGTGGGACTCCAGCCAGGCCTGGAAGTGGTGTGCATTATGTCACTCTTCCTACAGACTACTGGCTAGAATGTAATCATGTGGTCTGACAACAGGAGAAGCTGGGGAATGCAGTGGAGCTGAGATGGAGGAGGGAGGGGAAAAACTACGTGGTAGTCATAGCACTTAAGATCTTGCATCATTGGGCCCTGCTTACTCTTCCCAGTCCCTTCATTCTGCAGTTTGACCCTCTTCCAAGGAAGTAGGTGAGCACTGTTGGTGATTGTCCTATGTGCTAAACATGTTTCTAATTTTTCCTTCAATCCCAGCTATTCTGTCTCCTTAGGCCTGACACTTCCTCAAACACCATTCATGCTATAAGCTCACAGGATTCATGCCATTCCTTCCACAGAGTTATTCTCTGGGCTGCAGTGATTTCCTGTTGTTTGGGGTTTGAGTGTATCAGACCCTGTCAGCTCTTCTTGAAAGATCACTGTAGCAGTCAGCATGGACTCCTATATCCTTTTGGAGACATAGACTGCAACCTCATTCAGGGCAGCTGAAGTAATACTTACTTTTGCTCACATTGTAATTATGCTAACTATAGGGCCTGCCCTCTTAAATCAGAATGTGTGCTCTAAGAAGTCTTAGAGTATGTATGGACACCAGAATCAAGTGGATAAGATGTTGCATATCAGCCATCTTCAAGAATGTGATATTGGAGAAATATAGAAACTTGATCATTATTCATATCTGGAGGGGAATTGTATGATTGTTCTATGTACAAAGTAAGAAAGAATAAATTATGGGGACTTAAGAATTGTGTGTGTGTGTGTTCATATGTGAGTGCAGGTACTTGTGGAGACCAGAAGGGAGCACTGGATCCCCTGGAGTTGAAGTTACAGGCAGTTCTGAGCCACCTGTTATGATTGTTAGGAACTTGGGTCCGGTACATGTTTCTAACTACTGAGTCATCCCTATAGCTTCAGAGGGATTTTTCAAATCATGACAGAGCTGGCTGAAAAACTTGAGTACTCACTTTCCCAGCTCATCCTGAGATTTGATAGTCAAACCGAAATGTTTAGACACGTCACTGAGAAAGGAGAACCATCCATTCCAGTGGAAGCCCAGCACTTCACACTTGGCACCATGGGCCAGTTAGTGACCATCTCAGTTGGGATACTGCAGAAAGTTATGCTCATGTTTGGAGACAATTTTCAGATGAACAGTTTAATTTGATGTCTGTTTTGGTTCATTCAGCAACTGGAAGCCTGTTTACAGCTGTGGCTGAGGGCCTGGGAACTGTCTGTAAATTATTTTGTCAACAAGTCAACCAGGGCAACAGGCTGAAGGCTTTTTATTGCTTCAATTTGATCCTCAGTTTTGAGGCATCAACACAAGAACTGAACTATTTTAATAATAAAAATGTTTGTTCTGTCTGTTTCCTTCATGGCTGAGATTTACTGTGTTTTGTTGGTTAAAGTAAGAAGGAATTAAAAAAAAAATGATGAATCGGGACTGGGTGCAAATGGCTATGAAAATGGGTGGGCTGCCTTGAGCTGAGTTTCCAGGGGCCTGGGCTGGTATGTTAGGTTTGGGGTTAGGCTGCCTGTCTGGTGGGGCTGGAGAATTCCTCTCTAGGGGCTGGAGAATTCCTCTCTAGGGGCTGGAGAATTCCTCTCTAGGCTGAAAGGCTGGGGGCTCCTCCATGGAAGAACTATTGTGAGGGTATAGATGAGCCAGTATAGAGACAGTCCTGTGGCCTGCTGCCTGGTCTTCCTTGACCTGGTCCTTAGAGAGCCTGGTATAGGATCCAGTCCGGTGATAGTGCAATGGGTACCTATTAACCTCTGTACTGAGATCAATCTTCTTGCTTATCCTCTCCACACATTTCTCCCCCATTGGTACATGTTCTTAAGGCATGCTTTTGTCTCCTCTTTCTGGAACATTCTCTACACAACCTGTCTAATCTGGTTGGAAGCCAAAGCATCCCTTAATCTTCTTGAAAGGAGCGATTACTCTTTCTTTTTCCTTCTTTGGATGGTTTTTGACAGATTGTGAGCTTTAAGATCTGGTTTGATGTTTTATGTCCGCAGCAGCCTACTTGGGCATTCTTTTCAGCCTGGTTCTCTGCAGCTTTCTCTTCCTCAGCATCTTCCAGCCACCGGGACTCTGAGTTTGTCCACTATCCCTTAAGCTTGCTCACCATTATGTGAAGCTATGGCTCTCTAGTCACACCTGGCCTGAGGGAACTCCCTGAGTTCACTTGTCCAATGGGAAGCCAGAAGCCCTACTTTGTGGGATTGCTGGGTAACAAGGCAAGGAGATGTCGGAAGAATGAGTCTCAGGATCTGGTGTGTAGTATAAAAGTTTCTGACTTGTCCAGCCTGTGGTCCAGACCCACAGAAACACACAGACACTTATATTAATTTTATGCTGATTGAATTAGGACCCAGGCATATAACTTGCTAACAATTCTTTACTCTTAAAAGAATCCATAATTCTTATCTTGTTTAGCCATTCGGCTCAGTACCTTTTTGCAGAGCAGCATCCTGGCTTCTTTCCTCTGGGTCGGCTGGTGTCTCATTGTGGTGTCTCCATTGTGTCCCTCTGGCACCTCTGCTCTGCTCTTCCTATTTTGAGAGTTTTCTTAGTCTGGTAGCCCCGCCCACACTTCCTGTTTGCCTTTAGTCAATCAGCATTTTTATTAAACCAGTAGGCAGGACAATTATTTACAATGTAACTTAATCCCACTACATATCCCTTTTTTCTTTTTAAAACAAGAACCTCAAATCTAATTTCCTTTGTATAGTTTTATCATTATTTTTAACAACTTATAACCAACACTATAAACAAAGACAAATATCCATAATTCATTTTTTGAGAATGTGGGTGTAGTTCTCTAGGCTACTTCCTGCTGAATGGAAGTTCTGGCAATGGGGACCCAAAGAAAATTTAAGATTATGGACAAGTCCTTAGTGAAGTAGTCTCTAAAGCTGTGTCATCTTAGCCAGTATCCTTGAAGTTGTTTTTTGATGCAGAGTTCAGGGGAAACTTCAACAGAGGTGTTCTGACATGCTGGACAATCTGGGCCATCTATTTTCATTGGAGAATTTTCAGGGGGTCTTCCTCGATCAAACTTTATTTCCTTAAATCAGGAATAAATCCATAAATAAATCTATGGAAATAAAAAGAAAACCTCTTCTCCAAGGTAGGATATCTTTTGGTTTCAATTTTAATATCAACTCATTAACCAAATATATAGGTTGAATTAATGCAACAACATTTATATTCAAACAGCTTTTAGCAGCTTTTACTACTTCTTTTATAGTCAAAAAACTTAAGGACAAGACAATAACACACAGTATCCAGACACAATTTGTATTTTCCATATTTACATGGCTTATTTTTTAACTCTATTTCTTTTTTAAGGACTTTCTATATTTTCTCTCTCTCTCAAGTCCTAAACCATTTAAAGCTTTTTTTTTTTTAAATCTGTCTTTACTGTATATCTTTTATTTCCTTTATTTTCCTATTTCTGACCATACCTTTGCTTGGTTAAGGTGGCTGACTACACCCAGTTCCCTCTATTTCTTTCTGTTTCTGTCTGTGCCTTTAATCTGCCAAGATGTGGCTAAGGTTAAAGGCTTGGCTAGGATGGCTAGCATGCCCCACCCAGCTCCTAGTCTAGCTTCATAGAATTTAGCTTTTAGGAAGAGGTACTGGCAGGACCCACAATTACCACTCTAGGGAATTTTAGGGTCCATATAGCCACCAAGTAAAGCACTGCCTTCTGCTACTCATGAACTACATTTAAGTATTTGGCAGAAGGGCTTCTAAAAAAGACTCAAGTGTTTTGCTGCTAACACTGAGTCAGGAAGCTTCTTTAAAAAAGCTGTGCCTCCGCTTGCCTCCAGCAAACTGAGCTGACCTAAGAAAACGCTGCTGCTACTAAGAAGCAGTATTTGACTCTTTCTTTTTTGTCTATATAAACAGAAAGCTTAAACACATCATTTACAGTTTGTTGTTTACATCTAGACTCCTGTGAGACTTCAGGAACCAGCCATTTTGCAGTTAAAACTCCGCCATTTTTAATTCAAACCCACACACCACTTCAGGGCATCTCTGAACCAAGGCTCACATGAGAGACTCAACTCAGAAGCTGGTTTTGGCTCTGTTTCTGTGCTCTGTTACAGCTTTTTAATCTTTTGCCAGCTTTATGTGGGTGTATATCACCCACATTAGACCACCATTTGTAGTATGAAGTTTCTGGCCTGTCTGGCCTATGGTCCAGATCCACAGACCTGTAAACCCCACTCCACAGTCCTGCAGTCCCACAGAAACACCCAGATGCTTATATTAATTTTATGCTGATTGACCTAGGGCCCAGACATATAACTTGCTAAAAACTCTTTACTCTTAAATTAACCCATGATTCTTATTTTGTTTAGCCATGGGGCTCGGTACCTTTTCTCAGAGTAGCATCCTGGCTTTTTTTCTCTGGGTCTGCTGGTGTCTCGTTGTGGTGTCTCCATTGTGTTTCTCTTGCATCTCTGCTCTGCTCTTCCCATTCACTGGGGTATTTTTAGTCTGGCAGCCCTGCCCACACTTCCTGTCTGCCTTCAGCCAATCAGCATTTTCATTAAACAAGTAGGCAGAACAATTATTTCTGATGAATGCCACTGCACTGGTATCCACAGATGTTGGATAGCTTGGAGTTCAGAACTCATACGAACCTTGAAATGGTTGATGGAAACTCTATGGCTTGGTCTGGGGGACCCAGCGGTACTGTTGTTGATACGAACCTTGAAATGGTTGATGGAAACTCTATGGCTTGGTCTGGGGGACCCAGCGGTACTGTTGTTGATATGAACCTTGAAATGGTTGATGGAAACTCTATGGCTTGGTCTGGGGGACCCAGCGGTACTGTTGTTGTTGGTTTTTTTGTTTGTTTCTGGTCACCTTTAGGGGTGTGAGAGAGATTCTGAGTCCCAGTAAATAGCTCTGAAAAGAATTCCTGATGGGCACACAGCTAAGACTCAAAGAGGCAGACTCAGCCTCATATGATGAAGTCCTTGGCAGGGAGAGAGGTCCATAGACAACTGGGCTTCCTGATCAACAGGTGAGTTAATTCCCATGAGGTGCTCAACTAACCTCCTGATAGTGCCACTACCTTTGGGGCCATTTTCTTTCAAACTACCACAGTAGGCTAACAATGGTTTTTTTCCTCCTTGTTTGCTCCCTCACCCAGGGAGGGTTGGCCCTCCTCCTTGTCTAGAAGCACTGGTTAGGTACAGGGTGGGGACAGTGGGAAGTTCCTGCACGGAGATGAGGATATTGTAACCCAGCCGCTTAGAGAAGTATGGGGCCAACAAGGGAACAGGGACTGCACGGGAACTTTCTAGACTTGGTATCCTTTCTTTGGCCTCCAAAGGAGTCTGGTTGAGTTCTTACTGGCTAGTTCTCAGCTAGAGTAAAAGCAGGGTTTGTTCAGCAGGTGGGAGGGCTTGCCCCAGATATTGATATTGTCCCATGTTAGCAGTGTTTATCCTGATAGACTACCATGCCTTTGTGAGTAATTGATGAGTGAGACATGGCTGGGGTTTGTTTCTCTTTCTCTGATATTCCAGCTTTTCTCTTGTTTCTGGCTCTGGGTTTTCATTATATTCCAAGTAGAATTTGTACAGTGCCTGTGCACTGGGAAATTACACCAACTTACAATCAGGGAAGGGGAGGCTCCAAGGTTAAGTATGATAGCTGTAGTGTGGGGTTGGAGTTGGTACAGGGTGGCCACTGCATGTACAGAGTAGCTGCCAGAAGGAAGCTAGTAGGAACATAACGTGAGGCTACTCCTGTGAAGGACTATTAAGATGTCCTCATAGTTTGTTTAGCTTTGTAGGGTTCTCTTTGTCCCACAGCATGATGTGACCCAGAGCTCCAGGGAGGGATGACATCCTGATATAGAGCCTGAGGTCTTGGCAGTGAGAGTCACATGTCTCACAAAAGGACACCAAGGCACCGTGATTAATATGTGGCTGGGCTTCTGTTAGACTGTGGGAGTGGGGGTAGGGGTGGGAGTGGGGGTTCCTCTCTCATAGTTTATCAAGGACAGCATTTTGAGCAGAGATATGTCGAGAGAGTTGAAAGAGAAGTACAGAGTAAAGCTTTTTTATTGTCAACGAAATCATAGCTGCTGAGGTTACCTCAGGCTGCTCACAAAAGCTACCCTAAAATAAGTGGCTTATGGAAACCTACAGAACAAAACAAACCGGAGAGGCAGGAAGGGGGTGGAGAATAAAAGAATTTTGCAGTTAAAAAGAAAAAAAGTAAACCAGGAATAATAGCTGACTGTGGGGCCTTGGACTGCTCTTCTTGGCTTAGTACAGTTTTTGTCACTTTCTAACAGTGAGTAGGACTTTGAGCCAGAGGCTTACCCAGTGCACATGTATGGTAGTCTGTCAAGGCAAACGCTGCTAATATGGGGACTATATCAAAATCAAAATTTTGGCTAGAGCAAGACTCTGCTCTACTTTCTGTGAATTGGCCTCTTGTGTCTTCTGCGTGGTGACCATCTGCCTCTGCAAACTGCTGTTGTGGACTTGTCTTGGGCTGAGTCTGAGGTTCTGTGGAGAGTCCTGCTTCCTAAGAAGGGCAGGCACAGTTTCTGGGGTTTTACCTCTCAATTCTGGCTCTCTCCTTCTCCCGTGTGTTTCAAGGCTCATGCCCAGAAGAAGCTCCAAGTTTCTAGTCTCTCAACCAAAACCCTGGATTTATGCACACTGCCTTCTCATCTGGATCAAATCTACCAGCAAAACCTACAGACTCATCTTCCATGTATGACTGTCTCCTTCATGTCTATGACCCTACCTGACTGAGTTGCTTTCTTCCTGTACAGACGGCGGGGAAGCCACTGAACAACTGTATCCACCCTAGCTGCTTGTTTCCAGCACAGTGGGGTGTCACTGCTGTACCCTCTGACTCAAAGTCAAGGTCCTCATTTTCTACCCTTCTCATCCTTGCCTGTCCTATCCCAGTCACACTGTCTCTCATCTTTCTCCTTGAGAAACCAACCTTGTTTTACCTCAAGCTCCTTGTGTGGTTTATCCTCACTCTCATGAGTTCAGTCTTCTTCTCCAGGTCATCCTTGAGCCTCCATCCCTCCCACTTAGCCTGTGCTGACTGTCCAGTGTTAAATGGTGACCCCACTATCTGTTGGACATGCCGCTCACTGTTGTCTGATACTCTTCGTTCTTTAAATACTTGTCATGTTTGCCCATCATACCTACCTTAACGTGAAAACCCTTGAAGGCAAGGGTTTTTCTTCATTTGGTTCACTGTCTCCCTTTCATAGTGAGTTTGATAGTGACCCTTTATTCTTTTGCTTGGAAGAGTTTGTATCGCCTTTACTGATCTGTTGAAGCCACCCGGATAAGTTCATTTGGGCTTCCTACTTTTCTGTGTCCGTGTAGAGTTGATGTTAAGTGCTGTGATAGTTTCTTTGACCATGCATCATCATCATCATCATCATCATCATCATCATTATTATTATTATTATTATTATTATTATTTGTTTATGCTTGCTTGAGTCAGTTTGGGGAACTTATATTTCTTATGACTAATGATCTAAGTTCTATCCTTTACCATATTCTCTTTTTATTAATTAAGTACCTTCACATGCTGTTTTCCCACCCCTGTGCTTGCAATACTGCATACTGTGATGTTAGTCTCTTGCTACATCTTGACAGGTTTATAGTGTTAGTTTTAACAAAGAAAAAACTTGAGGCCCCTTGGCCCTTCTCTGAATCTTTATTCTATTTTCTGGTTGTATTGTTTATTTTCTGAATTAAAAGTTTTTTCTTAGACATGTTATACTTTACTTCTTAAGACTAGCACAAAACTTTGTGTATATATATGCATATATATTGTACATATCTATCTATCTATCTATCTATCTATCTATCTATCTATCTATCTATCTATCTATATCTATATATATGTCTCCCTCCAAATTTAGAGCAAGTTTTCATATATGGTGTTTATTGTCATTCTATTTAAAATACTTAAATTTTCCCATTTTAATATTTTTCTTTAATCTATGAATTATTTGTAGTTCTACTAAATATGTGGTAATTAAGTTTTTAAAATTATATACATTTTGTGTGTGTGTGTGTGTGTGTGTGTGTGTGTGTGTGTGTACGTACACATGTGCCATGACATGCATGTAGAAGTTAGGGGGCAAATTGCCTATGAATTCCAGGAATCAACTCTTGCCTTTAGGCTTGGCAGCAAGCACCTTTCCGTACTGAGTTGTCTCTCCAGTAATGTGGCGATTTTAGGTTTCTTTATAAACTTCTAATTAAATTTCACTGTTCTAGATAGCTTTCAAGTTCATACAACCTAGAGTAATCTGAGAGAGTTGCAACTGAGGGATTGCCCAGAAAAGGTTGGCTTGTGACCATGTCTGTGAGTGATCGAAATGATTGATGTGAGAAGGCCCAGCCCATTGTGGTGGCACCATTGTCTGGGCATGGTCCTGGCATGTATAAGAGAACTAGCTGAGTACAGAGAATGAGCCAGCAAACAGCATTCCTCCACGGTCTCTGCTTCAGTTCCTGTCCTGACTTCTGTCAGTGTAGAGCTGTGACCTGGATGTGTAAGCCAAATAAACCCTGTCTTCTCCAAAGCTGTCTTTGGCCAGAGTGATTTATCACAACAACAGAAAAGTATGGTCATCACATTTTCTAATCTGCTTCATACCTACATTTGGTATTGGTTGGAAATTCATAATTAGGGCATGACAAAATATTTGCACATGTTATATAATGCTTGGGAAAGATACGGATTCTGTCATGTAGAAAAATGTATATGTATGTAGTAGATGGTAACTGTGTGGGCTATAACTTCTAGTTGAAATTGAGAGATTTATATATTTAGTATTCCTGATGACTTTTCATCTTTTGATCTGTTCAATGACTGAGAAGGCCGTGTAATGTTCACTATAGGCTGGAGAAGTAGGTCAGTGGTTGAGGGCTTGCTTAGCATATATAAGGCCCTGAACTCCATCCCAACACCAAAGAAAATCCCTACTACTACCAAGTCAAAAGAAAACCATGGAAACCTGAAACAAAGCAACAAACCATTTACCTTTGTTCTATAAAAATTCAATTGTTTTTAGTTTTTATTTAAATTTTTAAATTTTACATACCAACCACAGTTCTCCTTCTCTCACCTCCCCCCCCCCCCCCCCCCCCCCCCGTACCCCAGCCACTCCTCAGAGAGGGTAAGGCCTCTCATGAGGAGTCAACAAAGTCTGGCAAGTTGAGGCAGGATCAAGTCCCTCCCCTCTGCATCAAGGCTGAGCAAGGTATCTCTCTATAGGGAATGGGCTCCCAAAAGCCAGCTCATGCACTCTTGATAAATCCTGGTCCCAATGCCAGGGACCCACCAACTTCCCAAACCACACAACTGTCATCATATTCAGAAGGTTAGTTCGGTCCCATGTAGGTTCCTCAGCTGTCAGTCCAGAGTCTGTGAGCTCCCGTTAGCTTGGGTCAGCTGTCTCTGTCGGTCTCCCCATCATGATCTTGACCCCCCTGGCTCATATGACCCCTTCTCCCTCCTTCTACTGGACTCCAGGAGCTCAGGTCGGGGCTGAGCTGAGAATCACTGCATCTGTTTCCATCAGTCACTGGATGAAGGTTCTATGATGACTATTAGGATAGTTATCCACCTGATTACAGGGGGAAGCCAGCTCAGGCACCCTCTCCACTATAGCTAGGAGTCTTAGCTGGAGTCTTCCTTGTGGGTTCCTGGGGATTTCCTGGCACCAGATTTCTCCTCATCCCCATAATGGCTCTTTTTGTGCTCTCCCTCTCTGTACTTCCCCCAACTCCACCATCCTGTTCCCTCTTATTCTCATTCCCCATCTCCCCTCCCCCCATTGCATGAATTCTATTTGATATTATAATAAAACCCAGAGCCAGATACTGAGGAAAAGCTGAAATATCAGAGAGTTAGGGACCAAACCACCACCAGTTCTCACCCAGCCAACTCCTCCGGCTGAACAGGGTAGGTCCTCTCTCCAGAGTCCTGAGACTGACTGGGCGGGTGCAGGTAAAGGGAGGGGCTTCTGCCTTCTCCCCCCTCCCCTTTCTTTTTCTTTCTGTCCCTGCCCAGCTATTTAAATTTGTGAGTCAACTTTCCTAGTGCTAGGATTAAAGGTGGGAGCTACCACTGCCTGGTTTTGTTTGGTCTTGAACTCACAGAGATCCAGAGGATCAATGCCTCCTGAGTGATGGAATTAAAAATGTGGGCCACCACTTCCTGGCTTTCAGGCCTTAGCTCTGTTGGTGGCGCTGTTCTCTGATATTCCAGAGTATTTTTTTTAATGAAATATACAATATATCACCACATATCCCCCCCCCCCCCCCCTTCAAGCTCCTAGTTTTCCCAGAAGAGCTTATCTATTGCCCTTCCTCGGGTGACCCATGTATGTTTCTCTTAGGGTCTTCCTTGTTACCTAGCTTATCTGGTTATACATTACTTTACATCTAATAGCCACTCATGGGGGAGTACATACCATGTTTGTCTTTCTGGGTCTGTGTTATCTTACTCAGGATGATTTTTTTTTCCCTAGTTCCATCCATTTGCCTGCAAATTTCATGGTGTCTTCATTTTTTTTTAACTGCTGAGTAATACTCCACTATGTAAATGTGCCACATTTTTTAAATCTATTCTTTGTTAGAGGGGCATATAGGTTATTTTTATTTTAAACTGACATGTGCCAGAATGCAGTCAAAAGAATGACACATGGTGAACAAGCCTTGGGGAAATGTGAGAAAGGCCCCAGGAAAAAAGGCAGAAGGCCTTTTACCTCAAGTGCATTTTGTTCCCTGGACTGTTCTTGGATGTGATTTTGTTCCTTCTTTATTAAACATTTACATTCAATTTATAAGACATGTTTATTTTTCCTGGATGTCGGAATATAGCCGTAGAACCCAATCTGGTGGCTATGCTGAATGCTGTTCTCAGTGGACCCTGAATCTGGGTATCTGGGTATGACCCTCTACCTTGCTTTCATGCTTTCCCAGATAAAATCTACACTGCACACCAAGCAACTCTGTATGCAGTTTAAATCGATCTATTCTGAGAAAGTTCTGGGAAAGGGCAGTTCTGTTGGTATGTATATGCTTACTGATGTTTATTTACATGGTTTTCTGATTGTGTTTTTCTGAACTCAAACAACCTTCCTGGATAACTGCTTCCTTTGTTACATTTGCACCTAGAGTACACTGAAACTGAAGTACAGTTGTCTACAGCATTAGACTGTAGTCTGCCCAATTTTTTAAGGTCTTCAGATCCCAGGTCTTGTAGACACAGATCTGCATAGGTCAACAAAAATTAAGGGACATGTACTAATTATACATATTTATGGGCTATAGCATTGCACTTTAGTGTTGTAGACACATATAGACGGTGTGAGGTGTGCTTTTAACTACTGAGCCATTTCTCCATCCCTGTTTTATTTTTTTATTATTTATTATATGTGTCACACAGTGTGTGTGTGTGTGTGGTGTGTGTGTGTGTGTGTGTGTGTGTGTGTGTGTGTGTGTGTGTGTAAGTAAGGAAACATCTTGAAGGAGTTGACTTTCTCTTTGCACTGTGTGAGTCTTAGGCATTAAATGCAGGTTGTCAGCAAGTACTTTTATCCATTGAGTCATATCACTGGCTGTATAATTTCATTCTTTTCATGGCTGACTAAAACTCTATTGCATACATATACCACATTTTCTTTATCCCTTTGTGGACGGGTGCCCGAGCTGGTTCCATATCATAGCTCCTGTGAGCAGTGCAACAATAAAGGTGGGTATGTAAGCATTTCTGTGCTGTGCTGACCGAGATGCTCTGTGATATGCGGCCAGGAATAGAATAGTTAGGTCATGGGATGGTTCTATTGTTAGTCTTGGAGGACCCTCCATAGTACTGATTTCCATAGTGGTCGCACCAGTTTGTATCCCACCTGTAGTTACAGGTTTCTGTTTCTCCACAGCACTCTTTGCTGACCTTTCCTCTCCATCCTGCCTGGGTGACCTGGGACCTCAGAGCCCTTCTCATTGCTGTCTCCCTGATGGCTGAAGATGTTGAACGTTTGAGTACTTATTGGTCTTTTTAGCTCTTATTTTCAACAATTCCTTTTTCAATTTGTTAATTAGCTGATCCTTTTGATGGCTAAAATGTGAAGTTCTTTACAGAGTCCAGATATTGACCTTTCCGTCAGATCTGTAGTTGGCAATTTTTTTCTTTCATCCTCTTCACTTTATTAATTACTTCCTTTGCCTTGAGGAAGATATTATTAGATCTTCTGCAATCCCAGTTTTAGATTTCTTTGATTCTTTCTATGCTACTCAATTTCTTTACAGTATAGCCCTATTTTATCCTTGCTTTCTTATATCAGATCCAGTTCTGACATAACCCATTTTAAACTTATTTTGCTCACAGTGAGAGATACAGAGCTGCTTCCTTATTCTACTGTAGTGGGATTATGTTGTTACTTTGTAAATAATTGTCCCACCTACTAGTTTAATAAAAACACTGATTGGCTGAAGGCAGACAGGAAGTGTGGGCGGGGCTACAGACTGGAAAAACTCTGGGAACAGGAAGAGCAGAGCAGAAATGCCACAGAGTTGCCAGACAAACCAGAAGATAAAGAGGACAACTATGCTGCTCTGAGAAAAGCTACAAAACCACATGACTGAACAGGATAAGAATCATTTTAAGGGTAAAGAGTTAGGAAGTCATATATCTGGGCTCTAGGTCAATCAGCATAAAAATAATATAAGCCTTTGTGTGATTATTTGGTGATAAGCATCAGTGGGGCTGCGAGTGGGTCCGAATTTCAGGGCTATGCCAGAAACTTCATACAACACTCTATGCATGTTTTCTCATTTCCACCACCACAATTTCTTGAAGAAACTTTTTTTTTTTAACAATAGATATTTTTGACACTTTTGTCAAAGATATAGGTGACTATAGCTGTGTGGTTTTATTTATAGGTCCTCTTTTCTGGTTTATATGTCTGTGTTTGTGTCATACTGTTTTTGTTACTATGACTCTATAGTGTAATTTGAATCAGGTATTGCAATGACTTCTACATTGTTCTTTCTGCTTAGAAATACTTTGGCTGTTTGGGGCTCTTTGGTGTTTTCATATTAATTGTTGGAGTTTTTGTTTCTTTTGGTTTATTTTTAGTTCTATGAAGAATGCCATTAAAATTTTTGATGAGAATTGTATTGGATCTGTAGAACACCTTTAATTAAGTAACCATTTTCATGACATTAATTCTACTAAACCATGAGCATTGGGGATATTTTTTCTGGCATCTAGTGTCTTCCTCAATTTATTTTTTCAGTGTTTTAAAGTCTTATTGAAGAGATCTTTCATCTCCTTGGTTAGGTTTGTTTCTAGGTATGTATGTGTATACACACACACACACACACACACACACACACACACACACACACACACACACACAGAGTAAATGGGATGTGTCATAACCCCCTCCAGGTTTCTTCTTCAGCAGATTTGTTATTAGTATATAGGAAAACTACTGATGTTTTATATGATGACTAGTTTTCTGATGCTTTGCTGAAAGTCATTGTCAGATCTAGGAGTTTTCTGGTGGAGTCTTTAGAATCACAAGATCTGCAAAGCGGGATAGTTTGTTTCTTTCCTATACAATCTTTTTTGTTACTTTTCACAGCCCTCAGGTCTTGCTGAGGCAACATCTCTTTCTACCTGATTTCAAACGAGAGGCTTTCAGTTTTTCTAAACTAAGTCTAATGATTGCTTTTAACTATGTTGTCGGTTAGCATTCTTTGTGCTAAGAGCACTGAAAACTCTCTCTACCAGCTATTTTGAAATGTAAAATTAATCGTTGCCAATCATACCTAGCCTATTGTACTACAAATGTTAGAAATTACAGCTTTTATCTAAGTATACCTGGTATCCATTAACTGTCTTTCTCCAGTGCTCTATTTCTATGACTGGTTAACCATTGTTACATTTTCTATTTCTTTGAGATCAATTTTTTATATAGACATGAGAACATGTGATGTTTGTCTTTGTATGTAGATTTACTTCACTTAACATAATGTCATGCAGTTCCCTTTATGTTGCTGCAAATGGCAGATTTTTTTTTTTGATGGCTGAACACTATGATATCATTGTGCATATTCATCATATTAAAAATTATCTGCTAGGAGGCATCTTGAGCTATATGCCACATCTAGGTCATTTTGAATATGCTTCAAAAAGCCTGAGAAGGCAGTTATTATTTTAGTGTATGGATTTAGCTTCCTTTGGGTATATATCCTTAGATGGGCTTGCTGGACCACATGGTAGTGCTGCCTTTGGTTTTTCAAAGACCTTTCAGTCCATTCTCTACAGTGGCTGTACTAAGTTTTGTCCCCATCAACACCCCATGGGACTTTTATTTCTCTATGTCCTTGTCAGCACTTTTTGTTTGTTTGTTTGATAATAGACATTCTGACTGGATGAGATGATATCTCATTGTGCTTTTGATTTGCATTTTTTTCCATGATTAATGCTTGCGGGCACATTTTCTTTTGAGAAATGTGTAGCCAGGTCATTAACCCATTTTGCTGGATTATTTACTTACTTATTTTCTGTTGAGTTGTTAGAGTTTCCTTCTTTTTTATTGATCATTTGGGAATTTCACATAATGCACCCTGGCACCCCATCACTCTTACTTCCCACTCCTCCCATATCCATCTCCTCTTGTTGTCCACATCCCCCCAAACACCCCCAAAGCCAAGTCTAATTTATGTTGTCCATATAGTTATGGAGTACTGTCAAACTCTCAGTGGTCCACCCCCTGCCTCCCTCCACCAGTAGCCATCTGTTGTGAAGGGGTATACTTCAGCATCCTTATCACAATGTTTAAGATTCTCTCTTCAGTGGTTTTCTGTCTTGGTTGTTTCTTTTTTTCGTGGGGGCCGGGGGTAGGGCTTGTCCAGAAGCCTTCTCTATGTCTCTCTTTCTCAGCTATGAGTCTATGGACATTGATCCCACTGAAGAAGAAGCCTCCTTGTCCCTTACAGTTAGCAGGAACATAATTCATGAACTCCCACATGGTATCTGGCAACAGCACAGACATGTCAACATCCACCCGGCCTCTGTCGTCAGCATGTGCCATGGACCAGACCTCAGCATTGTCTGTGACAGCAGAAGGAATCAAGGGTATGGTGTTGTTCGGCTTTGTACAGAGTTTTATCTAGTACATTTAAGGCTTCATCTTCTTTTATTCTCCAACCCCACCTCCTCCTCTTCTTATTTTTCTAACACTGGGGATGAAAGCCCAAGGCCTTGTATGGGCTAAGAAAAAGCTCTTCCCCTACATTACACCTGCAGCTCCCATTTACAGCCATCTAATTATGTGCATTGATGGTTAATGTTTCTCTCTTCTTTGTGAACTAAAAACTGTACATTCAGCATGTGCAAGGCTCTGGGTTTCTTCACAGCACTACAAAAACGAAACAAATAAATGAACAAACAAACTCTCCACCAACCACTTTTATTATTTTGTAGTGACCTACTGGACCCCTAATAGTGCTTGGTGTCATTGAGTCTGTTTTAATGATTCTGAGACGCTAAATGGCATTCTTTTGGTTTATTTTGCCAACCTGTTACTTTCCATTATTGTGCTTTGAACATTTTTGTGTTCTTATGTTTACTAAGTTTTCTGTTGTAAACAACACATGGTTGAATTAAAAAATAACACCTCTTTTAATGCGTTGTACTGTGAGTTTTATCTAAATACATTTATTTTAATTACTGATACATTTGGACCTGCTCGGACTTTCATCCTCTCAAGTTTTCTGTTTCTCCTCCCTCCCCACTTGCTTTTGAAAAGAACTTGACTTTAGCCATTCCTGATTTCACCCCTGAGATGGTTTTCCTGGAGTACATTGGCTGGTCCTTGGGTTCCTAGTTCCACAGGACCCATGGTGGAGGGCATGGCTTCTGGGAGCTCAGAGCAGGAAGTACGGCATCCCATCCATTCTGGAGTTTCTTTAGTGTCTTAGCACGCATACACACACACACACACACACACACGCATACACACACACACACACACAGACACACACACACACAGACACACACACACACACACACACAGACACACACACACACACACACACACACACACACACACACACACACACACACTTCTTCTCAGTTCCTTCAAGGAGAGAGCCAGTGTCAGAGTGTTAGACTCCTGAAATCCAACCATCCCCAATAACTAGAGTTTAAAAATATTTTTATTTTATTTGTATGGTCTTTTTGCCTGCATGCTTGTGCATCACTCGTGTGTCTGGTCCCAGTGTAGGTCAGATGAGTGAGTGGGATCCTTTGAAACTGGAGTTGCAGTTGGCTGTGAGCCACCTCACAGCCCAGTCCTCTGGAGTTAGTGCCTGTAACCCAACCTCAGTCATTTCTCTAGCTCCTGTCTCCCCACCCCCTTTTTTTTTAATCACAGAAAGTTTCGATTTCCTAGCAAGCTCTGTCCACCTTTGCCTTGGTCCCTAGTTGGAACCAGTGGAACTGTTGACTATTGCTTTCAACCCATAGCTTTTCTTTATGCTAGAAAACCACATTCCACTCAATGTGCGACTTTTCTAAGTCCCAGTACTTTTTGACCCAGTGCCTTCCACCACTTCATTCATGGCGGGAGGGGAAGGGGAGGAAAGCGGGGGAGGGGGGGAGGGCGGGGTGTTGGGGAATGAGTGATGATTGACAATGGCGTTTGCTAGTTCCTTCTCCCTTACCCATCATTACAGGGCTGCTCCAGCTGTTTCATCTATTTCCTTCAGAGATGGCAACGATTTCTTCAAAATCTGGATGTGAAGGACTTCAGACCTGGGAACAAAGACACACTGACTAGGATTCATAGGGGCTACAAGCAACTGTTGGACAGAAAATTCATCTTGGGAAAATGCTAAGTCCCCAGAGGAAATGCTGACAGAAACTGACAACTCCTGGAGGAAAAGCCAGCTTCCTGTTTGAGCATGATCATGTGATGAAGCTCATCAGTTTAGAATCTTCTACGCGGGCTTCTAGGACAGTCAATTTTAAGACTCTATAATTAGTTGCATATGGATTGCTGACTAAGGATCGCTACACATTGGAAGAGGGATTTCACCATGAGAGGTTAAAGCAAGCATTATCTTTAGGAGGCGTACATCAGGAGTAAAAAAATAGAATGAGTTACAATAATATTTTGGGGGAAAGAAACATACTGAGAATTAGAGTTTGTTGAAATGAAAAATATGGAAACTGAAACATAAGCTTTAGAAAGGCCTGTAAGGGGAAAGCTATCTCTTAGAACTAGGATGGGGACCATGGGATGGACAAGAAATCAAAGCTGTCCAGAAACAGGGATTTAAACATAAACCACATATAGTGCTTTCTTAGACAAATAGAAGAGTTTTCCAGTTCAAATAGGACATTATTATGTCCTTTCTAGTTTGAATGGGACATTTGATGAAAAAAATGAGAAAAATGTTTAGAAGGCTGAGAACTGAGGTTACATCAGATTTCTCAGGAGCAATGTGGACAACTAGACAATGTGGTAGGTTGAATGAGAAGGTTTAGCCATAAACTCATGTATTTAAATGCTTGGCTCTAGTTGGTGGAACTGTTTTGGGAAGGATTGGGGGTGTGGCCTTGTTGGAGGAGGTGTGTCACTGGGCCATGCTCTCTCTCTTTGTTCTTCTCTTCTTCCCTCCACCTTTCTCTCTCTCCTTCTGTTCTCTCCTGCCTCCTGCTTTTGAATCAGCTGCAGGCTTTGGCACGGTGCTTGACTGTCGCCTGCCATGCTCCCTGATGTGAAAACCATAGACTAACCCTGTGAAGCCATAAACAAGGCCCCAATTAAATACTCTCTTTTATAAGTTGTCTTGGTCAATAGTGCTAAGTTGAGAATCCCTGATTTTGAAAGTGTATTATACAGTCATATAATTAGTACTACAACTAAGACACAGAGCACAGTTGCTTGAATGAGTTTCTTGGGTCCCTTTACAACGGGAATAGTTACTTCTCATTTCCTAGCAACCCTTGTCTTCTACAACTATAGTTTTCTTTATCTAGAATTTCATCTGCTCTCTTTTTTTCAGTGTGTTAAGTATAATGTATAAGGAAAAGATCCATGATCTTGTTTGTTGCAAAGTCTAAACAGTCCATTCCAGTGCCTGAAAATTTGGAAATGTCTGTCCAAGTCCACGCACCATATAAAAGTCTGTTGTTAACACTCTCATTATTTAATTGTAGCTATCCTTTGTGTGCATATGTCTAGTATATATGTGTATATACACACTTGTGTTTCTGTATGTGGGTGAGTCATTCGAGACACCATGAATTTCCTACCATGGAATGTACCCTCAAAGCTGTATCCTTAGATCCTCAAGACCTAAGATAAGTTGGAGGAGTGGGATCAGAGGAAAAGTACTTGTTGTAAAAGTCTGAGACATTCAGTTCCTATCTTCAGTGTTTACTTAGATATGGTGACACATATCCGCAACCCCAGTGCTGTAGTGGGGATGCTCCGAGACAAATGGGTTCCACGTTGTGAAGCAATGTGACCAGCTGCCTCACTCTCTTTACCATCATGGCTTCTCTACTTTGATGGACTGTATCCCTTCTTAAAGCAGGAGCCAAACAACCCCTTTATTTTTATCAGCAATGAGCAAAGTAAATAGAGCTGATGCCTCAGCACCATGCGATAATCACAAGGTCAATGACAGCGCCCTTTCTATGTTCCAATTCCTTTCTAAAGGGCGGATTCCCAGAGTCACTTCTTTTAGTGTTTTGTATTCAAGTGAGTGTTAAAGTTGCAAGCCGGGATCCAGACACGACATTAATAAGGTCACCATGGAGATGGCAAGGATTAGATAAGGTCAAGCAGCAGTCTGTGGGCAGGTTCTGCTTATGCACATACACACTGTAGTGTGAAGCACGGGCTTTTTTATTTACACTTGTTTAAGTACTAATTAATACTGGAGGCTCTGGTGGAGCATCACCTTGGTAGAGCTGGGTCCCTGTTGTAGAGGATGATGACATAGTTAGATAGTAATAACACGAGCAGTAGGAGCATTTGAAACTGTTGAACTCTCCCACGGCTGCTGGGCAGAAACTCAGGGGCTGGCAGGGTGCAGAGCACAAGCTGCTGAGGTAGCCAGAGCTGACTCTCCAGAGCCTCCCCCACCCCCTCCGGCTCCGGGAATCACGGGGAGCTCCTGGAAGAAAGGGGCAGAGGGAAAACATGGAAAGGTGGAATTCAAGAAGGGAGCCCTGGACGGCGCCTGGGAGGGCCAGAAAGCGTGAAAGGCACAACCGCGGAGCCCTGTGCTCTGCTTTCACAAATACCCTCTGAAAAGCAAAGCTCATTTGTTCTCATGAGGTGTGAGACAACAGCCCCAGTGCCTCTTCCCTGCGTGTTTCATTTGAGTGGTTTTGACACCATGATGGCCCAGGAAAGTCATATGTGAAGGCAGGGGAGAAAGCAGGGATTTCTTCTTGGATGTGAACACATTTTCTCTACTCATGCTCATTTTGACTCCCAGGCCCTGATAACACCTCATACATGCAAACCAGACGTAAATTTCATGATACCCACCAGTGCTTACAGAAACTCTGGAACTAAAGCCCTGCTGCCCCTGAAGAAGGTCTCTGCACATCTGGCCAGAAGTAGTCACTAGGAAATTAAGGAGGGCAAACCGTGTCGAACATTTTTGATTTTAGGAAGGTTTATTTTTTTATATAATTATTTCAAACCATTCTTACCCCCACCAGATAAAGTATCTAAAAACAAATAAAAATAGACCAAGTGCCTCCTCCCAGAATGATCCCAATCCTTAGAGATGACTACTGTTAACTACATGTCTGTCTACATTCTCTCCACAAAAGCAAGATGTCTGCCTATTCATGCAGCCTGATTCTAAGAGACCCACCTTGCTAAAAAGTTTCTTAAAGTTTTTGTTTAGCTTTTTATCTGCAGTACCTACACCCATACTGCGTTTTTGGAGGCAGAATATCACTATGAAGACTATGCTTCGCCTCCAATTCATCTACATCTGTCTCTTGAATGTTCTCATTTTGACTCAGAATTTTAATGAAAGGGCTCAGCATTGTCATTCTGATGGGTGAGTATTGCAGTTCTATAAAACATAGTCAGTGTGAGTTATGAAAAATATGCTGATAGTTTTTATGTCATGAATAGAAATAATCATAATATTAAGCCATTATTAAGTTTATACTAAGAGAATGGAGAAGATTCAACTTGAGTGTCCTGCAGCCCTCTTTTTATTTTAATTGGAAATAAATTATTTTCCATACAATGTATTTTAATCATGTGTTCCTCTGTCCTAACTTCTCACTCACTCAAACGCACACCCTTTCTTTTTTTAATATAAGCAGGCATCTAAGAAGTAATAATAAAATAAGGGAAAAAAAGCCCAGATTGGAATAGGATGCAGCAAAGAAGCTACCAGAAGGAAAGGAGCCAAGGAAAAAGAACAAGAAACACACATAGACGAAGAGACACACAAGTTCACATATATAGACATCCCATACAGCCACAACACTGGAAACTATAACAAGTATGCAAAAGACCCGAGGGATAGAAGTAAAAATAATGCCAGACAAAGCATTGTGAGGCAAAGGAACCTCCCCCAGACGCCTCTGAATTCATTTTGTGTTGGCCATCCACTGCTGGGCATGGGTGGTTGAATGCCAGCGAAACTCCACTGGAGAAAAATGTTTCCCCTGTGGTCAGTTATCAGTTGGAGAGAGCATCTGAGTTGGGCGTGGGGGCTTATGCTCTCCTTCCTTCTCAGCGTTTGGACCTCATCGGGTTTAGAGTCTCCCAGACCCAGTGCACGCTGCTGTAGTCTCTCAAAACTCATACAGATGTTGGCCCTGCTTGTGTTTCCCTGGTGTTCTCCATTGGCTCTTACAATCTTAGCATTTTGTCTTCCACAGTGATTCCTGAGCTCTGAGAGGAGGGAGTGTTCCAAGGTCTCCCATTCTCTGCATATTGTCCTATTGTGGGCCTCTGCTTTTGTTTCTGCAGAATAAAGCTTCTCTGATGAGCAAGACACTGATCTGTGAGTATAGCAGAATGTTCTTAGAAATCACATTATTGCTACATTCCTCTAGCAGAATAGTCATATTTAGATTTCTTCAATCTCTTGTCTCAGGTTCTTGTCTGCCATAGGCATGTCAGATATGGGATCTGTCTTAGTCAAAATTCTATTACTGTGAAGAGCTGCCATGACCATGACAACTCTTGCAAAAGAAGGCACTTAATCGGGGTTGGCTTATAGCCTCAGAGGTTTAGTCCATTATCATCATGGCAGGAAGCATGGCCCAATGTAGGCAAACATGATGCTGGAGAAGCAGCTCAAAGTTCTATATCTGTATCAGTAGGCAGAAGAGAGAGCGAGAGCTGCTGAGCTTCCTGAATAAACAGGAAGAAAGGGCAGAGTGCAACAGGGTTTTCAATGGGGTTGGCCTGAGACCCCAAAGCTACAGCTCTATGTATGATGCCCACTACAGGTTATAGCGTCTTTACTTTGAGGGTCAAGCATGCTTTTCCTATTCTTGAAGATATTGCTATTTTACAAACACAACACACACATATTTTAAAAAACTAATCATCAATAGAAAAGCAATTATAATGAAAAATAGCTGTTCCAACTCCCCAGTTTCACACCTATTTTTAATTCCTTTAACTCTACAAGTATTAACTCCCACACCTTAAAATGTTTATTTTGCATTTTAATCAATACATTTCGGTCTATTATTGACTTTCTATTATGAAAATGGAGATCTGGTTTTCATAACCTACTCTCTTCCTCCACTTCCTCGCTATCCAATGAATTATGAAATAACTCTTAGAATGTACTTGCTTTTGTTTGGGGCTCAAGGGGGTTGAAACAGGTTCTCACACTATAGTCCAAAGCTGCTATCAAACTCAGTTCTCCTTCCTCAGACTCTCTTGTACTGGAATAATAGGCAGGAGCCACCCTCACCAGCTTCTGTGTGCTTGCTTGAGTTGATGTGAATGATACCTACTGTACTGGCTGGTTTTGTGTGTCCATTTGACACAAGTTAGGGCCATCAGACAGGAAGGAACCTCAGCTGAGGAAATACCTCCATGAGATCCAGCTGTAAGGCATTTTCTCAATTAGTGATCTATCAGGCAGGACCCAGTGCATGGTGAGTGGTGCTGTCTCTGCACTCGTGGTCCTGGGTTCTATAAGAAAGCAGCATGAGCAAACCATTGGAAGCAGGTCTATAAGTAGCATCCCTCCATGGCCTCTGCATCAGCTCCTGCCTCCAGGTTCCTGTCCTGCTTGAGTTCTTGCCCTGATATCCTTCAATAATAAACAGCCATGTGGAAGTGTAAGCCAAACTAACCCTTTCTTCCCAAACCTGCTTTTTGGTCATGGTGTTTTTGTGTAGCGATAGAAACCCCAATTAAGACATATATCACAGCCATTTTTTTCTTTTCCTTAAAATCTATTTTATGTGTACTGGTGTGAGGGTGTCAGATCCTCAGAACTGGAGTTACAAACAATTGTCAGCTGTCATATGGGTGCTTGGAATTGAATCTGGGTCCTCTAGAAGAGTGACCAGTGCTCTTGACCATGGGGCCATCTCTCCAGCCCTTCCATTTCCTTTCATAAAAGAAATACAAAATAAAAAATAGAACAAAAGCAAAAACAAAGGGCAACTTGACTATAACTAAACTGACCAAGGAGAGATGTTGCACAAATAAAGAAAACTCAGAGCCAGATCTCAGGGAAAGGCTGAGATATCAAAGAGAGTAAACACCCCAGTCAGATCTCACCCAGCTGTCTTCCAGCTTCCTTAGCCTCACTCTTCATGGCTTCTACTGCCTGCTCTGTCTTTCTATGCCTGCCTTAAATACCTTCTTCACTCACTTGTTTCACATCCAGGTTAAGATCACTGCCTACCTGGGAGCCTGGAACTCCTTCTGTAAACTAAGATGACCTCAAATTCAGATTAGCTGGGACTAAGGGCATAGGTTACCATTCCCGATATTCCCTGTGCTGGGGTTAAAGGTGTGAGTTACCACTCTCTGATCCTCCTAGACTAACTGTGGGTAGATCCCTCTGATATCTCAGACTGGTTTTTATTAAATTTGAAACATATCCCCACAGAGAGAACTCCTTAGTGTCAGGAATGATGGAGGTAACATCACCTTCCAGTCTACGATTGTTAAAATAGTAAGGAAAGAGTAACTATATGCCCCAAACCTCAACAAATTAGATAGTCATGCCTGTCTATCTTGTTGCCAAAACTATTGCAAGGAAAATATAAAACATGAATAAGTCTATTTCTATCAAAATTGATTCTATGAGTCAATTTAAAAATCCGTCTTTAATAAAAAGTCCCCGCCTGGCAGCTTATCTGGTGAATTCTATCAAATATTTAAAGAAGAGATAACACCAATCTCATACAAGCATGTGCAGAAAATAAAGATGAAACACAGGCCACCTCATTTTGCTTTTCACAATAAGGAAACAAATCTATAGCTAATAACAAACTCTTAAAATATTATCAAGATGACTTAGAGAGGAGTAGGAGCAGACAATACATCTCAGTTAAGGGGTTAAAACTGCCCTTACCTTGATTGCTGACAGTACATACATGATGTCCAAGCTGGATGAACAAGATGACAGATGGAGACTGATGAAACCTGCCTCAGTTAAGGGTTAAAGATGCTGGTGGAAATTCTCTTAAATACACCAATACAAACTTAATATTTATTAAAATATATGCCAACACTAACGATACAGGTTACAGCTTAGGTAGACACCTGATAGACTGGATTATCCACGTGGTGGATGATGGATGCCGATGGATGCAGAACCGATCTCTCCAGCAGTCTGGAACCAGGAAACAGGGCCTTCCAAGATCCCAGCAGCCCCTTAAGAATAGGGTTGGCCACTCCCCCTTCCAGAGCCCGGGACCCTGGATAGGCATTTTCGGACCTAATCAGCTGATACCTGAATCCCACCACATCTCTCCCTTTTGTCTAACTAAGAAGGTTCTAAACTAAGACTATATACAATAAGAATTATTATGAGGTAGTATCTAGGAGAGGATAAGGCACAAACTACAGCTAAAACCTAACACATATAAACTACATCATATATTTCTAGAATATTGGTAGATGGTATGGTGTATAAATCACTTCAAAAATGTTGATCTGGAAAACTGAAAATCCAACATTTGAATGTTCCTCACTAAGGGATAATCGGGTACTAACCTTAAATACCTATTCTTCAACCCCTTCAAGACCTGAGAAGGAAGATGTATCACCTGAGAGTCAGAAGCACATGCAAGTAGTAGCTTCCAAAATTTGAGAGAGGACAGCGACACAGCTACCTGGACAATCACCTCTGGTTTTGTGTGCCGTTGGAGCATCCATCATATTGGCTACAGGCCTATGGTATCTGACGGATCTTTTCACAAGCAGGGCAGTTTTGGACAGACTGTCTTATTCTGTCCAGGCAGGTTTTGCCAGTCTCCATCCGTCATCTTGTTCATCCAGCTTGGACATCATGCGTGTACTGTCAGCAATCAAGGTAAGGGCAGTTCTTACCCTTAACTGAGATGTATTGTCTGCTCCCACTCCTCTCAAGCCTGTATATATTTGAAAACTAATACAGCTTACCACATTAACAAAAAAGCCATTTGGCAAAGCTTGATTTCAATTGCTGATTAATATGCTCAGAGATTCCTCCAGCTTGGATGTGGTGGTGCAAGTATCTGACTCCAGCTACTTAAGAGGTTGAGGAAGGATGATCCCAAGTTCAAGGCCAGTTTGACTCTGTCTCCCCAAATACACAACAAATGAAGATGGAGTGCCTTCAAACTTGTAAAAGGCACCTACAAAACACACATCTGACAAAGACAGACAGTGAGTGGGGAAGACAAAGTATAAGCCCTTCTCATCAGGAACGGGCAAAGACATCCACTTCTACCAACATTTTCAGCACTGTCCTTAAAGGCATAACCAGTGCAAAGAACTGTAAGTAAATTGGAAAAGAAAACAATAATCATACTGGTTTATTCACAGGCATGCTGATCTATGCCGGAAGTCCCAAGGAAACCCAGATTTGGAGCAAATGGGTTATAATATATAAAGTTGCTATTTAAACAACCCATGCGATGAAAACTTAGAAAATTCTATCTGATCACAATGAACAAAGCTATAGACGCCAATAGCATTGGAAACTGCAGAAAACAGACAAACACATGGGAATTAAACACACTATTGAATGGTGTGTGAGTCCCTGAAGAAATCAAGAAGGAAGTTTAAAAAAAATCACCCTAGACCCAAACTAAAAATAGAAAATGAGCTACCAAATGGGACACAGTGAAGGGAAATGTCTAGAACCCTAAATGCCAGATCACAAAATTTTGAGAGACCTAACATTAATAAATTAATGTTGTACCTGTAGGTCTCATAAAGAAAAAAGCAAATCAAATCCCAAAAGGGGAAGAGAAGAAATAATCAAAATCGGGGTTAGATATTTAAAATATAAATATACAAAGATAAGGTGAAGAGCTGGTTCTTTGAAAAGATAAAATTGACAAACTGTTAATGAAATTAATTAGAGGGAAAGAGAAAAGACACGGATTAATGAAGTCAGAGGCAGAGAGGGAGACATTATAATGCACACAGAGGGATGCAGAACATCACAAGGGCGTACCTTAGAAGCCTATGTGTTCAATTAGATTGGAAAACATGAAGAAATTGATAAATCTCTAGGTGACTATGACATGCTAAAATCAAATCAAATGAAACAAATAACTTAAACAAATTTACAACAGAAAAATAATTTAAGCAGTGACAAAAGTGTCCCAATTGAAAAAGGCCAGGACCAAATGGGTCCATTGCAGAGTTCTATGGGAACCTCAGAAAGAAACTAACACCATTACTGATCAATTGAGTTCATACGATAGGAAAAGGAAGAAGACTTCCAAACTCTTTTTATGATGCTAATATTACCCACATATCAAAACAGAAAATTATAAACTGATTTCCCAAATTAACATAAATATAAAACGTCTCAATAAGATAGTTGTAAGTAGAACTCAATATTTTAACAAAAGACCATTTATTCATCATGAACAAATTGGCTCTATTCTAGAGACAGAGAGATGGTTCAACAATTATAAACTAATAAATATAATTTATCATACATTTGGACTAAAAGGAGTTAATGCTCATCATATTATATACTTTTGACAAAATTCAACCTTTTATGATCCAAGTAATGGCGAAGTTAGGGATGGAGGGAACATACCTTGATATAACAAAAGGTAGAAAGGACAACTTATAACATCATACTAAATAGAAAAAAAAACCCAAAGTTTTCTATTAAAATCAAGAACAAGCTAAGGTTTCCCACTCTGTCCACCTATATTCAATATAGTGCTTGACGACTTAGTAAGAGCTGTATAAAAAGAAACAGAAAAGAAAGAAAAGTTTTTATTTTATTCAGATATGACTATATATGTAAGAAACCTTAAAGACTACACCAAAATCTCTTAGGGATAATAAACATTCAGCAAAGTGGCAGGGTAGAAAATTAACACACAAAAATCAGTAGCCTTCCTACATACCGATGACAAATATTCTAGAAAAAATTAGGGAAATAATCACACTCAAAATTGCCACTCAATAAGCAAAATACCCAGGATACACCTAGCTAAAGAAATAAAGAAAATTTTATTTTTTAATTTAATTTTTTTTATATCATGGATAATAAAACTTAGAAATTTATTCTGAATATTATAGAGCATGACCTGGTCTACATAGTAACTCCTAGGTCAACCAGGGACTACATATTAAGACCTTGTCTCTGTCTGTCTATTATCTATCTGTTATATGGCAATGTGTACGGTCCCTAAGTATATTTTTAAATTTTATTAAAAATCTTTTTCATACCTACTACTGCTCCCCCCATCCCTTTTCCCACTCTTCCTCCAGCCTCTGCTTTTCCTCACCTCCCATCTCCCCTGCACTCTTCTGAGAAGGCAAGGAATCCCAAGGTTAGCCAATTAGCCTTGGTATATCTAGTTGAGGTAGGAATGAGTCCTTCCCCTAAGTATCAACACTGAAAAGGTGTTTTACCACTAGACTTCATGTGGCTTCAATGTGAAAACTTTAAACACCGAAGAAAGAAACCCAGGAAAACACTAGAAAATGGAAAGACATCCCATGCTCATGGATCAGAAGAGATAATCTTGGAAAATTAGCCGCCCTATCAAAAAGAATCTACAGGTACAATACAGTGCCAATCAAAGTCCCAAGGCCATGCTTTATAAGTTTATAAAAAAAATACAAATATGGGAGGCACAAAAGAACAAGGATAGTCAAAGAAATCCTAAACAAGAATGATGTAGAAAGTATCACCATACCTGATTTCAAATTACACTACAGAGTCATGGAAGTAAAAATAACCTGGTATTGGCACAAAGCTAGTTGATAAAGGGAATCGAACTGAGATCCTAGATATAGGTCCATGCAACTACAGTTACCTGATTTTTTTTTGACAAGGATAAGAATATACTTCAGAAAGAAGATAGAATTTTCCATAAATGGTGTTGGGAAAACTGGATATATGCAGAAAAATGACCTAGATGCTTATATCTCTGAACAAGCTTAACTCCAAGTAGATCAAGGACCTCAGTGTAAGGCCTCATACCATGAAACTGCTAGCGGAAAATCAGGGAGCACTCTGGCCTACAGGCACAGGCAATGATTTTCTGAATGACACCCTAGTAGCATGTGGAATAAATATGGAATAAGTCTAATAATCAACAAATGTGATCTCACGAAAGCAAAAAGCAGTGAAGGAAACTGTGAGACCAACAAGGTGGGAGAGAATCTTTGCCAGCTATTCATCTGATAGATAATTATTGTTTAGACTATACAACAAACTAGAAAGATAATTACTAAGAAAATAAACAATCCAGTAAAAATGGACCGTGGGATTTAACAGAAATAAATTATTAGTGGTCTTTAAAAAGTGTTCAACAACTTTAATGGGCAGAGAAGTACAGTTAAAAACTCCCTTAAGATTTCATCTCACTTCTATTAGAATGACCATCAGCAGCACAGGTGGTAGCAGATGCTGGTGTAGATGTGGTGAAGGGGCCTCACCCACTGTTGATGGGAGTGTAAACTAGAGCAGTGGCTTTGAAGCACAGCATGGAAGCTCCTTAAACAAACAAATAAAAATAAAAATCTCACTTCCATATGACCACGCTACACTACTCCAGGATGTGTACTTAAAGGACAGTATCCTGTTACAGAGACATGTAGTCTGAAATTTCTCTGTCCTACCCAGCTGGTTCTACAGCCATTTAGTCCCAAATAATCACACAAAGGCTTATTTTAATCATAAATGATTCAGCCCATGGCTCAGGCTTATGACTTGCTAACTCTTACTCTTAAATTAACCCATGATTCTCATCCATGTTTAGCCACTTGGCTTAGGACCTTTTTCTCAGAGCATCATTCTCTTCTTCCTTCTTCTGGATCTGACTGGTGTCTTCACTGCTCTTCCTCTTCCCATAATTCTCTTTGTATGGTCACCCCACCTATACTTCCTGTCGGCCTAGCTTCTGGTCAATTGAAATTTTATTAAATCAATATCTATAGTGACAAATATTTACAGTGTGCAAGATTATAGTCCCACAGCAGAGATACTAGTGCATTCATGTTCATCGTGGTGCTATGCAGAGCAGCTGGGAAACAGAATTAACCTAGATGTTCATGAATAGAAGAATGGATAAGAAAAAGGTAATACTTACACAAAGTGAAATGATTCTCAGCATAAAGGAAGATGAAACTATGAAATTGCAGGTAAGTAGACATAACTGGAAAAAAATATGTCAAACAAAGTAACTGAGGTGCAGACAGACAGATTCTGCATGTTCTCTCTGACATGTAGATCCTAACGCTGGAGCTCCAGTTTTCTGTGTTTAACTTAGAGCACAAAGAGAATCAAGCAAAGTAAAACGACCTTTGTGTGATGGATGTTTTAAATGGGAAGAATAGAAGACAGATGAAACATGCAGAGACCTGGAAAATTGAGAGTAGAAGGGCCAAAGTAGGCAGGGGTATGGGAGGATGGGGAAAATCAGAGGGTGGGTAGAAGGCTAATCCAAAGGAAAGTTCTATGAAGAGACTACTGTATCATATAATCCAATTAAAATATAGTTGGAGGGGTAATAAATTGCCTGTGACATGAAAGTAGAAGGAGGTACACCTGGTGACTAAAGTGGTTTGGGGCTGGGGAACAGGGAAGAAGACTGGATAGCATGGGTTAATCAAAATATATGAAAAACCCTTCTGGGAAACAACTAGTTCATAAGCTAATTTAAATATATAACTTTAAAAGACTTTAAATGGCAATACCACTCCCGGAAGACATGGGTCATTAAGTAAAAACCACAGTGCAAGGCTTGGAATACCTCCTTACTAATTATTGTACAGGAAAGTTTCCAAAATGACACAGATTATTTCCATTGCCCTTAGTTACCCATCATAACCACATGGTAAGTCTCTGTTGCTAAGACACAACATACTTTGGCCAAAAGACATAAAGAAAACAATCTCAAACTGTCTGGGAAATGTTTCTATTTTGGCCAGCTTTCATAGTGTCAGAAGGTGCTATGCAGTTGGCTGTGTAAGAAATGACATCAATGGTCTTAGCCAGCTCTAGATCATGTATACTATAATACCAATCTAGCAGAAATGTTGTACTTACTGATGGAATAGTGACATGGCGGTTATGGGTGTAGCCATCTGCTTTGGACTGGATTTGAAACCTGTTCCAACAGAGGGAACTTTCGTACTTGGTTCTGTAATCCAGTGGAACTGGAACCTGCCACTGTTTTTATTCTAAGTGACTTTGTTATCAAACTGCCTTATAAATATTCATGTTTATGCTATAGACCTGAGGTGATATCAACTGTGGTCAGAGAAGCTTCTTTTGCAGTGGACAGCAGTCAAATGCAGAAATACATAACTGGATAAGTTGAGATTAAAGACTGAACACTCAACTCTAAATGGGACATCTATATTAAGATCCTTCCCCCACCCTGCAGCAAGGCACAAAGAACATCACAGAAGAAGGAGCAGAAAAAAATTTTAAGAGCCAGAGACTGGGGAAGAGTGCTGGGGAATGCTGTCTTTGAGAAATGACATGATCATGAGTATTCAGTCTCCAACTCTCTGTTCTTTGATGGATTCTGCATCTCCTCATTGACCTTTGCACACTACAGAAAGCAGCTTCTCTGACCAAGGTTGAGAGCAGGACAAATCTGTGCGTATCAACATAAATATTTAGAAGGCAGTTTGATATATTTCTTTTGTGTGTGTGAGAGGGTGTATGCATGCGCATGTGCATGTGTGTGGAGACCAGAAGTCAGCAGCCAGGCTATTACTTACTTATTTTCAGAAATATATTTTCTTCTTCCTTCCTTGCTTTCTTCCTTGCTTCCTTGCTTCCTTGCTTCCTTGCTTCCTTGCTTCCTTGCTTCCTTGCTTCCTTGCTTCCTTGCTTCCTTGCTTCCTTCCTTCCTTCCTTCCTTCCTTCCTTCCTTCCTTCCTTCCTTCCTTCCTCCCTCCCTCCCTCCCTCCCTCCCTCCCTCCCTCCTTTTCTTCTTCCTTCCTTTTTCCCTTCCTCCCTCTCTCTCTCCCTCCCTCTCTCCTTTCTTCCTTCCCTCCCTTCCTTTCCTTTTTCTTATGTGCCTGTATGTGGTGGTCAGGAGACAACCTGTGGGATTCAGTTCTCTACTTTCACCATATGGTTGGCTTCCAGGATTGAATTTAGGCTGTCAGGCTTGGTTGCATACACTTTTGCCCACTGAACACTAACCTTTTGTGAGACAGGGTCTATATTTGAACCTGGAGCTCACCAGCTGGCTGGACTGGCTGGCCAGTGAGCTTCAGGAACCTAACATTAAAAGAATTAGTTTTTTGAGAGTTTAATGAATGCATTTTTCTTTTCTTTTTGGTCAAAAATACCTTTAATTTGCTTTTTGTTGCACAAAATTCTTGATTTTTAATTTGTGGTTTTATAAGCTGAATTGCCAACTTTATTTATTTATTATTTATTTATTTTTATAAAAAATGTCTTTTTTATCCAGTATCCCCCTGCTCCTCCTCCCTTCCCTCCTCCCAATCCCTCCCGTCAGCCTTCAGCCTCCCCGTTCCCCATCCACCCATCCCCCAAAGAGCAAGATGTCCCAAAATGGGTCAGCTCAGCGTGGCACATCCACTCCAGGCAAGTCTGATTTCATCATCCCAAAGTCAAGACTGGGTTAAGTGTTCCTTTGCAAGGAGTGTATTTTTTTTTTTTTAACGATTTATTTATTATGTATACAGTGTTCTGCCTGTATGCCAGAAGAGGGCTCCAGATGTCATTACAGATGGATGTGAGTCATCATGGGTTGCCAGGAATTGAACTCAGGACCTCTGGAAGACTAAGGGCTCTTAACCTCTGAGCCACATCTCCAGCCCCAATATAATGAATGTATTTTTAATAATATTCATCCCTCTCCCCAATTCATTTCTAATCACCCCCCCTTCCCTACCCACAACTTTGTGTCTGTCTTTAAAAAAAATCCTCCAAGACACATTTGTGCTGCTTAGATATTCTTGAGTGTATGGTCTTTCACTAGAGGGCAGTTAACTTCTGTCTTAGGTAACTGCTCTACTGCTGTGAAGAGACACCACAACAGCTCTTATTAAGGAAAACATTTAATTGTGGTTTGCTTATATTAGTCCGTTATCATCATAAGGGAAATCACTCAGACAGACATGGTGCTGAAGAGGTGGCTGAGAGTTCTATATCTAGATTGACTGTCAGCAGAAAGAGAGTAAGCCATGCAGCTTGGCTTTGGCTTCTGAAACTCCCAAACCCACCTTCAGGGACATACTGTCTCCAACAAGGCCACATTTAATCTCTCTCAAGTAATCCCATCCCCTAATGTACAGGCACTCAAATATTTGAGCCTCTGGGAGCCATTTCTATTCAAACCACCACAACTCATTAGGCACCACACTCAGAGTAAGATTCTTCCTCTCTTGGCAGTAGTTAACTACTGCCAATAGCTCCATGGCTTGGGGTGAGATGTGTGCCAACCTTCCCTTCCATGCTGAAATTTGATCTGATTTGGCTCACACAAAATGTGTGCATGATGTCACAATCACTGAGAGTTCATATGTACTGCTGATGCCCTGTTGTGTTCAGAAGATAATGTTTCTTTGTAGTAGTCCACCATCTAAGACTCTTATACTCTCTCTGATACTCATTCTGCAACAATCCCTGAGCCCTGAGAGTTTATGTGTTGTATATATATTCAATCTAGGGCTGAACATTTTTCAGATTCTTATTCTTTGCACATTGGCCAGTTGTGAATCCCTGTGTTAATCATCATCTACTAGAAACAGAAGTTTCTTAGATGATGGTTTATAGATACATTGACCTATGGGTACAATGATAAATCATTAGGACTCATTTTAACACTATAGCAGACTACTGTAGTAAGTTAGTAAGCTTATGATATGTCTAGTCATAAGTTCTTAGTTTGATAATGGTGCCAGGTATAAATTTCATCTTGTAGAGTGGGAGTTACATTCAATCATGAAATCCCATGCTGTTAGTGCCACAATTGCACTAATGAACATGTCTTCCCAGGACAGTCATATTGTAGCTTGTGGGGTTCATCTCTGGTTATGACTATCCCTCTTACAGAGTGGACTTCAAATCCGTATGGAGAGTGGTTGGTTACCTCTATAACAGCAGTGTCATTATTGCACAAATCAGCACATCCTGTTTGACATCTCAGTTAAACCAAATGAATGAAGGAGTGAGTGTAGTGGTATACCTGGCATTTCCAGTATAATTTTTCTTAAGATGTCTCTTCTTTGTTTCCCCACTTCATTTCATGTCAAGTCCACAATGTAAATGATTATGTTCATTTACTTTAAAGGAGCACTATTATTTTTTAAAGGCATCCAGGCTTATTCTGCAATGTCTTGGGGCAGTGTAATTGTAAAGAGAGACTGGTCTAGGTGAATTTGAATCCAGAGATAATGAGACTATCTGGAAAGGCCCATTATGAGTTCAAAGAAAGGTGCTTGTACGGTAATGTGACTGCAAGCTATTTCACATATCTTACTTGGTCTTACAATAAAAACCCGGAGCCAGATATTGGGGTAAAAGCCTAAAGATCAGAGAAGCAGAGGATTAAGCCACTAGAGAAACTTCTCACCACTACTATATCCTCAGGCAGAAGGGGGTAGATCCTGTCTCCATGAAGCTCAGACTAAATGCCTCAGAGTCCTCAGCCAAAGGAAAGGGAGGTACAGGGAAGTGTAGGGCCATACTTCTGTCTCCTACCTTATAATCTTTTCTCTACCCAGCTATCACTTCCTGTTTCAACTTTCTAGTGCTAGGATTGAAGGTGTGCAATCTCAAGTGCTGGAATTAAAGGTGTGTGCCATCACTGCCTGGACCTGTTTCTCTTTTGGATTGGATTAATCTCCTGTAGTCCAGGCTGGCCTTGAACTCACAGAGATCCGACAGATCTCTGCCTCCTGGGTACTAAGATTAAAAGTGTGTGCCACCACCACCTGACTACTGTGGCTAACTTTGTGGTTGTCTCTGTCCTCTGATTCAGTTATGATCAATTTATGCAGTGAAAATGCACAAATGACAGGGAACCAATCAAAGACATAATCCAGGGTTAGTGAGGTGATGGACCACTTCCCACAAGAGGTGGGGATGTGCATGCACAGATAAGTCAGCTTTGGATACTGGAGCTCTCCTCCAAACCAAGTAGTCTCGACCATGTTCTTTCTTCCATTATCACACCTGTGCCAATGTCTACTTGCAAATCCTCCCTAAATTTCTAAATCCAGGAATTTAAATGTGTGGTTCTAAGAAAGAGGGTTTATGGGGATTACTGCCTATTTTGAATGGGATTGTCAAATGTAAATTTAACACTAGTCTGGCTAGTGCGAAGAAAATAATTTCTAAATACGACAATAGGTTGTATAACGTCTAGTTACTGTTTTGTCCTGGGACAAATGAGAATGACCGAGAAAGAATGTATTCCTGTCCTCTTCCGTGAAAGGAGACAAGGCAGATGCAGCCAACAGAGAAGTGAGGTCTTTGGAGAGCTGAGAGCCGATATCCAGAGGTATTTGAGGTCATCACAATTTAAGGAAGGGGGGGGGGCTACTGGCACCTACTACGTAGAGACTGGAGATGTTGCCTAGTTATCCTGCACCAGACAAGAGAAATCAATAATCATATTCCTTTTAGAATAAAGGGAAACAGGAACAAATTTGATAAAAACATTTTCACCAAAATGAAGGTGAAATCGGAGTTCAGCTCATTTTCAAACTGTTCAGTTGCCAACACCTTTCCCTGTCTCTTGAACTGTTCATTCATTACTAAGGCAACAGTTCTGGCTGACTATAAAATGTCAGGAAAACATACTATTGAATCGTTGCCAGGTACTATAGACAGCCGTTAATTTGATTAATTTCTCCTTGGGTGTGTTAAGACTCTGACCTTTCAGGGATGAGTGTGTTAGGTAGTTCTTTCCAGTTACTATTTCTCTCGGGGGTAAATGTATATGTGAGGAGGGAAGAGGGCCAGGGAACCACAGGGAACCTGGGTTTTAGTCTTGGCTGAAAGGAGGCTCTTCACGAATTAGTTATTGCCTTGCAAATACTTGTATTGGCGATCAGGGTTTGTAGAGTATTTGAACTGTATTTCAGTAATGTTTAATTGTGAATATTTTGATACCGAATGATATGCACACCTAAGAGCTAGTTTTAAAACTGATAATACTTTTAAATCTCAAAACATTTACTAATTTATGTAATAAGAATGGAACTGGGTATAGCACCAGCAGACATGGAACTGGGTACAGCATCATGAGAATTCAGTCTAATGGGGAGACAGTTGAGGAAGAGGGTGACTTGAAAGACTGATTACAGTGCTGTGGCCAAGTACCAGATGGGGTCATTTCAAGTACCCGGAGAATACTTTGAGAGATGCAAGGGGTAGTAGGAGTTAGCTGCATATGTATGGGTGGGATGGTTAGGGCAAGGATGGGAGGCAATACTCCCCTAAAAGTGGTCAACTTGTGTCATAAAATTCATAGGTAGCTGAGGGACAGGGTGAAGAACTTAGTGAACTTTGAGAATATCCTCAAGAGCCGTCAGGAAGCTATAGACTTGAGATTGAGAAGTATTTCAGGGAAAAAATTATTCACTGGACAAATTCTCTAGTGAGACTGTGTAGAACTCAGAGAGAACTAGGCCTCAGGACATTTGTCATAAAAATAGGAGTCTAGTTGGATTAGAGCTTGGCTATAGAACACTTATACAGAATAAAGTCCCATATTTAATATCCAGCACTGAAACACACACACACACACACACACACACACACACACACACACACACACACACACACAAAGTCTCCCAAGACAAAAAAATAAAGACAAAGCTATAGCTGATATTTGTTGAAACAAAACATAAATTTTGATAAATTAATAAATAAAAAGGAAACAATGTAAAAATGAACAAAGAAAAAAATCATTTTTATAGACAAAGGAAGACTCTCTTCCTGTTGACAATCTGGAAAACTCTAGTTAAAGCCATGAAGATGTGTAGTTCTATACTCATGAGATTAAAGACATTAAGAAGCCTGACAATACCTGGTGTTACCAAGAATGTGGAGTAAAGAGAACTTGGATGTGATGCTGATGGAAACATAAATTAGTATAATTACTTTGCAAAAATAATGGGAAATAAAAGGGTTTGCTCTTGCTGCATGTTCAAGGATTCCAGGATTCAAGTGACAGTATTTTTTTAAATAGTAATCTCAAATTGCAAATATCCAAAATATTATTGTTAGTAGAGTACAATAATGTAATTTTGTTGATTTATACAGATACTATAGAACAGTGAAAATTAGTAGATTACAATGCAGGCTAGCCTATATTTTAAAAAATTAATAACCCAGGGTTGGAGAGATGGTTCAGAGCATGTACTACATACCAGGAGGGTGACACTTGTCTTTAATTCCAGCACTCTGAACGCAGAGGCAGGTGGGCATTTGCAAGTTCAAGGCTAGCCTAGTCCACATAGTGAATTTCAAGTCAGCCAGGGATATATAGTAAGACCTTCTCTTGCTGTGGGATAATACTCTTGTACACTGTAAAGATTTTTAATTGATTTTGTTTAATAAAATGCTTATTGGCCAGTAGCCATGCACAAAGCACAGGTGGGACAACCAGAATAGGAAAAGTCTGGGAAGAGGAAGGATGTGTAAAAATAAAGTAAGAAGCCATGAACCACATGGCAAAGCATAAGAAGAAATATGGGCTAATTTAAATGTAAGAGTTACCTAGTAACAAGCCTGAGCTAATGTCTGAGCATTTATAATTTATATTGAGCCTCTGAGTTATTATTTGAGAGTGGCTGTGGAGCAGGACACAGAAACTTCCACTTACATTGTCTCAAAAAACAATGTTTAAAGCTGCAGAATTCTTTCAGAGTCTATGACCTTACCAGCCACAGGTAGTAGGCTAGGATTACAGTATCAGTTGTGCCCCCTATTGATCAGCAGTGAAGTCTAATTACACAGCTGTTGGTTACTCCTAATATGTAAATACCATTATTGCATCCTTGGAGGTATCTTGCCAGGTTGTTTGTTGTTGTGTCTCCTAGGCTTCGTAGCTAGTATCACTATTGATTTCATCCTCTACGGGTCAGCTTTCTTTCGATTCCTCCAAGTGTTAGGCTCACAGGGTATGGTATCTTCAGCAACGTGGTCTTACTTTCAAGTTCTGGCCAAACAAAAACTAAACAAAATGAAATGTCAACAACAACAACAAAGCAACCACCAAAGCAACAACAAAACTCCACAAACTAAGGGCAATATGACAGTAGCCTATATTGACTTAGGAGTCTCTTAGACACCCAAGACAAACAGCTCAGTGGGAGGTTTCACACACCTAGAACTCAGGTTTTATTAGATGGTCTCAGGCTTTTGGAGGGAGTGTTATCACCTCAAGTAGCATGGCTTCATTTAAAATACACGCATATGAACACACACACATACACACACACACACACGTACATTGTATACATGTTTTAAGTAAACATAAAATAACATTTCCCTGTGGCTTTTTAAAAATCCCAGTGTTTTTTTATCCCACCTCCCTACCTCTGCCTCTGTATTACCTTTCTTCACCTCCCGGTCTCTGTCTCCCCAGTTAAAGTCTCCTTTTTTCCATTTTCCCCTTGTTAGGATCATGTGCGATCTGGCATGATATGATAATGTATTATCGGGCTATCTGGTGGCAGGTGTCTAGGAATGGAGAGGCTCATGGGGAGGCAGCTGCAGGTGGCAGGGGACACTTGGAAGCTGTTTCTACATTAAAAAAAACTTTATTATTATAATAGAGGGATATGGTTATGACAACAGAGGACAGAAGGAATGGAGGGAGAAGGGAGGAGGTAAGGAACACTCCTGAGAACAAAAGGCAAGAGAGTCAGAGGTCGGAATTCTTCTTAAATGGAGCTTGATATCAGAACTCGGGGAGGGTGTGACTTCAGAAATTAACACCCTGCAGGGCAGTGTCTTCTCCCCTCCCCCGCCCTAAGGCCACTTTTTCTTTTTCTGGTTTCTGCTGTTCCTCAGGGTTGCATGCTCACATCTAAAGATTGGAGCTGGGAAGTACATGTGAAAGAGAAAAACATAGTCTTTGTCTTCCTGGGTCTGGGTTACTTTACTCCATATATTTCCTCATTTCATCCATTTACAATGCAAATTTTATGATTTTAATTTTCTTTACAACTGAATAGAACTATACATGAATTGTCTCTAGAAGAACCCATAAGTGCAGTCTGTACTTAAAATCTAATACTGCTAAGGGAGTATTAGATGAAGAGAGGGGAAGACAGATTATATGAGCTAAGGGGTCAAGATCATGATGGGGAAACCCACTGAGATGGCTGACCTGAGCTGCCGGGAGCTCACTGACTTTGTATTGACAGCTGGGGAACCTGCATGGGACCAAACTAGGTCCTTAGAATGTGGGTGGCAATTGTGTGGCTTGGACAGTTTGTGTGGCCTCTGGCAGAGGGACCAAGATTTATCCCTAGTGCATGAACTAGGAGCCCATTACCCATAGAGAGACACCTTGCTCAGCCTTGACACAAGCAGAAGGGCTTGGGCCTGTCTCAACTTGATGTGTAGACTTTGTTGACTCTCCATGGGAGGCCTTACCCTCTCTGAGGAGTGAATGGGGTGTGATAGAGAAAGCTTGGGAGAGAGTAGAAGGAGGGAAGGGAGGGGGAACTCTAGTTGGTATGTAAAATGGAAAAAAAAAACCTTTTTATATAAAAATTTTGAAAACAAAAAATGTAAAATGTAACAGTGAATTGACATCTGTAATATTAATTAAATATAGTGTAAGAATGTGTAAGCATTCAAAGATGTACAGGAGTTCAAATAAAAGACTGCACATCAAAAAGATTGTGTATACCCAAAGGAAGGTAGAAAAGGAGAAGGAGGCATAAGAGGAATCACTGCTGTTGTCTGTGAACATGACGGGTTCCCAGACACATAGAGAGGGAGCCGTGTGAGGACCATGAACCAGCCAGGAAGAGAGGCCTCAGGAGAAACTAGATGGGGTGGTTTGAAAGAAATGGTCCCCATAAACTCAGAGGGAGTGGCACTATTGAGAAGTGTGGCCTTGTTGGAGTAGGTGTGGCTTTGTTGGAAGAGGTGTGTCACCTGGGGGTGGGCTTCAGAAGATCTAGTCAGCTTTTTCCTGCTGCCTGTGGATCAAGATGTAGAACTCTCAGCTCCTTCTCTAGCACCATGTCTGCCTGCATGCCACCATGCTTCCTGTCATGATGATAACGGACCAAACCTCTGAACAGTAGGCCAGCCCCAATTAAATGTCTTCCTTTATAAGAGTTGCTGTGGTCCTGCTGTCTCTTCATAGCAATAGAAACCCTAATTAAGACACTAGACCCATTCATATCTTGATCTAGAATTTCTAGAATCTTGAAAAAAGAAGTTTCTGTTGTCTAAGTTTCTTATCTTGTAGTGCTTAGCTACGGCAGCCTTAGAAAAGTGACACAATGTGCAAACATGGGTGGATAGTAAATGTCAGGTAAATCTGCAATAATGTCAGGAAAAATTGGAAACCACAGAACATTCAATAACCTCCCATTTAAGTACAGGCTTCAATAAAGACATACATTCTTTAACCTTTCTTAAGATGATGCTTGTTCCTCTCCCCTCAAATATGGCCAGGCTTCCTGAGTGAGTTACCACAAACAGATTGGATGGAATAAAGCACAGATGACGGTGTGACTTGAAGCCTAGCAAACGCAAGGCAGTGCTGCTTCTACTATCTCTCTGATCACTTGCTCTGAGGGGGCAGGGTAGCCAGGCACTGTGCTGGGAGGGTACTCTCAAGGTCTGACAGAGAGGGCCATGCCCTAGGCACAAACACGCTACCTTTCAGCAGCAGCCAGAGAGGAAATGAGGTCTTCTGTCAATGTACATGTGATTTCCCCATCTTGGAAATCCACCCCCCCCCAAAGTCTTCAGATGAAACAGCCTCTGTGATGAAACCCTAGAAGTCATTAGTATCTAAAATTAACCAATGAGGCTACTCCCAAATTGTTAATCCACAGATCTGTGAGAAGTAAATACTTATTATTTTAAGCTGTTTAATTTTGAGAGAGTGCTCATAATGATACAATACACTATAGAGAAAAGTTAAGGGACTGGAGACATAGATGTCAGGATGATGGTGCTTGTTGGAAGAGAATGTAATCATTAGGGGAACATATCTCAAAGATTTCAGAGATTTATTTTTTAGTGTGTAGGCACCCACATGTGTACACATGTGCCATGGTATGTGTGTCATGGTTAAAAAAAAAATTTGTAGGAGTTGATTTTCTCTGTGTCATGTAGATTCTGGAATTTGAACTCATGTTGTCACACTTGGTGGCAAGCCCATTTACCCACTGAGTCATCTCAGCAGCCCTGATGAGGCATTTCTTTTTAATCTAGGTAGCCAGCGCATGACTATTCACTTTGTTATTACTTTTAAAAAAAAACCTGTTTTTTATATGCATGTATCTGTCTATCTATCTAGCTATTTTATTAAGAAAAACCGAAGTCAGAAAATTAGAAGGATACCCAAGAGCTGTTTCCTGGCAGCCAAGAAGTAACAGAGGATGCATAAAGCAGGTGGCAGTGTCTGAGAAATGGGCTCATTAAAAGGAAAAACCAAACAGGAACAGTGCTGACTGCCCTGAACATGTAGTACCTGCTAAGACCACTGACTGTGCAGTAGCAGCCACCTGTCAATCTGGATGAACCCCTTCCTGCCCTGTTCATGGCACCTCCTTTCACACATGAAGAACCTCAGAGGATCAGGTTCCAGCTCAAGTGTACGGTATTTTGAGAAGTTCCTATGCTATGCCATGTCCTTGCCACCACAGCAAGGGGAGTGTTTCCTTACCAATAACAAGTTACATTGCTATCACATGTAATACTTAACATGGGCCAGAGGTACTGTCCTAATGGTTTTTCTTCATAACTTCACTCCATCTTCATGTGCACCCTGCAGAATGAGTGCTCTTGTACCTGATTTAAGAGGCTATATGGTGCTTTGATTTGTTTGACTTTCCAGTATGCACAACCATCATCCCATATGACCTCCTAAGTGACACACAGAGATGCCAGACACTATTTCAGTGGATGACAATTATAATCTTTTTTTTTTCTTTTGAGACTATGTGCAGGTTGACCTCAAATTCAACATATAGTACTGGAGATAGATCCCAGAGACTTCTGCATGCTGAGTCATGCTAGATCACAGGTCAGTATTTGACCAACTGAATTACATCTCCAGCCCCAAGTGTATGGTTTAGGACCCTGCCGACTGTGAGCTTCAGGATGGTTGAGTCATGTCTTAACTCAGAATTGTATCTTGGCCCCTGATCAATAGAATGAATGAACAAATGAACAATGGGAAAGGAAATGGATAACCATTGGTTATCTTCTCAATTACCCAGAGCAGGTCTTTGGGATGCTCTGTGTTTATTACTTAGGACCCTTTTCTAGATTTGCCTATAGCAACGCTCACATTGTTTTAATTCCTAGAGTCATATTTCTTCCACAGGTTGCCCCAGCTTGCCAGAACCTGCTTAGTCTGAGTCTGAGAGAGATTAAGGAAACTGGAAATGTATATACTTCTTATAGCATCTTATGGTCAATGATGAGTCAGTGTGTGGATGCTGCCCTACACTCTCCTCAACTCTTCATGTAACATCCACCCAAAGATACCCTGCATGGGACTTTACTTATGTAGCAGGTTGTGTTTTCAAAGTTGGCCACACAGGACCTCCCACCACATGTGCCCTTCTGCAATGCTGTCTTGACATGTGCCCACAAAGCTTGAGAGAAAATTCTCTTCTTGGATCTGGGCTGAGGTGAGTGAGAATAGTCAACAGCATTCAGTTGAATCTGGAGAACTTAGTGCTGACTTCTGAAAATAGGTTAGGATAAGTCCTGTAGCTTTTATTTTGGCCTCTGGAATTCTTGTCACAGACTCTTCCTTTTGGAATGCTTGATTTAGCTGCTCAAGAAACAAGGGATAAGAGGGCCTGTGGTGACAACAGGAAAAACCTGAGCCACACAGAAAGCCACATTTGCATCTAGTGGTCAACAGTCTGAACTTAAGGTCATCCCAGGCATGCATTCACACTGGCTTTGGATCTTTCTTATCAATATTCCAGATACAATGGGACAGAAACCACTGTCATTTTTGCCTCATGCAATGTTCTGGTTTCAGACTTTAAGACTTTGTGGGCAGAATACAAATGATGGTTTGTTTGTGTCTATAAGTTGGAATCGAAGCAATAGAAAATTGGAACAGTAAGTATTGTATCCATGCTCACTTTCTTTTCTCCAGGCTTCTTTTCTGTTCTGTCAGTATTTCCTAAGAATATCTCCTAATCCCTTTTGTAAGGAACTTGGTTCTGCCCTAGAGAACCCCATGTGAGTCACTCTTTCCTCATTTGACACAGACACTTGGGTTGAGAAAAGGAGCTTTTGGAACATGATGGACAGACACAGGATGGGTATAGATCACTGCCATCTATTGTCACCTACAGTACAAACACTGGGCATCCCTTCAGTTTGTTGGAGGTCTGTAGGCTTGTGTGGCAATGGATTTAAGGAGAAAAGCTGGGGCAGAAAAGACCGGAAGACAGAGCATTAGACTGGCAGTCCTCTGTTGGAGGTAGGCACCTGGGCAGATACCTGGGCCAAGTGTGGAGGAGGAGCTTCTTGGAGCTAGGGCTCAGGTTAGCACTGTTCTGGGAGAGGGAAGTAGACCATTAGTGAGGATCAGGCCAATGCCAGCATCCAGCACCAGAGAACGGTCTGTACCCTCAGAGATAGTCAGCATGTGAAGGAGGTGTTGGAGCAGATATCACAGCAGAGAGACAGGGGAGACTGTGACACTTCCAGGCCTTGTGTGAGGTAGTATTTTCTGTTCTTGGCTAATCCCTCTAGGTGACTGATCTTGTTTATCTTTAGGGAGGACATACTTGGGATCATGAAGTTGTGTCCCACAGCCATTTTGTCTCAAGTAAACATACAGAGGCTTTTATTAATTACAAACTGATCTATTAATCTATGTATTGCCTGTGGCCGGTGGCTTACCAGTACAGTCACGTCTGGTTTCTTGGGTGGCTAAATCAAGTTTACCTTGGCTCTACCTTTTATTTTTCTGTATCTCTGCTTGGATTACCCACCTCAATCTGTCCTACCTTGCCATAGGCCATAACATCTTCTTTATTAACCAGTGGTAGCAACACATATTCACAGAGTATAGAAAGACCATCCCACAGCAGGACTACCAACTGGATGGTGTGTTTGGATCTTGGCTTGTAGACTAGCTGATCCTGTTATCACAGCCCTGAAAAACAAGAGCAGGTAAATATAGTCATGTAGGGAATAACTGGTAGGCAACTGTGGTGGTCTGTCCTTGAAAAAAAAAGTCAGAAAATGCTTAAAGGGAACATCTGACTTTATTTTCCCAGGAAAGAGGAGCAAGCAGAGATGCAGGCAAAAAGAGAATGTAGGGAGGCCACAGGCCAAAGCTCTTGAGTTTGCATACAGGCCAGCATTTTTATCTGCAAGGTTCAATGATTCTCAGGCTTGTGGCTTAGCCTCTGGGGCTCCTTGCCCTGTTGAACTGAAGTTTCAGGAGCTAATCCCAGCTGGAAGTGAGCCAGGGATAAGAGGGCCTGTGCCAGACTACTTCACCAGCATGGCCAAGGCATGCAGGGCCAAATGGAGGTCCAGCAATAAAGGATTTAATAGGCTGCTTGATCTATGAGAGTTAGAAGGGTAATAAAGCATATGATGAAAGCAATTAGCATATTCTCATTCTATACAAAAGAACACACAGTGAAAAGTACATACTCATCCCACTGACTCCCAGATCTTCAGTTTCCCACTGTAGAGTAGCTATGGGAGTTTCCTGTTTCTTATACATCTTGCAATTCCCTATGCATGTCTTCAGTGTGTCTAAGCAATGCCCTCTCGGACATGTTCCTCACACATATGACAAAAGTGTGCTGGGACCTACTGTTTTAGTTCACAGGAGTCAACTGTTAAATTTTCAGGAAATTTGTAGTTGGTTGTTAAACATAACCATTATTAAAACTACACTTTATGACCTTTTAACAAAATCAATCGTATTAAAAGCAAACAGTCCACACTCATGCCTTCCTAATTACTTTTCTACATCTTATCACTATTGATATTCTCATGGTTGTTTGTCTCTCAAAGACCAGTGCTGTAGTACACTATGCTTGATTTACTGTGGCATGGAGGCACATGGAGTACAGTCTGCATTCGGTTCAATGGGGCTCTATGATGGCTTCTGATCAGTGAAGGTAAAAGTGTTTAGGTTTGAAAAATGAACAGAACTTGATTTATGTTTTGTTGAGTGTCAGTTCCAGGAATCTGCAAACCTTTTCTGGAAAGGGCTAGATAGTAAATACCCTGGGCTCTGTGGACCACATGCCTGGTCTCCAAGTGGCATACATTCGTACGATGTAAATGACTGAGCATGGCCCCGTTCCCAGAGGTGATCACAAAACCAGATGGCAGGCTATGACCATGGCTTGTTGTCTTTGGTCTAGACTCAAGAAAGTGGTGGAGAAAATGACAGTAAAGCAAAGTAGATTTCTAATGACTGCTGTGTCACAGGGAGCTTAAACATTTGAGGAGTTGTGCTTTTGAATACAGTTTCAGACTTCTTACTCCGTCTGGCAAAGAGGCCTCTCATGTTACTCATAAACAGGTGATGTGTAGTACCCATGTTTATTATTTCACTTTCATTTCACTGGTGGCTACAAATGAAGTTTTAACCAGCATTCAGGTGTGAACCACACCCATTTGTCAATGACAGTAGTGAGCTGTAGGCTTCTTTTGAATAGCAATTAGGATTATTCATACTCTGACTTGGTGACAAATTGTGACCTGATTGTGGGTGACAGAGTGATTTTAAAAATTAACATTAGTTTTTAAAATAAATGAGTCACAGCGATATTATACAATGAAAATTGCTATGCTGAATATTGTATTTTTATTTGTAAATAATATATTAAACATCTTTTATGTTACTATAATTTATAATTACATTTTGTACATATACACACACTTACAGTATTTTTATAATGTTAAACACTGACCAGCACAGCACAGCATAAACCTATTGGGAAATTTATTACATATTGAGAATTTTTTCTTAATATAACATGCCTCATTTTTCAACAGCTTTTTTTCCTTAACAATTTGCATCATATTAGGTATACTCTGAGTTTACTTCTGGTTGGTATGTATGCTGCTGTCAGCCTCTGCTATAGTAAATATTCTCGTATATTTCCTATTGTGTAATGTGCAACCATATGGGTAGCATAACCCTCAGCACCAGACTTGCTGAAAAATGAGCATAAAGATTTATAATTGTGATCAATATTGACAACTTGTTTTTCAAAGATATCAAACCAATTTGTACTACAAGTATAAATGAGTCATTTCCCCTTAATATCTTTTCAAATCTGGAATATTATGTATTTTTTTTGTAAGACAGAATCTTGTTTATGTAACCCAGGCTTATTCTCAAAATTTTGATCCTTCTACCACAACCCTTCAAATGCTGGGATCACAAGCATGTGCCATTATACTCAGCCATTTACTACATTAATTTTTTTAAAAAATTTAATTTTAATACAATAAGAAAAAGTAAATTATCAGATATAAACCCACAGTTTTTTTCTAACTTCTTTCTGACACTTCCCACTATTCCCTTCCAAGTTCATGTGTTATTTTAAACACACTGAATCTGCTTAATGTTGTCAGTATGTTCATGGGTGTACATACCTCTCGGGGATAGCATCCCTGCAGAAAATGGACTATTTCTCTTCCAGTAATCATTAGTTACCAGGGGCTCCTCAGCTAGTGGGCGGGACTTCCTCAGCTAGTGGGCAGGACTTCCATAATGATCCCCGAGTCTTGGGACAATGGGGTATAATATAGATGTTCCATTTAAGGCTGAGCATTCCTTAGTGTTTTATTCTCTCGAATTATCAATTGTGGGTCTCTGTATTAATCACTACCAAAAGAAGTACCAAAGCTAGTGGGCGGACTTCCTCAGCTAGTGGGCGGGACTTCCTTAGCTAGTGGGTGGGACTTCATGACTCATTCATGCTTGAATTTTGTTCATGTAGTTACAACCACTGTTAGTTCACGCATGCGACTGCCTTGCCATGGCCAAAGAACACTGTTTTGCTTTAGTCATCCATTATTTCTGGGTCTTAGAATCTTTCTGTGCCCTCTTCCATAATGATCCCTGAGTCTTGGGACAGTGGGTATAATATAGATGTTCCACTTAAGGCTGAGCATTCCTTAGTGTTTTATTCTCTCGCATTATCAATTGTGGGTCTCTGTATTAATCACTACCAAAAGAAGTTTCTCTGATAAAAGGTGAATGATGTACTTATCTAGATAAAGATAAATATGTGGAGGACATGTTAATACCATGTCCATTTAGCAGCAAACCATGTAAGAGTAGCTTTTCCTGTAGACCCATGACTTACGCAGCCATAAGTTCTTGGCCCAGTTAAAGGTACCAGGAATGAGTTTTGGATTTTGAAGCAAGCCTTAAGACCAATCAGAAGATGCTTGGTTACTCCCATAATATTTGTGTTACTACTACACCCAATGGGCATAGTTTCTAGGACAGTCATTGTAGATCTCAGGATTCACAGATGGTTAAGACTGTTGCTTACTTTCTCTCCAATAGTATGCCTATCACCTTCCACTACTGTGAAAGCTCCTGTAGATGGTAACTATGCATTCTAGAGCCATAACTTCTGGGCCAGTATCTATTTGATTTCTTCATGTTCCATGATGGAACCAAATGTGTGTTGTCTTCAACAATATGATCTTACCATCAAGTTCTGGAAGGTAACTAAGAACAATGGCAGTAGCCTGTTATATTATATACATATACATAGGTTCATTATATATTAAATAATTATATATATAATTATATGTGTGGGTGTATTTTTTAGGCAGGTTATACAGAGGTAGGTTTTATGTGAATTTTCAAAGGTCTTTAGTGTTAGTTATTCCTCCCTAACTCTGTTTTCTGCTCTTCTATCCCTCATATTACTTAACCCTCGCTATCTGATTATTTTCTATCCCCTTTCATACCTGCTGTGTTCTATTCCCTATCCATGGCAATTCACCTCCCAAGAGCCCCTTAATAATTTCCTGACTTCTATGAGTATTTCAGTATAAACACACACATCTAAAAATTCCAACCTAGTGTTCACCTGTGAGAGAGAACTTGTGGTATTGATCTTTGTGGGTCTATGTTACTTCATCAGAGGGATTATTTCTAGCTCCATCCATTTGCCTGCAATTTTTCTAATTTCACCATTCTTTGTAGCTGAAAAATTTTATTCTGTATATCTAATGAAAAATATTTTCATTATATATTCATCAGATGAGGACATCCAACCTGTTTCCATTTCCCAGATATCATTAATAGAGTAACAATAAATATGGATGAACAAGTGTTTCTGTAGTAGGATATAGAGTTATTTGGGTACCTGCAGGGGAGTAGTATGCTGTGGGATAATGCTCTTGTACACTGTAAAGATCTATCACTTGCATTGGTTTAATAAAATGCTGATTGGTCTGTAGCCAGGCAGGAAGTATAGGTTGGGTGGCCAGAATAGGGGAATTCTGAGAAGAGAAAAGGCAGAAAAGCAGTCACCGTCCTGACACAGAGAAAGCAAGATGGGAATGCTGGACTAAAAAAAGGTATCAAGACACATAGCTAAACATAGATAAGAATTATGGGTTAATTTAAATGTAAGAGTTAGTTAGTAATATGCTTGAGTTACTGGCCTGACATTTAGTATAATATTAAGTCTCCAATTCAATTGCTTGGGAAGTGGCTGCCAGGTATTTGAGAGATTCTGGCAGGACAGACACTTCTGACTACAGTAGAGCTGGATTATATGGTAGATCTACTTCTAGCTTTCTGAGGAACTGCCACTCTGATTATCATAGTGGCTGAACCAGTTTTCACTCCCACGAATAGTGAATAAGTGTTCTCTCTTTCCCACATCCACTTGAACTAAAATATGCATTTTATTTATGTGTGTATGTGTGTGGCACACGGTTGCTTGTAGAAGCTAGGGGTGCTAGATAAACAGGTAGTTGTGAGACACCCAAAATGGGTGCTGGGAGCTGACCTCTGGTCCTATGGAGGAAGCAGTAGGTAGTACTAGCTATTGAATAATTTCTCCAGACCCATATGTCCCATTTTTTGATTGGGTTATTTGCTTTCTTGGTGATTAGATATTTTAAATCTTTATATATTCTAGAAACTAAGCCTTTGGTAGATGTACAGTTGCTAAGGATTTTTTTTTCCATTACGTAGTCTGTTTCTTTGCTGTTTAAAAGCTTTTTAATATCACAAGGTCCTGTCTGCCAGTTGTTGGTCTTAATTTCTGTGCTATCGTAATAGTCCAACCTTTGCCTATAAAGTGTATGCCCCATTTTCTCATGTAACAGATTCATATTATCAGGTCTTATGTTGAGGTTCTTAGTATATTTGGAGTTGAGTTTTTTAAAGGGATGAGATGTAAGTCTCTAGTTTCATTCTTCTACATGTAGATGTCCAGTTTATCCAACACTATTTGTTGAAGATGTCTTTTTTCTCAAAGTGTATTTTTGTCCTCTTTGTGAAAAAGCAGGTGGCTATGGATCAGGCTTATATCTATGTTCTCAGCTATATTCTACTGATCAGTGTACCTGTTTTGTGCCATCATTGTCTGTTTGTATTGCTATGGCTATCTAGTATAACTTGCAATCAGGGATAGTAATACCCCCTGCAGTGTTTTCATGATTCAGGATAATTTTGGCTCGGGAGTATTATGAGTCTTCTGTGCTTTCATAAGAATTCTCATATTATTTCAACTTTTGTGAAGAATTACATTGATTTTTATGGGAGCTGCTTGAATCTGTAGATTGCTTCATAGGGAGGCCATATTCACAACATTAATCCATCTAGTCTCCGAGCGTGGAGGTCTTCTGGTGTCTTCCTCGTTTTATTTCTTTGATATCTTAAAGCACTTATCACATTTTGTCTTTTTCTTTAGAAAATATGGATGAAGTTCTTTCTTAGTGGAATTTAATTTGCATCCCATTCTTTTTGAGAGGGAATGCTTTTTCATGTTTAAATGCTGCCTGTGTTATCAGTTTTGTAAGCTACTTATATTCTCCACTCATTTGAAAAATTGTGTTTTTTTCTAACATACAAATCCCCTTATGTCCTCTGGTAGAATATGACTGTTCCAAGAGGAACTTTTAGTTGCTTTGAATAGCTAAATGCTTGCAATGATGCCTGGCATATTATAGTAGTTCATTAAATGTTTGGTAGCTAATTAATTACTATTAGATGATTTAGTTCCTTGCTGCCATAAATGTTCTCATATTCTCTATAATTTGTCTTTTGCCTTTTACTTTAATGTTTTTCTTACCCTGTCTTTTAAGTGATAGACAACAACCTTACCATTAGGTAACCATTAAATCAGAATGTGACACATTTCACATCACCTTTAAAAAGAATATGGGGGAACTCCCCCCACTTCAGTTTTTGAAACAGGAAGTCATATAACCCAGATTAACCTTGGACTCAGTTTGTAGTCTGTAATTCTATATGTAACTAGGATGACTATGACCAACTGATTCTACTACTTCTACCTTCCAAGTGTTAGCATGGCAGCTGCTCACTACTGCTTGCCTCATTCTCCACTTCTAAAACATAACTAAATGTTACATTGATAGGTTTTATAGTTGATGTACAATGATTGTTCCTATTTATGCAGCTCCCAACAATGTCATGATGAATGTGGCAAATGGGACATGCACTAATTACTGCAATTAGATTATCACACACCACACCCCTCCCTTGCAGAAGGTTTTAAGTTTTGTAAAGTCAAATTTGGAAATATTTTCCCTGTATTTTAGTTAGGAAGGTATTCATTTATAAAATAACGAGCAAACCCTCCTATCTTATCTTGTAGGGACTTATAATTTGCTTATTGTTTTATGCTTGAATTGAAACATCTGGAAATTGTTAGGTATGTGATAAAGTCATCTTCAACCTCATTGTGTTTCCATTGGACTGCCCAGTTTCCTAGTTTCTCTGTCATATACTGCAACATCTTATTTGCCCAGTGACTTAAAGTTCCCCTTTATCACTCACTAAATTCTCACATGTTGGTGGTCTATTTCTTGTCCCTCTGTTGCTCCATCTGTGTCTTTACTCCCCAGTGCCAGACCAAGCTGTTTAATTATCAGTGCCCATTCTTTCTCGTGGCACTTACAGCATATAAGTGGCTAAACTCACCCAAACACCACAGTGTGGTTCAGCCAGCTTTGACCCTAGGCATGAATACTCAGCTTTTAAGAAGTGTCTCAGGCATATTTGCAGACCTTCCTCCTACTTGATTTTTCAGTTCCACTGAGGTGGAGTGGCAGAAGTTGTTTCAATTGTGTGGAGGAGGAAGCTGAGGGTCTGAGGAAGGGGCTTTTGCTTATGACCTTTTGCTCAGTGCTTGAAGAATGAGTATTAAACTATTTGCCTTTATTGGGAATAAAACATCGACCTACAATAAAACATTTAATGTTTTGAGACAAAAAAAATGAGACAAAATGAATCCAACTCCAGTAGTCTAATAAACAACTCATATCTGCATCATTCCCTCATTTTAATGCACCTACTCTCCTTGCTGTCTCCCTTAAATTTAATTAAGAAGCTCAGGTGAGTCAGTTAACATGAGGGAATTTTGAACATGGTCTTGCCTGATCTACAGGGGATCAGGAGTGCAGCTTTTTACATATAGCAGCACCTTCTCAGTAAGTGACAGCAAGTGTGGGGGTTTAAATGAGAATCATCCCTCTTAGGCTCATTTATCTGAGTGCTTAGTCCCTCATTGGCGGAACTGTTTGGGAAAGAGTGGGAGGTGGTATGTCACTGGGGGCGGTAGGCCTTGAGGTTTTAAAAGCCCATGCTATTCTCAGTTCTCTCTCTCTCTCCCTCCCCGCTCTGTTTCTCTCTCTCTTTCTCTCTGTCTGCTGGTTGTGTAAAGATGTGAGATGTCAGAAACTGTTCAAAAGCCATGCCTGCCTGCCTGCTGCTACCATGCTCCTTGACATTTTGGCCATAGACTTTAATCCTCTGAAACTGTTAAGTTCCAAGTTAAATGCTTTCTTTTATAAGTTGCCTTGGTCATGGTGTTTAAATACAGCAACAGAAAAGTAACTAAGTCAACTGGTGTTTTAGTCTTATTTCTCATTTATTTTGCTAGAAGTATTATTGAAAATAGATAGACAGACCTGAATTTTAGTTTTCCCTCCGATTTACTATCTTTGCAAAGTCTTATTTTCTTCATGTAAAGTGAGTATTTTGATAGTTGAATGAGGTCATATAAAATGTCCACTTCTTTGACCCATTTTAGCCTTAATAAGTGATTTCCAATTGGTTATTTTTCTGTGTATTACTTATATACACAAGTATAGTTACTTTTCTACTGCTGTGATGAAATACCATGACCAACACAACTTGTAAAAGGAGGATTTATTTGAACTTATGGTTTCAGAAGGATAAGAGTCTATCATGGTGGGTAAGTGGCAGGTATGGTGGCTAGAGCAGAAGCTGAGGGCTCATATCTTCAGTCACAAACAGGAAGCAGGGAGATCCAAACTGAAAATGGCACATGACTTTGAATCTCTGAGTCTGCCCTTACTGACATACTTTCTCCAAAAAGGCCATCCTTCCTGAAATTACCCAAAACAGTGCCACCATTTGGTGACCAATCAAACGTCCAAGCCTATGAGGGACACTCTCATTCAAATCACCACATACTCCTAAACTTATTTCTCTACAAATAGGGGACTATTCTCCTCCTTAACAAAATCAGGCCTGGTTGGTCCTTCAGCCACCCTCTATTTGGTAAGATCTTTCAAACATCTGACCATCTTGCATTGCCTTATCTGGAAAAGCAGAAATAAGTAGCAATGCTGGCACCTTACTTAAATTTAGATCCCACTTCTTCTTGCTAAGTCCCACTGGATCTGTTGGTGTTATTTGCTAAGGAAGGTTTTGTGAAACAAATTAATAGTGTAAACAAGACTTGGAAAGATTGCTGAAAATAATTAAGGGAATCATTTCCAAACATGCCTGGGTACTTAAGTAGCATTATTTAAGCACAGTTTGTCTGCAAACTCTGCCCTGCTCATGGCCACTCATGAACTAGTAACTACGGATAACCATGCACTGGCCTGTGTACCCGTACTCAGTGTGAGATGGAGGTCATCTCCCACACATCCACCTCGGAACTCTGTGTGTGTGACTGCCCGATGGATCTGCTCAAAAATGTACATGGAAATAGAAAATATATCCCACAGGGCACTTGCTTTTTCTAGATCAAGGGGTTAATTTGTCTTTGAAAGCTGGTTAGACATTTCTAGTCATGTAGCCTACAATTTCCTCAAACTCAGCTGAATGTGTTATTTCATATTATACAATTAACTTCTGGCCTCTTAATTTTTCTCAGTAGGCTCATATTTGGAATTTCTTTTACTTCCCTCTTTTTTTCTTCTTCTATCACATCCAATCAATTAGCAAATTCTCTGATCTGCCTTAAGAGCATCTTTTGTTTCTTTGGCCTCTTCCCCACAGAATTTAACAACAGCGTCTAGCCCAGGCCCCTTACTACCCATTCTTCCTGACACAATCCTGTTCTCCTTTGCAGAAAAGGCCCATCCTATGTTACTTTTATTTCATATGATACTATATTACTTTTCCATTATTTTTACATTTAAAGGTTGAACAATCCCAAAGAGACATAAGGAAAAATCTAATTTACTCTCAATGCTCCTCCAATCCCAGAGCTTACAGATGATCAGTGTCAACAGTTTGATACCTTATCTTTTTGTTTTCTCTTCTATGCTCTTTTATAAGTACGATCTAAAAAATAGGTCATGCAGTGTAAGTAACCCCATGGAGAAAGGATAGCTGTTTCCAGAAGTGAAGCTGGAATACATGGATGTTATCTGTAATGACAACAGCCATTATCATACGCGTAATGCGTAATCTATGTTAGTCGTCAAATTAAAGTGAAACCTAGATGCAGAACTTTAAAGTTTTAGATATTTTATTATTTACTTATGTGTTTGTGTGTCTGTGAATTAACATATGTACATGTGTGTGCAGGTGACCCCAAAGCCAGATCAGATCCCCTGGAGCTGAAGTCACATGTGGTTGTGAATTGCTGTGGGTGCTGGGGACCAAGGGTTATCTGTAGTCTCTTCTAATTGTTGAGTGATCTTTCTACCCTTTTGGAACTTCCAATTCCTAAATCCAACAATGGCAACAACAACAGCAAACCAAACAAAAACAGACAAAAAGCACAAGAAGACATTTTAGCAACTTGGGATAAACACTGAGTATTTAGAAATGCGAAAAGCACCAGACATACACAATTCAAAAATTTAGTTGTCATCAAACTGGAAACTGCTCTATGAGACCAAAAAAAAAGTCCAGACATAAACAATTGACAAGTTTTGTTTTGTCATCAAAACTAAAAGCTGCTCTATGGGAAGCATTGTGTATACACAAACAAGCACACATGTAGAACATAAAAAGAAATCTTAGGGGCTAACGAAATGGCCTAGTGGTTAAAACCATACACTGTTTTTGCAGAGACCTGAGCTTGGTTCTCAGCATGGCACCCTTCAGCCTACAACTATCTGGAACTCCAGATAACTTGAAGATTTTTTCCAGCCTCTGTTTGAAACTTGAATTGACATTCACTATATTGCACACACAGAGGCACACACACACATGTCAATAACTGATATAGTAAAAAGTGTTCTCACAATTCAACAATGAAAATTAACTTAATGAAAGATTTTTTTTTACTTCATTTAAAATTAGTCGAAAATGAGCTGGGTGTGGTGGCACACACATTTAATCTCAGCACGTGAGAAGCAGAGGCAGGAGGAGTTTTGTGAAATGGATATCATTTTGGTGTACATAGGAAGGTCCATGACAGTTAGGACTATGTAGAGACCCTTTCTAAAATCCTAAAACACCCAGACAGGTAAAGGTCTTTTACAGTTTGTAAAATATATGCAGAGATATGCGAATTTCTGATAAACACATGGATAGAGGCTCATTATTCATTTTTATGAAAATGCAAGTTAAAACTGCAATAAGAGAGTAATACACAAAGTCACTGGTTAATTTTCCAAAGACTGACCAAGGCAAATTGTAATAAAGCTATCAGAGAGCATCTAGAGAGCTTATATATTGCTGATAGGAGGATTGTTGGGCATTTTTCAAGAAGATAACACACACTAACCATATAACCCAGGAATTTCCCTCATATTTGCTCAAGAAAAGTAAAATACTGTATTTGTACAAGACTTATGCACTTGTATAATAAGTGAACACTGAGAAGAACCTAAGCATAATCACTAGGTGATTGTAAAATATTCATACAACAGAATGATACTTAGGAATAGGAGGAAGTGAATTACTGGTATGGAGTGTTATATGACCCCAGAATATTATGCTGAGCAAAAGAAGCTAGATAAAATAGTACACTCTGATTCCATTTATATGAAATCTCAAAACAGGCAAAACTAATCTACAGGGACAGAGAATTTAGCCATTGTCTAGGACGAGTAGGGGATGCAATGGTTGAACTTGACAGTTAATTTGATGGGATTGGGAAGAACCTAGGAGATCAGTAAAGCCTCTGGGTGTGTTCTTGAGTATGAGTGGCGTCATCACATAGGCTAGGGCTCCAGGTGAAATGAAGCGATAAAGGAGGAGGCTTGTCAAACATCATTCTCTCTCTGCAGCCTCAGTGAGAGCTCCTTGTCTACTACCTCCCTGATTGACAGACTTGATGCTATGGGTCAAAAAAATCCTTCCTTACTTAAGACATGTCACAGTGATGAGAAAGCTCAAACAAATTTATGAATGGGCACAAAGGAGCATTTTGGGATGAGTTGAGTGTTGATACCTTGGCTGTAGTAATGTGGAACAGGAGTGCATATTACTTAAAACTCATAGAAGGATAACATTTAATAAGTATATTTTATTGTGCGTAAATTATAACTCAGTAAAGTCTTGTTTATGTGTGCATAAAGCTGGAGTATGCTATACATGTCCATGTTCTTTTCTCTTAAATATGTTTATATTCTTTGTTAAGTTTTCAGTGGGATAGTTATTATGAAAATTAAATATTTCTTATCTGCATCTTAGAGGAATTATCTGTATTTTGTCTATTTTATTGTCAGAAAATTGTTATAGTTGACTTTCTCTTATTATTTAAAGAATAAAATGTAGTACAATGGTCGGACCTACTTGAACCAGCCATTAAAGACTAGCACTCCTCAATATCCATGTCCTACAGAATGTGTATAAATTTGAGTTTTCAGAAGTTAAAGTCTTACTTTTGGACTTTAAATGAAATTTCTGATAATTTAAATATGTATTCAGCAGACTTAAGATACATCATCTATGTTACGATGTTATGATGGCCAAGCAAAGTAACCAAGAGTACAGTTGCGTGAGTCATGTTTTATTTGAGAAAAAGAAAAATAAAGAGCATTTCACTTTGTGCCAATGTGGTGATAGAAGTTGCTGCAACGTATCTGGGGAAAATTCTGTTCATCAGTAGAGAGATGGTTTGGTTGTTACACTGGGCTTTTCTTTTGCCTCTGCTACCCCCCAAACCAGCAAACCTTTCTGTGTGCTTGAGTGGGAGCATTAGCAGGTCCTGGAACTTCATTCAGTTGGGCAAGTCCTTAACAAAACATGGTGTTTCAACCCATCAGAGGATCTAATAATGGCTCCTCACACTCATCCATAAAAAGTGCAATAAAATGCAGATGCGTCTTAAAGTTAGGAGTAAAAGCTCTTGATTTTAAACAGAGAATTATACAAATTAAGCAAGGGGACTGGGGGTGGGTCTTGTTTATTGATGGAGGATCAGAAAGCATCAGGTACTGGGGCTCAGGCTTGCTTCCCTCCGGTCCAGTGCTTGAAAGCTGGGTGATTACAGCAGTGGTTTCTCCATCCATTTATAAGCTCTTCCTCCTTTGCCCAACCTCCTTTGTGACAGTCCCTAGATTGTAGCCTGGCCAGTTTCCCTGTCCTCTTGTGGATGAGGCCAGGTAGGCACAACAACAAATCCCAGGCTATCACCTCAGTTTCTCCCAAGTCTTTTCTCAATCACTTCTACCCTGAACTGTTTGCAATGTCCTCCCAACTTCCTGAGGAAGAGCAAATGAGTTTATCTCAGGTTTTCCCTTAGCTCCCATTCTGCTCCAGTGGGCAGGGTGGTTCTCCCCCAAACTCACTCTGCTCTCTCCTGTCAGGAGCGTCCTTCTTCCTTTCATCTCCTTTCTTGCCTTGAGGTCTAATTCAGCTGTGAGCTCATTCACAAAGACATCTCATTTGTCTAGTCTATCTAGATCTTTCTTGCACTTACCGCTCACTGGAAGCCATGTGATCTGTTCTGCAGGTTTTACACCGTGTGTTGTCTTTGGGGGAATTACTGTGTTATGAACACTTGCTTTTCTCTTTCTTTGTTTGAGCCCTGCACATGACCTTTGAGTACTGTTTGTGGACAGGGGTTATTGTCTGATGCTCTGTTTCCCTCCCAGTCCTTTGTGCTGTGGTGATGCTGAGCACACAGAAGCAGCTCCACAAAGACTGGTTTCATCAAATTACATGCCTGTGCTTGCTAGCAATGATACTGAATTTCCTCATTAAAATGCTGCAATTCAGAGTAAGTAATTTAGAGCCAATTTGCTTCTAGTTGTTCTGAATTCCTGCATTCATTCATCCTTTCTTTTTCAGAACTTGCTATTTGCAAAGCATTGTGTTGTGTATGGGGGGGACGACATAATGATGTTTTAGTCCGTTTAGAATGCAATAACAAAATACCATGAGTTCTTGTACTCTCTCTCTTTCTTTCTCTCTTGCTGGTAATCAAACTCATGGTCTATACATAAAAGACAAATGCTTCACCACTGGGCTATCATTGGCCCTATTTTTACTTTTCATTTTGAGACGGGGCCCACTGAGGTACACAGACTGGTCTCGAACTCACTCTGTAGTCCAGGCAGACTTTGAATTTGTTATTCTCCTGCAGCTTCCTTCTGAATAGTTGTAATTTTAAGATTGGACCACCTGTTCAGCAAGTTCCCACAGTTGTCTATAGACTGTGAAGTCTATGATCCAGGTGTTGGCAGATGTTGTATCTAGTGAGTGCCCTCTGAGTCATAGTTGTTCATGTGCCCTCTCAGGGTAGAAATGGATGGAAGGGCTCTTTAGTGCCCCTTCATAAGAGCACTAATCTCACTAATAAGGACTGTGTCATCCAGGACCCCAGCATACCTTTACAGGCTCCACCTCCTAATACCATTGATTTTGTGACTGGACTTCAGTGTGAGACTCTTCGGTCTTCAGTCAGTTACAACTGGTGATCAGAACACGGACAGCAAAACCCGAAACAGGACCAAAAGCCAACTAACCAAACAAATAAGAACTCTGGGTACCTGGTATCAGATGGCCAAAACTTCTTTTGGAAAAGATGCTGTCCAAGAACCACCCAGAAAGTTTAGATGCCACAGTGGTGGATATGTTATAAGTATCCCCACATGGTGGTGATAGGAGGCTGGGTGCAGGAGGTAGCCACTGCATGGTGGACAGCATAAAGTCAGAAGCCAATCAGGGATGGTGGAGATGGTGAATGATTCAGAGGCTCCATGCACTGAAAGGAAAAGACCAAGGTCCAAGAATTGGTAGAAGATAAATATGACCCCAGTACAAATAGGAAGAGGCATTGGGTCAGAAAGAGCTGTAGAGTAAGTCAGGACCACATACAGAACGTGGTGGGATTATGTTTTGTTATACTGTAAACAATTGTCCTGCCTACTGGTTTAATAAAAATGCTGATTAGCCAAAGGCAGACAGGAAATGTGGGCGGGGCTATCAGACTAAGAAAACTCTGAGAACAGAAAGAGCAGAGAGAGACACCAGAGAGATAGCAGACATAGAGGAAAGAAGACAACCATGCTGTTCTGAGAAATGGTACTGAGCCACATGGCTAGGCACGTTAATGGAAATAAGTTCAATTAAGAGGGAAGAGCTAGCTAGCAATATGTCTGAGCCATTGATCAATCAGCGTGAAATTAATATAAGCGTTTGGGTGATTATTTGGTGCTAAGCAGCAGCAGAGCTGAGAGCACATCTGAACCTCTAGGCTAGGCCAGAAAGGTCAGGTCAGAAACTTCATATTACAAGAGGAGGATTTTTTCTTTTTTTCTTTTACTTTTTTTTTCTTTTTACAGTTTGTAGTCAGAAATTCCCAGCATAATCACACAAAGGCTTTTATTAATTATAAACTGGCCCATGGCTCAGGCTATTACTTGCTAGCTCTTACTCTCAAACTAACCCATGATTCTTATCCATGTTCACGTGGCTTGATACCTCGGCTCAGCACAGCGTTCTCATCTTCCTTCCTTCCTCTGAGTCTGAAAGACGACTCTACTCTTCCTCTTCCCAGAATTCTCCTTCTTCTGGTAGCTCCACCTATACTTCCTGTCCATCTAGCTTCTGGACAATTAGTGTTTTATTAAACCAATATTTACAGTGACAAACATTTACAGTGTACAAGATTGTACTCATATATCAGTAGTTTTTGTAAAAAACACTGGATGTCTGACTATATAGAATTGTAATATCCCATTGGCATTGGAAGGACTACTTTGTTATTGCCTTAGATGGGAGGGTGCAGGGTGAAGGTGAGAAACTCAGTTATGGATCAATTTGGTGGTTCAAGTGAGGTTTAATGGATGATTGTGTTGATTTGGCTTCAGAGAAGGGAGAAGGCTCTTTGAGGATAAGAATTAGGGATTAGTGATAAATTTGTTACAACAGTGATGGAGGGCAGAATATAAGTGGAATGAAGTGTCTGACGAGCAATATACAGGTATATAGTGATTCCTTCACCAGGTTAAAACCCTCACAGGAGTTTGGACTCTGGAGAGAATGACCATCATTTTGGTTTGGGACATGTCAGGTTAGAAGATAAGCATGAGATAATTGACTCAGCTATAAATAGGTACTTTCCTCTTATTCATTCAGCAGGAAATCCAGAAATTGACATAGGATTGCATTTTTGTGTGTCTATGAAATTAACTTATAGTCATATGTAGGGAGAGATGGTGTGTATATAAAAGCAGACTTGTAGACCAATGGAAGAAAACAGAAGTCAGAAATAAACCTACACAGCTAATTTTTGAAACTCTGCCAAAAATATACATTGAAAAATGACATCCTATTAAATAAATTGTGCTTGGAAAACTGGATATTTATCTGTAGAATAATAAAATTAGATCCATATCTTTCATCCTGCACAAGGATTAAATTTGAAGTGGATCAAAGACGCTAATTTCAAAACTGAAACACTTAAACTGCCAAAGAGAAACATAGGGAATACAATTCAAAACATATGTGTAAGCAAGGACTTTCTGAATAAACCACAATAGCACAGGAGACTGTCCCAGAAACTGACAAATATGACTACATGAAATTAAAATGTTTCTGCCTAGCAAAGGAAACTAAAAGCAGAGTAAATAGACAGCCCACAGAATGGGAGAAAATCTTTCCCAGCTACATTTTATACTTGTTAATATTCAGAAAATACAAAACACTCCAAAAGAAAAATCCCCAAGCTGTGAATTAATAAATTGACCAATGCACTAAATAGACATTACTCAAAATAAGAAATACAAACTGTTGAGAAATATTTTATAGGACTTGTCAGAATATAAAAATCAAATAGAAAGAGTTTCCATAATAAAGAGGATGTAACCAGGTGGGCTTGGTGGCTTGTCTATAATTCCAGCTGGGAAAGGCTAAGGTAGGATCTCTGGAGCAAGGTGGCTAGTAAGAATATATATATAGTAAGAATATCTTCGTTGGTGAGCTCTGGATTGGATTGAGAGATCTTGTTAGTAAATAAGAGAAGAATGATCAAGGATGATTTCAGATATTAACTTCAGGACACACACACACACACATACACACACACACACGAGTACATGTACTCACACACATGCAACATACACATATGTATTTACAGAACACACACATGAAAAGGTGAGCAATTTTTTATAATGGGCATTTCTTCACTGAACATCAGAACTCAGTGGACATCGGTGACATCATAAAGCTATGTTGTAACAAAGTCCTCTCCTGAGGAGCAAAGATGAATATACACGTAGTTAAGAGAGTTGGCTATTTTGAGAGACTCAGGCCAGAAGAGAGGTGAAGCTTAGCCAAACCCATCGAGCAGGCGCCATGGCTCGGAAAAGGCGAAGACGGAACATATCCCGCTCCACAAGAGCCGAGCTTCAATTTCCTGTTAGCAGGGTGGACCGCTTCCTGCGAGAGGGGAACTATTCTCGGCGCCTGAGCTCTTCCTCACCTGTGTTTCTAGCAGGTATCCTCGAATACCTGACATCCAACATTCTGGAGTTGGCTGGTGAGGAAGCTCACACCGATGGCAAGAAGCGCATCACCGCAGAGCATGTGTATCAGGTGATCCTAAAGAACGAGCAACTCCACCAACTCTTCAAGGAGGACATTAAATCTGTGGTCGACGAGGCACTAGAATCTGATGAGAACTGATGATGCCTGGGTCTCAGAGGCTGGAGGGTCCACCATCCCTTCATCCTTAACCAATCACAGTGTCACTCTGGCTGGGGAACCCAATCAGACATGCTATTAAAGCATCTAAAATGAAAAAAAAATATTTAAAAAGTGTTCAACATCTGTTTTAGTTAAGGTTTCTATTGCTGTGATGAAGTTCCATGACCAAACGACTTAGGGAAGAGAGAGTTTATTTTACCTACTCTTCTTCCCTATCATTGCTCATCGTCAAAGGTAGTCAGGACAGGAACTCATAGAAACCTGAAGGTTGGAACTGATGTGGAGACCATGCTGCTTACTGGCTTGCTCCTCATGGCTTGCTCAGTTGCTTTCTTATAGAACCCAGGGCCATCAGCCCAGGGATGACATCACCCACACTGGCTGGGCCTTCCTCTATCAAAAAAGCCCTACAGGTGGATCTTATAGAGTCATTTTCTCAACTGAGTTTCCACCTTTTCAGGTAACTCTAGCTTATGTCAAGCTGACTTAATATTAGCCATCAGGGAAATAAAAACAAAAACTACCCCACTAGGATAGTTAGGATAAAGAAAAGAAGTGGCAGGTTCTGGTGAGGATGTAAGGAAAAGGAACCTTTACTCAGTATTTGTGGGGATGTAATGTGGTGATGTGGTTCATATTTAATAAAAACCATTCTGAAATATCAGAGGGCTCTACCTACAGTCAATCCAGGAGGATCAGAGAGTGGTAACTCACACCTTTACTCCCAGCCACAGGGAATATCCGGGAGTGGTGACCTATCCCAACAGATCTGAGTTTGAGGGCAGCTTGGTTTACAGAGGGAGTTCCAGGCTCCCAGGCAGGCAGTGATGGTGCCAGGCCTTTAATCCCGTAATTCCAGAAACAGAGGAGATCTGTGTTTCTGTGAGTTCAAGGCTAACTACCAAATAGTAGTAGCCCACACCTTTAACCTTAACCTGGATGTGAAATAACTGGGTGAGGAGGGTGTTTAAGGCAGGTATAGGAAGACAGAGCAGGCAGAAGAAGCCACAAAGAGAGAGGGTGAGGAAGCTGGAAGACAGCTGGGTGAGATCTGACTGTGGTGTTTCCTCTCTTTGATATTTCAGCCTTTCCCTGAGATCTAGCTGTGAGTTTCCTTTATCACAACCAGAATTCGTGTGACAGTGTAAATCAGTATAGCCATTGTGAACATTTCCCTAAAAACTGAAATTGGAAGCGCTCTGTGACCCAGCCACATCACACTTCTGGGCATGTATACAAAGGTTTCTATATCTTCCTGTAGACACATGAACGTTCTTGCTTTTTGCTCTACTCATAATAGCAAGTGGAATCAGCCTAGATGGTTACCATCTGATGAATGGACAAATGAGAATGTGATACATATACACAATGGGATTCTATTCAGCCAAAAAAAAAAAAAAAAAGGAAAGAAAAAAGAAATGGTATGGAATTAGCAGTAAGATCGATGGAAAATGTCGTATTAAGTAAGATAACCTGGGTACAGACATGCATATTTTCTTTCAGGTACAGATCCTGGCTTCTAATTTTTTTTTTTTTTTAATACATGAAAGTAGAGGTGGGTGACAGAAACAAAAGGATCCATGGAGGAGAAAAGGAAGCATTCAGGGAGGGACTGGGCCTCAGCAACACAGCCTTGGAGGTGGAGGGGTCCAAGGACCAGGGCAGGGAGAGATGGGCGGGCCTGAAAGGGGGAGGATCAGTCCCTCCATATGTATGAATGCCATAAAGGCAACTGTTGTTTTGTGTGCTAATTAAAAATAAAGTATAACACACCCACAGAGCTGGCTCTTCTTTTGCATGGAGTTCAACGGCACCCCCCCCACCCCACCTTCTGGCTGTACAGGAAGTGTGGGTGGGGCTACCAGACTAAGAAAACTTTGAGAACAGGAAGAACACAGCAGAAATGCCACAGAGACTCCAGAGTTCCAGACAAGCCAGAGGATGCAGAGGACAACTATGCTGCTCTGAGAAAAGGTACCAAGCCATATGGCTGAACAGGATAAGAGTCATGGGCTAGTTTAAGGGTAAAGAGTTAGCAAGTTATATACCTGGGCCTTAGGCCGATCAGCCTAAAATTAATGTAAGCATCTATGTGTCTCTGCGGGTCTGTGGGTCTGCGGATCTAAAACTTGAGGCTAGGCCTGAAAGTCCAGGCCAGAAACCTCATACTACACCTGGCAGTCACCATTGTCTCTGGAACTTGACTGTTATAGTTACATCTCGGAGTGGAACTGGATTATTTATTTTCTTGTGTTGGTTTTTCATTGTGTCGTGTGCTCAAGTTCATCCACGTGTAACATATGCTTTGACTTTTTTTTTTTTTTGTAAAAAAAGACTGAATTGTATTAATAGATTGTGTTTTATTTGTATAAGTTTCTTTGAAAAGAGTAGACCTTTCACACTCTGTCCTCTGGTCAAGTTTCCTTGGGATGTGTCTATCCAGGAACTATGTAGGAGAGAGACAGCAAATTACTTACTGATTTTCCCCAAGAAAGTGGATTCAAAAGTGGGCACAGGCAAAACTCCTGTGATGTCCTAGATGCTTACTCTTCTCAGTGTTGCCAGCCACAAAATCTCTTCTATAGTCACTGTTCTGCCTGTCCCATGATAGCCCTGCCTCTTGTGGTTATATAGTTCTGTGCTGGTCCTTGTCAGCTGCCCCTTTGAAGGCAGGAGTTGTCTCTGGCACACTCAAGAATCCCTGGCTATGGGAACATCATATAGAGTGAGGACTAGCTAGAGCACATTTCCTTGTGCATTCTGTGACTGTGATGACCAAGTATTTGTTGACTGACATCACCGTAAGCTAAAGTCTGGCATCCCGAAAAGGAAGTAGATCATACATATTTGTCTGGAGATCACTGCCCATCAGATTTTAATCTGTGACATTTCCACAACAAAGCATTCTCACACATGCCATCTTTTTATTTAAAAATATTTGTGTGTGTGTGTGAGAGAGAGAGAGTGTGTGTGTGCATGTGTGTAAGTGCAGTTATGCGCTCACAGAGTTTAGAAGAGAGTGTCTGATACCCTGGAGTCAGAATTACAGGCAGTTGTGAACTGCTAGATGTGGTTGCTGGGAACTAAATTTATCCTTGCCTACCTCACCCTTCCACCCTACTCTGTTCCCACTCCACCTAAGTCAGGCACTGGCTGGCCTCCTTCTGGGCCCATGGTTTGGAGTGATGATTAACACTTATTGGCTTCTGAATATGCATTGAGCCAAGACCTTTGTCCTATGTTTCAGAACAACTCTGAGACAGTTCTACCACATGACAACATTCCTGTGGCTAAAGGGCTTGCATGCCTTATCTCATTTACTGAGAACAGTCTTAGGAGGTACACTTTACAAAAAAAGTCTTGTTCATCCCTAATGCTTTTAATATGTGTCTTTAGCCAATATTCCACATGCCTTATCTCATTTATCTGTCTTAAGGACTCTGGTAGACGTTAGTGTAGGTCAAGTAATCATTATCCAAAATGCTCAGAGATAAAAGTGTTTGGATTTATGATTTCTTCTATTCTTTTTTGATTTTGTAATATTTATATCTACCTGATGCACCGCCTTCAAGATGGCACCCAGGTACAAACACATACTTTATTTACTCCTTTTTCTATAGCCTGAAGGTAATTTTACTGCACCTGTGTTTTGACTGCAACCTGTCACATGAGGTTAGGCATGGAAATTTCCATTTGTGGCACCACATTGGCACTCAGGAAGCTTTTTTGATGTCAGAGCATACCAGCTCTTGGCGTTCCTAACCAGTATATTCAATCTAGACTCCCATTTTGGGGGGATGGTGGTGCTGATAAAGGCTGGTCCTCAGGTCTTAGGTGATTTGGCAGCAAAGGCTATATCTGAAAAGTCCAGTGGAACTGAGAGTCACCCTTTAGGAATTATCAGTCCCTGGGATCCACTTTCAAATAGTATCAATCAGGAAGATTCTTCTTTAGTAATCCGGGGCATGGCCAAGGTATATCTTCATAACGCAAATGTATCAATTGCAGGTCTTCAGAAGGGTTGTTCTTAAGAATCCCCTCCCCATGTCCTATGACAATACTGACCTCTTTTTCTGCGTTCAGGTCAGGACATCTGGTTGCATCTGGAACTATTTTATTGTCTACTTAAACATTTTATTCATTTATATTTATAGTCCTGGTCTTATTATGCAGTCCAAGAAGACATGACCCTTACAATGTAGACGAGGGGGACCTTGAACTTCTGTCTCAGCTCCTCAAGTTCTCAAATTACAGGGGTTTATTTATTGTTAGACGTGTGCACGATGTGGGTGTATGATCCACAGCATGTGTAGATGTCAGAGGACAATTTTGTAGAGTTTAACCTTCATGTGGGTTTTGGAGATTAAACTCAGGGTACCAAGCTTAGGTTCAGAGGCTTGCTCAGCAAGTACCTTTACCTGATACACCATTTTGGTCCCAAATCTGTTTATTTTAAATGGATGACTTGTATATATTTATGGGGCACAGACATTCAACAGTTTATTATACTTTCCCTTATTGAAATTGAGCAAGTTTTAAAAAAATAAATCAAATTCTCAGGACTCCCCGCACTGGATATATACCAGCATGGAGTCTTTTGGGCCTGTACAATGCTCAAGAAAGATATTGCCTTCACCTTCCCAACAGCACAGGCTCATTTCATGTCTCTGGTATTTTGGTAATTCTCATGAACTTTAGTATTGCTATTTTTTGTTGTTGTTGACTGTGATGTTACAATTGTCATTGTCATGGGAAGTTGTGGATCACACCCATACAAGATGGAACACTGAGAAATACTGTGTTCTGATGGCCCAAATAACCAGCCTTTTCCTCAGAACCCTCTGTTCCCTGTGACACGATGTTTCAACCAGGCCGGTTGGTGACTCTATAGCCCTTTACGGACTCTGGTAGAAGGATGAATCTCATGTTTTCTCACTGTAAGTCAAACACTAATTTGATAATTCTCACTGTGATTGAGTTTAATAAAAAAAAAAATGTCAAAATAGGAAACAGAATGACTCTTGAGCCAATCAGCGCTGCAGCTGTGAATGCAAAGGGGAAGTGCTCAAAGGAAATGTAAAGTGGTGCTTTAGAAACAGGGATTATTAGAATGTGAGCTCCTGAGTTGCTGCGGAGAAAGTGTTAGTGGTTTGGACAAAAGATGAAACCAGCTGCTAGACTCTCCTAAGTCAAAGTACGATGATGCAAAGAGGCGACTCTGTCAATTCCATGGATGCTGAGAGAGGTGAGGAAGAAGCAGAAGGAATATTTGAAGCTAGTTCATGAATCTCTGTGAAAGAAGTCATCTCCACAATATAATGTGTAAGGCAGTGTGGTCGGTGCCAATGCAGAGCCTGATGCAGGTACCCAGAAGAACCAGTAAGGAAGAAGCTGGCTGTGTTAGTCAGGATTCTCTACAGAAGTTCTCAACTTTGTCCTTTTGTGAAAGGTTGTTTGACCCTTGAAGAAGTAGTCAAAACCCACAGTTGAGAACCACTGCTCTAAAGGCACAGAACTGGTGGAATACACACACACACACACACACACACACACACACACACACACACACACACACACACACGCACACACGCACGCACGCACGCACGCACGCACGCACGCACGCACGTATGTACGTACGTACGTACGTACGTACGTATGTATGTATATATGTATAATCAACTTATGTTGAAATAGCAGCTATCTCACACCTGAGAAGCTGAGAACCCATTGCTGCTTGGGTCCAGCAGTCAGAGAACTCTTATGATGGCTGCCTCCCATTGAAGAGGCTGTGAAACTAGTTCCTAGGTGCTCAGTTAGTGAGGCTGGTGTCACAGCAGTCCCAATTTGACAACAAAACCCTGGAAAATTCCTGGAGGCCACTGGTCTTTTGTCAACAGTGGAAGACTGGAAATGCTGGACATCTGACATAAGCAGAGGAATCATCATCAGCAACAGGGTAAGAGGTGGTAAGAGGGAAGGCCAGATCAAAAAAGCAAATAAGCTCTTTCTTCTGACATGCCTTTTAAAATCTGGGCCAGATACCAGAAGCTGCTGCCCACTTCCGGAATGGTTATTCCTACATCAATTAAGGCCATCAGGACAATTCCTCAGTTGAAGCTCCCTACTCAGGGGATTCTAATTTGAGACAATCTGTCATTAAAACCAACACTGCCCACTGTGCTGCACATCAGAATCCGAATGTGGCTGACCCAGTCTTCTACTGGAAGAAGATGCTCTCCAGGACTTTCCTAGCTGGAGAAGAAAAACAGTGCCTGGTTTTGAAACTTCAAATAGCAGGCTATCTTGTTGAGACTGTATTAAGTCATTGTCACTGTGTTAAAAGACCTGACAAAAATCAATGTACAGGAGGAAAGACTGATTGTGGATTAGTTTCCCCTGGAGTATACAGGCATGGAGTGATGTGGCAGAAGAGGCTACCTGCATTAGACTAGCAATGATACAGAACAGGAAAAGAGGATAAAACAAGACACATCCTTTAAGTCCACACCCCCAATGACCTCCTAGTTATCCATTCGACTGTGAACTTGTAAAGGGATCAGTCCACTGAAGTTAATTAGCATCCTAATGAAGCAATTGTTACCCCCCCCCCCCAACACGGTTGCAGGGCTGGACCTTCAACACACTAGCTATTAGGGATATTTCCTATCCAAATTATATCACAGGCCAATGCAGCTGACAGAAGCTGAAGTCAATACTTAGTTGCCATTCTAAAAACCCTAAGTCTATTAAGCTTTATACTAAATCTGCTCTGCCTGTGCTCCAACATAGAAGCACAGAGTTCAGATAACAGCACAGCTGCTCCCAGCATGGTGTATTGACTGACTTATGCTCATTGTTGAGACTTACTACTCAGATAAAAAGTTCCTTTCAAAATTGTACTGCTTGTTGACAGTTATCTGATCACCTAAAAGCTCCGATAGAGACATACAGAATGGTGACAGTCTTCCTGTCTTCTAACAGCACTCTGCAGTCAATGGATCAAGGAATTATTTTGACTTAAAAAATCTTATTAAGAAATACACTTATGGACTGGAGAGTTGTCTCAGACATTAAGAACACTGGTAGCTTTTGTGGAGGATTCTGGTTCTATTCCTAAGACTCACATGATGGTTCATAAGCATAATTCTAATCTCAGGATGTTCAATGCCCTCTTCTGGGTTCCACAGACACTAGGCATGCACGTGGTACACATATATGTGTAGGCAAAACACTTCTATGATGATTTCTCTGATGAATATAAGCAAAGTTAACCGAACATTTTGTGAAAAGGACTTGCCTTTAAGATGTCATTAGGGACCCATGTGAATTTTTGGCAGGAGATTAAATGTCAAAATTAGTAGGAATTTAGAAGTCAATTTATCAGCCCCTTACTTCAGGGTTCTACTCTGGAGGAAGTACCTGTAGATATGGTGGAAGCATAGCTGGAGGTGGAACCTGAAGATGTGGCCAAGTTGCTGCAACCCATTAGTTACTTCTTACGAATAAGCAAGATGGTGCTTTCTCGCAATGGGATCTATTCCTGTCCTGAAGATGCTGGAACAGTGTTGAAAGGCTAGCAAAGGATTTAGAGCATTGCATAAACTTAGTTGCTAAAGCAACAGCACATTTAAAAGAGCTGACTCCAATTCTGAAAGAAGTTCTTCTGTGGGTGAAATGCTATCATAGCATCCCATGCTATAGAGAAATAGCTTTATGTGAGCAGAGGTCAGTAGGTTTGGCAAACATCATTGTTTTAAGAGATTGCTGGTGACACTGTCACCTCTGTCAACCATCATTTTGATCTCTCAGAAAGCACAGATATATATGGAAGAGACTTGATCACTAAAAAGATTATGATATGTTGAAAGGTTAGCTAATTGTTAGCATATTTTAGAAGGAAGGCATTTTAAAATCAAGGTACATATATTTTTAGATATGATTTACATACAATTCACTGTAGTGTAATACATGTACAAATACCATGCTTTTGGGATGAGAGTTTTTCTAGGTAACCAAGCAGGACCTGAATTCTCTTTGTAAGTCCAGGCTGTTTGGAGCTTGTAATCTTTCTGCCTCTGTCTCCTGAGTGCTGGGATTAAAGACATGTGTCGCCATGCCAGCCCCAACCACAGCTTTCATATGTATCAATGAAGAAAATAACTGTATGTGATTCACTTTGTTGTGACATTCATTTTACTGTGCTGGCCTGGAATTGAACCCACAATATCTATGTGACATGCCTGTAGGACATTATGAAATGATCTAGTCAAGATAATTACTCTGTTACCTTACATGACTTCTCTAGTTTTTGTGATGAGTATGTATAAAACCCACTTTTGAGAAAATTTTTAAGTATAAATACACAATCCTTAACGGTAGTCATATTGTGCATTGTCTTATAGTGTGTCCTGTCTAACTGAAAATCTGTGCTCTTTGGCCAACATTTCCCATTTCTAAACTGTGTACTTTTATGATTTTGATGTTTTTAGATTTCACACAAGCAAGACTACTCTAATGGCTGTCTTTCTGTGACCAGTTATGCCGCTAAGCACAATGTCCTGCATGTTCACTCATGCTCTTTAAAATGAGATACTTATTATTTTCTGCAGCAAGTGCAAACTGGGCCAAGTCATCCCAAAGAAGCCCAGAGTCTGAATGTAATGGGAGGAGAAGCAGTTGCACGTGACTCCTGCCTATCTTGGGAATAGCCGTCTGCTTCTTCAGGACTCTGCCTCTGGAGCTGAACTTGAAACAAGTTTCTGAAAGAGTATTGAAAAGTTTTGGTTCCATGGTGAGATTCAACAGTTTGACCAAGGCTAGCTCTTCAAATGCGTTGGAAACTGATTTTCCCTGACAGCTTTAACAGAATGTAGGAATAGCCAATGGTGGACAAGTGTGTCTAGGCCTAGAGTTCCTTCTGATGAGCCACAGACTCTGACAGCAGTTGGGGAGATGGAATAAATAGCCTTTTGACCTATATCTGTAAAATCTAGCAAGGAAAATCTGGAAAGGCACCCTTTTAGGGTCATACCTAAAGCATTAATGGAGAGAAAATGCCTTTCTTATATTGAGACCAATTACATAGTATGGAGCCAGAGAGGAATATTCTCATATACTAAATTCTAACAAAGCCAGATAAAATGGCAAACACCTATAATCTCAGCACTAGGGAGGCTGAGGCAGGAAGATTGCAAATTTGAGGTAGGCTTGAGCTACTTAACATAGTCTTATCTCAAAAAAATCAAAACCAGCGTAACAACAAATAAAAATGGAGTTTTCCCTGCTAGGTAGGAGAATTTCTTGAGACCAAGGGCTTTTCCTTCTTTCTCATCTTTCTCCTTTCTCATCTATACCATGGTAGGACAGGTATTCCCATTCCAGAAATCAATAAATCCACTTTAATAGGTTCACATGGGAAAAAGCTTTCATCCAGGAATAGGGGAATCATATACTAAATCTTCCCTGCATATAACTTAAGAAATTTGGGTGATATTCTGGATTAGAGCTGCTGTTGGATTGGTTTAAAACTTTGGGTGAAGCTGGGGTGGGTGACTATATTTTGCCTGTGAGGAAGACACGCATTTGAGAAAGTCAAATTTTTTAATACTCATGTTCCCCAGGTTTATATGTTATGCCCTAACTCTTATTACTTCAGATATAATCTTTTTCAAATAGTAAATGGAATTAGTTAAGATGAGGTCATACTGGAGTAGGGTACGCTTTAACACAGTGACTTGGGTCCCTGTAGATGAAGAATTACAAACCCAGAAACACAGAGTGGAGATGAAGCCAGAGAGTGGGACTCTCTATATCTTCATGCAAACACTGTCACAGATGTCAGAAAGCTACAGGAAGGACCAAGGGTCCTGGACCTCACTGCCCTTCTGACACCTCCACGTTGGACTTTGAGTGCTTGGAATTGTAGGGATTGTAGGAATTGTCTATTTCTGTGCTGAGGTCATTCTGTTTGTGGTACCTTGTTGAGGTAGTTTTAGCATACTAACACAGATTTGACAGGGTTTAAAGCTTTCTGGGCAAAGAACTCCTTGCCCAAAGACTGTTTTAATCTCTATCTTGTTTAAGGACTCTATTCTGAGAAAAATTTTAAGATACGGAGGAACAGAATTAAGAGTTCAAGTTCAGTTACCAAAATATTTGTGGTAGTTCTGCTGCTTCTCTCCAAAGCCATCCTGAGGCTGGGCCTCGGATCTCAGCATCTATGGGCACCCACTGTGTCTGGAATAGATTCTGCTAAAAACAAAACGAAACAAAGCCCTTGAATGCTGTGAGTTTTCGATGTTCTCTTGTTAACTGTGCTAATGTATTTTTGCCCTGCTTTCCTTCTCTCTTAAGCCAGGAGTTAGGAAACTGGGCCCCAGTTTCCTGGTCCCCAGTAGCAGAGGGGAAGTAAGTAATCTACCTCTTTGAAGACAGTTGGGGTGGAGATATGGAGGCCCCTTATGCCAAAGATGTGAGTTTGTATCATGGGTTGCCACTTCACAGGTTTGCTCATTAGTTTTTATCATGTTTAGAGCTGGGTATAAGGAATTTTGTTTTCCTTCTTTGGTGGGATATTTCTAGATGTGAAAATGTAAATCCCAAGTCATGCAGGTCACGAAACAGTAAACATCGAATGTGGTTCTCAACAACAGTGGGGTTGGTCAAGGCAATATGGACATGGAGACATTACAGATTCCTCAGAGAATGTTACTGAAGCTGATTAGGAAGAAAAGGCATCCTTGTCCTACAAAGCTTGATTTCTATTACATCATTCAGGATGCATCATCACCTAGCCTTTATACAGATGTGAGAGAATTTATTCCACAAACCCCAAGATTCCTAGAGCTAAAGGGTATCAACTCTGAGGAAATAACCCCAACTGGCTCTTGGGTTTACTCTTCATCCTGACCCCTTCCCAGACAAATTTTTCTAGCCACCATGATACATACCCTGCCAGCTCTTGCAAGGACAGCCCCATGTGAGTTTTTGCTTATTGAGGACTAGCTCTGCCTCAGCTGCTTGCTACATCTCTGGGGTTGGTGAACTAATGCCAGAATGGAGCTTTTCCCCACAGAATGCACGGAATGTTTGTCGCTTCCCTTGTCAAAAAAGGCAAGGAGGAGTTTGGAAGGAATCTCATGAGCTATGGAGGATGGTCTATTTTGGTGGATAGGGGATTCAGTATGTGTGAGGAGGTCTCAGGTGTGCAATTTTCTTAGGAATTGGGATTGCCTGTGGGATTCACAAACAAAGGAGTCTTCATCTCTCAGTTTGGAAACACAAGTCTTTCAAGATATTTCAACAGAGAAAATTTAATTTAGAGACATGGCTGCAGAAGCTGAGAAACTACACAGGAGATGGTGAGTCAGGGTTGAACAAAGCAGGACGCCTTAGCCAGCTGAAGTAGCAGAGGTGAGATTAGCCAAAACCCAGAAGCTGGGTACTTAAGAGAGCAGGAATCAGGTCAGATTGGTTGTGTGGGAGAAGGGCCCAGGGGTGAGAGATAGAGGACTATCCAAGATTACTGAAGCTCCTCTCTGTCTCTAGTGGTTTTGGCTGGCACAAAGGTACTAGAGAAAGCCACATAGCATGGGAACCTCAGAGGGAAAGGGCTCAGACCCAAGAGCCGGTGCACTGGTGACCAGTACAGACACAGGACAAAGAGCTGAGTTGGAGGCTTTTTGCATATGTCTATTAACACTCTTTGCACAGTGCTGTACAAGGGGCAGTACTTCTAGCTGTCCAAAGTCACACCAGGACATTTGAAGGTGCATATTTGGAACTGGGTTCTCCAGCACTACAGTGATAAATAGGGTCTAGCCTTCTGCATAAGAGGTGTTCTGAGGCTCTTGGGCAGGGCCTAGGAGAGCTGAGAAGCTGGTAGGGTCATGGTTAGGGCTCTCACCCTGGCTTAATAGGTGCTTAATAGGTTCTCAGATCTACTTGAAGTCAGCACAGGTAGCCAGCATTCCATGGTTAGGGGGTGGCCTGCTATTGTGTCATTGTTTTCTCTCTTGATAGCCATATATCTCTTTTGATTGGATTCAAGATGGAAAGGTGTTCCTTAGTGGGAGTAGATATGTGGGTATAGTGCAGCTTGGAAAATCATGGAAAGTCAGAGCTTGCAGCTTTACAAGAGGCAGGACAACCAGCCTGGGCTCTCAGGAACAGAATTTTCTGAGCAGTCACATGAAAAGTTGTTTTCAGCCATGATTTATACAATAAGGTATAAAGTAAGGGAAATGATAAGGTCACACCAAGATTTCTAAACAGAAGCAATCCGGGGCCCAACTTCTGGCAAAGCACTTGTGGTAACGCTGTTGGCCAGTCAGCTGAGTACATTCCTAAATCAAGGAAGACCCACCTTCTTGACTCACAATTGGGTATTCCCAGTTAACAACATTGTGGGAGTTCTCTGTGTCAAAGCAGTTTTCTAGCTGGTTACCCAACTTAAGTAGAATGTGCAGGAAACATCTGAATTTGGATGATAGAGTCACTTGTACTGCAATGATGGCTAACGTCTTCAAAGTATCACAGAATAGTCTGAAGGTTGTTGAAAACATCAAATCATCAACAGGTTAATCCAAGTACTCATTGCACGGGATATAATCTATGGAGGTGTTGAGTTCTTCATGCTTTTCTACAGTCTGATGATCCTGAAATGTTGCTGCAGTAGATGGTCAAAGCTCCTCACCCTGGCTTTCCTCAATCTCCTCAGTTTCTAGTGATTCTTTGAAAGGAAGGAAAATGTTATTCCTATAGTAGAACCTAAACCACAGTGTCTCGTGCCACATTGCCACTACAGCAGTGGAGTTTTGCAAACTTCAGACCTATTTAAATGGTTGCTAAAGTGGATGGCAGCAAATGCCACCTCCAACACAGTAACTTGGGGTGCACTGTATCTCTCTAAATAAATGTTAAGGCTGAAAGCAAAAGGAGAATCAAGGGAGCCTTGGCTGTGTGTTTAGCTCTCCTGACTTGTATTTTGTTATCTTGAGAGCACTGAGACACTTACTTCTTTATCTCCCTTGCCCAAGAGCCTCAGAACACCTCTTTGTGCTTAGTCTGAGTTGTGGGTCTGACTGTCTGATTCTGGCAATTGGTGGGCTCAAAAAAAAAAAAAAAAAAAAAAGAAAAAAGAAAAGAAAGAAAGGAACCAACCCATTAATTATACCCTGCCCAACTAGCACTTGGGAAAATGCTTCTGCACTTAGAGAGTAATTTCACTTTATAAACACTATTTGGTGTCATGTATGCTGTTCCCAATTTCTCTCTTGGGAGCAGGGTGGATGAGAATGGTGAGGAAAGGCAGTGGGTGGTGAATACTTTGTCCATGTACAGCAGGTTAGCAGCCATACAGAACTGCGAATACCCTGTATCTTATTGTCCAAGAAAATGGGAATCATAGCCTTACCTCAGTAGAGGAAGTTGACATTTGCATTCTATGTCATGGCTCTTTGTGGGAAAACCCAGCTTTGCTGACTGAAGCTGTGTGGTTCATCCACAGTGCTGACCCTTTCACCCATTCAACAAGTGTTTAACAGATTTCTCCATACTCTTGCCTGTGTCAGGAGCACAGCAGAAGGACCTGGTAAACCCAGGTCCAACCCAGGGTTACCAAGTAAGTGGTAGAATGAGGGGTATCCCATAATTCATTGACAACACAGAGGATGGTTATTTTCCATGGGAGGGGCAGGAGTGGGTATTGAGCCCATTCTTTGGGACTCTACTAATTGTTTTTCCAGATATACTTCATGCTGTAAGTTAGAATTTAGCTATGAACTTTGAGGAAACATTAGCTAAGCTATTCTTATGTAGATGCCCCTTGCCTTTCCTTTATTTTTTTCTGTCTTCCTGCAATAGTAGTCTATGAGCAGTGGTCTTCTAAAAGTTTGTCCCTCAAATCAGCGGTCAAGATAGGGCACACTCAGGAGTTCTGAGAGTCTTAATGAAAGCAGAGTCTGGAAAAGCCCCAAACTGACATCAAAGAATAAACATGGACCCTGGGCAGGCCATAATAGAAACCAGGATGCAAAGGTGGCTGTGGGAAAGAAGTTAGCCAGCAGCAAGGAGCCTGGGAGGTCTGCAGCCAGGGCCTAGGAATGCCACTCAACAAAACCACCTGGATGGCCAGGCCAGACTGTTCCTCACCCACTTAACTTCTCAACAGGAGTGACCAGAGAACCGGTAGAACTTTCTAGAGACCTGCAGCTTTCTAGAGAGGAGTTCTGAGGGCGTTACTGCAGAAGTCAGAGTGGTCTAAGAGGTGGCTGGACTTGAGATCAGGCCATTTTGTAGCCTATTTCCTGGTGTGTGATTCTAAACAGGAAGTCTTATTAACTTCTACAGGGCTTTGCTTTTGGAATACCTGACCCCTTCCCAGACAGTTTTTCTAGTCATTATGATACACACCCTAGCCAGCTCTTGCAAAGGACAAGCCTATGTTTGTCTTTGCTCAGAATATCAAGGGTATTTCCTTGACACTGGACCAAGGGCTAGCTTTTATCTAGACTTTCTCCAGGGATTGTCTTTCATGGTTGGAAACATATTACAGGAGTTGGCACTGTTCAGGCTCATAGAATTGGTCACTGGCGGAGGGTTATTTCTGAAGCTCTGTTAAAAGCAGGCAAAAAACTTTCAATACTAGCCTGAGAAGTCTTAGAATTCTGGCTACTGTTTGGTTAAAGTAGAGATAGAAAGACTCAATCCATCATTAAGTGCTGTGTTTTTAATCCTGATAGAGGCACAGTTAGTTGAAAAAAACAAAACCCAAGCCTTTAATCTATCTGTGAGGCACATCCTCTTACACTTTGAACAGGTACTATTCAAATACCTTCCGTTTCTGGTGTCGTCTTTACAAAGCCTTGAAGATGAGGAGAAGGAACCGTGAGACATGGATTCATATACTTTCATCCAAATGTTGTTAGATAATATTAGATATCTGCTTTATGTGTGCGTGTATGCAGGTCTCCAGGGAGATCATAAGGGATCCTTGGTTTCCTGGAAGCTGGATTTACAGATTATTGTGAGCTACCTGATGTGGAAAACCAAATTCTGGTCCTCTGGAAGAGCAGCAACGTGCTCTTAACCACGGATCTACCTCTCCAATTCCTGTAATTATTTTATAAATGCAATTAGATATTTTTCAAGAGGAAATTTCCAACCAGCAAGAACAAGACTTAATTTAAAAAAATCTTATGTGTTTTTATTTGAAAGGTTCTTTTTCCAAATATTATTTTAATGGCCTTTTAATTTCTAACCCTCCTCATGATTGCCGCTCCATGAATATTATGACTTCTATATTTGGTGTTCTGCTTAAAAATTCCTTCAAAAAATAAAAATATATTTATTGTTTGTTTGTTTGTTTATGTGTAGGTACTTCATAGGGCACTTGAGGTCAGAGGACAACTTTTGAGAGTCAGTTCTCTACTTCTATCCTGTGGGACCAAGGGATCAAATCCTTGTCATCAGGCTTGATAACAAGCATCTTTACACACTGAGGCATCTTGCTGGCCTTTAAAAAAATTAAATTGTGGCATATTATGTTGGTAACATAAAATTTACTGCCTACCTCCAGTGTGGCTTCATCTTTCAGAACCAGGGATCTGTTCCCATTTATCCCCAACTCCCATGTCCCTTGTCCTCAATTGCAGCAGCCTCCACTTTACATTCTGTCTCTATGTGTTTGACTTATCTAGATATCTCTTGTAAGTGGATACTAACCATATTTGTTGTTCTGTGACTGGCTCATTTCCCTTAGCATAATGTCCTCATGTGTTTGCTGTTTTGGTCTTTAAAATATCATTTCCTCCTAACACCCGAGGGCTAACCCATGTAAACTCTGCAAAGGTCACCAGTGGATTTTTTCACTACCTCCCCCAACCGGAAATGTTAAAGATGAACATGTGTCTGGAAAACAGCACGTTGCTCACAGCAGAGTAGAACATCTCAGGGGTGAAAAAGCTATCGCATTGCAGCCTCAGTTCTGAAGAAGAGGGTCCTGTTAAGTGGCACCATCTGGGAACCTCCTGCGTAGCAGGGCATGGAGCCACAGGCACGAAGCCAAGGGCAGGGGACGCTCTGCAGATGTGCCCCGCTCACACTGGTGCCAGCGGTCACGCTGCTCTCCCAGGGCTGTGGCAACAGCTGCTGGTGGAGTGGGGCTGGCAGCAGCTCTGGAGGGAGGCATGTGCCAGCCTGGTGCCAGAGATGAAGAGCAGCAGCTGGTGTGGAGCCAAAGGCTGGGCAAGAAAAGAGGGCGCCATAACAGCCCCAGACCTCCATGCATACCTCTCAATGCAGTGTTGCCCACGCCATTGTTTCTGCAGCTCCCCAAATTCAGTGAACACGGAGTCTCTCTCCCTTCTCTGTCTCCTGTTGAATAGACAGGGTCCACATTAGCTATTCGGTCATGTCACACAATTGACAGAACAATGTGGGGACGAGGCTGACTGGAGACACACAGTCTTTACAAACCCCTAGGAGGTGTTCTTATGTCCCAGCAGCGAGGCAAATAATCTCTAATAACCGTGACAACACCTTCGTTTTTTTTCCCCCCAAAGAAATCTGATTTGCTTATGCCAATAACATGGATCTCCCACCTCAAAGAGCCAATGTTTTCTTCTTACTTATCAAATCTTTTACACTCTGATGACTAATGTAAAGCTCTATGGCAATTTGTTACTGTGTTGGCATTGTTTGCTGCCAGAAACAATACTGAACACAGGGGCCATCAGTTACAATTGCGTTCAGAGTTTACTCTCTCTCCCCTGGGAGCATATGCACTCACATATCAATGGGGACGATAAACATCGTGTGCAACCTTTATACATTATCTATGCAGAACTCACCACCTTAAAACACCACGCTGCCATTCATCAGCTCATTTGCGAGTGTTTGTGATATCACCTCCGTTGAAATGAACGAGACTTAAAGGGGAAAAAAAATCTTGACTAAGGCCATATAGCAAGTCAGTTGCAGTGAAAATATGTCTCCTGAGCCTTAAGCCAGAGCTCTTTCCCCTGAGCCATGCTTGTGAAGAGCATGTCAGAATCAGGGGAGAGATGTGAGACATGATTATTTTTCCCCTGCTGGGCTGTGTTTCCTCTCTAGGCAGCCCAGGCAATCCTGAATTGCGAAGTCAGTGCTTCCCTGAAAATCAATAGGGTCATCTTATCAGGCCAAACTATATAAAATTGGTATTTAAAAATTAAGATGTCCAATTATCAACAACTCGATACATTTCTAACTAATTGCTCTCCCTGGCTTCATGCTGGGCACAATTCCCACATAGTTACAAAACTTTGGTTGAATTTGGCTGGTTTCTTCACTTTCAATTTTGCTGCCCCTTGGTTTGAATCTGCCAGTGACCTCAGAACACTGTTTTTAGCAGTCTCTATAACTAATTTAGCCAATTGCAGGATAGCTGGCCAAACTTCACAATTAACCCCAAGCCCAGTCACTCAGGGTGATAGACTCACAGATGAACAGTTTGCAAGAATTTTCAACAGGTCTAACCTGTTCTGGTTCTTCAGGAAAAGGGATTCTATTAGTATTTCTCGTTTATCTGACCCGAATAATGTGTGCTGGGGAGTGGGGCACTTCTGAAGCTCTTACAGGGGGTCTTAGGAACTCAGGAGGATATCTTGGCTGAGTGCTAGGTATGAAGGATGGGCTATTCAAGTGACCAAAGACGTATTTATTAGTGTCATTCACTTTCACCATCCGGCCAAGGCTTGTGTCTTGTTCCACTTGCCTGGCTTCCACCATCTGGACTGAAGTCAGGGTATATATGCTCACCAGAAAGCAGGAACGGACAAACTCCAAGTGAGGGCTACTTGGCAGAAGGGCTGGGGGCTGCCTGGCAGAAGGGATTCTGCCACCACTGCAAGATGGTAGAGCCGCCTGCTTCCTGCAGATGGTTGAGAAATGAGGACAGTGTTCTCTTCCTGTGTTTCCTTGTTACATAGTATATCTGTGAACTACTTGATGTGGGGCATGAGAATCTATCAAGCTGGGAGCCCTCTGGAACTGCTGACTTGGAGAATGTTCTTGAGGCTTGTCTCGGTGATCTTGCTCTGGCAGTGGGGGCTTGATTTTCATTTTGCACTCTAAGCAGAAGGAATTCACAGAAGGCCTGGACAGAAATCCCAGAATCTCTCAGAAAGATAGCAGAATCCCAGGCTCATGTTGCAAGAAACATTACAGGGGTAGCTGGCCAGGGTTCTGGTGAGAATTTTGGAAAGCGTGTGGGAGGGATGCAAAACAAAATATTCCTGAAATCAGTGACATGACGGAGCAGTGGGAAGCCAGCCCTGTGGAAAAAAGAAAATCTAACCTCAAGTTGTGGCCTTTGTTGATTTCCATGGTGTAAAAATAATCCCATTGTGGCCAATTTTGAAGTGCCTTAATTTAACAGCTGACTTGCAGAACTTCTGGGTGTTTGATAATCTCTGCAGAGCATCATGTTGGCTGATTTTAAAATGTACATCTCAGGGGCTCCAACACTGAAAATGGGAAAATGTACCACATAAGTTAAAATATAAGGATTTGGGCCAGAAATGAGTATCTTTGGGAAGCCCAGGTACCATCCTCTCTTCTCTCAACCCATAACTGTGTGGTTCTCCCAACCCCAAGGTCAAGGTTCAGATACCTTGCCTGGAAATGTTATTTTCTCAATCAGTGCTCTGAAAGCACCCAGAGCCCATGTCTTTCTGGTAACACTCCAGCCTCACTGCTGCAAACATCACAGTGTCTGTCCTAAGAGTGGGTGCAGGCAGAGTGACTAGAGGACCACATTGCTGGTCTCTGAATAGAAATTTCTGGGCTTCGGGGTGATTCCATCCCTGTGTACAGAGGGTTTTACATCCTGAGGTGGGCCCAAGAATAATGTAGAACAGATGTCCACAGAGTAGCAACTTAGTTCACCAGTTAGGAAGGAAGAATCCAGCCTATAGATTGTATGGCTTTAAGGACTATGGGATGGGCTTATGCCATGAGAAATTCTTATGACTGCAACTGAAAGATTTCAGTGGCCAATGACAAAGTATTCTTCCAGGCATACAAGGTATATCTATATCTGCATTTTGGCTAACATGCTTTTATAATATTTTAAAATTTTATATATACAGGTGGTCTTTTTTTTTTTTTTTCTGCCTGCATGCCTGTATACTTCATATGTACAGTGCCCACAGAGGTCAGAAGAGGGCATCAGATTCTGCTGGAACTAGAGTTATTGTGAGCTTCAGCGTGAGTGCTGGGACTCAAACTCAAGTCCTCTGGAAGTAAGTACTCTTAACTGCTAAGGTTTCTCTCCAGTCCCCATCCCTCACGTTGAAATCTGAACTTGAAATTCCTTATGTGAAAAAAAAAATGACAAAAATGAACTAGTCCTATGCATGGTTTTCTCTGCTCTGCTTCCAGGATGCACATGCTCCCACTTCTCCACACTGTTTGCTGAACGTCTCAGTTCCTTTATTACTTGCCTGCTGTTGCAGGCAGAGTAGCCAGGCAGGCAGAGTGACTAGAGGACCACATTGGATGGAGTTGAAGATTAGATAGTTATAATTATAGTTTTTCTTAGTTGTAATAAAAAGATAAATTAGATATGAAACTTTGGCTCACAATGATAGAATATTTTTTTTAATTTTGCTAAATAAAAATAGACTAGATATTTTAACTGTAATTCTTTCTTGATAGATGTTTTGTTATATGTAATTTTGCTAGTTTGAAATTGAAACATTCCCTTTTGATTAAACAGAAAGGGGAAGTGATATGGGATGTCTTTCTGTACATTGTGAATATACTTGATTGCCATTTATTAATAAAGAGGCTGTTTTGGCCTATGGCAAGGCAGTTTGGAGGCAGGCAGGAAATGCAAGCAGAGATAAAGGAGAAGGGTGGAGTCACAAGGAGATGCTTGTGCAAGCTGCTTTGGAGAAAGCAAGATGTAATGGCACACAGGTAAGCCATCAACCACATGGCAAAACAAAGATTAATACAAATGGGTTGTTAAGTTGTAAGAGCTAGTTGGTAATGAGCCTGAGCTATAGGCCAAACAGCTTGTAATTAAAATAAGCCTTTGTGTGATTATTTGGGACTAAGCAGCTGTGGATAGGTCTGGACCTTGGGACCAGAAACTTCTGACTACAAATGGGATCATATACTTCTGGAACATTTAATGTGCCATTGCACAACATTACTTAGCTGTGCTAAGTATTATATATTTTTTGACTACCAAACTCAGGGAGACCATATATTACACTAGGGATTTATTGTGAAGCTTCTTCAAGATCCCTGATGTTCTAGGCTGTCTTGTCTAGCAGAGAAGAGTGCTCATGGGGTTCCAAGCTAACTTCAAATCTGTTCTCCCCAAAGAACAATGCATTGTCTCCTAGGGCTGCCATGGCAAGGTGCCATAAGCCAGGTGGTTCAGAACAACAGATACTTCTTTTTTATAGTTTTGGAAGCTAGAAGTATGAATTCAAGGGTTGAAGGCCCCATTTCTTCCAGGCATTGCCAGGAATCCCTGAGGCTCATTGGAATGCAGAGCTATCATTCCACCTTCTGTGTCTTGCTCTGTTCCTGGGCTCCTCCTTGTTTTTCTGTCTCTTTCTTCTTATAGGGACAGTGATCATGCTGGGTTAGGGCCCTGGGTAAGGGAGTTTTGACTCCATCTGAACTTGATATGTATAAAGATCCTATTTCCAAATATGGTCAAAATCACAGGAAAGGGGGTTTGAACATACGTTTTAAGAGAAGCATTTAGCCTATAACAGAGAATTGTTAACAGCCCATCAAACTGGGATTCTAATAAATACATTTTGGGAAAGGATGTCTCAGAAACTTAACTTGTAACTGGGATTTACTAATTAAGTTCAAGCTGAGTTTATCTACAATGCTTGGGACTAAAAGTGTTTCAGACTTCTGAACAACAACAAAAAAAACCCCCCAAAAAACAAAACAACCCCCCCCCAAAAAAACAAACAAACAAAAACCAACCAAACAACAACAAAAGCTTTTGGAGAGCCGGCCCCTTCTGGCTTCCATAGGCATTACATACATGTATACATGTGCTACACATCCCTTCAAGGTCCATAATACACGTAAAAATGGATAAATAAATATTTTGAAACATTTGTGTGCTCATAAGAGACATCTTGAGGGAGGTCCCCAGTCCAAACACAAAGCATGTATGCTTCATGCTTATCTTATATCCAGAGCCTGCACGTTATTTTATATAACACTTTCAATGTACTTGCATTCTGATTGTGACTTGTCAGGTATGAAAATTTTCTATTCACCCCCTCCCCCCACATTTCTGATTTTGGAGCATTTTAGATTTCAGAGGTTTTGATTAGCAATATTGTGAACCATTAAGTCAGGAGTTCTTTTCCTGTTGCCAAAGGTGCTTGTTTTTGGAGGCGAAGAAAATGTGATTTGTACTAATCTTTAAAAACAGCATTCCTTCATTATGAAGAAATAAGCTGTGAAAATATTGGGAGCACATGTGGCTTTGTCACAGACAGAAATCTTAGCTGTTTTCATCTCACAGTGTTAATGAGAAAACAGAAAATCACTGTAGCACAAATCTGTCTAAATATTTCAGTAGGTGTGTTCCAACATCTCTGGTCTCCTTTGCAATCCTTTGTGTTTTCTTTGATGCATTTGAAAATCATGTTCTGAAGAAGTGTCAAGCTTCAACAGTCCAGGTGTCTGTCTATAGCTCAAAAAGGGCAAGAGCTTCTATCCCCAGTTGTGATCCTACAAGCTGAAACTCAAGCTTCCCATGGCAGGGTCTACCTGATAGGGTCATGAACAGTTTCTCCATTTTTTTATGATTGAAATATGATTAATATATAAATAAAACACAGATGCAGTTATACATTACTCAACGACAAGGACACATCCTGAGAAATGCATTCTTAGGTAACTTGTTAGCTGTGTGAACATCATAGATTTTATGCACCCAGACTAAGACAGCATGACATATATAGGCAATAAATACCATTATATGAAAACACTGTAGAATGTGAGATCTATCATTGACCAAAATGTCTCAAGTAACAGGTTAGTACAATAAAATACTTCACTTGTAAGTTAAATGCTCAGTCAGGCAAAATGTAACAATAAGTTTCATACAGGTACAGTGAGTTATCTGCTATAATATAATATTCAATGGACTCTTTAATATTCTTTCTCACTGAGCTTCAGTATCAAGCAAAGTTGTGTCTACAAAAGAGAGTATGATTTGGAAACTGCCAATGAGCATATGAATGATTTTCTAAAAAAAATACATTCTCTGAATATGTTTACATATATCAAGAAGTTTAATGTATTATCTAAATTAGGGTTTCCTTGAGACTGAGAGGGTTCCCAGGGCATGCAGCTTGCCCTTGGACAACCATGAAGTCCTGAGAAAATCTAGATGGTTCAGCCACATGATTTAAAATATCTTAGCTTTATAAATGATTACAGTGGAAATAACAGTAACCACGGATTCCACAGAAAGTGTGACCCTCCTAAAAGCAATTTGGCCTCTTGAAGGTAGAGTTTCAACATGGTTGGCTACTGAACTGGCATGGCAGCAGGCACCTGCCATGACCAAACCTCATGTTTCCACATTTTTAAGAGGAGGTCTATGAGTATAGTGACTCTCTTGAGCACTGTGGTGATATTCTTGTAAGATGGGAACATGCACATTGTGAACTGTAAAACACATTGGCTGATCATAGCCACAGAAAGAGGTTAATCTCCTGGGGCATTCAGGATGAGCATACGTTCCTTACATAATCTTGTGTTACCAGAAGACAACTGTCTATTAGTGTCTCCCTCATGGAAATAAAGACCAATGTCCTCTTTGCTAAATGTCCAACCAGGTCACGGGAAACAGATCTGATCAGGCCTTAATGGCTCATTTGCCCTCCTTCCTCAGGCATCTCCCCATCTTCTTGTCCTGAGTCCTGTCTTTTGGCCATGTTCTCTTTCACATGCCCCCTTTTTCTAGGTATGACACACTCTCTCACAATGCTCACTGGTAGCTTTTCTCCCAGGGCACAGTTCTCCATCCACAACCACTCACTGGAAACACTAGAGAAAATGATTATTGTTCCAATGCAAGGATCCAATGCAGGAATCCAGTACAGGGACCCACTTATGATAACATCAAAATCTATGGAAGGCCTTGCCGGCAGTGTTTTATACACCCATTAATTATAACGTGTGCCTCAAAAAGACTAGAGTGTTGCTTGAAAGTTAATCTAAAAATGAGCTAGTGCCTGAGTCTGTTGCCTCACTGAGCGATACTCTTGCTGTATTTTACTCTTATCTTACTTATTCAAGAAGTGCTTTGCTACATTGGTAGACAATGTTGCTTCCAGATTGCATGGGTTATTAAATGAAAATTATAATGAAAGGTATGGGATGCCTCCTTATAAGCTATTGATTATGTAGGCCCTAGGGGTGTCTAAGACAACACAAACAGTCACCCTTGCTTTTGATTACCCTCAATCACTACATTGTAAGACCATGTTGCTGAAGATACCACCCACTTCGGCTGAAGGACATAGAAAAATTGGTTTCAAACCTCCTCCTTGCCAGCAAGCTTCTATAGTACCAGAAGGTGCTATATAGGCTGCTGGGGGATAAAAGGCATCAGTGGTCTCACTCAACACTGTACCCTGCATGTGGTAATACTTCCCTTCCAGGGAAGGCATGTTCATTCATGAGATGGTAGCACAACTGTTGATGAGGAAACTAAGAAGTTTCTAGTTAGATTTGAGGCCTGCTTCACAGAAAAGGACTTCATGCCTGGTACTGTAATCCTCACCAAAAGCCAATGGCACAGAAGGTCCTAGGTTCTAGGATAAAACCAATTATTATTTTGATAACTGGTCATGCTATCTGTGATTCTGAATGTCTGTGTTTATGCCCATAGATAGACCTGGACTGCTGTCGTTATTGGTCAGAAGAGCTTCTTCTTTCAGTGGACAAGTAGTCAATGCAGAGATTCATAACTGAGAATGAGAGATGGAGAGCTCAATACCAAACAGGGCATCTATATAAAACTCCCAGCCCCAGGCTTAGGGAACATCGAGGAAGAGGAGGTAGAAAGAATTTAGAGCTTAAGTATGGGTAGAGATGCTATGAAATGCTCTCTTCAGGACATTAAATGGCTATTGCACCCAGGAGCTCCCGGAAGCTGTGGTTACCTATACACGACCTGTGCAAAATCAAGCCAGCCAGCATTCCAGCATATATGGGATAGATGATGTCCATCTCTACCCTTACTGAGTGGCTATAGTTGGTTGAAGAGGGATAATCACTTTTCTGAGGGTATGTCTGATAGGATTCCCATGCTCCAATAGATGGCCTTATACCCACGCACACATGGCACTACTGATTGGACTTAGTAGATTATTTTTTGAAAGACGAGAAACAGGAATGAGAATATACTGAGGAGTGTATGATAGAATAGGAGAGGAGTCTGGGAGATAAATATGGTCATGTTTTATTTAGTACATATATGAAATTCTCAAGAATGAATAAAAGAGTTTTTAAATGCAGTGTTTCATGGATGTTCCTGTGCATTCTGTCTAAGCCCCTACTCTTGACTCCATCCACCTTGAGGTGTTCCTTGTAGGTGTAGCTACCCCCAACTGCCTCTGACACCCCTGAGTGCTAGGTTCCCAGCAGTACTGGGAGAAGATCTGTGCTTGAAATGAAAGCCAGGTCCACTTCCACTCAAGCCCAGTGCAGTGCCTACAAAAGAACATGGAGATCTCCCAGAAGAGACTATGACATCTCTGCCAGACTGCGGTCAGGGGACACCTGCCGTCTATTCAATCCTGGTATTTTAAGCTAGGGCTTCTTGGGGTGGAAAAGGAAGTGGGACTTTCCTGTCTCCTCCTCGTCTCATATTAGAAGCCTACACACCCTGTACTTCCTCAGGGATAATGCTGAACACAGCTGGGGACTTGGAGTCTTTCAGCTCACAGGAGCATTGCAACTCCCAAAATCCTTTGCAGTGCAGTTTTGTACATTCTGCAGCCTAAGCTTCACATTTAGGCTGAGTGGACACTCACATCTACCAGGCTCAGAGAAAAGGATCTTCTCAAGAGGGCACTGTTCTGCAGTAAGGCCCCAACAAGACTCAATACGTCTTAGACAGCTCATATCTTGATATGATTGGAAAAACTGTAGGAAAGAAGCCCATGCTGAGTTTGCTTATCTTCTTAGAGTCCCCCAAGTTCCCACCTTCGGAGAACCTTTCCTTTGCCACACTGCTACAGTCTTGAGAGCCCTGTTCCCTGGTGTTCATAGCTCGTGAAGGTTCATCCATGTGCCCATAGTGTATCATTACCCTCTTTGGAGCTTTGGAATAAAGTGTGAAGTGCTCTCAGGTCTGGCAACCTAGCTATGGGCTTGGGGACCAATCATTTTCTTTAAGTATGAGTGCTTTTGTTAACAAAATGAAGATTTTTCATCTTTTCACATATTTCTGCTGAAAACTTGGGATCATTTGAGTTAGTAGATTAAAAAATTGATGTTTGCACAGAAAAGCCTGTTTGATGACACAGAAACTCATTTCATTAGTGCAGCTAGAGAAGACGTGTTGGTCTGTTTTCTATCCTGGCAATTTCACCAAGAGCAAAGGGTACTATCAGTATGTCATTTAGAAGACATGCAGTCCATGGAACTGGGTTGATGATATAGGAAGCTCATGATATTCGGAGGATGCCTCTAAAGAAGATAGTCAAATTAAAGAGGAAAGGAAATTAAATGGGAATAAAAGATTGCATCATTTATTATTAATTTTTGTCAGGGGTCAGTTTAGTTGACCACTGACAGGTCATGAAGAAACAGCAAGCCACATATACACCACTGTGCATGTGTATGTGTGTGTGTGTGTGTGTTGTTTAGACTCAGCAGGAATGGACCACTAATGAAACATGGTATCAAGCACTGGTTAGAGAAAGTGCCCCTGGAGACACTGAGGGAGAATAAAGATATTGTGTGCAGCTGAGCCTGCTTGGAGTGAACTGGCTGGGTGGGAGCAGGAAGCCTAGGGTGAGTTTGAAGTGTGGTGACAAGATGGCCATGAGGACATCCATAAGGCCCAGCCCCCAGGCTACAAGAAATCACCCTGGGAGATGGCCAAAACACTCTGTTCTTTGAAGGTCATCTTTTCTTCCTAGTTACAGGGGTTTAGAGACTTACTCCTACAGGCTACTCTTCTGAAGGGATGTTCTGAACCTGTACACTGGTTTTCTTCCTCTATGTAGCCAACATAAGTCCATATCCCTTTTCTGGGCCACTTCACTCTCTGGTAAATTGTTGAGGTTGGCTTAGTGACCTCTAAAATCTCTTTCATCTTAGCCTGGAATTTATGACACAAGTAGGTTCTACATATATACAGCATGTATGCATATATGACTGGTGGTAGGTGACTTTTGTTTTGAGGCCTTAGTACAGCCATATAAAAAGTAGTGTTAGAGTATGGCATTTCTCAAAATTTAAACAGAATTATCATAAAATCGGGCAATTCTACATCTGGGTATAACACACACACACACACACACACACACACACACACACACACATACACACACATATTCAGGGTAAGACTCAGTCTAAAAATTGCATATTCTTGTTCACAGTAGCTGTATTCACGGTGTCCCACAGGTGGTGAGGTCTTGGTTTTTCCTAGGGAGAAGAACAGAAGTTTATTCATGCTAGGTTAGGAACAAAAGACAGACATAAGGAAGAATTCTACTCAACTCTCTCTTGGTGAAACTATAGTTTAGGCAGTGCTACTTGCAGAAGCAGGGATCAGTGATTACTTCTAGGAACACAGAAAGCTTATGGGTAGCCACACCACTAAAAGAAAAATAAAACCTCTGTTTCCTCTAGCAGTCATTAACTGTATATAAATCCTTGAGAGGGATTGGACCTTGCTATCCCCTTTTCTTTGCCATGACAAAACATTAATGGGCCCAATTTTGTACAGGTCTCTTTCTAATAATTACAGTTTCAGACAATTTTAAAGGGCAGTGACCTTGCCATCCCTGGAGGACAACATTGCACAAAGGATGAGAATAATCCATATATCCATTAGCAGAGAGTGGATAAAGAAAATGGAGCATGTGCACACAACAGCATACATGACCTTCAAAAGGAAGAAATTCTGGCGTTATCACATTGAGCATTCTTGAAAACTTTATTCTAAGCCAAGTAAGTCAGACACAAAAGGTTAAATACTGATTGGCTCAACTTGTGTGAGTTTGCAGATTTCTAGAGGCAAGAAATAGAATGGTGATGCATGGGGTAGGAAGGGAGTAAGACATTACTGTTTAAGGGGTGCAGAGTTTCAGCTTGGGGAGACAGAAATAAGCACAACAATGTGACTATGTCATTTAAGTGTAGACTTAAAAAGTTAAGATGCTAAATTTTATGTTATGTGTGTTGGTGTTTGGTTTGGGATGCTCACCTTCAAGTTGTTGGTCAAAGGGTTCCAGAGACCTCTCAAACAGTACAATCGCCTGACAGAAGTTGATGATCACAGGACATAGAAAACTCAAGATGACACTAATCTGGAAACTTCTTCCTTGCTGTCTGCTTTCATAATGCTAGAAGGAGCTAATCGACACTCTTATCCATGTGAAGAGTTGCAGTAAGAACTAGCTTAGTAATATGTGCTTAATTAGTGCAATAGTGGTGTAAGTGTTCTGGAGGATAGCTAACTACTTTCTGATTAGCTTTATGAGCCATTCCAGAACTCATCCCTGCTACTGTCGATTACATCAAAAATATGTAGTTGGATAAGTCGCATGCCTTAGAGGAGAACCTACTACCATTGATATTGCTAAATGGACTCAGTATCAAATTGCTCTTTAAATATTTATTTTATACTCAGAGTAATGCAGCTCTCAACCCTTATCAGAGAAGCTTCTTTTTTTTGCAGTAGACAGTGCTTAATGTGGAGACTCACACCTGGTGAAAATGTGGAGAACAAGAGACCATGGACCACTCAACTCTAAACAAGACATCTGTATCACTATGCATGCCCCGCCCCACATCACAGGGATCATTATGGAAAAGGAGGCAGAATGACCATGAGAGCAGAGGCTATAAAGGACCATTGCGAGTTTACCCCAAACATGAAAGACCTATTATACACACACATGCATAATGGTTGTGACTACATGCACAAAACCTGCATAAGATCGTGTCAGAAAAAAATTCCAACATGGGTAGGAAAAGGGACTTAAAACACTCCACCCCTAGCTGAAGTTATTGGTAGTTGATGGATGCTGGGAAAAGAAGCATCAGTTTTCTTTAGGGATGTGGCCCGAAGTAGGTTTCCCATGCAACTGCGGATGGTCCTACACCAGTGTGCATGTGACCAGTCAAATTGGGCTCAATGGTTAAAAAAAAAGAAAAGAATACATTAAGTTAGGATGGAGGCATGAAGGTGGAATCTGGGAGGAGCTGGGAGGAAGGGAATAGGGATGAACTTTATCAAGACACATTGCATATGTATATGAAATTCTCAAAGAATAAATAAAAATATATTCAAAATTGCATCATTTATTGTTAATTTTTGTCAGGGGTCAGTTTAGTTGACCACTGACAGGTCATGAAGAAAACAGCAAACCACATATACACCACTGTTCATGTGTATGTGTGTGTGTTTGTGTTGTTTAGGCTCAGCAGGAATGGACCACTAATGAAACATGGTATCAAGCACTGGTTAGAGAAAGTGCCCCTGGAGACACTGAGGGAGAATAAAGATATTGTGTGCAGCTTGGAGTGAACTGGCTGGGTGGGAGCAGGAAGCCTAGGGTGAGTTTGAAGTGTGGTGACAAGATGGCCATCAGGACATCCATAAGGCCTGGCCCCCAGGCTACAAGAAATCATCCTGGGAGATGGCCAAAACACTCTGTTCTTTGAAGGTCATCTTTTCATTGGAACTTTTATAGATACCAGTATTTTAAATTTGGTCCACAAAAAAGGTTGATAAAGCATTATTTGCGCTAGCTTGTAATTCTTTTATATGAAGGACGCCAATCATTAAACATTTCATTTAAATATTAAAGTGAGGCATTGCTAAACACTATTCTCCTTCAGTTTAGCTCAAAACATCTAAGTGCATTCGTTCAGTGTTTGGCTATTTCTCTTTGTGTCTAGGCTTGCCAAATAGATTTAAGCATGGTTTCCAATGCACAATTTTGGATCAAGTAAATCAGATGTGGTGGTGCACAACTTTATTCCCAGAATCTGAGAAGTTAAGGCTGGAGGTTCAAGTATTCAAGACTAGTCTAGGCTATGTAGGCAGGACTCAATTAGAAAAAGAAAAAAAGCTGATAAGAGAACTTGATACATCTCTTGGTGATGTGTACCTTAGGGCCTGTGGGAGAGGGCAAATTTACCGCTGGGAAGGTCACAGGGAGTTTCTGAATACTAGCAACAAGCTGTCATAGAAGGCTACAGAGGTCATTTTCTAATTATTCATTGAAATCTTTCTATCTAATGTTTATGTGAATGCATGTAAATTTAATTGGAATAATTTACACTCAACATGAGAAAAAATATACACAGGTGTTCCTGTGGGTAGCTCCCTCCTGCCTAGGTTCCCAAGACCCTTGCAGAGTGTTTTCTTGGGGTCCTGGGGATATTAGTTTATCTGGCAGTCAGGAGTTGGGCAGATGAGAAAAGGTAGTGTCTGGAGAGCATTATAAAAATAAAATATCGATATATTAAGGCCAAGAATAGAAATTCTGAGAAGTTATAATAACAATTCTTTTTCATTTCCATTGTTTTTTTCCTAAACCACAATGTGACAAATCTTATGTATTTTCCTCTTCTGGGTGACAGTTTGGTTCAGTTATTTCTCTGGCCCAGTCTTTGCTTTTGGGAGAAAATGAACATTTTCTAGGTATTTGTGGGTGTAATTTGAATGAAGGCAGAGAAAGAAATTGGATTCAGAAATAATCTTATTGCAATATATAAAGCATAATATAAGAAACTATACTCACAAAAAATATCCAAGTAGCCTATTTCCAAAATGATTCCAGGAAATCTACATGAACTCTAAGTGGCTTGCAAAGCAAGACCATGGGACTCTACCACTGGGAATGTGAGAGGCCAAATGGACGCTGATCCCTTTGCAGGAAGAGCGCCACATGCAAGCATGGGTCTGGCCAGGGCTAGACTGGAGAATCTATTCCACCTTACCCCAAGACCTGGAATACAAGGTAGGAGAACTTGTCACAACTACAAGCAGCAGGGCTGTTGACCATCTTCAATGGTGAACCAAAGGCGCAGAGGAGCCAGTTCACACGGCCCTTGTCACTGTGATCTAATACTTCAGAAAGCAGTGAATGGAGTCAAACACATTGTTGGTATGTGAAATGGTCTTGCTGAAAAAAAGGATCCATCTGCTGGGCTTGGCCTCATAGCACTGATCTAGGTGGTTCCCCAGGATGAGGTGTTGCCCATGAATTCCCAGGGATTATTAACTTAACATTTCTGGTTCAGGGACTATACTGAGCAGACAAGGAGCAGGTCTCTTGACTCTTACTAACACAACCAACCTTGATTTTGCCAGACTATAAAAATCTATGCTCCCTTTCTGTCAGGCTCCAGGCCCAGGTTTCTCAGAATAGAAGGCATGTATGGAAGAGAATCCTGCTTCTTTGCCTGCATCCCGGGGATCCCTCATAAAGCTTCAATGAGGAGAAATGGAAAACCTCATTATGACCCATTATGACCCTTCTTGGCTGGCTTGCTTACTTAGTGACTGCACAGGGCCAGATTCAACAAAGGATGACATAGGCACTTTGGGCAATCCTGGTCTCTCAACCTGTCTTTAAATAAACCAGAACCCAGCCAGGCCTCCTCATTAACATACTGTGTGTGGCCACTTTTGCATTCCAGTGGTCAAGCTGGATGACATGTGCGCTGGGAATCTAAAATCCCTGCTCTCTCACCATCTACAGATCTTTAACTATTCCTGATAAAGAGCACCAGCTACTGTACTAGTTACACCTGTGGTTGTAGTAGGAGGTTTCTGGCCTGGACTTTCAGGCCTAGCCTCAAGGTTTAGACTCACAGACCCACAGACCCACAGAGACACACAGATGCTTATAATAGTTTTAGACTGATTGGCCTAAGGCCCAGGCATTTAACTTGCTACCTTTTTACCCTTAATCTAACCCATTACTCTTATCTTGTTCAGCCATGCGGCTGTATACCTTTTCTTAGAGTAGCATAGTTGTCCTCTGCTTCTTCAGGCTTCTCTCTCGCATTCTGCTCTGTTCTTCCTGTTCCTAGAGTTCTCCTAGTGTGGTAGCCCCGCCCATACTTCCTGTCTGCCATTGGCCAATCAGCGCTTTTTATTAAACCAATGGGTGGGACAATTATTTACAATGGAACAACATAGTCTCCCACATGTGGTGTACTAATACATTTATAACAATATTATTGATTCTCACATTTACAACATAGTAGGGGAAAAGATCATGCACATGAAAATTTCAGTGAAAGCTTCCAGTTTCCTGCTTCCATGTGGCATCCTCTCCCATGCCCAACCTTTTTATTGTCATCAACAACCCTCCAAAGAGCTGGTATTTCTTGAATTTTGTTTCAGGTTCTGTTCTAAGTGTTATATACACTAATCCATTTAATCTTCCCAATGATCTTATGAGGTAGGAATTGTTCTCTCTTTGTTCCAGGTTGAAAGGATTACGTGGCACACATTCCTGAGATCACATGGCTTGTGACTATGTGTCTCACGAGGCGCTGAGCCAAGAGCTTTCATGTACATGCTCTCCTAGCAGTCCTCACAATAGTAACCACACATCACCACGCTGCTCACTGCACGGGTTAGGAGGCAGCTGTTCCAAGGGTGAAGTGACTTGCCAGCAGTCAGCACGGTGGATCCAGGACTCCCTGTAGGCATCTGTGCTCTCACCCAAGGCCCAGCCTTCTGCACCTTTTGCTAACAGTTCATTCCCTCAATTCCAGCCAGCTTGGCTTAATTTTAGAGCTGATTGAGTCTGATGGAAAGGACCTCCCTTCCCCAGTAATCAGGGACAATTCCTTTACTACATTTCTGTCAATGGATGTTCATTGGGTTAAATTATTCCCAATGTCCAGTGGAGTCCAAGGAACTTTTGAGTTCAGGGAATGAGACCTTCTCAGGGGTTTCTATGATTTGGATCAGAAGTGTCCCTCAAAAGCCCTCATGGTGCATGTTAAGTTTTAAGGCCTTGGGGCTCCTTATACATGGTGAGATCTTTTGAGTAGACTCTAGAGGCAAGAAATCATGTCACCAGGGGTGTCCCGGAAGAACGATTGCTCTTCCTTTGTCTCTGGCTGCCAGGAGGCAAATGGGCCTCCTTCACTGACACTCGTGCCATGATCGCCTGTGCTTCCATGGGCTAAACTGACAGCTACAAGTTGCTACAAGCTGAATCTTTGAAACCATGACCCAAAGTAAACTATTTCTCCTTAAAAGTTGACTTACCATAGACATTTGCTACACAGATAGAAAGATGACTGAGCTGGGATTATTTCAGACAGGGGACTGAGGGAAGCCTTCCTGAAAGGAGAGACACCAGAGCTAAGCTAAGCTTAAAGAACACACAAGTTAGACACAACGCTGGATTTGAGAAAGAAGGCTGTGGAAACACAGGACAGAAAGGGTGAAGCACATTTGGTGTGTATGTATGAGGAGGAATGTTGATTTGACCTTGGAAAACTAGGGGCAGAGCATTAAATGAGGCCTCTATCGCCTGTGCCAGATGGAGTATTTTGTTTCATCAGCCATGAGGAAGATGGTTGCCTAGTAGGCAAAGATCACTCCTGCCATTCATAGCCTGGGTTGGACAAAAGAATGTTAAAGCATGGCATGGGAGGTCTAGGCAGAAGGTTGAGAGCTGGACACACAGAAATGGTGTAGTGAATTAAAGGTACAGGGCATCTTATCTCAGAGGAGTATTAAAAGGCAGGTATTGGCTGCTGAGCAGAGGGAAGGAGGCAGGGGTGGCAGAGTAGCTAGATTTACCAGATCCAAGGATAGGAATGAAGAGGTTCAGTGCATGGAAAAGGGCGTGAACCATGGTGGGTGATGAGCTGTTTTCTCTTTGCAACTTTTGAGGTGTAGGTCCAGGTGGAACCATTCTATAGCTAGCTGAAAACAGGAGTCCTGGAAAAAAGGTGGGGTTGGAGTAATAATTCAGGAGACAAAGGCCTGAAAGGGAGCCCAGGACATGGCCCAATGGCAGTGACTATAGAACAGGTGACAGGGAAGCAAAACTTGGCAAAGTGCATGATAATGAAGAAAGAAAAGAAAGCCATGAGACAGATCTAAAGGATCACACAAAATATCACATTGTAGATACAGAAGCTGGCTATGGGCTCTGTCTTTTTAACTCTACAGTTCCCACAGCAGGGTTACTTTTCTTCCCTTATACTAGCACTTTGGTTTTATTTGAGAGAACCTATCATCATTTTTAATTTTAAGTAGATCTAGAAAATTCTTTTGCTTGTTAAACAAGGTTCCATTATGCTGCCTTTGCTGTAGGTTGTAATTAAAACCTGTAAAAGATATGGGGGAAATGTATATAAGTATGCGTGACTAGAATTCTGCATGAAAAATGATCATGAGTAACCACACAGGGCCTTTGAAATGTGCCAGTTACTCTGTTAACCATCCTGCAAACATGGTTTCCTTAATGCTCCATCAACCTGACATATGACTGTCATCTTCCTATTGGACATAGAGAGAACGTGGCACTGGAGAAGATGATGCCCCCAGAGCTAGCAGGTAGCAGAAGCTGGAGTCCAGTAGGCCGACCTCAAAGCACTTGATTTGACTTAGTGTGTAATCCTGAGGAAAAAGAAATAAAATAAGATAGAGGAGTCTGAGAGAGCTTTAAACTTTGTTCAAAATGTTAATTAAGAGAGATGCTTTGAGAGGCTAGAATAGGCCCATGTCCTAGAGATAAAGGAGAGCTTGGGGTCTCCTAAGACAGCCCACACTTTCTTTACTCTATCTAAAGATGTACAGGAGTCCCTGCCATGAAGACATAAGATATATTGAAGGTTGTACCACCCAAATCAAGTCTGGCAGACAGAGAACTGTTGGTGGTTGCCTTCCCTCTGTGGAGTCTGAGTTGGCCTCCAGGATTGGGCTTTTTTTCTTTGCACTGATGTGTAGGAAAGTTTATTTACAAAGATTTATCAAGAAGTATTAGGGATCAGAAGGACCGGGAGGGAGGTAACTTTGGAAATCACAGGCTAGCTTACTCTCCCGACTTCATTTTTATGAATGGTGATGGAAGGATGTTTTGTTAGTACCTATTAGAGCCTCTAGTGTCCATTGACACTCCCATGCTGTAGCTCTCAGTAACAAATAGTATGTGCAAGTGTCTGTGGGCTGAGCAGGGGGAAATCAGCACATTCTCTGGGACCAGGGAGCGTTCTGGAGCCAGCATGGAGACAGTTGAGAAGATGGAGTGCTGGAGAAGAAGAAAATGACAACATAGTCTTGTCTGAGCATGTTCTTAGGGATGAGAGCTGGAGCCCCATTATTACAGCTTGAGATCCTTTCTCATGTGAATAGGTCTTTGGTTTCAGTGGTTTGACTTTGCCATTTATTTGCTGTGGGTGTCTGACAGCTGGTCTAGGGACTGTGTCAGAGATGCGGAGGAGTGCTTGCACCCAGCATGCAGTAAGAGATTTGCCATTGGAAAAGCAACTTCCCTTAGCACACACCTTAGCAGGGACTAGAGGAGCCAGTGAGATAGCATGTTCAGGACTTCCATGAGACTTGGTGCATAAACCTAAGTGACAGCTCTGAGCACTCATAGCAGAGACCGGTCAAGGTCCCCTTCTCATCATCCCACATCCTTCTTGCCATGATGTCATCCTCTGGGCTCCCTGAATCTCTGGAGACAGCTTCAACCTATACCCTGCTCTGCACATCATAAAAGGAAAACAGATAACAGGTGTGATCCAGTAAGAGCTGGAAGGGCAAGAGGCTGCATGGGGCTTCCCAGACTTCACCTGCAAGGTAGAGAAGTGCATCTCAGCGCTTCTGGGACAGTAATTGATTTGCAGTCTTTACTCTCCTGGAAAGTGAGAGAGTGTGGAGGGGGCTGGAATTCCTGCTGTGCTCCCAATGGCTTCGGGGATGAAATGGAGACAGGGCAGCTAGGAAAGCCATGGCAGAGGTGGGAGGCCAGCCTGAGTCACAGCCTGGGGTTGACTAGACAACTTAGTGGTGTAAAATAAAAACAATTACATTATTTTTGTGTGTGTGTGTGTGTGTGTGTGTGTGTGTGTGTGTGTGTGTGTGTGCGCGCGCGCGCATGCTCAGAAGATTAGAAGACAACTTGTGAGTAATGGCTCTCTCCTCCCACCATGTGGGTCCCATAGGCTGACTCAGTCAGGCTTGACAATGTGCATTTTTTATGTGCTGAGCCATCTCATCTTTTGCCCTTTGCAACCTTGTGTTTTCCTCTTCAGAAGAGGGGTGAAGAGTTAAAGAATGACCATAAAGCAATGAGGCAGCATGTACAAGATGTCTTCAGTGTGGAAGGCTGGACCAGGACAGCCAAGAATATGTGTTTCTCTTTGCTCCCACCCTACTGCAGACTAGGAGGACTATACAGAATACAGAGCTTTCAGTGCATAGAAAGTGCTGTTTGGACCTTAATTTGGGCTCCGTATGGGTTTTGTGGGTGTATGGAAATGAGAGTTCTTTGGAGGCTTCTATGGATTAGAAAATTTCAACAAAGAAGATGGGGCTTCATTTGACCTTGAAAGGTATACTGATCTTGGAGAAGGAGAGGAAATCACAGGAGAGTAGTGTTTTGACAAATGCCCAGATATAGGAACTTGTAGCATTTTCTATGGTAGTGAGGAATAGCGGGTTTGCTTCCATGGGTTTAGAGGGGCTGCCCATCTTTCCTTCTGTGTGCTTTTTACTCACTGAAATAGCTCATTGCCATCTTTGATCTCCTCCCTGCCTGTAATCTCTGGCAAGAGACAGTGTCTCACCCAGTTTATCCTATTGCCTAAGTCCCCTAGAGTCTAACACTCACTGGTTACTTTATATATTATCATTCTCAGTATCTGTTAGGGATTGGTTCTATGACTATTAATACCAAAATCAATGAATTTTTAAGTCTTTTATATAAATCGGCATAACATTTTCATAGTAACTGCCTGCTCCCATATATGTTAACCCTCAACTCAATGTAAGTGCTGTGTAAACAGTTGTTTCCTTGTGCTTTTTAGTGAATAAAAACAAGAAAATGGCTGTACATGTGTTCACTAGAGTTGCAATTTTCTTTCAGTAACAGAGATTAAATTTAGGGCCATGTGCATGTAATAGAAGTACCCTACCATTGCGCCACCAAACCTGAAATTGTTTTAAAAAAATAGTATTTTTAAGTCACTTGTCAGTTGAACTCATGGATACAGAACCTGTCAATAAAGAGGGTAGACTGTGTATTTTAAGAATGAGTGGATAAGAGACTAAGTAGATACATTGGGAGGGCATGTTATGATCAGACGGTAGAGGCCTTGGGTCAGAACTGAGGACCCACTGAGTAGTTTAATTATGGACACATCTCTCTGAAGAGAATGTTTTAGGGAAGGGTAACCTTATGCAGGATAGGTTGAAGGACATAGGACTTGGAGAGAGAATGTGTTGGGTAAGACTCGCAGGAGGTAAGAAGGGTCCTGGCAGCATGTAGGGGTGAGGCTGTAGACTCACCTATGGTAGGGGAGAGGGAAGAAACAACTAGGAGACAGACCAGGCAAGCACTTGCTCATGTTCTCATCCTGTTGCCTCTTTAGGTGGTTCTGCTATTGTCAGCGGCCATGTGCTACCTGCTAGTATAGGAATAGTAAAGAATCAAAAATGATTCCAAACAAGTAGGAGCAGAGGAAAAACCACAGTGTTCCACACTTTGGCCTGCCTGACCTCACCATGGAAAAGTGATGGAAGCTAGGGCTGGGAGGCAGTGGTCAGGGGACAGGGTACACACAGATCTGGGAGGGTTGAGACAGAGGCCACTTAGGTACACCACTACTAAATTCTCTTTTTCAGTTGATTTTTCTACTGTACAGCAAGGGGGGATTATTATTTTATTTTCTGCTCAGTTAAAAGCCTTGGCTGCTTAGGCTCATGGAAGTAGACAGTGTTCTGAAGACTTTTATAGATTCCTCCCCAGAGACAAGCCTTCACAGAGAGTGTATCCACAGGCATGTTTTTGCAAGAATGAGGCTGGAGGGACACTGTAAAGACTCCCTGGACATGCACATGTCTTCTAAAGATCAAAAGCCCTGACACAGGCTTCTATTTTGCTGGATTGGAAACTGAGTATTGAGAGAGTAGTAGTTAGGAAATATCTATCTACAAGGACAGAGACACTCCAAAGAAGCATGGAATCTTCTGTTACCATCTCAGAAAGTCAATCAGAAAGGATGGGAATTAACAGTCGGAGTTTCTAGTCCTGAAATCCACATGCAGCATTTTTGCTGTACATTGTTTGATTTTGTTATGACTACCAACAAAACTTTGCAGATAAAATGGGGCCGTTAGCCTGCTTACTTTCACTGGGAGATGGTGAGGCAAGTTTCTTTATTCAACCAGCCTTGAGGGCAGAAGAACCCAGAGGGAGTAAGAAGTAGTATAACCACAAAGAGAGAGGGAAGGTCCTAGTCAGTTCAAGAAAAGAAAATAAAAATGTCTCATGCTAATTCTGTGCCAACTTATAGGGGACATGGTAACTTGATATGTGGCCAAGTATTCTGGGATATTATTTTTAAATGTGCTACATTCATTTATGCTGTGAAACATTTGTTTAAGGATGCAAAGATGTGTTGCATCTTTTATGTTGCATTTGTTTAGCTCTGTGAAGCTGTTGTTACTGTGCCTGTCTAAAACACCTGATTGGCCTAATAATAAAGAGAAGAATGGCCAATAGGCAGGCAGGAGAGAGAATGGGAGGCGCTGGCAGGCAGAGAGAATAAATCAAAGAAATCTGGAAGGGGAATGTAGAGGAGCAAGCGAAGAAGGAGGAGGACACTGGGGAGCAGTCACCCAGCCATAAAGCCAGACACGGAGTAAGAAGTAAAGATAGAAGGAAATGGAAAAATGTAAGAGCTCAAAGGCAAAAGGTAGATGGGTTAATTAAAAAAAAAAAAAAAAGGGGACTATAAATAAGCCAAGCTAAGACCAGGTATTTATAAAAAGGATAAGACTACCTGTGATTTATTTGGGAGCTAGGTGGCAGGACCCTCCAAAAGCAAAAAGAGTAAAAAATCAACCAACTACGGCCAAGTATTGTTCTGGATGCTTTTGTGAAAGCGTTTTAAAGATTTTTTTTTTTTAAAAAAAAAGTATATACATGTATGTGTGTTTGAATGGGGGGCGGGGATCTGTGCATGCAGGTGTCTGCAGAGAATGAAGGTATTGAGTTTCCCTGGAGCTGAAGCTCCAGGCTGTTGTGAAGGGGTTTTCTAGGAACCAAATACAGGTCCTATGCAAGAGAACAGTATATTCTCTGAGCTGCTGAGCTATCTCTCCAGCCCCTGAGAAGGCTTTAGAGGGCACTGACATTTGAGGCCCCTACAGCCAGAATTGACATTTGAATCAGTAGACACTGTGCAAAACATTGCTTCCCATAATATAAGTGGGCTTTATCTGATCAGTTGAAGGCCTGGCTAGAATCCAAGAACTCCTTGTCCTCCAAGAAAATGGACATTCATCCAGAAGATGGCCTATGGGCTTGAATTGAAACATCATCTTTCTTGGGTCTACATCCTGAAGGTCTTGTGAATTTTGGACTTGATAGACTATACAATTGATCTGATTCCTTAAATACATTATTTTTCTCTAAAAAAAAATGTGTTTCCATGGTGATTCAAGTCCCAATCAGTTGGGTTCTCTACTCTTGAGAATCCTGAGTAATTTAGAAGCTTGGCTGACAGAGCTCTGTCTACTTCCAGTACCTCCTTTTTGAGAACTGCAGAAGCCTAGAGGAAGCACCTGGGCCAGGGAGACCCTTCAGTACCCTGTGCTGGAGCTAACCCATCACCCTGTCCTTAGTCATCTGTGCAAGAGGGCAATGGGCTCAAGACACAGTCAATTCCAAGCATTCTGAAAGTTCAGAGAAAGGCATCCATTGCCCTTCTTTGGGGATGTTTGAATGCTATTTAGAGAAAGTAGAACATACTGTTCACCAGAAAGGAGTCCCTTGACTCAACCAGTACTAGAGAACACACAGCACATTAAAGCATTTTGTTCAGCTATAAACCTGACTCTGAAGTGGTTGGTCAACTACTATGTATTATAGCTTATGTTAGTGTTTCAGTCTCAAAAGGCCAATTGACATTCCTGACTCTGAGAATCCAATGCAGAGCTTCATGGTTTAGACGATGTGTGTTCAGTAGAGAGGTTTCTCTGGCAGTTTAGATTGGGCAGAGTTGGACAAATCAGGATAGGAATAGACTGCTGGGCAGGTGCTTCAGCATTACTTGTCTGGAATAATGCAGCCTTTCTTGGGAAGCTCTTGAGGAGCTTGCCCAGTGTGGCCGCACCCCCAAAAAGTCATCATAACTCAAAATATCCATTTCATCACTCTGCTTCCTCTAGCTACAAAACAGAATAAAGCTGATTGTGCAACAAAAGAAAAGTATCAAGGAAAACATTTAAACACGACCCAGTGTCTTGGTTAACCCTGATTGTCAACTCGATGGGATTTGGAATCACCATGGAAACAAATCTCTGAGCATTTCTGTGAGAGCGTTTCTATACTGAATTAATTGAAGTGGGTAGATCCACTTAAAATGTAGGTTGTGCCATTCCATAGTCTAGGATCCCGGACTTCGTAAGAAGGAGACAATGAGTTATGCCCCAGCATCCATCACTCTCCGCTTCTCCATTACATCACCATGGCCTCTGTAACAATAGTTTGCTCACAAACTGTGAGCTAGAATAAAGCCTTTGTTGCTTAAGTTGATTTTGTCAGGCATTTGTCATAGCAACAAGAAGAGTAACAGATATTCCTGTGGAGCAAGGAAGTCACTATGTGAAGTATTCTGCAAGAGGGTTGGTACCTTTGTCCTGGATTCCAAAGGAATGCTTGTCTTATTAATACTCATGAGGGCAGTGCTAGTGACTATCTCTTAGGCAGGCTAGTTACTTCCGATCTTTTTCATGGAGGAAAACTTCCTCTAAATCAAAATGCCTTTATGAAATATCTAATATATTTGTCAGGTCCTATGCTGGAGTACAAAGGGATAAAGGATCAGGTCCCTTCCACAAAAATTCACAATGTTGTGGGAGATGGGCCTATGCTCAACATTATTAAAACAAAGGATGCCCTGATGTTACATGAGGATGCGGGAAGTCTTCCATGCATGTATGAAGAACTGTGCTTGACTAGTTCTATAACAACCTTACACAAGTTAGGGTTATTTGGGAAGAGAGAACCCTAGTTGAGAAAATGTCCTCACCAGATTGGCCTGTGGGCAAGCCTTGGAGGTATTACTGAGTAATGATTGATGAAAGAGGGCCTAGTTTACTGTGGGTGGTGCGGGTAGCTGTGAAAAAACAGTAAAGGTGTTTTAATGTAGGAAATTGAAGGAACATGTATAAACAGGTAGGGGAGTTCATAATTTTGGTACTAGGTGTTCTTATTCATTCTAAAATACTGTGGCATCTACTTTCTGTGAGCATAAAGAAATGGCAGTCCCAACCAACCTGCAGACTCAGATAACCATGTAAAACAGAAAAATAGTTGTATCTATGCAGAACATGTACAGACCTTTTCTTGTCATTGTTCCCTAAGCAATATACAATACACTATAACAACTATTTATACAGCATTTACACAATCCTAGTATCTATCTATCTATCTATCTATCTATCTATCTATCTATCTATCTATCTATCTATCTATCTTTTTATCTATCTATCTATCTATCTATCTATCTATCTATCTATCTATCTATCTATCTATCTATCTTTTTATCTATCTATCTATCTATCTCTCTCTATCTATCTCTACCTATCTATCTATCTATCTATCTATCTATCTATCTATCTATCTATCTACTTACCTACCTACCTACCTATATATCTATCTGTATCTACATATATGCTTTCATACCAATGTATTCCAATTCCTCTCTCTGTATTTCTGACTCCTTTTCCATAATTCAGTTGTAGACCATGTGAATAGTGTCTCCAGAGAATCAGATACACCGAGTAAGGGAAACAGATATGAAAGTGATTTGTCATCTAGGAAATAAGGTTTTGCATGGAATACTTTACTTTTTGGCTGTTGGTGTGTTATTTAAGGCTTTTGAGGAAACAGTAATAGTGTTTACTCGGAAGAGCTAGGTTAGTATATGTTTGCATAGGACTAAATAAAGGCCTTAAGATAGAAGACAAGGGTGGGGTACTTTTGCAGACTTGTGAAGATTTTCTTGTATGACTTTCAACTTGGCTGTGAGATTCTTCCCTCAGTGTGGTTCTGTCCTGCAGTGGTCACCACTGTGAAAAACTCAGCATATCCCTACTCTCTGATCCTATGCTTTAAATTTACCAGTCACAGTGAATGTATAAATGGTGCACTGTTTTGCAATCACTCACCAGCCATATCAGTAACAAGGACCCCTAGAGGGACATTATTTACTTTAGAATGAGATTTATATTCACGTACTTTAAGCCGACAGTATTTGTCACAGTGTGGATGGAGCTCATCATCAGCGGACTCCAGTCCTCTTTTGGTGACTATGCTGTTTGCTGGCCAATAATTGACAACTCGATGCGATGAGCTTGCATATCAGGCACTGTAATGTCTCCTGTGCCTAGAAGTCCAAAGGAAACTGACTGGAATGGCCCAGGGTACAGACTGGTATGAGTTGGTAGCTCTGGGTTCATTAAGCTGTGAACCATTTGGTTGTTTTCTAGTTTCCTGGGAGAAGATGACACAATACAGACCTCATCTCGCTCGGTGCCTAGGGTTGTCTGCAGGGTATCTTCATAAACTGTGGCTCATGACTCCAGGTTCGGTCAAGTAGCCGCATATGAGGATCGTAAGGAATTTGGCTGCTCAGAAAGGTTTCTGTAAATGCACTGACCAAAATTATTTCAAAATCAAAATCACAATGAACCTGAGATGTTTCTGGCTCAAGTAATAGAACGTGAGGCTTATAAGGAATTTGGCAGCATGAAACAATTTCTGAAGGATGCACTGATCAAAAATTAATTCAAAATCAAAAGCAGAGTGACACTGAGGTTCTCTGATTTCTGGTAGGGCTCCCTGTATTGTACTGTGCAACTTCAGCCTTGGTTCTGAACGTACAACATGAGCACAGTAAATACCATCACCCCAGGCAACACCAGTCATGCTGCATGAAAACACCTCACTCAGATTCTCGACTATTGTATGCAATGATCTATAGTGTCATTTTACTGTCTGTACAAAGTTTTCTGCTGGAAATGTAATGATTTGGTTATATAAAGTTATAGCTTTTTAATATATTTCTATTGTCATTTCACAGCTTTGTAGGTAAGTATCAAGTTAGCATATCTTTAGATTGTATTATGTTAGAATGTGTGACTTTAAAAATTGCTGTTCTAGTTGCTAACTTGAGTCTCACAACAAATCATTAAATGAATTTTTGGCTTGGGATTAAGACAATTTCCAACAGTTTTTGAAATGGCTCTAAACACATTTCTGCCATTTTGTGGTATATGTTTATGCCAGGCAGAATTCTCAGCATTCACTATTACACAATCAAAATATTGATCAACTCTAGGAATCACTGCCTTATATCTTGCAGTATCAAGTAGTCAGGACTTAACTCCCTGTATAATAACAAACAGCTACATACATCTCATTTGTATGCACATCTTCTTTTGTCCTTGAAAGTGGTAGTGTTATCATATCAAAATTGTTTCAAAATACATGTATGATTTATTATCAGTAAATATTTGATTAGTATATCTAGGTCATATATATTTATACTTGGAGCCATATAAACATTTCTGAAGTGAAATGATCGCATGAGTGTGAGGAGCCCAGCCTTGGGAGATAAGAGATCATTCTTCCTGGATCTCTTCAGGAGGAAGATCCAGCAGAAGCTGTCAGGATAGTTGCCGTGCATCTTGAGATGTTTTCATCATGGAGTTAGAGAGAAATCTGGTGCTCGGAAAGACCCCAGGAATACCCAAGGATGACCCCAGTTTATACTACTAGCAGTAGTGGAGAAGGTGCCTGATCTGGCTTACCCTGGTAATCAGATTGATGTCTGCCCTAATTGTCATCATAGAAACTTCATTCAGTAACTGATGGAAGCAGATGCAGAGATCGACAGCCAGGCTGAGCTCTGGGAGTCCAGCTGAAGAGAGAGGGAAGAGGAATTATATGAGCAAGGGACGGGGGTGGGGGGGGGGTGGGGGGGTCCAAGATCATGAGGGGGAAATCTACAGAGACAACTGAACCAAACTAGTGAGAACTCAGGAACTTTAGACTGACAGCTTCAGAGCCTGCTTGGGACCGGACTAGGTCTTCTGTGGGAGATTGTGTTGTTTCATGGTAAATAATTGTCCCACCCACTGGTTTAATAAAAAGTGCTGATTGGCCAAAGGCAGGCAGGAAGTGTGGGTGGGGCTACCAGACTAAGAAAAGCTCTGAGAACAGGAAGCACAGAGCAGAATGCCAGAGAGAATACCAGAGAGAATGCCAGAGAGAAGCCAAAAGAAGCAGAGGACAACCATGCTGCTCTAAGAAAAGGTTCTGAGCCCCATGGATGAACAGGATGAGTCATGGGTTAGATGAAGGGGAGAGAGTTAGCAAGTGATATGCCTGGGCCCTAGACTGATCAGCCTAAAACTATTGAAAGCATCTGTGTGTCTCGGTGGGACTGTGGGATTGTGGGACTGTGGGACTGCGGGTCTGAGGGTCTGCAGGTCTGTGGGCCTAAACCTTGAGGCAAGAACCAAAGTCAAAGCCAGAAACCTCATACTACAGTCTTCTACATGGACAATGGGGTAGCTTGGCCTATTTAAGGATCCCCTGGCAATGGGATCAGGTTCTCTCCTTGGTGCATGGGCTGACATTTTGGAACCCATTACCTGTGGACGGACACCTTACCCAGCCTTAATGCATGGAGAAGGGTACTGGAACTACCTCAACTGAATGAACCAGGCTTTGCTGGCATCTCATGGTAATCCTTACCTTTTTGGAGAATTTTGAGGAGGGTAGGTTGGGGGTAGGGGAAGGGCTAAGATGGGAATCTGTGGTTGGTATGTAAAATTAATAATTAAAAAAGAACTACAAAAAGATGTTTTTTCACAACTGTCTTAAACTCAGAGAAAAGCTTAAAAACAGTATAGTGGCTTTTTATGTGAATCTGCTGAGCATCATTTGGTGGCATGAACTCCCTGTACCAGGAAACATCAGGTCTGCTTCCTGTGGAAGGGCATTTTACTTCAAAGGCAAAATCTGAAGGTACAGATTCCACTTAAGTTTTTACCATTGGTCCAACAATGTCCTTTCCAGGCTCCCTGACTTCATTACTGTGGCATTTTAAAAGATTATGGACCAAATAGTTTATTGGCTGTTTCTCATGTGGGGCTTATTTGTATTTTCTTCTCAGTAGACTCATGTTTTGGATACTTGTCAAGAGTATCCCAAAGTGGGGCTTGGGGTAAAGGGTCTAAAGTTGGAGTGGTAGAGAGCTTACCCAGCGTGCATAAGGATGTGGGTTCTACTCCTGGTATCATAAAGAAGGAAGGAAAAAGGAAAGAAAGAAGGAAAGGAGAGAGGGATGGATGGATGATGGATGGAAGGAAGGAGGAAGGATGCCATCACAACGTGCTATATATAGGCCACTTTTGCTTTTTTCTCATAATGGTTTATCATCATCTAGTGACTTCGATTTCTTTAATCATTAGAACAATTAGTTTTGACAATTGACTGAAGTGGCACCTGACAGACTTATACGCCAAGATTGTTATTATTTTCTTTGTATTTGATAAGTACAGTGATATCTTGGAGTCTGTGAGAGTCTGGTGCCAGAGTCTCTCACAGAGAACAACATCTGCAGCTACTTAAGTCCTTTATTGAGTGCTATGGCATTTTCAGAGAATCCACAAACATCCTTCTTATGCTTTTTCAGATAATTTAAATGACCTGATACAATGTAAGCACAGTAGAAATATCGTGTTGTACCTCTTAGAGAAAAACAGAAAAGTCTTAACGTGCTCAGTACAGAGATAATTCTTCTTGCAAATATTTTTATTATTTTTTTTTTAGACAGGGCCCTACATATTGTTTAAGTTTGTCTTGAACTTCTGGTTCAAGCAATTCTCCTACCTTAGACTCAAAAGCATCTGGGGTGACTTACTGTAGTAGCTTTAAATATTTTTGATCCAAGTTTGATTGTATCTATGGACATGAAATACATGAACACAGAGTGGCTACCCTCTTTAGAGAGATACTGTGATTATGTACTTACTCATCAATATTTCACACTATTTTTTATTTGAAAAGTTAAAATTGTGTGTATATAATATGCTAAAGTCTATAATGTGCACACATGTGTGGAAATGCCCATGGAGATCAGAGCTAACTCTTGGTTATTGTTCAAGAGCTGTACACCTTGTTTTTTGAGACAGGGTCTTTTACTGGGACCTGAATCCACTGAATGACTGTGCAAAGCTGACTGGTCAGTGAGCCATGGAGATCCACCTGCCTCTGCGTTCCCTGCACTACCATTACAAATGTGAACCTCCATAAATGATGATGACCAGGAATCAGATTTTCACGCTACGTTGTGCAGTGGTTTGAATGACATGTACTTCATAGCCTGAGGCTTTTGAATACTTTGTCCTCGGTTGGTGGCCATGTCTGGGTATGTTTAGAAAGCATGGCTTGATTAGACAAACTGTGTTACTGGGGACAGGCTTAGAGTAAAAAGCTTCGCCTTTTGCTCATCTGTTCTCTCCTGTTCCTGCTTGAGGTTCAAAGTGTGAGCTCTCAGCTCGTTGCTCTGACTACCATGCCTGCTACTTGCTGCCTTTCTTATTAATTTGTTACCACAAGCCCAAATACATTTCTTTTTTCTGTCAGTTGTCATGATCATGGCGTTTCATTACCGCAACAGAAAAGTAACTCAGACAAGTACTTAAGTGACAGGCGTCTGTCCCTCCCCCAACTTCTGATGTAGTTTGTTGATCTCTGTTAGTGTCAGTATGGACCCAATAGTTCTCATTTTGTTCAGCAGGTCATGAACAACTACCTTTGCTTACTTTAAAGCTCAGATGATCTAATTGGCTAGTAGGAGCTCCTTCAAGTTGTTTACAGTGTCTCTTTGGAATGCCCCTGACTCTTTGGGCACATCTTTTTGGGAAAAATAAGATGGTCCTTTGTTCATTTTGTCTTTTTCATGCTTGGGTCATGGGACCAACCATTTCTCTTAGAACATAGCCCTATTTGACAGATAAAGGCATCAGAACACAGAATTGAGGTAGTAAGGACCTCTTCTACTGGGCTGTCAATGCTGCTAGGGGCTCTCATGGAAACAATGTGGATCCACCTCTCTGTCTGTATTATTTCTACTGAACTATGTGAATGGTGAAAGCCATGAATTCATGTCAGTGTTTCAGATTCCACATGACCCACTGTTCCTGTTAGTACTTCTGTATTAGTGTAGGGGTTGACAACATTGTTCCAAATCAATTCCACAACTCTAATCCTCACTCTGTCTTCATTCTGACATTTATTTCATTAACTATATGTAATCAATTTCTCATTGCTGCAAATTTAACCCCCGGCATCTTCCTTGGGTTAGTTGTGCTCTAATATTTAAACCCCAACTCTCCCCACACTTCCTGGCTGCCTTTCTCTTTAAAAATTTTTTAAATTGTCAATTTACACAATGATTTTTTTTTTTTATTTTTGAACCTGTCCCTGGAAAGGGAGATAAAAAGACTTCTTTTAATCCCAAGCAGCCAAAGCTGCTTCAGTGGGGTAGGATTATCTCTCATTAGGATACATGGTCTCGGGTTAAGAGAGATAATTACTGTTAAAAAATTTAAGTTCTCTTAGAAAGTGAGAGGGGAGAAGAAATGTTTATTCGGAAGCAACAGTGCTCACTTAAGAGCCCCACAAACACTCTTACATTACAAAAAAAAAACCCACAACAAAACAAAATTCACACACACACACACACACACACACACACACACACATACACACACACACACACACACACACACACACACACACACACACACACACACACACACACACAGTTCAAACAGCCACATCACAGTGGAGACTCTTGCATCATTTTTCCTGTGATGGGAAGCATGTCTCCTTGGTGCAGAGCCAGGGAATAACATTGTCTGCTGAGGAAAGTGCCAATAATGTAAACAGCCACCCCAAACAGCAAACTATTAAAACAAGGATTTTGGACCTGAGCCCAGGGCTTAAGTCATGGCAGAGCACATGCATTCTGAAATCACAGCCCTTTGCTATTTGTCTAGGACTCTCTATTTGCCCCTTCCCAGCATCACTGTTTGCATGAAAAGTCATGTGACTGTTAAATGACATTGATGATTTCTCTATGAAAATGTGACATAAAATTTCACTGTTTATGAAGTACTGATGAATGCCAAGTTTTCTGTACCTGGGCTACCTGCTATGGAAAATACCCAGCACTGGATATGATTAGACCTAGGACTTTTGCCAGCTTGAGAGTTGGCACACGTTGTTGTTTTGATTTCCATTTCTTTAATTATGACTAAAGTTGAACATCTTTTCATTATGGCTAAAAGCCGTTCTCGTTTTTTTTTTCTTTGAAAAAGCCTATTTATAGCCTCTGTCTATATAAACCTTTCATTGAAAGATTTTTTTCTTACTGACTATAGGTTTTTCTTTGTATATTGAAACATTAAGATGTGACTTTTATGATATAAATTATCTTCTATTTGTGTTTTCCCCAAAATGTAGTTTCTATGCTATAAAATGTGTTCATATTTGTTTTTGATGAATAGTTTGGGGTCATCTTGACTAGGTCTTCATGGCCTGAAGAATTAAAATCTCAATAAAGACTCCCTTCCCACCACCCAGCCTGAGTGACATGACGCCCAACCCTGACTTTTGCACTTTTTCTAACAGAGTCATCAGCAGAAACTTCCACAGTCTTTCCTTTGTCACAGAGTCTCCTCATGTGATTGGTACTGATCTAGGTAACGGGGAAGCAGGCTTTAGCCCTCCATGGTCTCAGTGTCTATTCATGTAAATAAAGTATATAATAATGGTCTACATGGTGTCTAATGAATTTGACTCCTTTCTTCAAATAAGCCACTAAGAATGCTTCATAAAAGTGATGACCTTGAGTTTGAGGTTAAAAGGGAAACAGATTCTTCCCAGGTGAAATAAGAGTAGGTAGAAAAGTCTTTTCCAGGCAGAAGGACTCTCTGGGGACCATCTGCCTCTGGTGTAAAGGTCTAGATCAAAGGGTCCTAGTTCGGGCCTTGACGTTATGGCTGCTGAAGGGTTTTGGGTGGGGGTGGGTAATTAAGTTTGCTTCCATTAAAAGAGGGGTGAATGAGAGATGGCAGAATTAGGTACCTTGAGACCGGATAGAAAGCCCCAGTTCCTGGGACTCTTGAGAGGGCCAGGACCAAGGCAGAAAGTAGGAGTGGGGATGGAAAGCAGAGGATGGGTGTGAACAAGAACAGCCAGAGCTAGAGCTTGTCTGCCAGCAATCCATAGTAGGGGGATAGTGGAGCTGGGGAGATGGAGACCAACATGGAGGGAAGAATCTATGAGGAGACAAATTCTAGTTTGGTTCCCACGAGAGGTCACAGCAGAAGGTAGACTGTTGGACAAGGAGATTTTGCTTTGAATTTATTGTGTCTGAGGGGTTGGTAAAACATCCTTGTAGAGTGCAGCCCGTAGGCATGTAGGCTGCAGCTTCCAAGAGAAAGCCCACACAAGAGACACAACCTTCCGTCAGTCACTAGTCCTCACTGAGGCTCTCAGAGTGGAAGGTGCTAGGATTTGGGTCTTGACTGTCTACCAAAAGCTTCTTTGCTGCACCTCTTCCAAGAGACCCTCCACAGGGGATCATCTTTGGGGTGTGATCTTTAAGAGAATTGTGAAACAACAACCCTCCACTGTTCTTTTTACTCTTCCTTTTTCCTTCATGGTTTTGTCCCACAACAGGATCTTGGCTTTTCATATTGTTCGTCACAGTTTCCAAGAAACCCAGACAACTGAGCATGGACTAGAACATCTGAAATTGTAGCCCAGACAACTTTCCCTTTCTTGTTTGGCCTGTTAGTCCTTCTCTGTCTCTGCCTCCCTGACCCCTGATCAAGCCTAGGATTTCCATGTATAAGACAAATATTCTACCACTGAGCTATATCTGCAGCTCTTAAACTCTTCCCTTTATATTTATTTACCCAGGCATTTTGTTACAATGACAGATGGTTGATAATCCAGAAGGCATGGCCAAGTAATGACATTACATCCTGGATGTTTCTTGTGTATTTGAATATAACACATGTAGTCCTTCCTAGGTACCAAGAACTTTGTATATATAACAATATATATTACTATATATCATATATAAGCATGTATGTGCTAATTTAATATACCTATGGCTTGGAAGGGGATCTCTAATTCTCATTTTCCAGCTCCTTCAGATGAGGCACTGAATGGCAATCCGTGCCTGTAGAGATGCCACTGGACTCCACTGCTGTACCGTCTGTGGACTTAGTTTCCAGCTATCCTTTCTATTTTCTCCAACGTCTTTTTGGCTTTGTATTTTATCAAAATCCAGATGGTAAACCAGATGGCTTACCAGCCTACCTGAGGTGTCATAGGGAATGGTGGCAGAGAACACAGTCTGTCTGGCCTAGAGTCTAAGGACATTCACTCCATACTGCCCTGTTGCCTTATGCAGGACACTGATTGTCAGGGTGTTCACAGGAATGAGAATAACTTCCATTTATTTTGTTTTGAGGACTCAAGGCTGTTTGCATAGACTCTACCATCTGACCTTATGGTAAAAGCTAAGATATTTGCATTGAACCTCTGGGTTGATGGAGAAAGAGCTGTGTTAACTGTGCCTCTTGGTTCTTCATGGACTCAGGACAAGAAGCAGTGTCCAGGGAGGGTCGTCAGACTCCCACACATTGTCTGCTTCAACTCTGCTTCCCTTTTCTCTTCTTCCACTTGGTGACGTTCAGTTTTGTGTTCTACCAAAATCCAGATCACATTGTAAATTTGCCATTCCCTCAATAAACACACAATCTCATTGCATAGCCACCATTGGAAACATGACTATTTCAAGGGACCCGAAACATAACAAACATATCTCAGAGGGATGTGAGAACATCAAAGCCCTCTAGGTTTGGGTCCTGAAGCAGTGTAGTAGCCGGAAGTTTGGATCCTGCAAAGCATGAACATAAACAAATATACTGCATAGGGGGTAGTGGTCCTGGCCAAGCTCACTGCCCCATGCTGGATACCCAAACTGTGCCCTAAAAGTCAATGTATAGTATACTGTTTGGTTCCCAGGGTGGCAATATTAGGAGAGAGTAGAAATGTTAAGAGATTCAGCTGGTGAGTGTTCTTAGGACACTGTGGGAATGTGTTCTTGATGGGATTGCAAGACCCCAATTGCTCTTTCTTTTCTCTGTTGTTGTCTGGCCATGAGGAGAGTGGTTCTGCTCTGTCAGAGGCTTCTGACACGATGAACTGACTCACTACAGGCACAGCACAGTCAGGCCAGTCAAACATAGACCAGAGCTCTTTATGCAGGGGTGGAGGCTGGAAACTTTAGTACAGAATGCTTATTAGGATTAAGGGCTCCTGGCTTAAATACATATACAAGAGAGCTAGAGGAAGAAGACAGCCTTGTAATTACCACCCAGACCAAGCTGCCTGAGGCCTCAGTGACTGAATCAGAGGTGGGTAGGGTCAGAAGGAGTGTCAGCTAACTATAAAAATGAATCTACAAACTAAAATTACGAATCATATTGAAAATGAACACTAGGGAAGTTGAACAACGTAACAAAATGTTGAATGTTAACTAGGCAAAACACACCTTTTAAAATGGCATACACAAGTAATATATAAATATTTATACATGTAATGTGTAATATATACATTTATTACACACACACACACACACACACACACACACACACACACACACACACACTCCTTAGCTTTCTTTAGAATGGATCTGACCACATGGTTGAATCCTACCCAATGGCATGTGAGTAGACTGATACATTCTATTTGTATATCTATCAGACCTTAGACAATACTTTCCATGTACAATCTCTTTAATTCTTCCTCCATTTACAGGCTAGGAGCTGTTGTGACCTTGGAGGTACACTGTGGGACAGAGCAGAACATTTATTTACTTAGGGGCTTCTAAAGAGGACAGTTGTCTGCCTGCCTAGGACTGTCATACAACTCCAAATACCCGCTGTTAGGTTGAGCCAGTACATTTTTCATCAATGACATAAAAAAAACCAAACCCTAATCTTATTCTGAAAAAGATTAAGACATAAGGAAAGAATAAATAGAAACAAAATATCAACAGGTGAGCATAGGAATGAATAAGGAATTCTATAAGTAAAAATAATACTAGATGGAATCAAAACTCAATAGACAGAGTAAACTTTAGATGTGACACAGATGAAAAGAAAATTGTAAATATCATTAAAATGTAAACAACACAGAGAAAAGTAACTAAAAGAGCTTGAGTGGAAAGCTAATAGCTGCAGAAGAGAGATCAAGGTATTCTAATAATAATAGCAGAAGTTGCAAAGCAGGCAGAACATGATGCAATTGTGCAATGATATATTTGAAGACATAACTGAATTTTTTCATTACTTGAAAAACTTGTTCTCAGGCTAATCGTGTACATTGAGTTAATAAAAGTAAATCCAGGGTAAATGAGATGGCGCAGCAGGTAAACCCCAGAAACCCTGAATCTGACTCCGAAACTCACACGGAAATGTTGGATGCAGGAGCACACATCTGGAATACCAGTACTCGGGTAAATGGGAGGCGGAAACTGGAGAATTGCCTGGAAATTAATTGGTCAGCTAGCCTGGAGTACTAAACATAGTAGAAACAAGACCCTAGCTTGATAAGAAGGGGAGAACCAATTTTTAAAAGTTGTCCTTTAGTCTTTACACATATGCCATGATATGTATACTGTAAACCTACACATTCTCTCTTTCACACACACACACACACACACACACACACACACACACACACGCACGCACGCACACACACACACACACACACACACACACACACACACACACACGAAAAGACATTGACAACAGATTAGATTTTAGAAATTAAAAACAACTTTCTGTTATCCACAACAGAAATTCTTAAGAAAATTCATAAAATTGTCCAACATTAACCAGGAAAAGCTATATCAGAAAGAACACATCAGTACAAGTAAGACATACAGTACACTGAAGAGAAAAAATAAATTTCAGGGCAAAATTTATTCTTGGAGATAAAGAGCAAAATTAACAACCAGAAAAGAATGGTATTAGGAGAAGGGTCATGAGTTTGTATCGTCTTAACATATTTTCAATACTTGTGAAGCAGAAGTAATAGAATTATAAAGAAAATGTGTAAGAAATTGATAGATTAAACTGATAATAAACTCAAACAGAAAAAAATCCTACACCCAACAGAGGTTAGACATGATTATCAAGTGTACTTTAGGGATTTATAAAAGTATTAGCAACACATTCATATTCTCTGACTGTAATGCAATTAAATTAAAATCTACAATTTAAGGATTATTGATGAGATAAACTCTTGTATGTGTGAACTGTGAAGCCAATTTCTAAAATAGTTTTGGGTTAAATGAAGCACAATAGAAATTCCTAAAGAACACTTGTGGCTTCTACATATGCCAATTGGTTGCTCCTTTGTTAAAATGGAAGCTTGTTGGGATTGAAGATTTGGCTCATCAGTCAAGAGCATTTGCCGAGGATCCAAATTCAGTTCTCAGGACCTATGCTGAATGGTTCACAACCTCTTGTAATTCCAGAGGATTTGATACTTTTATCTGGCTTCTAATACCAGCTCCAAAATAACTACACAGAGACTTAATATTAATTATAAATTCTTGGCCAATAGCTCAGGTTTATTACTAGCTAACTCTTACATTTTAAATTAATTATTATTTCTTTTCTATCCTCTGCCATGTGGCAGTACCTTCTTTAATGTGGCAAAGTCATCTTGCTTCTCTCTGCATCTCCATGAGACTCCTCAGACTCCACCATTCTTGTTCCCAGCATCCTCTTAGTCCAGCTGTTCCATATAAACTTTTCATGCCCAGCTATAGACCAGTCAGCAGCATGGTTGTCCTCTGCTTCCTGTGGCTTCTCTTTGGCGTTTTCTCTGGCATTCTGCTCTGTGCTTCCTGTTCTCAAGAGTTTTCTTAGTCTGGTAGCCCCACCCACACTTCCTGCCTGCTTTTGGCCAATAAGCGCTTTTTATTAAACCAGTGGGTGGGACAATTATTTACCATGAAACAACATAATCCCCTACAACCATTCTTGCTACCTAGCCTCTCCGAGGCTGTGGATTGCAGCATGGTTATCATTTATTTTACAGTCAATGTCTTCTTTTGAGTGAGTGCATACCATGTTTGTTTTTCTTGGTCTTGATAACCTCACTAAGAATGATTTTTTTCCAGTTCCATCCATTTGCCTTCAAATTTCCTGGTGTCCTTGGTCGAGGGACATCTAAGTTGTTTCCAGATTCTGGGTATTATAAATAAAGCTGGGTATTATAAATAAATATAGTTGATCAAGTGTCCTTGTCAGGTGTGATTGAACATCCTTTGGATTTACGGCCAAGATTAGTATAACTGGATCTTGTGGTAGGTTGATTTCCAGTTTTCTAAGAAACCGCCACACTGACTTCTAAAGTGGTTATACAAGATTGCACTCCCACCAACAATGAGGGAGTGAGGAATCTACAAGGGGAACCGCAGCTTAGATTCCTTGCAGTAGCTGATACATACCTTGGCCTGGCCATCGCCTGTGACTAGATTGGCGCCTAACCCAATTATCATCAGAGAAGCTTCATCCAGCTACTTATGGAAACAGAGGCAGAGACCCACAACCAAATAGTAGGCAGAGTTTAGGGAATTCTTCAGAAGTAGAGGATAAAGGATTGTATGGGCTAGAGACTCAAGAACACAACAAGAAAACTCACAGAATTGACTAACCTGGGCTCATAGGAGCTCACAGAGACTGAACCAACAACCAGGGAGCCTGCATGGGACTGAACTAGGCCCTCTGCTTATATGTTATAGTGTGTAGCTTGGTCCTCTTGTGAGACTCCTAAGAGTGAGAGCAGGGCCTGACTCCAACCCTTTTATGAGCCTTTGGGAACCTACTCCTCATACCGGGTCACCTTGGCCAGGCTTAACACATGGGGAGGTGCTTAGTCTTACTGCAACTTGATACTCAGGGGAGACCTGCCCTTTCCTGAACAGAAATAGAGGAGGAATGGAAGGGGGGGCACAGGATGGAGGGTTGGGGGTAGGAGGGAGGGGCCGGGTAGCGAGGAGGGAGGGGAAACTGCAGCCAGAATGAAAAAATAAATACACATAAATTTATTTTTAAAAACAGTAGCTTCTTTTATTGCCTCAATACATGTGCAAACAGCTCCTGTTATCTTTTCTCCATCTTCTAGCATCCGACTTTCATGTTTTTATAGTTTGTACATTTTTGTTCTTTGTCCATGATGGCATCTACTTTTACCCTGAAAACTTGCCATCTCAGTGATTTCCAGCTCTCAGTGATTTTTCTTGATAACATTCCAATCCCAATGACGTCTAACCCATTCCCCCTTCCGTACTGTATCCCCTCTTCTTTGTTGTTTGTTTGTTTGTTTTGTTTTTTGGAGACCAGGTCCTGCTCTTCTGGGCTGTTGGCCATGAATGCACAATCCTCCTGCTTCAGCCTCCAGACTACTCGGTATCGTGATACCTCACTCCTAAGTATCTCTTTCACCTTGGTATTCCAAAGTCTGAATTTAAAAATAATAATGCTACTTAAAATCGTCCTTTCAAAGGTCCTTCTTCCCTCTGTGTGAAAACAGTCTTTACACTTCTCACTTTGTATCTGTTGTCTTAAGTATTTTTCTTTTATTAACCCCCTTTAAAAAATTTAACTTCTTTACTGATTTTTTTGAAAGTTTCACACGCACCCCAATTCTGCTCACCTCCCAGCCTTCCATATCCTCCCCCTCCCCCTGTTAGCAACACCCCCCACACACAAAAGAAAAAATTTAAAACCAAACCCAAGCAAAACAAAGAGACAAGAAAGCAAACGCATAGCAAACAAGAGCCAACCAACTAACTAACCAACCAAACCAAACGTCCCAAACCTCTTCCCTTTTCCTTCTTTCCTCTTTAGCACATCTTCTTTGATCCTGGGGCCTCAGAGCGTCATATTGTGCTCTCTTTTCTCCCATCAGCTTTACCAGCAAAGGTTCATCGTAAGGAGTCATTGGTCTGGTTCAAGGCCTCTGGTTTCTGGTACACTGTCATCACTGGATCCTCACCAGAATTCATCTAGGATTTCCCACACCTGCCCTGAGTCTTAGAGATTCTGTGGTATTGTTTCACAGGAATAGTCCCTTCATGAGCTCCAGCAGGTTTTAGGTGGAGTAGATGATAGAGTTCACTACTCCAAGGCCCAGCTGTGGGCCTGAGTGGTAGGTAGCTGAGCTGATTGATCAGTCTGCGCCACTAGGTCGGGCACTTGTCTCAGTTCATGTCGTCAGAGTCATGTCTGTCACCACAGAGTTCACCCTCTTCTGTGGTGAGGGGTTGGCCATCTCTCCTGAGTGCAGGGACTGGCTTTCCTGTGAGGGTCAGGGCCAGCTCTCTTGCTGCAGCGTCCAGTTAGAGGCAAGGCCAGCTTTTGCTGGGCCAGCCAAAGACAGGACCAGCTAAGCATGATTCTCTGATTTTATCTCGCATGGTTCCTATGGGCCTCTGAACCACGGACACAGGCTTGGCCTTCCAAGGTAGTTTTGGTCTGGATGATATCCTGGTTCAGTGTGGAAGCAGTGGCTACTCAGGTCTGGATGGTTCTAGTGAGAGCATGGTCCCCTGGACATCACCAAAGCTTCAGGTTGCAGCTCTAACATTAGGCCTCTATGTGACCTTTGGTGATTAGCCCTTGCTTTTCTGGATCTTTTGAATAAGGGCTAGTCTTGGAAGACTGGGCTCAAGATGCTGCCCAGGAACATACTCCTTTCCAGGTGAAGTAGCTTTGAATCTGCTAACCCTTTTCTGACCTCTAAGCATGCAGGTGTCCTCAGGCTTCTGTAGGGATGTGTGCACCTGCAGAGGTTAGGTCTCTCCCCTGGGGGATTTGGATCCTGGTGAAGCACTCTCACGGATGTAACATCCTGTGCTAATGAGTCATGCATTGCTTAATGATGGGGAAGCATTCTGAGCAGCAAATTGTTAGGCCAGCTTATCTTTATGCATATACAGCAGTGTATTTTCTACAACCCAGATAGATGAGCTAGCCTACTGCACACCTAGGCTATGTAAGATTGCCTGGTATTCCTTAGCTTCAAGCCTGGACTCAGTATTACTGAATACTGCAGGCAACTGTAACACAACGGTAAGCATACTGTGTATGTAATTACATGCAAACATAGAAAAGGCACAGCCGAAGGAAACATAACAATGTTCATCTCTGGCACAATCTCATCATGGCATTGTCATGGTAGGTGTAACCCACTGCTGATGGGAGCATTGGTAGCAGGCCCACAGTTGTATATTTTTCCCCCAAGAGGTATGTAATCCTACAAGCAACAGCTGTTGTTGGCTTGGCTATCCCAGTGGTATGCCCCAAGGCTGGAGAGAGAAGGAGCACAGGATATCCTCCAGACTTGGCCCCATTCCAGGAAGGAACCTAGTGGCTCTGTATTCCTGGGAGTGTGACAATGTTTTTCCCAGGCTCAGCTTTGGCAACAGTTTCCTCAACTTTTTTTCCACACTGATCCACCTTCCCTCTCTGTCGGATTCTGGAATATTCTTCTCTCTTCTGCTTTCTCCCTACTGTCCTTCTATATTATGGAATTTAAGAAGAGCTTGGCAAGAGTGTTCATTTGGGTTCATTTGGAGCTGAACATCAGAGTATTACTGGGAGGAAGGACGTTCTCAGTGTGTTATCACCCAAACAGGATAGCCAGGTGTCCATCAACTGGAGGCCATACACACCTCACTACTCAGCCTTGGAAAAATTCTCAAAGGATGGGGCGATTTCTCTGTCTCTCTCTTCTCCCTTTAAAAAAGAAGACAGCAGATGCTTCTGAAGTGTTTTAACATGTGGTCAGTCCTAGAGCCTGGTCTACAATGATGACATCATCACCATCAATACAAATATACAGCCCCTCCCCCCCCCCATCCCCCTTGACTCTCCTTGGTCCCAGTGATGAATTTAGGGAGCTTGCTCTTCTGGATGCCCTAGGTTCTGATAGGCAAAAAACAAAGCCATGGAGATGGAGGCCTTTCAGACTGGCTTTGGGAGAGCTGTGAGAGAACTGTCTCATGTGGGCTAAGGGTTAGGCCACAGAATGGAGGAATGTTGCACCATCTCTAATGACCCATTTAATCCAGAGTTTGTCTGTCTCCACCCCCAGTCAGCTGAAAGTGCCCTAATTAGCCAATCAGAATGGCCTTGAAATGAAAGATTCCTGTCCAATGTATCATCTCTGAAAACAGCTACTGTGGAAATTGCCTATTGAACAGCAAACTCCCCTTGCTTGCCTTATGGGGTGCTGGTCAGATGCCCTGATATGTCGGACCCCCATTGTGATTCCTTGTTTCCCAAATAGATGCTATTTTCTTTGTACCTTGTGTCAGTTTCTCAAAGTGCTAAACCAGGGAACCCAACTTCACTTTTTTTGGGGAATGTTTTTACTATATCATACGGGAAGCCTCCACTTATAACTTGTATTTTCTCATTTTGAAGGTTCAGGGCTTGACCTTTAGGTTATTGAGAAAAAAGGAATTGGAAAGAGACACTTCACCCCCACCTTTGTCACCGTCAAGCTAAGCTGGCAGGGACGTGTTCCAGTTTAGGATTGCGTCACTGGCAAGTGTTCTGGTTTTCCTTCTTTGTCTTAACCTTTCTTTTCTTTTTTTTTTTGTTTTTGAGACAGTGTCTAACTGAGTAGCCCAGGCTGGACTCAAACTTGTAACCCTTCTATCCTAGTCTTCTGCATACTGCCATTACAAGTATATGGCATACCATGATACACTTTTAATAGAAATAAACTGTTTTCTATTGTGAAGCTAGGGACAGAAACCATAGCCCTGCACATGCTTTACCAATGGGGTACACCCTTAGACATACCAAGCACCCACTGTTTTCTTTCTTTCCTTCCTTCCTTTCTCCCGATCTTCTTACCTCCCTCCCTCCCTTCCTTCTTTCTATTTTTTAAATTCACTATATCATACCACAGCCTTGTCTGGTCTCAAATTCCTGGCAATTCTCTTGCCTTAGTCTTCTGAGTGCTGGGATTAGAAGCATGTGCCACCATGCCCAGCCCTTCTTTTCTTCTAACATCATTCTCTCTGTGACATGCGCATTCTCAGTTTAGATACAGGGGCTCTGGTGTATTTATTTGTTGCACATAGCTTAGAGTGGGATTAACCATCCCCAGGCAGCTCCAAGTCAAGACTGGCTCATCTATTCATGTAACAGCTATGTGTTATGTTTATACTATGAGCCATATCTGAGCGCCATTAGGAAATGGATGAATTCCTTCCCTCTGAACCAGCTTTTAGAGGTTTAAACTAACCCAAAGGGAAACTGAAGAATTGGATAAAGGACAAAAAAGGCCATGAGACTCCTCCTCTGGTGGTGGCATTGAGCACAGTGCCTGGCACTGGGCATCTGTTTGTCAAATAAATGTGTGTTCCATTCCAAAAAGATTTTTGATGGCTCTACTTCCTAAAAATTAGATGCCACATTTTTTATAGCTCTCATCTTGGGATATGGGCCAGCAGCATTTATATGAGATGCCAAGTTGAAGGCTTGGCTTTCTTAGTTACAGAGGGGAACATTTGAATATACTCTAGCAATTGTTCAGATCCTGACAATTAAAGTGGAAAAGGGGGAAAGAGAGAGAATCCTCTTAGCAGCAGGATGGGAAAGACACTGGTTACTGGCTAGGACCACAAAACAAAAAGCGGATTTCTCTACAGCTGTGTTTGCTTTTTATCCTAGCCAAGAAAAAAAAACAAAAACAAAAACAAAAAAAAACAAAAAACTACCTGTGGGCTTTGGGGGGGTGTGTGGAGTCTTCAATCAAGTAAGTAAGTTAAGGATAGTTTTTTTTTGCAGCTACCTCCATGAAGTTAGGAACCTGGACAGCTTCCTCCAGGTAAAAGAGAATGGCAGGTCTGGAGGTACCATATGGTGCAGTGGCCAGCTCCACGCTCTAAGAAAAGGTGCCCAGGAACCCCTTAGAGTGTTTGTGGGTTATTCATCACAACTTTGTTGTGCATACCCTCTTCACTCTAATTGCCACCATCTTCTTCGTGCACTGAATGCCATAAGAAGTCTTTATCGAGTGTAGTCCTTTAAGGAGATGTGCTGGGCATGCCTTTGCCCATTTCTGGGACATTGCCTAGGCCTCTCTGAACATAAAGCTTCAGAGACAAGTGTGAGTGAATTGTGACAGCCACTATCAACACCAGCATGCAATCATTCTATTTGAAGAGGCAGGGTCTTAGAAGAGCCAGTGACAGACTATGTTCTCTGGAAGTGATCTGCAGGCTGGAAACTTAAAGGAAGCAACACTGGGCACAGTGAGAAGCCAAATGGAACCAGAATATTGCAATGCCTTTGAGTCATTCATGGGGCTGGAGTGGCAGTACAGGTCAGGATGTGGCTTTCCTGGGAATGTGTGGCACACCAGACCCCCTACCACACAGTAGTTCTTTCTTCCAAGGCAGATGTGACAAAGATATGCAATGTTAAGTGAGACCATAAAATCTCCATTGCCAAGAGAGCTCTGGCTCACTAGCTCTTTGTCTTAGAGAAATCACCTCCCAAACTCTGACCTCTATCTCAACATTGCTCAGAATCTCCATCTTCTGCCTTGACTTGCTACTGGTTGAAAATCCCAGGATCTTGCAGAATTTTACCATGTCAGATTTTGTGTGCTCAACCTTGGCTGGCCGTGTCAGCCTAAACCCTCCTGGACATCTGACCTCAGTGTCTTGGGCTTGACTTTCATTTTATTCCCTTCACGCAAACCTGCCCTTCCAGGTAAGCAGGCAGAGCTCCTGGACATGAGCTCTGGATGGAACCCTGCTCTGTATCTGGGAGGAGGGTCTGTACTGGGAACAAAGCCTCTGCACCTTCCCAAACAGCTCAAGGAGGCAAGAGGATGTGGTCTACTGCATTAGAGAGAGAGAGAGAGAGAGAGAGAGAGAGAGAGAGAGAGAGAGAGAGAGAGAGAGAGAGAGAGAGAGAGAGAGAGAGTTGGAAGTTACTCTTTTCTTCCTGCCATTTATTTTCTTCATTGACTTATGAGAATCTTTTGGACAGGGACAAGGACTGCCCTGATCAGGGATTTCCATCTGTGAACCAAAGCAAATCTTTCCTTCTGTGAGGTATTTGGTCATAGAGACATGGGAAGCAATTAATACAGTAATTTACAATTACTTGCAAATGTACTATCAGTATTTAAGTTTTTTTCCCTTAGAGTTCAGCGTTACATTTTAAAAATCTAACTAGTTATTATCTTGACATCTATTGAACACTTTAGCCATATTAGACACACATGTACTCATAAGCATTTCAAGAATCAGAATTACTATATATGTCCATGTATAAAACCCAGTTTCTTTATAGAGAATGACAGCATCTCTTTCCTTTACATTATATTTTTATTAATAAATAATAATATAAGATTTACAAGATAATATTCCCCTTGGCTATGGTTTTGTCCTCTGATAGCTTTGGAGTCATTGCAGATTTCTCTGTTCACTCACTCCCAATCAAAGGTACAAAGCAAGACAGTACTGTGGAGAATGTCATTGCTCTCCTGGGGGGAAGATTTTGGAGGAATGTTGACATGCGACCCAGTTCTTGAAGGACTGATGGCAAGCTTGGCCAATTGGCTGGAGTGGAAGAGAAGAGAGCAACCTTCATTTGCAATGCAAATAGCAATTAATGATACTCATTTCTTGCAGTTGCTTGTTGGATCTGTCCTATGTCTTCCTTGTTCTGCCTGCCCCTGTTCAGGCCTGAGAGTCATGTACTAGCTTGCCTCTGCCCCTCAGTACATCCTCAGCAAGTAGCCTTGCCTTCTCTGTGCCTTGCCCTGCTTCCTGCTGAATGGACAAGAGAGTTATCCTGAGAGCTCTTTCCTCCACCTCTGTTGTCCATAGTTTTCTTTCATCTGTGATGTATAGGATAAAACCCATACGATATTTCTGGAACTCAACATCACTCTAGTCTGTGCTTTCAACTTGCTTTCCTATATTTATTATTATATTATTAATTATGATTATTTTGAGGCAGCTGTTTTTTTTTCTTGCCAAGAAGATCTGCTTGCTGTTCCTTAAACTTATGCAGGAAGCTTGAACTGGCATGCCTTTGTTCATACATTGCTTTTGATTTCTCTGAAACTATTCTGATCTTTTTTTGAAAGATTAATTAAAATATTATTTGTGTGTGTGTGTGTGTGTGTGTGTGTGTGTGTGTGTGTGTGTGTGTGTAGGTTGGTAAGTAGGTTAGTCAGAGGATAACTTGTAGTAGTCTGCTTCCACTGTGTAGGCTCCAGGGACCAAACTTGGGTCCTCAAGCTTGATGGAAATCACCATTTTCTTCTGAGCCATCTCGCCAGTTCCCTTTGCAAGGTTCTGAGATTATTAGAAACTTTTAAAACTGCCCAATAGAAGATCAAATTTATTTATTATGTCAATCATATTGTTCTGAAATCCATAGACATTGTAAACTGGCTAAACTGAGCTGATGACCAAATGTATCACTTTGTAGATCTATTCTGGGAGGATGGATGGTCATGAGATGGGAACTCAAATCCTTGTACTTACGTTCCATCAATGAGACACACCCTCAGCCCCTGGTTTTGTAGAGATACGTTCTCTCCCAGTCATTCTGCTCCATCCATACAACCTCATTTTCTTTTCCCTTCTCTCTCTTCCTTCTTTCTTATTTTTCCCTTTACCCTTGCTTTTCCTCCAATTTACTGCTTTTCATAACCTCCTAACTTGTATTAATTATTAATTCATTTTAAGTTAATTGCTCATGCCTTATAAGTATACTTGTGGTTGTTTGTCTTATAATGAATTTTTTTTTATGTGCACTGCTTTTATGGAAGGTCTGTCTGCTCCATGACAGCAAGAATTGAATTTCTTTGCAGACTCTAGAAGAGTTTATAATTAAGACTGTGATTGTATACTGGTGTCCATGCACAAACTGGTTTGGGTCTGGAATGAAGTGAGTATAGCTCAGAAAACCAGACTCATGATTGTCAAGCACAGCAGGTGCTCATTTCACTTAAAAGGGAAATGGTAAGGTTGGGTGCTGTAGAATAATCATTCTGTGCACTGTGAACATGCATTCCTCTTATCAATTAATGAAGAAACATATTGTTCTATAGTAAGGCAGGATAGAGTTAGGTGGGACAGTCAAATTAAAGATACTGGGATGAAGAGGAGCAGAGTCAGAGGAGAAACCAGCCAGTAGTAGTGTGGTCCCAGAAACTTTCCAGAGTTGGGGTGGTAAACATGGCTCCCAGAGCTGGCAGTAAATGTACCTCTGCCTTAAGACTAGATTTTCAGGGAACTAGGGGTAGGGGGTAATGAGCCAGAACATGTAGTATGAAGTTTCTGGCTCAGTCTAGCCCTGAGATCTGAACCTGCCCACAGCTGCTTAGCTCTGCCTAATCCTGAGGTCTGTAACAACAATCCCAAATTACCAAAAAAACCACAAGAAGCTTTTATTATTTACATGCTGTTTGGCTTATGGTTCAGGCATATTCCTTGTAAGCTAGCTCTTTCATCTTAACTATGTCTTGCCACATGGTCCATGGCTTACCTGAGTTCCTTTACATCTTCCTCTCTTAGCTCACACATATCTCTATCTCCCCCTGACTCTACCCTCCTTCCCCTTTATTTATGTTCAGATTTCCCACCTGCTTCTAAGCTGCCTTTCCATAGGTCAAAATGGTTCTTTAATTATCCAATAATAATTCGCAGCATACAGAAAGACATCCCACATCAAGAACCAGCATGCCATGATCTAAGTTGCACAACAGTTTGCTTTTGCTCACATAGACAAAAAGGGTACAGATACATGGTAAAAACAAATTAAGTCTAAAGAGCTCTAAATGGGTCACAATATGTTTAAGAATATGTGTAGACTTGAGAGAAAAAAGAAAAATAATATATACAGACTTTAAAAAATAAAAAATATTTAGTTGTTAAGTATACAGTGTTTTGCTGGCGTATAAGCCCACATGCCGGAAGAGGGAACCATATCTCATTATAGATGGTTGTGAGCCACCATGTGGTTTCTGGGAATTGTACTTAAGACCTCTGAAAGAGCAGCCAGTAATTTTAACCTCTAAGCTACCTCTCCATCCTTGAATAGATTCTTAGATTTTAAAACATAGTTTTAAAATAAGTCCTTTAAAAGAAACAAATTAATAAAAATAAAATAAGCTACATAAAGATGGGAAATACACAGAGAATCTGGATCTTGTATGATAATGTGTTCTCTTTGAACTTTTTGGCTGCTAAGAGACATTAGATTATGAAAACATTGGATTTGTATATTTTAAAAGCACAAAATTTAAGACAAAAGATATGTTACTTTAGGGGAGAGGTTATTCTTTTGTTTCCACAGGAAATGAGGAGCTATGGATTTATTCTGAGTTAAGGAAAATCAGGTTTGATTGAGGAAGACCCCCTGAAAATCCTGACTACAAACATAAAAAAAATACCTAAAAGAACTACAAAGCATGTGAAGTATATTTTACCTGTTCAAACACATAATCACAAATCATCTTTAACTGACTTGTATACATGCACATCTAAACTTATACTAATGTAGATAGATATGTTACCTGTAAGAGTTTATATATTTTCAGAACAAGGGGACCAGATCCCAGTGAAAACAATGACCCAGATGATTCAGCATACAAAACAGCGTATAGGCTGTTGACAGAGATGATCTATCCTCACAGAACACTAGAGCTGATACTAAACACGTATCTTGATTTTCTCAAGCTTCCCTCAAAGATTACCAGTGCCTCCAATCAACAGAAAGTAGTCTAGAAAACTATGCCCATATTCTCAGAAATGGGTTATGGGTATTTATTATCATTTAAGGGGGTTGGCTGCAAGATTTTATTGGCAGGAAAAAGTGCTGAACAAAGGAGGTTAGATTCAGGGATCTCATTCTAAAAAGGGGGGGTATAGAAATGATAAGGTAAAAGGGTAGATTATTAAATCTACTTTAATGCAAAAAAATTATTAATCTTAAATATCTTGCATTGGTATGTATGTATTTTGGTTTATTGATACAAATTTAAAGTTAATTTTGTTATATCATATATGTGTATATATGGGTATATATACATATATATGTATATATTCTCTTGTTTGCACTATGCAGCTCATTTAAAAATGTAATGTATAATTAAGAAATATAGATTAATAGCCATCTATCATACTCAGACTTATAGTAATGTTGGGTATGTTTTCAAAGTCATACACAGATATATTTAAATAGATGGTCCTCAAATACCTCAAAGATATACAGAATATGACATTTTATATGTTTAGTAACCTAAGGCTTTTCATGACAGTGAGAACATCTGCTCCTGGAAACATTAATCTACCCCAGAAAAAATGATGGGCCTCGAAAAAATTCCATATGGACTATGCTTTCTTTATGGCAAAAGCAAGCTATGTGGGCAAAGAAACAGCCCTTGCTTCAATTGCTGATAGTTACTGTCCAAACTGAACCAGAAGGACACAAAAAAGAGACTGCCAAACTTTGCCAAGACAAGGTAGGACATTCTGTCTAAATTCCCTGATTCACAGGAAAGTCTATCAGATATGCTAGGCTTGTTGGCCAAAGCTAGATGGCCCAATGTTACTGAGAAGCTTCTGGTCACAGTCCAAGCAACTTGATGTTTCTGTAATTAGGTAATATTTAATCTTTCTGGGGTTTTTGATGGAATTGAAGACTAGATAGTTATAGTTTTCCTTAATTATGATAGAAGATAAATTAGGTACAAAACTTTGGAGTCACAAAGTTAAGATAAATGATAGAATATTTTCACTAATGTAACTAATATTTACTTAATAACATATATACATATGTATATGTTATTAAGTATGTAATATATGTAGTATGTATATTATGTTATTAAGGTTAAAACCTTCCTTTTTAATTAAATGAAAAGGGAGAAATGCTGTGGAATAATCTTCTGTACAGTGTGAATATGTATTACTTTCATTGGCTAATAAAGAAGCTGATTTGGTTATAGCAAGGCAGGATAAAGTAGGGTGGGACAATTAAACCTAGGATACTGGGATGAAGAAGGTCAGAATCAGAGGAGATGCCAGCCAGTTGCTGAGGAACCAGGACATGTAGAAAATGAGGTAATAAGTCATGAGCCACATGGCAAAGCATAGACAAGAAATATGGGTTAGTTTGAGTTTAAGAGTCAGATAATAATAAGTCTGAGCTACTGATTGAGCATTTATAAATAATATTAAGCCTCTAAAAGATTATTTTGGAACCAGTAGGTGGGAGAGAAACATCTCACAACAATTGGGTTCTATAGAGTCCTGTATTGTGTCAGCCCCATGAGGTATAAACTGCAGGCAAACCTGGCCAGCAGAGCCACACACTACCTTGCCAGAAATGGAGGCAGAGAACAGATGGAATGTTACATGAGATAGTTGTTGAAGCATTGGTCCATAATATAAATCCTTCCATTTATAAGGGCTATAGTGGCCTACAGATTAATAAATACAGAAGGTTTGAATACCTTAAGAGTCAGTTTTAAACCTTTTATCCCTCTATAGAAATCACAAACATCAGCATAAATACAAAGCAAACTCAAGTCCTATTGCACAACACATCCCTCATGGTACTAGGTATGTGACTCAGCTTTGCAGCACTAAACGAGAATGCCTAAAAGAACCAACTTAAAAAGAAAGAAGTTTTATCTGTACTCAGTGATTTAGAGGTTCAGTTTGTGGTCAGATGATTTCCTTGCTTTCCGGACTGTGTTGAGGCAGCACACTACAGTGGTAGCCTGTGGTAGAGGACACTGCTCACCTCATGTGGAGGAAGCCACAAAAGATAGATAGAAAAGGCTGGGGATCCATTAACTCCTTCAAAGGCATGCTCCCAAGAACCCAGCTTTCTCTCACTAGGTAGCACCTGCATCCCTTAAAGGCTCTGCCAGTTTTCAGGAGTGTCACAGAGTAGGAGTCAAGCCTTTTAACATGCTGGACTTTGGGGACAATTATCCAGACTGTCATGTCTGGATTAGCTGGACCCTTAAGAACAAAACGAAATTGGCTTGCCATTAAATAGTTACGGAAAACAAAAGAACATTGAAATCTGGGGAAGATGGCAGACGTGGCTGCACATGTAGCCCATAATTCTTCAGATTTACTGGAACCTCTCTCATTCCTCTCCCCCTAACAACCCTTCTGTCGTCTGTGAGGAGCACACTCATCATGCTTCTATGACGGAGTAGATTTTTCCAAAGATTTGTGGAGAAAGAACAGTTTTTGTTACACAAGAGCATCAAACTGAAAATTAATCGTTTAGGGTTTTGCCACTTAGAAGAAGATGGAAGTTTCTCAAAAGTCTAATTTCCGGATCTTTCCTCTCCTCCCCTTGGTCTCCTGTACATAATGAGATCAGTTTCCCTACCCTTTCCCTGGTCAGTTTCTATTGACTCTTCGTGAGTGCTTCTGCTACCATCAGCCACTTCCCAAATTGTGGTATCATAGCTTTATCAGCTAGCCCCAACTCTCCAAATCCCTCACTTTGCACAATTTGGCTAATGTGTCCTGACTGTGAGACTGAGATCGACCAAATTGTTCCACACATTATACCCCTCTCCTGGGCAGCAGATGCAAGCTTGATCAAGTCCATTTCTCAGTCACATCCTCCCTTCCATACCTGAAATCCACATATGAGAGTGAGGTAATCAGAGCTTTACTCCCTTGCATCTGCAAACCACCAGCCTTAAGTGACTAACAGATTCCACCACTACTTCCTGAAGAAGAGAGAAGCCAGATGGTACTTCCTTTGTGGGGTAGCAGGATGTGCTCTGCCATCTACTGTGCTTTGAGCAGTGAAAAGTGGGTCAATGAAGCTGTACTGACAAGGGCCTTCCCTGCCTCTGTGAGGCTGCTTCCCTGGTCTGCTTCCTGTCCTATTGATTTCTTCTTGCAAGATGTGTCTTCATTTTCAACAGCCCAGAGCAATGCTGCTGCCCGGCTTGTGACATTGGGAAGGGGCCAGAGCTCAGCCCTAGTCTAATAGGAGAAAACCCTCAGGACACACAATGATGTCATTGAGAGGCAGATAAAAGTGAAGCTTATATGCCAGACAGGAATTGAAAAGGAAAGAAACTCCCAGCTGGTGGAATCTCAAGCCTGGCGGTCACCCTCTTTAAACCAGAAGTCCCAGAGTCCTGCCAGTCTCAAGAGAGGAAGGACTGCAGAGAAAGGTGGTGTTCCAGTTGGGGCAGCCACAATTCTCCTGCTTGGTGTTAGCCTAAGCACAGAAGAATGAAGGGAGCCAAGAGGATGTGGTGTCTAGCTGGCAGCCTGTTACTGATCGCTTAGTGCCAGCTAGGATGTCCCTTGCCCACAGCTCCCAGAAAGCCCTAAGCCCTGTTCCTTGTAGCTGTAGTTAAAGAATCTGGAGCAGTTTGTCCCCAAAGCCTGACAAAATAGGATTGTATTAGCCTCTTTAAGAGAAAAAAAAAATCAATGTTGTCATGTAAGTTACCCGCAGGTACACATCTGCCTCCTCCCTCAAGGTGCAAGTGAGTGAGAGCAGCCCTCACTGATAACTTCTGTAGAAATTGGGGATCTGAGTAGGGAGACAAACGGAGCTGGAACCTGCATTTGAAGTGGCCCTTGTGGGGGCTTTCTGGCTCTAGAGGGCCAAGGTCACCTTTTGGGAACCTTGAAAAAGCTTTGACTGACAGACCACTACCTGGGTCCTTTTCATGTTTGTAACAGCTGGGTGGATCTCCACAGAGTGTCCCAGATGTCACTTTCTTACTCATCTGGTCAGGTGTTGTCTGGCATTATCTGTCCTACTCATGTGTGCGTCCTTTAGCTCTTGCAATCTTGGGTGAGTCATTCCGGTCAACTTGCTTCCTGTTAAGAACTCATGAGTCTCCCCATTTCTTTGGGACCTAAGCCTACCTTCTAGCTGTATCTAGAAGATGAAATAATTATATAAGCCAAGAAGTGAAGAAACAGGAGATGAGATGATGGCAAGAATGGAGAAAAGAGGGGAGGAAGAATCTCTGTGTGTTGACCCTGGCAGTGTCCCATGATTCTGAAATGGGGGTGATCAACAGAACCCCGTCCTGTGGCTCTTTCTCCCTGAGAAGACAAATCTCTTTGATGGAGAGCTGCACTGTCTTTCTGAGCCTTTAAGGCTTCTTTATATGGCTATAAATGGCAGAGCTGTGTTAGGACTCTGGCTGTCTTGAAAAGCGTTACACAGAAGCTGTCCACTAATTTACTGGCATCATTAATTCACAAGACAATTCTGGGGACCTTATGGGACCTTTTGAATACTACTGCAACCTCTTGAATGACTGGGTTGTCTTGTTGATTGTCTTACTCAGGATTGCAGGGGCTGAGGTGGGGGGCCGGGGATGTAGTTCATGAGCCCTCTCTCCCTTGCCCTCCTTTCATTCTCCACCCTTAGTCTATTTCCCCCCTCTTCACAGTGCTGTGGGGGTGGGGTAGAGGGGGAAACACGTTGCTCATTTATCATATTCTTTCTAGATAGCTCTGTGGAGTAGACTTTACTGCTATATTTGAGCAGGGGAACATGAAGCTTTGCTAGACTAATACATCCAAGACCACATCATGTGAACAAATAAATCCACAATTCAAACCCAGATCTTTTTGTTCTATAGGTTCAAAGACCTATGTGGATCGCAGGGTGAAGGCTTAGTGGGAATAGTCAAGCCTGGAGGATGAGGCATAAGGAAATGGTGATTGTTGAACTGATATTCAAAGCTGGATTAGAAGTGTGGCCAAACAGACCCAGCAGAGCTGTGCATGCTACCACATAGTGGGTACCACTCAGATGCAGGTGGGAAGATGGTTGGCAATGCCTTAGGGTACCAAGGCCATGCTTGGTAGATACTTGGGGCAGCAGGTGCCAGTGTCTGAGAAGGATCACAGGAGAGCACTGCATACCATCTAACAAGAATAGGCACTGCCCTATTATGGAGGGTGGTGGCTCCAGATAAGTGGACCCAACCTGAACCCACAAGGGTCTCCTGACTGTCCTTTAAGAAAAGCCATATTCATGCTTCCTGTGAGAAATTAAGGGTCAGACAGACTCCTTGCTAGGCAGACAGATAGGGAGAAGGGCGTGGCTAGGTAATAAAGATGGCAAATTTCCAAGATGGTCAGCTTCTTCCTCAACCCTCTGATTGAGACAAAAGCCCGGCAGCCTTCGTCTCCTACCAGCAGTCCCCCTGACGATGGACTAGGTGAACAATTTTAAGGCCTGCTCAGGACATGCCACTCAATACTTCTGGTCCAATCAACTATTCTGTCTTTCTTTAAACTGAGCAACCCTAAATTAGCTAAGGAAAACCCCAAGGCCTAAAAACTCTTAGCCTTCTAGAAAAGCCTGCATTTCCTAGCTTCTGAGCCCCTCTTTCCTCCTGTGTGTCTGCTGTATGCCAGTGTTTTCTCACCCTCAATAAAAGCTTTCCTTCTGCTGCTGATTTTATCTATGCTTGAGATTTCTCTGCCGCTATCTCTTGTGCTTCAGATTTTTCCTGCCTTTTAATTTTTTTAACTGGCAGAGAAAGCAAACTCAGCTAAGACCCCTAGACTGTATCATTTCCAGACCTCTGGACGGTGCCACCTGGTTTAGTCATCAGGGATTTGCGGTTACTTTCATGACCACACTTCCTTCCTTCCTTTCTCGCGCCAAGTTTTATTCTTTGCCTTGGACGTGGTCGCATGGGTTAGTTCCTCCCTCTTTTTAGAAGTGCCAGTGGCTGAGACCCTGGGAGGCTCTCTGGGGGCCTGTTTCCTGGGCTATGGAACTCCAGGCATGGGGTTTCTCTTCGTACCAAAGTGGGCTTCCTCCGGCAGCTCCACCCCTCCAATCACGCTGAAATCTACATTGCAGGTTTAACCCGATTTCATTATGGATGACAAAGTGGAGCAGATGTCAATGTTCCAAGGTCTGCTTGGAGGCTGTGACTCAGATGGGCAGAACCTAAAGGTATAGAAAATATGTCTCCCGAGAACAGAAAAAGCCAGGTGCTTTAACCAGAGGATGGGAGGACGGTCTGACCACCAGGGCCAGCCAGGACCAACAGAAATGACTCCGGACCCTCTCTCTTCCTTCTTCTAAACCACATACCCTGGGTTATAAGTTGGCGACAAGTGTGGGTGACTGGTTTAGGTTTTTGTTTTTATTCTCTCTCTCTCTGACAGCTTCTTACTATATAACTCTGATTTGACTGGAATAGACTAGCCTGGCCTGGAACTCACAGCAATACACCTGCCTCTTCCTCCCAAGTGCTTGAATGAATGGCATGTACCACTATACCCGGCTTTAATAGTTTTCAGTGCTGGCTGTGGATTACAGAGCCTTGCACAAGCTAGACACTCTCTCTAGGCCGAGCCACTCTGCCAGCTTTGAATAACTAGTTTTGAATGAATACCAGGAAAAATGATTGAGAATTAGCACACCAGTGGCTTGCGTGCAAATCGGTCAAGTGCTATGAAGTTTATTTATTCTCTTATTTGTGTGAGTAGGGGGATGGTATATGTGTGCACATTGTATGTGGGTGTGTGCAAGCGCGTGTGGAGGCTGAGGACTTCCTGATTTGGCTCGCCTATCAGGCTGGCGAGCTCCAGGGAACCACCTGTCTCCTCCCTAGCTCTGGGATCATAGGCTTACAGCATTGCACTTGACTTTTCTGTGAATGCTGGGGATCCAAACTCATGCTCTCATGTGACGAGCACTTCAGTAAGCACTCTGTCTCCTACTACTCTTCAACATTTTAAGCTCTCTCTTACAATCCAGTTTTCATTCATGTGAATTTTATTTCCAAAACTTTTTTTTTTTTTAACGTATATTGTCAAAGAGTATTCCTGGAAGAAAGCTGTCTGCATAGACTGTTCAATTAATTAATAAAAAAAACCAAGCAAACAAACAAAAAAACTTCAGTAACTATGTAGAGTTTGGGACTAGCTGATTCTATAACTTAATTAAAATTTCTTTGGGGGCTATCTTTAGACCCCTAAAAGCTATTTCTTTCCCAACTCTGTATCAGACCTAACATGCTGACAAACAGATGAAGACCTTTGGAATCATTACACTTTACAAAACCCCACTCTCCATGAACAGAATGGCTCTGAATGTCTGAGTGCCTGATGCCTCTAGGCACAATTTCTCCATCCTGAAACCAACCTCTTTGATGTTTCTGCCAATGTATTTTTAAATTCTTTAATTTATGACTTTGTTCTGCTACAATAAAACTTCATGGCACTGGCTTCCATAGGTATATAGTGTTGGGAACATGAAGTTGAGACAACCTAACTCCATGTTTTTCATGGCCACGTTCGCTAAAATTTGACTCCAAACTAGCTCGTAATTTCTTTGCGATGAGAGAGAGAGAGAGAGAGAGAGAGAGAGAGAGAGAGAGAGAGAGAGAGAGAGAGAGAGAGAGAGAGAGAGATATTAAGTATGCAGGTGCCCGGGGAGGCCAGGAAAGAGTATCAGATCTTCTGACACTAGAGTTACAGATGGTCATGAGCTGTGATATGGATTTTGGGAACTAAACTCTAATCCTCTGTAAAAGCAGGAAGTACTCTTAACCTTTAAGCTACCTCTCCAGTCCTTATTTTACTTATTAATATTTATTTACCTAGTTTTAGTTCTTTAAACAAGATCTCATTATATAGTCCATACTGACTTTGAAATCATAGCAACCTTTCTGCCTCAACCTCCTAAATACTGGAATTACCAATGTGACCCACTATGCCTGGAAAATCTCAACAGGATTTTCTTCCTCCTTCTCCTAAGGGACAGAGGAGACACAACTTAGTATGGTCTTCAGCAACACCTAAGACATTTCTTTAATCTTTTAGGGACTTTGAAACAGGTACAACCAGATTCTCAGCTTCAGTGTAGAAAAGAATTTCAAGGTGAGCCAGCATGATGCAGAGCTTATTAAGAGGCAGCTAAAATATAGATTTTAAATATAAAGATTCAATAGACAAAACCCTCGGGAAGAAATTAAGACATAGTAGAGCACAGGTATAGATTTCCCAAAGGCAGAGCCATACTTCATTGTCTTTGTACCATCATACATATCGTTTTGGTAGGCTGGAGTTATCTTCAAAGGGTTGCTAAGGAATCCAAGTGACATCATAGGGTAGTTTCTGTTGGGCATTTGACTATAACTAATAAATCACAGTCCTGGATCACAGGGAGCCAGGAAACTAGGATATATTCTCTGTAAACAAAGGTAACAGTCTTCTCTGAGATTCCCAGAAAATGTCTGGGAGAGAAATGGAGTCCTGCCCAAGATTGGATGGCTGATGCTGTCAGCATGGTCTCCCGCAGTTTTTATCATTTATAGAAAGGACCTGTATCTGTATCTATGTTCTTCACAGCAATGCCTACTGTACTGGTTCTTGCCTCCCTACTGGAGAGAGAGAAGCTTCCACCAGACACCAGAGTGTGAGTCTCCTTTCCTGCCCATGTCTCCAAAATCTCCCCGCTCTTTAGTCCTCCTCCTCCTCCTCTTCCTCCCGTTCTTCCCAGCAGCGGGTTGCGTTATGGCATCTTCATACCTATGTAATTATAGATTGATTTTAGCCAAATTGTGTCTTTTTTATAAAGTGGCATTTTTTCAACAATTTAAAATGGAAGAGACTTTCTTCTCCTTCCCTTCCCCTCCCTCTCTCTTTTCCTCTTCTCCCTCTCCCTCCCTCTCCCTCCCTCTCTCTCCCTCCCTCTTTCCCTCCTCGTTCCTTCCTTATCTTTCTCTCTCAGGCTCCCTATTCACTATAAACCAGACTGATTCTGACTCAAAATCTTCCTGCTTCAGCTTCCTCTATACTAAGGTTTCAGGGGTGAGTCACCACCCTAACTATTTTTATTTCATGTTTACATTAACAATATGTCAGTAATATAAACAGTTTGAAATGACAATAGAAAGACACACTTAAAGACCCTTGTACTATGACTGCTAAGTATAAATGTAAAGTTTAGTAAAAAAAAAAAAAGTGTGTATATAGATTTATTCTTCTAAAAATCTGCTTTATAAACATTCAGCGATGCTCATTTCCAAGTCCCCACATACTGTTCAACAATGAATGCACTTCTGATTAGGTATGATACCGTGGCTCTGTCACATTTTGGTTTGCATGTCCCACTTTTCTACACTGAATTTGTTTCTGACTGTTCAACCCAGTGAACAGAGATATCCACCCTCACAGATGCATCCTGTGACATCAGTGACTATCTTTTGAAGTGGAATTACACTACTGAAGAACATGCAGAACATAAGGCTTTTCATCCACTCTGCTCTCTGGAAGGTAACATCTTTATATTTTTGAAGATACTGTAGCTGGGATTAAAAACATTATTTTTAGTTATGTATATGTATCAGTATTGTGCATGAATGCAAGTTCCCAGGGGAGTCAGAAATGTTGAATCCCTTGGAGTTGGAGTTACAGGCAGTTGTAACCACCTGATGTTGGTGCTGGGACTTGAACTCAGGTCCTCTGGATGAATAGTACTTGCTCAAGCCATCTCTGCAGTCCCTATAACTGAAAACTAATAGAAGCTCCTTCAACTGCTCTATCTTTCTTCTCAGGAGGCACTTGGTCTCCCTTTTCAGTTTTGAGTCTCTCTTAAATATTTAAAAAATTTTGGATTAAAAGCTTCCCATCTTAACCAGTTTTAAATGTGCACTTGAGTGCCATCAATTACATCAACGTTGCACGCAGCCATCTCCACACACATTCTCAGAGACTGTCCTCTTATAAAACCCCAAACTTAATACCCAGGAACCAACCTCCATCTGCTTCTCACAAGCCCTGGCACCCACCCTCTACTTTCTGTCTGAATTCCAGCTGTTTAAGAAAGCCCTAGTAGGGAGCTGGGCGGCATCTGTCCTTCTGTATTTAGCATAGTTTACTTAGAATGTGCTTTCCTGGTTCTGCCGTGCTGGTGCTTCTGTCAGGAGCTCCTCTTTTTAAGGCTGAATACTATTCCTCTGTTGATGGGTATGTGGCTTCTTCCTGTTTTAGTTTTTTTGGGAGAGATATTGTCATGAACTTGGATGTACAAATATCTTTTCTTCAAAACCCCACTTGCAATGCTTTTACATATATACTAAACAGTGGAGTTGTTGGGTCCACATGAAGATTCTATTTTTCATTTGGGCAGAGATCTGCCATATGATTTTTCACAGTGGCTACATGGTTTGGGCTGCCACAAGTGGAGTGTGGCCTCTAGCCTTTCTGCATCCTTACAGTGTGTTTTCTTCTGATAGCAGTCCTGATGGGTACGAGGTACAGTACCCAATTATTTGATTTGCATTTCAGCAATGAAACCATATTGAACATGGTTTCGTTATTGGCTGACATTTGCATACTTTTGGGGTGATACATATTCAAGTTCTTTGACTATTTGGAATTCAGTTTTTTTGAATGGGAACCTCCAGTTCTCATTCTTTTCCCAGGGTCTAGCAAGCTGGGTTCCCTTCCACCATGGAATCTTTACCCATTGCCCTGTGGCAAATTTAGGCAGATAGGCAGGGACATGAGTCATATAAAGTCACTCTCCTCATTCACATGGTAGGCTCCACACAACTGTAGTGTTTCCCCTCAAACGTGCCAAGATAGGAGTTTGCAGGACACATCAACTAGGGAGTGAGCTCCTAGATTATGGAGATGCTGACCTAGGTCTGTAATTGGTTTCAGGAACGCAATCTACAGATCATGCATTAGAAGAATCAGAGTTTTGGGTTTTTTTTTTTTTTTTTTTTTTTTTTCCTGAGAGATTTTCTGTAACTTTCATCAGGGTTGGAGCCTTAGATGGCAAGTCATTAAAGGCTCATATCCATAGCCTTTCGATCTGTGAGGGCTTCTCTGGCAGCTGGGGCTCTATAAGAGCTCTACTCAAATTCTTTTAAGTGGGGAATGATTATAATTTCCACTTTTGGTCCAAGTTCAAATGATAGCATCCATGTTAAAGACATAATATTTCTCCTCTAATGCTTGGACAGATTGCTTTGTTTTCTAAGCGAAAATCCTCTTGAAAGCTACAAATGCTGTAAACAGGAGTGAGTTTGTTGAAGCAAGACTGAGGGAGCTGTGCCCAGGCCCATACATTCCCCATGGCCTCTCTCCTCTTGGATCATGGCAGCAACTGTCTGGAACATGTTTTGAGACTGTTGGGGGGGGGGAACCTAGTTTTGCTTGCATCCTTCTTAAAGGCCCATAGAAAGCCCAGGGCTAGCTGAATTGGGGGTGGGTCAAGGAGTGGTTGTTACTGTGGTAACTGGGCTGATGGATCCAGGATGTCATAAAGATTTGATGGGCTGGCTGGTCTTATGTCAACTTGAATTATTTGAAAGAAGGGAAATTTAATTGAGAAAATGCTTCCATAAGGCTATAAGGCATTTTCTTAATTAGTTATTGATGGAGATGGTCCAGCCTATTGTGAGTGGTGCCATCCCTGGGCTGGTTGTCCTGGGCTGTATAAGAAAGCAGGCTGAGCAAGCCATGAGAAGCAAGTCAGTAAGCAAGAACTCTCCATGGCCTCTGGATCAGCTCTTGTCTCTAGGTCCCTGTCCTGTTGAGCCCTTGTCTTGCCTTCCTTCTAAGATGAAAAGCAATATAGAAGTGTAAGTCAAATAAACCCTTTTCTCCCCAACCTTCTGTTTGGTTAGGGTGTTTCATCATAGCAAAAGAAACCTTAACTCAGATATTTGGAAAGGACAGTGGGCAGAGAAAAGTCAGACTTGGGGGGGAGGCATACAGAGTCTGCCACACTTCCCTGTAAGATGTGGGCAAGCTGGCTTGGAAGATGGTTCTGAGGGAGCCCACAGGGCCTTGACATTGAAAGAGGAGAAATTAAATTATAGGATGTGCCAGACACAGTTATGGCAGGGGTTAGAGAACTCATTCTAAAACCTCATGTGTGGATGCATGTACAGTTTCGTGGATAGCTCACTGCTCAATGTCAGCTAACTCAGAGGAATGAGTGTGAACAGAATCTAAGGCATACTTTGATTGCCAAGTCCTCAGCTTACAGTATGGCTGCATCTGCCAGGACAAAGGGACGCCCTTTCTAACTAGGCAAAGTCACATTAAGAATCAGTGGTAGTAATGAGAGAAGTAAAGTTCCTGTTGTAATTCTAAAGTTTCTCAACCAACTCAGGTAATTGTCATTGCCAATGACTCTTCATCAGGAATAGAACACAATTAATTGCATTACCGTTTCATGTCTCAGTCCTGCACTCACTAATTTCAACAAATATTTGTTAAGGCCTTAGTATGTGTCAAGCATTATTCTAGGTGTTTGAGACTCGCCAGTGGACAGAAAGCACTATTCTCCCTCTATGAAGATGGTAGTTTCATAGGGTGAATTGATTCAGTAAACGACACACATAATGAGTGAATTAGAATGTAGTATTAGGGAACAAGGGTTATGCTTGCAAATCATGATTTCTCAGCCATAAGCCTGTTACTTCCTCCACAGTGATTTAATAGATATCCCGAGGAGGACTTGTTGAAGCCATGTAAACCTTGGTTTTCTCCTAAAACATTTGCATTTAATTACAGTGCTCATCAACAGATTGCCTGTAGCATTTTAAAGACTTATTTTATTTATATGTATGTATCTCTAAGTATGTGTATGCTATGTGTTCAGATGCCTTTGAAGGCCACAAGAGGCATGTAACAACCTTAACTGCTGTGTTTTAGAGGCAATTCTGTATTGTCTTCAGCCCTTCTAATTTTACTGGAAAGTTTCTCTAAGGAAAGTCATCACACCCACATATTTGTTTCTTTACTAATAACATACTATATTACATCAAATGACTTTATACTGATCAGTGGATTCCAATCCTGAAACATTTGCTATTATCTCGTAGCTCATAGTTTTATAGTTTGTGCCATGAAGACCTATTTCAGATTGGATCTTGTGTCTTGACAACACGGATCCAACCCTTTGAGCACCCCCAAGAGCTCTTTTCCCCACTCCTGTCTAGAAATCAACTGCTTCTCACAGAGACCTTGGTTCCTTCTCAACAGTGGACCACAAGGTGTACTCAGAGGTCTCTGGATTGCTTTTATATTCTCTTAGGGGACAGGTCTTAATAATATGAGTGTGTGTGTTCACCTATGCAGTCCACCAGTATAATTCTCAAGTTCATTATGATGCCTCTCATTCTAAATTAGATTAGATTTGACTTAGCAGTCTAAGCTGACCTCATTGAGCCTGCCAGATGTGAGGGGATGTATGGTGGCTCATGAGTGCCCCAGGATGAAGAGGTGGGATGGCTTATGAAGAATGACTATAGATTGTGGAGGACTTACCGACCTAGTGATTATTAATGCCATTGTATCCAATACTGATTTTTATTTTTAGAAAACACTTAATACATACAATAGAATATTATCAGGCTATATTGGACTACTCACATTTTACCTTGATAGCTTCTTAACTGATGACGCTAGGGTGATTAACTGACATTTGTTTGGAAGGGTGGGAGATAGACCTTCAGAGGTCTTGCCTACACTTTGTGAAAGGATTTATTATGTAGATGATACAGTACAAACCACTGAATGTTTTATAGGTTTAAAAAGAGATTTCGAAAGATGTGTAAGGACACAAAAATAAAGAGACTAGGAAGTCAGTCACACATGATACAAAGTTCTGGCTGCATGTGGAATTCATGTGGTGATATACTGTATATTTAATAAAAATAGTCTGAATATCAGAGGACAGTGCCATCTCTTCTTTTCTTAAAAAAAAAATCATGGGAATTTGTGGTCTGGTAGAATACAGATAACATCCAACAGGGTAAATGAGAAAAATCCCACAGCAGTCTGTGAAGAGGAAATAAAAAGAATGTAAAAGCTAGAGAAAAGGGGTGGAATACTTTCATGAGGGTTTGACATGACTATTGCTCTCTTGAACTCTCAGCAACTATTATTACCTACATATAGCTCAGACAAGATTGAGCTCATTGGGCAGGGCAAGGGCTCAGAAGGTCTCATGCCTCACTGAGAATATGTAGCAATTCATAGTTGCTGGGGAGAGAAGCTTTTCTGCTGTGTGATATTTTGTTTGTGTTCTGACAAATAAATCTTTCTTGGAGTCAGAAGGCTGAGCTAGCCACTAGTTACTCATAGTGGTCTGGAGATCTATGTAGAGAGGAAACAGGATCTTGGCTCTTTTCAGACTGGAGGAATAAAAGCAGAAAGAAGTAACTATGGATGCTCTCCTGTTTATCTTATCTTTCAGGTTTTACCCTGATATCTGACTCTTGGTTTTTGTTGATAAGATTAACTTCACTTTTCTTCAGTAGTGTAGCTGTCCATAAGTTGCCCATGCAACTCTTCATACCTGTAGTCCTGTAGTGATCCCAATTAAACTCATGTTCGAATAGCATGGAATCATTTATTTTGTATGTGATTGAAACTCTAGGTTGGATGTATGTGTGTGTGTGTGTTTCCCCAGGAAAAGTTAATGCAATACTGTCCATAGTCAAGCTGAAGTATAGAGAGTGAAGATACACATAGCCACATGGTTCTTGCTTCTTCGACTTGTCAAAATGGGTCTTCTGTTCATTCATTATATTGTATATCAGTATTTTCTTCCTTCCTGATTTTGGATTATATTCCATTCTGTGTATTTATCATGATGCCTTGGTTCATTCTTCAATCCTATTTCCTAAGTCCTATACATATCAATTGTTCTCAGGTTTTAATGGCTATGAACAAAGCAGCTATAAAACTACAAACAGGTTTTTGTGAATCTTGTCTTTGATCTCCGCAGAGTGAATGCCTAATATTGAGGTTGTGGGTCATGGATCAGTATCTACTTATCTTCTGAAGACACCACCACACAGTTTTGCAAAGTGACATGTCATCTTGCTTTCCCAGCAAGAAAATAGGAAAGCTCTGATCCTGTTAAACTTGCACAGCACTTGGTGATGCCAACATTTTTATTTCAGTCATTAGGACAGTGACGTGGTAACATGCCATGGAGGCTTGAAAGGCTTTCTTGTAATGACCTTGGTGCTGATTGCCACCATGTTTGGTGAGATGCTGTTCAGATCTGCTCTTTTCAAACCTGATTTTGTTTGCCCTATCGTTAAGTTAATAGAGTTTGTCATATATTCTAGATTCAAGGTTTTTGTAATCTGATTTGTGAACATTTTCATCTGGTGTTTCTCATTCAGTTAGTTTTTTGTTTGTTTTTAGTTTTGGTAGAGCAAAAAATTTTAAAATTTGATAAAATCAGATGCATTAATTTTTAAGTCAGGTATTTGTCTAACTGCAGATCACAAAGGTTTACTCCTATATTTTCCTTCCAGAACTTTTAGTTCTAACATGTTTATTTTTTATCTGTAATACATTTTAAGTTATTTTGTGCAAGCCTTGTGAATAGGATTAAAGTTGACTGCATGTGAGGGTGTGTGTGTCTTTCTTGAAAAGTTTCCATTTCGTTCACGTTATCTAATTTCTGAGTGTCTAATTGCTCACATTATCTCTTATATTGCTGCTCTGTTTTCCTCTTTCAGCTTATCAAAATCATTCTCTGAGTGGATTAATAACATAGTCACCCCTGACCTTAGTAATACAGTTTTCTGAGTTCTAAATTTCTTGGACAATCTAACTATAGATTTATTAGTTTTGTTGTTGACTTGGGGCATTTTACACACACACACACACACACACACACACACACACACACACACACACACATTTACTAGTGTAAAAACCTTCACTTGTATATAGTTCCACTTTCTTTTTTTGGGACAGGGCTCACTATGTAGCTTTGGAACTAGCTGTGCAGACCATGCTAGTCTCATATTCTCAAAAGTCTACCTAATCCTTCCTCATGAGTGCTGGATTAAAGGCCATATTCGACCATGCTGTGCAATTTTTAGTGTTCATTATGAGTCAGTCCTGTAAACATGTACATTTGTCACACAGAAACCCCTGAAGCATCTTCTTGGCTAGTGCAGAACTAGATAAATTGAACACAGAGCTTCTAAAATGCCGAAAACCAATGTCTCTCACTCCCTCCTCACCCACAGCTTCTGTGCTCATCCAGTAGGTCACAACTCTGCTTTCATCTTCACTTTTTGCTCAGAGAGACTGAAAGTCAAGCAGAGGTGATATCCCAGGGCCACCTCTGCTCATTATGGACATGCTCAGCTCTCTTTCATCAATTCTAATTCTTGTTCTCTGAGATGAGCACTTGCAGATTATGCTAGCCTGCTGTAGCCAGAAGCTCTATTTCCTCCTGGGATATACTATTTTCATCCTTATTAGATAATACTAGACTGTTTTCCAAAGTATTTTCAAGCAATTTTTTTCTCCCACCAGCAGTGAGTGAGAATTCCCTTTGCTCTGTACCTTTACAAACACTTGGCTTTCCCGGTGCTTTGTCATGTTTCTGTTCACTCTGCTGACCTTTTTGGTTTCGGGATACTGTCCTTGATAAGTGGATCTAACTGTGAGGACAAGCTAGTTCCCATTCTCCTGCTTTCTAGTGATAGCCAGCCCTGCGCCATGGAGATGTCTGCTGTACTATCATCCTAGATCTGTAGTTTCCCTTCCCATATCTAGGTATAATTCTACCAGAAATTGATTTTAAGTACAAAGTAATGTATTTCTTTGTCTATGTGGATATCCAGCTAACTTCACATCATTAAAACAACATCAACAACATGACTATGTCATCTAGGCTATTTCTGTCTTCAGACCTCACTCCTGTATGATTGTCAATGACTAATGTTAACATTTGTGCTTTGAACAGTATGGCTGGACTTCTAATCCCATGTCTTGAAACAGACAAATAGCCTTTAATAAAGCCAAAAATTCCAAGGTTTAACTTAAACAACTTCTAAATTTTGTCCCTGATGTGATCTTACATGTTCTTAAAGCACTTTCTTTGGCTTTCAAGCAATTCATATAAAAATAATAAAATTCTATTTTAAAGATGTGGATACAATATTCTAGAACATGTTGTCTGTTAACTGAAATTTGCATTTGTCAAACAAGGACCTCACACCCTCATTTCCCCTGAGTGCATCATAAATGTAAACAGCAGCCGTGGTTCCCGAGTGATCTCCTTCAAATGACTGGACGGGTGCTGTGCTGTCTTGCGGTTACTATACCTCACTGTTTGCTTATAATCTGATGTTTAAACACAGACAAAACACAAATGGCAGTTCTGAATAGTCACAAATTTACCTTGGAAACAACTTTATTATTAAGAGATTTTCAAATGCATTTTATGTAGAGTATAATGCTTCTTTTAAAAGTCTTAAAAGATAAATCTCTGAGGTTAAACATAATCTACACATTTCCAAGTCCCCTCTCTTGTGGTATGTAGGTCTACAAACTGTGACAAATGCTTCTTGCTGTGTAACCACACTCACCATTAAGATATAAAAATGTTATCAAGCTCCCCATCTCACTTGATGGAGAGGTGTTCCTTCCACCTGTGCCCCGGGAATCTAATGGCAAATCTATCTTTGTTGCTTTTCTTCCTAGGATGTTATAAATGGAATTGTGCAGCCAGCATAAGACCTGTGAAGTTCAGCCTTAATTTAGAGTGCATATTGGGGTGGATCTCTCTCTCTCTCCTTCCCTCTTTGTCTCTCTCTCCCCATTTCCCCCTCCCTCTCTCCCTCCATCCCTCCCTCCCTCCCCTTTCTTCTCTGCTTCCTCCTGCCATGAGGCCATGTTTGCTCTTACCCATGCCCCCTACAATGAGGTTCTGCTTTGCCCTAGACCCAGAAGAAAAGTGTTGAGTAAATTGTAGACAAAAACCTCGGAAACTGTGAGCACAGCCTTGATGCAGAGGGGAAGGCCTGAACCTGCCTCAATTGAATGTACCAGGCTTTGCTTAGCCTGGGAGGCCTTACCCTGTTGGAGGAAGGGGTGGGGTAGGGGAGTCTGGGTGGCAGGGATGGGAGGAGGGGTGAGAGGGGGATCTGTGACTGGTATATAATAAGAAAATTCTTAAAGATAAAAAAGAATAATGAATGACTTAATCCTGTAGAAGCACCCAACCAAGTTAGCAATAATTCGAGTACATAAGCTCTACAGGATTTTCTCATAAATACCTGAGAATTAAAAAAAAAAAAGTTACATTTAATTAATTGTGTGAGAGTGTGTGTGCCTATCTGCAGCTGTATATAGAGCAGAAGAAGCCAGAAAAGAGAGTCAGATCCCCTGGAGCTAGAGTTATAGGAGGTTGAGCAGTGTTGACCAGTATGTGCTGAGATCTAAACATGGGTGCCCTGCAAGAACAGCAAATGCCTTTATCTACTGAGCCATTTCTCTAGCCCCTCCCCTATATTCATTAGTCAATATCTAACCCTTGCTCTTTGCTGGCTACAGTGGCCCATGGCCTATAATCTCAGCACTTGAATGGCCGAGGCAGGAGGATTAAGTTAGAGGCCAGCTTGGGTTCCAGGTCAGCCTGGGCTCCATGGTCAGAGTTTGTCAAATGAATGAATGAATGAATGAATGAATGAATGAATGAATGAATAATAATAATAGAGGGCAAAGATGATGAATCAGGAAATTGAAACTGAGCCAACAGACAGGTATGCAAAGCCAAAAGGGGAGGTGAGCATGGACAGGAGTGACAGGGAATCTGTGTATCAGAGGACCCCATGAGTTTGTAAAGTAGGTTACAGCTGCAGTGCAAGTCAGAAACAGCGAGCTCATGTGATCGAAGTCAGGAGCAAGAATGGGAGTTTTCAACTTCACTTGCACATTAGGAACATCTCGGGGTGGAGGGTTGTTTGTCTTTAAAATGGATAGACGGCTAGGTCTTACTCATGGCCAATTAAGTTACAATTTGGAAGGGAGTGGGTTTCAAGTGTGTTAAGAAAGGGCCTGGAAAAACAACGATCTTGGAAGACAGATGACTACCTGGGGCACCTGCCGGGTGACCTGGATAAAGAAGAGTGACAGGAAGTTGGGCTGGTTCGGGGAAATCTGGCTCTCAAGCAGGTCTAGCTGGAGGTCAGGAGACCTGGGAAACTGTCAGGATATAACCAGTTTTGTAGGTTTTGAAACCTGTAAGGACACCTAACCATTGCATAACTGAGCTTGCCTCTGTCCCCATGTTGGGGCTCTCAGACAGGTGACAGCTAAATTTGGGGCCCACATCTGTGAAGTGTGCATACTTCCATGGGTTTCCCAAGCTTATGTTAATGCCTTATCTCCTCTGCTCTTTTTCAAATCCATTACTTATTTTCAGAGTGAATTTTATTTGGAATTACAGAAATCTACATTTTTGATACATGGTAAGCTATAAATAAATTCTTAGATTTCTTTTGTGTGGTACATCTATCAATCAGTGCTTATGGGGGTCAGGGGCTGATGATGCTGGGCATCTTCTTCTATAACTCTCTAACTTATTCTGTAACTCTAATGTAAATTTTATTTAGATCTCTCTTTTAAAAAGTGCTTTTATTAACTATTTGAGAATTCTATACAATGTATTTTGGTCAAATTCATTTCCCTCCCAGATCCTTCCAGACTCCAGATCCAACCCCGACTTTATTATGTCTCCCCACCTCCACCCCTAACTGTTCCTCCCCCTCCAACCTATGGCATCTAGTTTCTGTTATTTTTGGTTGGCTAGCTACTTCTGGTCATGAGATCTGCCTTAGAGTGTAGTTGATACAACAGATGCCACACCATTGGAGAGAATTGACTTTCTCTCTTCCAGCAAGCAGTCAGCTCTTAGACAGGGATAGTACTTTCTGCCTATCTCTGCTTCTACATGCTGGGCTTTTGTTTGCTATGAGCTTGTGTACATTGTCGCAATGGCATCTTGTTTTTGAGACAGGGTCCATCATTTAACCTGGAGCTCACAGACTGCCTGGACTGGCTGTCCAGCAAGGCTCTGAGTTGTCTGCCTCCTGTCCTTGACCCCACAGTGGGCTACAGGTGCACACAACCTGACATTTTACACGGCTGTTAGGGATCCAAGTTTAGACTTTCTTTGTACTTTACCCACTGATTTCCAACCCGGAAAGGTTTCTTTACATAGGAAAATAATTATTTGATCCCCCATAATTAGCTTTCCTAATGCATTTAACATAGTCTTTTTTGTGACACTTTTTCAAATGCATTTATTATAAGGGAGAAACATTTTGATTTACCTTATTTTTCTTGGATAGAAACAGAACATATTTAAGTAAGAAAAAAAGAAACAATTGTGGGGATATTTTTAAATATAATAAAAACAGTTGGAGATATCAGAGGTATTTACCCACAGTCAGTCTAGGAGGATCAGACAGTGGTAACTCACACCTTTAATCCCAGCACAGGGAATATCCCGGGAGTGGTGACCTACGCCCTTAATACAATCTGAGTTTGGGGTCATCTTAGTTTACAGAAGGAGTTCCAGGCTCCCAGGCAGTGATAGTGCCATGCCTTAACTGAGAGAAGAAAATATTTAAGGTAGGCGTAGAAAGACAGAGAAGGCAGAAGAAGCCATGGCTCACATTGTTAGCCCCAGCACTTGGGAAGCAGAGGCAAGAGAATCTCTGAGAGTTCAAAGCCAGCCTGGTCTTCAAAGCAAGTTCCAGGACAGCCAGGACTGTACCACAGAAAACTCTGTCTGGAAAAAACAAAACAAACAAAAAAGATAGGAGGAGGTGGATCTGTCCTCTGATATCTCTGACTGTTTTTATTATATTTGAAAATATCCCTACAAACAATTTTCTATAACCCCCTTGTGTTGAGTAATATATGTGATGATGTGCATTGCTGCTCCCTTCATTTCTGATAGTTACGTCTAGTGAGTTTCAGACTGACTTGGCCAAGACTGGCAAAGAAGGAATGTTTACTCAGTTAACCTCAACAACCTCAGAGGAGACTTTCAGCACCTAGTTTGGACCCAGTTATATATAGATTGGTCTGGTGGATTATAGGAAGATTTAGAAGATTTAGTCAGTTTGCTTTTGTTGTTGGTTACGGGCCAAGTGCAGACTGTGCTAGATTGTGTGGCTCTGCTATTTGATCAGACATGGTAATATTCATTCATTCATTCATTCATTCATTCATTCATTCATCCATTCTCTTTCTCCTTTTTGCCTTCCTTTTTTTCTCTGTCATCTCCTTAAATTTCTTTCTTTCTTTTTTCATTAGACAGAATCACTTTATTGTAATTATAGATAAAACATTACGTGGCTGGTTTAAAGACCATAGTCTTTGTATGCTTCTGTTTTATCATCTATGAAACTTGGACTGCAAAAGCATATACCCCACAGAGATGGTCCCACAATCACATCACACATTCAAAGCACTAAGAGCCATGGCAAGTGCACTGTAAACTGTCTGTAGATGTTTATTTGAAAATTAAGGCCCTCGCTTTGATCCTGGTACTGCATGGTGGTGTTCTGGCAGTATGATGCATTTGGAAGCATCTCCCTAAAAAAGATCAGCTCCTTAAGAGCAATGGATAGATCCCTGTCATGTCCCATAATGCCAAGTTCAGTAGACTCAGGAGTTAATTTAGGTTTCTGGCTCTGTGTCACCACAAATGCCACTGGTGTGACTGAGCCAACGTGCTTCAAGAATTTTCAGGAATTCTCCAGGAAACTGCCTGTAAAAGTTTACAATCTGGCTTCCCAGATCCTTCTGACTTCAAATGTTCGTGAGTTGCCCTTTTTAGTTTCTCAGCTGCCTTTTGAGTTCACAAATGGATTTACTACTTCCATGGCGCCTGCAGGATGTGCGTATTTGGGATGTTAGTAGTGTCTTTCCAAAGCTTTTTTTCCACTTGCATTTTGCACTAAAGCATGGATGAGGCATATATCAGCAATATCTCCAGATCATATTTCCTCGTTTGTTACAATATGGTTTTCGGGCCTGTCCAGTCAGAGGTCCAGACCCACAGACCTGTAGTCCCAAACCCCTTAGCCACACACTGCTGCTTAGGCCCTCCAAAAATGACTCATACATTCATATTAGCTTCGTGCTATTTGGTCTATGGCTTAGGTACATTGCTAGCTAGCTCTTTCATCTTAACCCATTTCCATTAGTCTGTCCTGTCACGTGGCCCGTGGCTCACCTGTGTTCCTTAAATGTTGTTCCTTTGGGTGGCTGGGTTGATCTGCTCTGACTCTGCCTTTCTCCTACCTATGCTCTGATTTCCCCTCCTACTTTTTCTATGGTGCCTGTCATGGGCCAAAATAGCTCCTTTATTTAAAGATTGATATTCACAGCATACAGAAAAGACATTCCCACATCACTTGTTGTTCTTAATGCCTTTGGGAATTCCCAGTGGTGGGGGGCTGATTTCCCTCCTGCTTAATGGAACATTCCAGTGGGGAATTTTCTAATTTTCAGGACTTGTGAAATTTTTTTTGTTCTGCTTTTCTACACCAACAAATATTATCATCAAATCCCTAAGGCAGATGCATTGTTCTGTGGCTTTGGATTTGATAAACCTTCATACTCATCGCTCCAGAAAAGCTGGGGAAATTTTATTTGTAAGGAACGAAGTAGGGGAGTCTTTGGGCCAGAAAAAAAGGCAAGTATGGGGCTGGGGAGAGAGATGGGGGCAGATTTGACTAATGAAAAATATACTTCCAGAAACTCCTGAAAAGCTGGTATCGAAGGGGGGGGGCATTGTTTTCTAACATGGAAACCTATGTCACTCAGGAAGCCAGCTCAGGCGCCAGGGATGTGTCCCCTTTCAGTTGCCTGTCACTCTAATGGCCCTCTAGGCCGCACAACTGAAACTGAATCCTGAAGCCCAGCGGGACAGTTTATCTGTGGACATGATTCACGGCATGCTGTTTCCTTGATAACTGTGGTCTTTCATTAGGCTTTTAAAAATAATATCTCAGGCTTTCCGTTTTATCAAAAGATTTCATACCTCACTGAATTCATTCACGCTGTCTCTGCAAACATTTTTTAAATAGAAAAAATGACCTATCTATATGGTTTAAAAATCACAGTGAAAAGGAAAAAAGACAGAATTCAGCAATGTCTTTCCTCCAGTCTAGGGCTCCACTCCTTCCAGGCAGAAAGTTCTGAGACAGCCATTGTTACCAGTTTGATTTGCATCTTTCTAGAACATTCCTAGGCATGGAAACATATATATGAACACCCCTTCCTTGCTGGTTTGTATCTTATTTTCCCCATCGGTCATCTCTTCCCATTGCAGAGTAACCAGCACATTCTTTTTAAGGCAGGTAGGCCAGTCCTTCCCATTTTGATTTAAGGAACAAGAAACCTGGCATCATTTTTGCCTTCTGCTCTAAGCAGCCACCCACCGCCCCACCTGGAAAGGCCTCATGTGGTATAATTACGATGGTTCTGGGAATGTCTCTCAGTTTCACAACATTTCCTTCTTCCTGGCATCTCCAGGCCTGCAGTTCCTTAATTAGACCTGCCTTGCTTTGATTTTAACTTTGCCCACCTGCTCCAACACAAATCATCTTGGGAATCTTGTGTTTCATCCCAGTCTTCAGACCAGTGACTTTCAGAGACATTATCCTAGGAATGCATTTCATTGGGGTAAAAAAAAAAAAAATGGTCAAAACTAGGGGCTCTGTAAAGTGGGTATTGTGTGTGACTTTATTTCCAGGGAGATACAAAGAAATGTCTACTTACCTTAGACAGATAATTGAAGGCAAACCGAATTACTTTGGCCTCACCAATAGGACTATGGGTGAGGAGATCTTAGCAGATAGGACTCAATGGCAGAGGTATCAACAAAAGCCCACCTCTCAAACTCCATCAAGCTCCATCACAAGAGAACCTTCATCCAGCATTTGATGGAAGCAGATGCAGAGATCCACAGATAAGCACTGGGTCGGGCTTCTAGTCCAGTCAAAGAGAGGGAGGAGGTGTTATATGACCAAAGGGGTCAAGATCATGATGAGAAGACCCACAGAGATCTGAGCTGTTGGGAGCTCACTAACTTTGAACTAGCAGCCCAGGGAACTTGGATGGGACCAAATTAGGCCTTCCGAATGTGAATGAAGTTAAATGGCATGGGTAGTTTGTGGGGACCTCTGGCAGTGGGACTAGGACTTATTCCTGGTGCATGATCTGGCTTTTTTGGAGCCCATTACCTATGGAAGAATACCTTGCTCAGCCTTGATACTGGGTGGGAGTGGCTTGGTCCTATCTCACCCTGGAAGTCCTTACTCTCTTTGAGCAGTAGATGGAAGCTTGGGGGTGACTTGGAAGAGGGGAGGAGGGAGGAGGAACAGTGGTTTGTATGTAAAAAAACTTTTTAAAATAAAAACAAACAAACAAACATTTCAAAAGCCCACCATGGCATGGGTGCTTGCCCACAAAAGCTGGAAACCTGGAGTTCACTGAAGAACTTACAGTAAGGTGGGAGACTGTCTTTTCCAGGTAGCTCATCTGGTCTCTGCCACTTCTATGCAGATTGGGTTGTCTGAGAGTGTCTCTCATAAGTACTTCTTACTACTTATCTAAGTGTGGGGATCAAGGGACCTAGTGAATCTGGCCAGGAACCTTTGGAATTCATTGAGTCATTTACTTCATGAGTGTTACGGCACTAACTTGCAGGATGAAATCACACACACACACACACACACACACACACACACACCACACACACATACCACACACACACCACACACACACATACACACACACACACCACACACACACACCACACACACACACACACCACACACACACACACCACACACACACACACACACACACCACACACACACACACACACACACACACCACACACACACACACCACACACACACACACCACACACACACACACCACACACACACACACCACACACACACACACACACACACACACACACACCACATACACACACCACACACACACACACACACCACACACACACCACACACACACACCACACACACCACACACACACACCACACACACACACACCACACACACACACCACACACACACACACACACACCACACACACACACCACACACACGCACACACACACCACACACACACACACCACACACACACACACACACACACACCACACACACACACACACACACACACACACACACACACACACCCCGTTAGAACACTGTGGATCTTATAGAGCTTCCCTCCAAGATGGAAGGTTTTATCCGCAGAGGAAATGGCTGTCCAGCAGTGGGATGAGGATGTGAGGGAAGAAAGGAGAGTGTGAGCCTCCTCCTAGTCACTCTCAGGTTCTCACCCTTAGTCAAGCCCATGTCTCCTCAGGACCCTCATAGCACGTGGTCCCATAAAGTACAGTGCCACACAGAGAACTTCTTTTCTGTTTTTCATTTTACACAGCAACCCTAGCAAGAAAAAAAAAAAAAGCCTTACTGCAGTCTCATGAGTCCCCATCTCTCTGTTAAGTGGAAGAGAGTTATGAGTCTTGTTCATGAGAACTTACTAAGTGCTGGACATTGGATTCAGCAGCTCTGCATATTTATTCGTATGTATTCCATACAATGGACCTATTGAAATGGATGGTGAAACGGGGCAAAGCATCCAGCTTCACTTGCTTTTAGTTGTTAAAAGCTCCAGGTGTCAGGCAGCTGAGCAGTGCATTGTTCATTTCCCAATCACTTTGCTATAGAAATGTTTCTGCCAAGCAGGTCATGACAACAGGGGTGGCCTGGCTTGTTTTTCAGAAAAAAACCCCTGCTTTCTGTCTCACTCAAAGTAGTCTATGTCTCCCGCCCTTCATTTGGGCCTCCATGCATATCAGATTGGTGATCCCTTTTGATGTCAAAAGGTCAAAGCATCTACCCTTCTATGAGCTGATGTCACCGCTTTCTAATACATTTTCCATGAAGGATAACAAAGATCATTACATAAGTGAAGATCACTCACTCTCCACTTACCTTTCTTTGGGCCTCAACTCTCCATGTATTTTATTCCATAAATCCTTCTCCATTAATTGCCCTTTCCATCATTGCAACAAAATACTAAACAATAAATTAATGGAGGAAGGATTTATTTCACTCAGAGTTTGAGGTTCCAGTTTGTCATGGACAGAAAATTTTAGATGTGTGAGTTGTCTGCACTTATGGCTGTGGCAGCAAGAGCATCAGGCTGTTTGCTCACATCTTTGTGGATCAGGAATTGGAGAGAGGCCAGGAGCCTAGACCAGACTATCTATACCACGGTCCACTAGCTAGTAACCCACTTTCTCTGAGCATCTTACTTTCTTAAGATTCTACAACCTCCCCAAACTGTGCTGCCAGCTAGAAACCAAGTGATGAAGCATATGAACTTGTGGGGATGATTTTGCATCTGAACCATACGGTTCCTAAATACCATCCTTGAGGAGGCAAATTTAGTACTCTTCTGCTCTGCCTTATAAGTGAATGCTTCTCTTTTGTAAGCCTGACAGTTCAATGATTGGTTGGAATGTGGTCCAATCGGTAAAATAACCCACACTGAGGTGCCAATAATGGTAATGATAATAATGACAAAAACCCTAGAGATTAGAATTTAGTTGCTTGAGGTAGTCAAAGATTGAGTTGGTATATGGACTGTCTCAGGATTGCTCCATGGTCCCTCTTTGGACCCCTAAGATTAATGAAGGGTCTGTTTTGAGTTTTATCCGGTGTGAACAGGTAGTGCTGGAGGCTGGAGAACAAAGACTGTCTAGGTGAGCAGGCTGCATCACTGGGCATGAAGGTGTCCTGAGTATGAAGAGCTGATGTCCACATACCCAAGAGGGCATGACACAGGAAGGACACGCCCTCAGAGGGCAAAGGCAGGCAGAGGGAAGAAGAATGGAGCATTGCTATGTTAGCATGTGTGGAAGTGGTTCTTGTTGATATTGTGTCTTTTCGTTAGGGTACTTGTTTGCATATTCCATTCTTAAAAACAAATACTTGAGATACACAATTTATATAGTTGAAAGGTTTAAGTGTAGCTTAAGTGTAGTTTGGGGGGTTTCAAACAATGGTCAGTTGGTCTTTCTGCTTTGGGGGCTGTGATGAGGATGAGGTAGCATTCACAGAGGAGTGCAACGTGGAAGCAATGGTGATCACCTGTGGCAGCTGGGAAATAAAGGGAGAAAGAAGAAAAGACTGAAGGTGAGTAAGAAGTACACTTCTGAGGGCACATCCCAGCAACACAGGACTTCCAGCAGGCTCCGCCTCTTAAAGAGCTCCCACTTACTAGTGAGGAAGGCCAGGGACAGCTGTTTAACACATGGGCTCTTTGCTGGATGTTCCAGATTCAGACTAGCAACAGGTAAAATATTGATCCAAGAACGTCAGATTATATAACACCATCAGTCTTAGAAGAAGGTGCTATTGTTGACCTGTTTTATATAAGGATAACTGAGCCATAGAAAGGAAATCTGCTACAGAGCCTGCAGATATTAAGTTCAGGATCTGATTTGAAGATAGGTGTGAGCCTGTCTCTCTTCTTAAACCGGGAAGCCTTGGATCATTTACTTGCGTACTTTCCTTCTCTTTGTATCCCACTGGAATGTCTTAGAGAATATATATTAAAATAAACACTTGGAATATATATTTCACTGACGTGGTAGTCTGTGGTAGGTGTGTCACACACATGTGGAGGTCAGAGGACAGCTTTCAGGGATCAGCTCTCTCTTTCCAGCATGTAGGTTAGATTTCCCAGCCTGGAGGGAAATGCCTTTACCAGCTAAGCTATCTTGCCAGATTGTTTAATTTATGAGATTACAAGTGTCTTGAGATTCAGGGAAGGCAGTTTTCTACACCTGTGATGAACAGCACAGTGCCTATAACATAGCAGATGCTTTGTGTATGTTTTTTGCATGGCTCTTGAGCCACTTTCCTCTTTGGCCTCCCAGTGGCATTAAAGGCTATTCACAGAACCAGATGATCCAAGACATTGCAGTGCAGGCTCACGGGGCAGAAGGACATTGCTCATTGATGCATAGGGCTCAGGGTTGCTCTGTGGACCCCTCCCCCCACCTGGGCTGGCTAGGTCTTTGCTGTTTTCTGGGCAGCAGTATTATTTCTACTGTGTTGACATTAGAATTGAATAAAAGCATTTCTCGGCTCTTCCAATTATGACGGTGGCACCATGGATGGTTGGCTCTACTCATCTTATGTTTAGAGGTCAGGACAGTCATCTGTTCACTGTGTTTGTCACTATCTGGAGTAAAGTGTCCCTCTGGCACCTTCTTAGTCCATTATAACTTCCATATATGGTGCCAACATGGGGTTCTCCTTGTGGTATCTTTGACCTTGGCAGAATCTGAAATTTTCATGGGATTTTATGCATGGAGAGAAATACTCAGTGCAATCACTACTTTGTTTAATGTCCAGCTTATGCATTTTGAAATGATCAAAGCCAGTTTAAATATACAGACAGAACTCCAGCCAGGGAAGCAGATCGGTGCCTTGCTCAGCCATCATAGAGAAGCTTCCTCTTGCAGCAGATTGGAACAGATACAAAGATCCACATCTAGACATTAAGGAGAGCGTGAGAGACCTTGAAATACTAAGCCCTAAATGGGATGTGTCTATTAAACATGTCCCCTCAGGACGCAAAGAACCTCTGAGAAGAGGAAGTGAAATCAGTGTAAGAGTCAGAGAGGATGGAGGGCACCAAGAAAACAAAACTATAAATCAGCAGGATCAATGCATGTGAGCTCACAAAGACAGAGGCAGCATGTACTAGGTGTAGGTATGCACACGTCTGCACCAGTGGGGTCCTAGAGCTAAAAGGAGAAGTGTCTTGTGGAATATTCCTTCACACTGTGTGAACCTATGCCACGGTGATTGGTTTAATTAAAAGCTAAACAGCCAATAGCTAGGCAAGAAGTACAGCAGGGATTTCTAGACTCCGATAGCTCTGAGAGGAACGGTAGACTCACCAGCAGGATGCAGAGAGAGCATAGATGAGGAGAGGTAAAAGCCATGGGTCACATGATGGATAGGAATGGGTTCATTTAGGTTAGAAGGGCTAGTGGGACAAGCCTAAGCTATAGGCTGAGTTTCCATAAATAATAGTCTCCCTGTCATTTTTTTGTGAGCTGGTGGCCCAAAGAAAAATCTGGCTACAGAAGTGGGCGTGTGCCCTCATCCATAACCCAGAGGCTATCTCCAGTGGATAACCACTTGCAAATGAAAATTTAGTCTCCTCCAAAAGAGTCTCACTAGGGAAACAAACTACTCTTAAAGCTTAGACTGCATGCCCAGCAGTAGATGCCAACAGAGAATTACCTCAGCGGCATCTTTGGAGGTTCTTTTTGTCATGTTTTCAGGGATCTTCCTTTAAATTTTTTTTTTTTATTATTTCTCTCTAAGTAGTGTCTCACTTTTTAACCTATAGGTCCATTGCTTATTGATTATGGCTTGCAGATTAGTGATTTTTATGGAATTCCTGAATGTACAAATGAATGGGTCTCTTGTGTGTGTGTGTCTCTTCTCTTAGGCTCTTTTCCTTCAGTTTGTTTTGTCCAGTTCTAATGTGTTTGTTTTTGTTATTTTATTATATATAATAATAAATATTACAACACACACACACATAAAATAGAAGCCTGTCTGTCTGTTTTCCAATGGGAGACAGGCAGGGGATGGATCCAGATGGGAGGGGAAAGTGGAGAGGAGTGGAAGGAGGAAAAACATAATCAGGATACATAATATGAGGGGAAAAATCTATTTTCAATAAAAAGAAAGAAAAAAACAATAAACACAAAGATTTATTTTAGTAAAATGACTCTAATAAAAATATTAAAATAAAAATAAGACAAATATTCAGGCAGTATTTATATTATATGTGTTTAAATGAAAGCAAACTGGTGAATTTAACAAATCTGATTTCTCCCAATTTGCCATTTTATCACATTTATTTATTGATTCACTTACACATGTCTATGAGTCACCGTGTAAGTGTAGCTGTCAGAGACAGCCTTTAGGAGTCAGTTTCTCTCTCTATCCTGTGGATCCTTAGGGACTGAACTTAGGTTGTCAGGTTTGGCAATTAGGTACATTTACCCATTGAGCTATCTCACTGGTTCAATTCCTCTCAAGCTTAAATTTTAATTTAAATAGTCACTAATCTAATAGTATCAGATTGTTTTAAATTGTTCACGGGACTGGGAAGATAGAAATACCTTATCCTGTTCCATATTTCCAGTACCATGATCCCTTATATGAAATTAACCAATTCGGTCTCATTTCGTTACTGCCTCCTGGTGACTCACACTTTGAGGGCTTCTGCGTCATCTTCTAGATGTGCCTGTCCCCAACATATTTCACTCATGATCTTTGCTTTTGTGCTCTGCCGGTTCCTCAAATCTAGAACTTTCTTTTGTTGCTGTTTCTCAGACATTGGCACCTTTGACAAGTTCAAGCCAATCATTTTGTAAAATGCCCCTTAGACAGAATTTCTTTCTGATGAAAATAGTATAGAAAAAAATGGGGCAAGAGTAGTTTCAAGTGTGTCTTAGTTACTTTCCTATTGCTGTGATAAAACACCGTAAGCAAAGCAATGTATAGGAGGAAGGTTTTGTCATGGGCTTAGTTACAGAGGGACTGTGGTAGTTTGAATGTAATTGGCCTCCATAAGCTCATAGGGACTGGCATTATTAGGAGGCGTGGCTTTGTTGGAGTAGGTGTGGCCTTACTGGAGGAAGTGTGTCACTATGGGGTTGTGTTCTGAGATCTTTTTTGCTCAAGCTTTGCTCTGTATGACATTCATACCACATCCTGTTGCCTATAGGTCACTATTAGGGCTCCCAGATCCTTCTCCAGAACCAGGTCTGCCTGCATGCTACCACATTTTACCGTGATGATTATGGACTGAAAGCCACCCCAATTAAACGTTTTCCTTATAAGAGTTCCTGTGGTTACAGTGTCTCTTCACAGCAGTAGAAACTCTAACCAAGACAGGGATGACTCCATCATAGCAGCATGTCAGCAAGCAGCAGACAGGTTAGCTGGAACAGTGGTTAAGCTAAAAGCTCACCACATCTTAAACCACAGAGAGAAAGCAGAGAGAGTTCACTGAGGACAGTGGGAGTGAGTCAAATACCTTAATTTAAAACCTAAAAACTCTAGAGAACAGCTTAGAAAATAAAATTCACGACATAGGTGTAGACATGAGCTTTCTGAATAAGGTCCCAACAGCACAGGGCTATATCCCTAAGAATTAATGAACAGAATTACATGAAATTACAGTTTCCGCATAGCTAGGAACACTATCAGTAGAGCATATAAACCCACTCTACGGAATGGAAGAAAATCTTTGCCAGATATGCCAGTTGTTTTGAGGGGGCAGATAACATCTAGAATTTACAATAATCTGCAAAAAGTTAAACAGCCCAAACTGACAGTCAATAAATGGGATATTGAAAAGAACAGTTCTCATAAGAAGAAATGCAAATCACCAATAAATATTTGTAAATCTTCAGCATCCTTAGGTATCAATAAGATGCAAATCTGAACTATGTGAGGTTCCAGCTTACTCTAATTATGATGGCTAAATATCAAGAAAGCATGCGACAACAAATGGTGGAGTGTATGTGTGTGGGGGGAGAGATTTGGTCGCTGCTGGTGGGAGTATAAACTAGTACGGCCATTGTGGAAATTAATATGGAGGTTTCTAAAAAATAAAAATAAAACTTCCATGGGACTCAGCTCTACCATTCTTTGGCATATACCCACAGAACTCCACATCCTTCCACAGAGATACTGTCTCATCCATATTTATCACTGCTCCACTCTAAATGACAAAGAAATGGAGCTAGCCTAGATGTTCATCAAAGGATGAGTGGATGAATAATGGATAATGAAAAATATGAGATATGCAGACAATGGAATTTTATACAACTATATGAAAAACTGGAATTATGAAATTTCCTAGAGAATAGATGGATCTTGAAAGTACTATATTAATTAAGTGGCTCAGACTTACAAAAGACAAAAGCCCTACATATTCTGTCTTATATGCAGAACCTAGCTTTTAATGTATCTATGCATGCATTTGATTGGTTTTGAGAGTGGATATACGCTATGAAACTAGAAAGGAAGTAATGAGAATGGATAAAGAGTCTTTGAGGACAAGAGAGGCAAAGGGACATGAAGCAGAGAGATGAAGGATCAAGGGAAGTACAGATAGATGTAGGGGTGAGGAGGGTCAAGAGCTCAGCACAAGAGCTTTAGACATTCTCAACTCTCCCACAAATTACGTAGCTCAGGCAACCTGGAGTCCAGGGGAGAGAAGTGGGAGCCTTTTAGGAAGGTGGGGAGTGGTGATATTTGAAGTACCCTCAAGAAGGGATTAAGATCTGTGTCTTGTCTCCAGTCCCTACTGTTCTCAGTAAAGAAGGGTGATTTAATGAGACAGGCATTACTTGGCAGGGGCCTTTTTGAGTGGGCGGGTGAGAAGAGGTGGTGGGAACACAGGTGAGCTCACTTATATTCGCTCTGGGGGAGTTTTGCTGTAGATGGGGAGCTGGGAAATTGCCAAAAGTTGGAGTGAAAGAGGGAAGGGAGACTTTAGAATACTTTTCTGAAATATCTTTTTAATTGAATTTAATAACTTCCTTTTAAATATCTTGATGGAGATATATTTTACATATCATAAAATTTAAACACTTGAAGTGCGCTATTTGGTGAGCTACCAAATTGTGCAACTACTGCCATAATCCAGATTTGGAACACTTCCATCACCCCAATAAAATCCTTCACACCCGTTTATAGTCAATCCAGTGTATTCCCCCTGCCTCAGGCAAATGCGAATCTACATTTTGTCTTCATAGGCTTGCCTTTCATGGGAATCTCATAAAAAATAAAACCATGTAATGGTTTGCCTTTTACAATAGGCTTCTTCGTGGAACATGCAGTTCATTCCTGTTGTGGTGAGTATCACAATTGTTCATTTGTATTGCAAATAGTATTTTTTATAAGGCTACACCACATTTATATATTCACACACCAGATGGAGGGCATTTGGGTGGCAGAGGGTCAGTATTTATGGTGGGAATTGTAATCCTCTGCTTGGGCTTCAGCAGGAAAATATTACAGATTGGGTTGTAGATCTTAATAGTAGATCTTATATAGTAGATCTTCCTTCCTGTTCTAGATGTTGGAAGTTCAAGATTAGGACAGTAGTACAGTCAGATTTGGGTAGCAGCCATTTCATTGGCTTACAACTAGGCACCTTCCCAGGTGTCCCCAAATAGAAAACAAGGACTTCTAGGTCATCATTGTACAAGGCTATCTATCCCATTGGCCCCACTCTATGGTCTCCTTTAACCTTAGTTACTTCCTTAAAGGCCTATCTCTAATAGAGTAACCTCATAGATAACATAACATCTCTGACATGGTATTGAATGAAAGTGATGGAGTACAAGGATTCTCAGCTTCACACCATTGGCTTTTGGATCCACTAAATCCTTATTGTGGAAAGTGGCCTGGACATTGTAAGATATTTAGCAGTGTCCTTGAGCTCTATCCTGTCAGACCCTGGTAGCATGATCCCAGTTGTGGCCACCAAAAATATACTCAAGTATGGGCAATTTGGGGTGAAGGGGAAAATACATATTCAATTTGAGAGCCAGTGATAAAATAGAAGGAAAACCAATGATGTAAGAGAGAGAAATGGGACTTGGGTTGGGAGTGACTCAAGAGCAGATTGTGTGTTTAGCATGCACAAAGCCATGGGTTTAAACACTAGCATTGCTGTATAAAAACAAAGTACGGATAAAGGAGGGGCAGGTAGGAGCAAAAAAAATGAGAGTCAATCGTAAGAGCAAGCCGCTAGAGTCAGTAGGACAGGAGCAGTGACTGGCCCTAAATGGCAGGGAGAATGCATCTATGGGATGGAATTCAGATGTAGCTTGGGTGATTGGTTTGCTGGTGAAAGGATGTCCTATTTCTATTTTTAATTCTTTTGCAATTTCACTGGCACAAAGTTGTACATATTTGTGGGGTGACATGTGGGGTGACATGTGGGGTGACATGTGGGGTGACATGTGGGGTGACATGTAATGTTTGGTACGTGTTCATAGTGCAGTGTCCAAATGAGAGCAATTACTTCATTGGTCACCTTACGCGCTAATCATTTCTCTGTGATGGGAACATTCCAAATCCTCCCTTGTGGCTATTTGAAATACATGATGTATTATTGTGTAACACCAGAACTACCAGTCTGTGCCATTTGAAAATGGGGACTATCTTGTGCACATTTGTGCTCAGTCCGTTGGTAAACAGTGAACTGAGAGAAACTTTCATGAGACTTAAATGTTATTTTCTTCTAAAAAAAACTTGCCTCATAAACCCATCAACTCTCCTAGAATGGACTTTGAAGTACTTAGAGGCTGACATAAAAATTGAGGCCCTGTTACTATGATTTGAAGAAAGATTTCATTTCTAAACAATATTATCAATAAAAACTAGATGATATAAATCAGTAGCCCTGGAACACCAATATCCATGTGAATCAGTTGGTGTGTTGTTAACTTGAGATTCTGACTCAGTAGGGACGGAGAGAGGAATTTCTAAAACACTCCCGAGGTAATGCTAATATTCTTAGTTTATGAACCACAGTACAGGCAGCAGTGTCATAGGTCCCAAAAGACTGGATTGAATAAGTGATTGGAAGGAGTCACAAATGAATTACCAAGGCCATCAGTAAGGGTGGGAGGGAGTTCTTGGGGATGCAGAGATAAAAGAGAGAGCACAGCTCATCAATGCCATATGACTACATCAAGCACAGATGGGGACAATAGCAATCAGTCCCTTGCTATCAGTTTAGAATTCAAAATGGCCCTGGTTACTTAGAGACATGAGGAGAAATCAGCAAAAGAAAATTCCAGAAAAGACAAATTGCTAAGTTTTCAGTGAGAATGCTCAAAGGTCCTTGTATTAAAGGCTTGATCCCTAGAGTCACCATTAGGAAGTACTGTGAAGGCACATTGTCAGGAAGTGGGGCTTTCTGTCAGGTGTTTGGGCCACCGGACATGCTCTCCAAGGGGACTGTAGGACTTTGGATAGAGTTCCCTCTGGTTCATAAGTGACTTTTTTTTTTCTGTCACGTTTGTTGTCTGTCTGTGCTATTGCCACAGTTGACTACCATCATGGTAGGTTGAAAGCAATAGGGCTACTCGATCTTAGATCAGAACCTAATAACTACAAATCAAAATAAGCCTTTTTTTAAAATAACTTAGTTGCTTCAGGTATTTACAGAACAGACTAATTAACATGTGAAGAGTGCTGAATCTGCAGAAGAAAACCCCAACCTTTCAAATCTACAATGAGCCATACAAGAAAAATGCATATAGACCCAAGAGGTTCTGAGTATTCTGCATATCCCAGGCTGATCATGAGTCAGCACTACAGTGCCCTGGTTTGGAAATCAAGTATAAAAGTAGACTACACAATTAGAAACTGAAGTAATTTTCATTATATTTAGCACTGCTCAACTAGAATTCTGCAGCTAGTTTTGAGAGGGATAAATCCATAAAGATGCAGAAAACTCAAAGATCCAAGTGAAAATGTTAAGAATAAATTGAAGTTTGAGGCATACAATTTATTGGTTAGAAGAGAAGGGTGTACAGTGATTTAATGACAGACTTTTCTCCATAAAGGCATATTTTATAGGAGATAACAGTGAGTAATTATTCTATATTTCTCCTATGAACCAACTGAGATGGAATATCTTTCAATTACTCCAAAAGAGATTATGGTTGATGTGTGAGTCACTTATCTGCTACTGAGGTAGATTATTCTGACTGAAAGGAACTGGAGAGAGAAGGGTTTATTTTGGCCTACAGTTGGAGAGGATAGCATCCATTGCAGCAAGGGAGACATGGGGACAGGAGCAGGAAGATGGCTCATCACATTTTTATCCATCCACAGAAAGCAGAGACAGAGAACAGAAAGTGAGAAAAGAGTATAAATCTTCAAAGCCTGCCCCCAGTGACTTACTTTATTCAGCAACCTCTGCCTTATACAGGCTCCATAACCTCAAGCAATGCCACAAATTGGGGGCCAAATATTTAGTACACAACCTGTGGAGAAAGTTCTCATCAAACCATCACAGTTGGATATGAAGACATTCCTGATGCAGATGTCAAGAGTCTGAATACGCTACCAAGAGAAGTTTATGAAAATTTACCCTGCTAGAAAGTGTTTACTGTTTGCTGGGGATTAACTTCAACCCAGATTGAAGATTAAGATTCAGCATAGCTAAAACCAAGACTTTTATCTGCCACTGCCATCCTGGGCCTTTGAAAAACGAATCTGATAAAGGAAAATTGGTTAAGTTCCTTCTCAGGGTGGATATCATGGGGATTGCTAATAGGTCGCACAATAATGCCATTCCTGAGAGATCTAAGCATATTGGGTTCCTGGAATGATGCAGAGATTGTGAGGTAGTGAGGTCCAGGTAAGATTTTTCACATTTTTTTTTTTTTTCTGGGATGGTTCCTCCGAGACTATGAATGGTCCCATAAAAGTACAGTAGAGTCTCAACTGGCCCAGAACATTGAACAAAATTAAACTCTCATGCAGGATTTACATAGAGCAGAGACAGCTATTCTAATTCATACAGGGATTGAGAGGGCAGTGTGCATAAGTGAGATGCCTAGGAGGGGGAGAAGCAAAGCCGGGCAGACACCACTGAGCTCATTTTAAAGGTGACAGCAGTAGCTTAGACCCAAGTGATTGATGCCACTCAAGAGTGAGGACCTGTGCCATTAGGCTTCTTGAGTTTTGAAGACAGTCTCACAACTGGGATTTTAATGTGTATCTCCCAACTTTGAAAGGTATGACCAAGGGCCCACTGATGGGAGAATGAATAAGCAAAAGGTATTGTGCTCACAGAATGGAATATTTTCTGTCATAAAAAGGAAGAAAATTCTAACATGTTCTATAATATAATATAGATGACTGTCAAGGACATTACACTTACTGGAATAAACCAGTCACAAAAAGATGAATACATCTGTTCCCACTTATATTAGATATAAAATAACAGAAACGGAAACCAGAATGTTGTTGCCTGGGGCTGGAGGAGGAAGGCATTGTTTACTGAACAGAGTCCCAGTTCTGCAGGATGAAAGGTTTGAGGTTGGATGGTGTTGATGTTACCACTACAATGCAGATCTAGTTAATGTCACCGAACTTTATTCTTCAAATGGCTCAGAGGATACATTTTATGTTGTTTTGTATTTTATCACAATAAACAATTTGAAAATAGAACCACATAATCTAGCAATTCCACTTCTATGTCTATATAAAAAAAATTAAAATCCATGTCTGGAGGCATTAGCATCCCTCCCAGGTCATTGAGATGTAGCCAAGATAATGATGTGTACATGAAGAAAATCTGATCAAGCCACACGATGGCTTGTCATTCAGCCATAAAAGGGTAAAATCCTTTCATTTGTACAACGTGGATGGACCTGATAGATATTAGACTAAGGGAAATTTGTCAGACACACACACCACCACCATTACTACCACCACAAACAACAACAAAGAAACCACAGGGTCTTAATTGCTTGGTATTTAAAATAGATATAGAGAATTGTTGGGTTAGAGTTGATGGGTTTTTAATTGTTCAGGAAAAGGAAACGGGGAAATGTTTGAAAGATACACATTTTCACTTATACAAAATTAAATTCTAGAGGCTTAGACTAGAGGTCTAGACTGCACAGTATCAGACCTACGACAAGAAGTTCCCCATTGTCTACTTAACAAATTGTTGAGAAAGTAGATCTTACATGCTCTGGCCATAAGAAGAAAAGGTACTAAAACAACCAGCCAACCAACCAAGGAAAATTTGGGAGTTAAAGAATAAATTCATGGTATATACATCCATTGGGAAGAGAGTTTTGTTGCCAGTGGCTTCAATCTGGAGCAGGTGTTTCCAGGTGTCATATTTAAAGAATTGCATACACACTATGAATAGCAAAGTAGCAAACAATTTTGTTCAGAAGCAAAGTGGAAGTATAGGCAAGATGCCCTGCAGGAGAGCTTCGAAGCAGAGGTTTGGGAGAGTTGGCTCATTGGTTCAGAGGACTTGTTGGTCTTGCTGAGAACCCAAATTCAATTTCTAGCTCTCACACGGTGGTTCACAGCTATATGTAATTCTAGTCTTCTGATTTCTCAGGATACCAGATGTCAACCTGGTACATATACCTTATCCAGGCAAAGTACTCATACACATAGAAATAGCCTGTACCCTAAGCTATACGAGCTCCCTGTTTCCCTTCTTCCGCGATACACTCTGTGGCATACTTGAATGAAAACAAGAAGTTAGAAAAGAATTGCTAGGGAAGAGCTTACTTTTACATTGTTTGAAGTGGGGTGTACAGTCAGCTTGATGCAGATGGGGTTTCCTAATCACTAAGTGCATTGTTTCCCATATCTGCTAAGTGTGCTCTTAGGAAAGAATTGTGTATATAGCTCAAGCCAAGCAGAGTTCCAGAATGCAAAGCCTTCCCTGTGCTGTCTTGGTTTTGTTGGTGAACATTTCTCTCTAAACACATTGAGATGCATATAGATTAGAATGGTGGTTTCTCAGGAGGAAGAAAATGGGACATGTCCAGCATAACTTCAATACAGAAAATTCAAGGTTGGGGAAAAAAAGCAATTGAAACAAAATTGAAAATGGCCTATGTAGGCCAATACTGCAGAGGTCAAGCCCCAGTCATGTCTGCATTCAGGATACAGGTTAAGAGTTGGATATTTCCAAAGTAAACCAAGAGTTGATCTGAAAATCTGAGATATCTATGTGGAGGACAAGCCTCAAATGCAATGCCAGCCACAGTGTAGAGATTTTGCCTTGTCCCCAGAGCCAAAGTTATATAAGGTTCTACTGTGTGACCTCTATTAATTGGATGAGTTACATAAAACTATGTGCCTTGAGGAATTAATCTGTTAAAGATATGGGACTGCTGTTGGAACTAAAACAGAGTTGCTTGTGCCAATCCTACAAAAAATGTAAATAAAGTAGGTTCTGAAAAAAGTTTCACCTGATTGCCTGATAGGGGCTATCACAAAAAGAATGGCCCCAGAAGCACAAGCTTGCCAACAGGCCATCAGAGTCTCATGCAATAAATACTTCTGAGGGGGTCTCTCCTCAGCAACTGGGTTTAACTCTGTCTATACTCTTGTATTAATCTTTATGGAAATGGACTATTCAAAATATTTGATGTAGCTCTCTTCATTTTGGTCTTTAAAGCCATTTCAACTTCTGTATACGCTCGCAGTTTAAAGCTCTATTTCTAAACAAATGTTAGTGTTCTTGGAAGCATCTCTCTTTGATAGTACTTTGTTTAATTTGACAACCTGGATAGCTGTGGTTGTATAGTCCTTGTGGCAGTTAACCTTCTCTGTCAATTTGATTAGCTTTGGGGTCACAGTGGAAACACACCTCTGGCTATGTCTGTGAAAGTGTTTCCAGAAAAGTTTAACTGAGAAGGAAAGGTCTGCTCTGAATGTGGATAGCATCATCAATGGGCTGGGGTCTTCCATTAAATAAAAAGGATCGAGAGAGGTCAGCACCAACATTGATATCTTTGCTTCTTAATTGCAGATGAAGTGTGATAGCTTCCCAGTGTAGTGGACTATATCTTCAACCTATAAGCAAAAACAAATCCTTCCTTCTTCTACTTGTTTTTATTTGGCATTTTAATGCAAGAACAACAAAATTTAGCTAATATAGATGTAAGTTGCAGTATAAACATAGGGTGTCAATTTATGTCCTCACATAAATAATATAAAATATTTTCAATAACAAAGAAGACTTGTAGACAGTAGCATTAGCTTCCACTGAAGGCTTGGACCTTTCAAGTATCACACATAAGAATAAGAGCTGGCTCTTTGACGTCCTACCAACCTGCTTGGAGTGGGACACTCAACCTTGTCAAAGACAGGCAAGCTACACAGCTGCAGTTAGCAGCCTTACAGAAAAAATTCTGCCATGTTTTCCTCTTTAGGACTTGTGAAGATGGTGGGGTTTCTCGGCTGTTCAGCTCTGGGTGTAGAGAGCTTCTGAAAGGAGGAAGTTGAAGCTGAGTGCACATTCTCAGGAATTGGTACAGAAAACATAGCAGTACATGTGGTCACCAGATACTAGTAAGATTTTAGAAACAAACGTTACAGAAGCCTACTGTGTGACAGGTAAGATGTGGGGGTCACACATAAAAAATCACTGGGGTTGTGTGATTTTCTTTTTGTTTCAAAGATATTTGTCTTTTAAAGCCAGTTGAGCATAAGAGACCATGCTTCTTTTTCCTGCACAATTCTTTAATGCTTGGGGATTAGGGTGATGGTGCCTCTGAAGGATTCTGTTTTTCTTTTTCCCATTTTCTATGTATTATATGAGCTCAAATTGAGACCAAGGAATTGGTGGGATATATCTGAGTATTCTTTCTACAATTAAGAAAGAATTTGGGCTAGTTTTTGTTTTCAGTGAAAATTACTATAATTTTAGGTTTTACAGGGAGCCCCCTATTACAATAGGCCTAGAGATGATTTAATCATGGCTCTATGACCCTCAGAATTGAAAAGAAAAAAAAATTGGTAAGTTACAGGATAATAAATGGAATGTACTCAGAGAGAGTCTTTGGGGGCATATTGTTCTACATAATCACAAAATGATTTGTTTACTAATTAGTTATTTTAGTGTCTAGATATTGAGTTGGATAGACCAGCTTCAAAAATTTAGAATAATAGTCACCATTTTGTGGGCTTATCCTGTGCCAAACTTCATAGACAAGATTTTGCTAAATCTCCTATGCAACCCTTTTGAAATAATCAATATTATCTATTTCATAAGATGGATGAACACCAAGGCTGCAAGAACATGTTAAACTCATTTCAGGTCGCATAAGTTTCAAGTGTATAGGTTGTGATATTTTGCCACTAAAGCTTCTAATTTAGCCAGTCCTATTGTTTCTCTTTGCCCTGTATTTTATAGACTTAATGTGAGAGGTGATACTCAAATGCAAACATGAAGAAAGCCTACAGATTGAGGCAGTGAGAAGCAGAATCCTGTCATACAGTCATATGTTGACTTTCTGTTGGCAAATGCCCATTCCCTGAAACAGTGAATTTGACTTCTAAAACTAGCCTCATGTTCTTGGCACCAAGCCTGGTAAACATAGTGGTTAATACCATTTCCATTCTAAAAGGTAGTGAGACTAAAGTATTATCATTGTCTTAAGACTGTTTCCAACACATCCAGACTACAGCAATCAAGATCAACAGTTAGATCCCTGAGCTCCAGACTGGTCAGCCTAGTTCTCTAGCCAGAGGTGCCAGGGCACATACTATACCCCTTCCCTATACCCATTCCAGTCCCAGAGACTCTGAAGCAGCATCCTTTCTTTTGCACCTAACATCTCCAAGGCACCAGAGTCCATAGGAACCACATACTCCAACTGCAGCAATCAAGAACCATGGGTAAGTCCCTGAGCTCCTATTTGGTCTGCCTTGTACTCTAACCCTAGGAACCAGGGGCACATACTGTGCCACTCCCCTACACCTATCCCTATCTCAGAGACCCAGAAGCACCATCTCCTGCCCCTGAGCCTTACATTCCCAAGGTACCAGAGTCCACTGGCACCACATACTCCAAGTGCAGTAATCAGGAACTAGAGCAATCAGAAATTATAGTGATCCAGAAGGACAGATTGGAAGAAGTGGGACCCCTGTAGACACAGGCTCCACTTGTATGGATTTGAGGAAGAAATGGGTGGAAGGCAGTGTAATAATATATTCAACATCATAAAGAGCAATATGATACCTCCAGAAACTAGAGGTTCTACAACAGCAAGACCTGAACATCCCAATGCAGATGAAGCAGAGGAAAATGACCTTAAAAATAACTTTATAAAGATTATAGAAGCCCTTAAAGAGGAAATGAAAAAAATCCCATAAGGAAATGGAGGAAAAGACAAACAAAAAATTGGAAAAAATTAGTAAGTCCCTAAAGAAAGCCAAAAACAAAACAAAGCAACCAAACAATTAAACAGGTGAAAAAACAATTCAAGACTTGAAAACTGAAATAGAGGCAATAAGGAAAACACAAACTGAGGGAATCCTAGAAAAGGAAAATCTGAGTAAATGGGTAAGAACTATAGTGGCAAGTATCACTAGCAGAATACAAGAGATGGAAGAGAGAATCTTAGGCATTGAGGATACATACAATAGAGGAAATAGATTTCTTGGTTAAAGAAAGTGTTAAATTCAACAATTTTTTAACACAAAACATCCAGAAAAATTTGGACACCATGAAAAGATCAAGCCTAAGAATAATAAAGGATAGAAGAAGGAAAATTCCAGCTCAAAGTCACAGAAAATATATTCAACAAAATCGTAGAAGAAAACTTTCCCAACCTAAATAAAGGCATGCCTGCGAAGGTACAAGAATCTTACAGAACACCAAGCAGACTGGACACTCCCCCCACCAAAGTCCTCTCACCACATAGTAATCAAAACATCAAACATACAGAATAAATAAAGAACATTAAAAGCAGCAAAGGAAAAAATGCAAAGTAGCATATAAAGGCAAACCTATCACAATTATACCCTAATTCTCAATGGAAACTCCAAAAGCCAGAAGGTCCTGGACAGACATGCTGCAGACACTAATAAACCACAGCTGCCAGCCTAGACTACTATACCCAGCAAAACTTTCAATTACCATATACAGAGAAAACAAGATATTCCATGACAAAATCATATTTAAACAATACATATCCACAAATCTAGCCCCATAGAAGTACAGAAGTACTAGAAGGAAAATGCCAACTCAAAGAAGTTAGCTACATCCGTGAAAACACAAGCAACAGACAAACATACACTAACAAACTCCAAAGAAGAGAAACACACATACATATCCACCACCACTACCACCCAAATCAAAACTAACAATTAATAACTACTGGTCATTAATATCTCTTAATATCAATGGAGTCAATTCATCTATAATAGACACAGGCTTACCCTATTAGAATGGGTACCAAAACAGGATCCAGCCTTCTGCTGCATGTAAGAAACACACCTCAGCATCAGAGACAGACATCACTTCAGAGTAAAGATTTACCAATCAAATGAACCTAAGAAACAAGCTGGTGTAACTATCCTAATATCTAACAAAAGAGACTTCAAGCTAAAATTAATCAAAAGAGATGGAGAAGAGTATTTTATATTCATCGCAGGAAAAATCCATCAAAATGAAGTCCCAATTCTGAACATCTAAGTCACAAATACAAGGGCACCTTCATTTGTGAAAGAAACATTACTAAAGCTAAGATCACAGTCATACCCCACACACTAATAGTGGGAGACTTCATCACCTCACTCTCACCACTGGATACGACTGCCAGAGAGAAAGTTCACACAGAAATAAGGGCAGATGTTATGACTCAAATAAATGGATCTGACAGATATCTGTAGAACATTTCATCTCAACAAAAGAGAATATACCTTCTTCTTCTTAGAACATCATAGCACCTTCTCCAAAACTGACCACATACTCCACAACAAAACAAATCTCAACAGATTAAAAAAAATAAATGGACTTCTCTACTAGTACTTAAAGATAGAATTTAACAACACAAATTGCAAAAAGCCTACAAACTCATGAAAACTGAACGATGCTCATTTTTATCATGATCACTGGGTCAAGGAAGAAATAAAGAGAGAAATTAAAGATTTCCTAGAATTAAATGAAAATGAAGGTGTAGCATACCCAAATTTATGGGGCACTATGAAGCAGTACTGAGGAAGATTCATAGCACTAAGTGCCTACATAAAGTGGAGAAATCTCATACTATCGACTTAACAGCACACCCTAATGCTCAGAACAAAAACAAACAACCCCAAACAAAACAAATCACCTCACCCAGGAGGAATGGATGCCAGGAAATAATCAGATTGAGGGCTGAAATCAATCACATAAAAATAAAGAGAACAATACAAAAAAAATCAATGAAACAAATAATTGGTCTTTAAAAAAACTCAACAAGATAGATAAAGCTTTGTGCAAACTAACCGAAAGGCAGAGAGAGAGAAAGAGAGAGAGAGAGAGAGAGAGAGAGAGAGAGAGAGAGAGAGAGAGAGAACATCCAAATTAACAAAATCAGAAATGAAGTGAGAACATAACAACAGACACTGAAGAAATCCAGAGAATCATTAGGTCATACTTCAAAAACCTGTACTCCACAAAATTGAAAATCTAAAAGAAATGAGCAATTTTCCGAGTAGGTATCATGTAACAAAATTAAGTCAAAACCAGATAAACAATATAAATAGACCTATAACCCCTGAGGATGTAGAAGCAGTCATCAAAATTCTCCCAGGCAAAAAAAAAAAAAAGCCCAAGATCAGATGGTTTCAATACAGAATTCTACCAGAATTTAAAGATAAAGCTAATACCAATACTTCTCAAATTTTTCCACACAATAGAAATAGAAGGAACGTTGTCAAACTCTTTTTATGAGGCTACAGTCACTCTGATATTCAAAACCACACAAAGATGCAACTAAGAAAGAGAATTACAGATCAATTTCTCTCATGAACATTGATACAAAAATACTCAAAAAAAAAAAAATACTGGCAAACCAAATCCAAGAACACATCAAAAAATCATTCGTAGGCTTTATCCCAGAGATTCAGGGATAGTTCAACATACAAAAATCTTTCAATGTATTCCACCATATAAACAGACTGAAATAAAAAAAAAATGAATATCTCACTAGATGCTGAAAAAGCCTTTGACAAAATCCAACATCCCTTCATGATAAAGATCTTGGATAGATCAGGGATATAAGAAACTTATATAAAGGCAATATACAGAAAGCCAACAGCCAACATCAAACTAAATGGGGGGAAACTCAAAGCCATCCCACTAAAATCAGGAACAAGACAAGGCTGTGTACTCTCTTCATATCTATTCAATATATTACTTGAAGTTCTAGCCAGAGCAATAAAACAGCATAAGGAGATCAAGGGGATACACACTGGAAAGGGAAAAGTTAAACTTTCACTATTTGCAGACATAAATGTCCCCAAAAATTCTATCAGGGAACTTCTTCAGCTGATAAACACCTTCAGTAATATGTCAGGATACAAGATTTTTTTTTTCCTAAAAAGTAGCCTTTCTATATACAAATGATAAATCGGTGGAGAAAGAAATCAGAGAAACATTATCCTTTATAGTAGCCACAAATAACATAATTTTGGGGTTACTTGGGGATAACTCTAACAAAAGAAGTGAAAGAACTGTATAAGAAGAACTTTAAGTCTTTGAAGAAAGACATCAAAAATGATATTGGACAATGGGAAGATCCCCCATGCTCTTGGATAGGCAGGATCAACATAGTGAAAATGACAATCTTACCAAAAGCAATCTACACATTCAATGTAATCCCATTAAAATCCCAGCACAATTCCTCACAAACCTTGAAAGAACAATACTCAATTTCATATGGAAAAAACAAAAACCCCAGGATATTCGAACGTATCTTATACAATAAAGGAAGTTCCAGATGAATCTCCATCCCTGACTTCAAGATTTTCTTTAGAGTCATAATAATAAAAACATAAAAACAGCTTGTAAAAATCAACATGTGAGCCAATGGAACCAAACTAAAAACGCTGACATTAATCCACACACCTATGAAAACTTAATTTATGACAAGGAGGCCAAAACTGTACAATGGAAGAAAGACAGCATCTTCAACAAATGGTTCTGGCATAATTGGGTGTCAACATGTAGAAGAGTGCAAATATTTCCACATTTATTACCCTGTAAAAAATTCAAGTTCAAATGGTTCAAAAACCTCAACATAAATCCAGTTACACTGAACTTGATAGAAAAGAAAATGGGAAGTAGCCTTGAATGTATTGTCACAGGCAACCACTTCCTAAATATAACACCAGTAGCATAGACACTGGGAGCAACAACTAATAAATGGGATATGCTAAATCTAAGAAGCTTCTTTAAGGCAAAGGACATCCTCAGTAATACAAAATGACAGCCTACAGAATCAGAAAAAAATCTTTCCCAATCCCACTTCCGACAGAGGGCTGGTCTCCAAAATATATAAAGAACTAAAAAAACTAGAGATCAAAAATCCAAATAATCCAGTTTAAAAATGGGTAAAGCTCTAAAAAGAGAATTTTTAACAGAAGAATCTCAAATGGCTGACAGACATTTAAGGACGTGCTTAACATTCTAAGCTATCAGGGAAATGCAAATCAAAATAACTCTTGAGATACCATCTTAGACCTGTCGGAATGGCTAAGATCAAAAACACAGATGACAGCCTATGTCGGAGATGATGTGGAGCAAGGGGAACTCTCTTCCACTGCTGATGGGAATGTAAACTTGTACAGACACTCTGGAAATCAGTATGACAGTTTGTCAGAAAATTGGAAATCAACATATCTCAGGGCCCAGAGATATCACTCTTGGGCATATAACCAAAAGATGCTCAACTACACCAGAAGGGTATTGCAGGGATTCTAATTGGTATTATAATAAAAACCTGGAGCCAGATATTGGAGAAACGTTGAAAGATCAGAGAGACAGAGGAACAAGCCATAGCCATTTCTCACCTATCCACTTCTTAGGAATCCTCAGACTGAATGTCTCTTGGTTCTCAGCCAAGAGGGAAAGGGGTCACAAGTGAAGGGTTAAACTTCTGTCTCCTCCTACTTTATCTTTCTTTCTTTGACCAGCTATCTAACTTCCTGGTTCAACTTTCCTAGTACTGAGATTAAAGGTCTGTATGTTTCCCAAGTACTAAGAGCAGAGCATGGGATCCTAAGTGCTGGGATTAAAGGTGTGTGCCACCACCACTTGTTTGGTCTTGAACTCACAGAGATCCAGATGGATCTTTGCCTCTTTATCTCAAATGGACTAGGGATTATTCTGGGTATATGAACTGGCTTTTTAGAGCCCACTCCCTTGGTCCTGCATCAACTTGGTATGCTAGCCTGTGTTGACTTACCCTTACCCTTTTTGAGGAGTTGATGGGGTGGGGGTGGGGGTGAGTTGAAGGTCCCATTGCCAGGGAGCCCACTAACAGATCCATGTACACTACTGTTACCTCATTCAGAGGGTCTAATTCAGTCCCATGCTGGGAGGGAAGAGGAACAGTGGATGGTATGTAAAAGGAAAACTTCTTAAATAATAAAAAAGAGACTGTTTCCAAATGAGGCGTTTGGAAATGGTTTATTTTCTTTGATTAAAAATAGCTTCATTGAGATATACTTCCTATATCATCCAAGTTACTCATTTAGTCCATTCAGCATTGAAACTGATACCATAATCCATTTTAGAACATTTTTATTCACCCTCCTCAAATCCCTTACTCTCTAGATGAAACCTTTTAACTCATGCAAACCCTGGGCAAGCTGGTCTACTGTCTGTATTTATTCACCTATTCTGTGCACTTCATGCAGTAGAGTCATTCAATATGTCTTCTTCCCTGAGCTACTTCTGCTCCCTTTTGTTTTCAGCCACGTTTGAAGGTATAATTACCACAGAATCTGTAGAAATGTAATGCAGACAACTTGGTGGGCTTGGAGTCAAGTGAACATCCATGTAGCCATCATCACAACAGAGCGTGAACTTATCCACCACTTCAGAAGTTTCCTCACCCTTTTATTTATTTATTTTTTTAACTTTGGTGGTGATAGTAGTTAACATTATATTACAGCAAACTGTAAGAACACAAAATTGTACTATTATCTCTTTGATGACTGAAACATTGTTGTCTTTGTTCATAATGTCCATTGTGGTAAAGGGTTGACTATGGAGGCAAGTACTGTGAGATCTTTCATGCTCAGTGCATCTGCTAATGGCCTTTTATTTGGTCATAGCTGATTTTTGTCTATGGCCACAAAAGAATGAATGGTCTACTCTTGCACTGGGCCGAGCAGCATGCTGGATGTGTTGCAGGCCATTAGTAATAGATTGATTGCACAGGACACACTGTTGTCTCCAGTAAGCCCAAGAGTTACTGTATGTCTCTCCATATGTTATTTTGCAGCTAGATACCAAGCTTTGACCTTCAAGATTTTCAGACTGGTGTGTGTTTCTTGAAAGCAAATCTCCTCCAGCTCTTGACAGCAAGCATGGCAGAAGGCAGGCAGTCATGTCTCTGGAGAAGTAGTTGGGAGTTCTACATCATAGTCCATAGGCAGCAGGGAAAGGGAGAGAGAGAGAGAGGAGAGGAGACTGGGCCTATAATGAGCTTTTGAAACCTCAAAGACCACATCCAGTGGCACACCTACTCCAACAAGGCCGCACCTTCCAGTTTTTCTACTTCTAGTCAAACAATTTGACTTCCTGACTACCTATAGGTGCTATTTTTAATCAAACCACGAACATGACTTGTGCCAGTTAGTATTTTCAAGAGCAGAGTTGGTTTCTATGATCCATCCACCTTCTAATCTGGATTCATGACTATCCCAAACTTCTCTGAATTAGTATCTGTACAGTTGAAACAATGCTTCACATGCTGTAGTTTTATCACAACAGCTAAAGGAAATAATGGATGTCCAAAGACTAATTAAGAACGTGAAATGCAAGCAATGTTTCCTCGTAATTATTATAGTCTTAATTTGTAGTCTAGGAAGTCCATGGATGATTTGGGCCTGATAAAGTCTGTGAACCTTTGGAAATGATATCCAATGATTTATGTGAATGTAACATGCACATTTTTCCAGGACACCGTTCTACAATTTCTGTCTGATTCTCACGGAATCCACTTCTGTGCTTCCTGAAGTTGAGGTCCTAGTTATAAAGACATCATTAATATAAGATACAGCCTCCAGAACAGTTTACTTTTCCTGTGTTCAGTCTTCTATCCTAGAACTGAAAACTTTGAGACTGAGTTTCTTCTCAGTCTGTATTTACTTCCATAGTGTTCCCTTTTTATTTCCGTGTCTAGATACTAGATTTGGGTGTCTTACTTTTATATTGTTGTGATCAAACACAGTATCAGTAATAATTTATAAAAGAAAGCATTAACTATGATTATGGTTTCAGAGGGTTAGTCTATGATGGCAGAATGAAGGCATGGCATATGAAGAGTTAAGAACGCACATCTCTAAGGGGAAGCAAGAGGCACAGAGCACACAGGGAATTACATAAGTCTTTTGAAACCTCAAAGTCTACCTCTAGTGACATATCTCCTCCAACAAGGCCACACCCCTTAATCCTTTCCAAACAGTTCCACTAATGTGGAAGGGGCAAAGTATTCAAACATTATCAGCTTTTGGGAGAATATTTTCATTAAAACCACAATTTGCCTTTCTGACAGAGCTGTAGGCTGTTCAAAGATTTCACCATTCTTGTGTTTCTAAGCATAGGAAGTTGTGCATAGATCCCTGAACCAGGTAGATGCCTTTGAGATACTGAAAGAAATACAGAAGGTCTGGATTCATCAAAGCAGTGTACATAGGCACATCTAGCTGCCATCACTTTGTAGTCTGGGCTAGTAGAACTTTGCGAAGATCTGAGTACTTCAAGGCCAGATCTGGATCTGGATTCATCAAAGCAGTGTGCATAGGCACATCTAACTGCCATCACTTTGTAGCCTGGGCTAGTAGAACTTTGCGAAAATCTGAGTCCTTCAAGGCCAGATCTCAGTATGGGGCTATACTTATTTCTGCCCTCCAGTGGCTCAGGAACTTTGCTTTCTCTGATGTGATTACTCGTGCAGGTTGGAACAAGTTGGTAAAATGTGAAAATGATATCTCTGCCCATGGCTTAGGCAATTTTGATGGAAAGAGGAAATGGAAAACTAGGGCCATAGTACCTGCTTTGAACTGTGAAATGATTATAGTTGGGTTGAAAGAAAGCTTTTACTTAGCTTGCCCAAATCATCAGGGGGAAATCATGGCTATTTTGGCCTGAAAATCTGGATTATTGCCTTGAGAAAGCAGGGTTTTTTCAACTTTTTTTTTTTTTTTTATTAAGAAGAGCTTTAAAAAATTCTGTTAAATTATCAGGCATAGATTACAAAACTCAGCAAGATTTAGAATAGATATTCACATTTCCTCCTGTCTATTGACTTTTGTCTAAGTTCAGGAGTAATGGACTTACTTGACAGTTAAGAGGACAGACAAGTGGAGAGCACAGGGTTGCTCTATGTAGCCAGGCTGGCTTCAAGCCCACAATGCTTCTACTTCAGTCTCCTAAGTGCTAGAATTATAGATGTATGTACTTGGCCATGGTTTATGCTTTTTCCCACTCCTTCAGAATTGGTATGCCACATCAGAGAAGCCAAACTATTCACAAAGCCCTTTCCTTTCCTTTAGAAAATCATGAGATTATTTTTCCATTCATGTTATGTCAACAGACCTAGAGATCTGAAGACTAAGAGGTCACTTCAAATCTGATCACCCATCATCACATCATTAAAGTGTTTCTATTTAAAAAAAGTTTAATCAACTTGATTATAAGCTAGTATTGTAACCTTCACTTAAACATTCAATAAATGCTTCTCCCGATGAGACCATCTTTTAAACAATCACAGTGAGTAGCTGTCTGTGGTGGTCTGAAGGAATATGGTTCCCATAAGCTCATAGGAACTGGCACTATTAGGATGTGTGGCCTTGTTCAAGGAAGTATATTACTGGGGGGGTGGGCTTTGAGGTTTTAGATGCTCAAGTCAGACCCAGAGTCACTCTCTATTACTGCTGCCTGCAGATCCATATGCAGAACTCTCTGCTCCTTCTCTAGCACCATGCCTGCCTGCATGCTGCCATACTCCCCACCATGATGATAATGGACTAAACCTCTGATTCTGTAAGCTAGCCCCAGTTAAACGGTTTCCTTTATGAGGGTTGCTGTGGTCATGGTGTCTCATACAGCAATAAAAACCCTAAGACACTGTCTACCATTACTTACTGTATGTACCAATATTCTTCTACTAGTTAATATTTAATGCTTCCTCTAGTGTATTATTACACCAAAAGGCACAGTGAAACTTTTTGCTGCATGAATGCTTTTCACAGTCTGAGCATAGTTTTCTATACCTGGATCCCAGAAGCAAAGCCAGAGCCCTTCTCAGAGGGTAAGGGTTGCATGCTCTTTCTGTGTATCTCCCTACTGCTTTCCAAGAGGCTTATACTAGTTTGTCCTGGCAACTGGGGTGCATGCAGGTTCCAGACTTCTCAGCTGGGCTTTCATTTAAACAGAAGTTTGGAGACACATTGCCTGGAATGATTCTCCAGATCTAGGAGAGTATCAGTTTACCTAGTGGGTCACAGGAAGCTCAAGAATCATGACCTTACCTGTGCTCTTCAGGATGATCTTTTATTCCAAGGTTCAGAGCAGAGGACAGAAATTCTAAAGCATCAAGCTAGTGTAATAAGAGGAAACATGCCCGGTAGAAATTAAAATTCAGATGCAATTTACTTTTGAGGCATCCCTTATCTACCACTCTCTCTTATAAGGCAGAGTGGTGTCTCTGTGTCATGACCACTCTTTATGATGCAAAGGCTTGAAACTCAGGATTTTCCACTGACCAAGGTCATGAATGTAGGTTGAGAATAAGACCAGACCAAGGTCTACATAGCTAAAGTAGCTCATTGGCTTATTCAAATACCTTTGTTATAGGTCAGTGGGTATCTGTTAAAGTTCGTATGTTTGAATATTTCTTTCTAAAAATTAAATTTGTGTGTGTGTGTTTGCATGTGTGTGCATGCGTGTTCTTTTGTGTGCATATGTGTATGTGTGTGTATGCTTGTGAGTGTGTGGGTGTGCATGTGTGAGTGTGTGGGTATATACACATGTGTGTATGTGTGTGTGTCCAACTTGCAGCAGTCAGCTATCACCACCATATGGGTCCTGGGTTGAACTTGCGACAAGTGCCTTTACCCACAGAACCATCCTACTTCTCAGTGCAACACTGTTAAGAGGTGGGATATTTAGGAATGAGGAGGTCCTGAGACCTTTTCCTTGTAGATAGATTAGTTAGCATTACCCTCTGTGGAGTGGTTTGTTTATCTTAAAAGTAGGTTTGATATAAAAGTTATTTTAGTTCTTCTGATTGCAGGTGCTTTGGGAACTTAGGATCATGCATCTATGCCCAAGATATAACTGCACCACACAACAATCCAGGAAAATGGCACAGAAGTCACATCAGGAAGCTGTGATAACAAAGATATGAAACTCTTCAGGAGTAGACTGCAGGTTCCAGAGGAACATGAGTTTCACCAAGTTTAATAAGAAAGACCTAAGGAAAATGCATGCTGATAATGCAGAGACCACAAGTGCCATGCTAGTGCTATCAAAGCTCTAGAGTGACCCGAGGAGGCCTGGCCCAATGTTCCTGAGCCAGTCACAAGGTCCATTGACTTGTGTACATTGCCCATTCCATGCTCAGGTAACATGCCATGTCTCTGCTACCAAAGGCTCAAACCTAGGTCAAGCAAAAGGAATTAAAGTCTTATGCTGCTGCTGCTACAGATTAAACTTAGGCAGGATCTGGTTTTAAATAATTAAAAAAAAGAAAAAACTGTTCTGTCTTGCCCGCCCCCATCCTTTCTAACCAACACTCAAATATCCTTTCAGCCTTCCATTTTCCAATGGCAAAGCCGACATCACATTGTTGAAGTATGCACCCTTTGCCAGCATTCCTCAAAGAACTTGTTTTTAAACGACACTTGAAAAACTTCTACACTGATCATGTGGTGTTGTTGCTGGATAAATAGTCCTCTACTTATGGGAATGACTCATATGACAGTGTGAATAAGGGTCAAGTTCCTGCGGTGTCTCATTTGCTGAGATGACTCAGCAGGGAAGTATTTCCATAAACCAACCACAGCATTTTCTTTTGTAAGCCAGGGAGCAAACGGCCCCTGGCTTCACATGGGCTCCATTTGTGAGCCATAGGCATTCTCCCAAAGGTGGCCAGAGGAAAGCAAGCAATTTTCAGCCCCTCATTCAGAGCATTGTGGTTCAGACAGCCCCACCAATGCGCTGCTCCTTTTGACTGCTACTCACCCGCCAGGTTTGATGCTTGCTGAGTTTATATCTGTCACTCTCCTTCCCCTGAGGATGACGCGTGAGCTAACTCCCTCCCTTCCAGGCTTACTTGCTGACTCCAATCTGTACTTCTTTTCATGTTCTTCACTGGCCACAAATGCCTCTTACACTTTTGTTCTGTTCTTTACTCTCAGGAGTTCTGTTACTAATGTGGCCGTGGCTGGAAGTCGTGTAGTGGCTGCCACCTTGTTCTATGGTGGTGTCAGTACTGAGCACATCAAGTGTCGTGGACTGTCTTCAGTAGCACACAGTATTGATCACATTGTGGTGGTACATAGCTTGTCTTTGGATTCCCAGGCACAGGGACAAGAAATGTTCTTCTGGTTAAACTAGTTGGATCAGAGATTCATAAATGGCAGCCAAAAGCAGTGACACATTTAGGAAGGGCTGAACAAACCCTGAAGCAAGCAGCCAACCATCTGGGATAGCACATCAATTGGCAGTTGTCACAAGCAGCCTATCAGCCTGTCCATCTTTTACAACTGGAAAAGTGATAACTGCTGGTGGCTACCAGGTTTGCAACCAAGCACAGAGGATTTTGTGTTAAAATTGAATTCTAGATAAACAACAAGTATTTTTATGACTTAAACAAGCCCCAATATTATATGGGACATATTAATATTAGCAGATATTCATTATTTATCTAAAATTTACCTTAACCGGGCATCTTATATCTGATAACTGTAGGCTCCTGGAAAGATAATATGAGCAATTTATGGGATATGTAGGTCCATTCTGAGGTCCTGAAATGATACTTGTCTGGGATTCATTTTAAAAGCCCTCAGGGCATGTTAGTTACTTCCGTGTCACTGTGACAAAATAGTTGATAGGAACAATGTAAGGTAAGAAGGAATATTTGGGCTTCATCCGTTTCCCATCATAGTGGGAGAGTGCTGAGGAACACAGTAATTCATGCCGTGGTGGACCAGAAAGCAGCTGTTGCTAGAGTAACTTCTTCCTTTCCCTCCTTTTCCTCCGTCTGACCTTCAGCCCATTGAATGGTACCATCCACTTTCAGGCTGAGCCTTTCCCCCCTCCGTAAATCTTGTCCAGAAATAGCCCCACAGAAGTACACAGAGCCTATGGTGATTTAACACCCAGCAAGTTAACAATGTAGATCAATCATCGCGCTGAGTGAGGCATTTCAAGATTTTGTGAAAGAGAATAAGAGGATTTCTTGCTAGACCTTGGGCACTTCCATAATCAGACAAAGTGATTCTTCTGATCCCTTTGCGTTCAGCTTGTGACTTGAGCATGCTCTATGATTTTCTTCTTCCTCTTCTACACTACCTACCCAAACCTTAGACTGACTTCAGTGAACAGTGGGCTGTGAATCAATGTCAGGATGCCTAGCCCTCTAGAATCATGACCCTTTCTCTGGTTCATTAGCAGGAAATGCTTGTCCCACTGGGTCTTTAGAAGCAGTTTTGAAGAGGCTCCTGTTTCTCTTGTTGGATGGTGATATATTATCTACTAATTCTTTTGATCTAGCAGCTGTTGGGAAACACAGAAGAGGCCTCAGGATTCTCCCTCATCAAAGAAGGATTTCTTCCCTTCTTCACGGAGGCCAATGTCACCCTTGATGGAAATGACAAGCACTTCCTTTTCCTCATACTTAGGAAGAGTAGACTATTAAGGAGGGAGCTTTCCTACTCAGCAAACTATAGAAATCAAAGCAAAGCAGGGTAGTTTGCATTGCATAAAATGTTTTATTTATAGAACTTACTTTTCAGGTCCCCAAATTCTCTGTTGTAGCCTGTGTGGTCTAGCCATGAGGAGCCTGTACTTTATTCATTTCTTTGCTTTCTCCTGAAGCAGATGAGTACGCCATCACAGGTATGAAGGTCTTCCTAAGGTGATGTGGCCTTATCATGGCCCCAGGCTCTTATGACATTTTCCTCCTATGCCTTTCTTTCCGACTTTGAAAGATCTGTCCCCTTCACTCTGCCCTCTAACCCTTTCCTGTTCTGCAAGGCCATGTGACCGTTTCCATTTCTTTCTGTCTAGCTGGATTCCGGCCTTGGATACTTTGGGCTGCCTAGAGGTCATGCACACTTAGAGGAAGTTTCCATTTTTGCCTGTTATAGCTTCCCATGATGCCAGAGTAGACTTTCTGGTTCTTTTGTCGGCCTTTGTATTCTCTGCTCCACTTAGAAGGCTTCCACTTGGGGTTGCTAAAAAGCCTTTGGAGTTCAGTTTATTTGTTCTAAAGATAAAGATCATGGCCCTAGATGTTACAGTCTTCAAAGAGCAAAACTGAAGTATTATTTTTGTGTTGCTAAGCCATGTCTGGCCTCTTTCCCTGGTCATAATGGTAGAAAGAAGGCAGAGAGAGGAACCAGCTTACCAACAAAAGAAGCCAGGAGGTCCTTAGTTCCCACTCCCCAATCATTAATGGAGTGTTTACATATGTGATCTTTCCTCAACCTTTCTCAAAATGAGAAAAACAAAGTAATTGTTGTGAATTGAAGCCAGAATGTTCCTTTCTAGCTCATGTACTTGAGCAGTATGTCCTCACTTGGGAACACCACGTTTGAAAACTAGAAAACCTTTGGGAGGTAAGACCTAGGGGCAGGTCCTAGAGGTTGTTAGCCTAGCCTGCTTCTCGTGGACTTTTTGTTTCTGGTCTGGTCACCATGTGAGAAGGTGTGTGCACAGCTGCTACAATGGCCTAAATCACTCTCATTGCTGTTTCTCCCCCACTGCTACAAACTCAGATGCCTCTGTGAGCCCAAGTAACATTTTATTCCTCATATTTCCTCTGCCAGGAGAAAAGCTACTAACACACCCTCCATCCAACATGGTCTCTTTACAAGGCCATAACCTTTTTGTGTAATTTGTAATTCCCAGCATATTAAGCCCCACCCACCTTGCCCATTGACTAATTTCTGAAGTTTCAATCACCCACAATAAACCCGTGAATACTAAGTGGGCGGTTCAAGAAATGAAGCATTTGTAAATTTTAAGTTGTATGCACCTGGAGCAATGTAATGAAATATCACTCAGCCTGGCTCTCCCTCATCCAGGTTCTAGCTCATGTCTTTGTTCTTAATATTCATGTTTATTTAATTACTGTGGTCCCCAAATGCAAAAGAAGTGATGTTGAAAATTTGACTCTTCCAAAAAGAAGCTGCAGAATACTTCCTTTAAATGCAGTCAATCAAGAAAAAAGTGGATGCTAGGACCTCCTACGGTCTGTGACCTGTGGCAAGATCATCTGTCCATCTGTGACACTACGAAGAATGAAGTACAAGTTTATGCTGCTATAGTACTCCAACTGCAAACACAACAAATGGCGTATAGGGAGGGCTTGTCTGTCTGCAGCATTTCATTGCATCATCTCACATCATCACCAGGAGGATAGATATACAATACTGGGGGGGGGGGGTAGAGGGAGAGAGAGGAAGGAGAACACAGAGTTGTATAACTTTTATTATAACATTTTTATAATTCCTCTATTATATGATTTGTTAACTATTGACAGTCTCTTACTGTGACTGGTTTACGAAAATATACCTTTTTTATAGGCATGTATATGTAGGAGAATACAATATATATAAGATTTAGTACAACCCGTAGTTTAGAAATCCACTAGGGGACTTCAGTGCATCTCTTATGGATAACAAGTGATTACCAAATCTCAGAGTATGAATGTCTTGTAGACATGGTCTTAGAAAGGTCATTAACTCGCAATGAGGTCATTAGGGTTGACTATAATCCACTATGACCGATTCTTTTAAGGAGACAAAGGACACAGACTCACTTGTAGGGAAACATGAGAATGCGGGAGGAAACAGCCATTTTCCAAGCTAACTTGGTAGAAATGCTCCTGCCAACACCTTGATGACTGATTTTCAGCCTGTGAAACTGTGAGGAAATGCATCTCTGCTGTTTGAGTCATCCAGTGTATAGTACTTTGTTATGACAGCTTTTTATAGTTTGCATCTTGAATGTCCCCCAAAGGCTTTATTTACCAGGGTGGTGCTACTTCAGGTCACTGGAGGAAAGTCATTCAAGACATTCAGCCCAACTGCCACCTAGACAGAGGCCCAAAGCAGTGGAGTCAAATACTGGATCTGCTAAAATTTTGAGTCAAAATAAACTTTTTCTGTGAATAAACTAGATGTCGTAGGCTGCATATGCAGATCTTACTCAGTAGCTTTCAGGTTTTGTTTGTGGTAATAAAAGAAAAAATACTTAAGGGATAAATAGATTGTCTCTATATTTTGTTACACAATAGAAAGCCTTCTAGTACAATTTCTATGACACTCACAAATCTGGGTTATCATTTTTGTGATCTGGTGTGAGGTTACAAGTGATGTTGTGAGGGAAGGAAATGGAGAGGTTGGGAGGGACAAGGGATGGCAGTCTACATTGGGTCATCGACTTCTTGGTGAGAAAACTCTAAGTCTCCCTTCAAAACCCTTGACTATATGGTTGCTGCATACCCAATTGCAGAAAGATGGGTAGGAAGAAGAAAGACACAGGGCCACCCTGTGGGGTGGGGTGTTCTCTGAGCTTTGTCCATTCATGAGGAGTAGCTTTTCAGATGTTATGAAAATTGTGTGACTTTTAAATCTCTGTAAAGAATGGAGAAAACATGATAATGAAGAGGAAATGTGAGACTGTCATCTTTTACATGAAAAAATCCATGTTGCTATAGTATTCCAAATGCAAACATAACAGCCATAGTATATAGGGAGGGCTTGGCAGTCTAGTCAAATACCCCACCCCCACCTCACCCTGAACTAGTAGCTATGAAGTCAAGCAGAGGGTCAAAGCCCTTGTCTTCCCAACACCTCCAGGGGAGCCCTACTGAAAACTGCTGCTCATTGTGTTAACTTAGTATTTTAAAATTCCCAACATATTGTAAGGCGAGAAGAGAAACTCTATCCTGGCGGGCACATTGGCAGAAGGTTCAGCCTTTAAGCATCAAGTGAGTCAAGTTCCTAAGCCCTTCATTTCATTTGTGTGGAGCGAGCATTTGCAGAAGGGAGGGCATTGCTAAATTCTCTGGTCAGGACCAGTAAAGTATAAACAAAGCCTACCATGGAGGGGGTTTCTCTTTCTGTCCTGCAGTTCTAGATTTTAGACTCCTTAGCTCCAGCAGAGAACACTGGGCTGGGGTTAGAAACTGGTTTGGCCTCTGAATTGTTGGCACCAGGATCTTCAAGCTACCACCCATCTTCGCTGGAAAATGTGGGTATCAATGACCTCAATAATGGGTTGAGAAGTCTCCCAGAGAAGCAAGAAGCTGGCATCTGCTCTCAAAACTTTCTTTTTTATTAAGTCCCCATGATAGGCCACAGTTCTCTCCTCCTTGCCTCCTTCTCATGGCCACAGTGCCCCCAGAAGCTGTATGTCTCTGCCAACCAGGACTTTCTTAGTTCTATGGGAAAATCTTGTAAAGTGTAAGTTCTGATAGGGATAACTCCTGAGTTTTATTGTTTATATTGGGAACTTTTTTTTGTTGCCTTGGAGTTTGTGACCATTTATGGTTTGGATAACTTAGGTCCACGAGCTGTGATAAACAGGTTGTCTGGTGGTCCTCATGGTTCTCCTCTCCTGGTGTTGTCACATGGTGTGACATCCTCCATTTGAATGTTTGTGGCAGAGGAAGGGGTACATAACTTGCTTCTAACTGATGGTGCATGACACAGGTAATTACAAGACTGTCTAATGTTGTACAAGACTTTTTAATAGACTCACTTTTTTGTTTTGTCTGGCTTTTAAATTACACAGTCTAGTCTGTGTTATGGGCCTATAGAGAGAGCCACGAGTTAGAACTGAGGGCAGGAAGCCTTGCCAGTAGTCAGCATGAGATCTGAAGCTCTCAGTTCCATCACCACTAGGAAATAGATTTTCCAATCACCTAAGACACTTGGAGGCAACTTCTCTCACTGTTGATCTTCCAGATGTGAACATAGTCTCATCATCACCTTGACTGTTGCCCTTGAAACTCTCTCTGACAGGAGGACCCATCCAGGCCAGAATTAGACTTTTGGTGTCCAGAAAGTGTGAGACGGTAGTACTTCTTCTATGTTGTTTAGAGCTTCCAGACATAGGCAGCCGTGGTGGTGCATGCCTGTAATCTAGAGCTTGGGAAACCAAGTCTGGAGAATAGGGGATTTGAATAGGTTAAGTATATCAAAACCAAAGTGTTGCTAAGATAATTGGTTACACAGCAACAGATAACAACTGCTAGGCTGTTCCGAGGAAACTAATAAACAATGTCCCAGGAATGGTGCAGGTTTACTTTAAAAGGCAGCTGTTTTCACTTAAGGAATAGACAAGTGTTTTGACTTCTCAGCCTTTGAAAGTACAAAAGAAACGATTTAAGGAAAATGTGGGTAAAACACTGTTGTCATCTTTCTGGGTGTGTGCTCTATGGGAAAAATCAATTTTAAAGAGAGGCGTGGTGAATGCTGAAGCATGAATAGGAGCTCATGGGTGTGCTGTCCACTGACAGTATGCCAGGAAGCCACAATGGCTAAAGTACAGTGAGCTGGAGGTTAGAATGGAGGAGCAAGACCAAAGAGATGAAGGGGGTGATGGGAAGGGAGTGAAGGCAATGTGGGAATACTCACTCTTCTGGAGTGGACTAGAAAGCCCTTCAGAGACAGTGCTCTCTATGTTGGTGTATGTTTGGAAGGGGGATGTCTGGATGGTAGGAATTTGGGTGCACTTCTGATTTTCTCAAACTCCTTAGCTAACTAGTAGGCTCCAGTTAAGCTCACAGTGGAAAGCAATCATTATTGCTGTGGGGTTTGGTCCACTGGAGAACTAACGTTCCAAACACTGTTTTGTTGGTGCTGGCGATGGTGGCAGAGGGGATGAAATGATGCAAAACCATGTTGAGAAGGAAGATTTGTCCTTTCAATCTGCCCCCAAGGCTCGTGGAAATGATCAGGAGTGGTCAGATGTTGTCTCTGTGAAGAAGCAGCCCCCCCTTTTTTTTTTCTGGTGATGCTAATGAGATGCAAGGTAGTCTTCTAAGCACTGGGGTTCTTACTCAAATACCTGCCTAGTGGTTGCCCTTAAGTGTTTGTTGGATACAATTCATATCTTTGTTGGTAGTTTACTAAGACAGTTAACCCTTTACAATGTTAAAGTTGAAGGCAGGGATGGGGGTGTGAGGGAAGCTGGGGAGGTGGGGTGTGGGAGCGTGGGGGGTGTTTCAGAGTACTACAGACTCAGCAGGAGGGAGGGGTGAGAATGTGGGGATGGGAGGGGCTTCTGTGATTCCTGTAGAAGCCCTTCCACTCTGGCTCTTCTCACCCCTCCTGGGGTAAGTGGGCAAACATTCTAAGAAACTGACTTGGGGCGTACCAGGAATTGGCCCCCCTCCCTTCCTCCTTTTCTCCCTTCTTCCTCCCCTCTCTCTTCTTCTTATTTCCTGTATCTACTTTCAATCTCCAATCTCGGTGCTTTGGAGTGAAATTTTCATTGGGCTCTGGAATAACCCCCACAGCTCTTTCTTCTGTATTAGGAGGCTAGAGCACCCATGATTCCTAAACACATGGCTGCCTAAACAAGACCTAACACAGTAAAATACCAACAAACATGCTAACGTGGCAAGAAACTGCAGGCAAGTAAGGAATGCTGACCGGAGGGAAAATAGTTCCCTTCAGGATTGAGCTTCCTAATTATTTATTTAATTTAAGTGATCACCTCTGAAGTAAAATACACATAAGCGGCACTAAATGGACCAAACAGGCTGTGTTTGTATATTTAAGCACGCATGTTTGTTCACCCTCTTCCTGAAGTAGGTGGTCTCTTGTGAGAAAGTTCACCACCCAATCTTCCAGACATAAAAAGGCACCTCAGTGTCAATGGTCATTGCATGGGAGGTGGAGAAGGATCCTCAGGTAGATCTGGGTCTGTGACTACAGTGGGAAAGGTTACTGAGCTGTGGATGGATGTCCAAGGCCATGACTTTTATATCAAGTAGAGATGGAAGCGACCACTTTTCATACCACTGTCCACTGGTCAGAAGACAGCAATCAAAGGATGCTCTCACTCGGGGTAGAAAAATACTTGGCCCAGAGAAGCACTACCAAAAGTCCATCTTGGTTTACTCCAGATAACTCTGTGAAGGAATGAATGGAGCTCTTCCATTTCTCACTTGTAACTTATCCATATTTCTTCTCCTCCTTTGTTCAGTGTTTTCTTCTTGGAGCTTAGACTTCATTGTGTGGATCTAATCATTGTCAGAGTCCTTAATTTGGTAACCATTGTCTAATCTTCCAGAAGAATCCTGTAATTGGGATTTGAGGGCAAAGAAAATGAAGTATTTGAATTTACATACCAAAAATAAGAGATGTCTGGGACCCCTGTGTGACTTCGGAATCTTTTCCACTACTAATTCACAAGCCATGCCTGTCAAACTGCAAGATAAGAGAAGCACAGGAGTGTTACCTAGCATGAGGAATTGGGAGCAGAAAAGAACAAACAGTTCCCCCAGTGCCTGCTTTCACGGGCCAGAGGACAAACAGCTCTTCTCAGATGGAGGGAACATTCCAGAAATAAGCATTATAGATGTAGGTCATTAACTAATTTTCCCATGAAGAAATGGGAAGGAGTGGTCAGGAGGCATGTCAAGAGTGGGTACTTGCAGCACCAAGACCCGTGAAGAGAGGGAGAGCGCCAGCATGTGTGCTACTCTGACAATCAGTGGGTTCTGTGATTATCCGAGCAGCAGAGTCAGTAGATGCGTCTGGAGAAATTCAAGGCAACTGTAAGCACTTCTTGGTGTGCTCTCTGAATCCACAGATTCCCAAGGCTGTCAGCCCAACAGGAGCAGACAGGCACTGGTATAAGGTTCATGGAAGAACTTAAATACAGTAAATACAGCTTACTCATTGCTGAGACCACGATGTCAGGGCCTGGCCCCAGGGAGAAGAGTGTCTTCCTTCCACCCACTTCTCCTTCTTGTGAATAAAATGGTAGCATGCATCACCTTCCTGAAAGGAGGGATCTAAATCCATGAGCATCTCTGAACTCCACACAAGGGAGAGAGCCTCTAAAATCTGCTTTATTTGATATATAGTCCATTATTGAAATTATGTCACAGATTTCCTTATATCTTCCTATAGTCTGCTTTCAGTTCTTTACTGATGGAAGAGAAAACCCACGTCTTTTTTCTATCTCACATCCTGTCAGTCACTATCAAATCACTCTGTTCTAATTCCTGCATGCTCCAGCCCCCTAGCTGTCAGTCACCAACCAAGCAGGTGATGGCACAGCATGGGCAATGTAAACTATGCTCTGGCTACATAAGGGTCCATCAAAGAGGATCTTGTGAAAAACAGCATATAATAAAGGCTGAACACATTGTTTTTGGAGAAGGAGAAAGAGAGAAAGAGAGAGAGACTCTGAGACTGCAAGGATGGCCTAGCCAGACAGAAACCATGGAAACCAGACAAGAAACACATACTTCAAAGTAGAGACCTAGAGATAAGCCTAAGAAATCCCCCAAGTCAAGAAAGTATGTCTAGCAGTTGAGTGGCACAAATGTGCTCATCGGGGAAGACCTTTCCTGCTGCACAGCTGGTAACCCTTCAGCAGAACATAAGCCCTTAGCCAGGGGGAGGTGCAATATGCCAGATGTAGAACGAATGTTTCAATCCTTCCAAATTTACATGTTGAAGCTGTGAACTTAACATGACGGTATTTGGAGAAGGGTCATTGGTACAGGAGGTTAAATGAAGTTGTGAGAATAGGACCTTAATCTGATGGGGATGGTGCCCTTATAATAAGTGGAAATATTAAGACCATTCGATGAGGAACAGACTCTTAAAGAAATGTGCTGGGAAGATTGCATGTGAAAAAGGAAGAAATTGGGCTCACACTGCATCCCCAAACTAATTGGAAATGGATTAAAAATTAAGGAATCATAAAATTTCTAGGAGGAAGGTCCTTGACATTGTTCTTGATCTCTCTCTCTCTCCATGTGTGTGTGTGTGTGTGTGTGTGTGTGTGTGTGTGTATTATGCTAAAAGTTATAGCAACAAAAGTAAAAGAAACAAGTGGGATAACCCCATTCCTAGAAATGTCTAGTTGGCAAAGAAAACAATCAATGGGATGGACAGGCATCTGAGAGAAAAATTCAAATACCAAATATATGAGAATGGATTAATATCTAAAATATATAAGAAACTCATACACCTCAATAGCAGTGAAACAAAGTCAAACAAACAAACAAAAAAACAAAAACAAAAAAAAAAAAAGGAAAACCAACTGAAAAGCTGGCCAGTTCACCTAAATAGATGTGGAAATCCATTAGGTATGAGAACATGAAATTGACATTACCCGTTATCAGGGGAAGTCCAATGAAAGTGTGGTCTTCTGATAGAGTGATGTTGTAAAAAGGACAGGATGCAGTGTTGGTGGCAATCTGAAGAAGTGGGGGGGGGGGAGGCCTTTCATCCTGAAGATGTAAATTAATACAGTGATATGAAAAGTGTTTTGAGTTTTACTCAAAAGATTAAGAGTAGGACACTATCCCAAATGTCCTCTTTGGACTATTGCTCAAAGGAATTAGAATCGTCATCTTGTAGATTCATAATGCAACAGTATAGAATTAATTGGAGTGTCCATCACCAGAAGAACAGAGAAAGGAGTTATATTCATATGCAAAGAAATCTTTAAAAATATTTTTACACTTTTAGTTTATGTGTCTAAGTGAGTTTTTATATATACGTATGTACGTATGTACGTATGTATGTATGTATGTATGTATGTATGTATGTATGTATGTATGTCTACCATGTCCATGGCTGGAACCTTGGAGGCCAGAAGAGAAACTGGAGTTACAAATGGTTGTGAGCTCTAAGAACCCATCCCTGGGTTCCTACAAGTGCTTGTAACAGTTATCTCTCCAGCTTCATGCAGTGGATTCTTACCCAGTCTTTAAAAGGAAGGAAATTTCATCAATTGTGATTTGTATGAGCTTGGAGGATGTGAAGCCAAGTGAAATTAGCTATACCTAGTAAATGCACTGTGGGGCCTCACTTATATGCTCCATCGGTCAGCTTTCAGTTACTAGAATAGATATTCAACATAGTCCACTTATAAGTAGAAAAGCTTTCTTTTAATTCATAGTTTTGGAAGCTTTCGCTCACAGTGGATTACTTCAATGTTGTCTGTCTGTGGTGAAGCAGCATTTCAAGGTGGGTGTGTATATAACAGAGCAAAACAGACTATGATCACCGGTCAGGAAAAATGGGAATGAGGAAGGGGATGTGATGTGGGAATATCTTTCTGTATGCTGTGAATATCAATCTTTAAATAAAGGAGCTGTTTTGGACCATGACAGGCACCAAAGAAGAAGCAAGAGGAGAAATCAGAGCATAGGTAGGAGAAGCAGGGTGGAGTCAGGCAGATCGAGCAAGCTGCCCAAAGAGCTACATGTAAGGAACACAGGTGAGCTATGGGTCACGTGGCAGACAGATTAATAAAAATGGGTTGATTTAAGATGTAAGAGCAATGTGCCTGAGCCATAGACCAAACAGCATGAAGTTAATATAAGTTCCTGAGTCATTTCTGGGGGCCTGAGCAGTAGCGGCGAGTGGCTAAGGGGTCTGGGGCTGCAGGTCTGTGAGTCTGGGCCTCTGGCCGCCTGGGACCAAAAAACCCCATTGCAATAGATGGTGCCCAATGTGGGGCGATTATCCACTTAAAGCCTGAGAAAAATTAGAAAGGGTTCTAGGTCACAGAAACTGAACCAAGACAGCTTCCAAATTGTGTATACGAAGCAGGTCATTGTACAAAGAAAGTGTGGTGCCCGGGTCACATTCAAAATGGCTCCGGCAGACTGGCGGCAGGCAGTGTAAGCTGCAATCAGGCTGGTTCCTAAAATCTCACAGAAAACTCAGTAGTATGTGATTGATTTTAGATTTCTGTTTATTTTGAACAAAAAAAGAAATAAAGACGGATTCTTAGTAGCAGCATTTTCTTGGGTGTGCTCTGTTTGCTGGCCACGAACAGAGACGCGGTCCCTTTAAGAGAACTTACTGATTCAGCTGTATCTACAAAAACTATGTGACAAGAGTGCAAGAGTATTTTAAAAAGCTCTTCTAGTTGGAAAATGATTAAGGATTCACAATAAAACAGATTCAGATTTTTTTTTAAAAAAAACCTGTAAACGGGTTACAATGTGTGTAAAGGGTACATAGTCTTCAGAGAGAAAAGAGAGAAGGTAGAAAAAGTCTTTAAAAAGAAAAATAGAGTAATAAAAATATAATATGCCACATAAAGAAGGAAAATAGACACAAAATCTGGATTTTGGTTGTTATTGTGTTTTCTTTTAATTTTTTAACTGTTAATGAGCTAACTGCAGAAAGACAATGGATTGCAAATGCAAAGGCTACTAAGTTAAACAAGAATATATATTTTAAAGGTATTTTGATTTTGAAATTTGTGTCTAAATATTTATTGCTTTGGAAGAGTTCTACTTTTGTTTCCACAGAAGATGAGAACCTGTGGATTGCTTCCAAGCAAATATGGTTTCATCAACCAAGACCCCCACTGAAAATAATCTCTGATAGGAAGAGATGGCAGTATTAGCTTCAGGGCTACAGACTAAGATGATAAAGTCTCAAGAACCCATAAGATTTTCAACGCCCCTTAATCAGCAGGAAGTAGTAATGGAAAACTACACCCCAATTCCCAAAATATTGTTTATAATTGTTTTTTTCATTATAACTGGTTATTGGTCATAGTTAATTTTTTTCTAAGAAGAAAAAGGAGATATGGTATATCAATGATTTTTTTAAAAAGCTAGATTATTGAATTTACTTAGATCAGGAAATCAGCTGTTAATCTCAAAATGTTTTATAATGGTATGGATTTTGGTTTATTGATACAAATTTAAGGTCAATTCTCTTATGCTGTATGTATTTTTCTACTCTTGTTTAAGATATGATGTTTATGTAACTGATTTAAAATTGTAATATATAATTAAGAAATGCACATTAGTTAGATTTTTAGGTATACGAAGATATAATTCAATTAGATAGGTAATCTTCAAGCACTTCTAAGACCTACATAATATGGTATTTACAATGTTTTAAGAGCTTAGAAGACTTTTCTGGACAGTGAGACAGGTCTGCTTCTCGCAGCACTAATTTACTTCAAGAGAAAAATGGGCATCGAAGAAACTCCATATGGAGTTTATTTGTGGCAATGGTTAGCCACTGGACAAGAACCTATTCTTGTATTGACTGCTTGACAGTATGCTGTTCAAACTGAACATTCAGGTTCCATAGGAAGATGACCTCTGAACTTTGGCAGAACAAGCCGAGATGGTCATTCAGGTTCTTGCTTTACAGAGAAAACTGTCAGACATTCTTCAAGACTCCAGGAGAAGCAACTGATGAACTGTACCAGAATGGGCAGAGCAGATTTCCTGCTTCACTGAAATAAAAAGAGACTCTGGGCCTGTAGGCTGAAAATGGATGCCTCAACTTTATAAAGGAACTTTGGGTGATTGTCCAGGCAGATAGGTGTCATCGCTGTCCTTTCTAGATTTTAAAAGTCGCTTGTACTTCTGGTTTACTTGGGTAAATATATCCTTCTGTGGTCTTTTATGTAGTTGAAGATTAGATAGTTATAGATACAGTTTTTCTTAGTCATTTGAAAGATATATTGGATATGAAACTTTAGATTCATAAAGATAAGGTAGATGATAAGAATATTTTCTTTTGCTAAATACAAATAGACTAGATATTATAACTATAATTCTTGCTTGATGGCTATTTTGTTATATGTAATTTTGCTATGTTAAAATTGAAACCTTCCTTTTTGATTACACAGAAAGGGGGAAGTGATGTAAGAATGCCTTTCTATATGCTGTGAATCTCAATCTTTAAATAAAGGAGCTGTTTTGGGCCATGACAGGCACCATAGAAGAAGTAGAAGGAGAAATTAGAGCATAGGTAGGAGAAGCAGGGCGGAGTCAGGCAGATTGAGAAAGCAGCCCAAAAAGGAACACAGGTGAGCCACGGGCCACATGGTAGACAGATTAATAAAAATGGGTTGATTTAAAATGTAAGAGCTAGCTAGCAATGTGCCTGAGCCATAGACCAAACAGCATGAAGTTAATATAAGTTCCTGAGTCATTTCTGGGGGCCTGAGCAGTAGCGGCGAGTGGCTAAGGGGTCTGGGGCTGCAGGTCTGTGAGTCTGGGCCTCTGACCGCCTGGGACCAAAAAACTCCATTGCAACAGGGATGTGAAACAATTATTCAGATATTCTTGAATGTATTAATTTACTCAGTATATAAACATCAAATCAAGCATTTTGTGTACCTTAAGTTTATACAACAAAAAGGATGCCAGATATGCCAGATTTCTCTCTCTGCCATGTGAACTAATAAAAAGTCAGACAGCCTATCTGTCAGCAAGAGACCCCTCCCAGATATCAAATCTCTTGCCACCTAGACCTTGACTCCAGCCTCCTTGGACTGGATATTAGTTAAGCTTTCTGGTCTGTGAATTTCCTTATGGTAACAGAGTTCATTGAGACAGCACCCAAAGGCTATGAAACCGATACCCATTTACATGGCCTCCGGAGACTCCACATGCTTTGCATACTGTACTCATTTCATCCTTCTGTTTTCACCTTATGAACCAGTGAGGTAAGTTCTATTTTCATCCTGTGCGGGGGGGGGGGGGGGGGGGGGGGGGTGGGAGGCAGGGGTGAGGAAAACAGGCATCCAGGAGGCAGGTCTGAACAAGTTTATGTAAAGTGTGTGCAGCCCTGGGCTTTGCTCCAGGATGGCTGGCTCTAGCCTGGAAAACTAGCCTCGGGATTCAACAGTTGCAATAGTCACCAAAGCAGCCGGAAGGGCCACAGCCCCCCCCCCCCCATGCTATTATTCAGTTTGTCTTGTGACTTGCAGCTCAGCAGCAAGGTCTGGTCCTCTTTTGAAGAGCTGCTGGTCTGGGGAAGGACTAGAGAGATGTATGAAGAGAAAGACTGTGGCTTAGCTGCTGGTTCTGGTGCTTGCTCTTTGTCTTCAGTCATCTCCAGGGCCCATGACCCCTGTTTGCTCTGTTCCATAATCCCACCTTGAAGTGCTTCTTCAGCATAAGCTTAAGAACACTGGAACACTCCTCTGTGGACTGAAATGCCAAAACTCAGCACCTAGACATAACTTTTCTCTTATAGCTAATTATGTCAGGTATTCTTTACAGTAACAGGAAACTAAGACCCTAAAACTGCATCGCCCAGGATCTGAACAGCTTCTTTTAGCTTCCCATGGGTATTCTGAGAGGGCTGTCACCAAACAGATATTTGTTCCACATTCCACGTCTGTACCTCAGTCAAGGGAGCAGGTGAAATGGCTAGCTGCACTCGGGGCACCCAGCACTGGCCATGCTAACAAAATTTGTGTACCCCACAGGATTGTAAACTGCTAGTCCCATTGATGTTGAGTTAGACGGAGCTGCTCTACAGTCTAAGGCTATTCTTGTTTCTAAGGAAGCTTAAGACAGCATTTGTTGAAATGAATCTGCCACTGGGCACAACCTTTCCTCAGCAGTGACAGTGGGATAGGCCAGCGAAACTCAAGTATAACTCCATTACCTCAGTCTAATAGAGGAATATGCACACTATGAAAGGTCATCTCTGAAAGAATCGGCTTTCAATATTGGTTTTCTTCTTTGGCTCTTTTCCTAATATTTGACATTTATTGTGGATTTAAAACCTTTTCTCCTCCCCCCACCCCCAGCAAGAACTTTATGGGGTAGTTTCTAAATCACAGTTAGTTAATAATTTTCCATCTTACCAAAGATTGAAAACTATCATTAAAAAAAAATCACAGCTAGTTAATAAAATTTCCATTCCAGCAAATATTGAAAAATATCACTCAGGCATCTAGTTAGGTGGGGTTTGGAGTATATGTGTGTTTATTTTACCAGAATTCTTAACTGCAAAGGATAAGAACATCTGTGCTCTGCTGAAGTGAATGATGATGTATGTATTGCTTTGTGTAAATAGCCAAACAATTGTGTTAGCTGAGTGCTTTTCTTATTCCCATTTTATAGACAGGAGAATGCATGTATGGGAATAATCCTTCCCAGCTAGTCAGTGGGCACAGAAGACAAAGGGTATATTAAACCTAACTTAATATTGTACCTGGTCTGGCTAGAAGACAAGGCAGGACCTGTGCCATTCCTGCTCAACTTCTGTATATCTCCAGAGTTGGGACCCTTGAACCACTACTAAGAGATGCAGTACCATGCCTATGTATATTCTTTATTTTCTACTTTTTCCTTCCCCTCAGTCTACCCTTTTTCTGATTGTAACAGAAATGCTTACTTATAGACATTTACTTGTCAACCACTACCCATGATTGCAGAGATTATTTACAGATGAACAGGGTCAAAATCCAAGTGATAGAGGAAGCTTCTCTAAAGATAATGAATTTCTTTGGGAATAGCCTTGCAATTCTTCAAACAAGTGTCAAGGTAGATTACATGTGCATTCCATGATCTTGAGGCAAAGGGAAATTTTTGAAGGCAAAATAAAGAATGTACCGTAAATAATTTTGAAGCAATAGTCCTTGACCACAAGGATTGATAACAAGGATGGCATCAGTCCAGGATGAAGCATGTCATTGTAGGCAGATTTTCCTGCTGAAAGATTGTGTGTGTGTGTGTGTGTGTGTGTGTGTGTGTGTGTGTGTGTGTGTGTGTGTGTGTGTCGGAAACCAGGACTCTGCACATTTCAGTTTAGTATTCTCCAAAACTATCATCTAACTTCCAAATTCAGATGCAGAAATCCTAACCACAGTATGATGATTTCTGAAGATAAGGCCTTTGGGAGGTAACTATGATTAGATGACGTTATGAGGTGGGGGCTTTCATGAGAAGAAAATATGGTTTTATAAGATAGAGAACTGCTATTTTACTATGTTAGGATATAGTGATGAATCAGGAAGAGAATGTTCACCAGGAACCCCATTGGTCAACTCCCTACAATGTGTCTGCTTCCATTTTAAATGGAAGCTCATTAAGGGGATGCTGGAAATGGGATGAAACAACAGGTTTCTCTAAGGCAGTGCTTTTCCACCTTCCTAATGCTGCAATCCTACTGCAACTACTAATTACTGCAACTTTACTTCCTTATGTTGTGGTGTCTCTCCAACCGTAAAATGGTTTTTGGAAACAAAACATCCCACCCTGCAGGGAAACTCATTGGGACACAGGATGTTATAGGGGGAAACATTCAGAAACATTCTATTTTTTTGAAGAGATGCTCATTAAGTTTAGGAAATAAACAACTTGAAGGGTGTAGGATGTCCCTGAAACTGACCAGATTCACTATGTCTCCTTCCCCAAGCATATACAAGCAGTAAGGACTGCTTAGATACACTCCCAGAACAGCTGAGTTTCCTGGAAGAAGCTGTGATCAATTCAACTACTTGGAAAGAACACTCTTTAACCTACTGAACTGCCTACAGATTCTAGGTTTCTAAACTTCATGAGCGGTCACCAAAGCTTTGGTGATTCAGCTGTCTTTGAGTCATTTCTGCCCTTGTATGTAACCCTTCACCCATGTTCCAGCAAGTAACCCCAATAAAAGTTATTGAATGATAGAGCTGAACTTTGCTGGCACCTATACTTTCAGCTGTTGTCAGTTCCCAATCTGAGGTGACTAGACAATTTTTTTTATAACCCTTATAAACTAAGACACTGGCTAAACAACAAAGAAAGGTCTTTTTCATAGACTAAAGACAGAGGCATGGAAGTTGGAGTCCTGGGAATCTTTGAGAGTGGTGGATTCTCCAGGATCTCCATTTAATGGTCACAGTTTGCTGATACTTGAGCAACAGCCCTGGTATTTGCTAAGCTATAGCTTAGGTAGCAAATGGTGAGAAAGTGCTGTGGAAGAACCCCTTCCCTTACAGCTAGAGTTGCTGCTTTGAGATGACAAGTTCAACACAAATCTCAATTTTAGTCTCATCAGTACAGGACCCCATGTGCAAGAAGTTTTGCAAAACAATAAGTTTGAAGAAATAGCATGTTGTGCTTGGGTATTAATGAAGGTCCACTTAGATATCTTATGGATCCAATATTCCTTTTGCTCTGGGTACCATGTGCCAACTTGATGCTCTTTAATACTCTTGTTTCTTTGTGAACTCAGATGTTGACCTATCACTTTGTTTTGATTGAGTATTCCTTTTTGTGCCAAGGACATACACTAGTGAAAGAACATGGGTGGTTTCTGCCCATAGAGTTCACCAAGCAGAATGAGCAATAAATAAGGTGAAACATAGAGAAAGAAGCCAACATATCTTGTTGTGGATAGTGATCTGAGGTCAAAAGCCAGAGCAGAGCAAGAGTAGGCAGGAAGACAGATGGTCATTTGCTAAGGACAATCTGAGGAGGTGATGGATGAACAAGCCAAATCCTTGGAGGAGGTGAAGGAGGGGGAACAGGTATGTTTGAAGGCTCTAAGGGAAGCTGTGTTGTTGGGATACTAACAAGGAGAGTACGTACTGAGTACACTGAGAAAAGGAGAGGCAATAGTGTGAGTGGGGTAAGGGAGCAAGGAACCTGCTTGTTGATCCCAGCCAGAATCCAACTGGGACTTTGAAACAGGGGTGATAGTATCTAGTTCCCAGGTAAAATCATTTCTTTAGATTGAATGTAAAAATGTGTAGGAAGAATCATGGATGAGTGACTAGTCAGAACCTGGATTCCCCAAAGCACTCTGAAGATTGGAAACCGTAATAATTATTTAAAAATACTAGTATGTAGCTCTCACTATCCCCCCCTAAGATTTTATTGGCCTTGTTTGCAAGGCCAATACTCAAATTACTCACATTACTCAGATTAGTCGAGAGCTGACAGACCACCAAATCTATAAGATTGAAGATGTACCTCAATGGTGAGTTGACAGTAATATAGTCTAGAAGCCAGTCACATGCTAGTATGTGAGAAATATTCTAGAGCTAAAACAGCAGAATATAGGCCTTTTGGTTATACATGGCAAAGGAGATGTTGATGCTAAAGAATTCTGAGAAGTGGAGTTGAACTCCACATAGAAATGTTGACATTAAGTTTGTAGCATGGTTATCATATAGAAGAGAAAAAATATAGACAAAAATGGCCAAGAATTCATTCCTGAAGCTTGACAGTAAAGAACTCCCTTCATAAGAGAAAACAGGAGGTAGAGACATCACACACACACACACACACACACACACACACACACACACACAGAGAGAGAGAGAGAGAGAGAGAGAGAGAGAGAGAGAGAGAGAGAGAGAGAGAGACAGAGAGACAGAGAGACAGAGAGAGAGACAGAGAGAGTCAGACACACAGAGAGAGACAGAGAGAGAGAGAGAGACAGAGAGAGAGAACACTACAAGGCTGTCAGTGATAAAGGAAAGAAGAAAGGTGTCAGCACTCCGAGCTGACGCTGAAGGCTGACAATTGATAGATTTAGATACAAATGTTTTCAGATGTGAGTAAGGACAGAAGACAGTTAAATGTAATAAAGGATGAATGGAAGCTGACCAAGTCAAAAAATGAGTCTACAAAATTGCCTTATTTGCTCCTTATTGCTTGATAAAATATTGACTGAAACCTACTTGTGGAAGAGAAGGTTTGTTTAGTGAACATCTTTATTCTGATCAATCACTGATGGAGTTAGGATGGGAACAGGTTAGAGGCAGGAACCTGGAGGCAAGAACTGAAGTAGAGGACATAGAAACTAAAGAACATTACTCACGAGTTTTCTTCCCATGGTTTACTCAGTCTGCTTTCTTAGACCACCCAGACCAGGTGTCTAGGGGTGGTATTACCTACCATAGCCCCATGGACTTTCCTACAGGCCAATCTGATGGAGGCATTTTCTCAGCTGAGGGTCCCTCTTCCCATATGACTCTAGTTTACATCACACTGACAAAATATAATTAGCACAAAAATTATTTCAAGAAACTTTGAAGTAGCTGAGCTCCAGTGCAGCGAGGCTGAGGGCAGAGGTTGCAGCCAGCAGGGATTTACACCCTGCTCTGCAGCATCTGGAGCTGAAAAAGGCTGTAACTGGCACCAGTCAGCCTGGGTGTTAGCTCTCTAGCCTCTGAACCCCTAAGTCCACCCCTAAATTACAGCAGGGGTATAGCCGCTTGGAAGCATTCTCAGCTCGCTGCCAGGACTCTCTACCCACCATCCCAGGCTTCCTGGCCACCCTGAGGTAAAGCTCTTTTCTACATTTTCCTGTTGCCATAATATTCTGCCTACGCTCCTTGAGGCACAGCAACCATGACTGAATCCCTTGAAGCCATAAGATCCCAAGAAATCTCTTCTACTCCAAAAGAAAAATAAAGACCATGAGGAAGAGCAAAGAAAGAGTGTGGCTGAACATGGATGTGAAGTACTCAGGGGTTTGTAAAGTGCGACGTACCAGAGGAGTCAGCAATATAAAATAGGCTTATTCTTTGTCTATTTTCTCTTACTATAACAAAGTACCTGAAATCATGTAATTTGCCAATAAAATATGCTTGCAGGCTTATCATTTTGTAGTCTGGGGTGGCCAGCAACATAATGCTGGCATTTGGAGGTCTTCATGGCAAGACAGAGCCACTAGGCAGCTCAGCCCCCCCCCCCTTTTTTCTTCATTAAGCCTTTAATAACATTAGAGGGCTCTCTGCTCTCATGACCTCATCTAAACATGATTATCTTTGGAAGGCCTCATGTCCCAAACCATTAAAGTATGTTTGAGGGGGTAAGCTTCCACCAAGTGAACTTCTGGGAAACACATTAAACCACAGCGTGTATTGCCAGGAATGTTCCAGAGAAGAAAAGAAAGAACAAGAGAGAAGAGGAAAGGTGAATGGGGGAGGGGGAGAGACTGTGGACATCATTATTATCTGCCATCAGAGGAGAGAGTTCAATTATATACCCAGTCCCGGACCATCAAAGGCACTGGCCTCTGATGGATCAGTGGGTGATAGTCCCTCCATTCCTGCAGATAAATGAAGAAAGGAATGGGGTGCAGAGCTCTCTAAGTTATGGGGAAATGGGAGCCATTGTTAGCTACTAAGCTCTATTTTCTCAATTAAGTATAATCACATGAACAACATCTGGAAGCAGGGGTACAGTGCAGGGTGGCAGTAAGGAAGTGAGTGGGAGACAGAGCAGCCTGGAGAAGGTAATAGACCAACGATGGGGGAGAGCAAACACAATCTCAATTGTTTCTTCTCTTCAGGGATGTGTTCCAAGATCCCTAAAGATCCCCACAGGCAGTATCAGCCCTGTCTGTAGTGCATTTTTTTTTCTGTACATATACACACATGAACCTTCGGTAGGTAGCAAACTGGTAGGTCTTAATCACCAACATCCCTAGTCTTACAGTTGGGGCCATTGTTGAGGAAAATAAGGGTTATGTGAAGCCAGCAGAGGAGCTGGATAGCTGAGAAAATCACCAAGTGATTAACCAGCAGGTAGTATGTGTAGTGTGGATATGCTGGACAAAAGGCCATTCACAGGCTGGGCACAACAGTGAGGTTGCTCTACACTACTCCCAACCATGTGCAATTTTAAATAAATTGATTTCCTAGAATTTTCCGTTTAGTGTTTTCAGACAGTGGTTGACTGCGTGTGACTGAAACTGTGGAAATGGCAAGCAAAAATAAGGGGGTCACTGTACTAGAGTGTGTTATACTGTGTATTTAGGGCAAGTTTAAATATCCAAGGAAGGCTGCCAAAGTGCCACCGACAAGGATCAGAGGTCCAGGAGCCTATGGGAAGAAAAAGGGGGCATGGATAACATTTCAGGCTGAGAATCTACTTTAGTTGGGGACAAGTCTTACTAAAGAGGAAGAGAAGAGCCAGATGGAGAATGGTCCTCTTCTCAGGACGGCTCGGGTACCAGCCTCCATCCAGTACCTACATCCCTAACCATTTGCTAGTCCCAGTTCTGCAGCCAATGGCTGTGGGGCCTGGTGTAGTTGGGGCAATGAATTCGGATTTTTAAGATAATATTTGTGCTAATTTCCTAGTGTTGTGAAAAAATAGCTACAAATAATGTAACTTAAAATGATGTGGATGTATTGCCTCAGTTTCCATTGGGTAAGAAATTAAGCCTTATTTAGATAGGTCAGTATCCTATAGCATCCTGAAGTTGTGGCCAAAGTGATGTCTCGGGATGGGGGTGGGGTCCTCACCTGAGCTTCAGGGTTCTCTCCAAGAACAGGGGCTGTGGGCAGAGTTTACTTTATTCCAGTAGAACCCACAGCAGTTGTTTTTTCCAGGCCATTAGGAGGAGAGAGAGTCTGATACTTTCAGGTCAGCTTCTACAAAGGTCACCAGACAAGTTGAGCCCCATCAGGATAAACTTTTCATCTACTGAAGATTAATTTTATCACTTTATTGGAGAGAGGTCTCAGTGGTTTGGAATGTATACTTCTCTTGCAAATGACCTGAGTTCAGTTCCTAGGACTCACATTAGCCAACTCACAACTGCTAGTATCAGAGACCCCAACATTGTCTGTGTGAACTCTGAAAGCACCTACATGTTCCTATGAGTATGCACATATAGATACATTATACAAACTTAAGACATCAAAATTATATCTTTTGAAAGTGGTAATGAGCTAGAAACAGTAAAATCCCTTTACGTTTTGTTCTATTGCCTTACCTAACCTAGCCTCTACAGTGATTTCTGTTGTATTTAGGCTTACTCTTGTTCTTGGGGAAGGGAATTCTACCTTGTAAATATGGAAACATCAATCTTGGGGTCATCATAGACTATTTCTATATATACATTAGCTATAACATGTATTGGGGCTCCCTAGAGGAATAGACTCAATATATATATTTATTAAGTCAGCTTATATTAAAATAGTTAATAGTTGCCTCATTCTCAAGAGGCACAGATCCAGAGTTGCTTGGTCCTTTAGGCTTCGGTACAGCAGTCAGAGTAATCCCACAGTGGCTGTCTCACACTGGAGAAGCTGAAAATCAATCCACCAGATTGGCTGCCTCAGCAGTCCAAATTGGGCATGGAAAACCCAGAAGTTTCCTGGAGAGCCTTGGGAGGAAAGGCCAAGCGTGCAAAAGGTGAATAATAGTCCTTCCACTGTGTCCTACCACAGCTGCCTAGACTGCCTGCTCCCAGAAGATGCTGCTAATCCCTGGAGTGGGTCTTCCTACCCCAGTCAAGGCTGTCAGGACAATTCTTCAGATGAGTTTCCCTACTCAGGGGATTTCAATTTGTGCCAAGTTGACATTAAAACCAGCCACAATACAGCACTTATGTAAGGTGAAAATTTAAAAATTTCTTTTCTTTCCTGATTGCAAAAGCATGGTAATTGACAGGGTAGAGTCTACAGTGATAAACAAGGAGAGAAATGAAAGTATACTCATAACATCACCCCTCCCCCAAAGATAAACACCATTCTAATTCCCATCTATGCCTGTTTATGTAATGGGACCACCATTTAGACGCTTTTTAAAAAATTATCATTAGATTAGATGTTCTTTGAGAAAATGAATCTGAATATGGCTTACAGCACTCTGCCGAGTGCATGCACAGCAATTCGATTTATTCTTTTCCCTTTTACACTTTGCTTGCTCCCCATGTTTAGCTATTACAAATAACGTTGATGAATTTATAGCATTTAGCACTTGCTCAGAGCCCACAAATCTCTTGATGCTTTGGGGGAAGGATAGACTTAGACTATTAGGGCCAGATGCACATAACAGAAAAAGAAAATAAATCAGTCAGAAGTGAAATGCAGCCCAAAACTGAGCAGGTTACACTGGAAGTCAAAAGGAAAAAAAAAAAGTGATGTTGTTATTAATTTGAGAATTTTTTCACCAGTATTTATTGAGAATAGCATTATTCCTAAAATGTCTGGACTTGAGGACATCTCAAAAATGGGAGATAATTTGCTTCAGGTTTCTAGGTTCTCTGGGTAATTGACATTGGAATTTGGTTACTACATAGAAGTTTCCAGAAAGTTTCTGTGACAAAAAAGTTGAGAATGGAAGGAAAAGCTGACAAAAGGCAAGGTGAGCTGGTGGATTGGAAAGTGAAGCAGGAAGAAAGAGCAAAGGGGGTGTTAGTCATGGGAGAGTCTGAAGGGGATTCCTACAGTCTAGGAGATGGAGGAGTGGAGCAGACAGCCCTCAAGTTGCAATAGAAAGGAACACCATAAAATGGTTGAAGAGTATTGATTGATTTTTTTGTATCTTTGTGGGCCTGGGTTTAACCTTGATAGCTGCCTGTCTGCATCTCCTCTTCACAGTAAATACCTGGTAATTGTACACTGGAGACTCCAGAGTACACCTGGGCCTCTGTTAGGCAGTGCTGGATTTGGTGCTCTCAGGCTTACCCAAGGACTTGGTTTCTAGAGGTGCTGCTGGGGCTCTGAGCCTGAGTGACCTGTTAAGTTTTCCTGTGCAATGGAACTAACACAGAAGGTGATACGTACTATTTCTGAATTTTCTAGCAGTGTGTGTATCTCAGGGGTGAAATGGGGTGTTTGAGAGACTAGGAAAAAACAAGAGTGCTGGGGCAGGTAGAACTGGGGTCTGAGGAAATATTGATAAGCTGGCCTTGAGCTGTTAATGTGTGTGTTCATCCCACTCTGAGACACTTGCATCCTCTTTCTGTGTGCACTGGGGACCATTTCTTCCATAGTAGTTATACCTGAGACAGTTTTGTCTCTTCTGGGAGCAACTGTTATTTCTTTTGAAAGGGATGTGGCCCCTATATTTCCCTGCTAACAACCCCCTCCCAGAGGTGGGGGCGGGGAGACTGTCTAGGAACTTAGAAGACTCTTCATTAGCTAATTAATACCCAGCACCACTCAAGGGAAGCCTTGCTTTGTTTTCTTCTCTTTGATGTCACCTCAAGTACCCTGCCTGGTGTGGTAAATGTGGACCAATGTTTTGGGAGGAGTGAGTCAGTGCTGGCCCATCTCTGGTGCTTAGTCACCAAGCCTTTGCTTTTGGCATACTCCTGACTTTACAACATGCAGAGATGTGAGCACAAGTGCATGATGGGATTATCTGGCATTATCTAGTCTTAGTCCCCTTAAAAGTCATTTATTTGATGCTCACCTCTGCACTTGACCCAACATCCTTGTGGCTATCAGGTAAAGTCTCTCTTTTTAGACGCACAAAGAGACCTCTAATTTCCATCATCTCAAAGGCCAAGAATGTTATCAGATAGTATCTGAGAACTATACCATGATTCCCTACTTTGCTATATAATCCACCTACTGTGTGTTCCCATCAACGTATATTAAGAATTCCTTAGCTATGACTTTCTTCATTCTCTTAATATAAAGCTTCATGAAACTGTTGTCATGTTGGAACGTGGTATTTTGAGTAATGTAAATTATGTGTTCAAGGCCATAGTTACTTGTCCTGACGTCATTTTCTGTTGTTATGATAAAATACCATGACCAAAAGCAGCCTGGAAAGGCAGGAAAGGGATTATTTCATCTTAAACTTCCAAGTCACAGTCTGTCAGTGGGAAGTCAGGGCAGGCACTGGAACAGAAACCATGGAAGAACATCCATCGCTCATTGGCTTGCTCACCCTGATTCATGCTCAGCTAACTTTTTTATGTCATCCAATCATATGGAAGCATTTCCTCAATTCCCTCTTCCCAGGTACCAAATTGACAATAAAAACTAACCAGGCCATTACTGGTTACTGATTGCTGATTACTTCAGAATCAGCTATTTTATTCCCTTTGAAGTGAAAGCTTTTTCTGTGTTGACACTCTGAAGACATTTTAAACTGTCAATGCTTCCCCCTCATGTGTGTTTGTCTCAGTATATCTGTCTGTCTGTCTGTCTGTCTGTATGTATGTCTGTATGTATGTATGTATGTATGTCTATCTCTCTCTATGTGTGTGTGAGTGCTCGTGTAAACACACCACACTGCACAGAACACTCTGTCTACCCTCTATAGCCAGGAATTACTCTGCCCTAAGTATCAACAATACCAAGGTTGAAAAACACTGAAGTAGATTATTTCTGATATTACTATAATGCCTGGGTGCTGAGTTGAAACCACTGGGAACTGTCTGCCTGGACTTTATTTGGGGGAAGTACTGTGAGGCATTCTAAGAATTTCTCTAAAGCTTGATCAGTCAAAACAATTCAAATACTCCCCTCCCCCTTGGGAGAAAGCAAACATTCACATCCCTTAGGTTGGAGTGTTAAATGACTTACTTCAATGACAATGAACCCTGGAAGATTTTCGGGCCTGGCACAATATCCCAGAAGAGCCCTCTGAGGAGGGCTGGGCAGGTGAACATTGCCATTCAACAGAGGTGGCACTGCCTTCTGGCATTCAGCAAAGACAGTCTGAAGCCTGCTTGATGATTGGATTGGCAGATGATTTACCTTTTGCTGGCTGGTATTTAGATCTTGTATTCTCAGTTTCCTCATTTCTAATGGGAGGGTGCTGGCACTCAGGTTTATGTGAACATGGAATGCTGATACAAAACGAGCCCTTGCAAGTTGGTATGTGATTAGGCATAGTAACAGTGTCCTTGGGGATACCCAAAGAATGCTCCAATATCAACTACTGCAGCTGTGATCCATGAGCAGATTAGCAGAACCCCAGGGAACATTCTAGAAATTCGAAATCCCAGGTCTCATCTAGTCAAAGAGAACTAACGAGCTCCACAGAGACTTCCTGGGCACACTTCAAGTCAGAGACTCTATAATGTCTGAACTTACATAAGCTATGTAACTCAGACAGCATCCCTCTGGGCAGTTTAAGTAAAGTTAGATTTATGGATTGATACCAATTCCTACAATTTTTCCCTCCTTACAGGCACGCCTATAGGAACAGCTGAAAGTGTGTTTATACCTATAGAAATAGTCATGAAAGAGTCCAGGTCATAAATGTCATATCAGACACCATCTTCTTCACCCCAGGTCCTACACTGATATACGCCAGTGCATTGAAAGTCTTTCATCCTTGAAGGTGACAACTAGGGTTCAAAGAATCAACAGAGGATGGCTTTATGTATGCTGTATAACTGCCATGCAAAATTGTATGTGTGTCCAGGTGTTCTCATGTGAGTCCATCAATACCACCCAATCCCCAAATCGCCTTTATTCTAATTACCTAGCACTGTTGCACACAAAGTCACTCAATCATATGTCTTTTAGGAGAGTATGTCACCATGGATGAAGAAGGTGTTTCATGTAACAGCCAACCTGATGGTGAACTGCTGGTTAAAAGTTAAACAATAAAGCAAACCAAAACAAAATCAAAGAAACAAAGAAATAAATGGGAAGGAGTCTGGAAAGTATAAAAGTATTTATAATACAATTAAAGAATTTTAGACCTAAAAAAAGATTTGCTATTGATAGCCATTTCCAATGCTACATACACAAGACTGGAGCCAGCTGTAGACACAGAAGCAATAGTACTGTTGTTAGATAAAGTGGATTTTTATTAATAAGCTATAAAAATATCTAAGCTACTGATTCTGGAAAGTGACCTCATTTATTCCCTCACAAATTTAAATGAATAACTAATTAAGCATTATGTATGACAACGGGTTAATTGTGTGAAGTCCCTATAGTTTGCAATTTTAATTTCTAGAGATATGATACTGAGCCAAAAGTTTGACATCACAGGGCAGGAGATAAGTTTAGCAATTGCCTAGCATGGCTGAGGAAGAAAAGGTGACATTAAAAAAAAACAAAACCCTGGAGATTAAAATGGAGCCTTGAGTCTGCTGGATAATCACCTGACCACTGACTGCATCTCTATTCCATTTCATTTTAAGTCAGGGTCTCACTGTGTTGCTCAGGCTAGACTTGATCCTACTCTGAAGCCCTGGAAGCTCTTGAACTTGAGATCTTCCTGCCTCCCCTTCCTGAATAGCTGGGATTACAGGTCTACATCTCCAGGTCTGGCCTTGGAGGAGAACTCTTACATCTACAACATCATTGCTTAGAGAGCGGCCTCTCCAGTGTTCTTTATTCTTCAGATGAGCAAAATTGCCTCTCAAGCAAGCCTGTCCAAGTGGAGAAGGCTGGAGGGCAGCTGTCACTTCCAGCTACCAGTGTTTTGGTTCATGGAGACCTGTTATCCACTCCCTGGAATCTGGCCTGGAATCTTTGCCCATTGGATTCACGGGACCAAGTCAAAGGGCATCGCATCACCCGTCCTGAGCCTACACATGCTGTTTTCATGTGCATTATCATCTCAGTCATCAATGCCAAACACGGAAACATTGTATTTGACCATTTTTTGTCATATATTTCTTTTTTTGTTTGAATAGGGGTGGCCCTAAGAGGCCTCTTGCCTCAGGGAACCAGTTCATTTGCTTGGCTTGGAAATAACTAGATTCCAGACAGGACATAATGTTAAGATGTTATAGGTAACAGAATCATGCTTCAGGGAAAAAAAATCCCACTCAAACATAGCAGAACTGAAGAAGAACCTTCCTTCTAGATCTTTCCAGAGCTCTCATCACAATGCTTACCTTTTGAAAATCACAAAACTTCAGACTGTTCCTCTCTGTCCTTTCTGGAATGACTTTGGTTTGGTATGGACTTAATGATATTCAAAGAGTGTCTGGAATGTCACAAGTGGAAGCTTTTACTTGTATAAATACTCAGGCCAGCACATCTCAGTATGATCACTAAGGAAAGACAGAGTGAACAGTCCCAGCAGCCATTTTCTTAGCTGACAGGAAAGTAGAAGCTAAGTCCCAGAGGAGACCATATTAGATGTAGACAACAGGACATATAGACCTGCACTATTATCCTATTCCCCAAAAACACAACATTCTGACTCTTTGTACATTATACATTATAATTATAACGTACAATGTACATTATACTGTCTGTGACAAATAATTTAAAGGTGACTTCTTAGCAAAATTGGAGAATGTGTCTATATTACATACCATTTAATGTAAAGGGTTTGAGTATCCATAAATTTTTATCTAAGGGTGTTCCTGAGACTAGTCTCCAGAGGGTGACTGAAGTTGCTCCCTAGTTTATTGAGGAACCTTGGTGTTCATTCCACCCTTGAGATTCCAATTTTTCCCACCTGACCATAATTGTATCTTGTCTATGGCTTGAATGAGGTTCATGTGCGTTTTCCAAGGTTCCCATGTTGAATTTAACCCCTACAGTGAGGTATTAAGAAGTTAGGAACCTAATATAACTGTGTTGTTTAGAGATAGTGCCTTTAGAAGGGGGGGTCATAACTAAAGTCAAGAGAGAACCCTATTATTGAACACTGGATACTTTACAAGAAGACATGTTGGGAGAGACACACAAGCATTTGCTTACTTTCTCTTGCACTGTAATATTTTGTGTTGTCTCAGGACTATGTCAGTAATGACATAGCTAGATGTAGACTCCTGATCTTAGAGTATAATTCTTATAATTCTTAAACAAAGCAATCCATTTTTCTTTAGAATTCATCTACCTTAGACATTTTGTCATAATAATGAAATGCGGGACAATCCAACTTGTCATCAGAAGATACACTGTTCAACATTTTCCCCAGTGCCTGAGGAGCTGTTCACCTTTGAAGTGTTCCTACGTCAGCAAAAGAAGTGTATCATAAAAATTCGTTGGTTGTGTCTTAGTCAGTGTTTTATTGCTGTGGGGAAAATAAAAGCACCATCATGGTGACTCTTATAAAGAAAAATGTTTAATTGGGATGTTTTATAATTTCAGAGGTTTAGTTCATTGTTTTATCAGGAATCAAAGTGACATGCCTGTAGACATAGTACTGAAGATAGCGGAGAAGTCTGTATAGAGAGAGGTAGACAGCAGAAAGATGAAGAAATACAATGGACCTAGCTTTAGCATTTGAAAAAACTCAAAGCCCACCCCCAATGACACACTTCCTCCAACAAGTTCTCACCTAGTCCAGCAAGGCCACACCTCCTAATCACTGTCAAGTACCACCACTCCTTAATGACCAAACATTTGGATATGAGCCTATGGGGGCCATTCATATTCAAACCACCATATTTGCTAAAGAAAGAAAACGCAGGAGATTATTTCATACTGGCCATTGTTCTTTTCCATAAGAGTAAAATTTGTAATGTAGTCACTGGCTGTTTAGGAAATAAAGATGGTGTTCTTCAGTTCTTCAGTTATCTTTGAACTGAGTGTGGTCATGTGATTGGGTTCTAGTAAGCAGGGCATAAGGAACACCCTGCTTTAGTGGGAAGGAGTATATTCTGATATTCTTTCTTTCAGTCATGCAGGAATGGGGCTCAGGAACCATTGTGGAAGCTCAAGAGTGTTCTAGTTAAAGGCTGTCAAGAAAACTGCAACCGTCAGCTCAACCCATGTAAACAAGTGATCATGGCCTTAAAGAACAGTAGCTTGTTTCTCAGACTTTGAAGTACAAGTTCAAGATGACAACAAGTTCAAGATGATAGCAACAGCCAATTTTATTCTGGGAATCTTCCTGGCTTGCATGCAGAAGATTCTTGCTTCTCTTTATATTCTTACAGGGTCACCACAATGTTCATTAAGTTCTCCACGATTATGGTCTGATTATTTAACATTGGTTACCTCTTGTGATGATTAATCTTGACTGCCCCTAGAATCAACTAAAACACAAGCCACCAGAATACCCATTAGGGATTTTTCTTTATCGGATTTTTTGAAGCAGGAAGACACACTTTAATATAGGTAGTACCTTTTGGTGGCAGCCTAGATGAAAGGGCACGATAAAGGCACACTTTGCCTTCTGGCCTACATGCTTATTGGCAAGTCTATCTAATCCTTTTCTGGTAATAGAACTGGCACCTCTGAACTTCCAGTCTGAAGACCAGCAGCTCTCCAGGAATCCCCTGGGCCTTTAGCACAAGATTAGGGCTGCTGGGATGTTCAGCCTAGTGGACTGAACAAGTACAGATTTTGTCCTCTCCAGTGTGACAGCCATTGTTGGATGACTTGGGCCATCTTGTATAAGCCAGTCTAATTAACTAATAAATACTTATCATATCATATCATATCAATCTGCCTGTCTATCTATTATACCATTTCTGCCCCTTTAGAGAGCCCTGACTGTAGCAAGAAGTTTCTGACCTGTCTGAGCCTGTGCTCCTGAGGAAGCTCTTCCACCCATGGTTCAACAGCCACTTATAAAATAGTTACTCAGACACTTATGTCAATTACTAACTGTTTGGACTATGGCTCAAGCTCATTATTTAACTCCACCCATTTTCATTAATCTGTGTATTTTCATGTGGCTCATGGCTTACCTATACTTTTACATCTTGCTTCTTGGGTAGCTGGATTATATCTCTCTGACTCTGCCCTCCTTTTCATTTATCTGTGCTTGGATTTACCACCTGCCCCCAAGTTGTCTTTCCATAGGCCAAACAACCTCTTAATTAACAAGTAGTAACAAAGTTTATTCACAGCATACAGAAAGACATCCCACATCACCTCCCCTTTCCTGTCTAATCAAAAAGGAAGGTTTCAGTTTTAACAATAAAATTACATATTACAAAACAGCTATCAAGCAAGAATTATAGTTATAATATCTAGTCTATTTCTATTTAGCAAAATTAAAGAAAATATTCTACTATCCATCCTATTTTTGTGAGATTAAAGTTTCATATGTATCATAATGAAGGAAAATTCTAATTATGACTATCTAGTCTCCAACTCCATCAAAGACTACAGAAGGATATAGTATTACTTGGATAAACAGGAAAAAGCATTGCAAGTAGTTTCCAAATTCTAGAAATGACAGAGCCATCAGGATGCCTGGACAGTTACCTAAAGTTTTTTTTTTTTTTGTAACATTGGAGCACCCATCTTCAGCCTACAGGTCTAGAGTCTCCAGCTCACATTTTTAGTGAAGCAGGAAGTTTGAAGGACTGCTTTGCACATTCTGGCATAGTTTGTCAGTTTCTTCTTCCCATGTCCTGCAGAATGTCTGGCAGTTTTCTTTTCTAAGCAGGAACCTGAAGGACCTTCTCAGATTGTTCTGTCAAAGTTCCAGAGGTCACTTTCTATGGGTCCTTCACGTCCAATTTGTACAGCATTCTGTCAGGCAGTCAAGTTAGGGGTATATTTTTACTAAGTGGCTAACTTTTGCCACAAAGAAAGTAAACTCCATATGAAGTTTCTTCGATACCAATTATTCTCTTGAAGTAGATTGGTGCTGCCAGGAGCAGACATGTCTCACCATCTGGAAAAGATTAAGTTCCTAAAATGTTCAAAATGCAATATTCTGTATGTCTTTGAAGTATTTGAAGATTACCTATCTAATTAAAATGTATCTTTGTATATCTGAAAAACCTAGCTCACATGACTATAAGTTTGATTATCATAGATGACTATGATAACATGAACTGTATTTCTTATATATTACAATTTTTAAAACATTGCATAAACATAATATCTTAAACAAGAATAAAAATATGCATACAGTCTAACAAAATTTACCATAAATTTGTATCAATAAACCAAAATTCATACCAACATAAAATATTTTGAGATTAACAGTTGTTCTTTGGATCAAAGTAGATTCAATAATTTATCTTTGTATCATTTATATATCATATCCTTCCCCCTTTTTTAATCTAGAGATTGACTATGACTATTAATCATTTATAATGAAAACGAATAAACAATATTTGGGGAACTTAGATGTGCTTCCTGCTGATTGGGGCACTGGCAATGTTATGGGGGTTCTGAAAAAATTCAGAGTCATGGTTAAATCTTGGCTGTAGTAGTCTGTGAGGTTGCATCATCTCAGCCCGTTGCCTTCAGGGGATCTTGGTTCATCAAACCATATTAGCCTGTAAGCAATCCACAGGTTCTCATCTTCTGTGGAAACAAGAGAAAAACCCCTTTTCCAAAGCAGCAGATCCTTAGACCCAAATATCAAAGTCAAGATATCTTTAAAATATGGATGTTTGTTTAACTTATCAGCCTTAACAATCAAATGTCTTTCTGTAGCTAGCTCATTAACCGTTTAAAAAACTAAAAAGAAAACCCAATATCATACATAATTCAGACTCTTTGTGTGTTTTCTGTCTTTACATGGCTTATTATATTTTTATTGCTCTATTTCTCTTTTTAAAGGAATTTTTCTACTCCTTTTTTTCTCCCAAGCCTATATATTTTTTTTAACACACATTGTAATCCATTTAGAGATTTTCTTCATCTGAATCTGTTTTATTGCATATTTTTGATCATTTTATAACCAGGAAAGTTTTCAAGTTGCTAAACTGTGTAGCTAGGACTGAGGCGCTGCTGACTCTGTTCAGATTTCAACACGGTAGAAGCACAATGAGCCAGACTTACCTTCTCAATTTTGGGAAGCAGTAATAAATATCAGGGAACTAGGTTCTTAAGCCCATGTCTGTGCTCCCATCCTGCAAGCAGTAGCTGGGAGAAGCCTCTTAATACCACAGCCCATGAAAGAGACTACAGAAACAGGCCATGCTGTTCAGCTTTCAGCTGTGGCCGGCTACATCTCCCAGGAAGATACTGGGAGTCTTTGCACTGCTTCTGGACAGTCTCTGAAACTGTGAGACTAGGAAGCTCAGTGTCCAGTGTGGCTCTGTTTCTGTGTGTTCTTTGTAAAATTTTCCAGTGACCAATGGTAGGTATCATTTGCAAGGCAGTCTAATAAATTAATAAACACCTTTTATATCATATCATATCATATCATATCATATCATATCATATCTTTATCTCTCTCCCCCCATCTATCTTACCATTTCTGCTCCTTTAGAGATCTCTGACTGTAGCCAGAAGTTTTTTACTCATCTAAGCCCGTGATCTGGAGGAAGCTTTCCCACCAGTGTCTCACAGCTGCTTATAAAATAAGACATAGCAATTACAAACTGTTTGGCCTATGGATCAGGCTCATTACCAACTAACTTTTACAACTTAACTCAACCCATTTTCATTAATCTATGTATTTCCATGTGACTCGTGGATTCCCTGTACTTTTACATCTTGCTTCTTGGGCAGCTGGATCATATCTCTCTGACTCTGCTCTTCTTCTCATTTATCTATGCTTGGATTTCCTGCCTGCCTCCAAGCTTCCTTGCCATAGGACAAAACAGACTTTTTATTAACAAATGGTAAAAATGTATATTCACAGAGTAGAGAAAGATATCCTATATCACTTGAATAATACGTTTATCAAAATCCCCATTTCCAATACCATCAATCTGGCAGGTTAGGCCTTCAACATAAATATTTTGAGGAGACACAACATTCTATCTCTAGCTATGGTAATCTTCATGAAAGGATTTCCCCCTGACTAAGAAGTAAATCCCCCACTTGTTAAACTGAATCTGGAGCCTAATTTACTCATTTTTGTAATCTAACCTGAATAATAATTGAAAGAATTTTTTTTAACATCACAGTGAGATTTGTTCTTGTTGTCTCTGTGGTTTCTGAGGTAAATGCTCACTTTGTAAAAGCTTCTAAAGTCTTGTCATAAGCAGGCATTAGGTCTCAGATGTGGTAGTTAAACATGGCCTCTACTGATGTGGAGAAGCACAGGTCCCTAACACTGTATTTAGGACTGGGCCGCATTAGGCTGGTACCATAAGATTCGAATAGTGAAAATAAAATTCCTGGCATGTCGATGATGCTGTGGCTGCTGACATATCATAGTGCAGAGTGCATGTGGCCATGGTAGCATTGCCAAGTGCATCAAAATTATGTTCAGTATATCATTAGAGAGTAAAATGACTGCTACTTGTTTGTGTATTTCTGCATAATACCTTTATTGTTATTTTAAAGTGTACTTCTAAAAAAAAGTCACTGTAAAACATAAGGCTCATCTCTAGATTTTTCCAAGGTCATACTGGAGTCTTATCTAGATTGTCTGAGGCTGTGTGATTCACTCAGTGACGCTTGCACAATGACAAGTTATCCGGTGATGCATTTCTCAAAATGTGTCCCTATCGGTCAGACAGCACATGACTGTAAATTCTCACCAGAAGGCAAATGCCACTGGACTGTGAATAACTTCCAGAATCACTGATTACACAGTGACCCCTGGGGAATGTGCAGAGTGCTGTCCTGACCCTGGACCACACAGTACACTCTTGTTTAGGAGTCTTTCATTTTGCCAGTGAAAGGAGGAGGGGGAGGAGGAGGAGGAGGAGGAGGAGGAGGAGGAGGAGGAGGAGGAGGAAGAGGAGGAGAAGGAGGAAGAAGAGGAGGAATAGGAAGAAGAGGACCCGGCACAGATGGAGGAGAGGATGCATGTGTTACCTAGAGATGCCATAGAGCATCACTGACTCAATGAACTTAGCAACAGAACAGTTCTGAAGGCCAGAAATCTAAAGTCAAATTGTGAGCAAGGCTGTTCTCCCTCTGAAGGCACCAGGAGATGTCTCTAGGAGTCTTCTCAGATTTACCTTGGTTTGGGGCAGAGAATGTCTTTAGAAAGCATCATCCCTCCTACACATACCACCACCACCACTGTGTGGAGAATATGCCCACATTCTGTGTATCTCCTTTTTGCAATTTTCCAATCTAATAAAGCACCTTGACTAATTATGCCCATAGTAACTTTATGGAAGGTCATTGGGAGTTAGGAGTTCCTTATAGGAAGAGTATAACTCAACTCTGAACAAGGGATTTCAGACTCTATCCAGCCAGGGAACAAAGGGGAATCAGCTGTCCCACCAAAGATAAATAAGTGGGGTGCACATGTGAATAAAATATAGGGAGGCATTCTTCTATGATCCCCAGAGTGTCTTGATTTCATTTCAGGATTTCCATGTTTCAGCATGACTTACAATACACAGAGTTCTCTAACACTGCATGGAACTCCACAACCCAGAAGCTAAAAGCTGTACTCCTGTAGACCCTTTCTATACTACAGCCTAGCAGCCTCCAATCCTTGCCTCGAAACTGGATTAAGAGCTACCTGCTCTGCCCGGAAACCAAACACCAGAGGTTGGTGATATGTCTTAGAAGAAACTGTTATATACCCTCTTTCAAAGGTAAAAATAAATAGATTAATTATTTAACATTGGAAATGGCACTGAAATTGGGTGCTTATAACAGAGCTGCTCCCACATCGAAGGGCCAGGCGACCTTGCAACCTGTTGGAACATGTGATGTTTATAAACATTTATAAAACAAAATAATTCTATTTCTTTAATTCCTTTCACCCTCTCTTCACCACCTGTGTATTGTGGACTCTCGTCCATCATCTCTTTGCGATTGCACATAATCCAGACCTACTTCCGATGTCACAAGCTATCGTAGACATCTGCTGTGTTACTGATCAGTAATCAAAGTGCTGCACAACCCTGAGAGAAAAGACAGAATGACAATACTAGGAACCTTATGTTCCCTATCCTTCTCCAAGTGGCATGAGACATGTTTCTCATGCCATCCTAGCAAAAGTCCAATAAAACATCTAAGAAAAAATTAGAAATAATGTTTTAGCAATTCAGGAGTAGAGTCTCTCCTCCCATCGTGTGGATCCTGGGGATGAAACTCAGGTTGTTAGGCTTGTCAGCAAATTCCCCTACCTACTCAGTGGTCTCTCCAGCCCTGACATTATACAATTATTAAATAGACAAAAGGAGGGCTGTGTATACATATGATTATAGCACCTGTATTTTTAATCACTGTTAAGTTTCCTTTGTTGGACAAGCAGTTTGTCTTCAAAATTCTACATGAGTTGGTGCAATATGTGTATCTTTTGATTAAACTTAAAAAAAAAAAACACTTGCATTAACTTTTTGTGGATTTCACCTCATGCATCCTGACCCTACTTATCTCCTCATCCTCTTGCATCTGCCCTCTGGCCCTTGCAACCTCCCCCAGAAACAAAGCCAAATTTAAAAGAAAAACAAAAAAGAAAACAATTATACACCACAACAAAAGAAAAAAGAGAGAAGAATCTTGGCCCATTTAGTTATACAGTTTAACCTTTAGTACATTCACCTCTACTTACAAGTGTTCATTTTCACCAGTCATTGGTCTGGCTAGAGGCCTCTGGCTTCTGCTATACCACCAATAATGGACTCTCACTGGGGCTCCTCTTGGATATCCTGTTATCCTGTGTCATGGAGATGCTGATGTTTTAGATCTGTAGGTTTGTCCCCATCATATGTTTCAACAGTTCATAGATGTGGTGGAAGTTGGGATTCTCCAACTCATAGCCCTGGTTCTGGGCCTGGGTAGTTGTAGTAAGAAATTTCTGACCCATTTGGCCCAAGGTCAGGACCTGCAGTCTCATGGAAACACACAGAAGCTTACACTAATTACATACTGTCTAGCCTCTGGGTCAGGCTTATTACTAGCTAGCCCTTGCATTTTAACCTATTAATCTGTCTTGCCATATGGCTTGTGGCTTACCTATACTTCATTATACTTGCTTCTTGGGCAGCTGGATTGCTTCTCTCCTGACTCTACCCTCCTTCACTAGCATCTGTGGTTGGACTTCCTGCCTGTTTCTAAACTGCTCTGTCATAGGCCAAAACAATTCCTTTATTATCCAATGGTATTCACAGCATACACAAAGACATCCCACATCAGGTGGTAGCTGGTTTGGTCAACCTGTCAGCTTTTCCTCATGGTCACTACCTGCTCTCTAGCACTGCCTTGGCTAACTCACCCAATATAGCTTGGAGCAAGGAGCAGGGCCAGTTCTCCTGCTCTCAGGTCCTCAGATCTGAGTCACCCACACTCAATCCACTAGGGCCAACTTGTGGGAGGTTGTGTTGTTTTATTTTAAATAATTGTCCCAACCACTGGTTTAATAAAAAGAGCTGATTGGCCAAAGGCAGGCAGGAAGTGTAGGTGGGACTACCAGACTTAGAAAATCTCTGAGAGCAGAATGCCAGACAGAGCACCAGAGAGAAGCCGAAAGAAGCAGAGGACAACTATGCTGCTCTAAAGAAAGGTACCGAGCCCCATGGCTGAACAAGAGACATGGGTTAGATGAAGGGTAGAGAGCTAGCAAGTGATATGCCTGGGCCTGAGGCTGATCAGCCAAAAACTACTGAAAGTGTCTGTGTGTCTCTGTGGGACTGTGGGACTGCAGGACTGCGGGTCTGTGGGTCTGCGGTCAGTGGATCCTAAACCTTGATAGGCCCAAAAGTACGGAACAGAAACCTCATACTACACCAACTCTTCTGTTTTGCCTAAACAAGATACAGGGCCCTCTCTCCCAATTGCTATAAGGGGCATAGGAAGGAGGAGGATCAGCTCTCCTATTTTCAGGCCATTGGGACTGGCTCACTTGCATCTTTCCCACAACGAGGTCAGCTCTAGTGTGCTGTCGAGATGGAGTGCAGAGCCCACTGTCTTCTGTGCTGCAGCCTGTGAGGATCAGGGTTAGCTCTCTCACTTTTGTGTGCCCTGGACAGCTCTCTTACCTGCCACAGGTAGTAATGGGAGGAGCATCTTTCTCTCACCCATGCCACTACATTGCAGATGAGGGGGTGGGGTCATCTCTCCTGCTTTTACTCCCTCAGGGTCTACTCACCTGCATCTAAGACTGAAGGGTCAACTCTAGTGTGCTACCCAGATGAAGTGCATACCTTTGACTGAACTTTTAAATCTGTTTCTCTAAAGTCAACTCACAGAACTGGAATGCTCATGCTAGTCTATATTCTCTTTGTGTTGTGTGGAGGGTCCTCTGTACTACATGCTGAATGACCATGCTCAGCTCTGGTGGCTGAGAATTGATTGTATTTTTTACTTTGTTATTTACATTTATTTGACTCTTAGTAAAATTACACAGTTTTCCATGTTTTAAGCAGTTTTGGATTTTCAGCCAATAATCTGGGACCATTTATCTGTAAACGTGTGCCATGTGACATTAGCATCTTTGTAGGTCAAAAGTGTTGACTATCATCTCAGCCTCACATGCCTAAAGGATACTAGGTTTTAAATATATCAATTGCTAACCTTTGTACTAAGGTTTTGATATAGATTTTTAAAATTTATACAAGTATCTAATAATCTGGAAATTATTTGAATAATTAAAATGCTATAACAATGATTTATGTGGGCTTTTGTTGTTTTTCTAATCTATAGATTTTGAGTCAAAAAAGATGTATTCTTATGAGGTAGATCAAGAAATGGAGCTAGAACAAGAAATGTTAGAAGAATTCTAGTAAGGTAACCCAAAATGTCTTTATTATGGTCAGTACTGTATTAGTAAAACCATCCTCACCATAATGTGATGGCTCTTGGAGAGTTAGTTTTGGTTTTTTGGGAAAGCAATAACAGCTGAGATATATGCATATGTGCTGTGTGACAGTGCATGTCTCTTGTACCAGCAAGAACTCAAAAGTGACATGTCTTAGTTCAGTCTTAGTTCAAACAAAGCCAAGCCCAGACTAATTGACTCTGGAATAATTGAGTGTCTTCTGTTTCCTGTAAATAGTCAGAGAACAGTTTGAAGGTTGAGTATCATGGCTGCATTCTGGACTGATATTCTAGAAAAAAGAAGAGAGCTGCTCCTGTGTGTACGCTCCTCTCTCTCACCAAAAACTTGCATGAGTGGGATGAGTGTGGTTTTGACAGCCGTGAGTATTTCAGAGATAACTAAGCACTGCTGTGGAACACTGCTACCTAAGACCCTCATTCGTAGAAACCATTCTACTTGATTCTGTGCTTATGGGGAGGGGTTAGGAGGCACCCTGTTTATGTTCTTTGAGGCTCTGGTTAAGATGATTTATACCAGCTCCTTTTCTGCCTCACATGTTTTTCCCCATCAATTACCACTGATGCTGACTCCAGCCAATGTTGCCTCCTCCTTCAGTCCAAGCCTTTGATCAACCCACTGACTCTTGTTGTCTTTTTAATGTGCCAACAGGGCTACGGTCTGTTTTTACAGTGTGGCTTCCAGGGGAGAAACTGAAGCCACTACAGAGGATGTGCTTGTAGACTTTCTGCATTGTTCTTTGTGGGTGAAGAAGACATTCCCAACTCACAGTGAAGGGTGGCTGAATTCAGGTTTTCCCAAAAAGAACACAACACTTGTCACTTGGCTCTCATTCACCAGCATGCTAGCCAGACTGGGGGCATAGTCGGTGAGAAGGAACAGCTTTCTTCTGGGCTGATTGACCTGCTTCTGCATCAAACCTGCAAGCTCAGGTTTCCTGCAGAGTGAACAGAAACGGACTGTTTCCACACCATGTAGGAACAAATCCTTCAGATCACAAGGCTCAGGCAACACCATCTGGGCCAGTGAGCTGGAGACTGCCCAGTGCAGCCAGCTGCCACAGAACTGGTGGCTGTGTCATTTGCACATAGGGTCTTACTTGCTCTGCACTTTATTTTGCTGAGGATAACTTATTCATATACCCCAGATGCTCCCAGTAACCAAGAGCCCTGGAAACAGCTACCTACAAACACAGATACTTTAAAGGGAACTGAATGGAATAAATACAACCAAATGGCTAGAGGCTGTTGACTTAAAACCAAGAAGATTAAGGCTGACCTTCATTCCCTCCCTTTCACTCTTTGTGGTTATTTAGACCGTGTCTCTCTAGGAGGTAAATTATAATGGCTGTGACTACGGTTTCAGCATTCATTGTAAAGATTTTTGCAATGACCATATACTGGGACATTATGCAAAATTTTGGAGTAGGAAGACAAAAATCTTGCATGTTTCTCAGGCCAGCCTGAAACTCCTGGGATCAAGTGATCTTCCTGAATATCTGGAATATCTGGTATACAACTATGCCCAGCTCAAGAATATGGAAAATATAATTCTATTTTTTAAACGATGGCATTATCTCATATCTGGCCATAAATATATATTTCCCCAAACCTGAAGGTTTGAAAACTGAAGCCTGAAGCTCTTACTGCTGAAGCTTTTACTACTGAAGCTCTTACTGGGTAGAAAGTCAGTGTGGCAATAAGACTGGTCTATACAGCTAGGGTACAAATCTTTTCTTCCAGAGCCAGAGTCCAGTCAGATGTAGTGTGTGATGTTCCTTTGAAATACCTTCCACTTTCATGGCCCAAACCCATACTATCAACTGCCAGTCTATGGATGTTCCAAGGCTTCAAGGACAGCTCCCTCAATGGGATGGCTTCTCACTACATCATGTGAAATGTATTGGGTACAATGACTCCTTCTACTTCATTAGAGACCCCTGATTTCCAAACCTTTTCTCAACCTCACCAATCTTCCCTGATTCCTGAGATGATTCTTCTTGTTCCCCCAGTTGCAATGGACCCATGGTATATGCTCCATGATGCTCTGCATTGCCTCTGCCAAGCCACCCTCATGGTGATGACAGTTGGTCAGCCTCTCTTCCATGTCTTCAAGTTCCCCGAAGGACAGAGTTGAGCTCTTATCTTCTTCAACATGGCTGTAATCTCTAGTGAGAAGGGTTTCATCTGACTCTGGCAACTGGGAAGGTAGGCTGGCCTTACCTCCTGTTATCCACATCCACACCATTTGCCAGTGTATCAATCATTTCAACCTCCACTTTCACACTCTTGCTTGCTCAATTTTGGGCATCTTTCCATCTCTCCCATCATCCTTACTCTGTATAGTTCTACTCTAGCAATTTATACTGTAGAAGGCTGCCCTTGGTCTTTATCATTTGACTTTTGATCCTATGAGCTACTGTGAGTTTTGCCACTTCCAAGTTTACTAAGTGCTCAGTGCATCATCTGAGTTTTCCCATGTCCCTGTCTGGCTTCTCTTACCAGATTGATAGCTATCCCAGACCCACTTCCTGAGCTCTGAGTAGTGATGATCAAAGACCAGCTGTTCAATGGCTGTCGGGCTGATCGATTGCTATTGGATAGTTTCCCAGCTTCTGTGTAACACCCATGTCCTATCCATCATCCAAAATGCTAGCTTTCTCCTCTGAGGCTTTGTGTAAGCCTCGCCACATCAATCTCCTGGATAGTTCACACTGTAATTCCACACTTTGTTGATCTCTTCCGTCAGTAGAGGTGTCCTGTGAATTTCCACCACTAGTCTGCATGTATAGTTCATATCTGTAAATTTTACACTATCTGCTGGGTCTTGACTGTAGATCACTACTCCATATGTCACATGCCACTTGTGTTACAGCTGATCTCATTATTGTGGTTTGCAGTGCTGGGCTAGGGAGGGGGCTGTATATGTGTTAGACAAGTATTCTGCCACAGAGTCATCCTCATCCCTCAACCCTTTCACAATATATTTCCTATCACTGTTTCTTCATGCTTTTGGACTCCAGTGAACACAAACCCTCAACTATGTAACTGAGCATGTTGTCCTCGTGGACTGATGTCTCATACAAGTCATAGCTCCTGGCAAGGAGTTTGGTGCACATATTTCTCAGGGTAGGACTCTGACAGTGGAGACCTTTGTGAATGGGTAAAGCATCATCAGGAGACTGAAAACTTTGGGGGGCAACAAAAGATGCATTTATTTTAAAGAAGACCTATTGTGTGCAGTACAAGGAAGGAACTTAGCATGTGTTGGATTAAAATAGTCATGATACAAAATGGTATTTCAGTACTTAACAAACCGTACACAGCAGTGCCATGAGAGTATATAGAAGCTGAGACATTCCTGTTACTCATGACCTTGCAACCTTTGTAATGATAAGGCACAATGCAGCGTGATGCTGATGTAAACCAGCCTATTGTGCTGCCAGTTGGATAAAACAAACAAACAAACAAACAAACAAACAAAAACCCAAAAAACCAAAAAACAAAAAAACCATAGCATACAGTGTGATATCTAACACATCATACTTGAAATCATAATAAATGTCCATTATTGGTTTACATACTTTCTATACTGTGCTTTTAACTGAGATCTTAGAATGGGCCATCTATTGGAGGAAAAGAAAGCTTTCTTGAGGCATAGTCTGCTGTGTGGCACTGGCAGCAGCCTTATCCACTTCATGGTTACTGTATCTTGACTTCACGAGGCAGCCACATGAGTGACTACCCCCAGAGCCTCTGGACTTATTCAGTGACTCTATAATGTTCAATGATGAGATTGCCTAATGAGGCAGTTCTCAAACTGTGTCCCCATCATTAGACAACACATGACTAAAACTACAGTCCTTCACACCCAGTGTCCTGACCCAGAGCCCTCTTCCATTGCTAGTGAGCCATAAGAAGTAACTCTGGAACTCTCTGTAATAATGATTTACAGGTTTTGAAGTTGGCATCTAAAATTTCTTGTGCCCAGTTTAAATGTTTATTTTCTACTAACATGAAACAGAAAATGCTAAACATTCTCTTTTGTGACAAAAGATAAGAATTAACTATACTAGAAATGCATATTTCATAATATTATCTGACAAAATAGATTCTCAGACTCCATGAAGGATAGCACAAGTGATCAGGTGCAGTTTCTATTGTGTACTTGGTTTGTTTTATTTTGAAAACTTTAATCATCATGTATAAATTTCAGTTATTTCAAAAGGATCAGCATTATAACTCTGTGCCACTTTGGATGTTATAAATTATAAGCCCTTGAGGGCAAATGTGCCCTTTTCCCCGAAGAAATATCTACAAGCCTGGCAAGAACTGAAAGCCTTGTGAGCTCAGGGTTCTGGCTTGTCATTTCTTTTCATTTATCCCATTGTTTTCTGATCCCTACCAAAGCTAAGCATAGCTAGAATGGAGTGGATGAAAGATAATCCTTTATTTTCTAAAGTGAGAAAAGGTATTTTTTGAACTGAGGCGTGTTGTCAAGGGGATTAATAGCAATAAAGAATAGAATAAAGAATAGATATGGGCATTGATACCCTTACAGCTATTCCCACCTGAGTATCGTTTGGAAAGACTTTGATCCCCCCAGGTAAATGCACGATCAGTTGCAGGGACACTATTCTTACCTATTACCTTAGTGGCAGAACAGAAGGGGAAAATAATGCACAATGGCTGGCCAAGCTAGGTAGCAGAAACCTTTCTCTTTCTGATTGGACAGAATATCCCTCATTTCCCTAGAGAAACAGGCCAACTGGTCATTCAGAAGCATTCAGGACAAAACAGGGGACTTGCTAGATGTTGAATAAATCAATATTGGAAGAAAAGACAGAAGTGGAGGGTAATAACAAAGTTTCAGAAGTATAACATGACTTATCAGCCTCCAGGGAACAGAGAGAGTGGCAAAGGGAGGCTGAGGTGCAGTGGAGACAAGAAATAGGGCTCAGAAGCTATGGTAGATTTGTGGTCAGCCTGTGTGGATTGAGATAAACCATGATTCTTTGGACCATGATTCACAGGGAAGCACAGAACATGTTCCCATGCTCCAACATATAGAAAGTGTCTAAGACAATGGTTCTCAACCTGTGGGTCCTGACCCCTCTGGATTGAACAATCCTTTCTCACCAGGGTTGAATATCAAATATTCTGCATTTTTACATTATGATTCATAACACTAGCAAAGTTACAGCCGTGAAGTAGCAGTGAAAATAATTTTATGGCCGGGGTCACTGCAACATGAGGAACTGCATTATAGGGTTGCAGTATAAGGGAGATTGAGAGTCATTTTGTACTCTGAAGTATAATGAGGACAACCTGGTCTCAGCCTCTGCTACTATTGTTCAGACGGAATCCCATATACTGTAATCATGTGCTGGCTCCTGTGCCCAAGATACCTGCAAACTCAGATAAGCCAACCTCTGCCAGTCATTTGCACCTACTCTGGTCTCTCACCTGGAAAACCCTGGAACACTATCACCAGTCAATCTCAAACTGGTGTCTTCTGAATCTCCTTCCAACCTCTCCACTCAGAGCAGAATTTTTCAGATCACATCTGTGCCTGTGGAATATTACCTGGAATGTTTGTGTGAAAGCAGGGAAGACTCCTATGGCATCCTGGAGATGCTGATGAGGAATTTCAATGTATAATATTGGAGCCTGGGTGACAGTGACCGTACTCAGGAAACTGCATCCTAATGCTTGGGATGCCTTCATCCAGGTGCAGTTCGTGACTTCTTTTGCCTTCCAGGCTTATTTGACATCTCTAGAACATCATAATTCATTGTCTACTCACCTGTCACCAGTCTTCAAGGAAAGATGTGTTCTGCACCCTTGTTGATTCTGCACTGAGAACAGTATGTGGTGGTTCTCACTGTCTGAGGGCTGCAAAGGTTTTAGATTTTCCATCTCTTCCAAATTGATGTAAATTTACTTCCTAATGTAATAGCAGTAAAAAGCTGAGATTTTAAAAAGCTTTTTAAGTTTAGAACTTAATCTTAACTTTTAAACCTTAGAAGAGAAAGATTATCTTTGAACAATATGCCCTTATGGGTAGGATTAATGCCCATATAGAATGTTTTAGAAGGAGCGAATCCATTCATGCTCTCCTCTGCCTTGTGAGACCAGAGCAAGAGGCACAATGAGTCTGAGGATACAAAATTGGTTGGTGACTTGATCTTGGACTTCCCAGTATCTAGAGCTATGAGAAATAAAATTATTTCACTTATAGATTAATCTGAGTTGCTTTGTTATAACAGTAGGAATGGACTAAGACCATGGTGGAGCAGTCCCTAATGACAGGCGCCTAACAGAAGACGGCAATATTATGCAATCCCTACATCTTAGTTAGGGTTTCCATTGTTGCAATGAAAGGCCATGTCAAAGGAGGAAGTTGGGGAGAAAAGGGTTTATTTGGCGTACAGTTCAGTATTGCTGTTTATCACCGAAGGAAGTCAGGACAGAAACGCAAAAAGGACAGGAACAAGGGGACAGGAGTTGAAGCAGAGGACATAAAGAAGTGCTGCTTACTGACTGCTTCACATGGCTTGCTGAACCTGCTTTCTTATAGAACTCAAAACCATCAGCCCAGGGATGGCATCACCCACCATGGGCTGGCCCCTCCCCCATTGATCAATAATTGAGAAAAAGCCTTACAGCTGGGTCTCAAGGAGGTATTTCAACTGAGGTTCCTTCCCCTGATGACTCTAGCTTGAGTCAAGTTGACACACAAAACCACAGTACACCACACCCTATATGTGGGAGGTTGAGGCAGAGAGAGAGGGAGGGAGGGAGAGAGGGAGGGAGGGAGGGAGGGAGAGAGGGAGGGAGGGAGAGAGGGAGGGAGAGAGGGAGGGAGGGAGGGAGGGAGGAAGAGGGGGAGGGGAAGGGGGAGAAAGAGAATTCTTTTTGCTAGGTGTTAACAATCAGTGTCATACTGACAAACTCTAAGAGAACCTTTTTAGTCAGAATTGAGCCGAAAGTGCAAGAGGCTAGCCCTGGGATCAAGGATAGTGGGATCTTATTGCATTCTGCCCATCTCAATATTTTTATTTAACCTGATTAGGATTATTGGTGCTGTATACTATGGCAGACTATTATTCTCTGCCTGGGACTGTTCAATTTTTCTTTTAAGCTATCTGAAAAGCAAGCAGTTGGGTTCATTAACTACCAGTGACATTCACCAGATGGGTCTTCAAACTCTTTGTTGAACCCACTGTGTCTGGGGAACCCCAGAGGGTAGTTTCATGGCTCTTTAATTTGGACCTAGAGGAAGCACACAGCTGGGAATTTATTACTCTGGAGATGTTCTTTCTCAATGTCAATAATCACCTTGGAGTTTCTATTACTTGTTCACCAGTGACCAAGATTTTCTGAGCAGGAATGCCTACCTTAGAAGAAAAACCTAGAAAACATGTAATGCAAAAAAGTAGAATCATAGGCAAACCAAGATATATTGTTGAGAGGACAACTTGAGGGTAAACAGAGATCCCAAGTCTCCCAGTAGGAGAGATTTCTCAGGAAACCAGGACAGAGATCACTGGTGGATATGAGATAGAGCTGTGGCTGTCATTCCAGTCTTAACAAAGTGAAGCTATGCATGTTAATCTCATTTAGGTTATTTTTTTATAAACCAAATGTTTGTTTTCTAATGACAGAGAGAAAGGGTACAGCTCTGGATTGGGGGTGGGACGCACTGGGAGGAACTGGAGGAGGAAACCAGTAATCAGAGTATATTGTATGGAAAAAAGTCTATTTCGAATAAAAGAAAAAAAATAAATCCAAATGCATCTGAAGGGAGGCAAAAGAATCCACATACGGTGAGCAAAATGGTAGAGATGGAGGGCTGAGTGGGGAAGGGTGCTAACATGGGCTTTGCCTGTAGAACAGAACTGGGTTTGAGTCTCTGTCATTCTAGTTATCAGGACTAAAACAACGGTCACAGACTGGGCAAAAAAAAGGAAGGAAAAAGGAATTATTTAGAAGAGAAAGGAATTATTTCTTACCGTTTTGCAGGCTGAGAAATGCAATCCCAACGTGTCCACCTCCGTCATCCTGTGGCAGAAGGCGGAAGGATAAGAGAGAGAACTCTAGAGAATGAGGAAGGGAAAACTGGATTGGCTTTCCATAACACATATCACGATAATGGCACAGCCCTCAGATGCAAACTCCCCTCATTGGGCTCCACCCCCCCCAACACCTACTGCTCTAAGGATAAAACTTTTAACACCTGAGCTTTGAGGGACATGTTCAGACCTTAGCTTCTTCTTCTTCTGCCATCTGTCACATCACCCGTCTGGCAAGGATCAAGCAAGACATTCCCTGTGAGCAAGCTCATCACAGAGAACACTTAATGAACGCATGGGAGAGCAGAGAACAGTGGATCAGATCACTGAGCGGTTGAACTGCTAACTCTGATACATGGTCCAGTGTGAACTTTCTGAATCTGCAGGCTTTCATCCCATTCCTAGTCAACTCCTTCGACCACGACTGCTCTTTCTGCAGCTCTCACATCCCAGTCAGCTTGATCTGTCCTCCAGCAGACCTCATTATCCACTTTCTATTGGAGGCCAAGTCTTTCCGTTCAACTCCCCAGTGGATTCTCTCCCCTTTGTTTACGTGACCTTTGCCTTTCTGTCTTAAAGTTCTTTCTTTTAACTTTAGAACTCTACTCCTAAGCTCAAATGGCGCTGTTTTTCCTTTCCATAAGTCTAGTTAAATATCACTGAAACACACAGAAAAGAGGCCACCAAAGATTCAAAAGAGCATTGCAAAGTTCCTCCTTCCTTAAACCTATCTTCTTAGCCCACAGGCTTCCCCCTGGCCATCTTCTGCCTCCTAGATAATTTTTTATGCAGGCAAATTTGTAAGTCTAACTTTTTTCTCTCTTGTTCTTCAAGTCTTGTTTGTTATCTGCTGGTTGGATACTTCCACCAAAAAATGTCTCAACCACTTGAAACTCAACAGTCGGTCATTGACCACATTATTTTCCCCATAAAACTCACTGCTTCTCTGCTTTCTGTGGGATTGGGTCCCCCAGGAGGCCAAGTTCAAAGCCAGACAGCCATCTCAACCTTCTGCTCTCTTGTCTTTCTTTGATGAGTATACAGCAGATTTCTTTTTCTGTTCTTCCCCTATAATGCATTATCCCTATTCTTCTGATGAAGACCTATTAACAGTCAAGCCTCCCCCCATTGACATTCCCATATCAGGCCTCATCATCCTTACTCCAACTACAACTTGGGACTAAGGAGAAATTTGCTGCAATTCAATAGTCATTCATTACTTAAAAATAAATAATAAATATGCAAGTAAATGAATCCCCTAGAAGACTCCAAAGAAAAGGACAAATAATAGGATAAAGATTACATACCTCAACTGGCAACTATAATTACCAGTGAGAATTTGAGGCATTCTTTTCGAAGCCGGCTTAAGACAAAGATGCACATTATTATAATGAGTAGAAATGGGAAAACCAGATATAACCATCATGAAAGCTGGAGCAAACTTCATTACAATATTTTTTTGAGTTTTCAAGCAAAAAGATGAACAAATCACATTAAAAAGTGTGTAGTTATTGTTAAGTAAAAAAAAAATGTGGCTAAAACTGTTCCCTCTCACTTTTGTAGGAGAAAAGAATCTTTTTGAAAGAATGAGTGAAAATTTCTCAAATAAAGAAAATTAATTTTAAACATTTTATTGTAGGACATTGTTCTCTGAACATAGCAGTCATTACAACCTGAGTTGGAGCTTCTGTGACTATCCTCAAGATGGATAACGCTGTTATGTCTTTACATTGAAAGAGGGTTGAGAAGGGTCATTAGTCCTTTGCCTAAGATCCAGCTGTTCACTCCATTTCCTTCCCAGCTATTCATGATTCTGACCCAGTGCTTAGAGAAGTAGAGACAGGCAAATCCTTGGAACTCACTGACAAGCTAGACCAGCCTATCTGGTGAGCTTCAGGCTAGCAAGACATTTGTATGGAAGAAAAATATGAGTGATGCTGAGAAATGAGACTTGAGGTTGTCTTTCACATACCTGAGCACACAGGGATGCATATGCGTGTGAATAAAATGCATGAGTGAACATACACACACACTTGCATACTTGTCCTGGGAGGTGCCAGAGTATGAGATATCAGAAGGTTCCTGGGGATGCATTTACACAGGTATGAGGAAGTCATTAGCCATCCTGAGTTGAGACTTCCTTTATTGAAGTAACTGTTTGGGGGTTACCCATGCCCCAGTATGTAACCTCTCAGTCAGGCTTTTTTTTCTTAAAGCAAGTTCTTTCCACTCATTGATTCCCCGAGGCAGACAGGTGGTATTACTTTGGTCTGTAATTGGTCCCCCTATGTAGGATATTTAGAGTTTGACTCATGTCTTTTTGGAAAAAGTTAACACAAAGCTAGTCACTACAGTCCTTTTATTATCCATTTTCAAAATTGGCCTTAAAAATATAAAATGAGAAGATAGATCATTTGGTAAAGTTCTTGCCTTGGAAATAGGATCTGAGTTTAATTCCCTTATAATCCACATTAAAATGACAGACATATCATTGCTCTTTTGTTTGTACTTTATGGTTTCTAATTGTGTGTTTTTTGTGGGTTTTGCTTGTGAGTGTTTCTTATATTTCTTTTCTTTTTGGGTATTTTATTCTTGTTTGTTTGTTTTATTTGCCTGTTTGTTTTCAAAGAATAGAAAAAAGGCATGAAGGTAGAATAGTGGGGGAGATCTGGGAGAAGATGAGGAATAAGAGAGTGTGATCAGAATATATTATATGAAAAATTATTTTCATTAAAAATACATGGGATAGTGATATATTCATATTGCAGAATAATATACATGGAGTAGAGTGAATGTACCTCTTACGTAGTTTTTCTACATGTATGTTAAAATTCAATAAAAGGTATTGTGGTACGCACTGTAATCCCAATGCTTAGAGAAGTAGAGACAGGCAAATCCTTGGAACTCACTGACAAGCTAGACCAGCCTATCTGGTGAGCTTCAGGCTAGCAAGACATTTGTATGGAAGAAAAATATGAGTGATGCTGAGAAATGAGACTTGAGGTTGTCTTTCACATACCTGAGCACACAGGGATGCATATGCGTGTGAATAAAATGCATGAGTGAACATACACACACACTTGCATACTTGTAAACATACATGTACACACATACATAATCTCCTATTTTCATTTCTGTTGCTATGATAAAATATTCTGATTAAAGCAACTTAGAGGAGTAAGGATCTGCTTTAGTTTGTAATTCCAGATCACAGTCTATCATAGAAAGAAAGCCAAGGCAGCAGGAACTTGAAACAGCTTGTCACATCACATGCACATTCAAGAGCAGAGAGAAATGAATGTGTATATGCTTACTACAGCAGCTGGACTTTCTTTGGACCACCAGCATCCAAATAATGATGAAACCTTGGCCTTTAGCTTAGGCTCATTCCCAACTAGCTCCTATAACTTAAGGTAATCTCTTTCTATTAACATACATTCTGCCATATGGCTTTTTACCTCTCCTCCATTCTGTACATATGACTTTCTCTGAATCTGGCTGGCTTCTCTTCACATCTAGAATCATCCTCCCAAGTTTTTCTCTGTGCCCTGGAGTCCAGATTAACCTCTCCTACCTAGCTCTTGGCCATTCAGTTATTTATTCAATCAATCAGTTGCCTTGGACAGGTGAGATAAAATATAGACATATTTTCACATAGTGTGATCAAATATCCCATAACATTTTCCCCTTTTTGTCTAAATAAAATTTTAACTCTAAAATTGTAAAAAAGAACAAAAAGAACAATCATCAAAAAAAAAAGAATTATATTCTCAATGTTCAGTCTACATGCATTCAGCAAATTCAGAGAAAATACTCAACTATCTATCATATCTTGATGAGTACAACATTTTACATCTAAACCACTTTCTATTGTAATTTGTATTACCAACCTAAAATATTTATTTAGACCTTAAGACATTTTCTTATGTAGACAACTAAAGCTTTTATGTCTCAGTCTTTATAAACTTTATATCTATTTATAAATTTCTTTTCCAAATTTGGTAACAAAGAAGATGGTATAACTATCCAGTCTTCATTCACATCAGAGACACTCAAGTAGTATAAAATATTACCCGAGTAAAGAGGAAGTACAAAGCAAACAACTTCCAAAATTATAGAAATGACAGAGATACCCGGCTGCCTGAACAGTCACCCAAAGTTCCTCTGCCACATTGGGGCATCTGCATTTTGCCTATAGGCCTATAATATCTGACAGACTTTTCTGTGAAGAGAGATTTTGAAGGGCTCTTCTGTCTTGTCTTGGCAAAGTTTAGCAGTCTTCTTTTGTGTCTTGCTTGTTCAATTTGGACAGCATACTATAGGCAATTGAGGCAAGGACAGTTTTGTGGTTTTTTTTTTTTTTGTTTTGGTTTTGTTTTGCCTATTAGCTAACTTTGCCACAAATGACAGCAAACTCCATATAGAAGTTTTTCAAAGCCTATCATCTTCTATAAAGTAGATTGGTACTGCCAGGAGCAAATCTATCTCACTGTCAGGAAAAACCTTATTTGTTAAAAGAGCTTAAATGCCATATTCTGTAGGTCTCTGAAGAGTTTGAATACCACTGATCTATCTAAAATATGTCTGTTTAACCTTGAAAACATACTCAACATGACTACAAGCTTGATTGTTATAGATGACTAACTACTAACCTGAATTTATTAATTATCCTAAATTGTTTGTAATAATAATGTTTAAGACTAGAACTATACAATACTGTTGAACAAAACAAAAGGAAACTCAGAGCCAAATCTCTGGGAAAGGCTGAGATATCAGAGAGTAAACATTACAGTCAAATCTCATCCAGCTGTTTTCCAGCTTCCTCAGCCTCACTCCTCCTGGCTTCTTCTGCCTGCTCTGTCTTTCTATGTCTGCCTTAAATACCTTCTTTGCTCAGTTAAGGTGTGGCACCACCACTGCTTGCCTGGGAGCCTTGAACTCCTTCTGTAAACTAAGATAACCCCAAACTCAGATTTTGTGGGATTAAGGGCATAGGTCACCACTCTCAGATATTCCATGTTCTGGGATTAAAGGTGTGAGTTACCACTGTTTGATCCTCCTAGACTAACTATGGGTAGATCCCTTTGATATCTCAGACTGGTTTTATTAAATTTAAAACATATCCCCACACAATATATTTTTAAATGAGCTACATATGTACAATACCTTACAGAATAACATAATTAAGCTTAAATTTCTATCAATATATAAAACATCTTAAACAAATGTAGACACATTATGCAGTATGTTATGGAAGAAACTTAAATTTGATTCAATATACAAAATACTTCAAACAAGAGTAGAAATTTGATAGAGTATGTTATAACAAAAATAAACTTAAGTTTTAGTCCATATACAAAATGATGCCTTAAGCAAAAATAGAAACATATAAAATGTTATGACAAAAATAACCTTAAATTTATATCAGTATACATGAATTTATACCAATGTAAAATATTTGAGTTTAATAGTTTCTTTTTAGTTTTAAAAATTGATTCAATTATCTATTACTTTATCCTATCATTTCTATAGCCTCTATTTTTCTTTTCAGAAAGAGATCCTTGAATCTAATCCCCCTTTCATCCCTTCCTATGGCCAGTAACAATTGCAACCCACCTCCCTAAATGATTATCCCTAAATGATTATCAACATCCATAATTCATTGAATGACTGACAAAAAATACTCACCCTACCTCTCAACAATGTAGTGTTGCATTTTTAAAATTACTTTCTGCCACCTGAGGGCAATAGCATTTTTTAGCAAACCCTGAGAAAATTGAGACAATGGTCAAGTCCTGGGAAAGATAGCTGTATCATTTGTTGTCCAGTCTCTGCGTAATGGAAAAGTTCAGGGCTATATGATTTCCTGGCTAGATTAATCTGTATGGCTGGACCATCTTAGCTAACCACTTTGAAGTTGTCCTGAATGCAGTTTTTAAGAAAATTATAATATACTCGTTCTGAGAGGCTGGATCATCTGGGATACTTGTCTTCATTGGTGTCTGGGGGATTTTTTTTTTTAAACACAAAATTTTAAAGATAACATACATAACTGCACTAACACAAATATGGAATGTGTGGTGTATGCAAATGAGCTAAAGATGATTCTCCATTTGTGAAGGTAAAAGATGTCTGCCAACTTTAAAAGTTTGACTGTATACTAAACTAATATAACTCTCCATATGAAAGGACAGCACGTAGTAATAAGTCATGAAGGCCCTGTAGTTAACTGTTACATCCTGTCTCAGAACTGTTCCCTTGTCAAGTGAACAGCTTATATGTCACCTGTCTTGTAGTTTTTCTTGATTTCTTTCTTTATGTCTGTAGCCAACATTTTCAGGAGATCTCACCTCGACTAAATCTGATCTTCATTAATTTTGAAGAAATCCATAGTTATTTTTTGTTTCCTGCAGAAACAAAGGCATAACCTCCTCTCCAATGCAACACATTTTCTGACTTCTACTCTGAAGTTAAGACACCCTTAAAATATGTTCATTTAATTCAGTAGTTTTTACCCTCAAAATCCAATACCTCTCAGAAACTGCTGGGTTTTGTTCATTAGCATTTAAAAAATTCAAAATCAACAAAGCATCATACAGGATCCAGGCATCCTTTGAATTTTTCATTCTTACATAGATTATTCTTTTTATAATTTTTTTTAACGACTGTATTACTTTAAATTAATTTTTTATGACTTTCTGTACTCATTTTCATTTTTTCTTTTTCTTTTCAGTACCTAAAACCGTTTAAAATTATACAGTCCTTGTTCAAAGTTTTCTCAGTCTGGATCAGGATTTAATTGCTTTTATTTATTTATTTATTTATTTATTTATTTATTTATTTATTTATTTATTTATTTATTTATTTATTTATTTATTTATTTATTTATTTAGTCTGCAATATTTTTCTGACTGTGTGAGTGTGTGAGACAAACCTTAAATGAACTAGGAGGTAACTTGATTACCTGCTGTGCAGTTCCACATAGCACATGGTGCCAGCACCTGTCTCTGTCCCCTTCAGGTCAGTAAGAGCCAAACCTCTTGTCTGCTTGCCAGGCCTGGAGCTGCATCTATCTGTCCCAGCTGTGGGAAGTTGCTGGGTTCATGGTATAGCAGGCCTTTCTCTCTTATCTCCCATTCTATCTAGCGGTGTATCATTCAAGTGCTCAGCTGCCCATCAAGGCCTCTTATAGGAACAATAACTTTGTATGCTGCAAGTGTGGGCTACATGTCTGGGACTTTTTTCAGCTTTTTTGGACCCTGTGTTTGAATATATGGGCCAGGACCTATGTTGGGTGCCAAATATTGCTGGTCCTTCTCACCAGACTTTCTTTGGACCACCAGCCCTCAAATAATGACACAGAGACTTTTTATTAATTAAGAAAGCTTGGCCTTAGCTTAGGCTTGTCCCACTAGCTCTTATAATGTAAATCAACCTGTTTCTATTCATTTAAGTTCCAGCATGTGCCTTTTAACCTCTTCTCCATTGTGTGTGTTAAACTTCTTCAGTGTCTCACTGGAGTCTCCTGATGCTCCTAAATTCTAACCCTATGTTCTTCTTTCTGCCAGGAGTCCCCCAGTTTTTTCCTCCCTAGCTATTGGCCATTCAGATCTTTATTAAATAATTCACAGTGATACGTCATCATGAAGTATAAACAAATATCTTGCCACATACTTCTCAGCTTATTTTATCCACTCTTACATAGTCCAGTGCCAGAAACTCAGGCATGGCGTCACCCACTTTCAGGTAGGGTCTTCCAAAATTTATTAAGGCAGTCAAGGCAATCCTGCAGAGACATGAACACAGGCCAACCTGGTTGAGAAAATTCTTCGTTTCCCAGGCGATTCTATGTTTAGGGCAAGTCAGCAATTAAAACTAATAATTATAATATACAAAAATACCAAAATATTGACAATGATTTTCATTAGGAGGTGACATATATTATATTATTTTATTTTTAATATCTATTTCACATATAGCATAGATAAATGAACGTTCTTTTAAGATACAATCTGATTATGTAGACCAGACTAGCTTCAGACACAGGAACCTCCTGCTTCTCCCTCTTATGTGCTGTTGTTATAGATATTCAGTACTATGTCTGACTTAAGAAATGGACCCCTATAAAATTAAGAGAATGTTATGAAATTTTTAAATTTATAATATCGATTCTTGTATGAATTATGGTTGTATTAAATGCAACTTAGAGCCAGATATCTGGGAAAAGCTGGAATATCAGAGAGAGGAACAGACCACAGTCAAATCTCACCCAGCTGTCTTTTAGCTTCCTCAGCCTCTCTCCTCTGACTTCTATTGCCTGAATCTGTCTTTCTATGCCTGCCTTAAATACCTTCTTCACCCAATTGTTTCACATTCAGGTTAATATTAAAGGCGTGGGCTACTACTATTTGGTAGTTAGCCTTGAAACACAGAAAGATCTCTGTTTCTGGAATTAAAGGCATAGGTTACCACTCCCGAGTCAGAGTAGGTCAGTATTCCTGGTCCTTCCTGTGCTGAGATTAAAGGCGTGAGTTACCACTCTCTGACTCCTGGGTTGACTGTTTGTGGATCTGTTGCTGATATTCCAAACTGGTTTTATTAAATTTATAACATATCATTACAGATTCTAAGTAGAGGCTGACATCTCTGGCATTTTTCTTGCCCTTGTATGTGTACCAGTTATGGCCTCTTGTCTATATAAAATGCTTAAGTTTGTCTTAACTGCAGGGAACATTTCTTTCTTTTTAAGAACACACAGAATAAATATCTCTGGGGCATGCCCAGACAATACTTGATGGCTTATCAAGACAAGATAGTTTAATTCTGCTCTGTAAAAACACACAGAGACCTTTAGTGTTCTTGTGACCGACAACAGCCATACAAGTGCCCAGCCTAATATGAAATGGACATATCCATTTGATTTTGGAAAATCACCTAAGATTTCCGGTGATTTAATCACTTCTCTCTTACTGGTGATGCTATTTTTGGACTCTCTAGTCTCATCTTGACATCAAACCAATTTTCAACTTCTGATGTTCTTATTGTGAATTTTGTAATTGGCTTTCAGTGTGGTCTTTCTGACCATGAGCCCAGCTGGGTCTGTGGCTTCCGTGTTCCCACGTGAGAAAGCACAGGCTGGTAGCTCCAGGCTCATCTGCTGGATTAAATTACATAAGAAGCGCTGGTTGGTGCTAAAACTTTAGGGCATATGCTTGGGATTTATTCGGTTTCTTAGACTTGTGAGTTCAGAATTTTCAACAAATTTAAAAATGGTCTGTCCTTTCATCATTAAATGCTTTTCCTATCCTTTCATGAATTCAGCTACATCTCTGAGACTATTGAATTTATGAGCATGGAGAGAAGGCTCAACAGTTAAGAGCAGTTTCTGCTCTTGTGGCTGACCTGATTTCAGTTTCTAGCACCCACATTGTGACATACAATGACCCATAACTCCAGTTCCAGGGTTCGAGTGCTCTCTTTTGGCCTCTGAAGGCAATAGGCAGTCATATAGTACATATACATAGATGATATCAAATCACTCAGATACATAAAAGAAAAAAGAATGTTTAATTTTGTATTTGCCATTTGCTTTTCTATATTCCTTATGGTGGATAATTTCTATTGTTATTTCTTCAAGTCCATTGTTTTGTTTTTATTAAGTCCAATGTGCTGTCAAACCATCTACTAGCTTTCCTAATGCAGATATTGTACTTTTTAAAATTTATAATTTCATTGAGCTCCTTTTTGTATATGTTTCTCTTTTCTCTACACTATGTTGATTTTTTTGACTCTTTGGCCATATTTGTAACAGTGGTTTTGAAGATTTTGTGAATTCTGTGGTTGTTATAAATTCAGGTTCCAGTTCTATTGATTTTCCCCTCTGGTTTATGGGTTTCACTTGCCTCTTCTCCATCATTGTAATAATTTTTAATTAGAAGCTGGTCAATGTGCTAATAGATTGTTGAATGTATGGATTTTGCTGTCTTCCTTTAAGTAACTTGGGTTTTTGTATGCTGGGTTAAGTTAGTTATAATTAAACTCCATCTCTTCATGGATATTTTTAAAAGCTTTATTAAGACAAATCTAGAGCTTTTTTTTTTTTATTTTGTAGGATTAGATAAGCATCTCTATTTTCTCCTCCAATCTCTTTGCTGAATGTTTCGTATATTTGTGATTGTTTCATTGGTGTTTTAATATGAGTTGATACCCGGTATCGTGATATTTTCATCTCGTTTCTTTCTGCCTAGGATTGCTTTAGCCATTTGCAGTTTGTGTGCTTTCAAATGAATTTTGACATTTTTTCTAGTTCTGTGAACAACATCACTGGACTTTTGATGGGGAGTGTATGAACCTGTAGATTGGTTTTGGTTGCACAGGCCACTCTTAAAATACTAATTCTGCCAATCCATGAGCATAGCGTCTTTCAACCTTCTCTGTTATCTTCTGTTTCCTTCTTTGGTGCTTTAAGTTTTTCATTGTAGAAGTGTCCCACACTATCAGGTTTACTCTGAAGTATTTTTGAATTCTATTCTGAATGGAATTTATTTTTCTTGGAAAATCCTTTATGGGCATAAATAAAGACTACTTGCTTTTGAATGTTGATTATATATCCTGCTTTACTTGCTCTTCTATTGCCATGATAAGACACTATCACCAAGAGAACCTATAGAAGAAAGAATGTATTTGGAGCTTGTGGCTTCAGAGGATTAGAGTCCATGATGATAGACTAGAGGTGGCAGGTGACTGGAACGGCATCTGAAAGTTCACATCTTGAACCTGCTTTTTTATTTGACTGAAAGTGTTTATCAAGGTCTAAGGATTTTCTATGGAGTCTTTAAGGTATTGAAATCGGATCATCTGAAAACAAGTGTAATTAGACTTCTTTCTTTCCTGTTTGTATTTATTTTGTTCCTTTTCTTTTCTTATTGCTCTAGCTAAGAATTGAAGCAAAATGTTTAACAAGATTGAAAAGAATGGGTACTTGTCTTGCTCCTGATTTTAGAGGTAACTTTTCAGGTTTTCCCTGTTTAATATAACATTGACTATAGGTTTGCCTCATTAGGCTTTTGTTTTGTAGCAATAAATTCCTTTTCACTTCATGACTTTTATCGTAAAATGATGTTGAACTTTGCCAAAGGCCTTTTGTACATCCATGAGATGACATATAGTTTTTGTACAGGGCTCTATTTGTATGCTGTATGACATTTGTTAACTTCTGTGTGTTGAAACAACCTTGCATCCCTTGAAAAAGACCGACTTGATCATGGTGCATATATAACCTTTTTAATGTATTTTATTTGCATCTATTTTGTCAGGAAAATTGGCATATGATTTTATTTTTTCTGTTTTATCCTTACTTGGTTTTAGTCTGGACAACCTACTGATGAAAATATAGTAGTGAAACTACTCAGTCTTTTTTTAAAAAAAATAACTATTAGTGTTTGTTTTATGAAATTGTGAGCCCCAGTGCTCAATGGACATACATTTATAATTGTTATATCTTCTTGAAGAATTGTTTTATTTATTAATATGCAATGTTCTTAATTTTTTATTACTAATTTTGGGTTGACATCTACTTTAGCAGGTATAAGAATAACTATGCCTAACTACTTTCAGCTTCTATTTGCTTGATGTATTTATATTGTCTTCAATATTTTATCTATCAGTTTCTTCTAGTCTTTGATATGTGTTTCTTGGGTACAACAGATACTTATATCTTTTAAAAAATTATGGTCAGACAATTTGCATCTTCTGTTGGAAGGTTTATGACCATTCACATTTAAAGGTTTTTGGTGTGTGTGTGTGTGTGTGTGTGTGTGTGTGTGTGTGTGTGTGTGTGTGTGTGTGTGTGTGTGTGACTGTATGTTGAGGCAGAGATCAATCCTAGGTATTATTTTTTTGAGATAGGGCCACTCACTGTGACCTGTACCTTATGAGTTAGGATATACTGTCTAGCCATCCAGCCTCAGAGATTCACCAGATTCTACTTCTCCAATAGTGGGTTAAAGCCAGCACATTTGGCTCTCTATGTGGATACTGGGTATCAAACTCAGGTCTTCATGCTTGTGTAGCAAGCACTTGACCAATAGAGTCATCATCCCAGCCACATTTAGCATTATTAATAAGAGACATATGTTGATTTCTAATGCTCTTCCTTGGATTAATATTTGTTCATTTTTTCATCCCATATTCATATTAGGTGTTTGCCGTGTTGAACATAACAGATTCATTACTAGTTTTCCTTTGTCAATCAAAACCACTCATTTATTTTTTTCTTATATTCTTGTGATGCAGATTTTCTTCTTCCTATACTTTAAATTTTTCTAAGTCTCTTTTCCAGCATTAGGCTGATGGTCATGGATTACTTTAGTTTGTGTATGACTCAAAAGGTTTTCTCTTGATTTTAAAAGATAATTTTGCTGGCTATATCAAGATTGATTGGCAAGCTATTTACTTTCAGGCTTGAAATATAATCATTCTGTGCATTTTGGTTTTTAATATTTCTGCTGAAGGCCTCATTTTATTTTGATGTACTTGCTTTTGTGAGTTGGTATTTTCTACGACACCATTTAATATTGCTTTTTTTTAAAAAATGAGTGTCATGAAGAGATTATTCTATGGTCATATGTGTTTAGGATTCCACATGCCTCTTGTGATTGCATGTGCATTTCTTTTCCTAAGATTGAGGAACTTTTATGCTATGATTTCATTAAGTAGATTTTTTTGTTTGTTTTTATATCACACCCTGCTTCCACTGAGTGGATCCTTAGGTTAGCTCATTTGATGATACCCCACTTGGTTTTATCTACTCATGATGCTTTCCATTGGGATTTTCATGTAACTCGTTTTTTCACTCTCAATGCTTTGGTTATTTTTTTAAACCTCAGTTTCCTTCTTGGCTTTGTTATTCATGCTACCAACTTCCTTACGTGTGTCTCTGATCATCTCATCTATACTGACTTTCTTCTCTGGGTTCTAAATTGACTTTTTTATGTCATTTCTTGGTTTGTTTATATCTTCTTTTAAATACAGTTTTTAGAAATAAAATTAGGAATTCCTCATCTGATATTTTACTAAAGTTAGTATCCCTGGATAACTGGGAAACATTTTTTAAAAGGTAACTTATTGTAAGTTCAGCATAAGTTTCTGAAAACGCTGGTATAAAATGAAATCACTGATTTCTCAGTATATTTCCTACACAAGCAGTGTTTCATGACTTTCCAAAGTTACTAAGGCTATTCATATTGTAGTGTATTTTCTGAGACAGAGTTTCTTTGTGTAACAGCTCTGGCTGTCCTAGAACTTGCTTTGTAGACAAGAACTCATACAGATCCATCTGCCTCTGCCTCCCAAATAGTGGGATTAAAGGTGTGTGCACCATGCCTGGCTAAAGTTCTTATTTTTAAGCTAGGGTAGCCAATTTATTTTAGAAGTTATTATTATTAATATTACTATTATTTGAAGTGTTGAGGATCTAGCCCAGGATCTCTCACATGCTGGCAAATGTTCTGCTGCTGAACTACAGCCCTGTCCAGGACAGTTAATTCTTAACCCATCAAAAACACAGATTCTAAACACTGTTAATTTCTAATTACCTTACTCTTAGTTATTGTGGCTTTTGTTTCTGTCACTGTGGTAAAAGTACTGCCACCAAAGTAACTTAAGAATTTGATGTCCTAATTCAGGCAGGTGGGGAAGCCACAGCAGTAAGGAACTTAAAGCAGTTGGTCACATTATATCCAGTCAGGAGAGTAACAGGTGTATGCATACTAATGATTGCTCACCTCCTCTCTGTATATACTCAAGAAAAGATGATAGGCAGAAAATGGTGCCACCTAGAATGGGCTCGTCTTGTCACATCAGTTAACTTAAGTAATCAAGGAAATCCCCCACAGGTATGCCCTGAGCTCACCATCCAGATGACTTTCAGTTTTATTGACAATTAGCATTAGCTATCACAGTTGTGTGTAAATATAATTACTATTTTACTTATGCACAAATATGAAGTTCTATTTCATGCATTAAAACCTTAAAAATATTTAAAAATGAATAGAACTTCCCTACTGGAGTATGTGAATAGTAACCCCTTCTAAAGGTTTCTTTACAGATTTAAAGACCAAATGTGATGCCTAACATTGAACCTGACAAAGGTTCAATAATGTGGCACGTCAGTGGTCCTCTTAGCTCCAAATGACTGCTCTGCTTGCCCCTCACCCCCTCTTTATGCCCACAAGGTTGCTTTTTTCTTCTTCTGCCACTCACACGCCCATCCTGTACCCAGGCAGCAACAAAAGCTGGTGGTTCCCAAACCTGGCTGGTGATTAGAATCACCCAGGGAGCTTTTAAAAATACCACTGCTTGGGTCTCACCCCCGAGATTCCAATTAAATTGGATTTAGAGCCACTATATTAAGCAATTCAACTCACCAGCCTAGAATTTTACACAAAACATTCAATTATGCAAAGTACATCTCTCTATAATACATCGGTACATCTCTTCTATCTCCCGTCTTCCGTTTGGAGTCTGTAATTTGGGCAGACTTTTCACAGGCCTCACCTCTGCTCCAATTCTCACGAACTAATTGTGTATACCTGAAGGAGTTACTTAATTTTGGTCTTCAATTTTTCATCTGTGAAACAGATAATAATCCCACCATATTTTTCAGAGCTATTGTGAATATCAAATTAAATTATACATGTGAGTAAAACAGAAAGCAATTTACCAATGCTAACTATTATGAGTCTTTCTGCTTAAGATCACCCTATGTTGTTTGGATTACATCTACATGTGCTTTTGTGTAATATGATTGCTGCAATTTCCTGTTTTTCTTCCTTTTTTTTTTTAATGTGCGCTTATATAACTGAACCCTCAACCCAATGAAGACTAATGCGGGCAAGAGACTAGACACATTTCTTCAATCTATTTTATTTTTCTCTGAAGACATCGTAAGAGATTTAAAAAACAAAACTATGATCTATAATTTTAAATTTCACCTTTAATACAGGATATTAATTAGGATATTTTTCTCTCTCTTGCATAAAGAATATATAACTTGTAGAATGTGTACCAGGAGAATGTATATATTAAAAACTTATTTTATGTGTACAAATTTTTCCATACATGTACATATAGGTACATACAGGTACATATGTAGTACATACAGGTACTACATCTGTGCCTAGTGCCCATAGAAGCCAAAAGAGGGCTTCAGATACCCTTGGAACTGGAGTTAAAGATGGCTGTGAACTACTGTATGGGTGCTTGGAATTGAACCTGAGTTCTTTGCAAGAGTTGCAAGTGACGTTAATCACTGAGCCATCTCTCCTGCCCAGGAGAATATTCTTTGACACATTGCTCTTTGATATTTGCTGTTACCATTTTTTACTTTAATAATTCAGTCTTGTTTGACTTCTGCTTCAGTGTTTGAGAGGAAGGATGTGTCAGGATCTAAAGCAGAAGTATCCTAAGTCATCTTTATTTTAATTATTTTTATCTTAATTAAAAAATAGCTATGCACATTTATAGGCAGATGTAATATTCTAATGCATACAGTGTATGTTTATCAGTTGAGGCTAATTGGCATATCTATCACATTAGATACATCATTTCTCTGAGGAACATTCAGAATTCTCTCTACTAGTGATCTTTAAATAATCGTTTAATTATTACCAACCATAACTAAGGCCACCATGATGTATATGTTAGAAATTACTCTTCTTAGTCAATGTTAGAAGTCATTTTTCTCTTTAACTGTACTTTCTAGATTTTGACTACTGTTTGTCCATCCAAATTTCCTCACATCTATTTCCCAGTTCTTGACCATCAGTGTTTTGGCTTCTTCAAAGAAATGAGAATACTCCTGCTCTTCTGTATCTGGCTTTTTTTCACTTAACATAATGCTTTCAATTCATTTCACCACACAACAGGATTTGTTCCATTAATTCTCTTAACTTCTTTCTTCTGTGTAAGTCTGTCCAGTTTCCTAGGACTATCTGTTGAAGAGGCTTTCTTTTTTGTTTGTTTTGTTTTGTTTTGTTTTTTGAGACAGGATTTCTTGTGAGCCTTGGCTGCCCTGGAACTTACTCTGTAGACCAGGCTGGCCTCTAACTCACTGAAATCCTCCTGTCTCTGTCTCTTGAGTTCTAGGATTAAAGACATGCATGGCCACTGCCTGGCTGAGGCTTCCTTCCTTCCTTCCTTCCTTCCTTCCTTCCTTCCTTCCTTCCTTCCTTCCTTCCTTCCTTCCTTCCTTCCTTCCTTCCTTCCTTCTTTCTTTCTTTTTTAAATGCGTGACCCTACAATGGCTTATGTTGAAAATCAGTTGGCCATGGTGGTGAATTTATTTCTTGAATCTCTGTAGTGTTCCATTGGTTTGTATGTTTGTTTTATGCCATGCCATACTGTTTCTGTTTCTACTACTTTATAGTGTGTTTTGAAGTTAAGTTTCATAATGCTTTAAAATTTGTTGTTTTTGTTCAGTATTGATGTGACATTTTAGGGTCATTTATATAAGTGTCAGTAGTATTTTTCCAATTTTTTTTTGTAAAGAGTATAATTGGTATTTTGATATTTGTTCTGGCTAGTTTTGTGTGTTAACTTGACACAAGCTAGAGTAACCAGAGAGGAAGGAGGAGCTTCAGCTAAGGAAATGCCTCCAAGAAATTCAGCTGAAAGGCATTTTTCAATTAAGGATCAATGGGGAGGGACCAGCCCATAGTGGGTGATGCCATCCCTGGGCTTTTGGTCTTGGGTTCTATAAGAAAGCAGGGTGAGCAAACCAGGTGAAACAAGCCAGTAAGCAACACACCTTCCTGACCTCTATCAGCTCCTGTTTTTTCCAGGATCTCGCCCTGCTTGAGTTCCTGTCCTGACTTCCTTCAGTGATGAACAGCGATGTGGAAGTGTAAACTGAGTAAACCCTTTCCTCCCCAACTTGCTTTGTGACCATGCTGTTTTGTTGCTGCAATAAAAACCCAGCTAAGAGAGATAGTAGAAATATATTGACAATGTTAATATTAGCACAGAATCATCCTTAAGTGATATTGTTTGGCTAACATATGTCAGCATCTTTGAACAAGGTATGTATGTATGCTTTCTTCATGACAAGGTTGACACTCTCATGTCTATAGGTGGCACTCTGGGAGATATTTAACAATATTAAATCTTCCAATCCATGAACACAGGAAATTTTTCATGTGTTTTTTGGGATCCTCTTTAAATTCTTTTATTATTTTGTATTTTAATTATAGAATTCATTTACTTCCTTAGTTAATTTATTACTAAAAATTTTTATACCCATTGGAAATGGTTTTGATTTTTTAATTTCTCAATGAATTTGTTATTTAATAGAAAAAAATACACTACAGGGTTTGTGTGTGTGTGTGTGTGTGTGTGTGTGTGTGTGTGTGTGTGTGTGTGTTTTGATTCTGTATCCTGTAACTTTAATAAATCCATCTACCAATTATGATAATTTTTAGTGAAGTCTAGTTTTCTCTATAAAATCTGTCATGTCTAAATAGATTATTTGAACACTTCTTTTTTGGTTTTTGTTGTCTTTATCTATTTTGAATGCATTATTATTCTGGCTGAGACTTTTAATATATTGAATAAGAAGAGTAAAAGTGAACATTTTTCTCTTGTTCCACTCTTGAGAAAAATGATTTCAGCTTTCTCACCACTAGACATCACATGGTTATATATCTTCTGTATGTAGCTATTACTGTCTTGAGGTATATTTCTTATAGAGCTAATTTATAGTGGCTTTTCATGAGAGAATATTGTATTTTTGTTATTTTTTTATTTATTAAAATACTGTTTCAGCTCCCATCTTGCGGACATACTGTGTTACATTTATTGGCTTGCATATGTTACACCAGCCTTACATTCCCAGGGTAAGTCCAACTTGGTCATGGTGTGGAATCTTTATTATGTGCCATTTACTTTTATTTGCTTCTACTTTGTTGAGAACTCTTACATATATGTTGATCAGGGATATTGGTTTGTATATCTTTTTATTGTATTCTTGTATGATTTTAGAATTGGAGTGATCTGGTTTTACAGAAGGAAACTGGAAAAATTCCTTCTTTTCCAACAATATGTTAATTAGATTTTTGGGTGCATGTGACCAAACAACCGAAAAAGAAAACCCCAACTTAACAGAGAAGTTATTTTGGCTCCTAGTTTCTGAGGATTTGTCTATTGTGACTGTGAAGGTGTGGTGAAGTGGAGCAGTACACATCTTGGTGGTCAGTAAATACAGGAAAGGGAAATACAGAGAAGGAGCAGGGCAGGCCATACACCCCACAGATTCTACTTCCTCCAGGGTTTCCTCCTTTCCATGACTCCATCCTGTCATGATGATTTCATCAGCAGATTACTCTACCGAGTAGGTCATCATCCTCAGGATCAAGTTGACTCTGAAAACACCTTACAGACACTGAAGCATGTGCTTTCTTAGCCTCCTAGATCTTATTAAACCAACCAAGGTGACAAGCAAAACCATTGCACATTTTGCCAGACATTTTTAAATGAACTGGCACTAGACCTTTTTTAAACAATGTTTGGTAAATTTCAGCTCTGAAGTCATCCAGCTTCTCTCTGCTGGAGACTTTTTATTGCGAGCTCTACCTCATTACTTGCTATTAGGCATTTTAGCTTTTCTCCCCCTCATGGTGCTGCTTTGGCAGATCAGATGTGTCCTGAAATGTACTCATCTCACCTAAGTTTTCTGACACTGGAGAAGGTGCATAGTTTCTCCTGAAGTAAACTGAGATAGAAAAGGCCATGTATTTGACACTGATTTATTGGTTGATTTAGTGATTTGCCTAAAGTGCTACTTGCACTGTCTATATGAAAGTGTGACTTTATGGCTACATAAATGACCTGGAGAAATAGCTGACACAATGAGGCATCACCCTTAACAACCTGTTAATTACTGGTCACACTTCTGCACAATCTTGCTTGCTTCCCTGTCCCACCTTGTGGTTTTAGATATAAAATGAGAATACCAACTGAACCTGTGACTGGAACCTTTCAGGAGCTGTCCTGGATTTGGTTCATTATCACATCTTGTCTCTTCCATTGTCATTGGTGTCATGTGCTTATTCCAGAAAACCTCCTTCAGCACCCCTAAAAGCCCCTTAATAATCTTTTTCTTCTGTAACATCAATGGGCCTATGCTTTTTATCTCTGCTTTTGTTTATTTGTGTTTTCTCTTTTTAATCTGGGTTAATCTAGCTAAAAGTGTGTTATCTCTGGGTGTGGTGTATCTGGATAGAGGTGTGAAGTGACTAACACTCTCCACGGGTTGTGTGAGAATGAGATTCCTCATGAACCCACCATGTATACATGGTACACCTGCCTGGTGTCTGGGTGAGGTGCCTGTCAGTAGCTGAGAATTGCCCTAGGGTCAGGCCACAGCAGTGGACAAATGTGAGGTACTTTTCAGTGCCTTCATATTGCACAGTTGATTTTTTTGGCGGGGGTGGGGAAGTGGGGAGTGGGGGATTGGGAGGGTGGGTGGATGGGTGGGGGGTGGGTGGATGGGTGGGGGTGGGTAGGATTCTCAAGGGGGAGGAGATGACCTGTTCAGGGTGATCTTCCCAGGGCTGAGGGCAGGTGGATAGAGTTTCTGAGAACGGGGCTGCCTAAGCACTTCCCTGAGCCTTGGTGGGTGGAGCTGCTTACTTCATCTGCTTCCTTTTATTTCTCTGGACTAAGCTGCTGAGGGCAAGCTGCCCAGCTATGTTCAGGAGCTGAGGGCTGCGTGCTTCAGGCCGCTTTGCTGCTTCTTGTGGCCAAGAAGATTGAACATGGTGCTTATTTTCTTGAACACTAAGAAGGTGACTGAGGCCACCCAACTTTTTCTGGGGGGCTCTCTACATGTTAGTCATGCAAGGTGATTTACTCAGGTACTTTCCAGGACTGGCAGGGAGAACTTTCCTGGGTGCCTCACATATAGGGTCAGCTGAGCTGTCAGGAAGTTGTTCAGTTGCTTTATAGGATTCTGAGTGGGTTGGTCTCAACTGTGGGCAGCCTGCTTCTTCCAGGTGGTACAACCCTGTAATATATAGGCTGAGCCCACACTGGGACTAAAGTCTGTGAGTGCCTCAGGACTTTCCAACAGCAAATGGCTGTGACATGAGGGAGACTTCCCTTACAAAGGTTGTCTTAAAGGGACAGATCAAGGATGCTTTTTGATTAGCTCCTTCTGTACAAGGCTCCTGTATTTCCATACCTGTACCATTTCTACCACATTCCCACGTATACTTTGTTTCAAACTTCCATGTGAAATATGATTTTTTTTTCCTTTTTAAAAAAATGTGTGTGGAGGAAAGCAGTGCGGGAGCCACTGGTCAGCCAACTTACTGATGTCCCCCGTTTTTTGTTGTTTTAGTTTCTTAAAGTTTAATCCCAGAGCAGGCTAGGAGATGGGGCCACATAGATAAAACGTCTGGCCAGAAATCACAGAGGGTATGGAATTTTCCTGTCCCTAGGCAAAAAAAATGATTTGTATGGGTTTAGATAAGTGGTGAACAGATAAGATGGTGCTGTGACCAGGCAAGATGCCAAAGAGAAGCTTGGAGCAGATTCTAGGTCGATGAGCAAGCTTGAAATTTTCCCAGCATTCCCAGCACAACTGGGGGAAAGTAGGCAGCCCTGGGACCCGGAAGAGCTTTCATGCTGGCGTAGACATCCTCCACAGCAATGTGTGAATGAACATGTGACTAAAGAAGGAGTTTCCCTGTGATTCTCCAGGCCCAGCCACTGTATAGAATTCTGAAACCATTTGAACTTCTACCACTTACTAGGCAGAAGCTCATAGAGACTGAAGTCAAAGCATCATATGGCTCAGGAGCCAATGGAAATAAAATTGCTTGAGGAATCAATGAATATTCTATTCTTTGTATACTTGGGAATGTGAGCCTAGATTTGTACTTGTATATGTATATGATGCATATGCATATGAATGTATAAATGGCAGCTTGTATTTCACACTTATTCTTACACATGCCATAAATAGGCTACTTTTCCAGAAATTAAAGTATCTTCTTCTCTCTTCTATAGAAAGAAAAATGTCCAGAAATCACTTTGGAACTCCTGTTAGTAGCTGTGATACCCAGGAGCTCCTAGTATCAATGTGGAGTCATCACCATAAAGAAAATGCCTAAGCAACATCCAAAGGGTAACAACCTTTTGTCATGAAGAGAGCAAGTACCCATGTCTTGCTCAAAGACCTTACAATACACTATGTGTCAATGAAATAATATGTCACTGAAGGATGATATGCAAATGTTAACACTCTCAAATTGCCAGTACATTTTTGGGTATGGGGGGAGAGCTGGCACAACAGTTGATGTACAGTTTTTATGGTACATTAAGAATTATAAAACTAATAGTATCTTATTAACAATGACAAAGTGACATGATGAGAATGGTAGCTAGTAATCTTCGCAGCAAGGCACGGCTGGGATGTTTTAAATGACTTTTAAAAAGAAAGCAATCCAGGGCTCTTCATGTATAGCCTGGAGCATACACCCTCCGGGAGACATGAGCTTTTAATTCCCATGAGAAGGAAGATAAAAATTGTCAAATAAATGAGGACAGCCACTGAAAAAGAAAACTGCCTGGAGCAGATAATTGCATCTTCCTCGTCATCCCATCCTTCCTCCTTTGCCGTCCTCCCTGTCAGCAGTGCAGCTGAGATATTTATTAATAGATCCTGGTCTGTGACACAAGAACAGCTGTCTCACAACACGGGGGACAAAGCTACCTGGTAAAAAGTCGATTTAAAAGACGGAAGAAGCTTGAGTTCTTGATAAATCCCATTGGCATTGTTTCCAGGGACTGCCCATCTCAAGACTTCTTGTTGCAAGGGAGGTAATCTGTTTTAAATCCTAGGGATTAAGTTTCTTAAAACTGAATCCATCCCTTCAGTCAGACATAAGGGTATAGCTATGATTATCTAATACCTAACCCACAGCATAAGTGCAAGCTGGCCATTGTTAGTCATCTGGAGATAAAGCCTCTTGCTGGAAGGTTCTCTTGACAATTATGAAGACTTTTGGCCAAACCCTTGTCAAATGTGGTTATATTGTCACCGCTTGACTTTGAGATGCAGTTTTTGAAAAGCTCATGCCAGGACTGATGCTGATTCACCAGGGCCTTACTTTTATATCTGAATTATTAGGATTATCTTTTGTCCATGGGGACGTTTTGTAGGAACCTTTTTGAAGTCACAATTTTGGGAGCATTAAGTAAAACATGACAATGCACACAACCACATAGTCAATCACATAGAGTGTACAAGGGAAGTCTAACAAAAAAGTCAATACATGACAGCCCCACTTTTCTCCTTCCCTCCTCAAAACTTGTTTGATTTCCATGTCCGTAATTGCTAGGGGATGACAACTTTTTGAGACATTTCTTATCCATTTCCTTTTTTTTTTTTTTTTAAAGCACTTTCTATTCAGGTTCCATTTTTTTTTTAATGAGTCATGTGGTTTTATGAGTGTTTTTTGAGATCTTTATAAATTCTAGATATTAATCCTCTGTTAGAGGCAGAGCCTCTCCCATTCTGTGGGATTCCTCTTCACTTGGTTGACTCTTTGTTTTTCTTTCCTTCCCTCCCTCCCTCCCTCCTTCCCTCCCCTCTCCCTCCTCCCTCCCTCCCTCCCTCCCTCCCTCCCTCCTTCCTTCCTTCCTTCCTTTCTTTCTTTTATTCTTTTCAAGACAGGATTTTTTGTGTAGCCCTGGCTGGCCTGGAACTCCCTCAAGACCAGGTTGGCCTTGAATTCAGAGAGTTGCCTGCTTCTGCTAGGACTAAAAGTGTGTATCACATCACCACCACCCATCTGTTGGCTGTGCAGAAGCTTTTTAGTTTCATGAAGTTCCCCTTGTCTACTGTTGGCTTGAATTCCTGGACAAATGGAGTCCTATCCAGGAACCCTTTTCCTACATCTACATTATGCAGGGTACTGTCTATGTTTCAGGTTTTACATTTAGGTCTTTGATCCCTTTGAGGTTAGATTTTATGCAAAGTGATGAATATGGTTCTGATTTCATTATTCTTCATGTGGACATCCAATTTTCCAAGCACTATTTGTGGGGGAAAAAAAGACTATTTATTTTCTCCTATTTATGTTCTTGGCATCTTTGTAAAATATTAAGTGGCTGGAGTTAAACATTAGTCTCCATGTCTCATTTTGTACCAGTGCCATATTGTTTTTTATTACTATGGGTCTGTAATTATAATCTTCCTACCACACTGTTCTTTTTCTCTAAGACTGTTTGGATATACAGGGTCTTTGTTTTCATATACATTTTAGAATAATATTATTTATGTGAAGAACAATATGGGGCTTTTGATCTGTAATGCCCTGAATATGTAAATAGATATTAGTAAAATGTTCATTTTTACAATGTTAATTCTACCAATCCATGAGCATGGGATGTCTTTGCATTCTATAGTGTATGTCTCTAAACTTTTCTTCTGAAATTTAGCATTTTTATTTTAGAGGTTTCACTTCCTTGGTTAGGTTGATTCCTAGGTGTGCTATTTTCTTTGAGGCTATGTGAGTGAGAGTGTCCATGATCTCCTCTACACGTTTGCTGTTATCATATAGAAAAACTATTGATTTGTGCGAGTTGAATCTATATTCTGTCACCATTTGTAGAACTTTTTGGTAGAGTTTTTGGGATCTCTCCTGCCATCTGCAAATAGTAAGAGCTTGACTTTTTCCTTATTTGTAACTCAATTTCCTTCTCTTGTCTTATTGTTCCAACTAGTGCCCAAGCACAATATTGGGTAAAGGTGCTGAGAACAGTGGTCATCTTTGTCTTGTTCCTGACTTCAGGGGAATTGCTTCAATCTTTTCTCCAACCAGACTGGTATTTAGTGTGGCTTTCCATCTGTCCCAAAGGTTTTGTTGTGTTGTATTTTCATCTTTGTTCAGTTCCAGGATTGGTGTTGGTTTGTTTCTTTGACCCATTCTTCATTCAGTAATGAGCTGTGTATTTACTAGAAATCTATTTGCTATCATTAAAAACTCTGATTGCACTGTGTCTGATAGGGTACAAGGAGTGATTTCAATCTTCTTGAGTTCATAAACATACAATGTGTCACCACATATTTTCTGGCTGGGACGGAAACTTCCAACTACCAAAAAGCTTGTATGTGCTGCTGAGTAGAAAGTGTACTCTTCAGTGTTTTGGTTGTATATTCTGTAGATGTCCATTAAGTCCACTGATGTATGACATCAATTAATTCTGATGTTTCTTTGTTTAATTTTTGGTCAGATAATCTATTAGAAAAATGAAGTACTAAAATTATTTATATTGATGGATTAATATTAATCCATGTCTTTAATCCTGTAGTACCTTTTTTGTTGTTGTTGTTTTGTTTTGTTTTAATGAAGGCCCAAGAGTTTGGTGCCTGTATATTTATGATAGTAATGCTTTTTGGTTATTCTTTCCCCTGAATAGGGTGAAATGCCCCTCTTTATCTCTTCAGATTAACTATAGTTTGAAGTCTATTTTGTCTGATATTGGGATAGTAATGCTGTTGTATGAGGTCTTTGTACTGGAATTTCAGGCTTACCCTCAAGGTTTGGAACCACAAACCCACAGTCCCACAGAGACACACAGATGCTTACATAAAGTTAGGTTGACTGACCTAAGGCCCAGGCATATAACTTGCTAACTCTTGCTCTTAAACTAACCCATGATTCTTATTTTGTTCAGTCATGCGGGATTGGTACCTTTTCTCAGAGCAGCATAGTTGTCCTCTGCTTCTGCCTTCCCTGTGGCATTTCTGCTCTTTTCTTCCTATTCCCAGAGTTTTCTTAGTCTGGAAGCCCCACCCACACTTCCTAGCTGCCTTTGGCCAATCAGTGCTTTTTACCAAACTCATAGGTGGGACAATTATTTACAATGTAACATCATAAGTCCACTACATAATGCCTGCTTGATTTCTTATTTATTCTATTTATTTTGAGGACTTTTTTAATCTTTTCAATCAGAGGCAATTCTTTTTTTATTTTTCAATGTTTACTTTACGATTTCATTCTTTTATTTATTTATCTAAAAAGTACATTTTTCCATGTATGCCCCTGATCACCCTCCCTTCCCTCCTCCCAACCCCTCCCAGTCTGCCTTCCACCTCCCCCTATCCATCCCCCATCCCCTCCCCTAAAAGGGCAAGAAGTCCCAAGGTGGATCAGTTCATCCTGGCACATCCACTCCAGGCAGGTCTGATTCCCTCATCCCAATATCAAGACTGGGTTAGGTGTTGCTCTGCAGGGAATAGGCTCCAAGGTGGCAGCCCAGGCATTGGAACACAGTCTGATTCCATCCCTCAAGGCTCCACATATTGCCCATATCAATCGGCAGTTGCCTACAGGCCTAGCTCCTTTTCCTGATGGTTTTCCAGTAGCTGTTCTTGATTCATTGAGCTCCCCAGAGCTTCAGCCAGCCATGTCTGTGGGACTCCTCTTCATAATCCTTATCTCCTTGCTCATACAGACTCTCTTCCTCCTCTCTCCAGATGGACTTGGAGCTTGGCCCAGTACTCGGCCATGGAACTCTGCCTCTGCCTATATTCATTATTAGGTGTGGTTCTGTGATGACAGATAGGGTGGTTATTCATTTGATTATAGGGGAAGTCCTGTTTAGGCACCCCTTCCACCATTAATTGGAGACCTAGCTAGGGACATCTTGGGAGTTCTTGGAGGTTTCCCTAGCACCTGGTCTCTTTCCAATCCCACATTGGCTTGCTCTATTGAGATATCCATCTCTTTCTATATCCATCTTTGCTCCTTTCACTCAACCATCTCTTTCTTTCAAGATTTGTTCCCAACTCTTCTTGGTTGAAACCTGTTATGATCCCAATTTTCTAAGAATATATTCTCTATTTTCTCTTCCTAGGGGCATCCCTGGATGTTACTCTTATGTTTCTTCTGATCCCAAGCTGTTCCTGGGCTATGGTTTGCAGCTTGGGTATTCTTTGCTTTTTATCTAAAATCCACTTATGAGTGACTATCTTTTTGGGTTTGTGATACCTTCCTCAGGAGGATATTCTCCAAGTCCATTCATTTGCCTACAAATTTTAGGATTTCATTTTTTTTCTGCTGAGTAGTACTTCATTGTATAAATGTACCATAGATGGTTAATTCACTAGCCAGTTGAGGGGTATCTAGGTTATTTCCAGGTTCTTGCTACTATGAATAATGCTGCTATGAATATAGTTGAGCTAATGCCTTTGGGGTATAAATGTGCATCCTTTGGGTATATGCCCAATAGTGGTAGTGCTGGATCTTTGGGGAGATTGATTATCAATTTTCTGAGGAACCACCATACTACATTCCAGAGTGGTTGTACAAGTTTACACTCCCACCAACAATGGAGGAGTGTTCCCCTTGCTCCACATCCTCTCCAGCATAGGCTGTCATCTGTGTTTTTGATCTTAGCCATTCTGACAGGTGTATGGTGGGATCTCAAAATTGTTTTCATTTGCATTTCTCTGATGGCTAAAGATGTTGAGCAGTTTTTTAAGTGTCTTTCAGCCATTTGTAATTCTTCTGTTGAGAATTCCCTTTTTAGCTGTGAGCCCCATTTTTAATTGGGTTATTTAGGTTTTTTGGGTTCTAGTTTCTTGAGTTCTCTGTATATTTTAGAGATCAGTCCTCTGTCAGATGTAGGGTTGGTGAAGATCTTTTCCCATTCTGTATGTTGTCATTTTGTCTTGTTAACTGTGTCCTTTGCCTTATAGAAGTGTCTCAGTTTCCAGTCCCATTTGTTAATTGTTGTTTCTTTGTGGCTGTGCTACTGATGTTATATTTAGGAAGTGGTTATCTGTGCCAATGCATTGAAGGGTATTTCCCACTTTATTTTCTATTGAGTTCAGTGTAGTTGGGTTTATGTTGAGGTCTTTGATCCACTTGGATTTGAGTTTTGTGCAAAGTAATAAGTATGGCTCTATTTGCATTCTTCAATACACTATCATCCAGTTATGCCAACACCATTTGATGAAAATACTATATTTTTTTCTATTGAATATTTTTGGTCTTTTTGTCAAAAATCAGGTGTTCATAGGTGTGTGGGTTAGGATCAGGGTCTTAGATTTGATTCCATTGTTCTACAAGTCTATTTTTATACCAGAACCAGGCTGCTTTTATTACTGTAGCTCTAGTATAGCTTGAAGTCAGAAATGGTGATGCCTCCTAAAGTTCTTTTATTGAGCAGGACTGGTTTTTCAATCCTGGGTTTCCTGTTATTCCATATGAAGTTGATTATTATTCTTTCAAGGTCTGTAAAAAATTGTGTTGGGATTTTTGATGGGGATTGCATTGAATCTGTTGGTCTGATAGAATATAAGGAGTTATTCCCATTTTTTATCTATTGATATTTGTTTTATGACCAAGTATGTGGTCAATTTTAGAGAAAGTCCCTGAGGTGCTGAGAAATATGTATATTCATTTGTGTTTGGGTGGAAGATTATATACATATCTATTAAGTCATTTGGGTCATAACATCTGTTAGATCCCTTATTTCTCTGTTGAGTTTCTGTCTGGTTGACCTAAGGACAAAAGGGGGTATTGAAGTCTCCTCCTATTAGTGTGTGGGGTTTGATGTGAGGTTTAAGCTGTAGTAATGTTTCTTTTACACATGTAGGTGCCCTTGTGTTGGGGGCATAAATGTTCAGGATTGAGGCTTCGTCTTGGTGGATTTTTTCTGAGATGAATAAGTAATGTCCATCCTGGTTTCTTTTGATTGATTTTAATTTGACGTCTGTTTTATTAGATATTATGATGGCTACAGCAGCTGGTTTCCTAGGACCATTTGATTGGAAAGTCTTTTCCCAGACTTTTGCTCTGAGCCTGTTTCTGTCTTTGAAGTTGAGGTGTGTCTCTTGTATGCAGCAGATGGATGGCTTCTGTTTTTGTATCCATCGTGTAAGAATGTGTTTTTTATAGATGAATTGAGTCCCTTGATATTAAGGGACATCAGTGACCAATAATTGTTATTTCCTGTTATTTATCGTGGTAGCATGTGTGTATTTCCCTTCTTTGGGTTTTTCTTCTGTGAGATTGTCAATTTCTTGTGGTTTCATGCTTGTATCTGGTTTCCTTTGGTTGGTGTTTTCCCTCTAGTGCTTTCTGTAGGGCTGGATTTGTGGATACAAATTGTTTAAATCTGGCTTTGTCATTAAATATCTTGTTTACAGCATCTATGGTGATTGATAGTTTTGCTAGGTATAGTAGTCTGGGTTGGCAGCCAAGCTCTTTTAGTGTCTGTATAACATCTGACCAGGTCCTTCTGGCTTTCATTGAGTAATCTGGTGTTATTCTGATGGGTTTGCCTCTATAGGTAATTTGGCCTTTTTCCTTTGCAGCTCTTAGTATTTTTTCTTTGTTCTGTAGGTTTAGTGGCTTGATTATTATGTGGTGAGCAGATTTTGGGGGGTGGGGTGGGGAGGAGTTAGTCTATTTGGTGTTCTGTAAGCTTCTTATATCTTTATAGACATTTTTTTCTGGAAAGTTTTCTTCTATAATTTTGTTAAATATATTTTCTGTGACTTTGAGCTGGTGTTCTTCTCCTTTGATTCCAGTTATTCTCAGGTTTGGTCTTTTCATGGTATCCCAGATTTCCTGGACATTTTGTGTTATACCTTTTTTGGTTTTAGTGTTTTCTTTAACTGACATATCTTTTTCCACTATCGAATCTTCCACTCCAGAGATTCACTCTTCCATCTCTTGCATTCTGTTGGTTATGTTTGTATCTGTAGTTCCAGTTCATTTCTTCAGGTTTTCTATTTCCAGCATTGCCTCAGTTTATGCCTTCTTTATTGCTTCTATTTCAATTTTTAATTCCTAGAATGTTTCTTTTACCTGTTTGCTTTCTTTTTTTGGTTCTCTTTATTTTCTTTCAGGGATTTATTAATCTTTTCCAATTTTTTGTTTGTATTTTCTTCTGTTTCTTTAAGAGAATTTTTTTTTATATCCTCTTTTAAGGCTTCTATTATCTTCATAAAGTTGTTTTTAAAGTCATTTCCTTCTGTTTCCTCTTCATTACCATGCTCAGGTCTTAATGTTGTAGAACCACCAGCTTCTTCTGGTGATGCTTTGTTGTTTTTTATATTGTTATATGTATTCTTGCACTGGCATCTGCCCATTGCTTCCTTGGTTCACTCTTAGTCAGCTCTTAGTTGGCTCTTAGTCAGTTGTGGGCCAGCGGGCTGTGAGTCTCCAGTTGTTTCAGGGGTTGCTTTTAGTCAGCTCTTAGTTGGCTGTGGACCAGGGGACTGTGGGGCCTACAGTTGGCGGTATATGATGACACAATTTTCTGTTGGGGCAGGGTTTGGCCGTGGGATGTCCCTCTGTGTTTTGCTGGGGATTGCACTTAGGGTGGCTCTCCCAGCTGGCTTTGGTTTAGGATGGAGCTGGGTGTGGGTGGGGTACTGGGGCTGTGTTCTCCGTCCTGAGGTTCAGAGACTGATGGTCTCTACTTGGCCTGGGGATTGGAGTGGCACTCACCTCTTAGTTGACTGTGGACCAGGGGACTGTGGGGTCTCCAGTTCTCAAAGACAATTCTTATCTTTATAGCTGAGATGTTTTCCTAGTAGACAACTTGCTATTTGATTCTTTCAGAAAGACAGTGAATTTTGATTGAATAATTGAGCCACTGATATTTAAAGTTATTATAGAAATGTGTGTGTTAATTCTGGTGGTGGTTTTATTGATTTTTGTTGGTTTTGTTTGTGATCACAGTGATATTTTGTGTTTCATTAAATATAGATGCATATTTTTCTTTCCATCATCTCTGATATGCTCATTATTCTCTAGCCAGAATTATTGCTCACTGTGTTTTCTTTAGGTTTGGCTTGTTTGATATAATTTTTAAGGGTGTTTAAATTATGGGGAATTTTATTTCTCCTCCAATTATGGTGGATAGTTTTGCTGCATCTATTAGCCTGGACTGGATCTCTTAAATTTTTAGGACTTGAAATGCATAGCTCCAGGCTCTTTTGACTTTCAAAGTTTCCATTGAGAAATCAGCTGCTATGTTATTTTGATGAGCTTTCCTTTACATGTGACTCACATTTTTCTTTTCTCTTGAAGCTGTCAATGCACTTTTCTTGTTATACTTAGTGTTTTGACTATGATATACAATGAGATTTTTCTTGCCTTGACTACTTGGTTTTCTTTGTGCTTCTATCTGTTTGGGTGTGTCTTTCCTTAGTTTGGTGAAATTTTCTTCAATGGTCTTGCTGAAGATCAGGTCTATGCCAGTGGCTTGGAATCTTCTCCTTCATTTGTGCTTGTAATTTTAAGGACTTTTCATGATATCACATTTTCTACATCTTTCCTTTTCTTTGTTTTATTTTTTCATACTCTTGTTTTATTTGCTGCAGGTCCTCTCCTTTACTGTCAAGTTCTGATATTATATCTTCTGCTTGATTTATTCTTGTAAGGTTTCCTTTGAGTTTTATAGTTGAATTATTGGGGTTTTAACTTCATCATTTCAGCTTAACTCCCCTTCAATGTTTCTGCCTCCTTATTGAATTCATTCTCAAGTTGTGGGTTTATTTTTTGTCATTTACTTCTTTGTATTTTCTTGGGCATCCCTCAAATACATATTTTCCTTAATGATTTTCTTCTTAGTTTCATTCAGCTGTTTCATTGAGAAGTTTCTTTAAACTTCTTAAGTTCTTTGATGAAACTTGTGGTTGATCTTTTAAATCTTGTGACCTGGGATAATTCTTACTGGCAAGCATTTCTATAGGACTAGTAATTTTGAAGAGAAGATATTGGCTTGAACTTTGATGTTGTTCATGTGTTTGAGATAAGATCTGGCTACACAGACTTCTCTTATTAGTCTTAAGTTAGATATGGACATAGCAAGTTGAGACAGAGGAGAGGGTGTGCAGGTGGATGGTGCCTAGAGGTTGGAAATAACTTGGATGGAATAAAGTCAGGTGAATATGGTGAACTGGACTGGTGCACAGGATATCTCCTGATCTGTGCCTATAGTGTCGGATAGATCTGACTGGGTCAAAAGGTTGGATGCAGCATGGGGCAGGACAGTGGGTTTGGGGTAAGTAGGGAATTTTCTCTCAGATCTAAAAATTGGTAACAGTACAGTCAATGGGTGGGCAGAATACATCGAGGGACTGGATAGGAAACCAGGGATAGATCTAGCAAGTGGACAGAGAGGGTTAGAAAGACTTTACAAGTTAGAGTTTGGGGAAGGATGTGGGAGTTCTGACAGAGTAGATAGGTTGGATGCGGTGTAGAAGGAATCTGTGGATGTTGGCAGGTAGGGTATGTCTGGGTGGTAGCCTTATACCTCATTTTTATAGAGAAATGTTCTTAAAGTTCAGTGAGTCCCAAGATTCTTATTACTTTATTTTCAGATAAATGTGGTCTCTATGTGTATATAAAACATGATAAACACTTTGTAATTATCTCTTGAAGAAACAAAAATATCCAATTAGGTTGGAATGCATCCAGAATTGGTGCCTTCTGAATTGGCTCATGATAGTTAACAGATCTGGTGCATCTTGGGATGCATAATTGGCATTTGTGGGGTTATCATAGTCCCAGAGATGATTAGGCTTTGTTTTGATGTCCTTTAATTCCACATTTGTTTCAGCTCTTTTACCAGACCCATATATTTATCTTCTCCACATCTGTTCTCAGGATATTAGTGTTTAGTATAGAAACAGTATCAATCAACCTCAGTTGTTACTGAGACTGTCAAATAGCAAACAACTAGTCTATTGGCTAAAAAAGTTACTCTAATTTTAATTTTTTTTTAAAAAAAAAAGTTTTTCAAATATTCTTGTAAGAGCTGATTTCTTAATTTGAGACACTGTACTGTTTGATTTTACTTATGTGTTTTTTATTTTTTGATTTTTGAGGCAGAGTTTTACTATGTAGCCTTGTCTGTCATGGAGCTCACTATGTACACCAGAGAAGCCTCAAACTCACAGAGATCCACCAACCTCTACCTACCTAGGGCTGAGATTAAAAGTTTGAGTCATCACTCCCAACTTTCTTTGTTTTTGAGACAGTCCCAAACTGGTGCACTTTCATAGAGCTACTGGTTTCATGTTGAATCCTGAAGAAGCTGGGTCTGGTGTCAGAGAGTAATAGTATAGCAGCAATAGATAGACACTCACTAGCAAGAAGCAAAGGCAGACAGACCAGCAACCCTCCTTAGACTTTTTTAGACCCAGGTCACTTCTGGAAGGTGCTGACCACCCTGGGAGAGAGCCTTTTGCTATTGTGTAGACACATCCAGAGGCATGTCTTTTAGGTAATTCCATATCCCATTGAGTTGATAAGCAAGATTAATCATCACAAAGATGAGAAATTTGTAAGACAAGTTATGTGGAAAGATATTGAGATGTCCACATCCTCTCCAGATACATAGTCTTCAGAGCATTCACCTGCCTTCAACAATCCAGATACTGTTTAAATTCCAAGGTCATGGATTTTTATAATTCAAGCCGACTTCTTCTTTTCCTCAAGGAAAGGGTAAGGCTGAGTTCCCAACTTTTAATCAGTGCTTGGTGTTTCTGGTGATTAGACTCCTTCTTAGGGTCTACCAAACGTGGATTCATGAGAACAGAAAATGTTCCTATTACACAGGAAATTTCAAGCAATTAGTAGCTCTGTAGCAGGCAATGGCGACTTTGACTGCCTCTATCATCAAGGGATCTGCAAGTTGCTCAAAGACTGAGCAGGCTACTTCCTGTCTTCTTTGTTGCCTATTTGTGACTTGACTTCTTCAAAAGTATATAGAAGTTTTCTGTCTGGCTTCAGTAGGCTGCTTCTACATATATCCACAGTTGCTTATCTGTCTAGACAATTTCTTTTTTCTCCTAAAGACTGAATTACAGCCTCTGTGCTTCGTACATCTACCTCTCTTTCAACTCGGGAGTGCCTTCCTTGAGGTCATTTGATGGATAAACTTAAATGGGAAGACAAAACCTTAATTTGACTTTGCTGCTAGGGAGTCTCTTGTTGTCTAGCAGAGTTAAAGTTGCTTTGAAAAGGACTAGCCAAAGGCTGTCCCTTTGAAGTCACTGCTTATAGTAACTTAACTTGGGGGCTGCAGAAGTTGTTGATATTTTTATCTCAGAAGGTCTAAAAGATTAACTCTCAGTGAATTTAGATTTCAGAGCACAGATAAGACTGTACCTTTATCCGCTTCATCTGCCTGCAGATAAGATAACTGTAGTTACAGCTAATTTGTTTCTTATAAGATATGTCAAAATGGTCAGAGGTTGCCAGCTTATTCAAGTGTTCTAAGCCACTACTACTTACATGCCTTTAGATGGCAGGCTTATGGTATAATGTCACAGGCAGAGGGCTAGATTGAATGAGATATTACCTTGGTCCAAAATATAAGATAATAGACACATTCACATACAAGGCTACTTCAATAATCAAGATATTTTAAGATATTAAAAAAATTAAACCTTGGAGTGGTGACACATTCTTGTAATCCCAATACTCAAGATAAAGAAGCAAGATCATATATTTGAGGCCAGCTTGGGATATACATTAGGCCTTACCTCAAAAATTCAAACCAAATAAAACAAACATGTAAAAGTTGAATAAAATATAATTATTTTCTTTTGCCTCTAGTTGCAATATGGTTTAACATATTGTTGCTTACAGTTGGTGATTTTGTTTGTTTGTTTGTTTGGTTGTTGTTGTTGTTTGAGACATAGCCTTGCTATGGCCTAGAATTCACTATGTATTCCAGGCCAGCCTTGAATTCATTATCTGCTTGCCTTAGCCTCTGCTTGCTGAGACTGTAGGTGAATGATAACACTCAAAACTTTGGTCAATGTTGTTTTTGTTTGTTTGTTTTCAAACTATTTTACAACTGAAATAATAGGCAGTGATTGTTTTCCAATCTGGAATATTGAGCTTACATTGTCTTGTGGTAGTTATATGATGTTTAGTAAACCACCTCCATACCTTTTCTCCTTGTAACAAATTGGGTACTGGAATTTGGTTCTGATCTAAAAGGAGAGAAAATTTATGCAAGACAGATACACATTTCCCTCTCAAATCAGGGTAGGTTAAATGAATGTTGGTATAGCAGGACCATGATTACCAGGGACCTATTCTTATCTCTAGATTCTCCATTACAATAAATATATGGTTTCTAATGTTTGGCCAAATAGATTTCTTAGCTTAAAATAATTCCATTCATATTCTTTCTGGGAAGACAGACAGTAGAGAAAAGACAAAACACACCTTTGCATTGTCTGTATAGAAGATTCCCACCAACTACCACAGAATACAAACTTGAATTTTATTTGTCAGAACTAACAAAGCAATGTACAGTTGCAAGGGAACCTAGGAAATCTAGTCTTCATTGTGGTTGGCCATATGCTCAACTAAAAATGGTAATACTATGGGAACTACTAGGTACTGAGAGAAGTATCAACTCCGGACATTCCAGGGAGAAAGGAATGGGTTCTTGAGGTGATAAGTCTTCCTCTACTCCCCTGGTGGTCATGATGCACCTATGCCCATACCTTCATACTTGGGCATCAGCCAAGACATGTTCATTAAGAAGATATTATATCCTTCCCCAGGAAGGGAAAAGGTGCTTGAAATTTAACTATTACTTACACTCAGATGAGGAGATGTTGATATTTTAAAGTTGATGGTTCATAGTTCCACATGAGGAAGGAGCATGAAATTCAAGAAGGGTCATCAGGGAGTGCCAGAGTCACCTGAAGGTAAAGTGTAAGTGGAGAACTATGACAGTGACATACATGGTGGTTTCTGCGGCAAGGAACAAGAGAGGCAGAGAAAGTAGGTTTAAGATTGAAACTGTTTCATGGGCCGTAGGGCATAGAGCTGTTATTAGTTGTTTGATACCTGATCTGGGGTGACTGGGATAGATGATGGCTAGTGCTCTGAAGTGTGAGCACCACTGGAGGCAGTTGGGAAATATTAGGCCAGTGACAGATTACTTTCTAATCATGTGGGAGGGCCTTGGTCCCATCCTCCTTATAACACTGGTACATATGCATACACACACATATACAGAAATGGCTGGAGGTACAGACTTTGGGTTGGTTGCATGCCAAAGGTATGCTCACAGGAGATTTACTATTTCTAGGAAGCAGCTAACCCTGAGAGACATGGCCTATCTACGGTTGGCATGGCTCCAAAATATCAAATATAGAAAGTTAAAACATGCTGATTCCAGAAAATACAAGCAAAAACAGAACTAAGAACTATATTATGCAACATAAACCTACTATTTTTTTCTCTAGGTCTATCCAGAAAATAACCAAACAAGAGGACAAGTTAGGGGTGTATGCAAGGCGTTGGTCTAACTTGGTATAGATCTAAGGGATCCAAGCTTGAAAGGGGTCCTTGTCATTGGGGGTCTTAGACATGACTCTTCGTGGCATGTAGGACAAAGTAGGATGAGAAGAGGTCAAGTTAGGGTTAGGATTGGACATAACTGCAAAGCAGATTGTGAACATGGAGAATGATCCATACATGCCTAGTTCAGATATTGTTAACTTACAGGCTGTCTATTAGTTTCTTCCTATTTTCTTTTTACCTTTTATCTATGTATTGAGGTCACTGGGGAGCTCACTAAACCTGCGGAGACATTCTGCTAGCCTCTGCTCTGCTTCTGAATCCCCTGGAAGGTTTATTAAAACAGATCTAGATACCAAGCCCCAAATGTCTAATTTAAAAGATCAGGAGCAAAGCTCGAGAATCTTCCATGCTGTGGAGCATCATGGTCTTCATTAAAGCTGCTAACCAGAGTTATCTAATTCACCAGGGTTAAATAGGATGGATTGTGGATCCTTTGCACCCAGTAACACTCTGCTTCCACACCTTGAGACACACGTGGTCTTGGATTTACTGAATTTTGACATGAAAAATCTCGGCTCTGAAGAAATTGCTGTGGAGAATCAATACCACTCTCTCCTTGGCCATGCTTAGGAAGTGACTGGAACACAGCAGTGTCCTGATGGTAACAGTTATCTTTTACTAAAGGTCTTTACTCCTCTTGTCTGTGCTACAGAGAGATGCTGTTTTCTTAAATAAAAGGCAGCATTGCCAGGGGTGGGGATTACTCTATTAGCAGAGAAGCTTCCATTCATTCTGCACTGACCACTAAGCTGGGCAGTGTCTTGATTCACCATCAACCATAATGTTTAATCCGTCTATCCTGACCTCCAGTCCACTCCAACATTTCCTCTCTCCCTTCTGAGAGGAACAATCATTTCCTTTAATATTTAGATATATTTATGTATGTATAATTTTGAGCAAAGTTTACATTGCAGCAAGAACTCTTTTTCTCGGTGAAAAGTCCGGGAGTCTCAGACAGCCCTTGATGACAGAAAGAAGCAAAACAAGAACAAGCTTATCCAAGAGCCCCATTAAAGGAGGGAACTGAGAGAGGAGGCCTCACTGGTGAGGTGTGAGGCCCAAGCTGGCCTCCTCTATGGTTGAGTGGATAGCTGTCCTGGTCTTGTGTCTTTCCAAATTCATCTTGGTAGCACCACTAGGGAAACACTTCAATCACACTCTCCTTCATTGTCTAGCATAGTTCTTGCTTTATGGTAGTTTGCTACTTTCAGAAGAGACAGTTTGTTCAGGATAGAATTTGGGAGTCACTGTATGCATTTGCTTGTGCTCCTGCTATGAACAGCTGTGGCTGGTAAGACAGTGCCCTAAAAGAGGAACTTCTCAAGTTGGACTTGCCTCTCAGCTCCCAGGAGTCCAGGCTCTGAGGGAATGACACCGCTGGAGGAGAGTGGGCTGCCCCTGGGACCTACTCAATCTGACCCTAATGAGATGTTATTCTATAGTAAGGGTGGGCGGAGTTTCATACCTTAGAAACACAAAAGTTATCAAATTATCTGGCCTCGTTTGGCGCTTGACAAGTAGGAGGGTCATTGTAGATCTTAAATGTCTCCTAGCTTTGAGCTCTTATGATGTCAGAACCTTTAACTAGCCTCAGCCCACAGTCCCAGGACTGTGCAAATGAAATAGGCATTGTTTGCAGGACTACAAAGTTTCAGCCTTCAAGCCATCAATGAGACCTCTCTGAGGGACATTTACTCTTTCAAGAAAGCTTAGTTCCCTGGCTTCAAAGCAACAACTTTAAACTTTACCTCCCTCTCAGCTTTTTCTTGTTAGTCACATCAGCTAAGGTTTCCAGAGAATTTTTTTTTAAAGAGGAAATAACTGTTTTTTGGTTCCATAACTTATAAATGCAACTAATAGACTGGAATCCATTTCTAGGGTAGGAGGAGTTGCTTAATACAAATGCTAAATACCTTGCTGTAGCCAATGCCTTTCTGTAGCAAGGACAAACAGAATTTCTTTCAGAGAGCCTAAGGAGCAAACTCTCAGTGGGGGATCCTCAAGCAGCTAGAATTCTGTTTGGGCAGGAATCTGAATTTCAAAGGGTGGGCTTGCCAAGAAAGATACAAAGTTTAGGGTTGAGAAGCCTCCTCTACTCACTAGGGGTGGTCCAGAATGCTCCTGGGTGATTGCATTTGGTAATAGATTACTAACCAGTGGCAGGACAAGGTTGGCCAATTTGCATATTTTACTATTCATGACCTCAGGACTAAAGGAACTGGAATGACAGCAGGCACTATCTCTGTCAGCTGCTTTTGGAAGGATAGGCAATTGCGTGGGTAGATAATAGACACAGTTGCCTTTCCCCCCCTCCTCTATCTGATGTTCTATTAAAGCCAATTCATTTTTTAAGAAAAGGGCATGTAGATGAGATGGGCCTAATACCTAAATATCAAAGACCCACTATAGTCCCAAGACAGTGGGCCAGTGGTTAGTCCCAGATCAAGGGGGGATGGAGGGAAGTCTAGGAGAGCCAGACTGAGTTGAGGTAATACCAGGGAGTGCAGAGTGCAGGCATTAGTAGAGCCCTGAAAGATGTCATCAGAAGACTGGAACACACGGGCAATGGTCCAGCTTTTCTCATGACTTACCTACCCAGGCTGTTCCATTTAAACAGAGCAAAACAACTTCTAGTGTCCACCGTCTACTCCCCCCCCCCTTCTTTCCTTCTCAATTTGCTCTCAGGAAAGTCTCTAATACCAGTAATTCAAACTTTGGGGGAGGCTTTGAGTTACTGTTAAACACTATAGAAGTAAAATGGCAGCTGTTAGTCACAAAGTACAGGCCTGTGTTCTAACAATTTGCCCCCATTTTTAAAAATGTCAAGATATCTTTACATTATTGTTGGTTTTTAAAGGTTGTTTCACCATTGAATTGCCTTTGTACTTTTGATGATGAGTTTCTTCCTGGGGTCAGTTCTGCTTCATTGATCGAGTTATATAATTTTCTGCCAGTGTGCCTTGATTACTGTTGCATTGTTTGGAGCTGAACAATGGCAGTTCTCACTTTCTTCTGCATTAGTTTTGTTGTTCTGGGCCTCTTACTTTTCCATATAAACTTTGCAATTTATTTTCCCACAAGAACGTGCTAGTCAGGAGTTTACAATACCCAGCAGATACAACTGGTAAACCCTGACTTGAGAGAGTAAACCCAAGCAATGTTTTCAAATCACAGGCTTACCAACCTTTAGCAGAAATTGACTGGGCAAGTCAGGATCATGAGCTGGAATCCATATTGAGCTTTCTCCCCATTGATGAATGTTGGAGTGGACTGGAGGTCAGGATAGAGGGATTAAGCATTATGGTTGATGGTGAATCAAGACACTGCCCAGCTTAGTGGTCAGTGCAGTACTTTTGCATCAGGGGTTAAAAACAGTAACTTCTGTTGGCAATGTTTCATCTTCCAGATGATCTTAAAGCATGGAATTTTTATTCTTGGACTGTTTTAACTTCACTTTTTCATTGTTGTAGACCAAAGAGTCAACTTGTTCCTGGAAAACAGACCTTGAAGAATACTTTGAGATAAGCACTCTGTGGTCTAGAAGGATAGGGTCTGTCTTTCTTCTGGAGCCAGCTTCACAGTAAGCTTAAACAGCAGGTGAAAATTTATTATTATAAGTATTACAGATTCTTAATAAGTTTGTGATTATTTGTCTTTTGCTTTTTGTATGTAAAGCTTCAACTCAATTGCCAATTTCCATTAAAATTTCAACTATTATTTTTATTATGAACTGAGTTACTTGTTTAAGACAGTTAAGATCTTTGTAATATGTCTTCCAATCTACCAACATGGCTTATTCCTCCACATTTTCAGATTTTAACTCTTCACACACATTTTGTAGTTTCTCACGTAGTATTCTTACACATCTTAGACTCATCCCCCAATATTTGCCATCTTAACTGTATCATTTAAATTGCAGTTTTATTTGTTGCTAAATTCAGTTAAGCCTCATGTAGTAAAACTGTTCTCTTCAAATTCATTTGTTAATGTCATATCTTGTTGACAATTTTTTTCTATATTTTGAAGAGTATGTATGCTATCATGTTTGCAAACAGTAAAGACTTTAATTCTCACTACTTTCCAACTTGTACAGCTTTTGTTGATTTTCTTTCTTGTTTTCACAATTGCCTTTGACAAACTATTAAATAAACCAGAGTTTATGAGCATCCTTGATTCATGATTGCAAGGAAAAGCTTTTAATATTTCTGGAGAGATTTCCTCTAATTCTTTGATCAGTTTAAGATAAGAATGTTGCCTTCAATTCTGATCATGATGGATGGTTTTATGTCAACTGGACACAAGCTTAAGTCATCTGAGAGAAAGGAACCTCAATTTAAGAAAATGCCTTCATAAGATCAGGCTATAGGCAAGTCCTGAAGGGCATTTTCATAATTAGTGATCAGCCTGCACATTGTAGATGGTGCCATCCTTAGGCTGGTGGTTTGGGTTCTATAAGAAATCATGTTGGGCAAGCCAAGAGAAACAAGCCAGCAAAATAACACCTTTCCATGGCCTCTGCATCAGCTCCTGTCTCCAGGTTCTCAACTTGCCCTGATTTCCCTCAGTGATAGACTATTACCTGGAAATGTGAAATGTTACAATAAGGTTTCTTGGCCCTGGGCAGCCAGAGTTCCAGACCCATAGACCTGCAGTCCCAGAACCCTTAGCCACCTGCTGCTGCTTAGGCCCCCCAAAATGACTCAGGCACTTATATTAGCTTCATGCTGTTTGGCCTATGGCTCATGCACATTGCTGGCTTGCTAGTTCATCTTAACTCAACCCATTTCCATTAATCTATCCTGCCACAATGATTCCTACTGGTAAAAAAGGAGTAAGAGAGAGAGAGAGAATGAGAGAGAGAGAGAGACAGATAGACAGACAAAGACAGAAATAGAGAAATCAAGAGCCTGGTGTATACCACTCAATGATTCAATGATTGCTTTTAGAAAATAGACTATTCAAAATGGTTGCAAGATAACTCTCTATGATTATCCTTTATGTCACATCTCTGATAAGAATTCTAGATGGATTTACCCAGTACTCTGAGAATGGTTATAGATGTGTATAGTCAGTCCATTAGGATCTAACCATTGTTTTAGCTTTTACAGGATCCCAAAGAGATGCTACCACCCTTAAGTCAGCAGGAAGCAACCCTATGAAAAACTACACCCTCTCTCCCAATAAGTTTTGTCCTCTGAGGGTTGTGGATAATTATTATTCTAATAGAATAGTTAAGTTAAAATTGGGTTGAGGACAAAACAATAATATAGCCTCAGGGATCTCTTTTAAAGAAGAGAAAGGGGAATAGATAGGATAGATAAAGGTAGATTGTTCTACCTACCTATAAACAATTACTAGCCAAATATATGGGATAAGCCAAAGACAATTTGCACTGGCATAGATATTTGTATATTGATACAAATGTGAAATCATTTTATATGTTTGATTGAGATAATTTTTGTATTGGTACAAATTTAAATCTGAAATTGTTTTATATGACCAAAGCAACTTGTACATTGATATAAAATTGAATCTGTAACCACTATATTTTACATATGCTTCTGCCTCTGTTTAAAATATTTGCACATTATTGTAATTTCCACTATACAATTGCTACCTCCATTTAACTGTACTAGACATAATGTATAATTGTTCTAGTTATGATATGTGCACAAGATGTTTTGTATACCTCTGTTTGGATGATATATATCTGTGTACATGTCTAGAATGCTGTTACCATTTTGCACAGTATATATACCTCTGGCTAATGTTTGATAGTAATACTAAAAGTCATTGTTCAGAGATTGTATACCCCTTTATAGGTATAATTTTACAATACAAGCTTCAATCCTTAAAATGGTAAGAACTACAGTCAACATTACTTAAATTGCCATGTCACAGTCATCCCAGATATAGGTTGGAATACCACAGAATAGACAGGAGTCTTCAATCATTTCATAGACCCAGAGAATATGGCGTTTAACATTTTATTATTCAGAATTCGGCCGTGAGAGACACAACGACTGCTGGTGTCACTGTTCCTTTCCCAAGATAGTGTTGAGCATCAAGGACACTCCTTTGAAGTTTGTCCTTTTGGCAGAGAATGGCCGGTTGGGTAAAGAACTGCCCTTACCTCGACTGCTGACAGTACACACATGATGTCCAATCTGGATGAACAGGTTGACGGATGGAGACTGACGAAACCTGCCTGGACAGGATAAGACAGTCCATCCAAAAATGCCCTGCTTCTGAAAAGATCTGTCAGATATCATAGGCCTGTAGCCAAAATGATGGATGCTCCAATGGCACAGAAAAATAAGTGACTGTCCAGGTAGCTGTGTTGCTGTCCTCTCCCAAAGTTTGGAAGCTACTACTCTCACATGCTTCTGACTTTCAGGTAAGATATTTTCCTTCTCAGGTCTTGAAGGGGTTGAAGAATAGGTATTTAAGGTTACTATCCTATCATCCCTTAGCAAGGAACATTCAGGTGTTGGATTTTCACTATCCCAGATGAACAGTTTGAAGTAATTTATACACCCAGCATCTACCAATATTCTAGAAATGTATGATGTACTTTATATGTGTTAGGATTTAGTTGTAGTTTGTACCTTTTCCTCTCCCAGATATTACCTTAAAATAATTCCTATTGCATAGAGTCTTAGTTTAGGCAAAAGGGGGAGATGTGGTGGGATTCAGGTGTTAGCTGATAAGGTTGGGAGGCATGTATCCAGAGTCTCAGGCACCTGAAGGTAGTGTGACCAGCCCCGTTCAAAAGGGGCTGCTGGGATCTTGAGCGCCCTTCTTCGTTCCTGCTTTCTTGAGAGACTGGATCAGCATCCATCGCCTAGACCATCTGATTACTCAAGAATCTTCCTAAAGTGTAACTTGTGATTGTGAGTGTTAAATTACTCCTCAATAAATATTAATCCTGTACTTGGTGTATTGCAAGTGAGATATATTGCAATAGTAAAATAAAATAAAGCTTCTCCTCCCCAAGTTGCTTTTGTCAGGGTGCTTCATCCCAGCAGTAGTAACTCTAAACTAGGGTAGAAATTGGCACCAGGAGTAGGATATTTCTGTGACATATCTGACCATGTTGTCTTTGTGAGGATTGTGGAAGGGCTTTAGATATTCATTGAATGTTGAGAGAGTGGGTTGTTTTGTAGGAGTTTAGATGATAAGAATGTTGAGAGAAGTATAGATGATGAAGGCCCGGCTTGTGACATTTCAGAGGGAAGCTAAGATTCCAACATTCCATTTGTATGAACTACCTGTGGTGTCCTGTAAGCTGGAACTAAAAAATTGTCTGTTGTTAACAAAAGAAGGACTAAAGGAAGTCTTTGCTTTGCTGGGATGGTGGATACTGGTCAGCTAGGGCTTAGAAACAGAAGTAATTAAGTAGAGATCAGAATTACTGAGGTAAAATCTTCTGGGAAGTGTTTCCTGAGAGTCAGTACACAGAAGTTGTTTCAGAAACAGCCAAGATCCTACCTAGTACTGGCAGCTAACCTTGTAAGAGCCATCCAGGTGGTGCTGCTTTTGAAGATGTGAAGGGGTCGAGCTGAGACTTGTCATTGTGTGGTAGAGCTGGAGTCCCTGAAGACAGCCCAGGAGAGGCTACTGATGGAAGTGTACCCTAGTTGAAGTAGAAGAAGCCAGCATTTTGGAGATGCCAGTACAATAAGATGGCCACCAAGGATAGTATCAGCTATGGAATGGAGGCTGCCTGAGTTTAGAAAACAAGCTGTGTGGTGCAGAAGGTAGAGCTGGAGAAGTGACCTAGGCTCCTGTAGGACCCTACAAGATTGTAAGTGAATCACAGTTATTGGTCATTGAATTATTAATCCACACTGTTGGATTCTTGTTTTGTTTTTTTTCAGATTGTATCTGTGCCCTGGTTCTTCTATCTTGAAGTAAGAAAATATTTAATTTATTTTTGATTGTATAGGAGCCCACAGTTGAGAGACTTTGGATTTTAAAGAAACGTTGGTTTTTTTGTTCTTTTATTTTAGAGATTGAATTTTGAAAGTGTTTGCATTTGTAAAACAGTGAAACGTTTTACATTTGTAAATGTTTAAATTGTGCTGTTTATATTAATGTGTGATCTCGGGGATGTACAAAAGAGGAAAGGTTGTGGCTGTACAGTGATGTGTTTGTGTGTAAAGTTGAAAAGGGGTCAATTGGCTGGTAGTTTCGTGTTAACTGGACACAAGCTAAATTGTCTGAGAGGAGGGAACCTCAATGGAGAAAACGCCTTATAAGATCAGGCTGTAGGCCTGGTGGTCCTAAATTCTATAAGAAAGCAAGCTGAACAAGCTATATGGAGCAAACCAGGATGCCACACTCCTCCATGGCATCTGTAGCAGCTCCTGCCTCCAGTTTCCTGCCCTGCTTGAGTTCCTGCCTCCACAGATTTTGATAATAAGCTATATATGAAACTATGAGTCACCCTTCCTTCTTCAAATTGCTTTGGTCATGGTTTTTCTTTCTTTCTTTCTTTATTTAGTTTATTTTACATACCAACCAGTTTCCCTCCCTCCTCTCTTCTCATTCACTCCCCCACTTCCCATCTATCTTCCTCATCCTCTCTCCCTCCATTCAGAAAGAGGCAGGCCTCCCATGGGAGTCAACAAATCAAATCATGTCATATTACATTGAGTCAGAACTAAGCTCCTCCCCTAGCATCGTACTGGGCAATGCATCCCTGCTTGGGGAATAGGTTTCAAAAAGTCAGCTCAAGTGCCAGGAACAGATCCTGATCCCACTTCTTGGGGGCCTCGCAGACTAAGCTATACAACTGTCACCCACATGCAGAGGGCCTAAATTGGTCCCGTGCAGGCTTTTTAGGCCCTAGTCCAGAGTCCATGAGCTCCCATGAGTTCCAATCAGTCATCTCTGTGGTTTCCTCCATCAGGTCATGATTTCCAATCATAGCAATAGTAACGCTAAAACACTTACTCTGAAAATTTTCTTTTATGTGATAGGTGACTATTAAATTTTAACAGATGCTTTTCTTCTGCATTATTTAGAAGATTAAATGGTTTTTCTTTATTGTTATGAATTACACTGACTAATTTTTGATCATTTAATACTTGTGTTGGTAGAATAAATTACTCTTGCTTCATTGTCTTTCTTGTTCCTGGATTTGATTAGTAATATTTTATTTGTCCCCTTTCTCTATATTGTGAGAAAGATTGACCTATAAGGATTTGGGTTGTCATTGATATTGACATAGAGAATAGCTGTCCTCAATACATGAACTAAGAAATGATTCTTCTTTTTGGGTCTCTAAGTGAGTTCACATAAGATCAGTAATTCATTTCCTTCTTAACCATTTGGAAGACACATCAGCAAAAGATCTGGGCACTGAGTTTTATTTGTGTCAGAGTTAAATGACAGTTTAAATGTCTTTAATATGTGCGTGATGATCTAGCTTTTCTACTTCAGACTGTGTTAATTTTGGTAAATTATGTCTTCTTGAAATTTTCTCATTCTATTTCTGTTTTATAATGTATGGCTATAAAATTTCCCACAGTGCCCTTTTTCTCCTGATAACTTCTGTTCCCTTTGTTGCTCACTTTGCCAAGAATTTGTACATTCTATTAACTTCCTTTCTCAAAGGAAACAGAAAAGCTTGTTTTTAAAAGTCATGTTTTTAATATTTTATGTAAAACAAGTTAAAGCTGATAAGCACATTGTGGTAGTTCGAATGTCATTGGCCCCCATAAGCTCACAGGAAGTGGTACTACTGGGAGGTATAACTTTGTTGGAGTAGGTATGATCTTGTTGGAGGAAATGTGTCACTGTGGGGTTGGTTTTGAGGTCTCTTATGTTCAAGCTATGCCCATTGTGATGGTTCATTTCCTATTGCTTACAAATCAAGATGTATAACTCTCAGCTCCTTCTCCAGCACCATGTTTGCCTGCACACCTTCATGTCCCCTATAATGATAATGCACTCAACCTCTGAAATGTAAGCCACCCAATTAAGTGTTTTCTTTTATAAGAGTTGCCATGATCATGGTGTCTCTTCACAGCAATAAAAACTGTAAATAAGACACTCATCAAATCAAATTACTTTAGAATATTAGGGGAAGAAATCAGAACAGAGGCTGTTCCATCCAGCTGATTCTGTCTTCTTGTTCCTTTCACTATTGAGGTCACTGTATTTTATTCTCCATAGTGCTAGTCTGAACCCAAGGCTTAGGCTTGAGGCCCATGCATTTCTGATATTAGGCCCACTAATTGTATACACTGCTTGCTTGACTATCAAACCTAACCCACATCCACCACAGAGCCTCTGGGTCCCCTTTCTTACAGCAAGGATAGGCTGAAGCCCTGGAGATCCTGTCCACCTAACTCACAGTGATTGCTAGTACTGGTTGTCAGCTTGCCTCGTTCTGGAATTAATTAAGATAGTCAAGCCTCTGGGCACATCTGCAGAGAATTTCTTGGTTAGGTTATTTAAGTGGAAGACTCATTCTGAATGTGAGTGACACCTTCCTGTGGTGTCCCAGATGCAAGGAGATCCAAGATGTGCTTTGTTTTTTGTTGTGTCTCCCTGGAGAGTTCATTTGTCATATTGGTGAGGATGCTGTTGTCCTCTGTCGTCTTCAGAATCTGGCCTTTTAACTTTCTAACATGCAACGAAGACCAGTAGCTCCCAAGGAATCTTCCAGGCTTCCAGTGCCAGGTTGGGACTGCTGAGATGCCCAGCCTTGTATACTAAAAATCTTACCAGTTCTTAGGCTCTCCAGTGTAAAAATGGTCATTGTATCAAGACATAATCATATAGGCAATGTAATATATATGCATATTTATTATGAAGTATGTGTTACATATTACATAGATATTTTATCTATTTATCTATCTATACAATCAATATAAAATATATGTGTGTATGTGTGTTCTATTCCTATGAAGAACCCTGACTAGTCTATCCATTTACCCTAGCCTATATCACAGCAACATAGGAAATTAAATTTGTTCTAGATGTCTCGTACATCAATTCTAAGTTCAACAAGGGTACTCATACTGGGCTGACTGACTGGACCTGCTAACCTCATCCCTAGGAAAGAACTGACACTTCAGTGGAATGGACTCCAGCAGCAGGCTCCTCTACTCAGATGTCCTACGCCTATATTCATCTCTCTAGGATCAACAAACCACACCCTGGCTTCTTTCCTGTCCTTTCCTGTAACTCTCAGTGATGTTGGTTCCTTCCTCCAAAAGATCAGCTTTGGTATATTCCTTTCTCTTCCTCTAAAGGAAGGAGTATGAGGTGACCCACCTTATTGCATTAGCCAAGAATGAATAGGAAGTATGGATGGGCTATAAAACTTCAAAGAGATGTACTTCTTCTAGTAAGATTTTATCTCTTGAAGGTTACACACTTTTCCCAGACACATGAAGCAAGGTTTTAAACATACAAGCTCATGGTGGGGGGACATTACACATTTATTAACACCATATTTCATATTTCAATTACTAGGGCTAGCAAAGTAATGATCTATGAGAGGCAAGAAGGAAGTTTGGTTTAATATAACTTAGTTAGCTGGTATTGGCTCAAACTTCTAGAATCTGACCCTGGGCAATTTATTTTGCCCATTTTTAAGAACAGCACTTTTTTTTCTTTTGAAAAAATAGCTTTCTTATGATAGATAATTCAATCTCATTAATAACAAAGCTTAAGACATCCCTATATTGAAACTCTTCACAAAGTACATATGGCCTCTCCTGGAGAGATTGGTTCTGTTGACTCAGAAACAGTGCTCAAGGTAAGGGTTGGGAGAATGACTGAGGCAAACAAATTAGCTCATGGAAGTGAGGATTGCCCTGGCCCTCCAGATGTACAGAAGTGACTCCGGCTTGATGTAAAATACATATGACAGCTCCCATAAGAATGGGTTTTATTGACTGAGAAACAATGCTTAAGGTCTAGGGAGGAAGAGTCTGGGATAAACATCTATAATAATCTAGGGGATTCAGATGTGTCTGGCCCCACAGATAGCACCGATTACCAGGCTCTTAACTACATCTATTCCCAGCTTTCTGGGTATAAATCAGGGATACATCTCCTTTTTTTGCAAACACAATTCTGCATGTTTAACATTCCTGGGTTCCCTAGTGCTTATCTGTAAACAAAAGGGCCTTGTGCCCTCTACAATTTCAACTCTTTATCTTCAGTTTTCTAGATGAATATTTAAGCCATGTTTTTAGGCCTTAGTTTTCCCATTTCTAAGATGTACGTTTAAACCTTTAATAATTACTTTTTACTTACTTGTGTGTGTGTGTTTGTGTGTGTGCCTGAGTGTTATGTATATAATGTGTAAGAGCCTGCAGAAGTCAGAAGAAGTATCAGATTCCCTAGAATTAGAATGAAAGATGTTTGTGACCAGACATGTGGGTTCTGGGAATTGAACCCAGGTCTGCTGCAAGAGCATTAGTGCTCCTAACTACTGAGCCATCTTTCTGGCTCCACACAGTTAAGTCTTTAAATACTCTCTTGTGACTTTGGCTGTATCCCACACATTTGATGTCCTCTTTTCAGTGTTAGCTATTTAAAAAAAATTATGTTATCTCTTTGTCATCTTCAGACAATTTAGAAGTATATGAGGCATATACTTTTTCTTTCCTGAGTCTGTCTTAGCTAGAGATTGCATTCTGTATTGATTTCGATGCTCTGATTTAAAGCAAATGAATGACTTTCTTTCTGGTCTAGTTAGTTTTTGTGATTGTTTCAATTGCAATTAAAGATATCATGGATTCTTGGTTTGAGGATCAATATTCTCCATGTGTCACTATGCCAAATATCTAAAAATCATGATGCACAATACTTTTATATAATTATTATTTGTTTTTCCTATTGCCCCCAAGAAAAACTCTGATTTTTTTTATTGTTATATAGTGTCTAACTATGTAAGATATTAAATTCACTATGTGTAGTAGGCCAAGGCATGCACATAATGTAATTTCTTATGAGCCAAACTGAAGTCTGCCTGAGAGCCTAACAACAGGTGCTGTCCAATGTCCAATATTCCTGATCACTTGGAATCTGCCTAGCAACAGATGCTGTCAGATCTTCTGATTGTGTCCAGCCAATGGGCGACAGCTGTGCAGTATCACCAGATTGTGACACTACCTGGGTGGTGGAAGAGTGTATATAAGGCTCTCCCCATTATTGAATAAATGAGGTAGTCCTTTTCAACTGACTCCAGGGGTCTGTGTCATTGACTCTGCACCTTCTTGGCCCCTCCCCTGAAGGAACTATTAGGACTAGCAATAACTATGATTATAAATTTACATAATAACCTAATTTTCTCAATTTTAGACTTAAAAATTTTCAACTGTGTTTAAAGTGGATTCAAACTCAGAATTCTTATATCTTCTTGATGGATGAGTTCTTTTGTCTTTATTAATTTTCTTCTTTGTTCTTAATGGTGCTTTTCAATTAGACCATGCTTATTAGTTAACTACATACTTTCATTAGGTTAGTATCTTTGTTTCTTTTATTTATGTATCTTAAAGAACTTTAACATAAACAATGTGCTTTATTTTATTTTTAAATATGTATGCAATAAACTTGATCATGTTGACCCTCAACCCATTCCTGCCATGTATTATGCCTGATTTCTCACTGGTGACCCCAGTGAACCTGTTCTATTTTTATGAATTTTTTTAAAATATAGATTCTGAATATGAGAAAAAAAAATAGTCTTTGAGTCTGACTTATTTTCCTATTATGATCTCAAATTTCTTTTCTTTTTTTTTCTTTTCTTTTTTTTTTTTTTTTTTGCAAAAGCCATCTCATTCATCACATTTTCTTTATCCATTCATCTGCTAATGGACTTACAGGCTGATTCATATAACATGGCTACTGTGATCAGTGCCACAATAAACCCAAGTGTGCTGGTATCTTGATGGATTCTTTAATGTACATAGTCAGAGATAATACAACTATTAGGCTAGTTCTAATTTTAGTTTTTGAGGAACATCCATAGATGATTTTTATTATTATAGTAGATATATGAGCATATTTCTAATGCTTACCAGCATATATTGGCTTTGTTTTTTTGATGACATCATTATAGCTAGAGTGAGAAGAAATCTCAAGTTTTTATGATCTGCATTCAACTGATAGCTAAATTGTTGCATATGTTTTTACTTGCCATTTGCTGTTCTTTTGAGAAATATTAGGTTCATTTGCCTGCTTATGGAATGGATTAGCTTAGCTTTTGGTGCTGAATTTTTGAGGACTGTTAATATTCTGGATAATATTCCCTGTTGATTAAGCAACTGGAAGAGATTTCACCTATTCTCTAGGCTATATTTTCACTCTTGTAACTGTTTTCTTTGCTGTCCAGCAGCTATTTAATTTGACATAATCCCATTTGTTAGTTCTTGCAGCTATTTCTTGAGCTACTAGATTCCCTCAGAAAGTCATTTCCTACTTATCTTTATTCTTGGAGTGTTTTCTTCTGGTGGTTTCAAAGTTTTGGGCTTTACATTAAGGTCTCTCAACATGGACCATGTGAGGTCAGCTCCCATGATCCTCTTCAGTGTAATAAAAGGAACTTTTTTTATCTGGGACAATTATGAATAAATCTCGATCAAACTGACTGGTAAAACAAGGAAACATACAGGCCTTATAATGGCAATTTTCTCTTTTACTTCTTAAAAATGATCTCTGACTCCTTATGTCTCTATTTAGCTACATAGCTTCACATTGTTGCATTCTATACATAAAACTACATATCTTACTTTACATATATATGACCAGACATCATTATACACAGTTACATCTATTTTCACATATCTTCACATCTTTCTTTTACATAAATTCTCTTCTACATCTCCTTTTATACATTTTCATCTTCCTTGCCTCCACACAGTTACAAATCTCGATACAGTTGTAGCTATTCATCTCAAATACATACTCTCTCACCATATAACATTTTACATTATTCTTTCACATTCTTATACAGCTCTCTGCATAGTTCCTATAAGTAGTAACAATTCTTTCACATAGCTTTATCTCTCTCACACACATATGCTTCTTCTACACCATTCACTTACTCTTTGCTCATTCCTTCTCTCATAAATATGGATTTATCTCATTTCCATAGCTCTCTCACAATATAACATTTTACATTGTTCTTACACATTCTCATACAGCTCCCTGTTTGCATAGTTCCTATGTGTGGCAACAGGTCTTTCACATAGCTTTATCTCTCACACATTTATTCACAAATATATGCTTTTCCTACATTATTCACTTACTCTTTGCTCAATCACCCTCTCATACATTCATTCCCTCACATATTTCTCCCTGTAGACTTATTCCTCTTGGTCTCTCACTCAGTACACATATGTGCCCATTCTCCATAGCTTCATCCCTGTATTGCTGCTCTTCCACACCCTTATTCATATGTACTCATTTCTCCTTTTCTCTTCCCCCCTACATAGATACTGCTCTCCCCCTTTCTCCTTAGCCAAATTCTGAACAATTGTATACTACATTTTCCAGGGTCCAATTTATTTTCATAACATATAGTGTCTTGCATTTTTTTCTTGGGCTAGAAGGCTCACAAAGACTTGCCAGTGTAAATGCTTGGTCTTGCACATAACTTTTTCCCAGACAGAGACTGACACTGAAATTCAGGACATAACAATAACAGTACCAGGTTGAACTTTGAGTGATCAGGGTATGTGCAGAGTCAACTATTGCAAGTGGGCTATATCTCAAAACAGTCTAGCCTTGAGTTAGCCATAAACAACATCTGGGAATTAGTCTTTGTGTATATTCTGTAGGTGCAGTCTAGTCTGTTGAACTTGTTCTCTGAAGTCTAAAATTAGTTGTCTTTGAGACTGAAAATACTGTTACTTTCCTGTGTCAGTAAAGAATATTCTGCTATTATTTCTATACATCAGACTTGACCATCCATAACTATAAGTGTGCCCAAAGATGTAAAACATACTATCAAAGAGCTGTAGGAAGAACCCCACAGCTGTTCTTAGTAGGGAGACAGAACAGTGTCATCTGAGAGATGTAGACAGAAAACAGTTATCCACAACCAGTCACCCCACAGGCTTTGCCTATTGGGGCCATTCCATAGATTATGTTTAGTGGGACTCCTCCATAGACTTTGCCTAGTGAGGTCCTCCATGTATTCTGCCTAGTGGGATTCCCCAACACAGAGTTATTCATCTGGTCGGACAACCTGTAACATACTGGTTGTTATATGCTGTATACTTCCATAACCCTGGACATCTGTTGGTCTATTTTTAACTTATTTTTGTTTAGGGTGAAGAATAAGGATTGTGGTACCTAGCTTTTCTATGAACATTTGTTTAACAAAACCAAAAACATTTGCATGTTTATGTCACATTTGAATATCAAATGTCTGTAGCTGGGTGGGTTTATTTCTGAGCTATCTATTCTTTCCATTGCTTGATGTGTCTTGTGCCAGTACCCTACATGCTTATTTGTTTGATATTTAAATTATTCTTGCTGTTGCTCTGTAGTATTGCTTGAAATTGGGTGTTTTGATATCCTCAACTTCACTGCTTTTGTTCAGGATTGTTTTAGCTATTCAGTATGTTTTGTATTTCCACACAGATTTTAGGACTGTTTTTGTGACTTTGCAGAATGTTATAGGCATTTGTTGAACATATATATCACTTTAAGCAACATAGTCATTTTCACAAGATTGATTTTTCTAGTCTGTGAACATGGGAAGTTTCCTCATCTTTTAATGTACACTCCGAGACCTTTAATGTTTAAAAAAATTTATTGTAGGTTTCTACATCCTTGAGGTTCTTGTTTATTTTAAGGCTTTGTAGATGAGTATTGTATATACTTTATTGTATGTTCCTTTTTGTTATATAAAAGCACTAATTAAAAATGTATAATATTTTGCTACCTAGTGCCTTTTAGCACAGGCAGGCTGGGCCTGTGCTGTAGCCAAGAGCCCTGTCTGGGTTCATAGCCTTACCACAGTAGGATCTGTGTTGATGTCTGTGGCCCATGTTACCTCCAAAGACCACAGATGCCTGGGGTCTGGGCCACCTCCTGAGACCATGTTGTATCCAAGGGCCATGCTACTGCCAGCACAATACTGATCTGAGTGGCTTGTACTCCCACCAGAGGCTCTGGTGATGTTCAGGAGCTGCAGCTAACAACCATGTCTGGGTTTGTGGTTCTACTACAGCTGGTGTTTGTGTTAATGTCTATGCCCCATGGTACCATCAAGGGCTGCATAGATGCCTGGGGTCTGAGTCACCACCTGAGGTTGTGTTGATGTCTGTAAGGTCATGTTGTCCCTGGGGCTGTACTGATCTGAGGGGGCCTGTGCTGCCACCTGGGGCGATCATGGTGTTGTCCAGGCCCAGGCTACTACTAAGGACCATGTCTGGGCTTATGGTCCTACAGCAGTTGGGGTCTGTGTTGATGGCATTTGTTACCACAGGAGGCCATGCAGATTCTGTGATCTAGACTGCCACCCGAAGCTATGTTGATGTTTGAGGGCTGTGCTGAGCTGGCTTCTGTGATGAGGGCTCAGAGATAGACTTATCTGTGGGGATAAAGATATGTTCTTAGAAGACAGTTTGATATTATGTCATTTTAGCAAAATATAGTGGTAAGTTCTTCCTAGGGCTTATGAGACCCTCAGACATGGGTGTCTGGTTTTACAGTACCAAACATGAGTTCCTTCTAATGTAGTAGATCTTAAATCAAAAAATTTTAAAGTAATTGGTTGCTCCTAAAATATTCATGCCACTGAACCTATTAATTACAGTATATTGACTTTCTTATTTTACTATTTTGTTCAATTTTCAATGTTTTCCAATGGAGACCTTGTGATCTTTCAAATACCGGATCATATTTTTTTCAAATAGAGATAATTTGATGCCTTCCTTTTGCTTATTTGTATAGGTTTATTTCTTTTTCTTGCATTATTACTCTAAGACTTCACTTATGTTGGATAAGAATGGAGAAAATTAATAGCCTTCTTTTTTTCCTAATTGAAGAAGTCCTCTTATTTTTTCTCACTTCAGTTTGATAGCTAGAAGACTGTTGTATATTACTTTTACTAAGTTGCAGTATGACTTTATTATTTCTGGTTGTTTGGGCCTTTTCATCATAAAGAGGTGCGGAATTTTATCAAAAGTATTAGCTGGGACTTGGAGAAAAGGCTCAGCAATCAAGAACACTGACTGCTTGTCCCGAGTTCAATTCCCAGCAACCACGCGGTGGCTCACATCCGTCTATAATGAGATCTTGTGTTCTCTTCTGGCCTGTGGGCATACGTGCAGGCAGAACACTGTACACATAAACAAATCTTTTTTTAAAGTCTTTTAAAAAAGAGTGTTCTGCTGTCATTGAGCTGATCACGTGATTCCTGTTCCTGATTTTATTCATGTGATTCATTGTGTTTATTGAGTTGAATATGTTGAAAGTTCTTGCATCCCAGGAATAACATCAACTGATTTCAATGTATTTTATTAACCGTTTTTACATCTACTTTTATTAAGGCAATTTCTGTGCAGTTTTCTTTTTGTTGTTGTCTTGTGCTTATCCAGCTTTGAAATCAGGGTAACAGTGACGTGATAGACTGAGTTTGGAGGCCACTCTCCCCTATAAGTCTTATGAAATATTTTCTTTATAATATTTGAGAAATTTTTGTTTTCTATTTATTATTTGTTTTAATACCTAAAATATAGCGTATTTTGGAAAATGTTCTATGCATGCTGAGAAGACTGTATCTTACAGCTGCTGGATAAAACATTTTGTAGATATCTGATAGGTCCATTTAATCTATGGTATAGTTTCTTTTATATAATACACATATATAATGTATTTTGATCATATATACTATTACTGTCTCTTAGCCACCTCCTGCTAAACCTTCTTCATAATAAATTCTCTTCCTACTTTTATGTCTTTATGTGTGTGTGGCCCAGTGAGTTTAATTATGACTGATTTCATGAGAATGAGTTGGAGGTTATTTGCTGAAGTGTGGGCAATTAATCAGTTGCTACACCTCTGAAGAACATGATTCTTACTCCCCTAGTAGCCATGAACTGCTAATAGCTCCTGGGAGAATATCCAAGTCCCTCCCCATTCATAATGGAGTATTGATGGGCTCAATATTGTGTAGATAACCACAGCTTCCATGAGCTTGTGAGTGCAATAGCCATGTTATGTCCAGGGGATAGTATTTTGCAGCACTCTTTCTCATCCTTCAGCTCTTTTTTGTTGACATGTATGTGTATATGTGTGAGTGTGGTATATGCCTCTCCCCCCACTCTGGCACATACAGAGGCCAGATAAGGACACTGAAGAATCCATTACTTCTAACCACCTTATTCTTTAAGATATGGTTTATTACTGAACCTAGAGCTAGATAAGTTGTTAACAAGCCAAGAAATCTTCCTGTTTCTACACATTTTTTGATTGTGCTATACGTAAAGGTACTTACTGGCTTTTTATGTGAACTCTGGGAATTTGAACTCAGATCTTTATGCTTTAGGACTGCTCTATCTCCTTAGCCCCGTTCTCAGCATTTTGACCTGTTATGAGTCTTGGCGTTTACTACAACCCACAATAAATAGGAATTTCCTGACCAAAACTAACAGCAGCATTAATCCGTGAGTATAAATATTTAGAAGGCAGTTTGATCTAATATCTGTCTGGCAAAATGACAATATTAGAATCTATGGCCTCCCTAGCCATTGGTTTTGGCCAAGTTACAATACGCAATACAGCTTTCTCTCATGAATCGAGTATCCAAAATCAGTTGTTATTCCCATAGCAATCAAGCTACTGCTGTACAAGTGGTCACATCTTACCTTGCAATTCAGTATTGGAGCATACAGAATCAACATCTGAGGAAGACAACTGATGATATTTATCCCCCTATGAAAGAGGGTCTCTAAGAAATGTCCAGCCCAGTTCTAGCTTAAATTCTCTATGTCCCACAACCAAATGGTGAATCTTATACTTTAGTTCTGATAGAAACAAAGTGACTTGAAAGTTTCTGCTGTGGGTCTATGCTTTTATACACTGTAAATATTGGTTTAATAAAATGCTAGTTGATAAAAAGGCAGACAGGAAGTATAGGCAGGGCTACTAGAGGAGGGGAACTCTGGGAAGAGGAACAGAAGAAGTAGATATTAGCCAGACACGGAGGAAGAATGCTGCTCTGAGAAAAGGTGCTAAGTCACATGGATAAAAATTATGGGTTCATTTAAGAGTAAGAGAAGTAATATGCCTGAGCCATACTTTGTAATGAATATAAGCCTTTGTGTGATTATTTTGGACTAATGGCTGTGGGACTGGCCAGGTAGGACAGAGAAACTTCAGACTAAAAGTTTCCTTCTTTGAAGGATAGATTTTTTTTTTTTTGGTAAAGTTTGTATGTAATTTGGTATTTTTCTCTTGCTGATGACAGAATTTTGGTATTCCTTCTCTGTCCTTTACTCCCGGTGGTTAGTTATCATATAATGTAGAGGACAACTTTCTGGTTTAAAATTAATCTAGGTGGGTTTAAAAGTCTTCCTTGGTTGCACATGTATTTCCTTCCCTGGGATTGAGAGCATTTCTGCTTATGATCACATGGGATGGGGTTCTGTGCATTCATTCTGTATTTTGGTTCTCTCTTCTAAATACAGATTCACAGGTTTGGTTTTGTAATCATGTTCCAGAGGCCTTGAGTGCTTTGTTTTCCTTTACTGCTAACTGAATGTAGTAATTCCTCAACTTTGCTTTCGGTGCATTCTTTGGAGTGGTCTAGTCAACTTGTGACATTTTCTCTTACATCATTCGTTCCACTGCATCATTTATTTGTTTGCAATGTTTATTTGACTTGCTCAGCTTTTTATTTCCAAATTTTCTGCATTTTCAAATCTCTTTACCTCTGCTGAATTTCTTGTATAAGTTATTGAATTTATTTTGGTTTTGAATTGATTTATTTACTTTAGTCATCTGTTTGAATTCTTTTTGAGATTATTGCTCACTTTAAAAACCAAATTTCTGAATTCTTTGTCATACATTTCAGTGATTTCAAATTCAATTGAAAAGAGTTATAAACTTTTGAGGTCGTCATGTCGCCTCATTTTTTATGTTTCTAACATGTCTACATTGCAAAATGTGCCTGTACAGGGATAGATCTCTTCTCTAGGATTGAATATAGGTCTTAGTAAGCAGCCTTCTCTTGAATGCATAGTCACCATAACTGTGATGATATATATATAATGAAAACAATCTGAAATATTAGATTATTAGAATATTAGAGCCAAGCCAGATGAGGGTGTGATGACCTACAACTTTAATCCTAGCTTTAGGAATGTGGGGAAAAATATCAAGACAGCTCGGTGGGGCAGGAGAAGAGGGTTTCTCAGCCTTTCCAGAAACTTTCTTTCCTTGTTGGCTGAGAATAGAGTGACTTTCAGTTGGAGAGTTCCTGTAGATGGGCCTGATGAGTTGGCTGGGTTACTGTGATTTGTTTCTGATATTCCACCTTAATTTTATTACATATATATAACCACACATAACTATTCAGTCATGATAACAAACTGTCACAAGAGCAACATTGAGACAAACCAGATATAGAAATATGACTTAACTTAATGAAGAGCAACAAGCATATAGTTAATAACTGGATAAAAGATGCCAACATGTTGAATAAACTATTAATGAAGGTAAAAATATTAAGAAAAGGTAAATAAATAATGTGAAAAAGGGAAAGAAAAAGATGAAGTGAAGAGAAATAAAAATAAAAAGAAGGAAAGAAAATAATAAAAGAATGTGAGAGAGAAAAAGAGCAAAGGAAAAATCTAATTATAAAAAAGGAAAGGTGAGCCAATAAACTATATAAAGGTAGGAAAAGAAAGAAGAAACAAAAGATTTCAAAAACTAAAATAAAAGCAATACTAAAAATGCAGAAAAGTACCAGACAAAGAAGATGGAAAGAAGGAGGAAGCAGGGAAAGAGGAGGGGCAGGAGGGAGAGGGAAGAGGAGGGAGAGGAGGGGGAGGAGGGGGAGGAGGGGGAGGAGGGGGAGGAGAGAGAGAAAGAAGGTGATGTGGCTGCTGACGACTGGGGAAGCTCTTCTTTGGATCCTCTAATATTGGATACTGGAATCCACCAGATATGGAAGGATTACTGGGCAATAGATAGGATCTATTGTGTATTTCTGAACAAAATCCTCCAAAGTCAGGAGAGTCTGGAACAGTATATTCTTCTAAAACACAATAATTGCCAATCCAATTATTATGTGCAGCAAAACTATGTGTGATTTTAAAAAAACAAAAAACATTTCATGATAAAACCAAGCCCCCAAAATTTATGACACTAGGTAAGCAATATAGAGAGTGATTAAAACAGATCCTTTAGACTGAAGAGAAATATAAACACAACAAAGAGTAAACCATGCTACTTAATAGTTAAGGGACACCACATAATCAACAAAATTATAGGAACTAGCACATATTATTCAATGATGATATTGAATATTATCAGAATAAATTCTCCAATCAAAAGGTACAGGCTTGTATTAGTTTCTGGCCTGTCTGTCCAACCTGTGGTCCAGACCTGCAGACTCACGGTCTCACAGAAACACACAAAGTCATATATTAATTTCACACTGATTGACCTATGGCTCAGACATATTGCTAGCTAGTTCTTGCTCTTAAACTAACCTATGATTCTTATCCTGTTCAATCATGTGGTTTGGTACCTTTTCTCAGAGCAGCATAGTTATCCTCTGCATCTACAGTCTTGTCTGGCATCTCTGTGGCATCTTGGTCCTATTCTTCCTGTTCCTAGAGTTTTGTTAGTCTGGTAGCATCTTCAGCCAATTAACTTTTTATTAAACCAGTAGGAGGGACAAATATTTACCAGAACATACTCCCACAGCACAGACCAGCAGATTATACTTTTTTTTTTTTTTTTAAGACAAACAACAAAAGGCTCAATCTATTAGTTTCTTCCAGGAAATATACCAAACATTTAAGACAATAGAACCTTAGGGTGAAAAAAAAAAAAAAGTGAAAACGTTATACAAGGAATGGGAGCTAGAAAGCAAGTGTTAGAAAGTATTCTAATAGCTGACAAAATAGACCAGAAAAAAATATTCAGAAGAGATAACACAGATTAATTCAAACACAACAGCAGTGAGTGACTTCAACAGCCCACTTTAACCAATCAGCAGGCCATCCCAATAAAAAAAATAAAAAGACAAAAATCGGAATTAAATGACATTATAGGTCACATGTACCTAACATATATCTATAGAACATGCCATCCAAACACTACAGAGTGTAAAGTTTTTCTTAGTGTCCCATTGAGCTTTCTCTAAAATATATCGTGTAATAGGATACAGAACAAGTCTTAACAAAGGATGAACAATTGGAATAATTTCTTTTATTCAATATGACCATAGGGAATAAAGCTAGAGAAATTGTATGGCATACCTAAACTTATGGAGACTGAACAATACATACTGAATGATAAATGGGATATTGGAAAAATTAAGATTTAAAAATTTCCAGAATTGAACAAAAATGAAAACACAATGCATCAAAAGTGACAGAATATAATGAAAGCATCACTAGGAGAGACATTCATAACCCTGAGTGCCTATATTAGAATATCAAACAGTTTTCAAAATAATGTAAAATATACTTAGACTTTTGGAAAAGCAAGAACAGGCTGAACCTCAAATCAGTAAAAGGGAAGAAATAGGTAAAATCAGTGAATAAATCAATGCAATGGAGATTTAAAAATACAAAAAATAAGCAAAACAAAGAATTGTTTCTTTGAAAAGCAAAACCACACTGACAAACCTTTAGCTAAGCCAACCAACAGATATAAAGACCCAATTCAATAAGATGATAAGATAAAATGTAGACATTACAACAGGAATATTGATCTAGAGGTATATTTCTAATATTTATCGGGTTTTAGTTCAGTAAAACTAGAAATATATCGTTTGATTACTGTTTTCTAACTTTTATTGGTCTTTGGGAAAGTCATGTACTCTCCACACATCTAATATATTCCAAATACGAAGCAGGATGCACATGAATGTGTGACTGTTACTTCCAAGGAAGCTGGTGGAGAATTCGTTCTATTGTCCGGCCCAGTGCTGTGGAACTCCCACAGTCCCTGGTGCATGTTTCTTTCCATCTAAAGCCAGCTACGGCTGGGTGAGTTTCTTGCCCCATCTTCTGATTCTGTCACACTGTCTCCTTCTTCATTCTTGTGGGTGTATTTGGCCTAGCCCAGGATCACCTCCCTGTGGGAGATTGTGTTGTTTCATTGTAAATAATTGTCCCACCCACTGGTTTAACAAAAAGCGCTGACTGGCCAAAGACAGGCAGGAAGTGTGAGCGGGGTTACCAGACTAAGAAAACTCTGAGAACAGGAAGCACAGAGCAGAACACCAGAGAGAAGCTGGGAGAAGCAGAGGACAACCACCCTGCTTTGAGAAAAGGTACCAAGCCCCATGGCTGAACAAGATGAGTCATAGATTAGATGAAGGGTAGAGAGCTAGCAAGTGATATGCCTGGGCCTTAGGCCGATCAGCCTAAAACTATTGTAAGCATCTGTGTGTCTCTCCGGATCTGTGGGTCTGTGAGTCTAAATGTTGAGGTAAGGCCCGAAAGTCCAGGCCAGAAACCTCCTACTACACCTCCCCACTGGCAAAGCACCTGATTAATTCAATATGCATCCTTAATGACTCTCTGTCTTAGAAAATGGCTCATTCTTGGGTTCTTGGCTTTGGGACCTATAATCTTGGAAGGTGTTGTGAGAGGGTATGCAATAAGAAAGGAAAAGGTAGGAACCTTTCATTGTGGTGATATGTTGTACATTTGGTAGTCTAGAATATCAGAGAGTAGAAACAAACCACAGCCAGCTCTCACCCACCCAACTTCTCAGGCCAAACAGGGTAAGTCTTAACTTTACGGATCTTCAGCCTGACTGGTTGCTCAGATAGAATTCTGAATTTCTGTCTTCTCCTGCCTTATATTTCTTTACCTGCCCAGCTTGTTTACTTTCTAGTTCAACTCTTCTAGAGATAGAATTAAATATGTGAGTGAGCTATCATTGCCTGGCTGTTAGGCCTTGAATTCCCAGAGATCCAGGATGCTCTGTCTACCCAGTGATGGGATTAAAAGGCTTGGATCACCACTCCCTGGCCTTCATGACTTGGCTGAGGATCATTCTGTCCTCTGATATTCCAGACTATTTTTATTAAATATACAATATATCACCATATTACACTATCGGAACAGAGGTGCAAAAGGACCTATGGACCTGTTTAATCTGGATGAGCTTGTAGCCTACTTTTCCATGGGAAGATTATGACTTTACTGGACCAGTCTCCATTTCCTATATCCATTTCCCATTGTTCTCCACATACGCTAGATTCACATATGCAAATCACATTCATATAAGAGAGGATATTTCTGTAAGTGACTCCTCCCAGATCACACTGGTGGGTTCTCGTTTTCATCAAACACAGAGCTCCCCGTCACAATGCTCAATCCTTTGTTGTTTTTATAATCTACAAAGGCTCACCATCATGTTCAAGTGAGCATGGCCATGTAATCTGATTTTACTCTTTGCCTCCTACAAACAAGGACAGGGATTTTTCCTGCCTGTTCACAGAAGAATTTTTCTGGGAATCAATGACCCTTGACGGTAAATGATGTGGGACAAATGTGCATCCAAACCCTCCCTGACCGTGATCTCTCAGACACAGCCTTCTCTTTTTCCTTTTGCCCTTTTTGTTACAGGGACTCACACAGTACCTGGCTAAGAATAGTTGTTCAACAGATAGTAATATGGTGAATGAGTCCTGTCAACGTGCTTCAAATGTACCCATGTATCCATCTTTGGTTTTATTGCTTGGAATTAGACTCAGAGATATTAAGCGACCTGCTCAGATTGCACAGGAGCCAACAGCAGAAGTGATGTGCAGAGCCAGCTTTTCCTCCACACTCCAAACTTTCAGTTTCTGAGCTCATCTGTCCCTCCCATTCAGTATAGTCAATGTGTCAGGCATGTGCTTCAAAAAACACCAGTTGGGAGAATATGGGTGTCAGGTCAAGATGCTGAAGTCAATGAGAGCTTATATAAAATCAGTAAGACTATTGTCTTGTAGTCATGGCTTGGGGACGGACGACATTAGCAACTTTCCACATTTCCTTGAGGGAGGATATCATCATTTGGATCTTGACTCTTCCCCAAAGCTCATGTGTTGGTCCTTAGTTGGTAACACTGTCAGGAGGAGGCAGAAGATGGTGCCTAGTGGTCACTGGGAGTGTGCCCTTGAGGGAGATATTGGGACCCCAGCTTCTTGTCTCTCTTTGCTTCCTGCTGGCCACCATGAGGTAAGCACCATTATCCTGATATATTTTGTTTTGGTATAGAGCCAAAGCAATGGTGCCAAGTGACTGTAGATGGAGTCCCCTGAAGCTATGAGCTAATAAAACTCTCCTCCTTAGAATTAATTTTCTTGGGAATTTTGTCATAGTGGTGACATTAACGAACCCTGAAGACAAGGTACAGCTTAGCTTTATGTGGAGAACACATGATAGTCAATGTTGCTGAGGTGGTTAAGTTTATGTGCCAAGTGTGGGTCATGAGACCTAGGTTATTTTTATTATTGTTGTTATTATTATTATTTATGTCTTTCACATCAGGCATCTTTATCCCATTTATTTCTCCATCACATTGTACCTGCCTTCTGCTCTTGCAAAATAAAATTTAAGAGAAAAAAAAGGGGAAAGTATCTATTATCTTGTCATGGAAGCTGTAGTGTGACTCAGATATATCTTTATTTGCAAATGTTCATTGCAAAGAGTCATTGGTCTAGTTCAAAGCCTCTGGTTTCTGCCGCACTATGGATGCTGAGCCCTCAGTGGGTCTCCCCTTAGATATCCTGCTGTCGCCCTGTGTCAGGGAGATCCTGCAGCTTTGAGTCTGCTGGACTGCTCCCGTCACATGATCCAGCAGATCATAGACAGATTAGATATTGGAATAGGCCAATTCAAAACTCTGATTCTGGTCCTGGGTAGTTGCAGAGTTAGAGATCTAGTTTTTAATCAAATGTCAGTCTAGATGTTCTCTAGAGAGAAGATGCTCTCTTCCTGTCTCACTCTGTGTGTACATATGTGCACATTAGTATGATATTGATGTGTGAGTGTAAATGAGTGTGGTATATATGTATATCTATGGTATATGTGTGTATAGTATATGTGCAGGTACATGTGCCTATGTACATGTTGAAGATGTAGGAGGACATCCAGTGCCCTGCTCTGTCATTCTGTGCCCTATTCCCTTGAGACATGCTCATTCATCGAACCCAGAGCTACACTGTAGGCTATTCTCACCCCAGCTTCCCAGCACTAGAGTTACAAGCTTGTATAACCGTGTCTGACCGTTATATGGGTTCTAGGGTTTGGATGTGTTTTCTCCATGCTTGTTCAGCAAGTACTATTAGCTGCTCAGCCATATCCTCAGACATAAAGACCCTTTAAAATTAGACTGACATTTAAATCAGTTTGTTCTCTCTCTGCCTCTCTCTATATATGTGTGTGTCTCCCTCCCTCCTTTCTTCCTTCTCTTCTCCCATTTCTCTCTTCCTCTTCTTCTTTCTTCTCCTTCCTCCTTCCCCTTATTCTTCCTTTCTTCTCTTTATTCTGTTTCTTAGGAGAATCTTGATATAGAGACCAAGACAGGGGTTCACAAAAGTGTGTTTGAAAGGCAGAGATGAAAATGAAAGCTGTTTTACAGCTCAGGTGTGTGGACCCAGTTCCAGGCTGACCTCTCTAGTAATGCTCCGCCCAGGAAGACAGCAGGCCACGGAGGAGTCATAAAAACTTCACCAAATATTCTTTCATGCTCTGTTCTGATTTTTGTGTTGTCCAGTGATATGTGAACTTCAACCTAGTCCATGGAGAATACTTCCTGGTGGTCCATGTCAAACCTTCACAACTGCTGAGAAATCACAGGTGAGTTTCCCACCCTCACAATACACTGCTCCAAGCATTTACCCATGAAAGTTCATTCACTTACACAACACTTCTCTAATGTGGAGATCAGCCAACAACCCCCCCACCCCACCCCATTGCGATGGTTATTTTTAATTGTCAACTGAGACAATGTAGAGTCAGCTGTGAAGTGAGTGTAGTGAGGGATTGTCTAGGTTAAGTTGTCCTGTGGCCACATCTGTGGGAGAATCTTGATTACATTAATTGGTGTGGGAAAATTCAAGCCCCTGTGGGTGGCACCATCCCCTGGCCTTGGGTCTTACACCGTTTAAGAGTATATAAATGAGTTGAGCAGTAAGCATGTGTGCAGTCACTTCTCTGTGCTCTTGATTGTGGATGTCATGTGACTAGCTGCTGTTGTAGTTCTTTGCACCCTGATGTCCCTGGAACTGTGAGCCAAAATAAATCTTTGCTTTTTATAGAGGCATCTTACAAGTGAAGCTAAGACATGGATTACAGCAGAAAATGGGTCCAGAGAGGTCTCTCGCTATGGTCACACAGCCAGCAAGTCTCAGTTCCATACTAAACAAGGACCCATCTGTCTGCAGAGTGACACACCACTAGACATTCTGCCTCTTACACCATGAGAGTATATTTGTAGTGATTTCTCATCATCTAGAGATCTATTATTTGTTTTGAGCCCTAGCATACTCAGTTTTGGGAAGCTAAATACAGTTGATCACTCTTATAATTTTCAGTGTCTATAAATATCAGTGAGCCTAAAAGAAGGATGTTTTCATTTCCAGGGCTTCTGTTTTCAACACTGATACCCCATCCCTCTCATCCTCAGATCATCATCCAGGCTCCTGAGGAAGAATGGGAAATCTCCAGCTCACAAGGGAAATGGGCAATGAGCCAGTTCTCAGGAGTTTACTCTATTGTTGTTAAGCTATTTATGGAAATATTAACATCTCTCAGTCTTCAGACTCATGCTTGATCTATGCATGAGAACTTTGCCCATGAGACTTTAGAAGGCAAAGGGACAGAGTGTCAGTCCCTGCCACAATTGAGAAAGCTCTCATAGTGCTTCAGGGAAACAGGCTATTGGTAACAAATGGCCTTGGCCAACATCCATATCCCAAATGGATGCTTCACAATTGTCTCTGTTTTGGTGTGATCCAATTGGAATATATGGCCTGACTGTTGGATTGGTAGGTCATAGTGCCAATGAAATCAGAACAGGGTAACTTATACTTATCTGGCCTTTGTAGCATGGAGTATCATGACTTAGATCTGGGATGAATGTCAAGATCAAGAGAGGTAATATCCATTGTTGTCCACTGCTGAACTATTTCTTTCTGTAGTCTGATTTCTTCTTAACAGCAGTGAATATATTCTCTTAATATAATGCTTCTATATATCTGTAAACATGCTTGTTCCTCCTAGCTATCTTCAGCATATTCCTTCCTAAAATGAACAATCCTAATTTATTTCTAACAGTTGTAGTATCTGGTGATATTCTATTTCCTTTAGGTCAGGCCAAACAGTCCAAATTCTTTTTTAATTTCATGAAATTCAAATATTGAATTACATAATTAACTAATGATAAGATATTTTATATAAATTATCAGATGAAAAAGCATTGGTAAAAAAATTAATCAAGTTATTTAGTGGTTTGTAGGCATGAACATAGACCCAGAAGAAACAAGTAAAATACATGTATAGCTACTATAATACCAGTTTTTAATAATTAGGCAGAGGGACATATTTGATGTTATAAATTACTTCTTCCCTCTATTTTCCATTCTATTGCCCTCAATCAAAATCTCTGTTCAATTTTTTTTAAAGCCTGTAAATGTGATATAAAAAATCATTTCATGCTATCACAATATGAGTTCTGGTGGACCTATATGATGTGGGGGATTAAATGAAGAATGTTCCCCATATGTAATCAGTCTCCTGTTGTTAGCACTGTTGGGGGAGGTTATGGAACCTTTAGTACATATAGTCTTCCTATAGAAACTATATAACCACATGTGGGCTTTGAGAGTCAGTAGCCTTACCCACTTCTAATTTGCTTTCTGCTTCTTCTGTGTTCAGTAGAGATATGGTCTCTCAGCTTTCTGCTTCGTCCACCAGGCCTTTTCCATCATTATGGATATCTAGCCTTCTGGAACCAAGTAAAAACTTCCTGAATTTGCTTTTGGTCCTGGTATTTTAGCGCAGTGACAAGAAGTCATTAGTACAATGATCTAGTTGCAAGTGGCTTTTGGCAATATAGTAAAGAAGGAGTGGGAAAGTGGATCAGTTGGTGACTTGCTGGCCACACAAGCATGAGGACTTGAGTTTGGGTCCCCAGCAGCCATGTAAAAACCTGGGTACACTATCAGTCATTTGTAACTCAGTGCTGAGAAAGGGGTATAGGAGGAATAGAGAGACAGGTGACCTCTGGAGTGCACTGGCCACTCAGTGTAGCCAATAAGTGTGCACTGAGTTCAGGCAAAGACCATCTCAGAAAAGTAAGGTGGAGAGCAATTGAGATAGACACCTGATGTTGACTTCTGACCTGCACACCCATTATGCACAATGCATGCATACTGGTACATACATGTACACACATCCACATGAACACATAAGTCTAACACACACACACACACACACACACACACACACACACAAACTAAAAGAGTTAAAGATGCTTAATAAAAGGTGCTATCCATTGTTTGTATTCTAATTTTGTTGGTTACTCATTCTAAGCTCTGTCAGTCTCCTACTAGAGGATAAGAACGTAAGTTCCCAACTACTACATCAGCACCATGCCTGCACTTCTGTTTCTATGCTTACCACTATAATAGTCATAGACTCTGATCCTCTGAAGCTATAAGCCACCCAATAAGCCCTTTATTCTATATCTTGCCTTAGCAAGAAACTGAAAATAACTAAAAGCACATGATAAGATCCAAGAACTCCATGAGCAAAGCATCATCTCTCATCCCTTGGTGCAAAATGGAATGTCTTGGTGAGAATCAATGTTGTATAGAATAACAGATGATGAAAGATAGTTCAAATCAATGATATCTTCTGTAGACGTACAGAAACACTTACACAAATATCTATCTTGAACCTATCTACCCCAGCAAGGAGAAACATGGCCTCAATGATCATGAGAAACACCCAGTGTTAATCTGCTGTGGGGGAAGGGGTTGTTCCTTCCTGGAATACATCCTAGGAAAGAGGCTAAATGGCTTTCACCATTTAACTGTGATGGGTAGTATTAATTGTAGACACAACAAAATCAAAGATCACCTGGGAGATGGGCCTGGATATGCCTGTAAGAAATTGTTTTGATTGCACTAACTAGTGTGGAAAGACTCATCTTACTTGTGGGGCAGGACCATTCCCGGGGAGGAGAAAGACAACTGAGCAGCATGCATGTATCCATTGCTGTTGTCTAACTGGACATAATGTGTCTGGCTGCTTAAGGTCCTGTCTCTTTAACTTCCTTGCCAGGATCCACGGAACCTGGACCTGTAAGCTAAACTTAAACACCCTCTTGAAATTGCTTTTATCAGTGTATTTTATCACAGCAGCAGTCATGGAACTAAGACAGGACCTCTGAACGGGACTTTTGGTGAGTAACACATAAGCCAAATATCACCATCCTCTGGACCCTTTCCTCTACAAACCTTCTTTAGGAACTTTTTCCTGTTCTAATGCTCCTGTTTTGAGCTAAACATTTGGTTTAGCAATATGGATAAATGTTCAGGCATTGCTTTCAAATTGGTGCAATTCATTCATCCATTTTTCCTTCCAGATGAAGTGGAAAGCCATATATAACACTCAAAAGTCTGCTTTTCTGATAATGTTTCTTGTCCACTATGCTTCAGGGCCACCTGTGATTGAGGGCATGTGTTCCAGTGCTTCCTCTCTGATTGGAATTCATGTAGCATGCAGAACTATCTTCAGATTAAGGTTGAATGATTTTCTTGTTGGATCATCTGGCCCCAGGGACTGTCACATGAAGAATTAAATATGAGCTGAAAGAAAGTCAGTACCATGACAGATGATGCTGTTGGAATTGACATAAGCTGTGAATGCAAATTACTCATACGTTCAGGACTTGCTTGGACATGGCTGATATATTTCACTGTTACTGATGATGGAATTTTCTGGGTCATGCATGGTCAGTGGATTGGTAGGTCAGATAAAGAGGCTATTATGTACAGCTCTCACTTGGAGTCAGACTCAGAGGTACTAGCAGAGGGCCAACAACTTGTTCTCAAAGAGATAGATACATATGTAGTCCTCACCCCTAGGTATTGTGCTGCATTCCTTCACTGGGTCTTGGTCCATAGTTCATATAAGAAGCTGTTCCATCCTAGACATTTTGAAGTACTGGGTCCTATGGATCAAGTGAAGAATCTCTTGCATGGCAGCTTGAACCAGCTAAAAGAACATTCTTCCTTTGTGCTCCATATGCCAGAACCAGATGCCTTGAGGCTTACTCAGTAGATGACTTTGATCCATACAACAAAATTTGGAATGTTATCTCTATAATATGAACACACTCACCAAATGTAACCTCTTTATTAATGACGGAGGTGCAAGATTTGTCTCTAATTTCAAAAGTTGAAAATTATATTTGTCTATTTATGTATGCAAGTGTTTGTACACATGCATGTGTGCACCTATGTATACTGTGGTCCACATGTAAAGGTGGAAGGATAACTTTATTTCTCTATTTCTACCATGTGGGTCCAGGAGCTCAAACTCAGTTCACCTATCTTGGCAACAAGTGTCTATCCACTGAGACATCTCACGGGCCCATTATCTTTCATTTCAAAGAATAAATTCCCAATACTCTATGAGCTTAAATAATCTACCAGAGTCTGAAGTTTTAAATTAGCATATATCCTATTTTCCAGCATATATATTTCAAGGTGTCTTAGTTAGGGTTACTGTTGCTGTGATGAGACACTTTAATGAAAGCAACTTGGAGAGGAAAGGATCTACTTGGCTTATACTTCTACATTACCTGTTCATCATTAAAGCAAGTCAAGGCAGTAACTCAAACATAGCAGGAACCTGGAGGCAGGAACTGATCCAGAGTTCATGAAGGAGTGATGCTTACTGGTTTCATCTTCATGGCTTGCTCAGCCTGCTTTCTTATAGAACCCAGGACAACCAGCCAGGGATGTAACAACCCATAATATACTAACCCCGTCAATCACTCATTAATAAAATACTCTACAGACAAATATGGTGACATTTTCTCAGTTGAGGTTTCCTCCTTCCATATAGCTCTAGCTTGTGTCAGGTTCAATAAAACGAGTCTGTTGTATTATGGGTTTTCTCGGGTCCCAGACAGCCAGAGATCTGGGACCCACAGCCCTGCCGCCCGAGACCGCTTAGCGGCCCAGCCGCCCAGGTCCCCAAAAATAACTCAGAGGCTTATATTAAGTCCATGCTGTTTGGCCTATGGCTCAGGCACATTGCTAGCTAGCTCTCATATCTTAAATCAACCCATTTCTATTAATCTGCGGGCCACGTGGCGGCCCGTAGCTCACCCGTGTTCCTTACATGTTGCTCTTTCGGCGGCTTCCGCGCGGTCGCTCTAACTCCGCCCTGCTTCTCTCACCTAAGCTCTGATTTCTCCTCCTACCTATTCTACGTACCTGCCATGGCCCAAACCAGCTCCTTTATTTAAAGATACAGCACTCACAAATGCATTCCCACACGAGTCATCTCACAAGGTATCTATGTACCCTCTATTTCTGGTTCCCAAGTCTTACCAATATGAAACTATCAATGTAGCAGATCAGTGGAGAGATGATCAGTAGGTCACATATGGCAGAGCATAGAACTGATACTGTCTTGAGTAATGGAATTAAAGAGTACAGCTGTCCTAGCCGAGTAAAATAAAAATGGCTTCGGTGTTCTCTGTTATTGTAAGGGGACATTGTGATATTTGTGTGTGTGTGTGTGTGTGCATGTGCATGTGTGTGAGAGAGAGAGAGACAGAGACAGAGACAGAGAGACAGAGAGAGCATTTTTGCATGTGTATGTGTGGTGTATGTACATGACTATGCCTTTGTGTGCCCATGCAGAGGTCAGAGAAGGACATCCGGTGTCTTCCTCTAGCATGTCTACTTTATGACTGTTTCAAACAGGTTAGTTGGCCAGTGAGCTTTCAGAACTCACTCATCTCTGTGGTTACAAGCTATGTAACCATGCCCAACTCTTTATGTGAGTGCTATGGGACTTACACTCGGTTCTCATGCTTTCAGAGCAAGTACTCTACTCACTGAGTCATCTCCCTAACACTCCCCAAAAGTGGGTTCTCTTTGTTATATCAATAGAGATATAACACAAATATCTAGGAGTTTATTGATTTTTCTTCAGTAGGTGTTCTATATGTGGATTAGCATCTATAGTCACTATTGCATATTTACAATGGTATACAGTTGTTTTCAGTGAATCAGAGGGAGTATAGAAATCCTCATTCATGATTCTAGTCTATGATGACAGCCTTAACCTTTGAAGTTCTCCTTGGGTAGTATATTGTCTTTGATTAACTATGTTAGTAGGGAAGGGGCAGTACCATATATTTATACTTGTATCTTCCTATTGAATGACCCTAATTCCACTTTCAGATAACTTAAGGTGCCCTTTAAAAAGCTATTAGTTCTTTGAGAATTACATACATGCTTTGATCATATTTGCCCTCACTCTTCAACTCAGGGAGTCTTAAGTGTGACTAATCTAGACATCAATTCAAGAATTAACATAACAGATGCAGATAACCCCAGCACAAACATGAGGTACCCATGTGCACATCATGAAAAGCTGAGGGTCGCAATGGAGTGTAGGATGGCTTTTTTTTTTTTTTTTTTGCAAAGTGCTCAGATATTTGGTAAACAATTAGATAATATTTTCATCATTATTGCCTAAAATTTATCTTCCTTTATAAAGTAAACCTCAGTGGGTCATCGCCTTTGACATACCTTGTGATCATAAAGGACATTATCTCTTGACATTTGGTCTTTTATTTCTGTCCAGGGATAGATTTATAATCAGAAAGAACTTCAATGCTTCTATTTCATTGAAAAACAGTGACATATAAAAAAAAAAGGGGGGAAACTTCATGTGTGTATGTCTGTTATTGGTGTGGCATCTTTTTTCAGAGGTATTGCATCCTACCTTGTCTGTGTCTCTGAAATAACCATGGGATGGATGGTGACCAGAGCCATCAGCACCAATCTGAGAGCGTCTAGCCATCAGGCCCATAGAGTTGTTGGTTGGTTTATTTCATTTGTGTGTTTTGTTTGATGGTTGTGTGAATCAAGTCTTACCTTACAGAGCTATCTAGAGTTGTTTTAGTTCTAAGAACCTCATTCCTCTCTAATGATTTTAAAGTATAATTTATCAAAATGATGCACTGATTTGAGCTTTTGATTTTCTTAGTAACTGGGAATCATTTTATTTGCTCTAGCTGAATGAATTGGTTACATGAAACCAAGCTAGTCTACCAGAAATTAAATAAAGGGGCCAGAAATGCTTAGATGTGATATAAACCAAGTATTACAAAGGAAATTCTTAAGATAATTAAATTTAGTGGGATTTATTTTAACGAAAACAACCAAATGTGATTTAAAATTCTGGTAGCTCTCCAAATAAGAACTGAGACCCCTAGCTAAAAATTAGACTTGACAGCTTTTCTAGCTGCTGGTCTATGGGCTGAATCCTGAGTGGCAAGAATTAAAGACAGCTAGACATGGTAGGAAGTCTAAGTGGTAGGCTCGCTTTCATTTCCCATTCAACTTTGCTATTATACTTTCACATTCATTTTTCAATGGGTATCTTTTTTTACATTTTAAAATTAATTAATTAAATATAAATGTCCAATTTTACTATTATTCAAGTTCCCTGGGTATTTTACTATTATTCTATCATACTTGGAATTTCTGTCAAATTCTTGTGCCATAAGTTTTCAGTAATGTTCTAGGATTGCATGTACCAATAGCAGCCACAGAATAGCCCTGCCAGAAATTCCTAAATTCCATCTTCGAGTTCCAAATACAATTTCATGTGAGAATCAAGAAAATGATTTTTTTTTCCTGAGAACAATATGACTTATCTATTTTTGTAGATATCTTGTGATTTCCTTAGAATTTATTCTTGGAATTTCTATATTCCATCAAATTTAATGTTAGTTTATAATTTTCCCAATAATTTTATTTTATATAAAAATATTTTTTTCTTTTTAACTAATTTTTTATTTAATTTTCTTCTTATACCTATTACTGCTCCCCTTCCCCTCATCCCCCAGCCTCTCACCATCCCATCCTCCCATGCATTTCCCAGGGAGGTCAAGGAATCCCAAGGTGAGTCATTTCAGTCTGGCATATCCAGTTGAGGTAAGTCCAAATCTCTGATCCCAGTATCAAGGCTGAATAAGGTTCCTCTATGAAGAATGGACTCCAAGAAGCCAGTTCGTGTACCAGGAATAAACTTATCCGACTGCAAGAGGCTCCACAAACTACCCATGACATTAGACTATCATCGACATTTGGAGGGTTTAGATCCATTCCATGAAGGTTCCTTAGCTGTCATTTCAGAGTCTGTGAGCTCCCAATAGCATGGGTCAGCCTACTCTGTGGATCATCCTTTGCTCATGTAAAGGATCCTCCCTCTCTTCAGCTGGACCAGTAACTTGACACGGTGTTTAACTATGGATCTCTGCATCTGGATCTATAAGTTGTTGGATTAAAGGTCTATACTGGCAATTAGGGTGGTTATTCATTTGATTATAGGAGAAGGCCAATTTATGACCCTCTCCACTACTGCTTAGAGTCCTAGTTGGGTTACCTTGTGGATTTTTGGGTGCTTCTTTTGCACTAGGTTTCTCTCTACCTCCACAATAGCTCTCTGTATCAAAAAGATCCACTTCTTTGTTCTCCCTCTCTGTTTGTTCCCCATTCAGTCATCTCATTCTTTCATGTTCTCTTCCCACCTTCCCTTCCTCCCTTCCACCCACACCCTGTATAATCCTAATTTAGTCAGGAGATCTTTTCTATTTCCCTTCTCCAGGTGGACCTGTGGATGTCTCTCTTAACTTCCTCCTGTTACATAACTGCTTGAAGGTTGTAGATTTTAGTTGTGGTTTTCCTTTGATTTAGGTCTAAAATTCACTTATGAGTAAGTACATCCCATGTCTATCTTTCTGGGTCTGTGATACTCTCCAGATCTATCCATTTGTTGCAAATTTCAGGATGTTATTTTTTCCTGCTAAGTAGTACTCCACTGTGTAAATGTACCACTTTTTTTTTTTTTAAATCCATTCTTCAGTTGAGGGGCATCAAGGTTGTTTCCAGTTTCTGGCTATTACAATATGTTGCTATGAATATAGTTGAACTAATACCCTTGGAATAAAATTGTGCATAATTTGAGTATATGCCCAATAGTAGTATTGCTGGATCATTGGGTAGACTGGTTCCCAGTTTTCTGAGGAACTGCTATACTGGTTTCCAAAGTGGCTGTACAAGTTTTCACTTCCATCATCAATGGAGGAGTGTTCCCCTTGCTTTACATCCTCTACATCATAGGTTGTCATCTGTGTTTTCTATCTTAGCCATTCTGACAGGTGTAAGGTGGTATATCAGAGTTGTTTTGATTTGCATTTCCCTGGTAGCTAAAGATGTTGAGCAATTCTTTAAGTGTCTTTCAGACATTTGGAGTTCTTCTGTTGAGAATTCCCTTTTTAGCTTTTCTCCCTATTTTTAAATTGGATTATTTGGGGTTTGGGCCTCTAGTTTTTTGAGTTCTCTATATATTTTAGAGATAGGTCCTCTGTCAGATGTAGGGTTAGTGAAGATTTTTCTCATTATGCAGGCTGTAGTTTTGTCTTACTGACCATGTCCTTTGCTTTACAGAAACTTTTCAGTTTTAGGAGGTCCCATTTATTAATTGTTGTTCTCAGTGTCTGATGTTATAGGGGACTTAGGAAGTGATCACCTGTGCCATGTATTCAAGGCTATTTTCCACATTTTTTTCTACAAGGTTTGGTGTAGCAGGGTTTATGTTGAGGTCTTTGATACACTTGGACTTGAGTTTTATGCAGGGCGATAGATATAGATCTATTTGCATTCTTCTACGTACTACCACCCAGTTATGCCAGCATCATTTGTTGCAGATGCTATTTTTTCCATTGTATATTTTTGGGCTCTTTGTCAAAAATCAGGTTTTCATAGGTGTGTGGATTAATGTCAGGGTCTTCAGTTCAATTCCACTGACCCACAAGTTTGTTTTTGTGCCAGTACCAAGTGGTCTTTATAACTGTAGCTTTATAATAGAGCTTGAAGTCAGGAATGGTGATGCCTCCCAAAGTTCTATTATTGAACAAGGTTGTTCTTGTAATCCTGGGCTTTTTGTTACTCCATATGAAGTTAAGTATTGTTTTTGTGAGGTCTGTAGAGAATTGTTGTGTGATGTGATGGGTATTGTATTGAATTTGTAAACTGCTTTTGGTAAGATCGCCATTTTTACTATGTTGATCCTACCTATCCAAGAGCATAGGAGATCTTTCTGTTTTCTGATATCTTCTTTAATTTCTTTCTTCAATGATTAAAGTTCTTTTCATACAGGTCTTTCACTTCTTTGGTTAGAGTTACTTGATGTGGGATGTCTTTATGCTGTAAATAAAGGACTGTTTTGGTCTATGTCAAGTATCTTAGAATTAGGTGGAGAAATCAAAACATAGACATGGGAAGGAGGACAGAGTCAGATACAAGATCCACCCACCAAAGAAGCAACATGTAATAAAACACTGGTGAGCAACAGGCCATGTGGCAGGACAGATTAATGGAAATGGGTTGGATTAGGATACAAGAGCCAGCTAGCAATATGCCTGAGATATAGGCCAAACAGGATGTAATTAATATAAATGCCTGAGTCAGTTTTGGGGGGCAGGAAGGTCTGGACTGCAGGGCTAGGCAGTCTGGGACTACAGGTCTGTGGGTCTGGACCCCTGCTAGATGGGCCAGAAAATTTATTTTACAGATGGTATCCCAACATGGGCCAAACACCCACATAAAGCCTGAAAAAGTTTTAAAAGAGTTCTAGAGCACAGAAACAGAGCCAAAGGTGGCTTCTGAATTGTGTCTCTGAAGTGGGTCATAGTATAGAGACACTGTAGTATTCAGGCTTGAGTTACAATATGGCAGTCCCCGGCAGGCAGCTTACGCTAGACCAAGGTCAATTCCAGAAGTCTCACAGAAGACTTGATATAAGCAAAAAGCTGCATATAATTGATTTAAGGTTTCACAATATTTAATATTGCTTTCTAGAATTGGGAAGGTGAGCATGGCTCTGGTACCTCTGCCATGTTGAAAAGCTGGTGAGCAGAGCAGAGCAGAGTCAGCAGCCAAAACAATGTTTCATAGTCTAGCATTTTAAAAGCTCTTCTGGATGTGCAATAAAACAAATTCAGGTGGAGAAAACCTCTAAATGGGTTACAATGTGTGTAAAATGTACATAGGCTTTAAAGAAAAAAGAAAGAGGTATAAAGTCCCTAAAAAGAGAACTAGAGTAATAAAAATATAATAAGCCATGTAAAGATGGTAAATACAAAGAGTCTGGATTGTGGTTATTATGTTTTCTTTTAAGTTTTTAACTGTCAATGAACTATCTGAAGAAAGGTGATTGATTGAAAAGGCTGCTAAGTTAAACAAACACATACATTTTAAAGGTACATTGGCTTTGAAATTTTTGTCTAAGGATATGTTGGTTTGATCTTTGATGGTAAGATATGGTCATATCAGCTTCAATTGCTGACTAAGATAATCCAGCCTTAGGATCCTTGTAAAATTGCCAGCACCCTCAATCAGCAGGAAGTAGTAATTGAAAACTATGCCCAAATGCCCAAAATATTGTTTATAAATGTTTGATTTTATTATAAATGGTTAATGGACATAGTCAATCACTTTCTAAGAAAAAAAGGTGGATATGGTATAAGAATGATTTAAAAAATAGATTACTGAATTTACTCTAATCCAAAAATCAGTTGAAAGTGTCAAAATATTTTAAATTGGTATGGATTTTCAGTTTATTGATACAAATTTAAGGTCAATTTTGTTATGATATATGTATTTTTTTACTCTTGTTTATGCTATGATGTTTATGTAATTAATTTAAAATTGTAATGTATAATTAATAATAAATGCAGATTAAAAGTCATCTGTGATAACCAAATTTATAGTCATATTTGTTAGATTTTTTAGGTATGCGAAGATATATTTCAATTAGATAGGTATTTTTTAAACACTTCAAAGATTTACAGAATATGGCACTTAAAATAGTTAAAACTTTTCTGGACAGTGAGATAGGTCTGCTCCTGGCAGCACCAATCTACTTCTAGAGAATTATGGGCATTGGTGAAACTCCATATGAAGTTTACTTTCTTTGTGGCAATGGTTACCCACTGGACAAGAAACTGTTCTTATACTGACTGCTTGACAGTATGTTGTATAAAGTGGACATGCAGGACTCATAGCAAAGTGACCTCTGAACTTTGGCAGAGCAAGCCGAGATGGTCCTTCAGTTTCCTGCTTTGCAGAGAAAACAACCAGATATTCTTCAGGACACAAGGAGAAGCAACTGATGAACTATATCAGAATGGATAGAACAGTCTTTCAGATTTCCTGCTTCACTGAAATATATGCCAGAGACTCTGGGCCTGTAGGCTGAAGGTGGATGCCCCGACATTACAGAGGAACTTTGGGTGACTGTCCAGGCAGACAGGTGTCATTTTTGTCCTTTCTAGCTTTTGGAAGTTGCTTGAATTTCCTATTTACTTGGGAAATATTATATCCTTCTGTGGTCTTTGATGTAGTTGGAGATTAGATAGTTACTTAGTTATTTTGAAAGGTATATTAGATATGAAACTTTAGAATCACAAGGATAAAGTAGATGATAGAATAATTTATTTAATTTTGATAAGTACAAATAGACTAGATAATATTTTAACTATAATTCTTGCTTGATAACTGTTATGTGTACTTTTCTATATTAAAATTGAAACCTTCCATTTGATTAGATAGAAAAGGGGAAGTGATGTGAGATGTCTTTATGCTGTGAATAAAGGACTGTTTTGGCCTATGTAAAGCATCTTAGAAGTAGGCAGAAACATTGAAGCATAGATAGGGGTAAGAGGGTGGAGTCAGAGAGACACAAGATCTAGCCACCAAAGAAGCAGCACGTAAGGAAACAAAGATGAGCCACAAGCCATGTGACAGGACAGAGCAATGGAAATGGGTTGATTTAAGATACAGGAGCTAGCTAACAATGTGCCTGAGATGTAGGTCAAGCAGGATGTAATTAATATAAGTATCTGAGTCATTTTGGGGGGAAAGCAGCTGCAAGAAGGTCCAGAATGTGGGTCTAGGCAGTCTGGGACTGCAGGTCTGTGGGTCTGTACACTCACCCAACAGGCCAGAAACCTCATGTTACAGTTACTCCAAGATATTTAATGTTATTTACAAAGTTGGGGCATCCATCTTCAGTCTACAGACCCAGAGTCTCTTTTCACTTCAGTGAAGCAGGAAATCTGCTCTGCCCATTCTTCCTGTTCTGTCAAAGTTCAGAGGTCATGTTCCTAAGGAACCTGCATGTCCAGTTTAAACAGAATACTGTCAAGCAGGCAATACAAGAACAGGATCTCGTCCAGTGGCTAACTAACCATTGCCACTAAGAAAGTAGGCTCCATATGGAGTTTCTTTGCTGCCCATTTTTCTCTTGAAGTAGATTGGTGCTGCCAGGAGCAGACCTGTCTCACTTTCCAGAAAAGTCTAAGTTCTTGAAATATTTTAAATGCCATATTCTAGGGATCTCTGAAGTGATGGAAGAAGAGCCTGTTCATATATAATATATTTGTTTGATCTTGAAAACATATTTAAAGCCTTTTAAAAGAAGACTCAGTAATCTATTCTTATAACCTATATGTCTGTAACCACTTTTTCTTTCTATCTTGAATCTAATCTCTCTTGTTTAACTTTTTTCTAACCATAATTATTAACAATTTTTAACCTAAGCAATGACAATCATCCATAATCCACTGAAGGACCAAAAACCATCCACCCCACCTCTTTGGAATGGGGGTGCTGTGGTCTTATATTTACTTCCTGCTGTCTGGGGGTGATGGCATCTTAAGGGGATCCTGAAAAGAAAAGTTTTGTTAATTGTCAAGTCCTGAAATGGGTAGCTGTATCATTTGCTGTCCAATCTCTGCATAACAGGAAAGTGCATTGCTTGTCTCAAGTCCTGGCTATAGTAGTCTGTAAAACTGGTTCATCTCAGTGAGCTGCCTCGAAATTGTCCTGAGCAGTTTGTAGTCCAAATCAGATCTTTGGCGGGTGTTTGTCAGCCTAGTGGCTTTGTCGGAGTCCATTGAAATCATTGTTGTGGGGCCCCATCTTCCTTTTGAATATTTCAAGTTTGCAATTAGACCTTGTCCTGGATCACTGCAGAAAACTGATAAGAGACTAAAACCCAACACAATGTACAGGAAGCTAAATATTTAAGTATTTATTCAGCATAGGATTAGTAACAATAGAGTAGTCCACGTTTTTTGTTATTCTTCTGTCCCATATAAGGTGGCTCTTCTGATATGATACAGAGATTTTGTATTTTCCTTTAACAAGTATGCTTGAGTTTAGAGAAGGAGAGAGCCACACTCCAACTCTAGAGCCAGCTTTAAATTATAATTAAACTGGGACTTTAACTAATAAAAAAAAAGAGAGGTTAAGCAATGAGATTTTACCCTATGAAGTATACTGGTACAAATCAGTCTGATATTCTTTTGATTGTAACATTTTCTGGATAGCCTCCCTTTTGCTTTAGACATCTAGATGTCCAAGGTCTTTTCACTTCTTGAAGATGGGTATTCCCAGTTTTCTGTAAAGATAAAAACAGAAACCTGCTCCCACCCTTTGTTTTTCCTTACAATTTAAAGAATTGTAATATGGGTGGATGAGACAGCAATCCTTATTTTCATGAAATTTCTCTGGTTCAAATTGAATCTTTATTAATTTTGATGGTATTCATAATTTTTTTTCACCTGTGGAAACAAAAGCAAAACCCTTTCCCCAACGCAGCACATATCCTGGCTTCCATTGAGAGGTTATTACATCTTTGAAGTAGACAGGCTGATTTAGTTCAGAAGTTTTTTTTCTATAGTCTAATGCCTTTCAGCAGCTATTGTTCCTTTCTCATTAGCATTGAAAAAATTCAAAGTTAACAAAGCACTATGTACTCTATCTCTAGGGGTCTTTGTTATTTCTTTCTGTTTATTTAGCATATCCTTTAGTTTGATTTCCTCTCTCCATGACTGCTTGCCTTGTAGCATTGTGTGGTACTCCTGCAATATGCTTTATATTATAATAATAAAAAAATTGTTTCATTTTACTAAAGACATATGCTGGAGCATTGTTAGTCTTATTTTGTACAAGTATTCTCATGATGGCCATAACTTCTAGCAAATGTGTGATTACAGAAACAACCTTTTCTGAACTCAAAGCAGTTGCCCATTGAAATGCGGAAAACATACCAATTGTATGATGGGCATATCTTGATTTTCCAAATTCTGTAAAATGAAATACATCCATCTGCCAGATTTCATTTCTATGTATAGCTTTAGGATTACTTCCTGCTGGCAATGGAGTTTGGTTATAGAAAGAACAGGTGGGACACCTTTTTACAATTTCTTTGGTTTGTTGCCAAGTGATAAAGAAATCTTTTTTTAATCCTTTGCTATTGAAGTGATGCTTTTTATGAAATTCTGAGGCCTCTAGTACATTTCCTATTAATAATTAATCAATTTTATCATTACCTTGTGCTAAATGACCTGGCAGACCTGTATGGGATTGAATGTGCATTATATGGAAGGGATGATTTCTAGTCCTGTAGTAGTGGGGCTTCTAGGTCCCCGGCAGCCAGAGGCCCAGACCCACAGACCTGCCACCCAAGACCCCTTAGCTGCCCACTGCCCACCGCTCAGGCCCCCAGAAATGACTCAGACGCTTATATTAACTTCATGCTGTTTGGCCTATGGCTCAGGCACATTGCTAGCTAGCTCTTACATCTTAAATCAACCCATTTCTATTAATCTGTCTGCCATGTGGCCCGTGTCTCACCTGTGCACCTACATGTTGCTCCTTGGGAGGCTTCAGCTGGATCTGTTTCTGACTCCACCCTTCCTTTCATACCTATTCTGATTCCTCCTCCTACTTCTTCTATGGTGCCTGTCATGGCCCAAAATAGCTCCTTTATTTAAAGATTGAGATTCACACCATACATAAACGTACTCCCACATCATAGTCCTGATTATTTCTTGTAACAGAATAAATAATGAAGTTAATTCTGATTTATCATTAATAAAATCAACCATTTCAATGTGTAGAACAACTCTTTCTGCATATTGAGTTTGGTAAAATCTGTTAATACCATCACAATAGCATATAATTCTGACTTTTGAACAGAATTATAAGGGCTTTGAGCCACTTTATTTATAAGTTCTGATTCATAACCTGCCTTTTCTGATTTGTTGGCATCAGTATAAAATGTAGGAATTCCAGAAATTGGTTTATCTTGCACAATACGAGGAAGAGTTCAATTAGTTTTCTTTAGAAATTCAATTCTTTTGCTTTGAGGATATTTGTTGTTAATATCTCCCCCAAAATTACTACAGGCTCTTTGCCAAGGTTCACTTTCTACCCATCATTGGTCAATTTCATCATTAGTTAAAGGTACAACAATTTCTGCTGGGTTCATTCCTATCAATTGACAAAGTCCTAATTTTCCACATATATCTTTAATTTCTTACTCAGTTTATGTGAAAGAAATATCCATTCCAATATAACATTTTCCATTTTCATTAAATTTCCTGTAGGAGGATGCTTAGGGGGCAAGATAACTAGAATGCAATTAAGATCTGGATTCACATGATCCACATATGCCTCCTGTAATTTCTTTTTCATCAAAGCCAATTCTTTCTCAGCTTGAGGTGACAACTCTCTTGGACTATTTAAGTCTTTGTCACCATTTAAGGTTTTGAACAAATTATCCAGTTCATAATTTTTAATTCTAATAGTGGATTGTAAATTGGCAATGTCTCCTAGTGGTCTTTGAAAATCATTAAGTATCTTTAATCTATCTCTCCTGATCTGTACCTTTTGGGGTCTGATTTTTTTGTTGGCCTATTTTGTAGCCTAAATAATTAATGTAATCCTATCTTTGTGCTTTTTTCTGGGGGCAATTTGTAATCCCTAAGCAGGCAATTTTTTTTTTCACTTCTTCAAAAATTTTTTCTAAGGTATCAATATTTGAATCATTCAACAAGATGTCGTCCATTTGTTACATATTTGTTCTACTGGCTTTTGTACAAAATACTGGCACACAGTAGGACTATTTGGCCTTCCTTGAGGGAATTCCCTCCACAGGCTGAGAATTATTATAAGTGAACACTGTAAAGGCCAATTTTTTTTATCTTTTTCTTGTAAAGGTATTGTAAAGAAACAGTCTTTTAAATCAATAACTATAATAGGTCATTCTTTAGGTAACAGAGAAGGGAAAGGAATCACAGACTGTAGAGAGCCCATTGGCTGGATTACCTTGTTTATCGCCCTTAAATCTGTTACCATTCTCCACTTTCCAGATTTCTTTTTAATAACAAATACAGGAGAATTCCAAGGGCTGGTTGGTCCTTCTATATGCTGAGCATTTAACTGCTTCTGTACCAGCTGCTCTAAGGCCTGCAATTTCTCTATTGTTAGAGGCCATTGATGAACCCATATAGGCTTCTCTGTTAGCCATTTTAGAGGTAGTGTTGTGGGTGTTTTTAAAAGATCAGCAGCTGTTTTGCCTTGTTTCTCTATAACCTGAATGGTCTGTGACTGTTTCTTATAATACCTTCTAATGTTTCTTCCAGAATCATGTGCTAGTTTATGGCTTATTTCTGTGTTTGGAGGAATATTAATCTGTGAGTTCCGTTGTTGTAGTAAATCTCTTCCCCATAAATTTATAGCAATGTCAGCCACATACAGCTTTAATATTCCTTTCTGTCCTTCTGATTCTATACACTAGAGCCATCTTGCACTTTTTTTTTACCTGGGATATCAACCCAATACCCCAAAACTGAATATTTACCTCCTGAAGGGGCCAACTTGAATGCCATGACTCTGGTGAAATTATTGATATGTCTGCCCCTGTGTCCAATAAGCCTTCAATAATGACATCATTTATTTGTACTTTTAATTTTGGCTTTTGTTCATGAATAGAAGCTTGTCAGAATATTTGCTTTATAATTTTTCCTGAATTTTTTTTCTTTTTCTATAGATTTTCTATCATTCAGTATAGTATGTCTTTTTAAAATAGGTTTTAATTTTTTTTAATTGTTCTGGGAAGTTGTTTCCTCCACAATGGCAGGGTAAAACTGGATTGGATTTGATATGGGGGCTTTTGAAATCCCCCTTAGGGCATTTCCTGAGGGAAGAAAGTTACCTGATATGCAGCTATTATAAAGGATGATTCTTCCCTGAGTTTTTCAACTCTTTCAAAAAACAGTTGTTCCATGCAACATATTCTGATACTGTTTCCCCTCCCTCTTCTCCTCACAGATCTTCCCCACCTTCCCACCCTTTCAGCTCCTCTTCTTCTTTCCCTTAAGAAAACAAGCTGGTTGTCATGACACAAGCCAGAAAGATTTTCAGATAGGGGGAGGCAAAAGTATTATAAGTTCAAGCATAGCCTCGCTACACATTTGTGGACTGGAGAGATGGCACAGTGGTTGTTCCAAAGTGCTGTTCCAAAGGGCCAAGTTTCAATTCCCAGCATTCTTGGGCAGCAGCTCACAACTATCTGTAACACATATATGGCACACACACACACACACACACATACACACACACACACACACACACACACACACACACACACACACACACATATATACAAGCAAAATACCAATACATAACAAATAAAATTTAAAGAATAAAAAGCAGTCAAGTAAAAATGTATATGAACAAGGATATAACAAAACAACTAGCAAGACAAAAACTAAGAAGATTATGAGAAATGCATAAACACAGACACCCCCAACACACGTACCCACACACAAGTAAACCTATAAAAACTCAAAATCAGATACCATTTTAGACAAGCAAAAGACCAGTTAAAGGAAAACAGCACAACACAAAACAAACAAAAAACAAAATGCTAATACAAAATAAAACAATATGGATCAAACAATCTTTAAAATGCCTTTAATTTTACTTTGTGTTGTGCATCTACCACTGGGTATGAGGCCTGCTTTAAAACATAGTTTGTAAAAACTGTGAGACCCCTTGTAAATATACTTTTTTTTCTTTAAAAGCAATTGTTAATTGGAGATAGCTTCTTGGTTGGAGATGAGAGCTCATGTTAATTTCCCCATATCAGAACTGGGACCTCATCTGGTTTGGAGTGTACAGGCTGTAGGCATGCTGCCAGGGTCTCTGTGAGTTCATATGTACATCAGTTCTGTTAGGTCTGGGAGATACTTGGAAGACATTGTTTCCTTGGTATCTTTTCTCTCTCTCTGCCTGCCTGCCTATGGATTGGTATATAAGCTCTTAGCCTCATGTTTGCCTGCTGCTACCATGCTTCTTGCCACAATTATAATGGAGTAAATCTCTGAAACTCTATTCCAATGTCTTCTTCTATAAGAATTACTTTAGTCATGGTGTTCTTCATATAAATATAACAGCAACTAAGACAAACACCTAGGTTCCATTATCAGCACAGCCTAAAAATTATTTGAGGAGGAAAAAAAAACACAGATCTAATTTAAAGCAGATTTTTTTTTAAAGACTCAATCCAACTATTCATAATACACTTTCAATAAAAAGAGGCTTAAGTCTGAAGAATGTTAGTTCCCTTTGTTAAGAGAGTGGTAATCTGAAACTCCTTGAAGCTCTAAATTTTTATGCATCGAAGAACTAGCTTTCTTAAAGCTACTTTATACAGCTGACTCATTCAATGCTGGCTTTTGCAAAGTGGAAACCGACATCTTTGGATCTTCTAACCTAGAAAGTATCTTCACCAAGCTGCAATTGCTTCCTGTATAATACACCCTGTGCATCTGTGTCTTCCAGGCATTTTATCTACCTACTATGACACAAGCCATTGGTATCCATGGCCGGAGGAACCAACAAAGCAAGGGCTTTGCAAGGACTCCCTTTGTGGAAAAAGTAGTTGTCTTTAGATAACATGAGGATATAAGAGAAGCAGGAGAAATGGCTTTCAAATAACCTCATTACCTATCCATTTGCATATTTTTACATGCCCTTAAGTGTCAATAAATGTCAAAGACAACCAGTTCCAAAGAGTTGCCATATTTATTGCTGGTCCCCTTCCATTGGTTGTGATCTCTGCCACATTGATATATCTTTCCCACTGTTGAAATTCTCTTCAAGCCTTGCTTAGAGCTTCTTAAAAAAGTCTTTGTGATGATATTCCCACTAATTTGGTCCTTGTCAGAAATGTTTGATGCCTGCTCTGTCTACCATAAAAGTTGTTCTGCAGAGGCCTCCATATGACCTTAGATAGTGAGTATGTGTGCATGCCGTGGCCCACTGATTCATAAGCATATGAGGACAGGGACTTTTAAAGTAACTAAAGTGGTCTTAGTTAATGTTTATCTCATTGACAAATCCCCATGTGCATATATTTTATCAGTTCCCCTGTGTGCCTTTCATTATGGTACATTCTCTTGCTTGGCACTCTGTTCTTTCCTTTATGTAAGCTAGTAGAGGAGATGAATTTCATCTCTTTATTGTTTATATTGCACCATACCTATAAGCTGCTGAGAAGTTCCATGAAATTATAAGCCAAATGGTATAGAATGTATGAGCTTCTAAGAGGTCTGGAGATCAGCCCAGCCTGTGCCAGTGTAAACTGGCGATAACTAGTGCCTTAAAACATATGTCTAAGCACATATGCATTAGACAAGGTCTGCTTAGGACCTTGAAGGGGGCAGAGTCCAGATATAGTATTCCTAAGCCAGTGAGAGACCAGAGATCACCAGATACAAACAAATCAAAGCCCTTTCCCATGGCTGGGGGAGGACCTGGGAAAAATATTTAAGGCTTTCCCCTCCATAATAAAATCAAACTTGCTTGCTTCAACCTGTTCCTGGAGGCTGAGTCATTTCTTCTAAGCCATCATGGACCCCTCTCCCCAAGGAAAAAGGCAGAACCCTTAGCATAGAGGCAACCCTGATTCCTGATTCCAATCCAGGCCCCCAAACAAAATGATGTGAATACAATATTTTTTAGTAAAGGGTGCTTAAGAGCTCACAGAAATTAATAACCACTGAACTAAAGAATCTCACAGTGAGTCTGTTTAGGGGATAAGAACACTCATTTACTCATCTCACTAGTTTTAAGATTTAAATGATTCAGTATTTATTGTTCTTATAATGGTGTTCATAGACACAACAACATCTCACAGCTCCTTCTTGACTTGCTGGCAAATCTATAGCCTCTTCACTATTTAATACCCAATCTGGGAGATGGGTTGAGGTAAGAATGAGACATAGGAACCAGTGAGGAGAGGTTCAACATTAGCAGCTCTAGTGAGAACTGTAGGGGAGGGATGGTTGAAATGATCAACCCAAATAAACATCAAAATTAGTGAATATTAGTTAGCCATGACCATGCGATCTCCTGTGACTATCGAAAATTTAACATCGTATAGACACTTAAACCACTTATTTTATCTAAAAGAACAGGGTCAAATTCATAAAGACAGTGAACACTAGGAGTTGTGCTATGCTGTGGAATTATTGTACACTGTAAATATTTGTCATTATGAATATTGGCTTAATAAAATGCTGACTGGTCAAGTAGCTAGACAGGAAGTTGAGGTGGGGCAATTAGACTAGGACAGTGCTGGAAAGTGGAAGAGCAGAGCAACAGGTAACAGCCGGATGCAGAGGAAGTGCAATAGAATGCTGCTCTGAGAAAAGGTAGCAAGCTATGGGGCTAAACATAATAGAAATACGGTTAACTTAAAGTATAAGAGTTAGCAAGTAATAAGCCTGTAATTAAGAGCAATCAGCTTGTAATTAAGGTAAGGCTTTTTGTGATTATTTAGGTCTGTAGGTCTGGACCAATGGACTAGGTAGGGCCAGAAACTTCATACTACAGTGCTAAGGCACCCTTACCTAGGTTCAGAAAGAATTCAAATGGTAGAAAGTAGGAGACTTTCATCTTTCTAGACCATGCTCACTCCAAGCACACCACTTCTCCAGTGGAAGGGCATGCTGAGGTCTCTGTGAAATTTCAGTGTGTTTGGAAGGAGTAGGTAAGTTAGGTGTGAGGTTTGAAGGACTTTCTGGGACTGTCACACAGTACCCTCCTCTTCCCTACCCTGAGATGGAAGTGTTTGGTCTGTAGTAATGTAGGTGATGTGGTTATTAGAAGAGGCTCCTTTCCCACACCATTGTCCTACTGCTCTCTTCAGACATACACATCCTAACCCTGCAGCTTCCCCAGTGACATTTGTCTTCACTATCTGGCCCCACCTGCCTTGACCCTTTCATGTTTGTGTTCCTGGTTTAAGACAGAAAGTGGACATACTGAGAACAGAGTGCTAGCGTTTCTGTGTTGTTTTTCCCTGGGAGGGAGAAGTATTTTGACAGGAACATTCTTCCATTTGTCTCACTTTTGCTGATAAACGAGTAACAAAATTCTGCTACTTTCCCCTTGATGTAGTCAGAGAAAACAGCCCTGGGAGCTTTCCCAGAAAGTGTTGGTGTCTGGAGGAGAGAAGAGTGGGTTAAGTGCTGGAGAATGGAGAAGGGTCACTGAACAATAGAACTATATTTTCTCTTAACCCTCTGCCAACATGGAAAGCACCAGCAACCTTGGCTCATGAATGAAGTACTTAATACCATCCATATCATGGTGCTACAGGGGTATGTAGGACTTTTAGGGCCTTTTTAATGTTCTTAACATTTGCTCAGCCAGGAAAAAAAAAAAAAAAAAAAACAATAGAGAAGCTGAGGAACATACACGTACGTATACAGTTATTTCATATGGTAGCACTCTGTCAGCAGAATAAGATCTGGTGTAGTTGAATACCTGGCCCAAAGGCACAGCTAACACAGAGATACCAGGCATATTTTGGATGTGTTTTCTCTACCCCAAGTGTTATTCACATGTTATCCATGTGCCTCTGCTTTGGGCTCTCTTTGTTTTTACCTCCACATTCCAAGAACCCAAGAGTAAGAATATTTCTAGTGAGAGAATAAGAATTCTGCATGTTCCTGGCTCTCCATGGTTAAAAGAGAATTCCCGTCTGTGGCATGGGTAGGTGTCAAACCAGAGAGCTGCCTGCCTGAGACTCACTTCCAGCCAGGATTCATGGAGAGCAGCTGGACTGACAGTCTCTGTGGGGTCAGTGAGCCAGTCTGGATGCTTATCCCATGGATACTGAAACCTTCTGCTTTAAAGTCTCTCCCTCAAGGCTATCTGTCCCAGTTTTTGCCAACAGTCATTGGGTCAAGGTCAGCCAAGGCAGAAAGCCAAATTCAGAGAGCTAATATTGGAGAGCTGGCCCCATCACCAGCTCAGTTGTGAGTCAGAGGGAGACTAAGGGGCAGATGCTTAAAGAGTCCAAGTCTCAGAAATATCTAGCAAATGGCCCTAGTCCCCAGGAGGTTGTTGGAAAGGCCTCTGAGTTTGACAGAACAGAATCCTAGCAGAATCATTTGGATAAGTCCTGTGGCTTTCAGCCACGAGGCAATATTTAGCAGCTAACAATGGCTTTCCTGATCCAGAGACAGGCAAGGGACCCTGCCACCACTCTGCCCCTCTGGAAAAGTCACTCCATACCAAGCTGCAAGGTATGGAGAGTCCCAGTGGCAGGGAAGGAAGGACTCAAAGAAATCATGGTGTCTCCAGCTGGGAGGGATTCTGGCCTTCTGTTCTTTCAGAAGCAAGCCTAGAGCACAGCTGAGATCACACAAGAACCCCACCAAAGTCTGTGCATTAGGTAGTGGCAGCCCAGGATCCAGCCTAGGCCAGGGGAGAGTGGTCCTGGATGCCAGAGCTGCCCAAATGAACTATGCCCTCCCTGTTGTTAGAGGAGGAAAATAGAGGGTGAATGGGGGAAATCATAAACATCCCTGCCTTCTACCGATTGGAGACCAGTTCAATATCTTCTAACTCCTGCCAACTCATACACACACACACACACACACACACACACACACACACACACACACACACACAGTGTAAACCCCTTTCTTCATGAAGCTATGCCAAAATCTAAGTTGCTAATGATTCCTGATTTGCTTTCTCTTTATGGTCTGAGACTAGGTTATCTGTTCGAAAAGAATTTCTTGGGAACCATTTATGTATAAGGCCATTACAGATATACCTGCTTATAAAGCTAAAGGAGGCCCCAGGACTCAGAGTACATGCTGCAAGGGCATCAGCTGAGTTTAAATCCTAACTCTAGCTCTCTGTTTTCCCTGAACAGTTTACATCTGTAAACTGAAAACGCCAATGATGACCACATCATGAAGTGGACAGACTGATTAAATGGCATTCTTGAGTATAGCAACCGGCATGCAGCAATTACATAATCTGTAATGAAAGCTGTTTTCATCCTCTCAGGGGAAGTGACAAAGTAGCTCAACAGGAGGGAAGGTCTCGTGGGCAGTGGATGCAGCTTGGTAGTTGAGTACTTCTCTGACATATGCAGGGACCTGGGTGCCATCCACAACATCGTGTTGCACAAGTGTATTTCCAGATCTTCGAACAATAAGGCAGCAGGATTCCAAATTTGAGGTTAGCCTGGTCTACATAACAAAAGCCACAAAACAAAGCAAAACAATGACAAAATGAAACCAAGGAAAGGGAGTCCTGGGAACTGCTGCTTCACTGCAGAGCAGCACTGGGACCCTTAGGGTGGCAAGCAAGAAGCATTGTGCAGAACAGCAGCAGTAGAAGACACAGCTTACAGAAAATGCCATGGGACATGGCCTTGAAAGAGAAGAGGTAGGACACACTCAGTTCACCTGGACATGCAGGCCCCAGAAGAGGCCACTGTAGCAGCCTGCTTTGGCAAGGAATCATGCCGGTGTGCTAGAAGAATGAGGCTCAGAGTACAAGATCTGTGGGAGAGACTTTAATGGCCCCAGTACCTTCCCAGACCCACGAGCCTTGGAAGCCTCTTCCAGGAGCACAGGCTGTTGGTCTCTTTGGCATCTTTCTTGAGACATTCCCCAAAGCCCTACACCCAGAAGAACATGGTCACAGCTCCAGAGCTGCGACAGCACCTTCTCTGACGTGTTTATTGCATCTGAGGCTTTAGCTGAGCTGTCTATACAGAGACCTGTTTAAGAGTGTCTAGTCGTCACTTTGAGATGTAGTCAGAATCTTGTTGATGCTCCAAATCAAGTTTTGAACTGGAATAGAGAGGTAAGAGATGTCCAAAAGTGACAGGATGGCCACAAAAGCAATGAAAGCTGCAGGATGTGGCTGCCTACACTTGCTTCCTGTTGCTGCGACAAAATGTCAAGCAACTCAAACCAAACAGAGTCCACCACTGAGGATGCTAATTCAGGAACTCAAGGAGGAGGCCAGAGGCAGAAACTGAAGCAGAGACCACAGAGGAATACTGCTCACTCTCTTACTTTCATAGATTGCTCAGCTTGCTATCTTATATAATCCAGGACCACCTGCTTATGGGAAGTGCTACAAAAAAATACTCCACAATCTTGCCCATGTGATAGAGGCAATTCCTCAACTGATATTTCTTCTTTCCAACTGACTCTAGTTTGTGTCAGATTTGGAAAAAAAAGCATAATTTCTCTGTCCTAAAAGGAAATGCCTAGGGAGAAGGTTGAGAACAATACAGAATTCATTCTGTCCAAAGACAAAAGCGTTTTCCTTCTTTTCTTGAAGACTAGAGAAAAATGCCGGTGAAGAGCACAGAGAGGGATTCACAAGGTAGACCCCCATTCTCCCATATTTCTTGGGCATCTGCCTTAAGGTGTTGGGTGTTGTATGCGAACCCACAGTGCTAACTTCAACCTCATTGAGACTAGATTGGCAAGGGCATGATCAGTAAGGACAACCTTCACTTTACTTAACTGTGTGGCCTAACACATTTGCCAAATCCAAATGAGCTGGGGGCATCTTGTCTCGGACTGGGAAGCACGATACTGAGGCTGGAGAATGTCTATTGCTATCTCTAACTTTGAGTGTGTTCCCAGAATGGGAGCAAAAGGAGAAGATAATGGTGCTTTGCACAATCAGAAACTCATGGGGCAATTGCCTGCTGCCTGATAGCTTGGAGAAGAAAAAATTACAGAGAGAGGAGGTGGGTTTCTACACTGTTCCCTCCCAGACTCACAATCTCAATGTGTTCCTCTAAGGTAGAGAGATGGTGGCAGAGCCCACAATCTAATTCTGAACCTTTGCTGAGGCCTAGGCATGGTGAGCACTCCATAAATGTGTGCTGGATGAAAGGGTTGTCTGAGAATTTGTCTGTAAGTGGTTCTTAGGAATTTCTGTCCTTGCCATCTGCTTGTTCAGGACAGAAGAGGCTGTTATGCCACTTTCTAAATAAGAGCGTCCACTGTCCTCACTTTAACTGTGTCAGCCTCTGGCTTCTAAGCAACTCTCAAGAGGCTCAGCTGTGAGGACAAGCAGGCATACAGCAAACTGAAGGTGTAGGGTAAAGAGCCTGATGGATTTTTAAAGAAACATGAAGAAACATGAGAGGCCTATTGACTCAGCCTTGGGGAAAATGGACCAGGCTCTGGTCCTTAACTACATAACCCCATAACAATAGCACCAATAATCAGAGAAATCAATGAAGCCACATCACAGTGGCATCGCACCCCATCAGTAGCTGGAGAGCTGAACATTGTCAGTCTTAATTTGTAAGGAGAGAAACAGACTCAATGAACCCAGACCAGGCAACCCAGATTCTTCAGAGCCTTGATTTGGTGTCTATCTTGCTTTTGCTCCTGGTTAGAGAAGCAGCTGGTATGGGACTTAAGTGTATGGGACATGACCACAGGCAGAGTCCCTGGGTCACCACTTGGAGATTAGCTGAGTATGTTTGAAAGCTCTGAGTCCCTTGCTTTGCTGAGTCAAAGTATCTGAAAATAGGATTGAGAATGAATCCCTAGGGATCCTCTCTCTGCTAAAGTTGAAGTGTGGGCTGTTCCATGGAGTGTCATAGATCTTAGGTTATACATCTGACAATAGTTAAAAATCATTGCAGTTTTCTTCCAAAGGGGCTATTATGGTTTGAAAGAGAATGGTCCCAATAGGCTCATATGTTTGAATACTTGGTCTCCAGTTAGTGGAACTGTTTGGGAAGAACTAAGATATGTAGCCTTGCTGGAGGAGGTGTATCACTGAGGGTAGGCCTTGAGGTTTTAAAAGACTCACATCATTTGGACTCCTCTCTATTTCTCTCTCTCTGCCTCATGGTTATGTCTCGAGATGTGAGCTCTAAGCTTCTTCTCCAGCATTATGCTTGCTGCTGTCCTCACCTCCATGACAGTCATGGATTCTAGCTCTCTAAAATTATAAGTCCCAAATTTAACACATTCTTTTATAAATTATGTTGGTCATCATGTTTATCTTAGCAATAAAAGGCAACTGAGACAGAAATTTGTGCCATGAGTAGGATGTTGCAACCTTGCTGTATTGGAATGTGGAAGACTTGGGACTTCAATCTAGGAGAATGGCTGAACACTGTAAACAGGACTTAATGGACCATTCTAGTGGGAGTTTTGGAAAAGAATAGTGCTGAGGGCAATGTAGACAATGAAGGTTCAGCTTAAGAGGCTTCAAAAGGGAATGCTAGTAACAACTGGGATAGAAACTATTTGTGTGATATTTTGGAAATGTCTGTGTCTGCCTTTTGTCTGCGACCTAAGAAACTTTCTGAGGCAAAGTAGAAAAGTAATAAATAAGTTTCTTTGGTAGAGGAGATTTTAAGATGGCTTATTGTTGATTCTGTCCTGTAGTTATTAGTAATCACTCTTTGTGAAGATGTACAATAAAAAAGATGAAACAGGGGAGGGAAGCATACAAAAAAATTATAGTTTGGAATAGAAAGGAACACCAGGAGATTTAATGTTGGAGCTAAGGCTTGTGCTAAAAGATACGAGAAGTTTAAAGAAAAAAGACCTGATTAGAAATGGAATAAAGGGAGGAGGACCCTCCGGATAAATCCCCAACAAGTTAAACTTTCAAATAGTAAAAACGAAAAAGCCTGTACCTAAGAAGCAACCACAAGAGAAAGCTTACGCAAATGTAATTGAAGGAGGTGGCAGACTCCACTCCAAGTTGGTAGTCAAACTTAACGAAGTGGCTCTGTATGGTTCTTGCTTTAGAATCATGGAAGCTCCCCAAGTAAAGGGGTAGAATTTTGGGCAGTTAAGGAAAGCAGCTGAGGGCAGATGTGTAGTAGGAAAGTCCCTACATGGAGGCTTTGATAGCCCATTACATGAAGCTGTGAAGTGAAGCCTGGATTGGGTTATAGACCCCAAGATGTTGGAGATGACAGAGCCATGAGATAGCTAGCAAAGAAAGGTGCAGACAAAGAGTGAAGAGGGTGGTAGGCAGAAAAGCTCGAAGGGAAGAGCTGCCTAAGCCCTCATGCATCAGACATAGAACCACAGGATTTAGAGTATACTACTCTGGGTCTTGATCTTACTTTATCCAGTATCTCCTCCTCATGTCCCATCTCTGTATTTTGAAGTGGCAATGTATATTCTGTACCATTGCATGCTAGAAGTGTTTTATATGCCTTTTTATTTTCATTTTTAGCAGAGGTTATAATTAAAGACTCAAGGCCAAATGATTATGGGACTCTTAAAGTTGAACATAATGCATCTTACATTATGATATGGCCACATAGCTATGGCCTCTAGAGACTTGAATGTGATGGTTTGATGAGAATGGCCCTCATAGGCTCATAGATTTGAATGTTTGGTCCCCAGTTAGTAGAATTTTTTTAGGAAGAATTATGAAGTATGGCCTTGTTGAAGTAGGTTTATCCCTAGGGGGAAGCTTTGAGATTTCAACATTCACTCTCTCTCTCTCTCTCTCTCTCTCTCTCTCTCTCTCTCTCTCTCTCTCTCTCTCTCTCTCTCTGCCTCATAGTTATGTCTTATAACATGAGCTCTCAGCTACTGTGCTGGTGCTAAGCCTATCTGTTTGATGCTATACTACCTTCCACAAAGGCCATAGACTCTAACTCTCTTCAACTGTAAGCACCAAATTAAATGCTGTCTAAGTTGATACAGTGTTTTAACAGAGCGATAAACAGGTAACTGAGATAGGGGCTTTAAATAGGAGAAATTTTGTGACCCAGTGATCAGTTAAACTCAAGTCTATTAGTATACATTTTCTGAGACCTCCTTTTAAACAGATGTTATCTTAGTTGATAATCTTTTAGTTAACTCATAGCCTGGGACTGGGTAATTTCTAAAGAAAATAAGCTAATTTTCTCAAAATTTCAGCAGTGTAGTGTGGTGAAAATATCCTTTGGTCAGGCAGAATGGGAAGCTAGATGGGGCTGACTTTATAACAAAGCCACTTTCATGATGGCCTAATAATTCACTAATTCGTTCATCTATGAATAGATTAATCAATCCACGAGGGTTCTGCTTTCCCAAAGGTCCCATTTCTGAATACCATTAACAAATGATTATGTGGACTTTGCCATAGTGCAAAGTTTCCGTGCTTAACCACAAACAGGAAGGCCAGAAGACAAGGTCCTAAAGAATCTTTTGAAGCTTCAAAAATATTGCTTCTAACCTGGTCTGATTTTACTAAACAATTAATGGCAAGAGAATCTCTGACCTTGGACACTGAGCTTCTGGCTCAGTTGTGTGCAGATGGTAGAAATCCCTCTCAAACAGGTCTGTATAAAACTCTCTCTAAATCGGGTCTGAGTGGTAGATGCAGAAGATGATGAGTGTCAGAACAAGCCAGCTTCTTCCTGTCTTACTGTGGCAGTGTTGACTTCAATCCCAGGCTACTGGCAAGGTAGGCTGTAAGCAACAGAGCAATAATAGGCTACAAATTAAGTCTAAGACAGTGGTCTTTCCCAGAAGTCACCACTAGCATGTCTTAGGTGTCAGTCTGGAGTCTGCTCATTGGAAAACAAAGTCTAAGCAGTCCCTGGAGGAACCGAGTTCTTAGAGTCCTCCCTCCAGCTGGGGCCCCACGTTGAGGCCAGGGCTCTCTGTAAAATGTTGAGGAAGACAGATAACAAGAATAGGATTCTGCTCTAAAGGAATGTGTGGACAAAGCAGTTGGGAGACAAGATAAAAGTGTCAACTATATTTACCTTCCCAGGGCTGCCTTAGACAAGTGACAGTGGAATATGCTGTGGGATTATGTTCTGGTACATTGTAAATAATTATCCTGCCTACTGGTTTAATAAAATGTTGATTGGCCAGAAGGCAGACAGGAAGTGTGGGTGGGGCTACCAGACTTAGAAAACTCTGGGAAGAGAAAGAACAAGAGAGAGACACTGGTAGACACAGAGAAAAGAAGCTGAGATGCTGCTCTGAGAAAAGGTACAAAGCTACATCGCTAAATTGATGAATGGAAATGGGCTGAATTAAGATGAGAGAGTTAGCTAGCAATATACCTGAACTATAGGTCAATCAGCATAAAATTAATATAAGATTTGTGTGATTATTTGGGGCTAGGTGGTAGTGGGGTTGTGAGAGGGTCCAAACCTGTCCAGGCCAGAAACTTATTATTACAAGATTATGTCTAACAGCCAAGGTGAGGCAGGCAAGAATAGGAGATAGTTTAACTTGGAACTTTATTTGATTTAGGGTTTTACACACACACACACACACACACACACACACACACACACACACACACACCCCATACCTTCTCTCTCTCTCTTTCTCTGAATGGGGAAAATTTATCCAACTATCTGCTTTTAAAACTTTTTCTCTGCTGCCACCAAAATGAGTTATGTGTGCCTTTGTGACTTAGACTCAATGACTACTTTAAACATCTCAGTACTAAATTTTGGGAGCCTCATCTTCACTGACTAATAAATATCTGTATTAAAGAACTCAAGGACCTTGTACTTTCTGTAACATAAATTGAACTAATCAATCACATCCAGAGAAGAATAACTTCTTAATTGAAGCAAACACATGAAATATGTCATAGATTATTCCTACACCATTGCTTTCCCACATATTGAGGAGGAAGAACACACTTGAGGATCATGGCACTTTTGTAACTTATTTGATGGAGTATGTAACCTGCCAGGACTTTTGTGATAAGGATTATAATTATAAAATAAGCCACTGTTTTTAACTATAGGTCCAACTTCTTTGTAAGGCTCATTCAGGCAGTGACGAGACACAGGAGTCATTGTCTTTCACAGGAGTCAACTGGCAGGAGACCAAATTCTCCAACTAGAGAATAGTCAAAGCCAGCACATGTAAGAGGAGTGCCACAGCCAAAAAGAGGGCATAAACCGTGAGAGAACGTAGCCCAGTGAATTTTCACAAGATAAATGAACTTACCTAATTGGGCATGATGCCTTACACCTCTCAGGATGCTGAAGCAGAAGGATTTCCATGAGTTTGAGATCAGCCTGGTTAAGAAATTAGTGAGGTTCAGGCTAATTTGGATGGTGTGAGGGTCTCTTCCCCCCTCCCTCTCTCTTTTCCCTTCTTCCTCCTTCTTCCCCCCCCCCCCCCAGTCCCTCCATCAGTGGTCATTCCTGTGTAACACAACCCAAACTAGAAGACAGAATGTGGTCAATACCTGGGAACTCTCCTGCCTTCTGGGCACTGGCCACTCTCCACTTGCAAGAAGTTCATCACCATCCTTACTTGCATCAAAATAGAGGTGAATTTTACCCGGTTTTTTTTTTTTTTTTTAACTTTCTGTAAATTGAATAACATGATATAGGGTGTATGCTTTTATGGGTCAAGTGACTTTTTGTAGGGAGACATAAAGAAACGTTTCACCCATCCACCATAGATATGTCACTAGCAGTCTAAGAAAGGGTTCCATGAAAGTTAGCAAGTGAAACTGTGTGTATTAGAGTTCCTTATAGGAGTCTCCCCTAAACTTGTGAGGGGGATCTTCCAGGAGTTGAGTGGTCTAGGGTATAGTGCCCTCAGAATATAGAATTAACATTCTAATAAGGCACTCAAAGGGTTCCCTTGCTTCCTCTACCAAGCAGGGTATGGTGTGAGAAGAGGCTGAATTAGGAAGAGAACCCACCCCACCCTTAGTATTCTGGTTTAGCTCTTCCAGCATCCAGGACTGTAAGGAATGAGTTTCTAGAGTTTTACATTACGCCTGGCTGTGGCTAATTATCATAGAATCTCAAGCCATTTGATGCTAGTAGAGAAACTCAGAAAACAACTGCAGAGCCCCAGCACATAGCTCCCTGAGCTGTGTCTTCACCAGCAACTGGCATCAGGTTCCTGCTCATGTTGGCTATTCTGTAGAAAGACTGTAGTCCTTCCTGAAGCTGTGCTCCTGTGATAAAGTTGAATCCCTGGTCATTTCTGACTGTGTAGTTTCTCTGGAAGACTTTCTGTGTAGGTCTTTTATCTTTTTTGTTTTTAAATCAAACCACAAATGCTTTGAACATTTTAAAGACAGGGAGAGAGGGGAGAAGGGACGAAGGGAAGGAAGGAGAGAGAGAGAAGAGAGAGAGAGAGAGAGAGAGAGAGAGAGAGAGAGAGAGAGAGAGAGAGATTGAGAGAGAGAGCTTGTACTAACAGCATGCATATGGAGTTCAGAAGACAACTAGCAGGATTCAGTTTTATGGTTTCGCCATGGGGATCCCTGAGACTGAACTTAGGTTGTCAGGCTTGGTAGTAGGCATCAATACTTGCTGAGCCATCTCATAGGCTCCTAGATGTTTTATTAAATGAAGTTATAAGAGCAAACTACAATTTAAAATATTAAATGCAGCATAGATTTTAGTCAGCCTTGCTGCTCTTAGAAGCCAAATGTAGGGAAACACCCTACAATCTGCAGAGTTAATATTTTTAATTTTTCAGTATGGCAAATTTCAAGTAAAGTAAAAATTTTATTTATTTTTACAAAGTTGTTTTTCCTCTTGTATCTGCCAGTATATTTTGTAAATACAGACAGAATTATACCATTGAGAATGGAAGTTGCTGGAAAGAACCTCACCTGCCACTGAACCTTCTGCAACACTGGCTGGGAGGCTCTGGAATGTTGCCAGCTCAAAGCCTGATTAGCATTTATCCTGGGCTATTGCTGTTTTCCTTTATAGACATTCCTTGCTCACCTCTTTTTGCCTTATTATTCTATGACTAACAGGTAAAACCTTTGGAATGTATCAGTTTAGCATGATACTGACTTCCACCAACTGAAGACAGCATCTGAGACCCATAGCAGACATTCTCCTGCTTTACAATAAACACACACACACACACACACACACACACACACACACACACACACACACACACACACACACACACAGAGCTCCTGCAGTGAGCCACAAGCCCTAACTGCACCTAATTAGAATGACAGTGACCACTAGAACCATGTGTCCCACCTGCACAGAACTTTACCTGTATGGATCCGAGGAAGAAATGGGCAAATAGCAGTGTGAGAATGCACTCAACAACATAAAGAACAATATGGCACCTCCAGAAACTAGTGGCTCTTCAGCAATAAGACTTGAGCATCCCAACACAGACAAAGCATAACAAAAAAAATCTTTAAAATAACTTTATGAAGATGACAGAGATCCTTAAAGAAGAAATTTAAAAAAAAAAAAAATTCCTTAAGGAAAATGAGGAGAAGACCAACAAAAAATTGGAAGAAATAAACAAATCTCTTAAAGATAGCCAAGGGGGGGGGAGGAAAAAACAGGTGAAGAAAATAGTTCAACACTTGAAAAATTAAAATAGAGACAATGAAGAAAATACAAACAGAGGGAATTTTGGAAAAGGAGAATCTGAGTAAATGAACAGGAACTACAGAAGCAAGCATAACCAACAGAATACAAGAGATGGAAGAGAGAATTTCAGGCTTTGAGGCTATTGTAGAAGAAATTTAACCAATGAAATTTCATTGGTCAAAGAAAATGTTAAATCCAGCAACTTTTTAACATAAAACATCTAGGAAATATGGGACACCAAACCTAAGAATAATAAGGATAGAAGGAGAATAATTCTCACTCAAAGGCACAGGAAATAAACTCAACAAAATCATAAAAGAACTTTTCCAACCTAGAGAAGGACATGCCTATGATGGTACAAGAAGCTTAAAGAACATCAAATATACCGGACAAAAAAACGAACAAACAAACAAAACCAGTCCCCTCTCACATAATAATCAAAGCACTAAACATACAAAATAAAGAATATAAGTGTGCTGAAATATTGTATATTTAATAAAATAGTCTGGAATATCAGAAGACAGAGCCACCCACAGCTAAGCCATGAAGGTCATGGTGACTCATGTCTTTAATCCCTTAATCAGGAGGCAGAGATCCTCTGGTTCTCTGTGGGTGAAAGGCCAAACAGAGCCAGTCTGTGGTGGCACACACCTTTAATCCTAACACTAGAAAAGTTGATCCAGAAATTGAAATAGCTGGGCAGAGAAAGAAAGATAAGGCAGGAGAAGGCAGTTCTTCCTTTTGCTGACTCACTCAGTCAGTCTGAGGACTCCTGGAGATAGGTTGGGTGAGAATTTTTTAAATGGTTTATTCCATATCTCTCTAATATTTCAGCTTTCCCCCGATATCTGGCTCTGGGTTTTATTATATACTAAATAGAATTCATGTAATAATTGAGAGCAGCAAAAAGCCAAGTAGTGTATAAAGACAAACTATCAGAATTACATCTGACTTCCCAGTGGAAACTATGAAAGCCAGAAGGTCTTGGACAGATGTGCTGCAGACACTAAGAGACCACAGATGCCAGTCCAAACTAATACACCCAGCAAAGCTTTCAATTACCATAGACAGGGTAAACAAGATATTCCACGACAAAACCAGATTTAAACAATACATATCTAAAAATCCAGCCCCTACAGAAGGTACTAGAAGGTAAACTCCAACCTGCGAAACTTAGCTACACCCACAGAAACACAGGCCATAGATCACCTCAAACCAGCAAACCCCAAAGAAGGGAAACACACACACATAAGCACCATCACCACTAATCCCCAAAATAACAAGAATTAACAATCATTGGTTATTAATATCCATTAATATCAATGGACTCAATTCACCTATAAAAAGACACAGGTTAAAAAAATGGGTACAAAAACAGAAGCCATCCTTCTACTGGATACAAAAAGCACACCTCAACCTTAAATACAGACATTACCTCAGAGTAAAGGATTGGGAAAAGATTTTTCAATTGAATGGATCTAAGAAACAAGATTGTAGATATCCTAATGTCTAACAAAATAGACTTCAAACTAAAATTATCAAAAGAGATGAAGAAGAATATTTTATATTCATCACAGGAATAAATCCACCAAAATGAAGTCTCAAATCTCAACATATATACTCTGAAAACAAAGACATCTGTAAAAGAAACATTGCTAAAGCTTACATCATACACTAATAGTGAGGGACTTCAGCACCCCACTCTCACCACTGTATAGGTCTGGCCAGACAGAAACTTAACATAGAAATAAGGGAACTAACAGATTTTATGACTCAAATGGACCTAAAAGACAGATATAGAATATTTCACCCAAACACAGGAGAATATACCCTTCCCTCAGCACCTTATGGAACAAAATTTACCACATACTCAGTAACAAAGGAACTCTCAACAGATATATATATATATGTATATATATATATATATATAGATAGATAGATAGATAGATAGATAGATAGATAGATAGATAGATAGATAGAAGCAATCCCTGTGCCTTATCAGTTCACCATGGCTTAAAGTTAGAATTCAGTAAAATACAAATAGCAAAAAGCCTACAAACTTATGGAAATGGAACAATGGTCATATGAATCATCATCACTGTGTCAAGGAATAAATAAAAAAAATAAAGACTTCCTAGAATTCAATAAAAATAAATGCCCAACATACCCAGACTTATGGGATACCATAAAAGCGATGCTAAAAGTTCATAGCACTAGGTGCCTACATAAAGAAAGTGGAGAAATCTCTCACTAGTGATGTAACAACATACTTGAAAGCTCTAGAACAACAGCAACAACAAAATCAAACACACCTAGGAGAAATAGATGCCAGAAGATAATCAAATTGAGGGCTGAACACTCCTGGAGTTCAATGGAAGAAAGAAAGAACCGACTAGTAAAGCAAGAGCGAATCAAGATCACAGTGGAGAAAACCACAGGGACAGTTGACCCGAACTAGTGGGAGCTTATGGACTCTGTTCCAGCAGCTGGAGAGTCTGCATGGATCTTAAGTAGGCCCTCTGAATGAGAGATATTGATCACGTTGTTAATGGGCTCCTTGCTACAGCACCAGGAATTATCCTGGATACATGAACTGGCTGTTTAGAGCTCACTCCTTGTGATGTGATGCCTTGCTCAGCCTTGATAAAGGGAGGAAGGGAGAGAGTCATGCCTCAACTCGGTTTGTTAGCCTGTGTTGACTACTCAAGTGAGGCCTTAGCCCCTTTGAGGAGTGTGTGGGAGGTGGGGTTAGAGGAAGGGAGGGGAGAGGGAAATAGGAGAAGGGTAGGAAGGAGGAACATTGGAGGATTTGTAAAAGGAATTTTATTAATAATTAAATTGTTTTAAAAGTGAAAAAATAATGGCTGAAATCAATAAAATAGAAACAAAGAGAAAAATTCAAGAAATCAATGAAGCAAAGAGCTGGTTCTTTGAGAAAATAAACAAAAGAGACAAACCCTTATCCAAACTAACCAAAAGGCAGAGAGAAGAGCTAACTGTGGATTCATAAAAAGAGTTTGGCAATGTTTCTTCTTTGTCTATTGTGTGGAACAATTTGAGGAGTATTGGCATTAGCTCTTCTTTCAAATTCTGGTATAATTCTGCACTGAAACCATCTGGATTGGGAGACTTTTGATGACTGCTTCTATTTACGTAGGGGTTATAAGTATATTGAAGTGATTTATCTGGTCTTGATTTAATTTTGGTATGTAATACCCATCCAAAAACTTGTTTATTTCTTTTACATTTTCCAATTTTGTGAAGTACAATGGAAAAATGAAAGCATTTTCAATAAGTGGTACTGGCATAACTGGATGTCAACATATACAAGATTGCAAATAAATCTATATTTATTGCCCTGAACAAAACTTAAATCCAAGTGGATTAAAGACATCAACACAAAACCAATTACATGGAACCTGATAGACAAGAAAGCAGAAAGTAGCCTTGAATTCATTGGCACAAGAGATCACTTTCTAAATATAACACCAGTAACATGGAAACTGAAAACAACAGTTAATAAATAGGACCTCCTGAAACTGATAAGTTTCTGTAAAGCAAGGAACACAGTCAATAAGACAAAACATCAGCATACATAATGGGAAAAGATCTTTACCAACTCCACATCTGACAGAGGACTGAGCTCCAAAATATATAAAGAACTCAAGAAACTAGACAAAATCCCAAATAATCCAATTAAAAAATGGGGTACAGATTCAAACAGAATTCTCAGCAGAAGAATCTTAAATGGCCAAGACATTTAAAAATGTGCTCAACATCCTTAGCCACCAGGGAAATACAAATCAAAATGACTTTTAGATATCATCTTACACCTGTTAGAATGGCAGAGATCAAAAACACAGATGACAGTTTATGCTGGAGGGAATGTAAAGAGAACACTTTTCCACTGCTGGTGGGAGTGCAATCCTGTACAGCCACTCTGGAAATCAATATGGCAGTTTCTCAGAAAAATGGGAATCAGCCTATTTCATGATCCAGCAATACCACTCATGGTCATATACCCAAAAGTTGCTTAAACACACCATGAAGACACTTGCTTAACTATGTTCATAGCAGCATTATTTGTCATAACTAGAACCTGTAAACAACCTAGATGCCCCTTAACTGAAGAATGGATTAAAAAGAAAAAAGTGGTACATTTACATGATAGAGTATTACTCAATGGTAAAAAAAAAAAAAAAAAAAAAAAAAAACAAAAAACCCAATGACATCATGAAATTTGCAAGCAAATGAACAAAACTATAAAATATCATCCTGAGTGGGGTAACCCAGAAAGACAAACATAGTATATACTCACTTAAAATGGATATTAGACGCACAGCAAAGGATAACCAGGCTATCCCACAATCCCAGAGAAGCTAGGTAAAAAGGAGGACCCTAAGAAGGGCAGGCATGGAGCACATCAGGAAGGGAAATGGTGAAGGTGGCCTGGGTAAACTGGGAGGGAAGAGTAGAGGGGAGAGGATGGGGTGGGAACATGAGGGTTCCAGATCACTGAGTTGGGGGAGGGACAGACAGGGAGAACAATGAAAGAGATATCTTAACAGAGTCAGTCATGGGGTTAGGGAGAAACCTGGGGCTATGGAAATCCCCAGGAACCCCCAAGGATGTTGCCCGATAAGACTCTTAGCAATGGTTGAGAGGATGCCCCAACTAGCCTTCCATTGTAGTCAGGTTAATGACTACCCTAGTTGAAATCATAGAACCCACATTCAATGATGGATGGAATTAGATGCAGACACCCACAGCCCAACACTTGGTTGTGCTCCTGGAGTTCAGCCAAAGAGAGAGAGAAGAGGCATTAGAGGAGCAAGGGGAGGATGGTCGACAGGAGGATCTAGAAAATCACAGAGACAGCTGACCCAAGCTAGTAGGAGCTCATAGACCTTAGATGACAGTTGGGGAGCCTGCATGGGATCAGACTGGGCCCTCTGAATGAGGGCCACAGTTCTGTGACTTGATCTGCTTGTGAGGCCCCAGGCAATAGGACCAATGAATTGGCTTTTGATCCCATTTCCTGTGGTGGGATGCCTTACTCAACCTTGACTGGGAAAGGGAAAAGGGCTAAGCCCTGCCTCAACTCGGTGTGCTAGCCTGTGTTGACTACTCAGTGGAGGTTTATCAGCTTTGAGGAATGGATGGCAGTTGGGTAGGGAGATGTGGAGGGAGGAGGGAGGAGGAATAGTAGTTGCTATGTAAATGAAAAAACCTTAAATAAAACAATAAATCATTGGGAACAACAACAACAAATTTATAATTCAGGCCTGTAATCCTAACTGTTCAACGCCTAGTACTGAAACAAAACAATTCAACTTCAAGATCAGCTTGGTTAACTTACTGAGACATTGCCTTAAAATGTATAGAAGACAGACATGTGTGGCTGCATAGTACAGAGGTTTCCTGGCATACATGAGGCCCTGGGTTTAATGTATAGTACTGACAAAAAATTAAGTTTATAGTGCAACTAAAATCCAGCAGCTGGTTGCCCCACAGACCCTCAAACTAAACAGAGCCAAAGTGAATTAGAATCTATTTCAAGTCAATAGACCCAGCACAGAGAGCATCATTACAAATGGTAAAAAGCCTTATATTATAATATTCTGTTTTCTTTATGAGACTAATTTCACAGAATACTCTGCCTTTTCTTTATGCAAGGGTACTTTATATATTCTAGATATAAGGTTGGGTTTTTAACCTTTCTTCCAGCAGTGGCTTTCTGTCTTTGGAGGTTTTCTGTCCAAGTGTATAGGATCCTCCCTTCTCAAAAATCTCTACTACTGTGTCTCCTGCTGGAGGATTTGCCCTGGAACCAGGAAAATCACTTCCTGTTGTCTCCGAGGCTGTTTCCTGATCACTTGTAAAATTCCAATCTACTGGAGATCCATTTTTTCCTGGGAGGAGCCTCCAGGGCTCATAGGTTTGATTTCATGAGAAAATATCCCTTGTTACTTCAACATATAAAAGAATAAAGGTAGGAGAATCTCATTTTACTGACAGCTCTGCAAGGGTTAGCAAACTGTGTACTAAATGTTTCCAGAGCCTTCTAGAATTTGTCATGGATTAGAGACACCTCTCTATCTTGTACTTTTCTTCTCAGTTATTTTCCTGAAAGCAATCCTGAACATAAGTAATTTCCTAGTGTCTGATCAATAGACTTCTTCCTGCAGCACATGAGGAGTCATGGGTCACCAACTGCTACAGTCCCGAAGACAACAGATGTGGTCAGTCAGCATGTGACTACATAGCCTCTGGCCAGGGACAGTCCTACTCTGAGCAGATTATTTACTCACCGGGTAATAAAACTGTCTTCTGCATAATATAGGAAGCTCCTGCTTGGCTCTCAGCCAATGTAGATCTCAGCAATGGAACTGGCTGTATGACCTTGAGAAATGGAGGGTTGTTCTTAGAATTTGTCCTTTTTCCTTCCTCATCAGCTCTTCTTGTATTCCCTGGAGTCTCCTTATGATGTTCCCCTCTTTTATTTTCCAGATAAACTTGGCCATTGTGGTGTCCGTGGAAATTATTTCTCCCTTGACATAGAATGACTCAATTTCTTTTTCTGTCTCTTTTCTCTTTTGATGTCAGTTATATGTAACCTTCAGTGACTTTACTAGAAGGCATTTTGGACTGAAATAGCTTTGTTCATTTTAAAAGGTAGATATAACATTAAGTCTGGTGGTTCATACATGCAATCCCAGTACTGTGGAGCCTGACATATCATGAAGGATATTGGGTTCATTGTCAGCCTGGGAATCCTGGACAGTGTGACAGTGTCTCAACAAAACAAAGAAGAAAGTAGATTAACAACAACAAAAATAAAAACCTCAGCATTTTAGGACCTTGTTGCCTTATTGGAATGTATGGTGACTGTCTTGATGAGTGTCCTATTGTTGTGAAGAGACACTGTGACCAAACATCTATAATAAGAGAAACATTTCATTGGGAGCTTGCTTGGAGTTTCAGAGGTTTAACCCATTATTGTCATGACAGAAAGCACAGCAACATGTAGACAGATGCTGGCATAGGAGCTGAGAACTACATTCTGATTCATAGGTAGAGAGAGACTCTGAGCTTGGCGTGGGCTTTTGAAACTTCAAAGTCAACCCCACACTTCCTCCAACAAGGCCATACCTCCTAGTCATTTCAAATAAAACTATTTCCTGGTGACAAATCATGCAAGTCTATGAGCCTCTCAGAGTCATTCTCACTCAAACTGCCAGAATGACTTTCTCCTGTAAAAAACGATAACATTTTATAAGGTTTGCATCCAGAACAGAACAAAATTTAACTGGGTTGAGGAGAGATAAAGACAAAGAAAATTCAGAAGACATGGAAAGGTAAAGACAGCCCTTACTCTGGAGTCTGGCTGAAACCTCTCCCAGAAGTCCAACAATTAACATTTGCTTCAGGCTTTTCAAAGCAATTGGCTGTATCCTAACCCCTGTACAAGCTAGGGGCTACTGGTCTTATTTTACTAAACTGTAACCCCGTTTAATTTCAAGATCACCATATAATCTCAACTACCAAAAAGAATGTAAAAATAAAGGGGAAAAGGGTCACTTGGAATCTGGTTAAACAAGAAAATTTAAAAATCTTTCCAACTTCATACAATCTTGAAAAATCCTATATACAGATAAACAGACTGGACTTGGAGAAGGTTATACCCGTATGTTGTGGGAGATGGCTTGTTTAGCTGTTCCAAGACTGTCAGTGGAGTCAGACCTTGTTTCAAGCAGATTTGTAGTCTTTTCAATTGAGGAAGATGGATAAGAGAACAGATGATTAATTCTCTAACACTTTGTGGATCTCTCAAATTTATCCCATAATTCTTAGCTTCCAAGTTTTATTTTTTAATAAAACAATAAAAGAAGTCACAATATCTGGCGCCAAACACATGGCCTTTGATCATGCCAAAATGGTGCAGGGCCTCTGCCTCTTGAGGCAGGCCATTTCATCCCCTCTCATGCAGCATCCCAGCTGCATGGCTGCCAGTTTATCTTCATTAGCTCTTCAAACAGCTCAGAGACCTCTCCCCATGAGCAGCCACAGTACCCCCAACATACACCCAGGCCTGTGCTCCAAGCAACCTGCTGTACTAACTTTCTCTGCAGCACCTTCAAACATTGTCAACATAGCCAATTAGCTACATGTGGTTTCACCTACTCTGTTAGCAGCATCATCAGATCTGGTGAGACCCACAGGAATTTTTAAAGATAAAATTAAGGTTTTTTGTTTTTAAAAAAATGAAAAATTTTTCCATGTTAAGAATCAGAAATATCACAATACAGGGAGTTAGGAGCCTGTTTAGTGCTACTATGGATGGCCTGCAAATGAAAAAAGTAATGAAAGAATTAATCACTTAGCTGGAATTGATAAGATATTGATTTTAAATATGATTAGTCACTTATATTTTATCCTTAAAAATGGTTTGATAATTGTGCCTAATATGAAAATTTTGCTGATAGGATACAAATATTAGAACAATTTACTATTGCAAAGATACAAGCCTTAGAAAGACTTACTGAGGAAAATAAAATTTTGACTGATAAAATACAATCCTTAGAAAGACCTACTAATGAGAATAGGAAAAATATTCAGACAAAGACAGAGTAATTTAGAGCAGAACCTACCATACCTTGCATTATGAAATTGAAGAGGAATAGCCCAAGATTACTAGAAAATGCAACTTTAGTTTATCCAGTTACCAAAAAGACTGATAATCAGATGATAGGTATCCTCAAGGCTATGCAAAAGTTGACTGAAATCCTGTAGAAGTTTTAGATGTGAAGAGATTTAAAGAAATGTTGTGCCCTGGTTGTGAGACTCCCCCCCCCCCCAAGAGACCACCAGAGATGCAAACTCTCCAAACTTCAAAAGCAAGTTTTATTGAAAAATGCAAGTTGCAACAAGGACCTCAGTCTGGCTCACCAGCATGGCAGTGGCTGAAGGAGGTACCCGCCCCTCTTCCAGCTGGGTTTTTAAAGGAAAAAAAAAAAATCACAAGGTTATACATCAATTAAGGGTCTTAGTATGGATACAATTCTGATTCTCTCATTTTGGGAGGACTTTCCAGATTTCCTCTGTTATCTTAGCTGGCTGTTTATCAAACACTCCTCCCTAGACTGCCTCCTGGGCTGGGACATTCCATGGCTATTGAATATCCCCCAGGCTATCTCTAGTACTGGGGCAATCCATGGTTAATTAGCTGCTATCACATAGCTCCTAGGCCATCTCCTGTTGTACTTTGATACCAGCAGAACTCAGGCAGGCCTGTCTCAAGCTGAGGCTAAGAAACTTTTGCTCAAAAATAGAGGTGCTTCTCTGGTTCTTCAGAAGCAGTCTTTACATATGGTTTTAATTTACCCTGTGTGAAGCAGATGTTAAATTCCTGGGCAACTTGGAACACAATTATTCTATAAGGTTGAAAAGATTTATCTACAGCATTATTGGAAGCTGACACTCAGTTACAATGGAAAACATAGTAGGCAGGGAAGCTAGTGCCACAGAACAACAAAGTGGGACTAAAGGTATGGAAATTTCCTAAGACTGGCTTCTTAGTGAAGGGGAATATGCTGATTTGTAAAGACAGTTTAGATTTAATGATCACACCTTGGCACTATGTGGTATAGCAGCTTTGAGTGCTTCAGACGGGTTTGAAGAATCTGCAAAGAGGACTGAGTCATTTACTAAAATTATAAAAAGCCCAAAAGAAGTCTTCAATGATTGTTTTTGCAAAGACTAATTTCATCTGAAACTAGAATAATATCAAATCCAGAAGTTAGACAAATAGTAATTGAACTCTTAACTTTTGAAATGGTAACATAGAATGCAAAAGGGTTATTAAGCCTTTAAAAGCACAATTAGCACCAATAGTTGAATAGATTAGAAATATGGCTGATATATGGTTCACACTTATAATGCTGCTTTGATAGAAGTAGAGTTTGGAAAATTAAATATGTGCAGCATACCACAGACACACAGGATTTCAATGCTGAATGGGTTTGAGTTCTGAAAATGTTGATTTTATAATTACATATTTATTAGAAGTTATGGTAATCATGGGGATGCCTATAAAAATTAAGATTAACAATGTTCTATATACATTTCTAGTTAAATAAAATTAACCCCAGAATGGAAACCAGGATATGTGTAACATTGGTGAAAATGTTTTGTTTTTGTTTCCACAGGGGTGGGGCAGGGGCAGCTATAGGTACCATCAAGATTGATAAAGATTAAATTTAAACAGAAGAGATCTCTTGATTGGGAGCAATGATAGTTTATCAAACTGCATGACTCATTCCATCTAAATTAATTTATAAGATTAACCAATGTCATTTATGTGATCAGACATAACCTGATAAAAGGGAAACTGCCCAAAGGTAGGGTTGGGCAGGGTTTGTTTTTGTCTTTCCAGGAGAATCCAAACAAAGGATCTGTAGACCACTGGACAAATAAAACATATGAACAGGGGAACAAAATCATCCAGAGAAAATGTCCCAAGAAAAAGAATAAATTGGCTTAGTGGTATAACATATTTCCAACAGAAACAAATCTTATTAAATGTGTGTTTCTGCTATTTTCTACAGAAATATAAAGCAATTGCTCTTTTTGTAGTCCCAACTCAATTAAAATTTAAAGCTAGCTTTGGAGTTGGAGTGGCTCTTTCCTTCTGTAAACTCAAGCATTCTTGTTAAAGGAAAATTCAAAATCTGTCTCATATCAGAAGAGCCATCTGGTATGGGACAGAAAAAAAACTAAAATTAAGTGACTTTTCTATTGCCACCAATTCCATAATCCTTTGATTTTATTTTGACTCTTTAAAACTTTATTAAGGTATAAATATTATCTTAAAATTTATAAGATTAATATATGTGTATTTAAATTTTCTGTCATGATATTAATGGTCATATAAGGGTATTAACTAATTCTGGGAATAGGATTCATCTAGCTTCCTAAATGAGATTTCGGGCTTGAGTCTGAAGCAGGTAATTAGGAATTAAGTTTCTGTTCCCCAGATATATTTAATAGATTATCATCCTATAACCTCTCTGAGATCTGGTACACATGACATTTAAAATGTTTAAGTTTTTTCAGGGAATTGTAACTATTTGCAACAGTGACTTTTGGAGTCTTCTAAAGGATGATGAGGATCACAATTATAAATTCTCCTGGATTGTGCTAATGCCACCAAGCTGACAAACACTATCCAAAAATCAACTTTGGACTACAAACTGCTGAGGACAACTTCAACACAGATAAAATAGTTCAGCCGCATAGATTACTCCACTCAGGACTTTAGATAAATCCCGCACTTACCCATCAGACCAAGCTTGGAAAACAGGTAGATCTCCCAGGACTTGAACTTTATCTCAGTTTTTTTTTTCAGGGTCTCCTAAAGATTCCATCAGTCTTAGACAACATGAAGTAATTTTAAGAACAAAACACCCACATTCCCAAGAGGTTGTGTGTGTGTGTGTGGGAAGGGTAGTTACAATCAGGGTGGAAACTTAGCAAAGGATGTTCTGAAAAGAAAAAGGAGGTTATAGAAATGATAGGATAAAAGAGTATATTGTTGAATGAACTCTCAAACTAACAAAAGCAACTACTAGTCTCAAATATATTATATTGGTATAGTTTTTTAATTGATACAAATTTAAGGTAATTTTTGTTATAATGTATATTTTTCTACTCTTGCTTGATTCTTTTGTATAGTGATACAAATTTAAGATTATTTTGTTATACTGTATTATATGTCTCTATGTCTTGTTTAAAGTATTGTTTTTATGCAGCTCATTTAAAAGTGTAAAGTTTTAGTCCTTGAACCCTATTTAGGGTAATAAAGACAGATTAATAGTTAGTCTTCTGTAGCAAACAAATTTATGTGCATAATAAGTATGTTTTCAATGTCAAACAGTGATCTATTTTGAATAGATAGATGGTCTTCAAATACTTCACAGACCTACAGACTAGGTCATTGAGATGTTTTAATAACACGAGGCTTTTCATGACACTGATACACAGCTTCTCCTGGCAGCACCAATTTACTTCATAAAAGGATGATGGTCATGAAATAACTTCCATTAGGAGTTTGCTTTCAATGTGACAAAGCTAGCTATGTGTGCAGGAAACTGCCTTTGCTTCCACTGCTGACAGTATGCTGTTCAAACAAGTAGGACACAAGAGAAGACAACTGCCAAACTTTGCCAAGACAAGGTAGAACAATCCTTTAGAATTTCCTGCTTTACAGAAAAAGTTCTGTTAGATATTCTAGGCCTCTATGGTGAATACTGATGCCACAATGTTGCAGAGGAATCTTTGTTGATTGTCCAGGCAGCCAGATACTTGTGTCTATAGTTTTGGAAGTTTCTCGCTTTGAGTTTCCTATTTACTCAAGTAATCTTTCATCCCTCTCAGGTCTCTGATGAGTTGAAGACTAGATTGTGACTGTTACAGTTTTCTTTAGTTATGATAAAAGTAAATTGGGTACAAAACTTTGGACTCACAAAGAGATGATAGATAATAGAGTATTTTCTTTGAGTTTGTCAAACACAAATCAACTGGACATTGTGAATGTAATTCTTACTTAATAGTTGTTTTTATTGTATAGTTCTATTTTGTTAACATTAGTATCTACTATTTTTATTTAGAAAATATCTGATAATTTTTATAGAGCTTTACTATGTTAGAGTTAATATTCTTCCTTTTTATTTGGACAAAAGGGGGGAATATTATGGGAGATTTGTTTGTGTTATTACTCCAAGATTGCCAAAGGAGTTGGACCTTGGTCTGGAGGGCAGAGTCTATTCTATGCTGGCCAGAGTAGACCATGGAACTTTCCGGTGGACTCATAGGAAGATAGAGGAACATGCAGGAGAAATAAGGAGGGACCTAACGAGATACACAGAGTTTTTGATTTGGGAAGGTTAAGAAGAGAGCAGATGAATCGATGATTCTTCATCACCCCATAGATTCCCTAATATTTAACTTCTGAGTTTCCTTTATTTTTTAATAAAACTAAAAGAAGCAACAATATCTGTCTTCTCAGGTCTATATTTTTCCTGAGATCTTCCTACTAAAAAAAACTCTATTAAAAATGTCTTTTAGTTAACTCCAACTCTGCTTTATGTTGGCTTATTTTGAAACTTTTTTTCTCTGGGGAAGACAAGGATCCCACTCTACCAGAATATCCTATCCTAAAATATCAAGGCAACTCCTGGAGCTGTTGCTGAAGCAGTGTGGGGCCACAGTTTTATGCTCACTGACAAAGGTAAAGAGCAGCCTGTGCTCTTCTAGCACACAGACAAGGGAAGTATCCTGGAGTCATTCTGGTTTCATTTGCCATCACAACCATGTGACCTTGGATCTTACCAGTGATGAGTTTGGCTTCCTCATAAGTTAGATGTAAGAACAGAATAGTTTGAGTATTCAGAGGAGAGATAAGGGTTCATGGACTGATGGAACCTCAAAGTTGTGTGATAGCTGAACATTATGTGACCACTCAGTGAGGGGCTGAAACCATTCCAAATGAGATAGTACCAACACCATCAATCCAGACCACTGCTGACTAAGTCTTGATTCATTACAACCGCATGTCCATACATCACCTTCAAAAACTGTCCCCTCTCATGCATTTGATGCCAGAATAGCTAGAAAACCAAATACAAGGACAGAAAAAGGAAGTGGACTCTGTTTTGGGAAAACCTTGATCCTTTTAGGACTTCTCCATCTCTTTTCTGCCTTAACTGAATAACACCCCACCCCAAAGCCTGGAAGAAAGCTTTCCCAAGACAAACCATTCAGGAACCCAGCCATGTATTCTTTGCAGATGCTTGGCTCACTTCTTGAGTGTGTACTTTGGCCCTATAATAAACTTCCTGTAATGTTTTTACGTCATCTCCATTCTAAATTCTTTTTGATGGAGACAGTAACCTGGAAATCCAGACCTCCACAACTTTACTTCACATAAAACTTTCAGTTTCAATGCCATAGAATCCTCCCATAAGTGTACGCTCAAGATTAAAAAAGGCTGACTCTGCCATATAGATTCAGTTCACTCTTAGTATTTTCTTGCTCAAATTGTATAATGATTCATTTTTTGCATGTGTGCATTTTACTTTTGGTATGAGTATTTGGATGTGTATGAGTATTTGGATGTGTATGAGTACATGGATATTTGCATGTGTATAGATGCATGTGTATGGGCACACGTGTATGAGTGCATGTGTATGTATGAGTGCATGTGGAGGTGAGGCTCTCACTTGAACCTAGAATATGCAATTCAGCTGGTCTAGCCAGCTTTCTGTAGGAATCTTGTTTCCACCTCCTGAACACTGAGATTGCAGGCAGACCAGTACTCTCACCCAGCATTTATGTGGGTGTTGGAGATCTGAACTCTGGTCCTTATGCTTATGGAGCATGCATTTTACCTACTGAGCCATTTTTCCTGCCCCAGGAGACATTTTTTTAAAATTGAATTTAACCTTAATAAGTTTATCACAAACATACACGTAAAATTTAAAATAATATAAAATTTGAGTTGCAGCTTATCAGCAAAACTCAACACAGCAGGAAAATCCAAGTATGGAGGGAAAGAAAAGTAGGAAAACCATTTTTGAGTTAAGCTTCAAATTGTATTTATTAATTTATTTTTGTGTAGGATCCTTTAAATGTGGATGGACATTTCAAAATTTAAATCCAAGTCTGGGTTTGTTGAAAATACCTGCTGAAGTTCAATGTGTAGTGGACACCTCCATATCTTTCTCTACTAGATGGTTTAAAGACATTTATTTTTTTAAAGATCTCTGATGATACAGATATCTGAGAGTGTTATTATGTCAACATGTGATAGGCATCTACTATGTTCAGGCATTGTGATTATGAAGACATACAAGAAATGACTATTGTCTCTAGGAAGTCTATAGCTCACATGTACACATAGCACTTAAGAAAATAAAAAATAATTATTTAAAAATGTAATTGATGGTTAAAGACTATGTATTTTATTTTCCTATGCATTTCTCTTCCTTTGAAGAACATACTAAAGTTATTCTAAATTTTATAAACAATAACTACCAAGAAATATTGAAAATGAGAATAAATATTGGTTAAAGTGGGGAGGGCACCTGTGTACCTGTCATTCAAGAGCATAAAACTATAAAGCCATCAGCAACTTGGAATTACAGGAAAGTGTGTGTGTGTGTGTGTGTGTGTGTGTGAGAGAGAGAGAGAGAGAGAGAGAGAGAGAGAGAGAGAGAGAGAGAGAGAGAGAGAGAACTAGATAGTTAAGGAGTAGTAATAGCATAAATGCCTCTTGGAGACATTAAATAAATACCAGAGGAACTAAGGGTTGTTGAATCCAAGTTGTTCTGAACACTCCCCCCCCCTCCCGGCCACACACGTACAAACACACCAATAACAACAGCAATGATAGTGAATAAAATAATGAATAGGGGAAAACATAGAAAAATCTTTATGTAATCTCTGATGTAGCCTTTTATGTTTTAAAATTTTTACTTATATTTTTATATCTGTGTGTGCCTTTGAGTGTATGTCATGTGTGTGTATATAGAGACCAGTCAGAAGAGGATATTGGAGTTCTTGGAGCTATAATTATAGGTGGTTATAAGCTGCCCAGCTTGGGTGCTATAGGAACTAAACTCAGATTCTCTGAAAGACCAGCAGGCATTCTTCATTGCTGAGGCACCTCTCCAGTCCTTCCTACGTGGCCTTTGACACAAACCAGTTAAAGAAATCTCATTTGATTTCACTGTTCATAAAAGCAAAATAAGTTTTAAGTATCAAAAAGTCCATTCTTAATATATGCTAGAAAAGGCATCTGGGTGGTTTCCTGGGGTCAGGAGTTGGGTAGGAAATGACTAAAGATGGACAAGAAGGAATTGTCTGGGTGACAAATGCTGAAAGTGGGCTGTGTTGTGTGGGCATAGGCACACATATTTGTCAACACTCAAGGGACTCTAGGGGAATGGCTGCCTTTTATTGTACTTTAGTATTTAAAGCCTTCTGAAAATAGCTAAAGGGCAAACTATAAATGAGGAACCTACTGGCATCTGAGACAGAGATACACAGCCTGGCAATTAGTAAGAACTCCATGGGGCCAAGTACATAAACAATGGAAAAAAAAAAGCAAATGTAACAATGAACAATAATCACATGACAACAGATTAGACACCAGAGATGATCTCACTGCAAACAAACAGAAGGGTGTCAGCATTGTCATGTTGGTGGGGAAGAAAAAAAAAAAAGAAATCTCTTGCTGGTAAATGGGGATTTTACTTCTGTGAGTGACATTTTGGGGTGGCACAATACACAAATTAATAATGTTTCGATTTTGAGTATTACCAAGAAAAGATACATAGTTTCTATACCCTTGTGTCCCCATCTCACCTAAGGTCTCTGACGCCATGGCCTGAGCTTCTGTTCTTTATTCTCCCCTACCTCCCCAGATCCTTTTAATTCTGTTCTTGATGCCCGATTGGCTAGTAGCTGGATGGTCTAGAATGTCCTCTTCCCAAGTCTGGTGGCTGGCAAGCTGCCTGTTTTCAGGGGTGGGATCCATGAGACCAACTTGTTTTCATTATTCCAGAGGCTAGCCTGGGCTCCCTCAGATGATGGCAAGATGGCTAGGTTTGGTGTGTAAGCATGGGCTATGTCTCTGTTTTGTGTTCATTGTATGATGGTCCGTAAAAGCCCTTTTACTGAAATCTTCATGCAGACAGGTGGCAGTGTTGAAAGGAGCCACTCAACTTTTTGGGGCCAGAGCTCTTGGGAATGAATTAGAGCCTTTCAGCCTACGTTCTCTGCCCTGTGCTCTCTCTTGTCTTTTCTCTTTCCTTGTTGCTTCAAGCAGTGCAGAGCCTTCACCAGATGCAACACCTGAGTTTGGAACTCCCAGCCTTCTATAAAAATGTGTCAAATGTAACTTTTTTTTTTCTTTTAATCTTACACAGTGCCAAATGTTTTTGTAGAGATAGTAGCTTCTGAGTCACCTGGCTTTTATGAAGTGGATTAGCCTGACCACCTTTGCATAATGGCTGAGACACATAGCCAGTGCTGGTTTGAGCAGTGGAAGGTTAACTCAATGCATTGATGAGGAAGAACACTGGGGGCAGGTCTGGCAATCCATCACACAACTTCCTGCATAATACACACTAAAACTCACCTAAGTACCCAGATGGGGAATGATTCGGTAAAATCCAGTTAGCCCCACAGTGGACAGCAGATCATGAGGGGCATATAGTAAGGTATAGATACTTAACGAAAATGCAAGATAAAATGTACTGCAGGAGAATCACATGAGACACACAATAGAGGGACAAATGTTAAATGTTCCCCTTCCCTTTTCTGATAGAAAGTTTGTAAGAAACACACAATATGACCCTCTCCCCTCTTCTCAACTTTGGGCAGAGCCCAGGAGGAACTATTGTCTATAATTAAAGTACAAGTTGGTCTGATTTCGTGACTCTAATCTGTCACCTGTTACTGGTGTGGTAATAGGTAAATTACTGATATTTATCAAGCCTGATGTGTTTAGAAAGTGTGGTTAAAGTTGGCATGTGGATTTAGTGAGATATTTGTGTGGAGGGCTGTATGCATTACAGAGCACAAAATTGCTTAATAAATGTAAGATAATAAGTATTGGTTTTTGTAAACAGTGAAAAATAAATAATAATTTTACTATGTTTGTGTGTGTGTGTGTGTGTGTGTGTGTGTGTGTGTGTGTGGGTGGGTGGGTGGGTGGGTGTGAGTGGGTGTGTCTATTTCACGGTGCATGTGTGAAGGTCTGAGTACTACTTGCAGGATTTGGTTCCCTCATTCCACTGTGTGGATTCTGGTGACTGGACTCAGGTCATCAGGCTTGGAGGCAAGCACCTTTACTGGCTGAGTCATCTCACCTACCTGATATTCTTTTAACCTATCGTTTGGAAGGTATAAATTTAAAACAGCATTTGAATTTATTCATCATTCATCAGTTAAGGAACTGTATAACAAAACTGTTATAGCAATGTTTTCCACTGGGCTTGTACTTTACTAATCACATCTATACTAATGGAACAGATATTGTAATAGTTGCACATCTCATAAGACACCAAATTTATCAAACCAACAGGTGATGCTTCCTAAAAAAATGTTATCTAAAGCCCTCCTAGGGATTTTTGCCTTGAGTAAGAGGAACCAATCATCAGACAGCAATGCAAAAGTGAAATAAAGTAAAGCCTGGTCAACGGCAGTCAAATCTGGTTAGCTGCCCGTCAAGCTGTCTAGACAAGAAGTAAATCATTTGTGTAGCCTGACATTTCTTTTTTCTTCACTTACTTTTTATTTTTGAGAGATGACTGGTCTGAACTCACTATGTAGATCAGACTGGCCTTGAACTCACTGAGTACTGCCTGCCTCAGCCTCCTGAGTGCTGAGACTAAGGGTGTGTGCCACCCCAATTGACAGTCTGACATTTATTAAACTATGAAATTCTCAGAAATCACACCATCAACCACTCCTTTTCAATTCATTTTTGGCTCGATGAATCCTTGTGTAAGCACCTATTGTGTTGTCTGACTTTTCATGGGAAGATGAGAACAAAAGGCTATTCATCTCAGATACACTGTAAAATATTTCTCCATACCATGTGAAAATATGCCACTAGGATTTGTTTAATGAAAAGCTAGACCATCAATAGCTAGGCAGGATTTAGGGGGTACAGAGAATGCTGGAAAGATAAAGGAAGGTTTCCAGTCAGACTGAAAGGAAGCAGGATTTGGCATATAGAGTAAAAGCCACATAAAAGAACTTAGATTAAAAGATAAGGTATGGGTTAATTTAAGTTATAATAACTAGTTAGAACCAAGCACCAAATGAGCTTTCATAATTAATCACAATCAAGTCTCCATGTTATTGTTTTGTGAGCTGGAGGCCCCAAAAGAAAGACTCACTACAAACGGCATCCAATGTGGGTCACATATTTCCACGTAAGACCTGAGACAGCTCTTTAAAAAGATTCCATAACAACAAAAACAGAATCAAATGTGGCTTCCTAGTCCAGCGGTCTTCCATGAAAGCTGGGTACAGAGATGCGTCTTCCAGCCACTGCTTGTGGGCTTAAGCCGCCAGTGCACTGTGAGCTAAGCTGTATGGAGGTTTAAGGTTTTGCTCATGCAGACAAAAAAGGTTACAGATACACAGTAAAGCAGGTTCAGAGAGAAAAAAAAAAAAAACAACAAAAAAAACAAACCTTTAAACAGATTGCAGTGTGTTTAAAAATGTGCATAGGCTTAAGAGAAAAAAAGGGGGTGAGTATAGTCAATCCTAAAAAATAGTTTAATAAGGTCTTTAAAGAGAAAAGTAAAGTAGTAAAAATAATAAGTCATTTAAGGTTGGGAAATATAGCACAAGGAGTTTGGACTTTATACAGTACTTTGTTAATTTTAATTTTTATGAATGCTAATAAACAGAAAACAGCTGCTGGAAGACATTGGATTATAAAAAAATACTAAATTAAACACACCAGACATCTCTGTTGTTTCATAGTTTTGGAAGTTGTTTATTCTGTACTTCTGTTACTCAAGTAATATTATATCTGCCTGGGGTCTTTGATAGAGTTAAATACTAGGTAGTGAGCAGTTTTCCCTAGTTATGATAGAAGGCAAATTAGGTACAGAGCTTCGGACTCATCAAGATAGAATAAATGATTTGGCATTTCTCTAAATATGCCAAACACAAATGGACTGAACATTGTCAATATAATTTTTATCTGATAGTTATTGTTTATGGTTTTATTATGTTAGAGTTAGAACCTTTCCTTTTTACTCATATAAAAGGGGAAAATGTAATATTCCTTTACATTGAAGGAATGTAAACATATATCACATTAAATATTAAACAAATATTGAGATATCAGTTTAATAAAAAGCTGAACTGCCCATAGGTATGCAGGATTTGGGGGCAGAGAGAATGCTGAGAAGAAGAAGAGTTGCCAGCCAGCTGGAGAACAAGAGTACAGAGTAACAAACAACATAAAAATTACATAGTTTAAAAAATACGGGTTAATATAAGTTAGAAGAATTAGTTATAAACAAGCCTAAGATATTGGCTAATTTTTCATAATTAATAATAAGTTTCTGTGTCTTTTTTTTGTGATTTGGTAGCTCCAAAAGAAAGACTCACCACACAGATAGGTACCCACACTAGATCAAAGAAATGATTTCACCCGAGTTTAACCTCGGTTAGTGAATTTACTGTGATTATTTATAGGAGTGTGGGTTAAAGATGACCTACAGGAGCGTGTAAGAATCAGGGTTAGCCAAATCCCCTAAGATCCCAGACCACCACAGGTGACAATTCACAAAGGCTGCATTTCTGTGTTCCCTGTAGGACTTTCTGACAGCTCAGCTAGCTGGAGAGTCTTCTCTCTATAGCATTCAGTACTGCTCACAGAACTTGGGGAGGGGTGCATAAATCTCATAAGTTTCAGGAGTCTCCTGAGATTTGTTAAGCTGTGTGTACTTCCTGAGGTTCCTCCCTCTAGAAGGGAGTATTTTTATTTATTTATTTATTTATTTTTTTCCTGGAAGAAATGGCTAGTCAGTACTGACTGTAGGCCTTGACCCCTAGGAGGCAGGATTGAAAATTGTGTGGTTCACATCCCATCCCATCCATACAGTTAAATGGGCCTGTCTGCATTGTGGCACATCTCAAGCTTGAGCAGACTCATCACATGCACCTTGTAAGTGAGCACAGAAGACCCACATGACAAAGACTCTGCTCTCTAAGCTGTGTCTACAAATTCTTAAACTAGTTCTGGCCTACAGTGTGGAAAGCTGAATGGAAAATCTGTTGGAACTGCAGATTTGAGCAACTATATCTGTTGGCTTCCAGTCATCAGAGATGTCACCCCCATCTTCACCAGCTCACTCCAACCATCTGAGCTCTACTCACTGATGGCGCCAACGGAGCAAGGAACGATAACTGTTGCCATCACCCCACCAAGAGAGCTGCAAACTGCACCAGTGGGGTTCCAGGATTGGCAGGCAGACTGCAACTGTCCTCCAGGGTGAGGTTCAGTCAACTAGATGCTCCTGCTACCTCAAGGGAAGTGTTCTTCATTTACTCTGGCTCTGGAGAAATGAGGGGGAGAATGGTGTGAACCATACCTTCCCTCAAATTACTTAAACCCTCAATAATAACAGTGCTTGGTGTCACAGCTCTGTATTTAAATAAACTTGAAGAGATGAATAGCAAGATGGCAGGAGCAGGGTGTGTCACTGTCACTTATCTGGGATTTCAGAAGCCATTCTCTTCATGATCTTCATGAGTGGAGCTGTATACAGCTTCTTAGCCTGAGTTCCACATACCACTTTCCATGTTTTGCACAGCACACATCTAAAAAAATATTATGAAGTAGTTGTGCTTCCAATTTTGTTGAGTGCACAGTCAATGTAACAGTTCATGGCATTCCTGAGTGTGTTGCTAATGCCCTTCCTTGGGTTCCAGTGTCTGTAGTAGCAGGATCAGTTCATCACAAGTAACTTCCAACTCCTGCCTTGAGAGGCTCAGTGCTCCACTTTTTTTTTTTAACCTTCCTCCAGGATACTAATTAGCTGTGATAAAATTAGTAAGGACAGAAAGAAGCTCCCAGAACTCTACTCACAGCAGCAACTAGTTAGCAGCCGGAAAGAATTTTCTCTACTAGGATTAGGAATGACTTACGTTTTCAGGAACTCAAATAATTCCACATTTTCCAGTGTAGGTTTCTCCCTCAGCTCCCTGCCAGGTGGCCTAAAACAGGACCGAGTCATCACGAGGTGCTCAGCTCCCACTCCTCCCGAGTCATCACGAGGTGCTCAGCTCCTACTCCTCCCTGATGTCAGGCTCTCTCTTGCTCCCCCCTGGAAGGACACCATCTGCCACAACTGCCTCCTCCATCTGTGCCTCCTTTTGCTTAAGGGACCTGCAGTGGGAGTCTGGAAATAGCTTCCTCATCTCAATCATCCTCACAGACCTTGTGGGCTTTGTGTCTCAGTGACAGGCCATCTAGGGTTACCACTAAGCTACATTTCATTTGGCTATTATTAGGGTACTGTACTTTTCTTCATTTCAGTCACTGCTGAGCTACCTGCAGACAGTGAGCCAAGCAATAGGTGATAGGCTGTGACACAGGCAGTCAAGCACAGTTACTGTAGGCCACAGACTTGGAGGAAAATCTTGGAGCTACTCAGACAAGCTAGTGGAAAAAATTGCTGATGAATCATGTCTCTATACAGAGCCAACCAGAATAGTCTTTGAAACCATTGTTGGGGGCAGTTGAGGACCGCAAACTTCCTTCAATACTTTGTTTTCCCAAAGTTTGCTCAGAAAGCAGCATCTGGGCTTCTCATTGGGGCCTTGCTTGATTTTAGACTTTCTGGGATGAAGCCACAACCCACCCTCAATTACTAGGGCAATGGTCAGCTTTCAGCATGTGTGTTTATGGATGTAGTGGTGTGGTTCCAACATCATTTGAGATCGCTTCCTTGATTTGAAGTAAAGGGATGAGATCCACAGAAAGGAGAGAAAATTGGCCTCCAAACAGGTTTAACCCCAGCTCAGCACCACTCTCCTATGGTAGATTTGGTCAATGCTAAGCCTGCTTCCTCCTTAGCCAGATAGGCAAGTTCATAGTGACTTGAAGAGTGAAGAGAACTGTATGAGAACAAAGGACATCACACACACACACACACACACACACACACACACACACACACACACACACACACACACACACACAACTGTTCACTGAAGTCCATGTCAGTTTTGGTGCAAAATAAAATTTAGAGTATTCAAACCTGAGTTTGCAGCACTTAACAACAGCAGAGCTGCTGCCAAGATGTCTCTTAAGCATGTTATGGTGACACATGCCTAGAATGCCAGTACTTATTGTGCTGAGACAGGAGAGTCACTGTTTTAAGGCCAACCTGAGCTTCATGGTCTAGGAGTATAGCTCCGTAGTAGAATGAACAGGACTCAGAGTTGGCTAGGTGAGAACTGACCTTAATGGCTTAGCTCTGTCTTCTGATATTTGTATTTAATTTGCATTAAATATAAAATATGTCACCACAATCTCCAGAAAAAACAAAACAAAATTAAAGTGTATATAGTCCTCACACCCTGTACGATTTCAGTTTCCTTGTGTATAATAGGATTGTCTCTATGAAGGTTAAGTGAGATGTCACACATGAATGCTTTTAAAAATGTTAAAAGCAGTGCAAAGCATCAGAATATAGGGGACATCCATTTTATTATAGTGGTATGTATTCCTTTCTATGACATGGGAGGCCAGGGTTCAATCCCCTGATGGTGAAGCAAGCTACCATTTTTTCAGCCATACCACTTTGAATACACTGAATCTTGTCAAAAGGTAGGAAACTGTAGAATGCCCTTAGTGTGATGACTGTGATTCCTGCTCATCTCTCTGTGCACAGCACTACATACATTTTAGATACCTGGCAATGCAGATAGATGAGATGGGCCTTCTAAATCCATTTCAAAATTAGTCATGGTGGAAATATTGGACTCATATCCACTGTCTCAGAAAGTTTCCAGACACCAGTAGTTTAATAAATGGGCCTTAGCTCATTTATCAAATAAGCAGTCTTTACCCATGGTCCTTTATCTCAGATACTTGACAACTATTATTGTTTGAATCTGAAATGTCGCCAGAAGCTTGTGTATATATTGATAAGATTTGGAGAGGTTAAGGAACCCTTAGGAGGTGGGACTCTACTGGCAGAAATAGAGAAAGGCTTGGAAGTTTGTACTTTCCCCTGGTTCCTGCAAACACTCTGCTTCGTGATCTGCTGTGATGCGAACAGCCTTACCACACTCTCCTGCCACCATGAACAAAATTGTTTCACCATGGCTTTTTGACATAATTGACTGAAACCTTCTAATACCATGAGCCAAAACAAAGCTTTCCTCCATTACAAAGTTTCTGTCAAGAATTGTGGTTATGGCAGAATGTGACTAACGTGGTAACAGGGAAGTAAGAAACCAACAGGACTCCATGACAAGTATCTTGGTAGGCATTCTAGTCAGATGAATGCCCAGGCTTCTGGGTAACGAATAACCAAATAAGCCATAGTGGTCAGAAGTTTCTGTGTCCTGCTTGGACGGTCTTGCAGCCGATCAATCACAAATAAACATACAGAGGCTTATATTAAGTGCAAGCTGATTGGTCTATGGCTCAGGCTTATTACTTTACTTGCTAACTCTTATACTTTAAGTTAACTCATGTTTCTATTTATGTTTAGCCACATGGCTTGATACCCCTTTTTCTCAGTGTATCATCCTCATCCCTCTTCCTTTGAGTCTCACTGGCATCTCCTCTCTGCTCTTCCACTTCCCAGAATTCCCCTAGTTTGCTTGCCCCACCTATACTTCCTGTTTAGCTACTTGACCAATCAGCATTTTATTAAGCCAATAGAAGTAACAAATATATACAGTGTACAAGCGCACAGTCCCACAGCAGTAGTGCTCTGCTCATTGCCTGCCAGAGAAGATTAGAAAGTATTTCTAACCTCTGTCAAGGTCTCTTGGTACATCATTCCTCTGCCTCATTCCACTCCCATCCTCCATTATCAGCTCCCATTTCTGTTTGCCCCTGGAAATCTCACTATCTCTCAATATTGTCAATGACCTATTTTAGTTCCTGGCTCAGAATAGGCAAAGCCTGACACTGGGTGTCTGACTACACTCTTGTAAGAGACTAATTAGGGAACTGTAGATGAGTGTATCTTTCCTTTTGTTCATACACCAGGCAGGTGGTCAGAAGGCATCTGATGTGAGTGAGTGTACTTAAGCAATATTGTTGCTACTGAGATCTCCATAGAGTGCATGTTAGGAATTCATGCAAGCAGTAAGCTTATAGTTGTAAAACCCATGGAAGTATTCTGAGAATTCTGTTAGCTAATAAAAGCATGTAGCAAGGAAAAACATCTTGTGGATATATCTGAAAGCTTCTGCTTAATACCCATCGGGTCTTCCCGAAGATAAACTCCTGATTCCAGTGAAGAATATTCATAGTCAAGCCCACCAGGTCAGAGACAGGGTGAGCCTCTCTCAGTGGGGAATGGACTGAGATGTGTAAAGGAAAACGTCTGTTTCAGCAATAACCATTGGTAAAGATGTTCCCCAGTTGTCAGATGGACTTCTATGTCAACAGCTTCATGGCCAGCTGGACTCTACATTTTAAGATTCACAATGAGCTATAGTGTAAATCAGAATCAAAACAAAGGAGAGGCTGTGGCTTCCATTCATGAGTTTTTGAGATGCCCTATGGTTGTCCACAGATAGAGGGCTTGGGAAGAGGACTCTCTTTAAATTAGAATGGCGACTGGTGGGTGCTTAGTAATATGGAAGCCAATTTGAAATAAAGTATTTCCTGATCTCTCCAGACATCATAGAGCAAAGATCAGCTGTCCTGATGGGACCACCCAAGTTCCTCCCTGCAGAGTCTCAGGCTCTGTGTCACCAAGTTTCAGAGGGTTTTGCTATTGAGGACTAGGTGACTAGAAAATGTTACAAGCATGCTCTCAGTTCTGCAAGCAAAGAGGTTTTCCTTGTGGAATAGGATGTGCCAAGTAAGCATTTAAATGAAACAACCACAGGCATACAGAGTCACTCTCTAGAGTACCTTCACTCATCATGTACTTTGGCTTCTGTCTCATACAGTTTCTAGCTAAATTTTATTGTATTAGGATGTCATATATTTATTTAGACTATTTTTAGTATCTTAAGGAAGTTATTTCCTTAAAAAAATTAGTTTTGTTTGAGACAAACCCTAGATCCTAGTTTGGCTTTAAACTCTGATCTGTAGCTGCAGATGACCTTGAAATATTGACCTGTCTACATTGGTTCTCCCAGTTGCTGGAATTACAGGTATGCATCCCACACTGGCCTCTCAGGAATGATGATATTCTAAAGAGACACTTACGTCACTTAATCTATCAGACTACTGAAATGAAAGACCTGCCCCCCCCCCAACTGAGCACCCTGCCTCTCCTCATGGAAAATCATCTCAGGAGAGGGAAAGAACTGAAGCCTGTTGTCAGACAGAGGAGGAATTTGTCTCTTAGAAAACAGTTCTAACAACTTGTTAGACTCTTTCCAGGATGAGACTACAGCCCAGACAATGCTGGGTCAGTGTGGGGCAGGACCACACCTCTGTCTAGATGGACTCTTTCCAGGATGAGACTACAGCCCAGACAATGCTGGGTCAGTGTGGGGCAGGACCACACCTCTGTCTAGATGGCTTAGTTTAGCTTATTCCTCTCTGTATTTAGACTTTACTCTCACTGCATGGCTCTGCAGATGGACTGGAGTAAGGGATGCCACTTGACCTCTTAGTCCTTCTTCCCAATTTGGCTACACTAAATAAATAACCTTTTTTTCCTGCCTTTAAAACTATTAATTTAAAGGTTTAAATTGCCCTCTTGAGGATGGATAGCCAAACCTGACTTCTTGGGATACAGAATGTGATCCTGATTTCAGTACCTCTTACAGACACAGCTATGAAGTTATTCAGATTGTGTATGTTTTGAATCTTTAGGAAATACATAGTTAATATGCAATGTTTCTTAGTCACATTATGAAAATTCTTATTAGTGACTATCTCTGTTGCTGTGATTAAAAACACCATGACTAAGGCAACTTTTTTTTTTTTTAAAAAAAAAAGAATTTTATTGGGGCTTTCTTATCATTTCAGAGGATGAAGTCATGCCCAACATGTCAGGGAGCTTGGCAGCATGCACATAGGCAGGAAGGTAGGCAACCAGACATGGTACTGGAGCAGTAGCTAAGCACTTACATCCTGACCCACTGGCAGCAGGCAGAGAGAGAGAGAGGAGAGAGAGAGAGAGAGAGAGAGAGAGAGAGAGAGAGAGAGAGAGAGAGAGAGAGACTGGACCTGGCATGAGATCTTGAAATCTCAAAACCTACCCTCAGTGACATACCTACTTCAACAAAGGCACACTTTCTAATCCTTCCTAAACAGTTCTACTAACTAGGGAACAAACATTCAAACACATAAGCCTCTAGGGGCCATTCTTATTCAAGGCACCACAGAGACACCAACTAGTTAATCTGGAAAGTTTCTTCATTCTACTAAAAGGATGAAACTTCGTTTTTAATTAGCACATCTTGTTACTACAGGTCTTCTGCACCTTCTGGCTGGGGACCCGTTTTAAAAATCAAATATTCATTTTGCCAATTGAAAAATTGGCAAGTATCGTCTTGTGCTTCACAAAGAATGTTTTCTTAAGTATTTTAAATTTACTTATGATGATTTCATTTATATAGTCAATGTATCTTCATCATAAATTCTGGTTTTTAGGTCAACCTCTACTCCACTGGTAGATGGTTTGAGTGTCTTGCAATATTTTACCTTTGGTGGGGACACATCTTTTCTTGGGCTTATGGAATTCCCAAGACTTGGTATGGGGTTAAGTTGGATGAAGACAAGCTTTGTCTTGGAGCTAAAAGAAGCCTTCTTACAGGATGCTAGGCTGCACTCACATCTTTAGAAACCCCAGAAGACAAGGAAAGTTGTAGCAACTCAGCCATGGTCTGGTGAAACCCTAGCTGGTCCCTATGGGGCTCCTACTTGATCCCCATTAGGCCCTGTACTTGGAGTGAGGAAGGAGCTGACCCACACCGGAAGCTGGGAATGGTGGATCCTGAACTAACTCCACTTCCAGGACCATCTAGCTATTTCAGGAAGTCAACTTTAGCCCTCTCTTTCCCTGCCAACTGTCTCTTCAACTTCTTTGAATTCCAAGAGAAGTTCCACTCTTCTCCAGCTCTTCCCTTTTCCTGTATGTCCTTGTTGAGTGCAAGGGATTTTCCATTTCGGGATCCAAAGTCAGGAAGAGTCATTTGCTATGTTTTGCTTTATGTTCTGTCTCATTTCTCCCCTGGGACCACAAGGCCGGGAAATATGGCTGGCAGGAAGGGAGGAAAGACAAAGAGAATGACAATACCGAGAATAGCGTTGCCTTCTGTCTCAAAGTCATTGCGTTAGCGCCCCCCCCCAACCCCCCCCCGCTTCTCTGAAGCCCTTCAGAGTGGAGGTGCAAGGCATAGCATCTGTTGCCTTCTCACACTGGCTCGCCTGCGTGTCAGCAGTCCTTCCTCTAAAGCATTCTTACCTTTCCAGTCCCAAGTGTAGGGCACTACCCATCCCCCCATGCCAGGTCCCAGAACTCGGGGCTTAGGACTGTTTCTGACCCAAGGTACCAGGAAAGCCAGACTACAGCCCCTGTACCTCATTTTCTCATCTCTGAAGTGGGTCAAGAGAAGAATTTTCCCTTTGGGTTGTTTGAGGGCTAAAGAAGCTACTGTGGGACGGTTATATCAGACTGGGCCTGGATCCTAAGCAGAGATAAGAGATGATTATGACAGCTACCATTATAGACAATGGAGCCCACTTCGAGGTTCTTAGCAGGGCACATTGATTAAGGCCTTGCTTTATAATTTCTAGTGTACTGGGGAATGAACTGGAGCAAGAGTCCTGGGGTGGCTAATCTTCATTGTCAACTACAGAGGATACTCTTCTGGATGTGCCTTTGAGGAAGATTCACCCTTAGGGTGGTTGGGGGCCCAGACTGAAGAAGGGGGAAAACGAGAAAGCTAGATGAGCTACATTATTCCCCTGTCTGCCGTTTGGATGTAAGGAGTCTCAGTCCCACATTTGTACGGCCTGCCAGTGATTCTGCTATGCCATCCCCAGGAGTATAAGCTCCAACTCTCAACCATGGAACAGAAGGAACCTTTTCTCTAATAAGTTGTTTTTGTCAGGTAAGAAACTAAAGGAATATGGGTGATAAGACTAAGCAGAGGATTGCCGTAGAGTGTTACTATACGCTTCTAAATGTAAGAGGAACAGGGCCTTAAGGCAATGGCAGCTGGGGTGAGAAGAGCTGAAACACTGGGTGGATGGATTCAGGAAGAGTTGGTGACCAGATACGGCAGTGAGGAGGCCTGGGAGGAGAGAGCTGGGAACTCTGGCACCTTGCCTCAGATGCACAAGGTTTGAATGGCTTGGGTCAGAGAGATCCTGCAGGATGCCTGTGACTTATTGTATGTAGCTAGAGAGGAACCACAGACACCCAGATTGAGAGTCTCAAGAGAGGATGCAGGTGGGGACCAAGGAGGGCCACATCATAGTAAAAGAAGATAGGGGAAGTTTGAGGATGCTGGGGGAAATGGGCAACTTGGAGAAGTGATCAAGTATTGAACGTGGCAGGTTAAAAGGATTTGATGATGGTCTTAAAGCTTCAGAGGCATTGGCAGAGCCATTAGCTTGTCCCTGTAATGATGAGTGCCCAAGGCTGCTGGTGGCATGCTGGCCTGAAGACAGATGCACAGATGACATTGGCAGATTTCAGGGGTTCTGAAGAGCACAGAAGCTGGGTCACAGCTCACAGAATGTGGTTCACTTAAGTCTCCCGGAGGCCAACAGCTGGCATCAACAGTCACTCATGGTGAAGCCATCTGCAGCGCAGCCCCCAAACTCAGCCAAAATAAAATCTGCAGTGAAGGCAGGAGGTTGTTAAATTAAGTAGGTGGCAGACACTATTTGATGACACTCCATCTCAGTGACAGCTTAGCATGCCGCCAGGGTGGAAGGAGCAGGTGACCAGAGAGAATTCAGGCCAACGAGCTGGGTTTCTATTCTAGACTGAGCAGACTCAGCAGGGCCTCAGACCAACCTCTGCCACAACTCAAGGCATAAAGGGACCCACTTTCTGCTTCTGTCACCCCCAAGTTCCATGAAAAAGACATAGTCAGTGTACAATAAATGTTCACAGAATTGTACTGAATAGGCACTTCAGGCAAAAATAATGCTTTTTTTTTTTTTTCCAGTTTCCCAAGGCCTGCCATGGGGAAGGATTTTTTCTTTTAAATATAAGACATTTGAGTGAACATTGCTTCAATTTTCTGAATTCTGTCCCTAGTCATTGTCATACACTGGACTAGCTTGTAAACTTCAAGACAAATTCACTGAAGAACAAACTCTGTAAAGGCAGTGATGAGATGCATTGAAGTGACTTTCAGGTGTATCTCCTGGACTGCCCCAGGGAGGTCAGGTAGGAGATGTGAGTTGAACAAATGTTGCCAGCCTCAGACTCCAGTTTCAAGAAGAGATCTTAGCAGAGGTTCCCAGTCACTGGAATCATGAGTGGAGACTTTCTGGATGGGCAAGATATCCATCTGCAAGCCTCCCTGGTGGCTCCTTCTAACAAAAGCCCACAGGCCCTCTTTCTGGAGCATAGTTTTGCTCTCCTATCTGTAGCTGAGACAATAAATCCCCTCAATGAAGGGGTTTCATGATACCCCAATGAGATATTTTGTAGTTTCATCATGGAGAAAACTTTGTTTTAAAAATAATCTAACATTGCATGTTGGATACTAGTAAAATGTTGAGAAATGAGGTCTATTCATTCATTATACCAATCATTTGTTTATTCTTTAATCTATCAAGTTTTTTGAATACCATACATGCTTTAAGAATTAGAAATAGAAGTGCATTGGTTTCCTGCTGCTGTGATGAAACATCATGACCAAGGAAACTTTTGGAAGAAGGAAGTTCTGACATAGTTCTAGAGGAGTAAGAATCCATCATGGCCAGAAAGCAGGGCTACAAATGACAGGCATGGGGGCAAGAACAGGAAGCTCATTTATCACATCCTCAAGTAAGTGCCAGTCAGAGAGAGAAAACTGGAAGTAGGGTAAAGCTATAAACTCTCAAAGCACACCCATAGTGATGGACTTCCTCTTGCAAGGCTGTACCTTCCCCTAACCTGTCCAGACAGTACCAAGTGTTAAATGACTGCACCTGTGTGGGATAATTCTCATTCCAGGTACCACAGGAAATGAACAAAGAAAGGTAAGAAGTGCATTTCTTCTTAATGTAAGAAGTGAAACAGACAAGAAAAGGTGTGTGTGCATGCGTGCGTGCGTGCGTGCGTGCGTGCGTGTGTGTGTGTGTGTGTGTGTGTGTGTGTGTGTGTGTGTGTGTGTGTTTGGACTATCATGTAACAAACATGTATGGATAGCATGTGAGCAACATTAGAGCAATATTAACAACAAAAAATGAATAATGCTTTAGTGAACACCAAACACTATTCTAACATTTATTTCACTCTCCTAGAAGCTCTATGAAGTAAAAATTATTACTATCCAACTTTACAACTGGAGAAACACACCCACAGGAGTTTGCCCCACATGACTTACCCCTGCTCACATATCATAGGTAAGGGAGCCAAGGTTTTAAACTCAATTTGAGCCAAACTCTTCACAAATATTCTTTTCTGTTTTCTACAGAAGTAAGGGTCACAGCAACTTGAGACATCTTAGCAGAAGAGGGAATATTTATGCTGTTGGAAAAATACCCTTCATAGATGAGGGTAGTAGCTAATAACTCCAAGTATCTGCAGAGTTGTTGTGGAAGCTGTAACCTTCTCAAACACCACACTATGTGTTGAGTTGAGTTTTGCTTTTGTCTTTGTTTTGTTTTTGAAACCTACCTGTGCATAATCCAGGTAGAAGAAAGTACACTCACCCTCCCCCAAACCAAGAGTGCTGAGCTGGGCTCTTGGACACTTCTTGTGCAGTATCCATTGGTGAGAAGAGTGGGTGGTTCTAAGACACATACCAGTTAGACATGACTCTTGGCCAAGTGCTGATATTCTCAGGTGCCACACTTGTAGTTGCTAATATCCGTAAGCTAATGTAATTCATAAGGAGAGTTTTTCTGCAGAGTTGGTGATTGTTGCTAAAAAGTTCAAAATGTCAAATGATTTCTCTGCAGTTGAAGGAGAGATCTGTTTTTTTTTGGGGGGGGGGGGGGAGAAGAGCATCTATAGCAGGACCAATAACAGGAAGTTGCATTATTTCAGCATGGAAGGGCCTATAAATTAGAGAGCTGAGCATGGGAAAGGAGGCTTGAGAAGCAGTGAGACTCCTTGCTGTAAGTATTCAGGCAGAAAGCACTGCTTTGAGAGGGATTCTCCTATGGAGTTCAAGTCCCTTACTACTCTTGGCTGGAATTAGTTTACAGCTCCACGGGTGCCTCTCTCTGTGCTTGAGAATCGCCTAGCTGCAAGCTTCCCATTGCCACACCTTACTGTTTGTAAACAGGAGCATCCTTAGAAGCAGTACATAGTGATCACAATAGTTATCATTTACTGGGGTCTGCTTTTAACCAGGCACTTTCTTAAGTGCTTTACATATGCTAGAATATTCAATTCATATAACTAATTGCTAGGGTTTAGATCTTTGATTAGTTTGCTTTGCTTTTCATTATTGTGACCAAAATACTCTACAGACACAGTTAAAGAGAGGAGAGATTTCTTTTGGCTCACAGTTTCTAGGCCACCATGGCAGGGCTAAGAAGCTCTGTCAGCCAATGGTGGCAGAGGCTGTGGTATGGGATAGCTGTTTCCATCCTGGAAGACAGAGAGGTAGAGAGAATGAAGAAACCAGAGTCTGGGTATAACTCTCTCAAGCCTAGTGATCTACTTCTAAGTCGTAGCCAAGCCCTCATGTCCTAGAGGTTCCAACCTTTCCAAATAGTGCTACCAGCTATGAACTAAGCATTCAAACCATGAGGCTATGGGCATACTCTGTGTTAAAACCATAATAGAGCTAGATGTCGCCAAATAACCATGTGTCAGCTTATAGTGTACTGGGAGAAGGTAGAACCTTTAAGACTAGGAGACTCATGAGAGGAAGCTAGGTTATTAGGGATGTGTCTGTGAAGGGAATGTCAGAATGCTAGTCCTTCCTTTCTCTCTCCCTGGCTTCCTGACCGCCATGATACAAGCAGCTTATGCTCTATGCATTATGTGCCACATCAACATAGACACAAAGGTAACAAGGCCAACCTGTCATGGACTCAAACCTTCAAAACTGTGAGCCAAATGAAGTGCTTCCTCTTCTTACTTTGTTGTAAGCTGTTATCTGTTATTTTGTTACAGCAACAGAAAGCTTCTCTGTGCCACTGTAGCCAGAAGTTTTCTGTCCCATCCAGGCCTGCAGTCTGGACAGATCTCTCCCACCCAAGGTCCGGCAGCTGCTTATAAAATACTCAGAGACTTATACTAATTACAAACTGTTTAGCTTATGGCCCAGGTTCGTTACTAACTAGCTCTTATAACTTAACTCTATTCCTATTAATTTATGCATTGTCATGTCTTCCGTGACTTTACCTGTGCTCCATTGCATCTTGCTTCCTTGGTTGGCAGCTTCTCCCTGACTCCATTCTCCTTTGTCCATCTCTGTTTGAGTTTCTTTCCTACCTCTAAGCTACCTTGCCATAGGCCAAAACAGTTTTTTTTTTTTTTTTTTATTAACAGATGGTAATAAAGCATATTCACAGCATATAGGAAGGCATCTCACATCACTTCCCCTTTTCTGTCTAATTAAAAAAGGTTTCAATTTTAACATGGTAAGATTAATATAATAAAATAGTTATCAAACAAGAATTAAATTATAATATCTAGTCTATTTGTATTTAGCAAAAATAAAGAAAATGTTCTACAATCTATCCTATTTTATGAGGCTAAAGTTTTCTAATTTGCCTTTTATTATAACTAAGGAAAACTATAATTATAACTATATAGTCTTAAAATCTATCAAAGTTATATACCACAGAAGGTTATAATATTACCTGAGTAAACAGGAAGTGTAAATTCTAAAATTCTAGAAATGACAGGGACATTTGGCTGCCTGGAGGGTCACTGGAAGTTCCTATGCAATGTTGGTGCATCCATTTTCAGCCTACAAATCTAGAATCTCTGGCATACCTTTCAGTGAAAAAGAAAATTTGGAGGACTTCTCCACCCATTTTCACAAGGTTTTTGAGTCACTTCTCCCTGTGTCCTGAAGAATGTCTGGCAGTTTTCTTTGTGAAGCAGGAACCTGAAGGACCATCTCAACTTGTTCTGGCAAAGTTCAGTAGTCACTTTCCTATGGGGCCTGCATGTGCAGTTTATACAGCATACTGTCAAGCAATTGAGGTAAAAGTAGTTCCTTGCCCAGTGGCTAACTTTTGCCACAAAGAAAGTTAACTCTATATGGAGTTTCTTCAATGCCCATTATTCTCTTGAAGTAGATTGGCGCTGCCAGGAACAGACATGTCTCACAGTCCAGAAAAGTCTAAATTCTAAGACATTTTAAATGCCATATTCTGTAGATCTTTGAAGTGTTTGAAGATTACCTATCAGAAATATATCTTTGTATATCTAAAAAAAGTCTAACACAATTACAAGTTAGATTATCATAGATGACCAATTATTAATCTGTATTCCTTAATTATACATTACAATTTTTTAAAAATTGCATAAACATAATACCTTAAACAAGAGTACAAATATATAGTATAACAAATTAATCTTAAATTTGTGTCAATAAACCAAAATCACTATTAATGTAAAAATACTTAAAATAGTAGTTGCTTTTAAAAAGTAGATTCAATAATCCACCCTTTATTCTATCATACCTATCTATATTTTTTCCTTTTTTAGAAAGAGATTGACTGTGACCAATAACCAAACTCTCTAAACAAAGACAAACATCTATAATCTATTTTTGGAGAATGTGAGCATAGTTTTCTAGGCTACTTCCTGCAGTTTGGAGGTGCTGGTAATCTTTGAGAGACCCTGAGGCTAGATCATCTTAGCCAGCAGCTTTGAAGCTCGTGTGAATGTTGGATCATCTGCATCTCTTCCCATCAGAGACTTTGCAGGTGGTCTTCCAATGTCAGGCAAAATGAACCTGGAAGTAATTCACAGGTTTTCATCTTCTGTGGAAACAAAAGCATAACCTCTTTTCCAAAAAACATATCCTTAGATGCAAATTTCAACATCAAGATACCTTTAAAATATATTTGTTCATTTACCTTATCAGCCTTTATAATCAAATGCCTTTTTGTAGTTAGCTCATTAACAGTTAATAAATTAAAACACACACACACACACACACACACACACACACACACACACACACACACAATCCAGACTCTATGTATTTTCCATCTTTACGTGGCTATTTCTTTGTAGTCAGAAGTTTCTGGCCAGGCCTAGCCTCAAAGTCTGGACCCACAATCCTGTAGCCTCTTAGTTCCAATAAATTACACAAAGGCTTATATTAATTACAAGCTCTTTGGCCTATGGCTTAAGCTTATTACTTGCTAATTCATATGCTTTAAGTTAGCCCATTATTCTGATCTATGTTTAGCCATGTGGCTTGGTACCTTTTTTCACTGCAGCGTTCTTGTCTTGCTTCCTCTACATAAGGCTGGCTTCTGCCCCTTTGTGCTTTTCTGCTTCCCAGAATTCTTCTAGTCTCTACTTCTTGTCCAGCTTCTGGCTAAGTAGCATTTTATTAAACCAATATTTACAGTGTACAGGAGCATAGCCCCACTTCATTTCTTTTATATTATTTTTACTGTCTCTTTAAAGACTTTATTTTTAAAAACTATTTCTTTATATAGCTACCTATATTCCTTCTCCTTTTCTTTCCAAGCCTACACACATTTTTACACACTTTGCAACCTGTTTAGAGGTTCTTCTCCGTCTGAATCTGTTTTATTGCGTATCTTTAATCATTTTTTTTTAAGCAGGAGAGTTTTTAAGTTGCTAAACTGTATAGATAGAACTGAAGCACTGCTTCGGCTGTTGGCTCCTTGGTGCTCAGCTTTTCAACATGACACAGGTACCAATGAGTCATGCTTATCTCCCTAATTCTGGGAATCAGTATTAAGTAGAGTGGAGCTATGCTTTTAAGCCACAGATGTGCTCCAAAACCTGCAAGCAGTGGCTGGAGAAAAGCCTCAAATATCATGGTCTGTCTGTAAGGCTTGTAAGAGAGACTGTGAAAATTGGCTATGCAGCTTAGTTCACGGTAGCTGGCAGCTGGTTACATCTCCCAGGAAGCTGCTGACATGAGACTGTGAGACTAGGAAGCCCAGTTTGTTTCTTTTCATTCAGAATCTTTTTAAACCTTTTTCACTGTCCAACAGTGGGCACCATTTATAGCCAGAAGTTTTCTGTCTTGCACAGACCTGTGGCAAGTACGGATCTCTCCCACCTTCGGTCCCACAGCTGCTCATAAGATAATTACTCAGACTCATATTAATTACAAACTCTTTGGCCTATTGCTCAAGCTCATTGCCCACTAGCTCATATAACTTAATTCAACCCATTTTATTCATGCATGTATTGCATTACTAGGATTTCTATTAGATGGAAAAAATAAATTAGACAAAAAGTCAGAAATTCCCTGGGTTGCAGAGATAGTAGCATGAAATCAGGGGATTGCTTCCTGAGAGAACTATTCTCTTAACTTCTAAATTAAAAAAAAAAAGTCATGATGCACATAGTAATGAGGATAAGCATGCTTATTGTCATATATAAGTTTAAAAAACAATCTCAAAGCCCACTTCATCTACCAGGGCATCAGGATTGTTTTGTAGGATGGCAATTTCACATGACCAATTCTGGATATAAATCCATAGTCAGCAGGAGTTGACAGACCTTACCTGGAGATGAGGATGTTCCTGGGGACAGAGGGAATTAAGTTTTGTTGGAGGCGAGCTAAAGCTTGTTCTAACTAGCTTACAAGTGCTAATTGCACACATCCCTTTCCAATTCTGAGATCAGTGACCTCCTGTTGATAGCTGGAAATAGGCCATAGAGAAAATATTTCAACCAAAAACTTGAAAAATATTACAAGAGGTAATGCAACCAAGAAAGAGATTTTTCTCAAGTTGTGGTAAATGTTGTCATACACCAAATGTGTCATGTCTGCATGTGAACTTGTGTTGTCCGAGAAAAAAAAAAAAACAAAAAACCAAAACTTCCTTCTGGTACTTCTTGCGACATTTTCTCTCTTTCTGTGCCCTGGTGAGTCAGTCCTTTTGTCAAGCAAAAGATGGCATGGTGCCCATTTAAGGCACATTTACAGTTCCAGCACCCAGCTCATTTCAGCAAAGCTCGGAGGAGGCTTTTTTTTTTTTTTTTTTTTTTTTTCTGGAAACAATCTTTTTATAGTCACAAAGGACCACAACGGATTCAATTCCACATCTCCTGAATGAACCTGAGCAAGCTAACAACCCACTCTGGGTCACTCATTGCCCAACAAAGCATAGATAACAACATTCATTAGATACACCAGAGAGCTTGCTTCGTGAATGAGATGCATGGCATCAAGCAATCTGCTCGTGTGAGAGTGACCTGTCAAAGCTAAGGATCTGGAAATCTGTTGATGGTGTACACCCTGCAGGGGAGCAGGGGAGTTATGGGTATGGAGGGGAGGAAGAGGATGAAGAAGGAACAGCAAGGGAGAAGATGGATGAATAGTTCATTTCTAGGTCTGAGTGTGCTGGTGTTTCTGGACTTGGTGAAGTGGTTGATGAATATTCACTTCATCAGTGTGACAAGGCCATGCCCAAACAAGGGAGGGTCTAGCAAAGCCATACAGGGGGTAGAAAGAATAACTATGGCCTCTCTGCAGATTCAAACATCCATCTCCTGCTGTTGAACAGTGGTGTCTTATTTTTCAGGACTTTGCCTCTCAGACTGGTAGTTATGCCATCAGCTCCCCGCTTCTTAGATTTCAAATGTGTCAGTAATCAAGTGTGCCAGACCTCACAATAAATTCCACCTTACATAGCTATACCTCTGTTCCTTTATTTCCTTCTTTCCTTCTTTCTTTCTTTCTTTCTTTCTTTCTTTCTTTCTTTCTTTCTTTCTTTCTTTCTTTCTTTCTTTCCTTCCTTCTTTCTTTCTTTCTTTCTTTCTTTCTTCCTTCCTTCCTTCCTTCCTTCCTTCCTTTCTTTCTTTTGTTCTATCTATCTCATCTTTCTCATCTATATATCTATAACCTATCTCAACATGTCTGTATATCATTTATATCTATTATCTATATTTATCTACCATCTACAATATGTAACTATGCATTATCTATGTAATAGCATAACTATGATTTTATTCTTTTTATTTATATATTGACCTATCTATCAATCATCTGCCTTCTACCAATTCATTTCTCTGTAGAATCCTGATTTCATGAGACTGATGATGCCAATGACTAGAATTTGGGCTGATCAACCTGATTCTCTGCTTTATGCCACTGTGCCTGATTCATTTACTTAGACTTCTTAATCAAATAATGGTATATGATTGCTCCAGATAATAAACGTACAACTGTGCTGGCCCCGGGTCTGTCCTATTCCATCTGCCTTTTCTTCCTCAGCTCTATGTAGACAGATCTGCACTGGCCAATCTGGGTATGATGGACAGTAAGAACAATGAGCATGAGATCAAAAGTTGGGAGGAGAGAGACTCAATAGTATCCCCCCCCTTTTCTGATCCCTGTGGATTTTCTCCTCTCCTCCACTCCTCTTCTCTCTTCCTCTCTCCCCTCCCCTCCCCCTCTCTCATCTTTGTAACTCCTCTTTTTCTGAAAACTACCTCCTCTTATTGTTTTTTTTTCTTGTTTGTTTGTTTCAGGAGCAGTAGCAGCTTTCCGTGTTGCTAGCCCATTATCTTTGCCTCATGGGTTTTTCATCCCTGGTAACATCACTATCCAGAATGAATGCACTAGTCAGAGTTCTCTAAGAAACTAGAACCACAAGGCAGAATATTTACTAAAGGGGGATTTACTAGGTTGGTTTAACAACATGATGTGGGTTGTTCAAAAAGGCCATTTTCACATTGGAGGCTGAGAACCTGGGACCAATGCAGTCCACAGGGTGCCCCAGAAACTCTGACCTGATGAGGATTCTAGAATGTGAGTGTGGTGGATGCTTCAACAGGCTGGAAGAGAAGATGGCCTGCAAGGGTATCCAAATTATTTTACATCTTCAAGCAGCTTTTCCTTCCACATATCCTTAAATGTCAAAACACTTCTGTAAAGAGGTGATTCTGGACACCCTTACATTCTGCTACATGTCCTGAGGAATAATCTCCTTGATATGAAGACAGAAGTCTCTTGCCTGGGCAGCTCAAACCAGCAGCTCTCAACCTTGGGGTTGAATGTAGAAACTGTAGAAAATCAAATGCTATCACTTTAGGTTAATTAAGTCAGATCATGACAGATCCCAATCATAAACTGGAGGGATAGCTCTAGAAGCCATGGTGCTCATCAGAAATATGGGGGAAAACATCTTAGGAGATTGACACAGTAGTGAGTACTGAAGCATGTCAGTATCAGCAGAGGACACCCCAGTGTCCCCAATAGATACATTACAAAGCTTGTGTATGTCTTGCTTTTTTTTTTCTATCAACGCACATCAAAGTCTTTGTTTCTCACTTATAGAAGTATTTTGTAGTTTTGCTATGACACATCAACTTGCCAGCCTCACTATCTTTATACTTAGGGGCCATTCCAAAGAGTTACTGGAATATAGACACTGTGAAACCACCATAATCATCAGATAAGGGAAAGGCCACAGAATGACTAAGGGGTAAAGTTCATATATTCTGGACAAAGGCATGATTCATTTCCAGGGAGGAATAGAATCAGCAGGCTGAGACAAGATCTCATTATGTTACTCAGAATATAGCCCAATTTAAAATTTATGAATTGTTTATTTCTGAGATTTTTTTCCCACTTAGTATTTTCATATTGCAGTTGACTGTGGGGCACCGAAACTGTGGAAAGTGAAACCATGACGGAGGGGCTGACTGTATGTATTAGCATATTGATTCATCTTTCTCCCACATCTGTCCATCTCTTCAACAGCTCCTGACTGGCCTGCAGACAGAAAGCTGTCATTGGCAGCTCTCAGCCAGTGCCTCTTAAGGCTGACTCAATGACGTCCACATGAGCCTCATCTGGGAGTTTTCTAGAAACTCAAATTCTCCAGCCCCAGGCCTCCCTACTAGAAAATCCTAGGATGAGTCCCAGAAGCCATCATTCTAGTACATCTTCCAGAAGATTCGGATGCATGCAGAGTCTGAAATACCTTAGCCTAGGTTTGATTTTCAACCTTCCTAATGCTGTGACCTTTTCATTCAGTTCCTCATGTGGTGACCCTCAATTATAAAATTAGATTTGTTGCTACTTCGTAACTAATTTTGCTACTGTTATAAATACTAATGCAAATATCTGTTATTTCCAGTGGTCTTAGGTGACTTTATGAAAGAGTAATTCAATTCCCCAAAGATTCTCTACCAGCTGAAAAGCACAGCTTAGATATTCTTCTCCTTATCTGCTAGTGACTTCTGGAGAGTACAGCCACACTTTTCTCCTCTCCGAGGCATAGTTTTGTTTATTTAGATGACTACTGTCTCACTCCTTGAGCATCCCAGATATGAAATGCCTACACTGTTGTTAAAGATTACTCCAGCTTCTTGCCCCTCCCAGCTCTACAAGATGACCAGAGGGTGACTTGTCTGAACATGTATTATGAGCTCATATTCGTTGTTCCTGCACACAGAGAAATGGATGAAGTTTTCTTCTCCATCAGATCCAAGGCCATGATTTGGGAAAGAGGACACATTATGATTTTGCTATTGAGAAGACTACAATGATGTGCTTGCAGATTACCATGATTTTCTTCTCTTATTAGATAAAGATTTTGGGGAGAAAGATACTTGGCCTGAGAGACAGAGACATGGGTGATGTTTCTCCTCCAGTGATATGGCCAGTGCCGGGTGAGTGTGCCAGCTTGTGATTTGAGATGGGGTAGGTATTGGTTTCACACATGAGAACAGACACACTACCTGCTACTACACTAGAGTTTAATAGGAAAGTTGTCGAGCAGGGTACAAGGGAAGAGAAGTGAAAGAGGAAAAAGTGCATTAGTGGAAAATGCTTGCTTTCCACTAAACTATGTTCATCATTCATCATCCACCTCTGTATTTTAGTTAGATCACACACATACATGGAAAAGACTCCAGGGTTTGGAGAATCATCCTTTATGCAGTGAATGTACATTAACACAGACTCTCACCAGTGACTTCTTATAAGAGAACAGGTGGGAACAGATTTACATAGCCACACCTAGGGGCGTGCTTTCCATATATGTTCTGTCGGTGCTATGTTGGGTTATTGAACTAGCATATTTACCATAGCTGCTAAGTGTCAGGAATTCTTACAGTGGGTAGGTGGTAGAAACTCAGAAAAGGAAAGAGGTAATACTTTTTAAAAAATTTATAACAAACACATCTTCACTTTTCATGGTGCTGCTAAGCAGTCTGGGTTGGAAGTTTTGGGCCCAGAGCAGTGAGCGCAGCAATGTGTTGCTATGGAGATTTCCTAGTGGAATTCATCTATGTGCTCATTTTTCAAGCACATGAAGAAAGGTCTCTCTATGTGGCTGCCCTATGTCCCTACAGAAAATTCACAACCACAGGACTCTTCTTGTTTTGGCCAATGTAAGACAGGACGTGCTCTCAGATCTTCATGGACTCAAACAGGAGAGTTGACTTTCTATGTAATTAGATGTAGGCATTGGACAATAATGAATGATAGCTGTGGGAGAAAGAAGTAAGAGTCTCAGCATGAATCCAGTGTCTTGGCTCATAAGCTCTCAACCTTTTCAAAATGCTTGCTTTCCACTAAACTATGCTCATCACTCATCATCCATCTCTGTATTTTAATTATGATCACACACATACATGGAAAAGACTCCAGGGTTTGGAGAATCATCCTTTATGCAGTGAATGTACATTAACACAGACTCTCACTGAATATGGAGGCAGCCAGCTATTCCCCTCTCATCATTTCACAGCTTTCCCAGTGAACAAGTTTGGCAGTAGCAACTGTAGGTCATGTAAGTGAGTGGAGTTTCCCACACAGTTGAGAACAGAAGCTTCTCCAATTGCCTGATTCATCTCTGCTCTGACCAACAGTTCAGCCATGAGCAACCTGCTACAGATACATTTTAAACTACTACGTGATAGATGATGATGGGGTTCAAGTGGAGTTTGCAGACGGACCTACAGAGCAGCAGACTATGGAGAATCATTACCTGGCAAAAAGCATTTTTCCATGTTGGGTGTAGATGATACAAATATTGCAGCAATATTTTCATACTATGTAAGAACCACAGTATGGGTAGGAGACAGGGAAAATCATCACAAACTATCATTCAGGTCTTGACATAGCCATTCACCTTTCAGATCTTTACCCATGACAATTCTTTATGCAATACCATTTATTCTAAATGTAACCTGTGTGTCATGCATTATATCATTAAGATATTGATGGTGATTATGGGATAAATCAAGAACAATGATCATAAACCAAGCCTAGATATTTATAAATCACCATAGTGAAACTGATATAGTCTGTATCCAATTCTTTTCTAATTCTATGTAAATGTTTTTTAAAAAGTAGCACTCTGATACAAACTGAGGTTTTTAGATCAGTAGTCAGCTGACAGCACTTGGTGTCCGGAGAGGCTGCAAGGATGCTTGTTGCTATAGTGATTGCCATAGGCAAATTTTGTGCACTCTAGGGGTTTTCCTACAGTCATGTATCTGTAGCAATGTGAACATTCTGGGAAAGGCATTGTTAGTGAGTTCTATCCTGGTGTGACCATCATAGAGCATTTCCATAGCAGATAGTATAGGACAATTGATCAACTCAAGACTTCTATAGTCAAAAGACACGATGCCATTAGTCACACGTTCTCATCTCTGTGACAAAACATCTTAAAGGGGGATGGTAAGGGAGCAAAGGTGTTTGTATCCAAGCCTTAGCAACTGGGTTCAATCACCCACACAGTGGAAAGAGAGAACTAGCTCCTTTAAGTTGTTTTCTGTTCTGACCTACACACACACACACACACACACACACACACACACACACACACACACGGATAACCAAATAAACAAATGTTTAAAACTCTTAGGAAAGAAAGATTTATCTCGGCTTATTGTTAAAAATCTTCCAGTCCATCCTGGTGGCACAGTCAAGGATCAGCTCACACCAAAACTCACGAAGACCCTCAGGGCCACTGCCAGAAAGATGCTCTACTTATCACCTAAGCAACCATCAACGAATCATGTTCATAATCCACACTAATCACACACTAATCATTCCCTGCAGTAAACTAAAGATTCATTAAACATGAATCTTTCTAAAAATTCGGTGTTTGTGTGTGTGTGTGTGTGTGTGTGTGTGTGTGTGTGTGTGTGTGTGTGTGTGCATGTGTGCATGTTAGACCATCTGGAGCTGGACTCACAGGTGGTTGTGAGCTAAGGGTGCTAAGAACTGAATTTGGGTCCTCTGGAGGAAGTACTCTTTATCACTAAATCGTTTCTCCAGCCTCAACTTTATTCTGATATTCTTTTTTTTTTTTATATTTTTGGATTTTATTTTATTTTTGGATTTATTTTATTTCATTTTAAAAAGTTTTTTTTTTTCATACTCACCACTGATCCCTCTCCCTCCCCTCCTCCCAGTCCTCCCTCCATCTCCCTCCTATCCCATCCCCCATCCATTCCCCAGGAAGGCAAGGAATTCCAAGGTGAGTCAGTTCAGTCTAGCAAGTCCAGTTGAGGTAGGTCCAAGTCCCTTCCCCAGTGTTATGGCTGAGTTAGTTTCCTCTGTAGGGAATGGTCTCCAAGATGTCAGTTCATGCACAAGGTTTAAACTCTGGTCTTACTGCAAGAGGCTCCACAAACTGGCCACATCATTCCACGTCATTCAGAGGGTTTAGCTCCTTTCCATGAAGGTTCCTCAGCTGTCATTTCAGAGTCAGCGAGCTCCCAATAACTCAAGTTAGCCATCTCTCTGGGTCTCCTCCTCATGGTCCTGATCCCTTTGCTCATATACTCTCTCTTCTCTCTTGCTTCAGCTGAACTGGGAGCTTGACCTGTTGCTTAGCTATGGATCTCTGTTTCTGCCTCCATCAGTTGCTGGAAGTTCTATGTCTCAGTGTAACATTTCTGGAACTCACTTTTTAAACTAGATTGACCTTGAGCTCACTTTGATCCATCTGCCTCTACCTCCCAAGTGCCCCCACTGTCCAGCTCCACTTTATTTTTAATTACGTAAGGATTCACTCTAAAATAACAATGAGTATGGCATGGTAAATGTATAAACCAGTATCATAGTAATTTATTGCTAAATATTAATACTATACATAACTGTGTGTGCTATATACTTATAAAACAGCAGCATATCTGATTTTAAAAAGACCACCACAGATATATGAGTGATACATTAAAATTTGTCATCAAATGTTATAAACTCATTAGTTCTATTTTAATCTCATGGGAGATTAACCGTAACATATATGCCAGCCCTAAAACTGTGGATCATATGGGGTCATGTGATTGAATACAGGGTTCACAAAAACTTTGAAAAATGGGAGATGGTATCTGAAATAAAACAACCAAAATTAATTCAAAGTCAAATCTTCAGTGGATATGTGGTGTTTTGGACGTTCTTGTTCATTTGATATTGTACAACTTCACAGCCTTGGTTCAAAACACACACCTTGGGCAACTTTGCTCTACATAAAAACTGCAATATTTTTCTACTGTTATCCCCCAGATCCTATGCATCAAATTATTGATAGGTGTTTTAGAATTATGTTGTGATAAAATACTTGATTAAATTTTTTTAAGTTGCTGACTTGAGTTTCATAAAAAAAAAAAAAAAAAAAAAAAGATGTTAAATGAATTTTGGCATGGAAAAGGACAGAACTTCCAGCTATTTACAAAAGGGTCCTAAACATACTTGTGCCAGATTTTATTGCATATTTATGTGAAATGGTGCTTTCAGCGTCTACAACCATAAACTCAAAATATCAATCAACTCTAAAGAAGCACTAAAGATGCTTTGTGTCAGACAGTATCAGATAGTCAGCTAATACTTCATTCTTTATGTAAAACTAAACCCACATATCTCATTAGCATGTACATTTGCTCAAGTCTTTAATACATGGTAAAATTATATATGTTGTGCAAGTACTAAACATTTAAGTGTACCTCACCATAGAAACTTCATATTCTTGCTCAGAAAATGAGACCCTGGGTCCCAAATACCATGGATGGACGAGGCCAGCCCCTGCCAATCTCCCTTCTCTTGGGAAGTTCAAATGGACAGTTTTCAAAATGACCAAGTCGTACCTATCCATAAATCCAGGTTTCACAAGCAGATAAATTACATTCCCATTAAAATGTATAGGTAAAAATAAGTTTTAAAACAGGAATTGTTACAATGAAAAGGTAGCAAAGAAAGTGCCTAATTGTTTTTGACTGCATGTTTCATTAAAGATTCCTGCACACTTGACTGTTTTACGACAAAGATGGATATAGAAACATTTGGTACTAGGAGAGGACATTAATAGGTATTTCTGCTGCCTCCACATAGACCCCTCACTGCCTCACTGTGCTCTTCACTTCCTTTATTTCCTTTTCCTCTTCTCTACTTCCCTGCACCCTCTTCCACCTCTCTCTTCTCCCAGGCCTCCCTCTCCCCTTCTTTGTATTCCCCTCCCTCCTCCACCCCCTCTCCCACCTTCCTCTCTATTCTCTTACACCGTAACTACCCGAACAATGGAGGATAGCACAAAAGGGTAGCATCTTTGTCCAAAAGGGAGATACAATCAAGAATGATGCCTGTGTTCCAGGATGCTCCCCTATGGGTGTAGTAGCATTCTCCACTATAGCAAAGACTTTTCTCCTTGTAATGACCAACTTCAGAGGGGTAGCTTTATTGTTATTGTTTGATTAGCTTTTTTTTATTTAAAAGGTATTTTTTAACATACTCACCACTGTTGCCCCCTCCCCTCTTCCCAGTTATGTCCCAGCTTTCGCCTACTCTCACCATATTCCCCCATCTACTCCTTAGAGAGGGCAAGAACTCTCATGGTGAGTCAATACGGTCTGGCATATCCAGCTGAGGCAGAGCCAAGCCCCCCCCCCCCCCCCCCCCCCGCCCCAACAAGGCTGAACAAGGTGCTGCTTCTCTATAGGGAAAAAGACAGTACATGTACTAGGAATAAATTCTGGCCTTACTGCCAGAGGCCTCACAAACTTCCCACACCGTTCAACTATCACTCGCATTCAGAGGGCCTAGTTCAGTTCCACGCAGGTTCTCCTAGCTGTCTGTCAATCCAGAGTCTGTGAGCTCACAATAGCTCAGGTCACCTGTCTCTCTGTGGGTTTCGTCATCATGACCTTGACTCCTTTGCTCATATAATCCCTCCTCCCTCTCTTCAACTGGACTGGGAGCTTGACCCAGTGCTTAGCTGTGGATCTCTGCATCTGCTTCCATCAGTTGCTGAATGATGCTTCTATAGTGACAATTAGGATGGTCATCAATGTTATTATGGGGGAAGATGAGTTTAGGCACCCTCTCCACTATTGCTTGACATCTTTGCTGGAGTCATCTTGTGGATTTTTGGGTGTTTCCCCAGCACCAGGTGTCTCTCTAACGTCACAACAGCTCCCTCTACCATGATATCTATTTCATTGTTCTCCATATCTGTCCTCTTCCCAACTCAGCCATCCCATTCCCTCACGTTTTCTTCCTACCTCCCCTTGCCCCCTCCCCACTATGGTCCCAATTTATACAGGAGATCTTATCCATTTCCCCTTCCCAGGGTAATTCATTGATGTCTCTCTTAGGTTCCAGAGAGATAGCTTTATTTTGGCTTATAGATCAGGAAATCCAGTCCACTGTGGCCAGGAAAGCATGAAGGCAGGAGAGTAGGGTTACCGGTCACATTGCTACCATAGTCAGGAAGCAAAGATTGATAAATGCTGTCTTCAGCTCCCTTTCTTCTTTTAATTCAGCCAGGTTGGTTGCAGTCCATGGTGTTACCCACATTTAGTGTGGGCCTGTTCATGTTGATTAACTTAACAGAGGAAAGCCCTCATAGGCATGTCTACAATTAGGATCTGCTTCCATGCTGACTTAAAATCCAAGTCAAGCGGTCAATCAAGATCAACTTCTACATCTACTGAAATCCTCCTGTGTTTATCTGGTATTCCTTCCTCCTTTTTAGCTCTTCTTGGACATACCCATAATAAATAATGCATACTAAATCTCCACGTCAGACCTTGTATCCTGGGACTGTGGCCTGAGACAAGAGCCACAGAGCAAATCAAACTGTGTTCTCCAGGCTCCTTGGAAAGTCTATCATCTGGCCGTATACTGTGTTGAGGTAAAACACAGTCCTTGAGCTCTCACTCTCCAATCAGAGGCACATAAAACGATAATTCTCTGTCACTTGAAGTATTAGCTTCACCAGTGAAAAATAAAGGAGATAAAAATCTAATTGTTCCCTGCTATTTTAAAAATAAATCATTCTCACGTGACATGACAATAAACACTCTGCTATTATGACCAGATTAGTTACTGTTTTAGAGGATCTACTCTGTTACTTTTCCTGTTTTGTGGTCACTAATAAAATTACCACGTCATGTTCACTTTGGTTTTATAAAATGATGGAGACTCAACACAGTTCGTAATATCAGCGCATTTGATATTGCGGAATTTCTCATGTGAAAGTTAAAATCTAAAAGCCATGACCAAAGTTTCAGCCAAGAGGTCATAGTGACTATTTGCCTAGCTGCCAAATACCAAAGCAGGAATTATGAGTAATTTTATGGGTCATTATGGCTTGGCTAAGAGAGCCACTAAAATGTTAATTTTGAGTGTGGCTGTTAAGATGTTTCTGGAAGAGATATACAACTGAATATACAACTGGGTGAAGATCACCCCCACCGTTGGAAGTGGGCATCATCAAGTCTATGGAAGCCCACACCGAACAAAACTGTGAAAGAAGAAAATACAATATTTTGCCCGAGGAATCTCTTTCTACTCACTCCAGAAAGAGAATGGATAAATAGAGGAGAGAAAACACTTTATTCAAGTCCACCTTGGTGAGCTAGAGGTACTTATAGGGACATGGGTGACTCAGGCAGTGACATTAACTAAAACTTACCTCACCCAAGAGTGCCCTCCCACATACAATCTGCTGCTTTTGCAACCTTGGAGAGGAGCCATGTCCTCTTTAAGTTTGGGGAGCCTTTTGATCTTGTGAGCTCCTTATGAATTTCATGAGGCTGCCTGCTCTCTATACAAGGCAATGTTTTAATATAGTTCATTCAGCTACACAATAGGAAGGTTTATTCTTTTGTGTGGGGGTGAGATTTTGGGGAGGAGGTCAGGCTGATCTCAAACTTCCTGTGTATATGTATCTGTGCTAGACTTTTTGTCATTGTAGTGAAAGACTTGACATGCCGGGCTTAAGGGGGACTTACCTTTTAAAATTGGAGAACTTGGCTTATTTTTGCCCATCATTTCAGGGGTCCCAGTCTATAGTCATTGGCTCCACTGCCTCTAAGACTGTGGTGAGGCAGAAAATTATGGCAGGAAGTGCATTGGCAGAAGCTACTTACCTCATGGCAGTCAGGAAACACCGAAAGGAAACACACAAATGGGGCAGGGTGAGCTATAACAAGATCACAGTCTGCTTCCTCCACCAGGCCCCATCTTTTGTGGTTTTAACATCTTTCACTTGCTCTATTCACATTATAACACTATCTATGGATTAGTCAGAGCTCCTAGAACATATCACTTCCCAAGATTCCATCTGCTGGCAACCAAGATGTCAGCCCATGAGTGATATTTCATATTCAATCTGATAGGTAATCTAGTTCTCTGTCGGACCTGTTTCCTTGGAGTGCCTGAGTAATGCAGAGAGTTATTGAGTGAGTCATACTGAGAATTTCACATCACTTATTAATAACAGCAGCCATGGTGTCAGATTAGCAAAGCTTGCAAGCAGCAAGGACATCTAGGACTGGAGCAGACAACATAATTGATAGACATTCCCACCCCAGAATTTGCTGGTCTTGTGACCTGACTCTATTAATCAAAAGCTTTAGGTTTCTCATCTGCAAACCATGTAGAACAGTGCCAACTTCATTGGATTGTTGAGAAACTTATTCTGTGAGGCCCAAATGGCACTTGGTTCTGTTCTTGGCTGAACATGACATTTCAATAAGTAACAAATATCTACACCCCTCCTCCAAATAGGGCACACTCCTTGCTTACAATTCCTAAAGGAGATGGCTATGTTTTGAGATAGTCTCACTGTAGCCAGGGATATCCTGGGACTCTTGGATATCCTGCCTCAGCTTTCCAAATGCTAGGATTATATATGTATTCTACCATACACAGCTTATAAAATACTTTAAAAATAAAAGTTTCACAAAGATTACAAGTGAATATAAACTCTATTTCAGGGACTTCTGACTTTTGTGCACAAACTGGAACCTAGATACGTCTCAGTGCACACAACTATTTATGTCCCACTCATTATTACACGGATAGACACACTATTATGTTGTTTACTCATTTTTGACAGTTTACATACATTTCTTTCCTATTTCTCCCTGGAGACAACATATATGGAGTGTCACATGAAGTGTAAAGTGTAAATGACTTGCTATGGTAATGCTTGCTTCCAAAAAGTCCCAGGGCTCCAAACCTTAAGCCAAACCAGTTGGCCATCTACTCAGGACCTACTAGGAAACTTTGTTCAAATATTAGTCATCATGGCTTTGTCTCCTAGATCTGTAGTCTGGGATTTCTGAGGAGACCAGATCCTACCTTCTCTGTTTTCTCCTAGTGCCTCCTGTGAGAACAATTTCTCTACTACTGTATTATTGGCATTTGGATTAGACTGCTCTGTCATATTGGCTGACCTGGTTAAAAGATATTCAGTACCATAGAGTCCTCTGTCTGTAACACTCAAAAATATTTTTAGGCATGGCCAGGTGTCCTCTAGGAAGCTAAATCACCTCTGGAGTTAGATTTCTGGGTTGGGATCTTGCCGTCGGAATGCTGAGCATTGATCATTTCCTACCTACAGCCCCAGAAAGGCTCTAGCTTTGCTTCTGCACCATTCTAAGACCATCGCTTCCCCTTGGGAGCTCAGTCAACATATAAATGAACTGTATTAGTGATGTCTAAAATAGAGTGCTGCAGCTGTGAGCAGACAAAGCAGGACCATTTTTCCTCAGTATTAACTGTAAGTGGGATTGCAAAGGCAAGGTCCTATAACAGAATGTGCCCATACTGTTCCCAGTTAGAGTTCTATATCTGAGAATAGGGTGGTAACGGAAGAGCCTCCCTAGCAAGACCATAGTTCTTGGCTGGTTATCTTTCCATCACTGTAAAAAAATATCAGAGCAATACTGCAATACAGGTAACAGTTTTAGAGGTTTCGATCCACAGCGAGCTTCTCTATCATCTCTGGACCACAATGAAGCAAAACATGGTGGAGGAGATGACACAATGGAACAGAGGTGCTCACCTCATGGTAGCCAGGAATCACCGAGTCAGAAAGAAAAGACCAACTTACGCTTTGAAGACATGTCCCTAGGTGACTGCCTTCCTCCAACTGACACCCCCTCCCCCTCCGGCTCCCATCATTTCCAAGAAACTTTCTGTGTTGCTATCACCAACAATGGCAACAGCAGATAGCAGAGGCACTCAAGGAAACAATGGGACACATTGTTGTAATCAAGGCTGCTGAGGATCCTAGAAGCAAAGGCTCTTCTAACCTCACAATGCTCTTCATGACGCAGGTGTTTCTATGGAGAGGAAATGCACAAAGCACCAGTTGTAAACACTAAACTCAGATTTAGTTGTTTGAAACAGATTGGCCAGTGGGTCAGTGCTAGAACAAAGCTGGGAATGTAGGACCACAACCCCACCTAGCACACACTAGGCAAGTCAGCACCAGCCATGCAGCGATTGGTGGCCTTCACAAGGCTCTTTGAAGTTCTGTGTGGAGACATCAGAGAAGCATAGGTTCCACTGGAGAAGCAGAAACCAATTCCCAAGGAATAAGAGAAGCTGGGCATTATTTTAGCTAATGGAATTTTTTAAAAACTGAAATCATTTGGACATTGGAAAGAAAAGGAAATGAAGTATGCACTGGCAATTACCCAGAGATCAAATAGCTTCTATTCTCATGACCGAGCCACTCTACCTCCAAGATGGGTATCAGGAAATAAATCTGACTTAATAGGAGGATTTCTGTTTTAACCTTTACAAACTATTTTTTGTAAATTCAATTTTATCTCTATTGATGTACATTACAATCTCAGAGATTATTTCTGATTGTTTTGTCTTCTTTTGGGGGATAGTCTAGGCACTCTCTACATCTCATATGAGGCCTACACAAACACCTTTGCACACATGCACACACAGTCATAGATACATATGTGCACATACACAATACAAGCATATATATATATATATATATATATATATATATATATATACAGGCACACACAGAAGCACATACACATGCATACACACAGGCATACACACACATGAACACAATCTCATACACACACACACACACACACACACACACACACACACACACACAACACATACTCACACAGCCCTCTGAGGCTGATGGCTTTTGAAGGAAATCTGTCATTTAAGGCTTCTAAGTTGTACATAAATTACTTCCTGGCATTTCTGATGTGAAGATCCAGCCTTTTTCTATCTAGTCACATTTGGAACACGCTAAACTAAAAATGGAATCAGTGAATATGAAGGCCTTTCACAGTCTTTATCCCTAACTCCAAAGATGAGAATACAACAAATGTTTGTACAGCACCTGCCCCACATCACTGTGTCTGTGCATGTCGTCACCATGTGGAGAAGCAGTTTTGTTTTATTTTGCTTTACCTCCCCATTAAAAGTAGTTATGAACCTACGAAGAAACACATGACAAGGGTTCACATTAGGAACAGACCCCTTCCTCTTTGAATCCTAGCACACAGCACAGGAGGTGGAATGTGATAGGCCTCTCAAAAAGAGAATCTAGCCAACTATTAGTGAGTCAAACAACACTATACATATATGGAGGGGGCGGAAGAGAAAGGGAAACACACAGGTGTTCAAGCCCAACATTTAAAGCAGTGTGGTATTTTCACATAATCTATAAATGCTCTCCCACATATGTTCAACCACCCACAGATTACATGTAATATTTAATATCATAGTTGGTATATCTTTAGATAGTAATGACAAGAAAAAGTTTGTAGATGTATGGATTAGGCACAACTTTACTTTTCGAATATTTTCAACCCACAGTAGGTAGCATCCATAGGTCAAGACCCAAGGATACTGGCGGATGATTTTACAATTGACGTGTAAATCATATATAAATTGAGTACAGTGGTACACACCTACAGTCCCAGATACAAGGGAGGTGAGACAGGAGGATTGCTGGATGCCAGGAGTTCAGAGACTGAGAAACAGGAGGAGACTTTGTTCAAAATCTAAAGAAGAAAAAAAGCCTCCTAGATGCCATGGAGGCTAAAGAGTGAGAAAATAGAAAGGAAATGAGGAGAGAAGGTACAGCCAATGCCAATTCTTTCCCAGGTATCTGTCACTCAGAGAGCTGCATTCCTCTGTGGTGATTTATTGTTTGTAATCTAATAAAGATTGCCTGAAGATCAGAGACAGCCACAGCATTAGCCATAGATTTCATGCAGTGGTGGCACATGCTTTTAATCCTAGCACTCAGGGGGCAGAGGCAAAGATCTATCTGGATCTCTGTGAATTCAGAGCAACATTGGACTACATGAGATTTATCCAGTCCAGGAGAAAAACAGAGCCAGGTGGAGGTGGCACACTAGTCTCAGTACTTGGGATCCCAAGCTTCCACTCCCAGTACTTGGGAAACACACATGCCTTTAATCCCAGAATTAGGAAGTTTGAAACAGGAAATTATATGGCTGGACAGAGAAAGGAATATAGGCAGGAGCAGATAGGATCTTCCCCTTTCATCTGAGGAGTTGACAAGGTGAGAAGCAACTGTGGGTCGTTCTTCTGTCTCTCTGATATTTTAGCATTCGCCCCAATATCTGTTAGGATTCATGTGGTATCTGGTGCCCAATGCAAGACATGAACACACGACCCTGAGATTAAGAGTCTCATGCTCTGTCAACTGAGTTAGCCAGAAAGCTCCTGGGAAACCAAAGTTTTTGGGTTCTGGGAGAGTACGGCTGCAAAGTCACAGGTATTATCAACCTGACACCATCTACTTTCTCCCAGGAACCTTCGGACACTGTTACAAAAAAAGAAACACAAAGACAAAGGTTTTGTGTCTCATGTAAGATCTCATGATCATAGAAGGATCTGGAACTCTGGATTTTGGACTTTCCATGTGTCAATTCTTCCCCCTTGAAGTTTAAGTGCTGTGAAAGGTTTGAGAATGGACTGACCTAGAGTATGGCCAACTAGAAAGGCTTGGGACAGTGGGGGACTTGAACCTGGAATTTGAGAAGAGAAAAGTGAAAGACAGCCAGCCGCAGGAGAGAGCTAGTTGGTGACACAGTAGAGGATAAAGATGGATCAAGCTTTGAGAACCTGACCAAGGTCAAGGTTGTTTCTTGGTTTGGCTGCATTTGTGGTTGGTGTACAGAAGGCCCCTAAATGTCAGGTTAGAGGCTGAGACTTTATTTTGTAACAAGAGACCATGAAGATTCAACCTTATTAATCACAGAATCACCTTAAGGGGAGAGGAGGTCAAGTTGAATTTTCTTTCGCTACATAGGAATATCCCTTCTCTTCTCCTTCCTCAACCCCCACACTGCTATTCACCTCCTGTCACCTATTCAGCTCTTTATATAGTCCCCCACTATGAAACACATGATCTAGAGACCTTTGCAGCTAAAGCGCTGGATTTGTAGAGGACACAGTCTACTCCCACTTGTGTCTGTCAGTAGAAATGGCTGCTCAGATTCTCCAGGCAGACAGATGAAGCTTGCTCTCTGGGGCTTTCCTTTCATCCTGCATCAAGGTAGCTTAATGTTTGCAGAGTCATACAGACTATGAGGCCAAGTGCCCTTACATCATGCTTTCACAGGGCTCACCATGGCTGCATGTTCTGCCCTAGGATGATGAGGGTTAAGTCTTAACTGGGAGAGTCTCATGGGGCCTGCTGATGGGGTAGAAGAGGCTGGAATGGCTTTTGACCTGCGAGTTCCCTCAGTCCCTAAACTGTCTGGCTGTTGGCCTATGTCAGAGCTGGGATCTCATCCAGATGAAAGCCTGATTCAGACATCAGCAAAGGAATTTGCTTTCCTGTAACATCTGTGGATGAGATCCTGGCTCAGCCACATGAATTTATAAGATTAGAAGAGGGTTTCTCTGATGAGCATCACATTCTCAAGGGCCCAGGCATGAATTTCTACAGCATACCTGTGATGGTTTATATTGATTATAAATTTGGCATAACCTATAATTACTTAAGAGTGAATTACTTGGGACTGTCTATAAAGGATTTCCTCGAAAAATTAATCAAGGTAGGAAAACTTACCATAAATGCACTAACCAAATGAGCCAAGCATAGTATTTAACACTCTCTGCTTCCTGACTGTGGACACCTCAGGCTCCTACCACTCACTACGCCTTCTTGGCCGTGATTGGCTGTATCCTTGAACCTTGAGCCAAAATAAACCTCCACTCCCTTAAATTGTATTTGCTGAGGCATTTTATCATAGCAACAAGAGAAGTAAGTAATACAATAGTAAAATTTTCTAAGAGTGTAAAGCACACATAATAATATGCTAGGTTTTCATCACACAGCTAGCTGTCTTACTCCACATGTGAAACTCACCTCTCTAATCAGGACCGTGTAAACCACTACAATCTAAAACTCTGATCCCAGTTCTTTCTGTTCATTCCTCCTTCCTCACAAACCAGTAATTAATTTCTGTCTCTTACCTGACAAGGCACTTTCTTTCACACCTGGATCCTCTGACCCTTTCCAAGTTGCTTCTCCCTTTCCCATGCCTAGTACCTCACCAATCAACCTCCTTACCTAGATCTGTCTATTCCTCACTTCAGTGACCACCCGGAGAAAACAGTATGGAAGAAAAACACAAGTAGAATGTTCGACGTGGAGGTTTGCTGTTTCTGGTCATAAATGGCCCTCCCTACTGGCAATTCTTTCTTATGCCCCTGGCCAGACTCCTTTTGCATGGTGTCAGTGACAAATCTGCACCCTCAAGGAGACCCTGTGGTAAGGACATACACTGCAGGTGACATAGTAGCAGATGAACAGTCTGTGTATGTGAGATTAAAAATGGATTCGAGATCAGCTTGTCACATCTGTCCTATGCATTACCAGGCAAGCAGAAAGCAAAGTGTGAGCTAGTGCTGGGGCTGAGCCAAGCTCTCCCTGACTTCCCATCAGTGCTTTCTCTGGGGTAGCCATCATGTTAGTGCTGCATCACCACCCATACCCCCCTTCTCATTCCTACCATTCTTCTCCCAGTCTAAGCCTTTCAGTATCATTTATAGGCCTTTCTTTGGTGATGGTGGACAAAGACACATTTCTCAGCACAAGGACTTGTGAATTCTATAGGAAATGCCTAAGCTTCCCGGACCTCTGGGCCATGCTGATAGAAGCATAGTCATCCATCATGTGACCTTATTCCCTTCATGGGGACAGGGTGGGGACTAAAACACACACTGTTTGAAAAAGAGATACAATTTGAATAAATCAAGTTTAATGAAATCTGTTGGGGGGGGGGAGAATTAAATCTCTTTAAGTCTTGAGAAAAAAAAAATCCACATCCTGCAAATTGCTTTCTAGAAGAAACAAGCTGGTGAACCCTTGAGACTGAAGGTTGGGTTGGTAGACTCTGCATAAAGCAAAAATCTTCAAGTGAATACGGGCGAGCCCTCATTGATTTAATAAAATAGTAATATTTTACCATTGAAATAAAACAGTGGAGTCTCACAAGAACAGGGCTTGTGTGAACTGACTTAGGGGTCTCTCTGGGCACAAACCAGTTTCTACAACAGATCTCCTCTCATCCACCATTTCCTATCAGTTCTGTGTCTGGGGGTCATTGGCACAGCAGCCTCTGTGCTGACCACCATTCCCGAGCTGTCCATGAATGCTCTGACCGAGGCCCTCTGTTCATACCATCTGCCTCTCAGCCATTGTCAGAGCAGCTGGCCACAGACATAGAGGCTGTTTCCTCTCTCTGCTTCTGCCTTTTCCCTTTATCTACATGGTGCTAGGGCACAGCCTGACTCAGAAGGAACCTGATTCTGAGCCACAAGGCCCTCCTCAGGAGGGTATTTCTGTAGAAGCGTTGGCAGTTGATGGTTAGTCTGCTGGTGACATCTGAGGCATGGGGGTTGGGGGGGTAGTCCTGTTTCAGAGGGGAATCCGTAGTGCCTGCCTTGTGCAAATATTTTGTTTGTGTGGGGCTATACTGTGCTGGTGTAGGGATGTGATAAACTTGTGTGTAGAAATTGTGGTGTGGGACTGTAATAGCATTATGTACAAATGATGTGCTGGTGTGGGGCTGTGATGTCCTTGGGTGCAGATAATGTGCTGGTGTGGGGCTGTAACAGCCTTGGGTACAGATAATGTGCTGGTGTGGGGCTGTAACAGCCTTGGGTGCAGATACTGTGTCAGTGGGGGGCTGTAACAGTCTTGGGTGCAGAAACAGAAACTGTGCCAGTGTGGGCTGTAATAGCCTTGGGTGCAGATACTGTGCCAGTGTGGGGCTGTAATAGCCTTGATGCAGATACTGTGCCGGTGTGGGGCTGTGATGCTCCTTGAATCACACACTGCTGTGAAAGCACTAGAATACACAAGTAATGTGAGCATGAACTTGGATTTGAGCCTCATTCCTCTCTTTAGGGAAGTAAGCCCTGTGAAAGGACTGTTTATCCAAGCACTATTTACTCCACAGAGTTTCTAGGCCTTTCCTGTCAGTCCTCATGCTCTCTTCTACAGACCCCCTGCCCCTCCCCCATCTGTTAACACTTCCCATTCTGAGTGTCTGGGGATATCAAAAGACAAAAGCCAGTCTGCACACAGCTGGCTGCCACCAGAGGCTCCATGGGAGGGAACCAATAGATTCTTTGAGATGCATGGCCCTCTGCTTCTGATTCCTCACGTGTATACTCAACAGTATCTTCTCAGGACTTCCTCCCAGAAAGTAGCTATAAAACCATAAAACAAAACAAACTGGTAGCTCAGGACAGTGCCTTTGCCACACATTTCCCAGGTCACTTGTGAGCAACTCCAAAGGGGACTATACACATTCAGACAGCTCTCCTGAGTGACAATGAGCATCTTATCCAACGATCCATAGACTCCACGTCACAGCACCAACTATTCTCTCTGTGGCTGAAGTCACAACCCAGACTATCTCCAGCTCTCCAACTGTGAAAACTGAGGAAGAAGCCCGGAGAGGGGTCAGCTTTCCTGCCGTTATGCTTGAGCCACTGAGGGTATGCCTCTGGAACATTCAGATCTAGAAATGTTCCACCCTCTTTCCAGCCTCCACCACACACGCCCTACCTGTGATTCCTCTTGCTGGAGACTCACTTCCTGGCTCAGGAAGAAGAGCCTTCCTTCCATGTCATCTCAGTTTAAAGGAAAGATTCCCTGGAGGGTGCCGCTCTAAGTCCGGAGAATGTTCCAAGCTGTGGGATCTGAAAAGCAACTCGTATATTAAAGTAGATGTCACCACAGGGGAACCACAGGATAAACAAGCCTCGCCTTGGAGGGAAATGTTCCTTGACTCTGCAGAGTCAAATTTCCCTTTAACTAGAACACTCTTGACCAAAAAAAAAAAAAAAAAAAAAAAAAAGATACAATAGAGTGCAGAATGCCAACTTTGGTAATTTGTAAACTAGATTGTAACATGTTGGATATTTCTGGACAGTTACCAGTTCTTGAATTATCCACATTGGTTATTGTAGAAAAGTAAAAAAAAATTACTGCTTAAATATGAGTGAGCTATCACAGTCATCCAGAGATCTCTATGCCTGCTGTCTCCCTTAAAGAATGGAGGACAAGGTCCTGAAGAGATGTTTGTTAGGTTTGGGGCAGCATTACCTACAGTAGCCAGAAGGCAGAAATGCAAGTGTCTTTTACCGAGGTATCAGCTTACTTGGTGTTGTGACCAAGCAAGGAAGGTTTATGTTGGCTCAAGATTTAAGATTGTTGTCAGAAAGCAGGCAATGATGGATGCTGGTGTTCTCTCTTTTTCCTTATATCCAGTCTGGATTTTAGGCTACAGTTGTTTCCACCAACATTCTGGGTGGATCATTTGTTCTCAGTTAATCCTCTCTGGAAACACCTTCATAGACACACCCAGAGGTGTTATCTCCTAGGTGATTCTAAATGCAGTCAAGATGACCACAAAGATTAACCATCCAAAAACAGATAAAATATTACACACACACACACACACACACACACACACACACACACACACACACACACACACATACACACACACACACACACACAGGCACAATGGAACATTACTCAGATTAAAATTGAAAACATCCTGGCTTATGTTACAACATGGATGAATCTTGAAGTCATTATGCTAAATGGTATAAACTAGAGAGCAATGGACACATACCATCTAATTCCACTCACCTGAGCACCTTGCAGAGTCAAATTCATGGAGACTGAACATAGGCTGGGGATTGTCAGGGGCAGGGGAAAGAGAAGGAAAGTGAGAGTGTAATGGGCTTTAGTTTCAGTTTAACAAAAGAATTGGGAAGATGGGTGAAAGTGATGCCTACTCAGACTGTGAATGTACTTAATGCCTCTGAACAAAAACATTTTAAAAATAAAATTTCCAGATGCCATTTTTTATGCATACTGTACTAAAGTTAAAACAGGTTCATGCAAGAATAGGTAGGTGTGTTTTTCAAAACCAGATTGTTCCATTATTCCCAGGCATTATCAGAAAGCAAAGAGCAAGGTCAGAATCAGCATTTTCTGGGGTACACATCTGGTGATTGCCAGGTTTCCTGACTCTAACGGTTTCCCCCCTTCCAAGTTTACTATCTGTCAGTGTTTTCCTTGATGATAGATGGTGTGGAAGAGAGTAGGGGAACAAGCAAGGCAGCTTCTGCCCTCATATGTACCCACTGTCCTTCCCATTTCTATCATTTTACCCCAGTCCAAGCCTTGCCATAACCGCTTGAGTTACTGAGATAATCTCTAATTGGTCTGACTCTGGGGAAACATGTTCTGTACATTGTGCTTTAGATAATTCTAACTGTTTCACCTCCCTGTTTCACAATTGTCCATGGCCTCCCATTTTCAGAACAGAAGGTCAGAAAGATATTTCCTTCAGAGCAACTTAATCAATTGGTGATACGCACTTGTATTCCAACAAGATTTTGGAAGGGAGGTGTTTCTGAAGAGTGAAGGATGGAAAGGAAATGGACAGAGAAGGAGGAAGAATTGGATGACAGGAATCCTTACCTTCACAGCAGTCCTGAGCAAATCCCAGGTAGATAGAAAGACTGTCCTTTAGCCAGGGGCTCTAGTCCTGCTTCTGTGGTCAGTCACTGGCTGGAAAGAGTCAGCACAAGTGAAGCCAGGAGTGGACACCATGATGGATTCAGATGTGCAGCAGCTGGAGAGGGTCAAGCAGCTGCTGGCAAATCCAATAGGGTTCTTCTCGTGGGGAGGTTTGAGGAGACATCTTCATGGCAGCATCAATATCCTTGGCCTTTTGGTATTTGTGCATCTAGAAGCATTAGACTGAGAGGCCACACTCTGGTCAGCAAAGTATGTCATAGTCAATCCCTTGAATTTTTTTGGCTTTATGTGATAGATGGATGAATGAGGGAGGGGGTTGCATTTGACATTCCTTTTATCACTCTATTGGAGCCAAATCCTCTCATCTTACATTCAAAGTCATCCATTACTGATCCTTCTGCCCCGTGAATACTACGTGTCCCTTGAGGCAAAGGCTACCTCCTCCTTAAGACCTCTTTATCGTCTGTCTTTTCTCTAAATCCTACAGTGTCTGGGCCTTCCTTATAGTGCTTACTCTTTTGTGTTTTGTATTTTCCAGTTCGCAGGCTGTATCTCTTTCTCTCTAGATAACTCCTGAGGGCTGGCTGGATGCCTCATTCATCTTCACAGTGCACTTTTCATAATGGTGTAGTCTGTCACAACAGCAATGACATTGATGTATAGTCTAGTCAAATTAAACAAGCTTTCTCATATCAATGGACTCATCAAATAGAAACCTTATGTTCTATGACAGTCCCTGGGCAAACACATGAACCCTTCTACCCAGGACCACAATTCTTTCATGTATTTGCATTTCCATGTCTTTGGTATGAGGTTTTACTTTCACTCTGCATATTGAACTGTAATTCCATGAACTTAATGAATGTCTACAGGAAAGGGCCTTGTGGTTCTGTAGGCATACACAGCAAGGAGACATGTATAACTTATTGTAAACGTAAAGACCAGCACTTTCTTTTTTTAAAAAAAAATTATTTAAAATTCCCTAGAAATACAGAAATAATAGATATTCAATATCTCTTAAGAAACAAAGTAAATAAGCAATATGAAAGGTAGCAAGTGTATAGATAAAAGGGGCAAGACAATTTAGAAAAATGAAGCTTTGCAATTTGACCTCAGACCGAATCCCAGGCCACTCAGTTCAGTGATGCCCTGATAATGCCATTTCCCACTTTCTCATCTGTTGGCATTTCTCCCTATGTTGAACTCATCTGCTATCTAGTCAACTCCAAAATGGAAGTTCAGTAGACTCCCCCTAAGTATGCAGAATGGAGGTAATGAGTAAGTTAGCTAGTTTTCCATTAAAAAAACCCATACACAAAAAAAGCAAATAGATAAAACAAAGAGATATATTTTTTAAAAAAGAGCCAGAGTTACTATTGAGGCTTGAAAGAAAATGGGTCCCAAAGGAGGTGTAGATTTGTTGGAGAAAGTGTGTCACTGTGGGGGTGGGCTTTAAGGTTTCCTTTGCTCAAGCTATACCCAGTGAGACAGGCAGGCCATTTCCTGTTGCCTGTGCAAAATGTAGACCTCTCAGCTACCTCTTCAGCACCTTGTCTGCCTGAAGGCCACCATGTCCCACTATGGTGATAGTAAACTAAACCTCTGAACTGTAAACCACCCAATCAAATGATTTTCCTCTATAGAGTTGCTGTGGAGGTCATGGTGTCTCTTCACACACACACACACACACACACACACACACACACACACACACACACACACACACACACACACACACACACTCCATGGCAGTGCTATGCATCTAACCCTGGCAATGGACAATCTTGATTGTCAACTTGACCAGGTTTAGAAGAATTTAGGAGGTATTTTGGGTATATTTATGAGGATGTGAGGATGTTTGTAGAGAAATTTGACTGTAATGGCAGACCAACCTTAGGATGTAGGCATCCATGGGGGCAGTGGAAATCAGACTAAATAAAAAGGGGAAAGTAAGCTGAGCCCCAGAGATCACCTCTTTCTTCTCCTGAACTGCAGGCACAATGTAATCAGCTTTATCATCTCCTGCTGCCACATCTTCTCTGCCCTGACAGATAGGACCCTCAAACTGTGAGCTGAAATAAGTCCTTCCTTCCTTAAGTTGCCTTTGCCAAGTGTTAATCACTAATACACTAGACATAAGCTCCTCTACTGGGCCACAAAAAACACTTAATAAGTCTTCAATAAAAATTGAGTGATAGCAGTTTATTATAAAGTATGAACATTAATTTGACTTAGCTGCCTCTGTCTGTCTCTGTGGTACTTTTATGCTTGTAACAGGTGCTGAGAAGGACACTTTGGCTTGCCTGTCGTCCCTCCATAAGCCAATGCACAGGAGGAGCCCAAAGCAGTGAGCTGTAGGAGCCAGAGGTTATAAAGCTTAGGATGGTTGTCGTGGTTAATCTATTTGTCAACTTGGCACTGTTAGGAAGAGAGAATCTCAGTCGAAGAATGCCTCCATCAGATTGGCCCTTGGCATGCCTGTAGGGCATTTTATTGATTGCTAATTGATATAGACAGGCCTAGCCCACTGTGGGTGGTACCACACCTAGGTAGATGGGCCTCAGCTGTATAAGAAAAGTAACTGAACTGAGCATGGGGGCAAGCCAGCGAGCAGTGTTCCTCCACGGTCTCTCTTCTTTAGCTCCTGCCTCTATGTTCCTGTGCTGAATTTCTTCCCTGTAACCTGTAAGCTGAAACAAATCATTTCCTGCTCAAGGAAGGAAAGGTCATGATGTTGATCATGTAATAGAAACCAAATTAAAATAATGGTGGTTGGGACCCCTTAGGCATTTCCACTTATACTGCCATAACCTGAGTGGCCACTGCATTGTTGCCTACTTACTGATGGCCATAATGATTTATGCCTCTTTGTTATGCTCCATAAAATTGCCAGTCCTGTTAGAAAGCCAAATCCTTTCTCTCCTGAGAGTGCTAGGTGCATCAACCCAAAGATGCCACATAATACTATACTGGCGGGCGTGATGAATCCACCTCATGTTTCAAAATCATATTGTATAGCTTTATGTCAATCACAGTTGCTGTACAGTAATAGTCCCTGGTGCCAGGCAATGCTTCAGGGACTCAAGGAAAAAGTCAGTCTTCAGACTTAAAGGAACCACCTAGACCAGGGGGACAAAAAGAAGCAGAAATAAATGTAGAGCTATAGAGAGAGGTAGGCACATGGAGAGGCTTTGAGAGAAGGAAAGGTACAGAGAGAGAGAAGAGAGAAATGGGGCAAAGAGAAAGAGAAGACTCGAGGTGAGAAAGACAAGTCCCTCCCCCTCTTGTGTCTTAAAACTTCCACAGAAATTTTTGCCCGTGTAAGAAATGAGTCTGGGGTCTCAGTTCGCAATCCAAAATATTCCATCGGAGCAAGACATTTTGCTTCTGCTAAAGGGTATGCAGTGGTTCCTAGGTAACCATGCAAGTGAGTGCATCCAGCAGGGATCCCACTGGATTTGTATTCCATCTGCAGGGGTCCTGTGACTCACTCTGAGTGGTCAGGGCTTGGCCCTACATTCTTACATGATTGGCTTAATTCAAGCAGTATATTTAATAAGCAAAGTGGAACTTTTGAGGATAGATGCAATTGTGATATGTACTTGGATCTTAGAAAAAGCTGACTGGGGCAGGGGTTTGGGTTTTTGTTTTGTTTTGTTTTGTTTTTTGTTTAAGATTTCTTTAAGACTAGAACTTTCTTTGTCTCATTTAACCTTTTACTATTGAAAAAAGTATATTTCATTTACAGTTTCCATAGCCCTCTAGAGAGAGCCCCCAACTAATGAATACATTTGCATCACACTCTAGAAATACAGAGTGGATGGAGTCTGGTGTTCTGCCTGGAACCTCCAGCACAGATGGGAAGAACGTCAATCCTCTCTTATTGGGCTCTGGGTGGCTCACTGAAGGTCCTGCATATGTGCTAAGCCACTGGACAGCAACAGACAGCACCACATATATCAAGGAGCAGGCAGTCAAGAACGCATTCAGAGGCATGCCCATCCTCCCAGCTAGAACCCGACCCCACCACCAGGAGCCATACTCCCTTACTCCAGGAGGAATTCTGTGAGTGAACTGAGACCAGTGACTGGAAGCAACCACCAAGGAGGAAGCAGGACTCCACTCAGGTGGAAGTGGGATAAAGTTCAGAGGGCCAGATTTGGTCTGCAGTACGAGACAACATGGCTGGATATCACTCTGTGCAGCCTGCAGGGCATGTCAGCCAGGCTCTCCTGCCAACTGTGGGACACCTTTGATCTAGTAATACTGTGAGTAAATGCTGGTACTGTCCTTGGGATTCATGCTTGCAAAAGTGCTCTATCCAGAAAAGCAGAACCTGAGACGGTCAGGAGTGCCATTCTCAAGGTATTGAGCCTGTCTCCTTCCACCAATAAGCTCCTGCTAAGGCTAGCCTCTGAAAGGCACTTCTGAGCTTGGAGATTTGGGGGAAACCATGGATTCCTTGAAAGCTGGTTGAGAATGGATATGTTCTTGAAACACTTTTGCTCAATTTCCCTACCTACAAAAGCCTGTCTTAAGGAACAGTTGTTCTGGACACACTCAGTGAATGTGATATATTCCTTTAGCCATAAAAATTAAATTTTCAATTCTTTGTATGTGAAGGTTTTTTTTAAAAAAATATTTACTGATTTCTTTCTAGCTTGTGAAGGATTTTAAAAAAATTAAGAATCAATTACCTGCTTTTGTTAAATTCGCAGATTTACCAAGAGAAAGTTTACTTTGGTTTTTCATTTAATTAATTTGAATTGTTTTTATTGTTTTACGTGAATGGGTGCTTTGTCTGTCTGCTTATATGTCCATGTGCCATATATGTGTCTGGCTTGGGTGGTGGTAGAGAGGAGGGTGCTGGATACCCTGGAACTGGAGTTACTGTTAGTCAGTTGCTATGTGAGTGCTGGGAATCCAGCTGCAGTCCTGTGGGAAAGCAGCCAGGGCTTTTAACTGCCGAGCCATCGCTCTAGCCTTTGAAATGAAATGTCTAGCAATAGTTTTAGAATGGTTTCTGTTCATTGTACAATCAATCCCTAAGGTCCCAGTAGTAATTTTTAGGGTAAACAATGTCAATTTGATGCTTGTGGTAATTTGAATGCAATTGGCCCCCACAATCTCATTGGGAGTGGCACTATTAAGGAGGTGTGGCTTTGTTGGAGTAGGTGTGTAGTCTTGTTGGAGGAAGTGTCAAACTGCAGGAGAGACTTTGAAGTCTCCTATGCTCTGGATATGTCCAGTGTTTCAGTTCACTTCCTGTTGCCTGTGATCAAGATGTACAACTCTCAGCTTCTTCTCCAGCACCGTATCTGCCAGCATACAGCCATGTCCTGCTGTGAAGATAATGGACCAAACTTCTGAATTGTAAGTCACCCCAGTTAAATGTTTTCCTATATAAGAGCTGTTGTGCTCATGGTGTCTCTTCACAGCAACAGAAACCCTAACTAAGATACTGCTTTAGGTACCTGTGGCCAAAGTTGACAGGAAGAGACTCCAGAGTGGCAGTAGGGGCATCTACTGGCATTCCCCAGAGTTAGAATCTGGGAAATAAGTGCAAAGCAGTACAGGTTTGGGGTCATAGAGAAGGGAAATGCCGGGGATGGGGATAATGGGTCAGAGAAGCTTGGAGGAGGGAGGGCAGGCACATAGAGAGAGCAGCTGTGACTGGGGTATAGAAAAGGTAGAGAAAGAGTCGAGGAACCAGGAAAGCAAGGGGTTGCAGCTTAGGTTAGACTCCGAAGAGCCCCAGTTTTGGGAACACACTTCCTTGCACAGTCCTCTACCACACTGAGCAGACATGGCCTGGGATGCTTTCCCTTTGCACTCTTTTGGGTAACTTGCTCTAGGACAGTGGGATGCCCTGTGAAGAAGTTCAAGCATCCCTCAAGAAAGGCACTTGTACTTGTGAGAGCCTTGGCCTCCTGCCCACAGCCCTGGGAGGCATGCCTTCGGGGACACAGCTGCACAGGCTCAACTCTCCAACATCCAATATCCTACAAGCAAATCCCACAAGAGAAGCCAAGCCAGAACTACCAGCTAAGCCACCCGTGACCCATAGATCTTCCTTGAGATAACAAATGTGTATTTTTACCTTGAGCCCTTAGGTTTGGGGATATTTGTATCTATAGATACAAAGGAAACCATGGCTCAAAGGAGATGAGAGAGAGCCCCTCGTTCCTGTAATTAGAGCTCCCCAGGCCTCTTCTAGGCCCTGCCACGTGTCTTTGATGAGCTGTGGCTGGGAGCCCCATGAGCAATTCACAGTAATGTAGATTTTATAAGTTGGAAAGTTTTGCCAATTTGCTGAATCAGTCATTACAGAAATAGATCCTCCATGGCCTGACTTCTGATTTTCCATGAATGACCTTAAGTTGGAATGCCTTGAGTAATTTAATACTTAGCAATCCTAGAACTTGGGTTTTAGAGAGCATTTGGTTAAGCTATGTTAAGGTGGAACTGGCATAAATGTCAGGGTAAGGGGTGGCTGAGGGTGGCTTCTCAGAGCCATATTGGCCATCCATATCTCATTGCATTGGTGTGGTTTATAGTAAAACAAATATAATAGATTTCCCCTCCACAGGTTTTTTTTTTTTTTTTATTTCTGATAATCTGCAGTTGTGTTAGGGAATAAATTTAGCTCTCTGGGATGATGATAAGAATGTCATTTGCAGATATAATAAAAAGAGGAATTGGTTTCATAAATAAAGTCTCCATAGATGCTTAATGCTACCTTCAAGAACTCACAAGTAGAGTTACCCTGAAAGTCACAGATGATTGCCAGCAGGCAAGCCAGCTGGAGCTGCTGGAGCTGTAAAGGAACTGAAGATGTCTGCTTCACCCAAGACAAAGAAAGGCAAGACAGTATTTCCACAAATCACTGTCTCTCAAGGCTCAGATCTAGGGAACATTGATCTGTATGACTCTCTCTGAAGAGAGGTTATTAACTGATTTTAGAAGTAAAAACCCATTTTTGAGAAGGGCTAAATAAATTGTCAGGTTTCACTGAACTGTGAACAAGTAGGCCCGGATTTTGAACCCAGGTCTTTAGGCTCATCTTAGCATGAAGTCTGGAGTGCCTCTGAAGCGACTCTGCTCTATCATTAAAGACTGTGACAATCATACAAAGCAGGTAACTCCCATCTGGGTTTCCAGGATTATGCCTTGCCCTTGATGACCCTTAGCACTGTGGCTTTGGGCATCTTATAATAAAGTCCAGACAAATTTAGAAGCACAATAATAAAGTTGAAAAGTCTGTGAGCTTTAAAGGCAGTTCAGGCATCATCTCTGGAAAATCCCCCCTGGACTTGGTGCTGGCTTCTGAACCCTGAGGTGTACTTTACTTTTGCTGTCTCAGCTCAAAATTCTGTCTGGTTTTGTCTTCTACTCTGGAATTGAGATCTTTAGCAGAAGGACCACATCTCAATTACTCTGTGTCCTAGGACTGGGCCCACAGCAGGAAGGAGAACCCTAAAGAACTATGGGACTGAATGGAACAGAAGTAGGTGGGGGGAACTAATTCATGTTTCCAGAATGAGGACGCAGAGTTACCAGGCTTTGGAAGCTAGTGTTTCTAGAGGTATCCTCCAAGGTGAGATCTTGACAGGGGTGGCACTTGAATCCCAAGGCATGTATAGGGACACTTTGTACTTAAAATCAGTGAGATGCTAATAGTGAGGCTAACAAGAGACCCCTCGGAGGCTCTGCCCAGCCATTAAAAGACCACCTGTCACCTGTGGGGTACCCTGCTGCTGGCTGAAATCATGAAGGCCCCAGCCTTTAAAGTGGTTTCTAATAAACTTTTTCTAAGACTTTCCTTTCCAGAATCCCAGTAAAGGGGGACTGGTGTTTCATGAGCCACACCTGACATCTGACATAACCTCTCAATGCCCATGAACTAACTAGCCAGCCACCATGTCTGCCCACTGGCAAGTGCAGAGACTTATTAAATACAAGTCCCTCCCTCCCAAGCGCTTATGATGTATTTATGGGGACAGGACTAACAGAGAGAAACAGAAGACATAAGCAGCATAGTCAGTTTATACTATGTCTCACCATCTCCCTATTTCCAACCCTCCTCCCTTCCTTCCTGGCTTCCCTTCCCCCTCAGTTCTTGCCTTCTTTCCTCACACCTCAATTCTCCCTTCTTTCATGCCTCCTGCCTCCTTATGGCCCCTTCTCTGCAGGTGTAGATTTTGTGTGAAATCACTGTCCTTATTTCACAGCTGCATTGCACTGGATGAACACACTTTAATCAGCCAGTGAGCTGGCACGTTGGTGTCACTCTTTGGGTATTACAGACATTTGTGCCTGAGTCTTCATGTGGACATGGCTTTTTACTGCCTGTGGGGAAATAGATGTGGGATCGCTGGCTCTTCAGCAGAGCATGTTTCTAACTTTACAAGAACATGTAAAACAAACTCTCAGAGAATTTGTTCACTGTTGCTGGTACCAGTAATACCTGAATATTCTCTTCAGCTCATGTTAGAATATCTTAATTTTATTTTTATCTTTATCTGAACATCCTTTACATCTCATGCTATTAATTTGGTCTTTTACTTTTTAGTTGTGAGGCTAGCCTTTAATGGCGAAGCCATCTTTCCAGTCCTCCCCCTTTTAAGTAAATTTTTTTATTTAAAAAGTTTTTTCCCATACACACCACTGCTCCAACTCTTTCCACATCCTCCCTCAGCCTTCCCTCATCCCCCCTTCTATTTCCCAGGGAGGGCAAGGAATCTGAATGTGAGTCAGTTTAGTCTGGAATAGCCAGTTGAGGTAGGTCTGAGTCCTTTCCCCAGTGTCAAGGCTGAGTAAGGTGCTGCTCTGCAGGGAATGGGCTCTGAGAAGCCAGTTCATGCACCAGGAATTAACTGTTTAGGCACCCTCTCTACACTTGCTTAGAGTCCTATCCAGGGACATCTTGTGGGTTCCTGGATGTTTCCTTAGCACCAGCTTTCTCTCTAACCCCACAATCGCCCCCTCTATTAAGATATCTATTTCTTTGCTCTCCCTCTCTGTTGCTCCTCACACTCAACCATCTCCTTCTCTCATGATCTTTTTCCCACCTCCTCTTGCTTGCTCCCATGTATGATCCCAATTTACTCAGGAGATATTCTCTATTTTCCCTTCCCAAGGGGATCCATGAACGGCTCTCTTAAATTCCTCCTGTTACCTATCTGCTGGGGATTGTGGATTGTAGCCTGGTTATCTTTTGCATTACGTCTGAAATCCACTTATGAGTGAGTACACACCATGTCTACCTTTCTGGGCCTGTGTTACCTCACTCAGGATGATACTCTCCAGATCCATCCATTTGCCTGAAAATTTTAGGCTGTCATTTTTTTCTTTCTTTCGTTCTTTCCTTTTCTTCTCTGCTGAGTAGTACTTCATTGTGTAGATGTACCACAAAATTTTTTAATCAATTCTACAGTTGAGAGGCATCTAGGTTATTTCCAGGGATATTACAAACAATGCTGCTATGAACATAGTTGAGATAATGCCCTTCAGGTGAGAATGTGCATCCTTTGGGTATATGCCCAATAGTGGTATTGCTACATAATTGGGTAGATTAATTCTCAGTTTTCTCAGTTTTACTGATTTCCAAACTGGCTGTACAAGTTTACATTCCCACCAGCAATGTAGGAGTAATGTGGGAATGTTTTTCTGTATGCTGTGAAATAAAGGAACTGTTTTTGACCTATGGCAGGCACCATAGGGGTAGGTGGGGAATTCAGAACATAGGTAGGAGAAGGAGGGTAGAGTTAAGGGAGACACTATCCAGCCCCCAAGAATCAAGATATAACAAAATAGTTAAGCCATAGGCCACATGGCAGAACAGACTAATAAAAATGAGTTAAATTAAGATGAAAGAGATAGATAGCAATATGCCAGAGACATAGGCTAAACAGATAAGCATCTGTATGTTTATTTGAAGCTTTGGGATTGCTAGTTCAGTGAGCATATCTGGACCATGGGACTAGGGGGCTAGAAACCTCTTTCAACATAGGAGTGTTCCCCTTGCTCCACATCCCTTCCAGCATAGGCTGTCATCTGTGTTTTTGATCTTAGCTATTCTGATAGGTGTAAGATGGTGTCTCAGTTGTTTTGATTTGCGTTTCTCTGATGGCTAAGAATGTTGAGTGTCTTTTAGCCATTTGTAATTCTTCTGTTACAAATTCCCTATTTAGCACTGCACTCCATTTTTAATTGGATTATTTGGTTTTTTGGTCTCTAGTTTCTTGAGCTCTCTCTATATTTTAGAGATTAGTCCTTTGTCAGATGTAGGGTTGGTGAAGATCTTTTCCCATTCTGTAGGATATTGTTTTGTCTTATTGACTGTGTCCTTTGCCTTACAGAAGCTTCTCAGTTTAAGAAGGTCCCATTTATTAATTGTTGTTCTTAATGTCTGTGCTACTGGTGTTATATTTAGGAAGTGGTCATCTGTGCCAATGTGTTGGGGGTATTTCCCACTTTCTTTTCTATCAAGTTCAGTGTAGCTGGGTTTATGCTGAGGTCTTTAATTTGTTGGACTTGAGTTTTGTGCAGGGTGATAGATATGAATATATTTGCATTCTTCTGCATACTACCATCCAGTTATGCCAACACTATTTCTTGAAGATGCTATCTTTTTTCCATTGTATATTTTTGGCCCTTTTGTCAAAAATCATGTGTTCATAGGTGTGTGGATTAATGTCAGGGTCTTCTATTTTATTTCATTGATCCACAAGTCTGATTTTATGCATACTGGACACGTATGCCTTTTCTCACAAAATGTCTAGATTATTTGCCTATTTAAATTTTACATTGTTTGTATTTATTGTTGTTTTTAGAAGTTGTTTACAGATGTTACATTAGTGTCTATAAAATTTAATTTACTTTATCTCTTTTTTTCTTAATAATATGTTTTCTTGAGCTCAAACTTTTGGATTTTGTAGCCAGCCTTCCTTCCTTCCTTCCTTCCTTCCTTCCTTCCTTCCTTCCTTCCTTCCTTCCTTCCTTCCTTCTTTTCCCTGTGTCTAATATTGACCCATGTGTCCAAATTATTCACTTCTCCTTTCTTCAAATGTCTCATTGCTATATTCCAATTTCTTTCCTTTATATTTTACTTTTATTTTTGCTAGGGTTATTCTTTACAGAATACATTTATTTCATATCAACAATTACAGAGACAGAGCTGGAGATGTGGCTTAGAGATTAAGATCATATCTGTTTTTTCAGAGAGCCTGAGTTCAATTCCCAACAACCATGTCCATGTTAAACAGTTCACAGCTACCTGTAATTCCAGCTCTAGGGGAACTAGTAACCTCTTCTAAACTCCTAGGAGACTACACTTACATCTTACTACACTTACACATATAAACATATGCACACACCCTCTACAAAGTAGAGAATAACAGAAAGAAATCTTTTTTTTAATTTTAAAGACTTGGTTGAGAACATCTTTATTTTATCTTTATATTTGAAAAATAGTTCTGTTGAAGATGACATGCAACATTTGGAAATTTTATGTTTAGAATCTTTATCTACTTTCTTCTCAGTGCTAACTATATAATAATATTTTTAAATTTTTACTTATTTCAATTTTACGTGCATGAGTGTTTAGCCTGACTGCATTTTTGCCAAGTCTCCACATATGCCAAAAGAGGGCATGTGATCCTTTAGAAGTGGAGTTACATGCGAATGCTGACAGATGAACTCTCTGCCAGAGCTGCCAGTGCTCTTAACTGATAAACCATCTCTTCAGCTTTGTGTCTTAGTGTTTCTATTGCTGTGAAGAGACATTATGACTATGGCAACTCTTGTAAGAATTGTGGTGAGTCACTTACAGTGTCAGAGTTTCAGCCCATTATCTTCACAGCAGGGAGCATAGTGGCACACAGGCAGACATGGCACTGGAGAAGTAGCTGAGACTCCTACATCTTACAGACAATAGGGTGTTAACTGAAACACTGAATGGCATCATAAACATAGGAAGCTGCAAAGTCCACAGTGACACCCTTTCTCCAACAAGGCCATACCTACTCTAACAAAGTCACACCTCCTAATATTGCTACTCCCTATAAGATTATAGGGCCCAATTAAATTCAAACTATCACATCCCATAATCTAGCTTTTTGTTGCTCATTTTTTTTCCAACCTTCTGATAATTTTGGATCTCTGGTTATTGGATATCCTCTGCTACTGATATAATAAGTCATCTCAGGCCAAATTAATAAATCCAGGCTTAATGAATGGAGCAAAGCAATTCCCTGAGTGACTCCCAGGAGGGCAGGAGAAAAACCACCTGGCAAATATGGCAACCAGGTCTTAAGTAGCCTGTAGGTATGGTCTTGAGCAGCCCCTAGGGAAGGAGCTGATGGTAGGCAGACTTTTTGAGGTGAGGGGTTGCTGCTTGACAAGCTTTTTGAGGGGGTAGAGTTCATAATAGGAGAAGTGAGACTGAAGAGTGGAATGGGCCCCAAGCTGGATATCCCCAACACCCCAAACTTTGGGGGGGTATATATGGATACCAGTAGGGCTTCTACCTAAGCACATTTTATTTTTAAATGTGATTGTACAAATTGTCTCAGATCACTCTAAAATCTGAAGCTTTTGAGTCTAAACCTATTTTTGGACTGGTCCTACTGACTACCTAGGAAGTTTGCTTCCTCGTGGTTTTTACATATATACATGTTTTAAAACTGAACTTGGGTTTGGCTAAATTTAATCCATATCATGTGGTTTCCACCAGATACTATATTTTTGGTTCAGTTATAATCCCTGGATTCTTAGAACCTAGGACCATTTTATTTTCGTTATAGATTAATGTTTCTCTAAGCACCAAGGAAGTATGAATTTGAAAAGCCAAAACAGAAGAATTATTACTGCGATGTTGTTTCCCCCTGGTATTATGGTGAGGACAAATCTTCTTCTTAAATGGTTTTGTTTGTTTGGAGCCAAGATTTCCTAAATCAGTGATTCACTAAGGACATGGTTGCTTTCACGACTGGTTTTGTAAGAACAGGCACAGATGTCATCTCCAGCAACCTTCTAGTACCCTAATCCTGTCTCCTACGCCCTGTTTGACAAGATACCAAAAGTCCAAGTTCAAGGTTCCTGGGCTCACTAATTGTAGCACAGCATCCATCCATCCATTCATTCAGCCTGTATGTCCTTAGTACTCACTCTGTTCAAGGCTTTGTTTCTGGGGCTGGACCATGGCAATCAGCAATCTACCCTGGGTTGCTTGCACTTCCACATTGACTGTGTTCAGAGGAAGAGAGGCAGGCGTATAAAATAAGCTCATTTTTTTTTTATGGATTCAGCCTTGTATATTAAAACACTATAAAATGTATCAGGTATCTCAATGCTTTCCAAGGAAAGATTTTTTAAAAAAAAAATCGGTCTGGAATATTCCAAAACTGACAGCTATTTCATTTTTCAACCCCAATAATTCCATTTGATTCTTCCTGTAAGATCATTATTCTATCTTCACACTTTGAGTAAGATTGTCTTCCTACTTGAAAAGTGTGTATGCTTATATAAATGCTTTTCTCTGATTATTTGTCTAGTGCAGTTTTCACAGTTGATCACGTTTCTTTTAGGTATTTGCATTCTTTAAATGTATCATTTTTATGAGCTTCTATTTTCTTGTTTCTTTTAAATATGATACTTTTCTTCTTATAAATAATTGGAAAAATATTTTTAAAATTGATTTTAGAGATTTAACAGTAGGTAACCCAAGACTGTGACCCCAGAAAAGCAAAGCACTTTAAGCCCTATACTTTTTCTGGCTAGCTTTCTTAAGGCAACTTCTAGGTAACAGGGCAGGAAGAGGAATAAGCAAGAGCTTAGCCATCTCCTGAGACAAACACACACACACACACACACACACACACACACACACACACACACACACACACACAAGACACAGACAGGCACATACATATCACAACACAGACACATATAACACAGATACACACAAACACAAATAACACAGACAGACAAACAGAAGCACACACCACAACACAGATACTCACAAACACAAACAATACAGACACAGACAGACAAACACACACACACACACACACACACACACACACACACACACACACACACACAGAGAGAGAGAGAGAGAGAGAGAAACAGGGGGAGAGAGAGAGAAACAGGGAGAGAGAGAGAAACAGGGTTTGTCAAGGTTTGAAGCACCCCGAATTGGCAGATGATTATGGAAACTGCACAGAGTGAGACTTCTGCAAACCTGAGAAATTCCTTGGAGTCTTCTACTGAGAAATAAGTTGAGCGTGTGTGGGAGGAGTCTCCACAGCTCTAGGGGATAGACCACTGAAAGTCCATCGTATAGTAACTACTAGAGCTCACATAGAGCCAAGAAGCGATTACAATTCCATTAAGCATAAGAGACCTCATAACACAGAAGGTATCAGACAGTCCTTAAAGGACCAGGCTGTAACAGCAGGAGTGCTGGCTATAACGTTAAGGCTGCTCTCAGTCTGTCCTTATAAACCTGAAAAGCAAGCCTCAAAAGGACCCAGATGATAACTGGATAAAGAGAGCCTGACAACCTTAAAGGGGTACAAAAACAAAATCCAGTACTCACCAACCTGAAAGTTGCCCTGCATGGTGTTTAAAATGTTTTGGGACTTGTATTAATCTCTCCTGAAATCATTTAGCTTTTTAGATAAACATATTTTCCAAAATCATAATGTGATCAACATACAGATTTTATAATTAAGTATATGGTCAACTTAGAGCTGATTATATATATATAATTTTTAATATATATTATAAATATATATTTTATATATAATATGCATGTTATATATATAAAATATATATATTATAAGACACATGCTAAAGCTCATACTTTTTTCATATGGATAGCCACGTAATCCAGAACTGTTTATTGAAAATCAAACCAATAAACATGCCTTGTCCTTGTTGAGGTACTTTGAAAACTCTAGTAAACAAGCAGTTGGCCAGGCCAGCCATGTGTCCCTCTTTACATACTGTTCTGTCTCAAATCCTGTAACTCTGTAGAAAATCCTAAAATTAAGTACTGGAAGCCCTCCCTAACTTGCACATTCTCTAGCAAAATGTCTTTGCCAATTCAAAATTCTTTTTACTTTTCTATACAAGTTTAGACTACATATAAAAATTTATAAATGATAAACATGCTGGGGTGTTGGAGTCATTTTACTCAATAATCAGCTTTGGGGAACACAGATGCTGGGGTGACAGGGAAGTTTTTCCATTCATGAGAATGTTGTATCACATACTTCAATGCCATCTCTGATTTTTTTCATCCATGAACTAGGGGTTTTGAAGATGTCAATTTTAACATCTATTTAATATGTCTCTAATATTAATTATATAGGTTTGGTTGATTCTAATGGAGACATTTTGTGAAAAATTTGAGACAAAGTGACCTGAGTCTTAGGCTATCTTTAAGCTCACTATGTAGCCTAAAATGGCCTTGAACTTCCAATTGTCTTATTTTTAGTCTACAAGAGCTTCTTCAAAATTTTGATTTCTGTTTCTTAGTTACTAAACAAAAGAAATATGCATAAATTACTGAAAAATACTTAAGGTCTAGGGCATGAGTTCTTAGTAGGTCCAAGAGAGGTGAAAAATATGATCTTTTGCTGTAATAACTGGTTTTCCAAAATAACTAGTACATCAGTCTGCATATTCAAAGGCATGCAGGGTAACTGGGATTTTACATTTCATAAAGATGGAATGGCTATAAAAAAAAAAAGGTTCAAAAGTGTCCTTGAGAGAGTAACAGTGAAAAAATTATTGAGAAATACTGATTTCAAGTTTAATTGTAAAGTATGTGATGCCACATAAGCATCTTGAATTCTTTGGTGGCGAATTATCGTGAGATTTTCTTCTAGCTGTGGAAGAAGTAATATAAAACACACAAGAAACAACTTGCTAACTGAGCCTTTGAAACGTGATGCCAGGTCAGCCTTCTCAGCAGAAGTGAATTCATCCATGGTCTCCTTAGTCATCTCTCAAATAACAGTCAAGATTCAGTAGTCAATTTGGTCGCTGTAAATACCAGCCTCTGGTCTCTGTTTCTTGATGTCAAACTTAGCTGATTGTGAAAAACACACACACTCTGGAAATCACTAAATTATTGTTGTGGAAGACACTTTTCCTACAGCGTATTTTTTTCTTAATTTCAGCAGTGTCTGTGTTTTGGAATCGCATGCACGAATACTGTAAGGACATCATTTCTACCCTTCTCTTCCTCTCCTCCTCTTCCTGTGTCTGTCTCTCAAATCCATGACCTTTAATTATTATTGGGACACAAACACATGCATAATTCCACAAGCACTTACACATAATGCACACACATTTATAAATACAACCTGCTGAACCTAGTTAGCTTTGCTCATAAGTATATGTTTAGAGCTGACCACTGGGGATTAGATAACCTATCAGGAAGCTTATCCCTAGGGAAAACTAATTCTTTTTTTCTCTCTTAGCAGCCATTAATTGCCTATAGCTCTTCAGCTAGGGGTGGAGCCTTGTGAGGTTCCCCCCCTCCGCAGTGGCATGTCATCTGATCTTGACATTTTACTTGTCTAGATTAAGTGACCATGTTAGGGAACTTTTGTAGGTCATATAGAGAAGACACTCCCTTACAGCTGGTGCCCTAGTGGCTTCGCTCTTAGAGTCTTTCCATTCTTTCTTCTTAGATGGTTCCTGAGCCTCAGGGGTACAGAATGTGTACCAAATGTGTCAACTGGGCTGGGAACCCCAGGTTCAGCTGTTCTCGGCATTATGATAAGTTGTGGATTTCTGTAAAAGATAAGAGCTGCATTTACCTATGCATATAATGGCAAGCATTTAGAATGCAGTTTGAAATTATGCTGATTTAGGAAAGTGTAGTGGTGTGTTTTCTTTTAGGGTCTATGACCTCACCTAGTCACAGGTGTTTAGCTAGGTCTACAGTATCAAGTATGAATTCTCTCCTAGTCAGTGGTCCTTATGCCAGACTGTTAGTTATCATCCAAATGCCAGCATTGCAGTCTTCTTCTCAAGATACATAGATACATTGTGTGTGTGTGTGTGTGTGTATGTGTGAGTGTGTGTGTGAATGTGTGTGAGTGTGTATGTGAGTGTGTGAGTGAATGTGAGTGTGTATATGTGTGAGTATGTGTGTGTATTGTGTGAGTGAGTGTGAGTGTGAGTGTGTGTGAGTGTGTGAGTGTGTGTGAGTGTGTGTGAGTGTGTGTGAGAGTGTGTGAGTGTATGTGTGAGTGTGTGTGAGTGTGTGTGAGTGTGTGTGTTACTGCTAATATAGCAATGAAGATTGTTTAAATAAATGAAGAGAAGCCAACTTTTCTCTCCCTCCATACTCATCACAAAGTCATTCAGCCCTGTCATTTCTCATGCTGAGAGAGATTTATTGGTAATTATTGCAGCAGATAAGCTGTCTTGAAGCTTGAGGGGCAAAAACTTCAAGAGTTTGGGGTACTCTGATCCCAAGGGAAGTAAGATATATGCTATCTCTCTCTCTCTCTCTCTCTCTCTCTCTCTCTCTCTCTCTCTCTCTCTCTCTCTCTCTCTCTCTCACACACACACACACACACACACACACAGACACACTCCTTTGCTTGTATTCTCTCTGTCACTGCTCTCTCTACCCTCCTCCTGCTATCCTTCTTCTCTTCCCCAATAGTTCCATTTCTATTGTTATATGTAGTTTTTAAAATCTAGATTCTGCATATGAGAAAAAAAAACAAAACAAGTACTGTTGTCTTTCTGGCTTATTTCAGTTAACACGATGATCTCCGTTTCCAACCATTTTCTTCTCACCCATGTATGTCCACCACATTTTCTTTGTTCATTACCTGTTGGTGGACATCCCAGAGCTTGGCTGTTGTTAATGCTGTGAATACCAGACACAGTTACATGCAATGCTTTTGTGGGTGGAGTTGGCTTTATTATCAGGAATAAAGCTGTATCATATAGGCATCTGCACAGTGGCTACATTAGTTTACATCCTGGTAGAAGAGTTTTGAGACACTCTCTTGCGCTGTGTCACTATGGTCTTGTCATCTTCTTAATTTATTTTTTTTTTAAGTCACAAAAAAGGGAAAGAGAAAGAGTTAATAAATTGTTTTTTAATCTGAAACTGGGAACCAAATAATTTATCCTATTTATTAATTGACCTGAGACATTTCTTTCTCCCTCCCTCCTTTAGCACACCAGTCTCTTATTATGCATCATTTACCGTGGCCTGCAGGAATTCTACACCAATTCCCAGATTGTTCATTTGTGCCAATAATAGACCATTAATAGACTTCTATTAATTGGACATTTAGAAAACTGGCCAAGAATACCGTATGGGTCTCTGCAGGTCAGCTGTAGAAACAAGCCTGGAGATGGAACGTGTGTGTCCTGATGCAGAGCCAGACATCTGATGGATGGCTACATTGAATAGCCAATGTCTCATCTCTTTCTTACTCTCTTGCCTGATGTCAGTGTTCAAAAACCTCTCCTGAAACCAAAAATTCTCTGCCTCTGTCTTTCTGTCTGTTTCTGTGTCTCTCTATCTCTCAAATCTTTAGACTGTCTGAGGAAATTAAAATGAATTTTACTTTGAAAGCAGCAAGTATGAGTAGTATGTGTACACATTCACTGGATTTGTTATGTTAATTTTTTTAGAGACAGAGGAACACAATTTCTACGTGAATACACGTCCCCAGCAACATTCAGGGTAGTTTTTTTTGGCAGTGTTTTTGTTTTTGTTTTTGGTTTTTTGTTTGTTTGTTTGTTTACTAAATATCAGGTGGATCTGTGAGGACAGATAAAGTGATTGGCATAATCAACATACACTGTTGATTACTGCTTTTGTAAAAACCTGTGAGTCTTTTCACTCTCTTATCTAATCTGGTCTCAGGGTAACCACACACCTTAATTCCCTAGGGATCAAGAGCATCCCAAGCCCTGGAGACTTTTGCTTCCTCAGGACAGCTGATCTGTTCCAATAATTACCAATAAATCTTTCAGGATGAGAAACTACAGGGCTGAATGACTTTGTGATGAATTCTGAGAGTGAGAGGGTAGCTGGCTTCTCCCCATTCATCTTGATAATCTTCACTGCTACACAAACAGTGAGACTTGTTACTATGATTCATGTTTGAGGCAGTTCTCAGCTCAACACTAATTCCAGAGACAGTCTACCTAATAAACTGTTTGATTGGGGTTGCAAGGCAACAGGAAGCCACCGGCAGAAGAATGACAATCTGTGCTTGTGGGTGAATGTAGGAGTGAGAAGTGGGGAAGGTGGTTGACTTGCTGTAAAGGACAAATCATTAGAATTAGTCTTAACTGATTAACCAAGGGGGGGGGGGAGGACATTCCCAATGCATGTTTCAAGTTGTTCTGTTTTTAGCATCATGAAACATAAGAGTATTAAATCTGCAGAGTCACTGTAAGGGACTGGTGTTCTACAGATAACCTGGAATGACTGATAGAATCATACTCTCAAACAAGTTCAGATTCCTCTCAGCCCAGTTGGAAGACAGAAAATAATTCTTAGGCAGGCACCTGGAAGAAGCTGTGATTGCCAATTGTGTCCATGAGCCATTTTCCCTCCGGAAAAGCTTGACACATATCCATCTACATCATGTCCTAACAATAGAAAATCAATCAGATCCTGCCTGCTGCTCCAAGACAGATGGCCCCTCAAGGGTTCTCTCCTCTCAGGAATGCATTGCTTCCGAATCTATAAGATCTTCCAACAGGGTTTAAAGTACATCAGAGTCCAGGTATTCAATATCACAATACAAATATGGTTTTGTAGGGTGCTCTGCCTTGAAGAGTTAAAGTAAAGGGACTCAAAAGTCCAACTTTCCCCAATAATAAAGCCATTTGTTCGGGGACAGCTGTCATCATACGGTGACACTTCCACTGTTCTGCTAGTGCAAAATTTGAACTTTGAAATTTATTAATATATTTGTTTTTATGGTGTTCAGGCTTAGATGACAAGGTCTGGGTATATCTCAATCATTTTGGCTAATAATGAGCTAAGCTCTGGTAAGTCAAATCCACTGATAATCCTCAAGTTTCACAGAGGCCAATTTAGCCACCCAAACTTTTGAAATTTTAAAAATTTACAGAATTAAGGTATCATTGTCCAATTTTCAAAACAGGGGGTCATTGACAATAGCATGGGGAAAAAATTCAAGAGAAGCAGGAGCCAGATTAGCCTGGTTCAAAGCTAGACTGGCACTTATTAAATGTAGTTAAGTAGGTGTACATTGGTCTTTTCTATTAAATGGAGGTAGAAAGGCAGCCATGATGGTGCACATCTATAATCCCAACACTGGGGAGGCCTAGACAGGAAGACCATGAGTTCAGGGCCAGCCTGGGCTAGACAGCAAAACCCTGTCTAGAAAGTGGAGAGGAGCATGTGAAGTTTACTTTTAAAGTTTGTTGTGAAACTGATTGCTATCTCCTGAGACAGGTACTCAGCTGGGAGGCCTGGCTTTAGATATTGTACCTATTGCTCTCAGCAGCATTATAAGTGACCATGGGCTCTGCTTTTTTGATCCTAGCAGAATTACTGTGAAGAGAGACTCTGGGTTAATAACGAATTTGGGTAATGCAATTAGAAAAAAAAATAGAGCCAGGGGCATTCCCCCACCCCCCTCAGAGGCCTTGTGTTTTCTCCCTCTCTCCTTATTTTTTGTTTGTTTCTTTTATGGCACTAGGGATTGAATTTAGGGTCTTAAGACTATTAGGCAAATGTTTTGAGGCAGGGTCTCATGAAGTTTCCCAGGTTGGCCTTGAACTTTCTACTCACCTGTATCAGCTTTACCAGTAGCTAAGATGACACCAGGCCTGGACCTTTAATCTCTTCTTGAAGTGACTAAAATCAACATCTCCAGGGCTTTGAATTATTGTCTTTGTTTTTTCCTTTTTCTTCTTATAAATGTATTTGTAACATGAACACAACCAATGCCCTTTGGTCTTTGCGAATCACCTGCATGACACAGAAACACAAAAGAACCACCCTGCTGCTGACATTTGCACACACATATGCATATACATATATATATATATTTATGCTACAAAGGATAGATGCATTATTGCAATGTGTATAATTGTTGCTTTTCACAAGGAAAAATATACAATCAGTATAGAATCATATCTCTGAGCATCCACTAGCTCTGACATGTCATCTCCAGTACTGGTGTTGGTTCAGAAATATAACCAGATTATATCTATGGAGCCTTGAGTTCGGCCTATTCAAAATGTATTGATATTGATGATTTTATTATGTGTGTGCATTCATGCACACATACGTGCATGTGTGTATCCATGCATGTGATTATGTGAATTTTCCTTCTGAGAGCCACAAGCTGTGGACACAGCCCTAGGATAAAAAAATAAGGAAGAAATAAAAGCCAGTGTTCTCCAGGGTAACAGAACTGTCTAAGCGAGCTGACTGGACATGCTGTGTTCACAGATGTGGATGAATCTCAGATGATAGTCTGCCAAGCTAATGTGATTAATGTGCTCCTGGTGGCAGCATTTCCTGTGTTTTCCATGAAGACAGATCACACTCTGCCTTACGGCCTCCAGCAGAGCGTTAGATGCCATGCAGGAAGGAAGCCAATCCCTCTGCTGCCCACACCCTCGCCTCTGCACCTCAGCTGCGATGCACATACTCCACCAATTTTTCAGAAAGGAGCACCACCCATGGAGGATGTGGAGCAGCTGGAGGCCCTGATATTGCATCCTCTCTCTCCCTCCACACAGTCCCTACAGATGTCTAGCATAAAGCAGAGGAAGTGTGACTGGCTACCATGCTTGGAGATAGGCAGAGGGAACAATCCAAGAGACCTACTCCAGCAGCTGCAGGGAATTAGGGGTCGAAAGCCAGGGCCGAGAGGAAGAGACCTCGATCATGACCTACCTTTATCCATTGGCTTCCTTAAAGTCATTAGGCCTGTGGCCTGCCCTTGCTCCCCGCCCTGTGGCACACTGGCAGAACAGGCTGCACCAGCTTCACAGCCTCCTGTGCATGACTCAGTTTCCTAGAAGGTAATGTGTGTCAAGTGGAAAATGAATGAAAATGTTTTTGCTGGAGAGAAAACTTTATAAAAAATAATCACCAAAGGACTCAAAACAAATGTCCGTGGACCTGCCCTTGCCAACAGCAGACACCAGGGGTATTAGAGGGCGGTAGTTTGTTTTCTTATCTAGAGTCAGGTGACACTCCACCTGAAGATAAAAAGCGTTTTCATGAACCAAAGATATTCATCTTATAGACAGGGAGGGCCTGGAAACAGAAACGAGAGAGAAGATGAGGTTGGTCGCTTTAAAGTCGCTTTCTGTGGTGGTTCATCTTGATCAAGGGAACGGTACTGAGAAATACCTAGGTTACAAAGCGCCCTCTACAGGTGGCTGTGAAGGTGTTTCCTGAGACCTTAGAAAGCGCCCTCTACAGGTGGCTGTGAAGGTGTTTCCTGAGACCTTAGAAAGCGCCCTCTATAGGTGCCTGTGAAGGTGTTTCCTGAGACCACACCATTGCATGGATTGCAGAGCCAAAAAGAGGGGAAGAGATCTGCCTAACAGTGAACCCTCTCTTTCTCTCCCTCCCCACTCCTCCTGTATCCTGCCTCCTTCCTGTCTGCTCTGAGGAAAGCAATGCTGCCCCACCTTATGGCCTCTGACATCCATCAGCGTCAGCATCTCCACCACCTAGAAACCATGAAGCCTCAGAAACTGAACCAAAACAAATTCCTTCTCCCTTGAGATGAATGAGCCAGCGAAAAGTCCAAATAACGCTTTTTTTCTCAACTTGTGAGACATGGACAATAGGAAAAACAGTTATTTTTCTGCTTAACAACAGATTATTTCAAGTCTCCTTTTGCTGTCATTCAAAAAGGGGTAAGGCCAAGGGGACTTCATCATTATCCCAATTGAAATTATCTTGTTCAAGAAATGGGGTGACTTCATACTATGTCTTCTGTCGTTTCTTGGAAATTCAGATATCCAGATTAATTCTAACATGGTCACACAGAACTTTAGTGTGAGGGACTCCACTTGACTTCCAGTCTGGTACTATAATTTGGACGCTGAATGCCCCTCAAAGGCCCATGTGTTAAAGACTTGGTCCCCGTGGCGTGGCTATCAGAGAGCTGTGGAACCTTTGACAGGCAGGACTTAATGGAAGATCCTTAGGCTACTGGGAGTGTGCTCCAACTAGGACTGTGGGGTCAGGGCCCCTTCTTATTCTCTCTTCATTTGATCTCCTCTCTGCTTCCTGGAAATTTTATTTTGCCACAAGTGCCTGTCCCAACATGTGTCCTCACCTGGATCCAAATCAATGGGACCAATCAGTCACAGACTGAAACCTTCAAAATGATGAATGAAAATAAATCCTAATCTAGTACTCTCTGATGGTTTGCTATCGTAATAGAATGCCAGCGACCACATTGGTTCATGGAGGCTCCATGCAAGTCTGACACAACGTACCTTCTGACTTATACCCAACAGCATAAAGGGATCCATAGCTCCCATTGCCATCTGAAAACCTTGCAGACCTAAATTTTGTGAAACAGTGCATCTCTAGCCTGCAGCACATTGCCATAACCTGGAAGTTAAAAGGGATACAAACATCTAACCCTGGCTTCGAGATTTGAAGTAGATAGTTTTGGATGGGCCTAAAAACATCTCAAACATCCCATTGGCCCTGATGTGCAGGGGAGCTTGGGAACTATTATTAAAGCATAGGCTTCTCTCCACTCCTCTCTGTCACCTTTTCAGAGCTCAACTGTCTCCAGTCTCAATGGCTGCTGATTGCTGAGTCTGCAGCTTCTGGTGCTCCTGAGACGTTCACTCTTCTGAGATGGAGTGCTGCTGCTGAGTGCATGGACAGATCTGTTTCAGGAAAAGTGACCCTTACAACTAACTGCACATGATGCTTCCCAGAAAATGGAGTTTGTTTTGAAGTGCAGATCCCACAATGTTTCATTACAATCCCCCACCAAAGGGTATGAAAAGCCAGGCTCAGTGGATTAAGTCTTTTTCACATCTAAGTACTAACCAGGCCTGATTCTGCTCAGCTTCCAAGATCACATGAGATCTGGCACGTTCAGGGTGGTATGGTGTATGTCAATATGTGGCCTTCTCTGTTTATTGGAGGTTGACAAGAAGACCCCCTCCTTCCTCCTAGAAAATAAATAAAATTATTCGATAGAGAAATAAAAAACATGCAGTAAGATCACAATCCAGGAGGACATGAGAAGGCTTGTTTTTGGAGAACAGCTCCGGTGCATGGATATGGAAGATGGGGGAGAAAAGATTCAAATGAGGGACACTAGTCTGGAGTCTTCTGGCATAGTAAAAGTTAAAGAAGGCAGCTTCAATTAGGATCACCAGTGAGACCAAACACAAGGACGTGTCTCTTACAGAGTCCGTGCACTGGGTACAGACTGGGAGGAGAGTACAAATTTGGCAATTCAAGAATTTAGGAAAATATTAATGTCCATAGTTTAGAAGTCAAAATGTGATGACCCAGAGAAAGTAATAACCTTCTGGGGATCACGACAAGGAAAAGAGGCATTAGCCATGAAAGGTGCCTAGAAGCTGATGCTTTGCAATCACCTTTTCAATGCCCCTGCCAGAAACTTGGGATACCCATCAGCAAGTAGAACCCATGCAGGGAACCCAGAGGGAAGAAAAGGACTCATGTAATGGCTTCTGGTTTGTCCTTCCACCCACATGGGGCTCATGCCCTTAGCCGAAAGGAAGCTCTGGAAGACTGTGAAGAGACATATGTGAGGTTGGCCCTGACCTTCACTTGTGATTTCATAAAATTGAGATAGTGATGATTCTATTAAGTAAAGAGCTTTGCAAAGGCTGTAATTATGGCTGTCATCACATTAATGTAATTTACCAAATGGTAAGTCACTGCCGCTTTCCTCCCTTAAAAAGCTTAGGAGATGCAAAAATTCTGAATTTTTAAAATTCCAACTCAAGAGGACAAAGTGAACGTTATCATCAGACACTTGAATAAAGCCAAGAAAAATAAAGAGTTACATTTTTTTATTATTTTAATCTTCCTTTTTGATGTATGGTCATCACAACAGTTGCGTAAAACGTGAAGGAAAACAAAAGTTACTCCAACTGTAGCACCAGCAACCTGAGATAATTATAATGTCATGTATTATTCTATTTTCTATAATTTAACATGCTTTTTTTTACAATTTGAGATCATATTAGATAAAGTTTTGTATACTGAGTTTCTATTACCTTAACTAGTCTTCAAAAGCATCATTGTAACAGTCTTTTGCTATGTTATAAATATTTGGCAGGAATATTGTAAGTGGTATAAAATATATTTTTATATTCTTAAGATATTTATATATGATCCATTTTATTCCTAAGTACTAAACCTTCCTATCTCATTCTTGTCTCTTTATCTAGATTGTACTGCAGGGGACCTCTCAGAGGATTAATTAAGTAACTATCAAGATGAGCCAGTTCTTTCTTTGTCTTTCCAGTGTGCTGAGTATTTGTTGTTGTATAGCTGTTCCTTCTAGGTTGGAACATCCCTCCTCCCTCGAGGGCTGAGAGAGACTGAGGAAGTTTACAAGGCTCCTGAGACCCCCAACCCCCATCCAGGTGATAAATTGGTGTCATGAGAAAATAATTTTTCAATAGACCTGTCTTTAAGCTGTGCAGGGAACTCCAGTGCTTTTCTGGGTGGTCACACGTATTGGAGTGGGTGTGGTTTGAATAATAATGGGTCTCATTGGCTCATATATTTGAATGCTTCCTCAGCAGGGGAGTGGCAATGTTTGAGAAAGATTAGAAGGATTGGGAGATCTGACCCTACTGGAGGAAGTCTATCACTGAGAGTGGTCTTTGAGGTTTCAAAATCTCATACTAGGCCCAGTCTCTCCCTCCCTCCCTCTCTCTCTCTCCCCCCCCTCTCTCTTTCTCTCTCTCTCTCTCAATCAGGATGTAGTTCACTACTACTGCTCCAGCACTGTGTCTACTGACATGTTCCAACCATGCTTCCTGCTGTGATGTGATAATGTGATAATGACCAAACCTTTGTGACTATAAGTTATCCCTCAATTAAATGTTTTTATATGTGTGTGGGGGGGAGTGCCTGAGAGAGAGAGAGTTCCCATGGTCATGGTGTCTCTTCACTGTAATAGAATAATGACTAAGACAATATGCTTTTCAACAATGCCACTGCTGGAATCATCTATCCTCCCATAGCCTCCAGGAAAGTTTTGATTCACCAAGCTGGGCCTGGATAGGATTGGAGTTTTTTGTTTTTTGGGTTTTTTTTATTTTTGTTTTTTCATTCCCCAGCTGCCCTCCCTGCTTGGGGTGAGTGGCCATTTCTATGTTTCTCCAGAAGAGCAGAACATTTGCAGAGGACTGTAACAGGGGACTAAGATGCACTGATGTTAATCCTCACAGCTGCATTTGTGTGCTTCCTGGGAGTTAGCAGAGATTATACCCAACTATATAGCCATTTGCACACATGATAATGGTTACATAAATAAGTACACTCTGGGTGAAATGGGAAAAATCTATGTGAAGAGTTGTTATATGTGTGAGTACAAGATAAATGTTCAGTGAGACTGGGAGGATAGGCTCTGTGGTGAACTGGTGCTCTTGTACAGGATCTGAGTTTGGCTCCCAGTACCCACGTGGCAGCTCACAATCACCTGTAACTCCAGTTCCAGAGGCTCTGACTTCTTCTGCTGGCCTCTGTGAGCACCAGGCACACACATGGTGCACCTACATACATACACACAAAATAGAAACAAATCTACACAAACTTGTTTGAGTATGAAATATGGAGTGGATTTGGGAGGAGTTTGAGAAGGGGAATGAATGCAATCAAAATATACTGCATATAATTCTCGGGATAAAAAAATATGAAAAATAAAATGCTTTGGGAATGCTTTGTAAAGGTAAGTCACTCCAGCTACTTTTACTTAGGTGTGTCACAAAAATAAATGGACATGGATTTTATAAGATCCGTATTTTCAGGGAGGAGGAGTGAGGCTGATTGATATATGTGGCATATGCTAGGTCAAATCAAGCTCCCAAAATGACAATACTCTTAACAGTGTCCTTCCTGAATGGAAGGATTCTGGCTTGGTAAACAGAAGGATTGCCGATTGCCATTATGTGAAAGAAATCTTAACTCAGTATTCCTCAGGAATCTCAGAAGGTGGGTTTCTGATTACCAGGAAATGTCTTCCTTCCCCCATCTATCAAAGGTCAACTATCTCAGGCAAAAGGTATCTAGTTCTTGACTAACACAGTCTACAGCAGAGCAAAGCCCCCATGTTGAATCCCAGACTGTTCAGACAGGTCTGCCTTGCACCTCTCTTCCTGTCACAACCTTCCCTGTAAAACTGACAAGGCGTTTCCCACTGCTTGAAGTCCTTATGAGGAAGCCTGGAAGTCTGTTCACCAATAAACTTTTCTTTCTGCCCACAGAGTGGTCTAGTCCAGTGGCTTCACTGCACTTTTACTCACAGTGTACCTGTGCAAAATTATAAGTTAAATAATAACTAAATTCTAAAAACACAAAATAATAAACTAGACTCAGGGGAATCAGAGGCAAATTTAGTCATCTCTATATTGCAGCAAGAATTAAAAAGCATTTAAAAATGAATTACAACAGCTCACAAAAAAATATAACATTCACATTCAAATCTAGCAATCTATATCCAGGGTCTGTATGATGAAGACTTTAGAGAGAAGACGCAGAAATCTTAATAAAAAGAGAAACACACCATGTTCGGAACCCAGAATAGCCTTCCACTGTGACGCCAGTTTCCCTCAGACAAACCTAGTGTTAATACAAGTTCCAAAAAAGGGTTCAGCTGGTCAACCTCTAGGTAAACTGATTCTAAACATCAGATGAAAAGGTAAAGTAATTAGGGCAACTAAAACAATTTGAAGAGGAAGAAAATTGGGCTATCAACACTACTACTGTAATGGAAACGATTAGATATTATCAAAAGGATAAATCAATAGAATAGGATAATGTAAACGTAGATCCACAGGAGCATGGTCAAACCATTTTAATGTTTTTATGTGTTCTTTGAGAATGTTATACATGAATGCGATGCATTTTAACCATATTCACTCCTATACTGCTCCACCCTTCTCCCATCAGATCTCTCACATTCTCTTCTCAATTAATGTCTTCCTTTTAAAAAATAATAATAATAAAACACTGAGGGGCTGGAGAGACAGCTCAGCAGTTAAGAACTTTGCTGCTCTGGCAGTGGTCCTGTGTTGGTTCCCAACACCTGTTTAGCAGCTCACAACCACCTATAACTCCAGTTCAAGAGGATCCAAAGCCCTTTTCTGGTCTTTTTTGGTCACTGAGCACACAAATGGTGCACAGACATACAAGAAAAACATGAAAATACATAAAATATAAATAAGCAAATACATAAGTAGTCTGTTAAAATCAATTAGTCCTTATATAAAGCAATATAGGGCTCATATGCATATGAATGTGGGCCATCAACTGGAGCACAGTCAATCTGTGGGAGACAAAATTCACAAAGTAGACTGATTCTCCCTTCCCTAGCAACCATCAGCTGTCAATAGTTCATTATTTAGGGGTGGGAGCTTGTGTGCCCCTCTTGACTACAGGCTGGACTGTTCACTGGCTTGCTCTTGTGCAGGTCATGTGAAGGCAGCCACAGCTGTTGTGAGTACAGCTATCCTGCCATGACCAGAAGGCAGTGTCTCACCCTAATCTTCTCCAATTCTAGCTCTTAAAGTCTTTCTGTCCTATGTTCCACAGTTCTGAGCCTTGAGGGAGAAGTATACTGTATATATTCCACTTAGAGCTAAGCAATCTACTCTACGTTGGACTGTTGTGAGTCTCTAGATTAGCTGCCATTCACTATATAAGATAGTGTGGCGATGACCAAAAGACATAGTAATTTTTGAGAACAGAAATGTATATTTAGAAGGCAGTTTGATACTATGTCCCTTTAACATAAATAAAAAGGTAGTTGGTTTATATTTGGGACTTATGAGCTCCCCAGCCTTGGGTTCTTGGCCTGATTATAATATCAAGCTTGAGATTCTTCCTGTAAAGTGGGCATTAAATCCAATCAGAAAGCATTTAATTGTCCTCATAATATTTGTGCCACTATTGAACTTATAGGCATATCTCCAGGTATTATTGTAACTTATAGGATTCACAGTTGGGTAAAACTGGCCCTGATCATGATTCTCCTCCTCCTCTTCCTCCTCTTTCTTGCACAGATTTTGGTTGTGTTAAAGGAAACCCAGAGCCACATATCAGGGAAAGGCTGAGATATCAAAGAGAGGAAACACCATAATCAAATCCTACCCAGCAATCTTCCAGCTTCCTCAGCCTCACTCCTCTTGCCTTGTACTACATGAATCTGTCTTTCTATACCTGCCTTAAATATCTTTTCCACCCAGTTGTTTCACATCCAGGTTAATATTAAAGGTGTGGGCTACTACTATTTGGCAGTTAGCCTCGAATTCACAGAAACACAGAAAGATCTCTGTCTCTGGAGTTATGGGATTAAAAGTGTGACACCACCATTTGCCTGCCTTGGAGCCAGGCTGGAACTCCTTCTGTAGTTGGCCTCAAACTCAGATCTGCTGGGACTAAAGGCATAGGTCACCACTCCTGGATATTCCCTGTGCTAGGATTAAAGGTGTAAATTACCACTCTCTGATCCTCCTGGATTGACTGTGGATAGATCTTTTCTCTGATACTTCACACTGGTTTTTATTAAATACAAAGCACATCACCACATGTCCCCTTTTGTGTCAAAAATAAAAAGGTTATAACTAACATAAAAAACATATACAATAGGTACAATAACTATATATAATACATACAAACAATAATTATATGAGTAATGTCCAGTCCATTAACAATTTAAAGAAAATATTGCATTAATTATCCTATTTTGGTAAGTCCAAAGGATTACACCTAATTCACTTTCTATCTAACTTGTGTTACTAAGAGCTATTATTTTGAAGTCTTTTAAACTTATACACTTTAACTTTAGAGTTTCTTTTTAAAAACTGTCACTATAAAACTATAATTATAACTATCTCATCTTCAACTACCTCAGAGACCCAAGAAGGAAATAATATTAACTAATTAAACAGCATGGTCAAGCAAGCCACTTCCAAAAATGTAAAAAATGAAACAGCTGGCTGCCTGGACTGTCACCCAAGGTTCTTCTGTATCATTGAAGCATCCATCTTTGGCTTACAGGCCTAACATGTCTGACAGACTTCTCTGTGAAGCAGGATGCTCTCAAAGACCTTCCTACCTTGTCTTGTCAAGGTTTGGCAATTCTTTTGTGTGTGTACCTCCTGCTTGCCCATTTTGAACATCATACTGTCAGCAGTCAAGGCAAAGTACTTTCTGCCCAATGGCTAACTTTTGTTACAAAGAAGATCAACTTCATATGGAGTTTCTCTGATGTCCATAATCTTCTCTGAAGTAGTTTGGTGCTTCTAGGAGATGTCCCATTGTCGTAAAAATAATAAGAACCTATGTTATTAAAATATCTTAAATGCCATATTCTATGGATCTCTGAAGTGTTTGAAGAAGATCTGCTCATCTAAAATGTATCTGATCTTGAAAACATATCTAAAAGGACTATAAGTTTGATTGTAATGTCTAACTACTAACTTGCATTTCTTTATATCCTAATTAGTTGGTAATAAAAACTTTCATAGACTAGCAATTGTTAGATGAACTGTATAACTTTGAATAAGCATAGAGATATGTTTACAGTGACAAAATTAATCTCAATATACATAATTTGTGTACAATACACAAAATCTAATCCAATGTAAAATATTTAAAGCTAGTAATTCCTTTTTAAAAGTAGATTCAATAATCTACCCTTATATCCTATCATGTCTGTATCCCCTTATTTATTTATTTATTTATTTATTTATTTATTTTTAAAAAATGAACCCTGAATCTAATCTCTCTTGTTTAACATTTTTTCTAACCATAACTAATAACAATTTTAACCAATTACCCTAAACAATGATAATCATCCATAACCCATCAAAAAACCAAAACCTCCACCTCTTGGGAATGTGGGTGTCGTGTTCTTAAATTTACTTCCTGCTGTGTGTGGGTGATGACATCTTTAGGGGATCCTGAAAAGGAAAGTTTTGTTAATTGTCAAGTCTTGAAATAAGTAGCTGTATCATTTGTTGTTCAATCTCTGCATAACAGGCAAGTACACGGCTTGTCTCAAGTCCTGGCTATGGTAGTCTGGGAAGCTTCTTCATCTCAGTGAGCTGCCTCGAAATTGTCCTGAGCAGTTTGTAGTCCCAATATGATCTTTGGTTGGTGTTTGTCAGCCTAGTAAATTTGTCAAAGTCCATGTGAAATCATCCTTGTGGGGCCCCATCTTCCTTTTGGATACTTCAAGTTCACAATTAGGCCTTGTCATGGATCACTGCAGAAGACTGATAAGAGACTAAAACCTAACACAATGTACAGGAAGCTAAATATATAAGTATTTTTCCAGCATAGGATTAGTAACAATAGAATAGTCCTTTATTTTTAGGTATTCTTCTGTCCCCTAGCAGCTGGCTCGTCTGATATTATACAGAGATTTTGTATTTTCCTTTAACAACTATGCTTGAGTTTAGAGAAGAAGAAAGCCATACTCCAACTCTAAAGCCAGATTTAAATTATAATTAAACTGGGACTTCAACTTACAAAAAAAAAATAGAGAGAGGTTAAGCAATGAGATTTTACCCTGTAGAGTATACTGGTACCAATCAGTGTGATATTCTTTTGATTGTAACTGTTTCTGGATAGCCTCCCTTCTGCTTTAGACATCTAGATGTCCAAGGTCTTTTAACTTCTTGAAGATGAATATTTTTAGTTTTCTGTAAAGACAACAACAAAAACCCATCCCAATGTAGTGGACTTATGCTGTTACATTGTAAATAATTCTCCCTCCCAATGGTTTAAAAAAAATCTGATTGGCTGAAGGCAGACAGGAAGAGTGGGTGAGGCTACCAAACTAAGAAAGTTCTGGGAACAGAAAGAACAGGGAAGAAATGCCACAGACATGCCACAGAGACACCAGATATACCACTGATGCAGAGGACAACTATGCTGCTCTGAGAAAAAATACCAAGCTGCCTGCTGAACAGAATATAAATCACGGGTTAATTTAAGAGTAAAGAATTAGCAAGTTATATGCCTGGACATTAGGTCAGTCATTATACAATTAATATAAGCATCATCTGTGTGTCTCTTTGAGTCAACAGGTCTGTAGGTCTGTAGGTCTGTTGGTCTGGGGGTCTGTGAGTCTGTACCTCAAAACTAGGCTGGAAAATCCTGGCCAGAAACTTAATACAACAAATGGTATCCAACATTGGACAAATATACCCACGTAAAGCCATAGAAAGCTTAAAAACAGTCAGTCTAGAGAACAAAAATGCAGCCAAAAGCAGCTTCTGAGTTGTGTTTCTCAAGTGGCCAATGGTAAAGAGACTGAGTGGTATATGGGATTAAAGTACAAAATGGTGTGTTTGCTACGTAAAACTTATGCTGAACAAGGCCAGTTCTTGGGCCTAGATGTAAGCAAGGAGCTGTATATGATGGATTCAAGATTTTTGTTAATAAGGACTAAAAGGGAACAGAGTCAAAGATGGCTTCTTAGTAGTGGTGTTTCCTTAGGTCAACTCTGTTTGCTGTAGGCAAGCAGAGGCATGGTTTTTAAAATGAGATGCTTTCTGACTCAGTTTAGCAACAAAACATTTGTGAATCTTTTAAGAGGCCCTGTTGCCAAATATTTAATTCAGCAGGTGGCAATGTTTTACTTGGTGGTTATATGGACCCTAAAATTCCTCGGAGTGGTAATTATGGGTTCTACCAGTACCTGCTAAAAAGATGAATCCTATGAGGCTAGACTAGGAGCTGGGTAGAGCCAGTCAACCACCCTAGCCAAGCCTATAATCCTTAGCCACAGCTTGATAGATGAAATGTGTAGACAGAAACAGAAAGAAATAGAGGAGCTTGGTGAAGTCAGCCACCCTAGCTAAGCAAAAGTGTGGTCAGAAACAGAAAAATATAAGAAATAAGAGATATAAAGTAAAGGAAGATTAAAAAAAAAAACTCTAAATGGTTTATAATGTGTTACAAATATGTACATGGGCTTGAGAATGAAAATAAAAAAGAAAAAGAATAGAGAAAGTCCTTTTTGTAAATGAGTTGACTTTAAAATTTAAATCAAAAGTTAGCTACTTTGGAGAAGAGGGTTTTATTTTTAGTTCCACAGAAAATTAGAAGCTGTGGATTTATTCCTGGATAAAGAAAATAAGGTTTGATCGAGGAAGAACCTCTGAAAAGTCTCCAATAGAAATGGGTGTCCCAGATGATTCAGAATTTCAGAGCACCTCTGTTAAATGTTTTCTGATCTCTGTATCCAAAACAACTTCAAGAAAACTGGATGAGATGACCCAGTCTTGTATACCACTTCACTAAAGACTTGTAGATAATTCTAAATTTTTTGTTGGGTTCCCATGGGATTTCCAAAGCCCCAATTCAGCAGGAAGTAGCCTGGAGAACAACACACACATTCCCCCCAAAAATGCATTATGAATGTTTGTCTTTGTTTACAGTGTTAGTTAAAAGTTGTTATAGATAATAATGAAAAAATATTAGAAGGAAATTAGATTTGAGGTTCTAGTTTTAAAAAGAGAAAGGGGGATATGTAGTGGGATTATGTTGTTACATTACAAATAATTGTCCTGCCTACTGGTTTAATAAAAATACTGATTGGCCAAAGGCAGACAGGAAGTATGGGCAGGGCTACCAGACTAAGAAAACTCTGGGAACAGGAAGAACAAGGAAGAAATGACACAGACATGCCACAGAGACACCAGATATGCCACTGATGCAGAGGACAACTATGCTGCTCTGAAAAAAGACACCAAGTTGCCTGGCTGAACAGAATATGAATCATAAGTTAGTTTAAGAGTTAACAAGTTATATGCCTGGGCAGTAGGTCAGTCATGGTATAATTAATATAAGCATCATCTGTGTGTCTCTGAGAGTCAGTGGGTCTGTGGGTCTGAAGGTCTATGGCTCTGAACCTCGAGGCTAGGCTGGAAAGTCCAGGTGAGAACATTAATACAACACCCCAACCCTTTGTTTATTCTTATAACTTAAAGAATTGTAATATGGATGGATAAGCCATCATTATTATTTTCATAAAGTTTCTCTGGTTCCAATTCATTTTTTTAATTAATTTTGATGGTACACATAACTTTTCTTCACCTGTGGAAACAAAAGCAAAACCCCTTCCCCAAGGTAGCACATATCCTGGCTTCCTTTCTGAGGCCAGTACATCTTTGAAGTACACAGGCTGATTTAGCTCAGCTGTTTTTTCTATAGTCCAATGCCTTTCAAAAGTTGCTGTTCCTTTCTCATTAACATTGAGAAAATTCAAAGTTAATAAAGCATCATATAGTTTATTTATAGGACTTTTTGTTATTCCTTTCTGTTTATTTAGCATATCCTTTAGAGTTCAGTTTGATCTCTCTATGACTGCTTGCCCTGGAGGACTGTGTGGTATTCTTGTAATGTGCTTTATATTATAATAAGCAAAAATTGTTTCATTTTACTAGAGACATATCCCAGAGCATTGTCAGTCTTAATGTGTATGGGTATTCCCATGATGGCCATAACTTCTAGCAAATGTGTGATTATAGAATCAGCCTTTTGTGAAATCAAAGCAGTTGCTCATTGAAGTTCTGCAACATATCTATTGTATGGTGTACATATCTTAATATTACAAATTGTATAAAATTAAATACACCAATCTGCCATATTTCATTTTTATGTATACCTTTATGATTACTTCCTGCTGAAAATGGAGTTTGGTTATAGAAGGAACAGGTAGGATATCTTTTTACAATTTCTTTGGCTTGTTGCCAAGTGATAGAGAAATCTTTTTTTAATCCTTTTTTTTATGAAAATCTGAAGCATTTATCACATTTCCTATTAATAATTTATTAATTTGTGCTAAAGGACCTGGCAGACCCATATGGGATTGAATGTCTTTTATATAGAAGGAATGATTTCTAATTCTGATTATTTCTTGCAACAGAATAAATAATGAAGTTAATTCTGAGTCATTATTAATAAAACCAACAGTTTCATTGTGTAGAACAACTCTTTCTACATATTGAGAGTCAGTGACTATGTTAATACCATCAAAATACCATATAATTCTGACTTTTGAACAGAATTATAATGGCTTTGAGCCACTTTACTTATAAGTTCTGATTTGTAACCTGCCTTTCTTGATTTGTTTGCATCAGCATAAAATGTAGGGGCTCCAGAAATTGGTTTAACTCATACAACATGAGGAAGAATCATATTAGTGTTCTTTAGAATTTTACTTCTTTACTTTGTAATATTTGTTGTTATTATCCCCCCAAAATTACTGCAGGCTCTTTGCCAAGGTTCACTTTCTATTCATAATTGGTCAATTTCTTCATTAGTTAAACATACAAAAATTTCTGCTGGGTCTATTCATGTCAATTGAAGAAGCCTTAACTTTCTTTTAAAAATCAATTCAAAAATCTTTCCCACATATGTCTTTAATTTTTTGCTTGGTTTATGTGGCAGAAATATCAATTCCAATTTAACATTTTTCAATGCATTAAAATTCCTGTTGGAGAATGCTTAGAGGGCAAGATAACTAGATTGCAATTAAGATCTGGATCCACATGATCCACATGTGCATCCTGTAATTTTTTTCCTCCTAAGCCAATTCTTTCTTAGCTTCATGTTACAATTCTCTCAGACTATGTAAGTTCTTATTGCCATTTAAGATTTTGAACAAATTATCCAGTTCATCATTTTTAATTCCAATAGTGGATCATAAATTGGTAATGTCTCCTAGTAGTCTTTGCAAATCATTAAGTGTCTTCAGTATATCTCTCCTGATTTGTACCTTTTGGGATGTCATTTTTGTTGACCTATTTTGTAGCCTAAATAGTTAATGGAATCCCCTCTTTGTATTTTTTCAGGGGCAAAATGTAAACCCGAAGCAGGCAAAAAAAATTTCACTTCTTCAAAAATTTTTTCTAAGGTATCAATATTTGAATCAGCCAACAAGATGTTGTCCATGTAACGATAAATTATAGATTGTGGGAATTTGTTATGTATTTGTTCTACTGGCTTTTGTACAAAATACTGGCACATAGTAGGGCTATTCAACATTCCTTGAGGGAGTACTCTCCACTGATATCTCTTTACAAGCTGAGAATTATTATAAGTGGGCACTGTAAAGGCAAATTTTTCTGTCTTGTTCTTTTAAAGATATTGTAAAGAAACAGTCTTTTAAATCAATAACTGTAATAGGCCATTCTTTTGTAACAGAGAAGGCAAAGGAATCCCAGATTGTAGAGAGCCAATTGGTTGGATCACCTTGTTTATCTACCTAAGGTCTGTTACTAGGCTTCACTTTCCAGATTTCTTTTTAATAACAAACAAAAGAATCCAAAGGCCTGGTTGATTCTTCTATATGCTGAGCATTTAATTGCTCCTTTACCAGCTGCTCTAAGGCCTACAATTTATAATACCTTCTAATTTTTTCCCATAAGCAAGTGCTAGTTTATGACTTATTTCTGTGTTTGGAAGAATATTAATCTATGTGTTCCATTGTTGTAGTAAATCTCATCTCCATAAATTTATAGCAATGATTGACACATATAGCTTTAATATTCCTGTCTGTCCTTCTGGTCCTATACACTTTAGCCATCTTGTATTCTGTTTACCTGGGATAATGACCCAATGCCCCAAAACTGAACATTTACCTCCTGAAGGAGCCAACTTGAATGCCATGACTCTGGTGGATTATTGACACATCCACCCCTGTGTCCAATAAACCTTCATAATAACATTTTTTAAATTTTGGCATTTATTCATTAATAGAAACTTGCCAAAATATTCACTTTATAATTTTTCTTGAGCTTTTTTCTTTTTCTATAGATTTTTTATCACCCAGTGTACTATGTCTTTTTAAAATTGGTTTTAATTTCTTTAATTGTTCTGGGAAGGTGGTTTTTCCTTGATGACAGGGTAATATTGAACTGGATTTGTTATGGGTTCTTTTGAAAGCCCCCTTGAGGCATTTTCCAAAGGCGGAAATTTATCTTATCTGTCCCTTGTTGACCTGCATTAATTGCCCAATCTTGCCCTTTTCCACACCTTCTGCATACTCCAGAAGGGAGGGGTGTTCTCTTGGGATTATTTCTAACAAAAGCACTGTTTCTGGGAATACCTTGTTTACAATCTCTTTTTGTGTGACCTTGCCTTCCACAATTGTAACATTTAACATTTTGACTTTTTCTTATATCTTTAAATAACCTCTCCTATCCAGTTATCATCACCGTCATAAGAGTCTAGATTAATTCTTCAATGAATCCAATCCTCCAATCCTTGCTCTTAGTGATCTAAGTACTCTTCTACGTTGTGTATTAGTATTCTCAAAAGCCAGTGATTCAATTATTATTTGCCTGGTTTCTGAGTCTGGTACCATTCTGTTTACCATTGAAATTAATCTCTACAAAAAGTCTGTGAAAGTTTCTTTTGGAGTTTGAATTACTTTTATGAAGGATTCAGTTTTATTTCCTGTTTCTTCAATCCCATCCAGGCATTTAATGCTACCATGTGGCAGAAAGCCAGAGTATGTTCATTGTATAAGGATTGCCTTTCAATATCAGCATAACTCCCTTCCCTATGAAGTTGGTCTTTGGAGACTTCTATGCTTTTGGTCCTGCTTCTTTGTTCTATTGTTTTAGCCTCCTTCTTCTACCACTATAATAGTGGCCCAACCTCTAAAACAGCAGTAATCATATCTAAACAATCTTTAGGAGTGATCTGGTTAATGATGACCAACTGTTTAACATTTGTTTGACTAATGGTGAGTGCATCCCATATTGTCAAAATTGCTTCTTTTACTCTCCTTAATTTTAGCATTTGTACCAGAGCACAACTAGCTTCTGTATTATCTTTATCATTTTTCAATTTTTAAAAGGTTACTGGATATATTAATGTTGCCTGTTTTTGTGTAATCTTAGACAACTTTGCTGAAATTGGTTCTTCACATTCCTCTGTTTGGGTTTGAATATCTTTGTGTTGTCTCTTAACAGGCTTTTGTTTCTTGGCATTTACATTAATTGACTTTTTAAATGATAAAACAGAAATCAAACAAAAATATAATAAACCATATGATATATCTTATGATAATCCCATCTACTTTATTTATCTTTTCCTTTACTGGTTCCAATATCAAATAACCTAGAGAACAGAAAGGCCAAACACCCTTCACTGCCTTAAACAAATTCTTCTTTAAAAAAAAAAAGCCTATTTACTTACAAATCTAGTTGTCAGTGATGATTCAAATGATTGCAAAGTAGGGCAGCTACATAGTGTGATAACATTCCAAGGAGGGGTCCAAAAAGACACACACAAAAAAAGAAAACACCCCCCCCACAACCCACCAGGAGAAAAAGGCTACTCCCTGAAAAACTTAACCCAGGTGAAAGTGAAACAGAAATACCTGTGGCCAATCTGCCTAAGACTGGGGGCTAATTCAGAACAGAAAGCCAGCCAATAATTACTCCTCTGGCCATGTGTTATTCTGGCTAGCAAGTGACTTTTTGGGGGATGGGGGAGTGATTCATGCCCCAATGTTGGATGCCAGGTGTTGCATGAATCCTGGTTGTGTTAAAGGAAACTCAGGGAAAGGCTGAAATATCAAAGAGTGGAAACACCACAGTCAAATCTCACCCAGCTATCTTCCAGAATCCTCAACCTTGCTCCCTGTTACCTCTACTCCATGAATATGTCTTTCTATATCTGTCTTAAATACCTCTTCATGCACTTGTTTCACATGTAGGTTAAGAGTAAAGGCATGGTCTACTACTATTTGTTAGTTATCCTTGAACTCACAGAAACATAGGAAGATCTTATCTGTCTCTGGAGTTATGGGATTAAAGGTCCTGGGAGCGTGGAACTCCCTCTATTAACCAAACTGGCCTCAAACTCAGATCTGCTGGGATTAGAGGCATAGGGCACCACTTCTAGTCTGTTGTAGTGGAAAGACACCACTCCCTGTCTTTCCTGGTGCTGGGATTAAAGGTATAAATTACCACTCTGTGATTCTCCTGGATTGACTGTGGGTAGATCTCTTCTCTGATATTTCAGACTGGTTTTTATTAAATATGAAACATGTCACCAGAGCTGGTCTCTAAGGTCAGGTCTGATTACCATGGGCCTGAGTGAGGATGCTGGCATCGTCGTGCAGTGGAGCTTCTAAGTCTGGGTTGGGAAGCAGCATTGCTGGTTTCATGGTGGTCTGTACAATAAACATTATATATACATGGTTTAACAGTAATGCCTGATAATGTGTCATCTAGGCATTTCTCAACCCATGGTCTGATATCTGCTTCAGCACCCCTTTCAGTGCATGTTGGATAGTTACCACCAGATTCTGACTAAGGGTTAATTTGTCAGTGTTTCAACCAGCAGGACCACAGCTGCAAGGGTCCAATTTCTTTGATAAGTGTGCCACAGTCCTTTACATGGGCCTATATTTTGGGTAAGCACTCCCTTAGCTATACCTCATTTTTCATCCACAAAGTAAAGGGTTTGGCAACATCTGGCAGTCTGAGGACTGGGGCTTCTAAGAGCTTATACTTTAAAGTTTCAAATGCCTTATGTCTTTCTTAAGTCCACATGAATTCCTGCCCCCACTCCTTGGAGGCCTCTTATAGGAGTTTTGCAATCTCAGCGAACCCTGGGATCCAGAGATGACAGAATCCCATGGTTCCCAGGAATTCTCACATTTGGTTAGCTGTCTTGTGGCTAGAAATTTTTAACACAGTCTTCTTTGGTGCATATGAGAGCCATCATTTCCCATTTCTCAGGATGTACCCCAGGTACATTACCTCTCATTGGCAGATATGGGCCTTCTTTGCTGACACTCTGTATCCCAGGTCTCTAAGAGTATTCAGCAGTCAGTCGGTTCCTCTTAGGCAGCTGTGCTGCTAATAACAAGTCATCTACATATAGCAACAGGCTTACCTAGGGGTTCTGAAGACTGAAGCCCCCCCAGATCCTCAGGGAGTGCTTCATCAAAGATAGTGGGAGAATTATTAAACCCCTGAGGCAGCCGTGTCCAGGTTAGCTGTCCACTGACTTTGATCTCAGGGTTGTGCCACTTGAATATGAAGTAGGCTTGACTCCACAGGTCCAGCAGAAAGCTGAAGAAGGCTTCTTTCAAATCTAATACAGTATACCATTGCCTTTCAGGGGACAAGGAGCAGAGAAGGGTATATGGGTTTGAAACTGTGGGATATATGTTTGTCATTTGTTGATCTTGCTCAGATCCTGCACTGGCCTGTAATCATTTGTGTGTGGTCTCCTTACAGGCAACAGAGGGTGTTCCGTGCTGACTGAATAGACCTCAAAATCCCAAGATGGAAGAGTCTCCTAATATGGGGGATTATACCTCTCTTTGCCTCTAGGGTCATTGGATACTGGCGGACTTTAACCAGGTCAGATCCTGCCTTGAGCTCTAAGTACAGTTGGTGCTGGACCAAACCCATGCTCCTCAACCCTCACACACCCACATCCCCCATACCTCCCAGCCCCCACACACCCTGTCTCCACCCATGCTTTGTGTGAAGCTGTTAACTCATGTCAGGGGCTGGTGCCTTAGGATTTTAATAAAGTCTATATTCCTCAGTAAGATCGCTGGTGACTAAGACTTGAATTGGCTTCCTATCTTTGTGGACTAATTTTACTCTGCTCCCTGTAAAAAAATGGATCTGTGTTCTCATTTTGAACAGGAAATCCCACCCCAGGAAGGAGTAAGGGCATTCAGGAACCACAAGAAATGAATGGCTTACCCATTCCATTTCTATGTTCATTCAGGCAGTCCATAAGTATGGCCTTGTTCCCATTTCCCGCTGCTCCCAAGTAATTTTTGTGGACATGTGGCTGTCCAGAGCCAGCTCGACCAAATTCTCTGCTCTGGTGTCCATCATAAAGTCAACTGTTTTCCCTTCAGCTTTCAAAGTTATCCTAGGCTTAGGGAGGTGCACTGAGACCCATGCCCCCTAATTGCTATCCTCGGCCAAGCAGTGTCTGGCAACACCTGAGTCTTATGTCCCTGCTTCTTAGGGCAATCCTTGGTCCTTACCCAGTCATGGTCTGTCCTGAGGCCTGGTGCCATCCCAGTGTTGGTCCGGGAGTGCTATAGCAGTCGATGCCATCACAGAATCACCTTCATTTTACTCCTTTGTTGTTCTTGCTCTAGAATCTGGGTCAGATTCTTTTCCTGCCCTTTGCCTCTCTTATTCCCACATAACTGCCTTTCTCTTTCTCTTCTTTTTTCCTCCTGATATTCTGTCTTCCTCTTATGATATTCTCTTTCCACTGCTGCTACTAATTCCCTAATACTCCTTTCCCCTAGCCTCTCTATGGACTGCAACTGTTTTTTAATATTGGGGCAGCCTGGTTCACATAGGCAAACATTGCCATTTGAGTGGACTCTTCCACCTGTGGGTCATATCGAGTGTACTGGAAAACCTCCAGGAGACACTGGAGGTATGCTGCCTGGAGACTCATCTGCCCTCTGCCTAACATCATAAACTTTGGACATATTTGTCAGCTTGTGAACCATCACTTTTAACCCCACTAACAGACTCTGGCAGTAGACTTGGAGTCTCTCCTTACTTCCTGCCATATTGTAATCCCAGGTAGGTGTAGGGGGAAGTAAGCTTCAATAAGGGAAGGGTCTGCGGTGGGAGCTCCTGTTGGCTCCAGAATCAATTTCTGGGCTTTTTCCAGGACTCAGTTCTGCTCTTTCATGGTGAACAGAATATGCAAAAATTGTTGGCAATCATCCCAGGTGGGCTGGTGGGTATAAAGGACAGTTTCTAACAAGTTAATCAGATCTAGGGGGCTCTCAGAAAAGAGGGCATTCTAGGTTCTCCAACTGTATAAGTCACTAGTGGCAAAAGGCCAATAGTGATGGAATTGGTTCCCTTCTTCATCTGCTGGCCCTGCAGGCCTGAGGGGTGGAGCTATGGTCATATCAACTTGGTGGTGGTGCGGAGGGTAAATAAGGTGGGGGGAAAAGTTCAGACTCTTCTGTTCTCCCTGAAATATGCCAGTCTTCTAGAGATTGAGAACCTGGACTAGGACGGATGGTCTGGTAGGAAGTTTAGGGAGCGAAAGGTTTGACCCATGGTAGGGAGCCCTGGGGTCCGTTCACCAGTTCTCTCCAAGTAACAATGTATGGGATCTGATCAGGATGCCCAGTCTGAGGCTGGAAGACTTTCTCTTCCACCCTTTGGATGGTCACGAGATCAAGTGCCCCTTCTCGGGGCCACCCCACAGTGAACGTGGCCCATTCTGAGAAGCAGAAGGTTATCCATCTTCTTTTCTTTACTTCTGTGCTATTGTTGTGAGTGATAGATTTAACATCTGACCAGTGAGCCAGAGTTAAGTCTAAGGGGGAGACTACAGTTGACAGAAGGTCTTGGGTCCATCCTTGGTGGGTCTATAATTCTGAAGATTGTATGGCTTTGAAGACACACCAATAATAACATTGGTTGCTCGATCTCCTTCCATCCTGGATTCCACTTTGGGGTCCTCCCTTACCAATGTCACTTCGGGGGTGTACAGATTCATTTGATGAGGGTCCAAGACCTCTCCTATTCCCTCCAAGACTGCCTTACGAGCACATCCTCTCTGGCTGAGTCAGTCTCTGATAGGCACAGGTACAGATACAGATGCCATATCCCAGAATCATAAAATGAAAGACATATCAACAGAAAGGACAGAAGGCCAACTTACCCTCGGAGGTGTCCTGGGGGGGCCCTGGGGATTGAAGATGAGCCCCCCAAATGTTGTGCCCAGACTGGACATTACCCAGAGGGATCCCCACTATCTCACTGACTCACTGAGATGCAAAGACAAGGTTTATTTGGTATGTTCTAGCCACTGCAGCAAGGACACAACTCCCAATTGTTATAAGGGTGCCTCTGGCCCCACAGATCAGGGCTTTTCAGGGAAAAAATACAGGGATACTGTCATTGGGAAGTGCTAAGGAGAGCGGTACTGTTATCATGCTGTTGTCTAGGAGAATTTTCTTACTAACATTAGCTCTTCAGCCAGGTGGACAGTGGTTAGCTGATTGGTCATCGTAGGGGTATGGAAACACTAAGTTGGAATGTCCTCCTGATTACTCAGATATTATATTTGAAACATATCCCCACATATCCCCTCTTGTGTCAAATTTTTAAAAAGAAGGTTATAGCTAACATAAGAAAAACCGTATACAATAGGTACAATAATTATATACAATACACACAAACAATAAAGAGTAATGTCCAGTCCATTAACAATTGACAATTCAAAGAAAATATTTCATTAGTTATCCTATTTTGATGAGTCCAAATGATTATACCTAATTCACTTTCTTTCTAACTTTTATTATTAACTAAAAACTATTATTTTGATGTCTATTAAACGTATACACTTTAAGTTCAAAGTTTCTTTTCTAAAACTGTCACTAGAAAACTATAACTATTTCATCTTCATCTACCTCAGAAAAGTCTAAGTTCTTAAAATATTTTAAATGCCAAATTCTATGGATCTCTGAAGTGCTTGAAGTGTTTGAAGAAGACCTATTCATCTAAAATATGTTTGTTTGATCTTTGTTTGATCTTTAAATATGTTTAATGAAAACATATTTAAAGCTAGAAAATCCTTTTAAAAGAAGATTCAATAATCTATCTTTATATCCTATATGTCTATATCCCCTTTTTCTATCTTGAATCTAATGTCTCTTGTTTAACTTTTTTCTAACCATAAACATTAACAATTTTTAACCAATTAACCTAAACAATGACAATCATCCATAACCCATGGAAGGACCAAAAACCACTCACCCCACCTCTTGGAAATGTGAGCTCTGTGTTCTTAAATTTACTTCTGGCTATCTGGGGGTGATGGCATCTTTAGAGGATCCTGAAAAGAAAAGTTTTGTTAATTGTCAAGTCCTGAAATAAGTAACTGTATCATTTGTTGTCCAATCTCTGCATAACAGGAAAGTGCATGGCTTGTCTCAAGTCTTGGCTATAGTAGTCTGTAAAGCTGGTTCATCTCAGCGAGCTGCCTCAAAATTGACCTGAGCAGTTTGTAGTCCAAATATGATCTTTGATTGATGTTTGCCAGCCTAGTGGTTTTGTCAGAGTCCATGTGAAATCATCCTTGTGGGGCCCCATCTTCCTTTTGGATACTTCAAATTCGCAATTAGGCATTGTCATGGATCACTGCAGAAAACTGATAAGAGATTAAAACCCAACACAATATACAGGAAGCTAAATATATAAGTATTTTTTCAGCATAAGATTAGTAACAATAGAATAGTACCTTATTTTTTGTTATTTTTCTGTACCATATCAAGTGGCTTCTCTGATATGATACAGAGATTTTGCATTTTCCTTTAACAAGTCTGCTTGTGTTTCAAGAAGGAGAGAGCCACATTCCAATTCTAAAGCCAGCTTTAAATTATAATTAAACTGGGACTTCAACTTACAAAAAAAAAAAAAAATAAAGGTTAAGCAATGAGATTTTACCCTTTGAAGTATACTGGTACAAATCAGTCTGTTATTCTTTTGATTGTAATTTTTTCTGGCTAGTCTCCCTTCTGCTTTAGATGTCTAGTTGTCCAAGGTCTTTTCACTTCTTAAAGATGGATATTTCCAGTTTTCTATAAAGACAAAAACAAAAATCTGCCCCAACTCTTTGTTTATTCTTACAACTTAAAGAATTATAATATGGGTGGATGAGCTATTAATTCTTATTTTCATGAAGTTTCTCTGGTTTAAACTGGATCTTTATTAATTTTGATGGTATCTGTAACTTTCCTTCACCTGTGGAAAGAAAAGCAAAACCCCTTCCCTAACGTAGCACATATCCTGGCTTCGTAGTAGTATGTATGTATGTAGTAGTATGGCTATGTAGTCTATCTCTAGGGGTTTTTGATATTCCTTTCTGTTTATTTAGCATATCCTTTAGAGCTTGATTTGATCTCTCTATGACTGCTTGCCCTGTAGGATTGTGTGATATTCCTGTAATATGCTTTATATTGTAATAAGCAAAAAATTGTTTATTTTACTAGAGACATATGCCAGATCTTTGTCAGTCTTAATTTGTACAGGTATTCCCATAATGCCCATAACTTCTGAAATGATATTACAGAAACAGCCTTTTCTGAACTCAAAGCAGTTGCCCTTTGCTATTGACATGATACTTTTAATAAAATTCTGAAGCCTCTAATACCTTTCCTATTAATAATCTATCAATTTCATCATTACCTTGTGCTAAAGGACCTGGCAGACTTTTCTTGCAATAGAATAAATAATGAAGTTAATTCTGACTCATCATTAATAAAATCAGCCATTCAATGTGTAGAACTCTTTTTGCATATTGAGAGTCAGTGATTAAGTTAAGAGGTTTGGTAAAAATCCATTAATACCATCACGGTAGCATATAACTCTGGCTTTTGAACAAAATTATAACGGCTTTGAGCCACTTATAAGTTCTGATTTGTAACCTGCCTTTCCTGATTTGTTGACATCAGTATAAACTGTAAGGGCTCCAGAAATTGGTTTATCTTGTACAATACAAGCAAGAATCCAATTAGTTTTCTTTAAAATTCAATAATTTTGTTTTGAGGATGTTTGTTGTTAATATCTCCCAAAACTTACTGCAGGCTCTTTGCCAAGGTTCACTTTATACCCATCATTGATCAATTTCTTCATTACAACAATTTCTACTGGGTTCATTCCTGTCAATTGTTGAAGTCTTAATTTTCCTTTAAAAATAAGTTAGAAAATTTTTCCACATATGTTTTTAATTTCTTACTTGGTTTATGTGGAAGAAATATCCATTCCAATACAGCATTTTCCCTTTGTATTAAAATTCCTGTAGGAGAATGCTTAGAGGGCACGCTAACTAGATTGCAATTAAGGTCTGGATCCACATGATCCACATGTGTATTCTGTAATTTTTTTTCACCAAAGCCAATACTTTTTCAGCTTCAGGTGACAGTTCTCTCAGACTATTTAAGTCCTTGTCACCATTTAAGGTTTTGAACAAGTTATCCAGTTCATCATTTTTAATTCCAATAGTGGGTTGTAAATTGGAATGTCTCCTAGTAGTCTTTGAAAATCATTAAGTGTCTTCAATCTATCTCTCCTGATCTGTACCTTTTGGGGTCTGATTTTTTTTGTTGTTCTATTTTGTAACCTAAATAATTAATGGAATCCCTGATTTGTATTTTTTTCTGGGGCAATTTGTAATCCCCAAGCAGGCAAAATTCTTTTCACTTCTTCAAAAATTTTTTCTAAGGTATCAATATTTGAATTGGCCAACAAGATGCCGTTCATGTAATGATAAATTATAGATTGTGGGAATTTGTTATGCGTTTGTTCTACCGGCTTGTGTACAAAATATTGACACAGAATGGGGCTATTCAGCATTCCTGCGGGAGTACCCTCCACTGGTATCTCTTTACAGGCTGAGAATTGTTATAAGTGGACACTGTAAAGGCCAATTTTTCTTTGTCTTGTTCTTATAAAGGTATTGTGATTTTCTATCATTCAGTGTAGTATGTCTTTTTAAAATATGTTTTAATTTTTTAATTGTTCTGGGAAGGTGTTTCCTCTGCAATGGCAGGGTAAGATTGGATTTAATTTGATATGGCGGCTTTTGAAAGCCCCCTTGGCATGTTTCCCACGGGCAGAAAGTTACCTTGTCTGTCCCTTGCTGATCTTCACTCATTCATTTACTGTCTTCCTTCTCCACATCTTCTGCATACTCCAGAATGGAGGGACATCTCTTGGGATTATTCCTAACAAAAGCACTGTTTCTGGGAACGCCTTGTTTACAATCTCTTTTTATGTGACCTTGCCTTCCACAATTGTAACATTTAACATTTTGACTTTTCCTTATACCTCTAGAAATAAGCTCTCCTACCCAGTTATCATCACCATCATAAGACTCTAGATTAATTGTCTCACAAATCCAATTCTCTAAGAATGCTGACCTTACTTTAATGGTCTAAATATTTTTCTACATTGTGTATTAGCATTCTCAAAAGCCAGTGATTCAATTATTATTCGCCCGGCTTCTGAGTCCAGTACCATTCAAATTGGTCTCACTTCTGCTAATGGCACCTACTGCTCTATAATACTAGGGCAGTAATAAAGAACACACAGTGTTGTGGGCATTTAAATAATATAATACATGCCACTATTCCTCTCTCAAAGCTTCTTCATGGACCCTGGGAACTCTGCAGTCCTCTTGCCTCTAAGCCTGGCTGGCCCTTGCTGTGTGTAGGACCCCCACTGATGCCCTACTAGCCAGATGAGCTCTTAGACCCACAGCCTTCTTAGCCCTATGCAATAGGATCAATAGTCATAGTTACAGAGGACCTGCTAATCTCAAGGGCAAATACTGGCTTCTCCATCTTTGAATTCCCATATCATATAACTAAAGAAAGCTTGTTTTTGTTGTGACAGCTGGTGATATTGGTTTGGGCAGCTTAACCTGACAGTGACATCGTTGCTTTACGTGTTTCGTTTAGCCCATGACATTGGAAGATTTTCTACTCTCCTATAGATCAGAAAATGGAGGGACAGAGAAGTTAATAAACTTATTCAACATGATCCAGTCTGTGAATACTAAAGCCCACATTCAAAACAAGCAGTGTAATGAAAGACCCATCCTTGACTTTTATTACACTCTTCCCTCTCTCACTCCTTCCCTTCCTTCCTTTTTTCCTTCTTTCTTCCTCTTTCTGAGGCTGAGCTGAACATTCTCTAATTCTAGCACAAGTGTCCTTGGGGCTCATGCTGGAAAACCTTAGTGTTCCTTAAGCCTTCATTCTCTGTGGTCTCCATCCCATCTCTCTCTATTACATGAGACAGGCACTTGAACACACTAGTGTTTTAGGGGTTTTATTGTTGTTGACGATGATGATGAAATAAACTTCTCTGACACAAGATATTCTTACTAAGAAACTTAAGAGGAAAGGATTTTATTTTAGCTCAAAGTTAAAGCTTAGGGTTTGTCAGTGGCAGGTTCTAGAGACAGCTGGTCACATCACAACCATAATTATGGACAGAGAGCAATGAGTATATGCTTGCATGTCGGTGCTCAGCTTTCTTCCTCCACTCGTGTATAGTTCAGAACGCCCTGCCGCCCAAAGTTGGCAGGTCCTCTTGTCTCAATCCATGTAATCAAGGTAACCCCCACGGGCACCTTAGAGACCATCTGCTAGTGATTCTAGATTTTTGTCAAGTTGACAACACCATCAAACTTAGTATGCTTTTTTTTTGTTTGTTTACATTGGTTCAGAATGTACATGTACTGCAACTGGCCCATCTGTTTGGTAATTTCAGTACTTCTTTGTAGACTTGTCGTGAAAGGCAAATAATCATTGGTATCATATATCTGTTTACTGTTGTGCCAAGATCTCAGGTCCCCCAAAAGACCACCATGGAGACTAAATCTCATATTTAAAAGCAAATAGCCTTTATTTTAACCAAGCTTGAGTTTGGTCTCTCCATGTGTCCAACACAGCAGTACGATCAGAGAGCCCCAAGCTTGGACAGGGTAGGATTTTTATAATGGTATAGGTTAAAGGGGAGGGAATTTTCAGGGTTCAGGACTCTGATTGGCTAACATTTGTCTAGAAGTATTTTTAATAAAAGGAAAATAGGTGTGTGCTGGGCTAAAGGACACTTGGTGACATCTATAATGGTTGGAAAGTTAGGTATTTCTTCTGGAACATTAAGTATTTTCTCCTGCAATGCTAATTGGTCCATTTTTTGGGTGGTTCCAGTTTTATGGCTTTTCCTTTGGACCAGGTAGTACCTGCTAGTAAACTGAAGCTCAGGCCTACCTTTTAGCTGGTTCCTATCAAGCCTGTCATGGTCCCAGTGTGGCCAAGCTGTTTTCGGCCCCACAGGTCATGTCATGGCAGCAGTGTAGCCAAGTTGCCCTTGGGTCCCACATTTGGACCAATAGACCAACATCTAGCAGCATTGTATAAAAATTCACTTACCATCATAGCTCCATCACCTTACCTTTTCAGTTTTTCCATTTTATGTCTAATATAGCAATATAATGTCAATGTACTTTGTGTGTTTCTGGTTTTGGGTCTCTTGCCAGCTGTTCTTGTTTGATTGTTTGTCTTTGCTGCTATTAACTCTTGCTTGTTGATATAAGACCCATAGAGCAGTACTGTGGACTCTTCACTGTGGTTAATGGACCATAGATTTTCATACTGTATTAACCTGGTTCTATCTACCCCTCACCTGGCTGACCTTGGCTCTTCCCATCTTACCTCTCACCATCTTCTCCAGCTTCATTGAGGTTCCTGTGCAAATTATTTTTAAATTTATAAGCAGAAGATACCTAGAAAGGAGACATGGCAGTGAGCTTCAGATATAGGCAATAGGGAAGTATCCTCTCTGTGGAGAATAATACAACAATGATGAAGAGTTGATTTACTTAAACTATCACTTTATGAAAATAAATGGAAATAGAGCTGTATAGCCACATCCATTCCTAAACAATAATATTTTTCTCCTTCACTCTCAGTTCCAATCACTGGAGTGACTGGAATTTACTTTGTGAATGACACATGGATAAGCTGCTGATCTTGCACTTATGTCCACATTTATCTGTGATGCTGAGAACTTGGAGAATATACAGTGACAGCAAACCCTGATACACAAACATTAATCTTATGATACTTCTGAAAGTTACTTACTAAAGGTCCAGACACTAGATGGTCATGAGTGGCTAGAGACTGGTGGGAAAGCCAAGGACTTAAGAGCATTTGCTGCTCTTCAAAAAGACCCAGGTTCAGTTCTCAGAACCCACATGACAGCTCACAACCGTCTGTGATTCCAGTTCCAGGGAATCTAATTCCTTCATCTGGCCTCTTCAGACTCCTTCCTACAGGTAATGCACATATATATATGTACAGGCAGAACACTCATACACATAAATTAAAAACATATATCTAAAGGAAACCAGAAGACCACAGGGATGCCAAAAATTAAGAAACAAAAACTGAATTCTCTTCTGACATTCTATATGACCTCATGAAGTTTCTGTTGGCCTTCGAAATTCCTGGAATCTGTGGTGAATGACAATGTGCATGATTCATTGACAGATTTTTTTTTCTCACTTTTGAGAACTTTGTGATCTGGGTATGCAGCTTTCATTGCATGTGAAACTGTTCAAAATGAGTGAGGACAGACTGACAAGTCTTGCTAACTGTTGTTTTTCTGAATTCACAGGCCCAAATGACTACATAACCTCTTCTTCTTCTTTTCCTAACTTTCTCTTTATTTGTCCTTTCTGTCTTTCACATCATGCATCTCAACCCCCTTCATCTCCTCAATCCGTCATATCTGCCCTCTGTCTTTGCAATCTCACACCCCCAAAAAATTTTTTAAAAAAAATTAAGAGAAAGTAAAAAATACAAATAAGAAAACGAAAAGAACAAAAAAGAGAGAAAAATCTGGGTGAGTCACACGGTATACCTCTTTGTCTATGTATGTTTATTTGCAGGTGTTCATTGTAAAGAGTCACCATTGTGGTTGGAGGCCTCAGTGGGGCTCTTCTTACATATCCTGTTGTTGTCCTGTGTCATGGAGATCCTGCAGCTTTGGATCTGCAGGAAGTTCCTCTTCTCATGTTCCAGAAGGTCCTAGATGTGTTGAGCCAACTAATAACCTTAGTCCCAGACCTGGGACAAGATGATCAGTTCTCCCCTGTCCTCACCACCAGAGTGACCTCTCCAGGATTGCCCCAGCTAGTTTGCTCCAGGCAGCAATGGAGAAGTGGCAGATCTGGTTTTCCTGTTTTCATGCCCTCAGGGTCAGATCACTTACACCTACATCATCAGAGTCAGCTCTACTGTGTTGCCCAGGCAAAGTGTAGGAGTCACTCTCTCAAGTGCTGCAGCTGGTGAGAGACAGTCAGCTTCCTCATTTGCCACAGGTAGCTAGGGATGGACAAAGAGAGAGGGCATCTTTCCCTCACCAACACTACCACGTGGCAGATGAGGAGGGGGTGGGACCCGCTCTCCCGTTCTCACACCCTCAGAGTCAGCTTGCTCACACCCCCATGAACAGGGTCAGCTTTATGGTGCTGTCCAGGTGAGGTGTAGGACCTACTTTCTAAAGTGCTGCAGCCAGTGAAGGGCAGGACCAGGTTTCCCCAGTGTTGCAGCCAGTGAGGGGTGAGGTTAAGTCTGTACAGCCCTATCCCCCTGGCCTTTGGTGGTATCAGGAGCCACGAACACCAACACAGACTGCAACCGCAACAGTGCCATGAACCTAGACATGGGACCTGGCGGTAGCCTAGCCCAGAATATCACTATGGCCCTAGGTGACCATCAAGCCACTCTTCTCAGCCCATCCCTCACAGCCTTCACCTCTTCAGATATATCTCTGTCATTGGGTCATGACCCATTCTCTGTCTCTCTCTCCCACGCCACACTACACCATTTGCTCACCATAATAGTGCCTGATTTTCTGGTACCACAAGACACCAGGATGGCCCATGTTTTCTCCTTGGAGCCTGGAGAAGACTGACCCGGGCATGTGTGTGGTTCTCCTCATCTCAGTCAGTCCGTGGTGGTTATGGAAGAAGCCATGCTTTCCCCTCAGCACCCAGAGTGGGCTCCCACAGGCATGCCTACACAAGCTCTTCAATGTACAATTTACTGTATGTGTGTGTATGCATACATATATTCTACATATGACATATACTATTCTTATCTTGGGAATAACTACTATAGAGGAAAATCAAGCAGTAAGCGTGTGGGAGTGTTTTTTTTTAGCTGGTCAGGACCACCTTCTCTCAGGAAGGGTGTTGAAACAGAAACCTAAAGGAGTTAGGGAGGGACTGAGCTCTGAGAGTTCTCCAGAAGAACTTTCCAGGCACATAGAATAGTAAGTGCAGAGGCAGAAGTAGTGCCTGTCCTGGGAGCAGAAGTACAGAAATGGGCACAGTATGGCTGGCCCGAGAGCATGAGACATGACGCAACAGGAAGTGAAACTGGAGAAAGATCATGCTGTAAGCCTTAGGAAGACCCTTCAGTTCCATTCTTCTGATCGACACATCTTCTCTTCTAGGCTGGGTAAGGGGAACTAGAGCCAAGATCTCACTAAGCACCCCAGATTTATCTTAAACACTCAGTCTCCCTGCCTCTGCCTCTTGGGTCTGGGATTTTAGCAATGCGTTCTTTGATGAGTGACTGACTTTCAATCTTTCCTTTCCTTGAACTATGAATATTTTAGCTCTGATGTCTTATATACCCATTTTATGGTCTAAGTTATGGGACAGTCTTATTTATGGTTCTTTGAGACCATCCTTCCCTACCATCTGCCGGTTACAGGGTACTAGACAGAAAATCTGGTGAAGGGTTAGGTTAGCATCCTATAAATACATGGTCAGTACTGTAACAGCGCACTCAGACACCATGTAACCAGACAGGGTTTGATTCCCAACGGCAAGTCTTAGTCACCTGCAGCTGATTTTTGAGAGCTCAGCGGCTCTTTTCCGGGATTTGCTGTGGGAGTCTGGATAAAGTAATCCTTTAAAATCTTGAATTTTTAAAAAGAAGAGGAGGAAAGGACCAAAAGCTTTTTTAGTACTAACCCTGCTGTTCCATGAGCAATGCAAAGAAGCTGTCTACTGGTTGGGAGTGTTCTCATTAGGAAAGACAAAATTTCCCATCCCAGATTAATCAAAATTCACCTTAAAGTGACTAAATTAGCAACAGAGAAAGAAACTTCATCAGCTGGAAAATTAAACTAAGCAGCATTTGGCTTGTTATTTGGAAATGCAAGTCAAAGGGAAGCTTAATGGGAAACTCACAGTGACATGTGCCTTAAAATTCCTGCAGCAAAAGTCAGTCATCAGTAGTCCACAGTCAGCAGCACGTTTCCACAGACATCGCTGGGACTTCTTAAGGCTCCTGGGGAAGCACACGGGCCATTGTTTTGGCCTGTCTCTCTCTAGCAATGGGTATTGGGGTACAATTTACTATCTCCACTCTCAGTTACTTTTCACTTGCTTTCAGCTGCCTCCTCTGCTTGCTGTACTTTGTATGCACTGTTTGGTCTACCCACTGTGCATTCAAGAGACTGAACTCAGGTGGGCAGGCTGGAGCTGCAAACATCTTTACCTGTTGAGCCATCTTGCCAACCCAGAGCTATTACCTCTTTACCTGTGTCTAAATAAAAATGTCATAGACTGTAAAGTTGCCTACGATTAATAATAACACATTATATATACAAATAGGGTAAAAGAAGGGATACAAAGCCAACTGTAGAGAATAAAATTGAATACTATAGTAAAACTAATGTTAATCCCAAAGATGCAAGGAGACAGAACACCAAACCATGTCATTACGGCAAAATTAATTAAAACAAGCAATTAATAAAAAGCAAACTCTTTAATTCTTATACACAGGCTGTCTCTCCCTAAAATCTGGGTTCAAGAGATCAGCCTTGGACATGAGAAGGACAAGGTTTTTATAGCTAAGAGGTAGGGGAATTTTAAATGGGGATTTGGTGTGTAAAATAGGCAGTGTTAGAGAAATAGAACATAACAAGGTAATCATAACTACCTTCTGAGACAAAAGCATATTTGCAAGATGCTCATAAAAAGGTAATCATTGCAACAGGTAGACATAACAAGGTAATCATAGATGGTCGTATTACCATTTGAAACAAAGCACGGTAGCTGTTTCATGAAACAGGCAATATTTGTAGTTAAGGTTACAGCTGGAGCATAACACAATCCTTGAGAAACAGATATAATCCTAAACAGCAACAAAGCTAATTTGTCTCTACTATAAGGTGGCTTGCATGCCCAAGAGGGAGTCAAGATGGTTCATCACTAACACAGGCTTTCAGAGCCAAATGTCTCCTGTCGGGGCCAATATTCCTCCAACTTTGATGATCTGTAGGCCACTAACATCAATAGCTAATAAGGAACTTTAAATTTTTAACTTTTAGTTTTAGTTTTTATTATTAGTATATGGATGGATGTCTTGCCCACATTTTTGTCTGTGTATCACTTACATGGTTGGTTCATGAGAAGGTCAGAAGGTGAAAGATTGCCTGAGACCAGAGTTATAGATGGTTATGAGCAGACATACAGGTACTGACTACTCAGCCGCTATGACATTTTCATATTTGTATACAATGTATTTTGACCATCATCGCATCCCCTATTTCTCTGCCTTTTATCCATTTTCCTTCACCGAAAACTGTTAAAAAGCAGAATTTCTGGGAGCCCTAAAGTTCTCATGTTCTGTTCACTGTGTAGATGATTTACACAGTCTCTTGCTTGGGGACCATGGAGTTTGTCTGGGCCTCTTCTTTTGGTGAGGAAGAAGATTAGGCATATTCTTGGATTACCAGATGGGAAGAGCAGAGGAGAGAGAAGATGCTAAATGGGGTCTCTATGATCATCCTTACCCAGACCTTTTAACAAGGCCCACTAGTGCTAACAATAAAGCCTGCTTCTGGTAAGGCGGCATATAAATGCCTTGTATTCACACCATTCACAACCCCTGGGGTCAGCTATCTGTGTGACAGCTGGCTACAATAGAGCAAGCTAAGATTGTAGCAGTTCTCCATCCAGAGATGGCTAGGAACTTTGAAGTATACTCCCCATGAGTTCCTGCTCGATGCTTTCTGGATGACAGTAGAAAGAAACACAGTGGCATCTGGAATATGTAAGGCTCTGGGCAGAACAGCCTTTGTTAGCAATTTCCCTATGCATTCCAAGTAGCAGCCACCTCACCTTCAGAGACAGTGATGTGTCTTCCTATTAACTGGGATTTTCACAGTCTGCCTAGAAAGTCACTTAGTGTTTTTAAAGTTTAGACCCTACCATGTCTGAGGGGGCAGGTGGTGGGTTGTAATCCTTTCTGAGGTCCAGAAACCAGAGAACCTCCCAGGAGTGGAAGACCTTATGATCAGTGGAGGCAGCAAAAATCCCATTGCCCTTTAGAAAAGTAATTTATTTTTCTTCCCAGAACAGAGAGTTGTGTTTACTGAACATAAAGTTCTAAGTAGGAAGTATCACTTTTTCCTTGTGGAGGCTTAAAGGGAAGGGAATAAGTATTACTCAGAATAATTTTCCTACCTTAATCAAGAATCTAACTAAAGGCAAAGGATGAACTTGAAAAATCTCTGCCCTGGGAACTGAGCTATTCATAAATTTAGAAAGTGCAGTGCACACCCAGAGAGGTCACTGATGGCCCCTCCCACGCCATAGCAAAAGGCGAGGTGGTTCAGGATATTGGTCCCTGGCTGGGTGCTGACCGACTTCCAAAGAGATAAGATAACAAGTGACATAAAAGTCACCACGATAATCCTTGAGTCAGTCCATTTATGGAAATGTGCTCAGGGCAACTCTGCTGAGGGCAAGGCTGGAACCACTCAGTCTCACGTCTCAGGTTGGCTTGCCTTGTTCTTAGACTGGAGGTCCTCTGGGCTGCATGCCATACAGGACCTAGTGCTTGTCTCTCAACTAGAGGATTGTACCTCACAGGGTGTGGGGAGTTTTCACCGCATTTCTCTAGTATTTCCTTCCACTCTGCCCCAAGACAGAAGAGTATGCATCCCTTTTGTCTGTGCTAACAGTCTTAGGACTTAAATTTTTTAGTATGTTGTGTTAGTGTTAGAAGCACTTTGCTAAGATGTTAGAGTGACCAGAAAGGAGACAAAGGTTGACAGCATCTTGGTAGATTTCACCCACACCGTGAGGTGCACGTAGATAAGAATATTTCCAAGCTTTTACCAAAACAGAGTGTGAACACAGCTCTGACAGGGAAGAAATAAAGCCTTTTCACTTCATAGAGCTGTCATTCCAGCACCCTCCTGACACCACAAAGACCCATGAGACATATAAATGTAAAAGCTCACGCAGACTGTAGTATAATGAAACAGGGGAAAATACAAAACAGTAAGAACATCCCTTCCATTGTCCTTGAGGCTGACATTCAAGATGAACTATAAGTGATAAAGTTGGACGGACATCTTTCCAGAAGCTGTATGCCTGGTCTTTTCTCATCACTATAAAAACATAGGGGTAGAGAAGACGATGTTGAGTTCTAAGGGTATTTGCACTAGGCCTTGAAATCAAAGGACACTTTCACCCCTTTAGTGAAATAGTCCTTTACACTGTGTGAAGATGTGTCACCGTGGTTGGTTTAATAGTACTGAATGGCCAGTAGCTAGGCAGGTAGAAGTTAGCTGGGACTTCTGATGACAGAGAGGACTCAGAAAGGAAGAAAGGTAGATTCACTAGCCAGACATGGGGGAAGCAGGGTGGGAAAATTGGAGATGAGGTGACAAGCATGTGGAAGAGTATGGATTTAAAAATATGAGTAAGTTTAAGCTATAAGAGCTACTTAGAAACAAGCCTAAGCTAATACCAAGCTTTCATAATTAATAATAAGTCTCTGTGTCACTTTTTCTGGGAGCTGGGAGCTGGTGGCCCAAAGAAAAATCCATCTCCATATGGGACTCATATGGGAGCCATGTATATACACATAAGACCCAAAAGGCTTTATAAAAAGTTTGAAACAGAGTCAAACATGAGTTCCTGGTGACCATAGTCTCTCAGGTAGGCTCAGAAGGGAGGCTACCAGCTGCTACCTGTGGGTTGGAATGAGCTGCCAGCAACATGAGCCAGTGCCACATGCTAGTGCCATGCACTAATCTGAGCCATGTGGCAGTGGATGTGACAGTACTAAATTTGTTTTATGGTCAGAAATTCTGCAGATGCTTAGTAAATCCAGGTCCAACCACACACACACACACACACACACACACACACACACACACACACACACACAAAATGCCTAAAAGGTATACTATGTTTTAAAATGTGCTTTGATTCTGAAGAAAAAGAAGAAAATGGATATAGTCATAAGAAAATTGTTAAAAAATACAGTAAAATATTTTAAAAAGAGTAAACTAATATTAAAAATAAGTCATACAAAAATAGAAAAATATTATAATACAGGGAGTTTGGACCTTATATGGTACTTATATGGTTACTTTCAAATTTTTTGAATGCTAATGAAGAGAGAATGGCGACTACTAAGAGACACTGGATTATGGAAGAGACTGAGGAACTAAACTCGCTTATATTCTTCAGAGGTGTCTTAGCTTCAGAATGGAAGTCCAATATGCATTGCATTGAAAGAAAGGGTGTGCTTATATTTCCATAGGAGACAAAAAAGTATGGATTTCTTCAAAGTTAATTGAGATTATATACTGGGGAGACTGTCTGGAAATCTCAACTAAAATCATAAAAAAGGAAGCAATAACAACAAAATACTACAAAACAGGTGATACATAAGCTGATTCTTTGACATGGGGACATCTCTGAGACTAGATGAGACATGATAAATCTTGTGGGCTATAGAGTCCTCATGATTTATTATATACCATCCTTTCATATGCTATGAATAAAGATTTTTTTATTATAGCTTGGTTATATAATCCAAACAAACTTATGAAGTTAACAGATACCTTTTACCTGCTCAAACGTAATACAAAAATTATCTTTAACTGATTTTTTCACACATCACATTTCATTGTTATGCTAATGCAAATATATATGTTAACTTTAAAAGTTTGTATGTTTTCAGAAAAAAGGACCAGAAGCCAATAAAGACAAGTAGCCCAGGTGATCAGCCTCTCAGTGTCTTTGTTGTACTTTCTTTAAAATTCTGCAACCAAAACATCTTCAAAGCTGCTAGCTGAGATGGTCCAGCCTCACAGACTACTCTAGCCAGGACTTCAGATCCTGAACTTTCCCATTACACAGAGACTGGATAACAGTTGATACAGCTAACTCTCCAAGGATTTGACCATTACTGTTGGGCCTCTCATCAGAGCTTTAACAACAATCCTGAGGCCTGTTGTAACTTCCCAAGCCTGGCTTGAGTTTGATGACCTGTCTTTGGTCATGACTTCTGCATATGAGTGACTCAGTATAACCCGACCCAAAAACTGCCTCTGTCTAGTCACCACCACCTACCTCCTCCTTAATTCAGCCTATATAAGCCCCTGCCTGATACAATAAAATGAGATCCTGCTTTGACAAGACTTCTGACTCAATCTGCTTCTCTCTAATGGATGGGGAGGTCTGGGATATCAACACTTACCATCTCGCTTAGCCCCAGGGAATGATCAGCAAGACGGGTCCTTCCTCAGCTCCCAACTATCAGCTAACCATCCCACTTTTCTCAGGATCCCCTAAAAATGTCATCACCTCCAAACAACAGGAAGCAGTCTAAAAAACCTACATTCCCAATATGTGGGGTGAACGGTTTTTGGTCATTTGGTGGGTTATGGATGCTTGTCATTTGTTTAGGGATGTCGATTACAACTTGTTATTGTAATGGTCAGGAAAAAAGCTTAACAAAGGAGATTAGATTCAGGGATCCCTTTCAGAAGAGAAAAAGAGAGATATACTATAGAAATGATGTGATAACGAGTTGGCACCATCCCACAGTGAGCTGGCCTCTCCCACATCAATCATTAATCATAAATAAATAATAAATAAATAAATAAATAAATAAATGAATGAATAAATAAATAAATAAATAAATAAATAAACGAATAAACAAACAAACAAACCCGCCTCTGTAGGCTTGCCTACAGGTCAAATTGATGGCAACCTGATGGCATTTTCTCAATTGATATTTCTCTTCTTAGATGATTCTAGCTTGTGCCAAACTTAGAAAAAGAGAAATAAATAAAAGACAGAACTAAGATGGCTAGGTAGGGCTGCTTTCCTCCACCCTTTACTACCTAATTCAGATACATACTGGGATACTATTCATGTAGGTTCTCTGTAACTTATGTGGGATATGCTTTCTTCTCCACCAAGTGCTACATAGCCTAGTTTCAATATCCACACAATCTTGGTGGTCCACTTTGTGACAATTCCAGGGCAGGAAAATATAAATGTCAATCACTCTAGTGCTGATGTCATCTAGACAGGAACATGCTTCAGCGGGATGCTGCAGTTATCACACAGAAACCTAGACATTATGTTTGGTTCCCTTCCACCCTGGTTTGTCCAGTGAAGAAACTTGTCCCGTGCCAGAATCCTGCTCTTTGAATGAGGCTTAAGCTAGAACCCAACAAATAGTTCAATTTATCCTCTGTGATATTCAGTCTTATTACCAATCACCCTGAGAATCCAATCTCATCTCCCAACTTCAGTATCATCTGTGAAACATCAGATCAAATGCCTAGCATTTAGAAGAAAAGCCATAATATTGCTTCTTATAGCTACAAAAATATAGTGTGAGCCTCAGGTATGGCAAAAGAAAAGGTTACTGTCCCTTCTATGGCATCATAGAGCAGCTGGTGTGAGAACCTCCATAAAGTACAGTATCACTGAAGTGCTGTAAAGTTTAATTACACTGTTTCTAGGAGAGCTTGAATTGGATCATTTCATCTGAAAGCCATTACCAGTGAAAAAGCTGTGTTCTGGGTGGGAGAGATGGCTCAGAGGTTAAGAGCACTAGAAGTTCTTCCAGAGGTCCCAAGTTCAATTCCCAGCAACCACATTGTGGCTCCGCAACCATCTATAATGAGATCTGGTGCTCTCTTCTGGTATAAAGACATACATGCAGGAATAACACTACACATAATATATATGATTTCTTTATATATAAATGAAGAACATTGGTGTTCTTCCAATGTAATAGGTTTCAACTGCATGACCAGACTTTATATCCTGAAGAAGGGTGGCATTTGTGTGGAGGGTCAACATAGGTACCTGACCTGAGAAGCTGCCATGAGTTAAGAAGGATGTTATTATTAATTATTTGGTGTTCTTTAAACTCAAAGAACTGGAAACTTTCTAGATAGTACAGTTTCAAATGTCAAGGGATGAAGTCTGAAAAACAATCAGGACCAACAATGACCAAATAAGCAACCATCCTCCAGCTTATCTGACAAAAGTGAACATCTTCCAGGGAGGACCAGCTTGTCTGACAAGGCAACCTGTGCTTATATATAATATATTTAATAAAATCAGTCTGGAATATCAGAGAACAGAATCACTGACAGTCAAGCCATGAGAGTCAGAGAGTGGTGACCCACGCCTTTAATCCCATCACTCAGGAGAGAGAGACCTTTCTAGATGTCTGTGAGTTCAAGGCCTAACAGCCAAGCACTGGTAACTCACACCTTTAATTTTAACTCTAGGATTATGATACAAAGTTGAGCTCGGAAGTTAAACAGCTGGGTAGAGAAAGATATAAAAGGCAGGAGAAGGCAGAAATTGAGGATTCTGAAGAAGGGACCAGTCAGGCTAAGGACTCTGAAGAGCACTTACCCTGTTTGGCCTGAGAAGTTTGCTGGATGAGAATTGAGTGTGGGTGAGTCTGTCCTCTAATATTCCAGACTGATTTTATTAAATGCATAATATATCACCACAGCAACCATCTTCCAGAGAGGACCAGCTTGTCTGACAATGTAAGCAACCTCCAGGGAGGACCAGCTTATTGGAAAGGTGAGCACCCTCCAAGGAGAACTAGCTTGATGATAAGGTGAGTGCCCTCAGGGAGGACTAGCTTATCTGACAAGGTGAGAACCCTCCAAGAAGAACTAGCTTGATGATAAGGTGAGCATCCTCCAAGGAGGACCAACTTATCTGGCAAGGTGAGCATCCTCCAAGGAGGACTTGCTAGCTAATCTAACAAGGTCAACATTTTCCTGGGGGTACCAGTTTATCTGACAAAGCTCTTATTTTCATACAGAAAATGAAAGTAGACAACAATAGCCTGAATATGCCTGTTTCGGGAAATGGCCTACTCATTTATGGTAGTGCCAAGGCAAAGGATATGCTGCTTAAATGAAAGCCATTTCCCCAGAAGTCACTCGGTGACCTTGTCTCAAAGTGCTGGCTGCAGCAGTTGACAGACAGCCCTCCAGTAATGCATTGTTTAAGCTAACTGGGGTTTGGAAGCCCTATTAAACTCTTGACAATTTTTAATTGAGAGCACTGATGGTTAAATGGAAACTTGGAGGCATCTAGAAATGATGATGCAGAAAAAATAAGATAGATCTCAGGAAGATACTCTCATTTTCCCAGAGCTGTTTATAATCTGGGTAGATAGAGGATCATTTAGAAGGGACTTGTTGCTTTTCCCCATATAGAAGAAAATGGAAGCTGTAACTGAAGAATAACATCCGAATCAAGACAGTCAATGATGCCTTTGGTACAGCCTCCACAGGCAAGTCCAGATGCTTTCAACTAAGGAGACACTATCACAACGATCTGGTTAGGAATATCCCAAACTCTTTTTTTCCCCCTTTTTCTGTGTGTATTTAGATTAAGTGGTGAATATGACAAATGTAATATGTGTGTGTGTGTGGTATGTCATATATGAGTATATGCTTGTACACGCCTGTGTGTGTATGCACACATGTAGAGGTATACATGCACATGTATGCAGTGAAGGCCAGAGGTCTATATCATGTTTCTTCCCTTATGAGTGTCTGCCTGAGATTTTATGGTAGAATATCTCACTGAACATAGAACTCACTAAAATGTCTGACCAGCTAGACTTCAGGATCTTGCCCTTGCTGCCTCCCTAGCCCTGAGAATTATAGGCATACCACTGCTCTGCCCAACATTTACCTGGGTCCTAGGGATCTGAGCTCAGGCCCTTGTGCTTGTACAGTAAGCTCTCTAGTGATGGAGCCTTCTCCCCAGATCTCCGTTCCGCATTTCCAAGGTTTTATTTTGTCATTTCCCATCATAATGTAAACATCAAGAGTGCAGCTCAACCCTTTGTTCCTGGCTCAGCACTGCCACACAGAGAGGTTCATTTGGCAGGCTTCTCTCACTATGGGCTTCATTTTTCTGAGATTTCATTTACCCAAGGTCAAGCTCAGCCTAATATTGCTTAAAGGAAACTTTTGGAAACAATCCCTACATATAAAACACCAATGCCAATCTTAGTAACATGGTGAAAAACTTTACACTGTCCTGCTCTGCCCTACTCAAGATAGGAATCATCCCTTTATCCAGCATAGCCACCATCAGTGACCTCAGTCATCACAATGTTTGTCATGGTGTCACAGTGCTTGTGCACTTAAAACCATGGTTGTTTTTTTTTTTTTTTTTTTTAATAATGGTTCCAAAGAACAAGTGTAATGATGTAGATTGTGCACTTAAAACCGTGGTTTTCTTTATAATGGTCCCAAAGGACAAGAGTAATGATGTAGTAAAATGTGGAAAAACAGATGAACTCTGGGGCTTGTGGTTGCTCTTTGGACCATAGTCCAAAGGTTAGGTACTGTCTGTAGTAAGACATCCCCTGGGAGCACTGGACCATGTCACTTTTGGAGAAGACAGGAATGTGCCCACCTAGGGCCAAGTGAGGAGAGGGATGCTGTACCTAGGTGTTTGCTCGCGCTCTCTCTCTCTCTCTCTCTCTCTCTCTCTCTCTCTCTCTCTCTCTCTCTCTCTCTCTCTCTCTCTCTCTCTCGTCATCTATCAATCGATCCCCTTACTCTGTAGTCCTGGGGTGTGTTTGTTAATCTGAGCTCACAGTGTGACTGGTCAAAATGGTGGAGGCAGCGTGTTCACTACTGAATGTCTAGTGTTTATTTTACTCAATATCCTTTAGGCTGCCTCAAGCATGAATTCTTGTCAGGCAACAAAAACAGCAACTGCAATGTATTAGCCAAACACTCACAAAAGCACACAGAGGTCACTCTGTCACTCGGTATATACATCACTGCCTTTGGGGGTACTTCCAGCAATCTGGGTCTTTCCTTCATAGATTCCAAGTTGGGGTTTAGTGCATAGGGTTTGTTTTAGAGCTTTGTCTCTGACTAAATAAACTCTTAGTCACAGAAGGGCAAGAAAGATGGACTTAATTTTCCACTGTCACCACAAGCCAGCTACCAGGAACAGCCCTGTCTGTGCTTAGTTAGTGTTAGTCCCCAGGTTTAGCTGCGTTCCGCAGGCCATGTTCTGCTCCAGGTTTCGCCATCTGGTGCTGCTCCCAAGCTGTGGTCCAGAATAACTCCAGTGGTCTGGGCTCCAGTACAATGAGATGCTTCTCTTTGGATTGTGTGTTTTTCTTCCTCCCCTTCTGAAGAACACCATGGGGGAGTCATCCACTATAAATTAAACAGTGTCCCACTATCAAGTACCAGAACAAGCTGCCAACCCCACTTACAGACCCTGTTTGGATTTCTATCTCAGGGATCTTCTGAGACCTTGACAAATCACAGGGCATGTTCAAGGTCCCCTCTCCCAAGCATGTCTGAAGCCTGACTCTCTGACTCCAGCAGCATGGGCTGTACTTAGAAGCTTCACTATCACAGGATTGCCAAGTTTCACTCCCAGAGATTCTGTTTTGCATGTCTTCAGTAAAAGCTTCGAATTGACATGTTTATCATATTTCCAGGTGATATAGACAGATGTTTCTGGTCCAGGTGGCCAGATTTTAAGACTCAATATTCATTTGGCCCCAGGAGTTCCATATTGTGATGGACTCTATCTCCACCAAGTTTATATCTCCTATTATAGAGCATTTAAATATCAATCCTCTACCCTTAAGTACTTCCTGGCTATCAGCTTGCACTTCTTCAAGCTGAAAGAACTCTGTTAAGCCTATGGGATCTCACTCATCAGTCGGAATGTGCTCTTTATTTTATTTAGTAAGAATCGATGTCTTGTTAGGCATGGGAAGCCCCAGCCCACACATGAACATAGCTTAGTGGTTTCAGAGATGGAATCCTTGCTCACATTGAACTCTGCAGCTGAGAAATCATTGCCCAGCAGCATTTGGCACCATGCCAGGCAGTCAACTTTTTTCAAGAAATCCCTCCTGGTCAATTAAAGAGTCTGTAAGCATAACATGTGTAGTTTCCAAGAGCCTGAATGTAAGATACAGCCTGAGGAGGGATCCAGCAGTGTGCCCGGGCTTTAGAATACTGAAAAGACTGATTGTGATACAAATGGCCCAGGGTGTGAGGCCATTAACATACTCAAATAAAATCTTTTTCTCCACTTTGTCTGGGGTTTCCAAGATCACATCTTGTTACATTTTAGGTAATATGAATCTCAATGAACAGTGCCCACCAGAGGTAGTAACTGTATGCTGCCATCAACATTGTCAACATCAAGCATCCCCAACATGGCATAAGGAAGATACAGCCTGCTTCCCCAAACTGTAAGCTAACTGTCAAGCCTTCAAGTTTGTTAGGATGGCTTGGCATGCTTTCTTTAGGGTTCAGGAACGAGGCAGCCTGTGCTGTCATGAACACTGGTCGTGAGGCATGCAGCTTCACCTACTTACTATAGGGAGGAAGCACAGGAAACAGCAGCAGAGGCTGCCTGCAGGGACGGGACAACAATCCAGATGGTAGATTCCAGTGCAACTCACTGAAGGAGGCTGAAAGGTGGCCCATGTAAAAGGGACATAATCTGTGTGCTATGAACTGCAGTGGCAATTACACAAAAGTCACCAAGAAAGAACAGTTCCCTGGCTCCCTAGAGAAGGACTTTGAACATAGGCCAAGCCCTGGGGACACCAAAGCAGAAAATACAATCTAAGCATGGTTGATTTCACCCATTTCTCACACAGGCTGGCACTAGACACAAGGTACGTGAGGTTCTCTCCCCTGATCTTAGGAGAAAATAAGTGGACAAGAGTGCCATTCCTTGGGAACAGTGGAACGTGGAGTCTAGCTCCTCTGTGCCAGGCATATTTAGCTATTGTAATGTTTTCTTTCCTGGATTTAACAGCAAGAATGTTTCCTGTGATAATCAAATCTTACATTCACTATGAATTTTCCTATACGCTAGGAAAGTTCAACCCACGTCTCTAACTTTATTTCCAGCAACCCTGTGTGGACCCGCCATTCATTATGCGGTCCAGGATCTATGGCACAAACTTATTCAGATATTTGTACAGGTTACAGATTAATCATCTGGGTTTCAGGAGTAGAGTTATCATTCTCTGAAGCAAGAGTTTGTCAGACAAGGTGATTTAGCCACCATGAGGCCATTTAGTGATGTTTAAGATCTTTGGGGGTGTGTTCCTGACATTCTGTGGTTGTGGCTTGAATGAGACTATCCCCTAAGCTCAGATATATATTGTTTCCCAGTTGGTAGTGCTATTGAGAGAGGTTGTAAAGCCTCTGGAGGTAACCTTACTGGAGGAAATATGTCAAGGAGTGGTCCTTCAGTATTTTTAGTCTCGCCCCCATTTCCTGTGCACCTTCTGCTTCATGCTTGTGTCTGTAGATGTGAGTTCTTATCTCACTGCTGGGCTCCTCTGCTCTCATAGACTCTTCTCCCTCTGTGCCACAAGCCCCATAAGCTCCTTCTCTAATAACTTGCTTTTGATTATGGTGCTTTATCACAGCAACACAAGAGTAGTTAATACAAATGAAATACAACCCCACATCCCACAAAGCACACCAAAACAATCAGTTGAAAAAAAGCTATCCTGCCCTAAGTATCTACACAATCATGTCTTCGAGACTTCATCGAGTAGGTTCCAGGGCTCCTGAAGTTGTTAGAGTGTCAGAGCTCTTACACAGAGCAAAGGGGTAAAGTTCCTTATATAAAATTTTTTATTTACATATAATTCAGGCACATTCTACTGTGTCCTGTAGATCAACTCCAGGTATATCAGAGCACAATATGCAGTACAGGCATCCAGAGCTTTGTCCCTGTGAATACATCACCTTGTCAGTCTGGAACTTTTTCTGGACGACTAATCATAAAATAGTCTCCTTTCAATAGATAAGATGTTCAGGGTAATGTGTATGACATGACTCCAATGGGTAGGGTGGGGCAAGGAAAATCGTCTTTATGTGATTTACAATAATACAAAGAAAATTCCATGTAAGTAGTCATTGCATAATATTATTTAGGGAATGATGACAAGAAAAAAATCTGCCTGGTTTTTAAAGAAAGAAAGGAATGGAGGGAGGGAGGGGGAGAGAGAGAGAGAGGAAGGGAGGGAGCAAGGAAGGAAGGAGGGAAGAAAGAATAAATGGAGAGGGTTTGGTGAGAGGACTTGGAGGAGGGAAAAACATGATCAGAATGTATGAATTTTCAATTAAGGAAGGGGAAGGAAAGAAATGTAAGAAAAGCAGTAGAATAATACTCAGAGTGCTTTCCAGAGTACCCTCACCTATACATTTACATACTGAAATATTCCATTACTAATTTCTTTATGTATAGTTAGATGACATGTGTTACAATGGGTTTCTGGCCTGAACTAGCCTTCACAGTTCGGAACCACCCGCCACCGTTTATCTGGACCAACAATCCCAAAGTCCCAATGAAACACACAGACACTTAAATTAACTTCATGCTGTTTGGCCTATGGCTCATGCACATTGTTAGCTAGCTCCTTCATCTTAACTCAACCCATTTTCATTTATCTGTCCTGCCACATGGACTGTGGCTCACCTGTGTTCCTTACATGTTGCTTCCTTAGGTGTCTGCTCGATCTCTCCATGGCTCTACCCTACTCCTACCTATGCTCTGATTTCCCTGCCTCCTTTTCCTATGGTGCCTGCCATGGCCAAAACAGTCCTTTATTTAAAGAATGATATTCACAGAGTTACAGAAAGACATTCCCACGTCAGACGTGTATGTTAATTTTTCTGTTTCTGTGATAAAATACCCTGGCATGAGCAAGTTAAAGAGAGTTTTCTTTGGATCACAGCTCCAAGAGAGTGTCTGTCACTGCAGGGAGATCAAAGTAGCAGGAGTCTGACACAATGGGCCATATCAGAAAACAGAGAGAGACCAGTGCATCTTAATACTTAGTTCTCTTTCTCCATCTTATACAGCACAACATCTTCTGTCCAGGGACTGCTCATGTCCTCAGCATTATGGGTCTTCTCATTTCAATTAACATAATCAAGATAATCTCCCATAGGCATGCCTAGAGGTGGGTCTCCAGGTGATTACGGCGTCTGTCAAGTTTACTACAGGCAAATACTGATTTTTAACTTTAATACGCTGGTGCTGTGTTGTGCTCTTTACTGTTTGTCCTTTGGCTCTTTGGGGGGGGGGTGCCACCCAAATAAATCATACATGGAGGTTTATTCCTTATTATAAATACCTACCCTTAGCTTGGTTTGTTTTCTAGCCAGCTTTTCTTAAGTTATCCCATCTATCTTTTGCTTTTGGGCATTTATCTTTCTCTATTTCTGTTTATCTTTTCTCTTCTACTTACTCTGTGCCTGATATGTGGCTGGCCTTTTTCTTTTTCTCTCTTTACACCTCCTCCCAGATTTTTCCTATTTATTCTCTCTGCCTGCCAGCCCCACCTATCCTTTCTCCTGTCTTGCTATTGGATGTTCAGCTCATTATTAGACCATCATGTGTTTTACATAGGCAAAGTAACACAGCGTCAAAGAGTTATACAAATGCAACATAAAAGAATGTAACAAATACATCTTTGTATCATTAAGTGTTCCACAGCATAAACAAATGTAACACATCTTAAAATAATATTCCATAACATATATGTGTATGCAATTTTAGATCCTTTATTGACTGTCAATTGTAGGGGGATTATGTTGTTCATTGTAAATAATTGTCCCCGCCTATGAGTTTAATAAAAAGCACTGATTGACCAAAGGCAGACAGGAAGTATGGGCGGGGCTCCCAGATCAAGGAGAACTTTGGGAACTGGAAGAACAGAGCAGAAAGCCAGAGAGAAACAGAGGATAACTATTCTATTCTGAGAAAAGGTACTGAGCCTCATGGCTGAACACGATAAGAGTCATGGGTTAGATTAAAGGAAAAGAGTTAGCAAGTTATATGTCTGGGCCTTAGGCCGATCAGCCTAAAACTATTGTTAGCATCTGTGTGTCTCTGTGGGTCTGTGGGCCTAAACCTTGAGGCTAGGCTGGAAAGTTCTGGCCAGAAACCTCGTGCTACAGTCAATAGATTATATTATCTGTGAATTTTGTTTTTCATTTCAGTGTAGTTTTTCGAAGTTATACCATTCTGAATGGAATTAACTAAGAGTGGGATAAGATAACTAAGTTGTGCTAAAGGCCATGTCTGGATCTGTGGTGTCTGTGCTGATGTTCCTGGCCCTAGTGTTATCTCTGGGAATGGGAGCATTGGAACTGTGCTGTGCTGAGGCAGCCCCACCCTGAGATAGTTGACCCTGCCCTTCACTGGAGCCTGCAGCAGGATAGCTTGTCTCACTTCTCAGGTGAGAGCTGCTGTCTTACATTGCCCCCCCCCAACTAGAAAGAAAGCCCACCCCTCAACACAGGTGTGTGCCTTACCTGGGCAGCACAAAGTGAGCCAGCCCTGAGAACATGAGAACAGGAGGGTTCCCCCCCCCCCACACTTACATTACCCCTACAGCTATCAGAAGAGAGGTCTCTGCATCTCACATGGGCAAAACAGTAGAGCTGTATGGTATGTATAGGCTCTAGAGGCTTCTAAGGGCCTGGGGGCCAGCCTGGCCCCAGTCAAATTTGTTATAACTAGTGCCTTAAAACATGTGTTCATAGCCACAAGGCCCCTTGAGTAGGTACTCCTCATAAGCCAACCTGGGGCCTGCCTGGGGGCCTGGGCAACAGAGAGAGAGAGTCCTGATGTGAGATGACCTGCACCAGTGAGAGATGACCACACCACAGCAGTAGATGCCAGCAAAACAAAGCCCTTTTCCCTGGCTTGGAGGCAGGTATAAAAGGCTTACCCCTTCCTCAATAAATTGAACCAGTTCCTGGAGTTTGAGAAACTGATTCTGTGTCTTCTTGCCCCTTCCTCCCAGAGGAACTAGCAGTGTCCAGAGCACAGGCAAAATCAACAGAGCTGGCCCTGTTGTGTTGTGAAATTGTGAATGAGCCAGATCTGAGGATCTGATACCAAGAGAACTGGCCCTGCTCCTTCCTGTAGGCTGCACTGAGTGAGATAACCAACACAGTGTTGGAAAGCTGGGATAGTGACAGTGAATGAAAGCTGGTGAGCTGACCTTCCCAGATACCACCCAGGCCCAGAAACAGAGCTATGATTTGGCTCACCCTAACATCTATCCCTTTGATGAACTGTTGGAGCATGTGAAGGGGACAAGCCTATAGATCCAAAACAGCAGGATCTCCATGACACAGGATTAAAAACAGGATGTCCAAGAGGAGCCCCAGAGAGAGGCCATCATCAATGGTATAGCAGAAGCCTTGAGCCAGACCAATGAGCACTTGAAAGTGAAGATGAATGGACTAAAGGGTAATCTGTATGACTCAGTGGGCCACACTACAGCTTCCATGACAAAACTCTTCTCTCTTTTTGTTTTTGTTTTTGTTTTTGTTTTTTTGTGGAGTTTTGGGGCTGTTTTTCCATTTAATTTTGTTTGTTTTTTATTTTGTTTTGTTTTGAGAAGAAAGTTTAAAGAACAGAGGACAGATAAGAAGGGACAGGGAGATAAGTGAAATTGGAGTGCATGATGTGAGATCCACAAAGAACCAATAAAAGTTAAGAGAATTATTTTTTTTAAAAAAAAATATATATAACTAAGCTGTGTAATATCCAGTGAGGAGAAAGAACTACCAGACAGCAGGTTGGAGGTGGTTTCCAAGATGTCCCTAGTGGCACTCCAAGCTGAGGAAATAGTGGGCCGATGAGCATACCTTACTGAATTTCACTACTTATGTTCAAGGCAGGGACATCTCAAGGGCAATGTGCTGTGTGATGTGGTGTCTTCCCAAAGCCAGTGTCCTCCTGGTGGCAACAATGCCTATCCTTTCATGATGTCTTTTCCAGAATACACGTCTATGAGCTTTATGGTCAACAATGTATATTCCAGACTGACATGGAAATACAACTCAATCGCAGGGAACTTTATCTTAGTGATGTTTTTCATCTGGACCTTGTTACACATTTTATTGAGCAACCCATCCCAAATTTATATGTTATATCCCTAGCCCTTTTGCTATGATTTGAATCTGTTCCTCCAAACTTGCCCAGGAACCTAATCCTCAAAGTCAAATGTTGATGGCATTTGGGACTGTGGCCTTTGGAAAGTAATTAGGATCAGATGAGATCATGACGGTGGAGCCCTATAATGACATTAATGGTTCTGTATAAAGAGGAAAAGAGACTAGCTAGCACCTCGTTCTGACTCATCATGAGATGCCCCTGCTTCATTATGATGTAGCCTGAGGAAGTGTTCAACAGGGGCTAGACTCTTGCTCTTGAACGTCTCACCAAAAACCATGAGCCAAGAAAATATTTATTGTTCATAAATACTCAGTTTATAGTTGGAGGAAATAAATTACTAAGCACCCTAAAGTGTAACTTTATTCGGAAAAAAGGATGATGAAAGCAGACACTGTGGTGATGCTAGCAACCAACAATGCCAAACACTGTCAGCAAACCAATAGGAGCTCTGCAGGAGGCATAGTGTAAGTTTTCCCTCATGGTCTTCATGGGAAATTACACAATGCTCTGATATCACTTCATCCCCATGATGTAGGGAACCTGCTCTACCAACACCTTGCTTTTGGATATTCAACCTACAGAAATAAAATACAGTAGATTTCTGTTCTTCCAAACACCCAGTTTGTGGGACTAAGAATAATGCAGACTTTCTCTCTGTGTGTACATACATGTGTATGAAAGCACTCTCCCAACAAGTGTGCACATGTGGAAGCCAAACATTGATGCCACATGTCTTTTGCTTTTCGTATTGTTTGTTAGTTTGCTTTGTTTTTTGAGACAAGGTCTTTCACTGAAACTGGATCTCAACTGTTTGGATAGGATGGGTGACCAACCAAGCCTGGGAATCCATCTGTCTCACTCCACCCCCAGCAGTGGGACTAAAAGCAAACACCCAGCTCCTTACAAGGATGGTAGAGGTCTAAATTCAGGGCCTTGAGCTTGCAAGGACTTTGCCCACTTAGCCATTTCCCTGTTCCCCCAAGATAGGCTTCTAATCTTTAATTATTGAACCTGCCAGACACTCACAGCCGGGCTTCCACAATTGCTTAGCAGAATTGATGAACGAAGGAGAAGCCAGCAATGAGGCAATCTCAGAAGACACCTACTCTAACAGAAAGAATTAAAATCCCTGAACAGCCCACCTAACCCACTCCAAAATTAGACATTGAGTTGGTGATAGGGCTAGGGCTAGGTCTAGATCCTCTCTGGCTGTGAATCCCACCCAGTGTCACTTCAACTGTGATGGGAACTGAAGTGATAGCTGAACTCTGCCGCCAATATGGACAGAAAATGCTCTTTGAGACTGTAACTGCTGTCATCAAAGCCTGCCCTTTTAGCTATTGCCCTTGTGGAAACAGAGTGGAGGGGGTAACCAAACACACAAGACAGTTAGAAGACCCACCAGGCTCCTCCCTGAGGGTTTTTTTCTTTTTTTTTTTTTAAGTTGTATTTATCTATCATGTACACATATGTTCTCCCTGAAGGTCAGAAGAGGGCACCAGATTTCATTACAGGTAGTTGTAAGCCAACATGTGGTGGCTTAGAATAGAGCTCAGGATCTCTGGAAGAGCAGTTAGTGTTCTTAATCTCTGAGCTATCCCTCCAGCCCCTCTCTAAGGTTATATGAGCAGTAACAATTGCCAGTGGAAGAGTGTCTTCAGCAGAACTGCCTGCAAGTTTAATAAAAGCAATATCATCAAAAGCCCCCAGAAAGTCTTTAAACTAATAGCATAGCTTTCCCCCCGGCCCAGTAAGTGATGATCCTTGAGGTGAGTCAGGATCTGCATGTTTTTAAGTTGACTCACACAAGAACTCTTTCATAACATGATAGTAGTCTGTGGTTCCGAAGTATGAGCTTGAGCTGTGAGGTAGGAAGATCTTTCTGAGAGCTCCCTCTTTGTGTCCAAACCTCTTTCTGCACCCCCTCCAAGCTCCATCCACAATCTGATTGGTTGTAGTGTTGGTTGCTGTCTATCAATCACCCTGGCTTACATATGGCCAGTACTGAGCACCATGGTTCTTAGAATATCTTAACATCAACTATAAATGTTCACTGTAGTTTGTGTCCTGCTTCATGATCCTCAAGATTCTGAGTGACTCTGGTTCATCACTGTCACATAATGTCCAAAGAGGAAAAGGTAGAAATTGTCCTCCAGTGTAATTTCTAGAGAGTGACAAAAAGATTTATTATCCTGAGGTTCCAAACACTCTTTCAAGACTGACTTTCTCATAGGGACTTCCAAGGGTACCTACCAGACAGATCCTGTAGGCCACTCCTTTTTAATTTCCTCAAAGGAAGGAGCAGCAATTATAGGTTGAGAGCCATGTGAGGAGGCTGTATCAATCACAGCAGATGCTCGGTGAGGCCATCACTTCCATATTATCTTCACTTTACTTATTAACTGTTATTCGGGGGATTAGGTCAGGCAAGATGAAAGAGGGAGACAGGGAAAGAGAGAGGGAAGATTTGATTAATGGTAACTGCTGAGTTATTTTTCTCTTAAATACTTCTGCATTGTATCCATCACAACATCATGATCTAATAGGAAATTTCTACCTCCTACCTCCCCTATTAGTGAAATGTGTCTGTGCAGGCTTAAGGTAGATTGTGTAGCTCGTGAGGATAATATGATCAAAAACTGATGATGCTGTCATGGGTCAAAAATTATAATTCAGGGAGATTAAAACCCACCAGAAACCCCCAAGCTTCTGTTTACTTCAGCTTGTGACTGCTGAACTGCTTCCCTGTGCACCACCAGTAATAATTTGGTTCTGGTGACTTGGAGATCTTTAGACAGTTTTCAGTGAACTAGTAATCAATGAAGAAAAAGACACCTTTCATTTTCTCCTAAAGGATGGCTCCCTCCTCAAACCCCATTTCTGTTTCTCCCCTCACCTTTCTCTTCACTCAGGGAAATCCCTCCATTCATAATTCTTCTTGACTCCTGTGTGATATTTGTGCATGCTCTAACAAATAAAGCTTGCCTGAAGATCAGAGGGCAGAGTCAACCACTAGTTAGCCATGGAGCCCAGGCAGTGATGGCTCACACCTTTAACCCCAGCACTTGGGATCTCATACTCTCACCAACACTAAGGAAGTGGATACAGGAAGCGATAGAGCTGGGTGGAGAGAAGAATATAAGGCAGGAGACAAGAGCTCATCAGGTTGAGGATTTGGTGGGACAGACATGAAGTCTCTCTAGTGACCGGCTCCTTTGTCTCTGATCTTTCAGCATTTAGCCCTATATCTAGCTCTAGGTTTTTATTATTAAGACCAATTAGGGTGGTTTGTACTACAAACTCCTTTTGGGCATCTCTGCGATCCTTTCCTTTCACTCCTCTGTGAGTACTTTAGGAGAGAGTCTCAGCACTTTTTGCCTAGCAGTGTCCCCTTTCCTGCAGGACTCTGACATTGTCCTTAGCTGTAGACTTTCATACAGACACAGGGGCAAGATAGTTATTCTGATATTCAGAACTTTTAGCTCCTGACCACGCTTCCACTTTGTTGGATATTGCTCTGTGCTGTGGGATGAACATGCTTGTCCATTATCACCTGCTGCAGACTTAACCCTCTAATCCTGATGCTAATGTTAAAAGGAGGCTGGGCTTCTAGGAAACAACTGGCTTAAGAAGCCTCTTCTTTGATGAGTGGACTGAGCCACTCAGATTCATGATTCAATGAATTGTCCATCAAATGGCTGTGTTCGAAAAGCAAGTCCTTCATGGTATCTCTGCTTTGTCTTGCCATGAAATGTCCTTCACCCTGCTGTGACACAGAAAGGAGACCTTCACCAGATGCCAACACTACATTCCTTGCACTTTCCAGCTTTGGAGGCCATGAGCTAAACAAACCTTTGTGCTTTATAAATAACACAGTCTGTGACATTTAGTTACAGCAACAGAAAATGTGTTCTCTCTATCTCTCCTTCCTTTCCTCTTTCCCTTTCTCCCTCCCATTTATCAATTTGTCTGTCTGTCAGCCTGTCTGTCTGCCATCAACCTATAGTAACTATGAAATTTAAGTGCATTAGGAGCATATCCTCTCTGCCCCAAAAACTCCAGTTAATTCCTGAACTTGTGTCTATTTTAAACTGAAGTCAATCAGAATTTTACATTAAATTTGTCAAATTCAGTATACCGCAGGCCCTCATGGGGTTCACATATTTTTATACATCAAAGGCCCTTAGAAATCCTATGGCTAAGTGTGTGCTCTCCCTTCTGTAAACCCAACTCCTCCCTCAGATCCACCTGCCAGCTGACTTGGACTACATGAGATCCCAGTATGTCTCCCATAGTATCAACCTTCTCTCTTGTGCCCCGTTTATCTCCTTTATTGATATATAAATGTCAGTGTTCCCACTGGCCTCTCAGTCTTATGAAGACAGGAACCACAGTTTTCTAATTCTGCATCATCTTTTGCATACAGTAGACTTCTATATTCATACCTGTCAGCTAAATAAAGTACAAAATGTAAGCAGACAATATTTTGGCAACGAATTACTATTGGCTTAGAACTTGTTTCCCTCTTAATAGGATAGGCCACATCACTGTACATGCTTGACTCCATGCCCTTTGCCTTTGCCTCAAATCCTGTGGCCCATCAACAGGTAACAAACTCTTCCCTTTGCTATCAGTGAAGACTCTTCTTGATTCAGGCCAAGGAAATTCAGTAATGGCATAGGGGTGGAAAAAATCTAAAACAAAGACAAGCTTCTGGTTAAGGCCTTATGTAGTAAATAAAAAGCTGTCATTCCTTCCAGTATGCCCTCCCTGCATTATTCACAACTTCCTCAAAGGACATACTCTGGCTTCAGCCTCTCTGGGTCCTGCTTTGAAGAGAGGGAAGGACTGTCTTCAGCCTCAGAAGACCCTAAGTATTTTCTCAAAGCCTCTAGACAACAGTTGGTGCATTGAGGCTTTTCTTTCCAAGAAGTCACACAAGTGACTTCAAATGCTATTGGCTCTGAACCAGTCATTAAGGTTCAATGCAATCATGATTCACCCTTGGCTGCCTACTTCAGGGAGGCCAGTTGGCTAAGGGTAGGAGAAGAATGCTGTATCTAGTGAAATGCAAGATTCAGTTTCCAAGTGGAAATTAGGACAATGTGGCCAACAATCCTTCAAGCTAGTTGGAGTTCAGGAAGCTGCTCCTGAAAACTCCAGACAACTATGAGAATATGTCCATGACCTTCCTTCCAAATGGTATTTGTACATGTACTATAGATGTCAAGTAGAGTATGACTATCTTTTAAATGACTACAGTGAAGCATGTTCTCTCTGTGTACGAATGTGCCTTCACAACAAAATACTTCCAAACTTAGTGACATAAAACCAACTTAATACACTATGGATTCTGTGGGTCATGGATTATTTGGGGACAAATTGAGTAATGGCTTATCTGTGTTCCACAGAGTATGGAGTCATGGTAGGAGGGCTCATTGGTGGATGACTCTATTACCGGATATGACTAACAGCTGGGAGCAGGAGTCATTTGGAAGCATTGTTGCTTATGTATTTGAACAGCTGATGTTCACTTTCTGGAAAAAAACAATTTAACACGATATCCTTGTGTGGCCTGAGCTTCCTCAGTGTGACAATCTCAAACATTCTAAATGAAGATCAAGACTGCTAAGACAAATATCCCAAGAAAACAAAGAGGAATCTTCTTTTTAGATGGGTCCAGTTTTTGTTGTTAGAACAAAATACTTGAAGCTTGATACTTACAAAGAAAAGAAGCCGATTTAGCTCACAGTTTTGGAGGCTGATGCTCCAAGATCAAGGCACTTCTTTCATATGGCCTCTAGTAAGAATTCTTTAGCTAAACACACCATGGGAGAGAAATTCAAAGGGAAATGTCTATACACAGAAAAGAGATCATAGCTTTTATTTAAAACAATCTATTCTCATAAAAAACTAACTCCATAAGATCTGCACTCATCATTTCTGGGCTCAGTGCCTCCAGTGACCTAACTACCTCCCACGAAGCCCCTCATCTGAACACTGTCACAGAGGACCGTACTTCCCACATGTAAATTTTTGGGGACACAATGAAATCAAGCCCCCAACATAGTGCCTTGTGTGACCCTGCCTTTAAATCCCATAGTGTCATCATCGTCATAGCAGTCAGTCTGTCTATCCTTTTGAAGGAGCACAAAGCTCTCATTTGTCTGGGAGGGCTGTCAAGGCCATTCTGTGAAGAGTGTGGGTGAGCCTGTGGCAATCATTTAAGGATCTGAATCACAACCAGAAGTATGTTGTTTGTCACAGGACAAAAAAGCCCCTGGGGACTATCCACACTTTCTGACCTCCCATTATCTACTTCGACTCCTCAAGCACCTGTATCCATCTATATACCCCGTTTCTTACTCTTAGTCTCTTGTTTGACTTTTACCATCTAGGCATAGTAAAATTTTTATGGTTTTTCGAAGATTGTTGCCAACTCACTCTCCTCAAGACCTTTGTACATGCCACTCCCACACCACACAAGCAATTATAGTCCTAACTTAGGCCTAGCTTAGATGGTTCTTTCTAGTAGAGACTTTGCTTAACATAGTCTTCTTACTTACCATTACAAAATATCTCCTCTTTGGGGTTATGTAGGACTTCTTCTCTGAAGGCAGAGATAATAACCCATTTGGGTCATAAGGCATTTCCAGCACACAGTAAGTCCTCAGAGAGCATGCAGCACTTGGGAAATGGAAGCTTAGAGATCAAAAGTTCAAGGTCATCCTTAGCCACAGAGCAAGCTTGAGGCCTACCTGGGCTACGTGAAATCCTGCTTCAAGAAACAATACAAAAAAATAACAAAATACCCCCACTCTGCCCTCTAAAAAGAATATGTAGCATATTTTCCAACTACAACCTTGAGTGTTTGCCCTCTTTGGGACAGTCTCTTCCACTTCAAGTACCTGCTTCCATATTCCTTGCTTGAAAGCCTTCTCTGGCCACAAGATGCTGCATTCTAGGACAGTTCCAGCAGGAAGATAAGAGATCATAGGAATCTGTGCTCCTTGGGAGCAATCCTCAGCCAAAGAGCCATGTGATTGGTGGATACATATCCTGGTTCCTTCACCTCTCAAGAGAGACAACAGCTTGCACTCCACACTAGATATTGAAGCATGGCTGAGCTCATACAGGGCTACTGACTCATGGTGGACCCTCTGTTGATCACCTACCCTGATTCTTTGTATTTCCTAAATTCTAGGGTGTTATCCAACTCCTTGTTCTCAAATCCTAGACTCAGAATCACTAGGCCAGAACACTTGCTGAATAAAAGAGTGAGCTCTGTCCTAATTTCTGTAACCCCCCTTTACTACACCCCAGCTGAAACCCTTCTATTACCAGCAGCCATATTAGTGTGCAGAAAATGCTCTGCAGGAAATTGCAAGCCTTTGTGTCTGCTTTTGTTGACATTTGCCATCGAGACACCTGCAAAGGAATATTATTTCACTTGAAAGTACACTGCTGAAAAGTGGCATTGAACGGACTGATTCAATACAGTGAGCAACAGGGCACATATGAATGGCATCCATTTCATAAGAGACAAAGACCAAGAGATTCATCACTGGGCAAAGGCTACTGCCCGTGTCTCATTTGTGTGACATTTGACTGGTATTATGCAATCATGTCTCACTGCAGAAATGGAGACCAAGAGTCACTCTTGTGGGTCCCAAGCAGTGACCTGGATATACATGTTAGCAGTAAGAGCAGAGTCATCATGTTCCCCCATTTTTCCTCTGCCAGATGTTATAATAGAGAAGAGGACCATAGTGGACTACATATAGTTCTGGGGTCAGAGAGGTAACCCCCCTTCCATTCTCCACACTTCTGAAATTATGCTTTTATAAATATTTCTTTACCAGTTAATTAATAGGTGTTTGGGGGGGATACTGTATTGAGTTTGTGGCAAATGAACTGTGAGGGAAGCTTTAAAGATCTATATAAGGCTTTGAGGTGATTTGAGGCTTCCCTCACTCATCCCCCCCCAACACACACACAAGAAACCCTATGTCTAAAAGGTATAAGGATTTGGGGAAGTGACATCTCTACATCTCTCCCATGGCCAACAGAAAATCATTTTAAATTGCCTAAGACTAATTGTAGGTGGAGTAAGGTGATCTTAGGAACTCTACAGAGCCGGAGGATTTAGTCCAGTGGTAGAACACTAGCCTGGCAAGGCACAAAGGCCTGTATTTGGTCCCAAGCACCAGAAGGAGAGTAAAGGGGCAAACTGAGGGAGGGAGAAGGAGAAAGGAAGAGAGGGGAGGGGAGAACACAAAGAGGAAAACATTTTGCTGTGTAAACCTGCCTCCTGTGGCAGAAAGGGGCAGACTGAAAAGGGGAACCTAGTAAGAAAAGGCAACTCAGCCAGAATGCCTGATTCCCACCAGCCAGCTGTAATCTGATGCCAACCTACCACAAGATCTGAATCCTGAGATGCTCTGTCTCTCCGATAGACGCCAGGAGTGTCGACCTGTGAAACATTTTAAAACTTAGGCAAACAAATCCCTAGGGTTAAAAAAAAAAAATCTCATGGCCACCAGTGTAAACTCCAACCTACTGGACAAAGGCAAAGTCTTTGCCTCTGTATCCAAAACCTTTAAAAACTCTTTCTTCTGTCCCAGTCATCCTAGGAAACTGGTCAGTTTCCATTGTCTACCCCCCTGTCCCGACACACACATTTCCATACACCTACTGACAGACTAAGGCAGTATGCAGGGTTCAAATTCAAAGTACAGTCTCAAAGTGGAGGGCAAAGCAAATGCATCATTATCTGTTGCTACTGGAGTATATTAATTATACATAATAATGGCTTCCAGTATTGACTTCTAGTGCATGTACACAATGTATTTCAATTGCGTCTTCACATACATCTCCACTACCCTCTCTGGTCCCACTTCTATTCTCACTAATTGCTTACAGGACCGTGGGTGAGGGGTCATTTACCAGAATGTGAGCACCTTACCAGGGGCTGCTGACAATGATGTCTCCTTCCCCTCAATCATTAACACATTAACTGTTGGGGGGGGGGCTAAGATCTGTTCTGTGACAGAGTAGGTATTAATGGGCTCAATTTTGTGCAGATATTGTGAGGCTATCACAGATACTATGAGTTCAAGAGTGTAATAACCAACTCATATCCAGAAGTCTGTACCTTGTTGCAGAATATTTGTTTAGCTTTACAAAGACGTGCCATATTTGTTTAATTATGTAAAGATGCATTGCTGTTTTGCTTTGCCTGCCTGATTGATCTAATAAAAAGCTCAATGGTCAATACTGAGATAGAAAGTATAGGTGAGACTTATAGACAGGGAGAGTAAGTAGGAGGAGGAATTTAGGGGTAGATATAAAAGAGATTTCAGGGATATGCCGGGAGCCAGAGAGACAGACACAAAGGAAACAGTAAAGTAGGACATACAGAATGGGGGGGGGGAGCCCCAAGGAAAATGTAGATGAATAAAAACAGGTTAAACTAAGTTGAAAGAACTAATGGACAAGCCTAAGCTAGGGTGCAGCTTTCATAATTAATAATAAGTCTCCATGTCTTTATTTGGGAGATGATTTTTTTTTTGGTGGCCCCCTCAAAATTCCAACTACAGCCCTCCACACCACTCTTCTCTTCTTGTGGTTCTTATTCTTTCCATTCTTTCTTTTATGATGTCTCCTTAGCTTTTGAAAGGATGGTATAGATGGTCCATCAACGACTGGGCATTCAACAGTCACTTATCCTCAGTACTTTGACCACTTATAAGGTTGTGCAGTCACTGATGACCACTACAGAAAAGGAATGACTCTGACTAAAGGACAGTAGCAGTATTCTAGAAACACAAAAATAGTTGTTTAAAGGCAGTTTGACAGCTCTATCATGTTCATTTAGCAAACAACAGTATTTTCTCCACTAGGGCCTATGGCCTCTCCAGCCATGGGCTTTTGACTGGGTTTATAGGACCAGAAATGAATTCCCTCTGATTAGAATGAGGTTGGTAAAAGTGGGTGGTGACACTTCCACTCACCCCCAACAAATTTGCCACTATTGCACCAGTGAGCTCATTTCAACTGATCAGTCACTATTACTGCATGTGAGGTCAACCTGTGAGTAAGACTATTTATTGGTGACCATTTTCCCCCAGTAGCCTGCGTAACAGCTTCTGGCAATATAGGGCACTCTAGTTTCATTTTTTTCTTAATTCCATAATAAACACAGCAACTTAAGGAGGAAGGGGTTTATTGCATCTTACAACTCCAGGACTGTAATCCATTACCGAGGGAAGGCAGGGCAAGAACTCAAACTGAACCTGGAGGTGAGAATTGAAGCAGAGTTTAGAGGATCATTGCTTATTGGCTTGCTACTCATATTGATGCTTAGTTAACTTTCTTATATAACCCAGGACCACCACCATTATGGGTTTGGGCTGGGTCCTCTCATATCAAATATTAGTCAAAAAAAAAAAAAAAAAACCCTCCACAGACTGATCTACAGGCTAGTCTGATGGAGGAATTTTATCAGTTGAGGTTTCTTGTTCCGGGGGGGAGGGGTGTTCTAACCAGCAATTCAAGTTCCAGATGGATTTCTCTATGTTTTGCAAGCAACATGTGCAGAATCTTCTGGTTAGCAACCAATGGCAGTGGAAATTGCTTGTATTATATTGAGGTCTTCTGGGGCCTTCTTGACCAATAACACATATAGAGGTAGCCTACCTCTAACACTGTAATCTTAAAAATTCACAGCTTCAAAGAAAAAAAAATCATCCATTCACATAAGAGACTTTCTGAAAGAGTTGTATACCTTATTTTTATTAGATTATCAAGTATCAGAACAACAGTAAATGTGGATGCGCAAGTAGCTCCCTGGTAGGATAGATGCCCTCTGGGTATAGAGATAGCAAGGTCATATGGAAGTTGTATGTTTAGAGTTTTCAGAAGCCTACACTACTTTCCATACTAGTTATATACAAGTCTATAGTTTTACCAACAGCGAATAATGGTTTCCTTTTCTGCACACCATTACCAGCATTTATTGTCATTTGCTTTACCAATGACTAGGGTGAGATGATGCCTCAATGTAGTTTTAATTCACATTTACTAGATGGCTAAAGATGCCAAATATTTTTAAATTGTTCATTTGTCATTTAAGTTTCTTCTTTTGTGAATATTCTTTTAAATTCTTTAGTCTATTTTTAACACTGGATTGTTGTTTCCTGTTGATAAGATTTTTTTGTATACTTTGGATATGAATATTTGGTCAGATATATAGCTCTCAAAGGTTTCTCCTGTTCTTTAGACTGCCTCTCTTCACTTGATTAACCATTTCCTTTTCTGTAATGATCTTTTTAATCCCATGAGTCGAAATTTCTGGTTGTTAGCCTAATCTTCCAAGTAACTAGAGTTCTTACTTAAAAGAGCCTTATCTATGCTGTTGTAGAATGATATTTTTTTACACTGTAAAGATTTGTCATTCAGATTGGTTTAATAAAAGGCTGAACAGCCAATAGTTAGTCAGAATTTGGGGAGAAAAAAGGACATTGTGAAGAAGAGCAGAGTTATCGGGAGTTGCCAGCCAGAGACAGAGAAAGCAGGAAAGCAACATGGGCAGAGAAAAGGTAATAAAGTCATGAGGCAGAAAGTAAATTAATAGAAATGGGTTAGTTTAAGTTATAAGAGCTTGTTAGAAACAAGCCTAAGCTATCAACTTAGTCTATAATTAATTAATAATAAGTCTCCATGACATGATCGAGCTGGCAGGAGAGACAGAAAAATCTGCCTACAAATGGTGCCCTATATGGGCTAGAACTCACAACCTTGAGATTAAGGACCTCATGTTCTTTTGACTGAGCTAGCTGAGCTTCTTACCCATTTAAAGTTTGAGACTAGGTTGAGGTTGTTTCAGCCCTAATGTTCTGTTCTGCCAGCAAAATATTGTAAATGTAATTCTTGCTTGAAGAACTGTTTTGTTGTATATAATTTTACAATGTCAAAATTCAAACCTTCCCTTTTATTTAGACAAAAAGGGGAAAATGTGAAATATTACTTTACACTATGTAAATATATGTCACATGATTGGTTTGATAAATAAGCTGACTAGCCTATAACTAGACAGAATAAGTTTAGGCAAGAGAAACAGACTATGAGAATGCTGAGAAGAAGGAGGGCAGAGTCTGAGGAGTCTTGAGAGACTTAGAGAGAAGCAAGATGAACATGCTACCATGTTAAAAGAAGGTACAGCCATGTGACAGAGAGTAGATAAGAAATATGGATTAATTTAAATGTAAGAGTTAGATATTGTCAAGCTTGATCTATTGACCAAGCATTGATAATCAATAATAAGTCTCTAAATAGTTATTTGGGAGCACCTGCTGAAACACAAAGAATCTCTAATCTCTGCCTATGCTATGCCTGTGTTGCCCTTACTTTTTCTTGGAGCACTTCAAATCTGACATTAGATCTTTAATCCATTTGGAGATGAGTGTCTGTTGTTGTTGCTTTTTTTTTTTTTTTAGTTTTTGAGACAGGATCTCTCTATGAAGTCATTGCTGTCCTAGAACTCACTATGTAGATAAGGTTGACCTCAAACTCATGGAGATCCTACCTCTGACTTTTGAGTGCTGGGATTAAAGGAGTGCCCTTCCATGCCCAGCCAGTATTGAGCTTTGTGCAGAATGAAAGATAAGTATCTAGTTTTATTCTTCTGTATATAGATAGCCAGTCTGACCAGCATCATTCCTGGCAGATACTATCTTTACCCAATGTGTATTTTAGGCATCTTTGTAAAATATCAAGTGGTTGTAGCTGTATGAGCTTGGATCTGGATCCTCTGTTCTACTCCACTGATCTACATTCCTGTTAGCCAATATCTTGCTATTATCATTACTGTGTCTCTGTAATGTGACTTGAAATCTGATATTACGCTATTTCCAGCATTACTCAATTGTTCAGTCTTGCTCTAGTAGTCTTTTTCTTTGTGCCTCCATATATATCTTAAATGGGTTTTTTTTCATATTTTTTGGGGGGAAAATGGTGTTGGAATTTTGATGGGCAATACATTGAATCTACAAATTTTGATAATAAAACTGTCTTTAAAGTCATAATTCTTCAAATCCATTACATGGAAGTCTTTCCATCTTCTAGTCCCTTCTCCAGTGTTTTAAAGTTTTTATTGTATAGATATTTTACCTCCCTGGTTAGGTTTATTCAAAAGTACTTTTAAAGATATTGTAAGTAGAATTGTTTTCCTCATTTATTTTTTAATATGTCTGTTACTGATATGTAGAGAGGCTACTAATATTTTAGCATACTAATTTTGTATCGTGCCATTTGATGAAAATATTTATAAGCTCTAAGAATGTTCCAGTAGACTCTTTGGGGTCTCCAATATATATACTCATATAATCCTTTTAATTTACCTAGCTTGTCTCTTGTTTCATCTAAGACTTCAAGCTCTATATTGACTAGGGATGGAGAGAGTGGAAATACTTGTCTTATTCCTTATCTTAACCAAAATGTTTGACTTTTCTCCTCTATTCAGTGTGATCGTTTCCATAGGTTTCTAATCTATAGGCTCCACATTGAGCTATGCGCCCTCCATTCCTAGTCTATTCAGAGGTTTTAGTCATGAAGGAAAGGTGGATTTTGTCATAGGTTTTTTTCCACATCTATTGAGATGATCACATGGTTCCTGTTCTTGAGTCTATCTATATAGCATATTACATTTATTGATTTTCATATAATGAACCCTCCCTGCAGCTCTGGAGTGCAGCAGTTCTGATTATGATGAATGCTCTCTTTGATGTGTTCTTGAATTTGATTTGCAAGAATTCTATTGGAAAAAAATATCATTAAGGAAATTAGTCCATAATTTCCTTTTTTTCATTGTGTCCATACCTAATTTGAGTATCAGGTTCATGACAACTTTGTAAAATGAGTTTCCAGGTGTGACTTACTTTTTTATTTTAGAGAATAATTTGGTGAATATTGGCATTAGACCCCCTTCAAAAGTCTGGGTAGAATTCTACAGTTGAATCCATCTAAGCTTAGCTCTTCAACATAAAAGAATTTTCTTAAATTTTGCTACTTGTTATCAGCTTATTTTTTTTTTCACCTTGATTTAACTTTTGTGAGTCATTTATGTTTAGAAATTCATCTGTTTCGCTAATATTTTGGAGGTTAGTAGACTACAGGTTTTAATGGTATGTCTTTATAATTTCTAACTCTCATCTATTGTAATGTCTTCCTTTTTATCTCTAATTTTGAAATCCGGGTCGTCTCTTTCTCGAAACCCTGGGAAGGGTTTGTTGATGGTTGATCTTTTCAAACAGCCAACTCTTCACTTCCTGCACTTAAATCTTTTTTGTTGTCTTCATTTATAGGCTGCCCTTTCATGATCTTGAGTATTTATTTGACATGCTGCATTTTTTCATTTCTAACATCAACTCAGATAGTTTTTTCAGTGTTTCTCACTTTATTAAATTTCATTTTCATATCCTACATTGACTGCCTCATCTCCATAGTCTTTCTGTGTGTGCTATGGAATTCTAAGGCATGTACTGTCACCTTTTATTTCTTTGAACAAATTTATCATTCTTTTTCTATTTCCCCTAAGTCACTTTTATTAGGAGTCAGTGCTTAAGAATTGGTAGATTTTGAAAGATCTATTGTCTAGGTGTTTCATGCTGTGTTTTCATATCAGGATTTGTGCAGAGAGTTAGATTGTTGATTGAATTTTGTATTAATTTTGATCTCTTTTATTCTTTCATTTGTGTTTGAAATATTTAAGGGGGACTAGGTTGTAATAGTATTAAGATGTCATTTTTCTTTTATACTGGTATTCAGGGCACCAGGTTCTCCTCAGTTCTCTGTAATATATAGTAATGGTGGCTATCCAGATTAAACCCATAGGAAAATAGAGTAATAATAATCCATAACACAATCACCTCTGAAGCACTGATCAGTTTAGGGTGGAAAGGGTCATTAATAGAATTTTGTGTACAAATACATGAGTTACTTTAAATATGCTTAGGAATAAAAAGAAAGAAAACACAATAGAATTAATTACTATTGAGCTGCTAGAGAAATAGAGAAAGAGAATATAAATAGAAGGGGGACTTTTAAGGTAAAAAGTGTCTGATGAGGAAATTTTGATGAAAAGTAGAAAGTAGAGAGGTAAGACACGCTGGCAGGTAACTTAGAGCATGCCCATCTCTCCAGAGCCTGAAGCTTAGGGACTCTGCGAAGCAGGCCAGACTTTGTTCCTTGGGAGATGAAAACACGGAAGATGAAGGACACCGAGAAAGCTCTATGTAGGGTGAGAACACAGAGGAGCAGAAATGGAGTGGGCCACCAAAGATGGAGTAAACCCAGAGGAGGAGAGCATGGTGGGGATGAGCAATGCAAACTGACTGGCCTGATTTAGGGCTTCATCTGGACCCTCCCACATGCCTCTCCTGGCTCCTGGAATGCTGTCTGGCCTCTGGAAGTTTCTCTGCCAGGTGTTATTTTTTACTTTAGGAGGCTAATTGAGCATGACCCCCCCCCCCAGGGTGCTGAAGTAGATTGTGGGTGATACCAAAGCCCTTCACACCCATTTCCTGTAACAAAAATGTTCCAAGCTCTTGCTAACTGGGTAAAATTGCATCCACCTCCTTGCTGAAGCCTGTGCTCCCTCCCAGAGTGACTCACAATCTTCCTGCAGTAATGCCACTCATGTTTGCCATTGTCTGGTATGTTACTGCCTCCTAAATGTGATTCTGAGCTCCCTGAGTTTGAGGACCCATCCTTATATGTGTATGCGTGCCTGGTGATGGGGGAAGTGTTATTGTTCTCCAGATCTGACTCACAGAGCCCTTCCCCTGCCTCTTTATTCTGGCATCTGGAATCACCAAGCATGCATCTGGGAACACACTGTAGCTTACTGCATCGAAACCGAAAGAGGAACTGAGAAGTCCTAGCCAGGCTCCTGACCCACCACTTCCTCACAGAACACACCTTGCAGATCAGCTGCCTGATCCACTTCTGTCATCTGACTCGCCACTTCTGAATCTGCCTTCAGCTCAGGAGGTTGTCACAGCTGTGGATGGGGGAGGGAGGGGGCGATTGCCACCATGGGGCAGGTGCTCAGAGGGAATAACATAGACAAAATAAAGCCAGCTCTGGCCTACTGTCAAAACCAGTGAGAAGCAAGAGACACAAATGATGCTCAAGTGACAGGGATCTGGAAGAGCCAGAGATCTCTTTGGCATCCTAAATCCCAGGAATTCTTTGGAGGACTCTTCATGGAAAAGACCTTGCCTGGGTGGATGATACAAGCTTCTCTCTTTTATGGATGCCAATAGAAATGACTGTAGCCAAAAGCCTTGACCTTGTGGGCAGGGGAGAGAAGATAGTTATACCTACCCCCATGTCAAATTGTGTCCACAATGAAGCCAATCAGAAAGAGGGTCCATCTTCCATAGTGCAGGTGAGCTCAGGGGACAGGAATTCAAATCCCAAGCTTCCCCTGTGTCTAGCCAAACAGAGCTGCAAAAGTCCAGAGAAATAGGTGGCTGCGGTCTTTTGTGGATCACATACAGGTCCAAGTTCTACTGGGTTACAAAATAAATGTACATTTCAGGAGAAAGGGGACCTATGGTGATATATTGTGTATCAAATAAAGTTTGCCTGAAGATCAGAGGACAGAGCCAGCCACAGAGTTAGCCATAGAGATCAGGCAGTAGTGGCACACACCTTTAATCCTAGTACTCAGGAGGCAGAGACAGAACACCGTCTGGATCTCTGTGAGTTCAAGGTCACACCACTACATGAGATTAATTCAGTCCAGTAGAGAAACAGAGCCAGGTGGTGGTGGCACTCAATTTTAATTCTAACACATGCCTCTGCTCCCAATACATGGGAAGCGCTCACACTTTTAATAAAGCACTAGGAAGGTTGAAACAGGAAGTGACATGGCTGGGCAGAAAAAGAGAAAGGAATACAAGGAGGAGACCGAGTTTGGCCCTTCATTTTCCCTATCCACTCAGGATTCATGGAGATGAATCTATCCCTTTCAGCCTGAGGATTCAGTAGTGGTGAGAAGTGGCTGTGGCTTGTCCTCTGTTTCTCTGATCTTTTAGCATTTACCCCAATATCCAACTCCGGGTTTTTATTATAATACCATTCGGATTTGTGCAGCAGAGACCTGTCACCTTTGATGTTTTACAGTACTGGGAAAGTGTCTTTTTGTGTGCCAAGAACTTTATTTATAACATTCCCATCCATCTCACATTATCTTGTGGTGGTAGCATTTTGTTTTTCCCCTTCTCTTCCTCCTCCTCCTCCTCCTCCTCGGTTTTTCTGGCTGTTCTAGAACCCACTATGTTGACCAGACTGGTCTTGAACTCAGAGTTGCCTGCATCCGCCTCATGAATGCTTGGATTAAAGGCAGGTTCCACCAGGTCCTGCTCAAACTCTATCATTTTCAATTGTCACAGAACATCCTTTCTCTCAGGCAAGTGCCTACTAATGAAATGCCTCTCACCCCTTTCCTTGCTGTGAAGGTTTCATTTCCAGGGCGGGGAAGGAAACAGGTTTGAAGAAGCCAGGACAGTGAGAAGCCAGAAAAAAGGGGGGAAGTTGTTAAGTGTTTCTCTTTGGCTTGAGTTTAATGAAGACCAGGAAGCTCTGAAGCTTGCAGAATTGTACAAGAAAAGTAGAGCCCAGGGCTGATCAGAGCTGCCTGTTTCATTTGAAAAGGAGGGGACATTGGTCTTGGCTGCACTGCCTCATCACATACCACACTACATCAGCAATCTGGAAGAGAGGACGAACAGGAAGTGAAACAGAATATAAGACCTCAAAGCCTGCCCACAGCGATCCACTTCATCCAGCAAGGCTGTATCTTCCACTTTGGACATAGCAGGGAGTTTTGAATGAATCTTGAAAATGCAACTTTTGGCTGGAATTTGGGGATGAAGTGACAAGAACCTCAGAAATGAGGCATGTGGTGGGAGCAAATACAAAGTGGTTATGGCAACAGTGTTTTACTGCATGTGACCACGGCTGACATAGTGAGCCCATGAAATGTACTGTGAAGAACTCACAGAAACAAGCAGGGGACACTGAGAAGTATAATTTTACATACATACATACACACACACACACACACACACACATACATATAAAATCTTGAGAATTTCATATATGCATACAATGAATTTTGATCATAACCATCCCCTCACCCCCTAACTCTATCTGTTGTCTTCCCCACCCTTCACCCGATATCAACTGTATATTCTTCTTATACCTAGCTACTGATTCTAATATGTGCTGCTCATATACTCGTTGATTTGGGACTATTTAATGTAGCCTGGTGGGTCAACCAAGGTCTAAAGTCTTTATGAAACTAGATCTCCCTCCTCTAGAAGCCATTAACTGTCAATAGCTTCTCAACTAAGGTGGGGGCTTATGAGATTGAGAGAGGTGCTCTGACATTTATAATTTGACTTAAAATGTGTGGTTTAAATTGCATACACAGGCCCATGAGGTAATAGGCTACCGAGGTCATGCCTCTACCATAAAGGCAGGAATCATATCAGGAGAAATTAAGTACCTTTTAAAAATGTACACTGCCGTAACTTGGATGTGTCTCATTTCCCCCAAGGGCTCATGCATTTGGAAAGGCAGTCTCCAGAGTGGCAATGTGACAGGTGGTATCCTAATGAAAGATCCCTAACTCACCATGATAGCTGTCCTTGAAAGAGATTAATGTCATTTTCTCCTTTACATAGGACCCCAGGAGTTAGCGAGTTAGCTTCATAATACTTTGTTATTATACCAGGCTGTCCACTAAATCCTTCTGGCTCTCTGTCTTATATGTATTCTCTCTCTCTTCCTCCCTCCCTCCTTCCTTCTCTCTCTTTTCCCTCCCTCCCTCCCCCTCTTCCTCTTCCTCCCTCCCTCTCTCTCTTCACATGATGCCATTCCCATGTTGCATCGAATCAGGACCTCTCCAGACTCAACTATAACCATGATAACCATACTGCTTGGATTCTGTAGTAGTGTTAAAACTACAGAATATGATATGTCCCCATAAATCCATGTGTTTAGATACTTGGTCCTCAGATGGTAGTGCTGTTTAGAAGGCTGATATGGGATGACTTTCTATATGCTGTGAATTTCATTGGCTAATATAGGGACTCTTCTGGCCTATGACAAGGCATCTTAGAAGCAGGCAGGTGGGAAATTCAAGCATAGATACAAGGGAATAAGGATGGAGTCAACATGAGACAGGATCCAGGCACCCAAAGAGCAAGCTGTAAAGAAATTGGTGGGCCATGAGCCATGTGGCAAGACAGATGAATGGAAGTGGGTTGAGTTAAGATGCAAGAGCTAGCCAGCAATATGCCTGAGCCATAGGCCAAGCAGCATGTAATTAACATAAGCTTCTGTGTGTTTCTTTGGGACTTTGGAGCTGCTGAAACTTCTATTACAGAAGGTAGTGAAACTCTTGAGAGGTGCAGCCTTGCTGGAGGAAGAGGGTCCCTGAGGGCAGGCTTTGAGGTCTAATGGCCTCACGTCATGTCCTTTTTATTCTCTCTTCCAGACTGCTGATGCAGTGTGAAAGTGAACCTCATGTACCTGCCTGCAAGGGTAGACTGTATACCCTCTAGAACTGTAAGGCCAAATAAAAACCTTTTTTACCTTAAGCTGCTTTTTTTGTAAGGATGTCTTAACACAGTCACAATAAAAAATTAATACAGGCTCTGAATCTCTGAGTCAAATCCACTTCTTTTTCTTACAAAGAGCCCAAGCAAAAGGAAATAGACTAGGACGCAGCTACACAGAACTGAAAGCATCTGGGATTTGAAACAAACATCTCCTAATCCACACAAGCATAGAGGGTCAGAATCTTTCATTCTTGTCTCAGGTCCACTTGTCCTTCATAAGGAACAATTGTTTGAATGTGTGCTTCTTGTGATGGCTTGCATGCCTTTTAGTGAAACTCATATGCCTACCTTACAACTGTATTATAATAGAATTACTAAGATCTAGTAAAGAAATACACAGGGCTGGAGAGGTGGCTTAGTAGTTAAAAGCACTTACTGTTCTTTGAGAGGATCTGGGTTTGGTTTCCACCATCCACACGGTGGCTTACAATCATCTGTAACCTAAGTTTCAGGGAATTTGATGACTTTGTCTGACCTCCACAGGCACTGGTCTACATGAGGTGCTTCCTCATAAAAAAGAAAGAAAGAATGAAATAAAGGAAGGAAGGAAGGAAGGAAGGAAAGAGAGAGAGAGAGAAAGAAAGAAAGAAAGAAAGAAAGAAAGAAAGAAAGAAAGAAAGAAAGAAAGAAACTCAAATCCAGAATTACATGCATTCATATAGATTCACATAGATTCATTTCGATGAAGTATAGAAAGGCCAATTCATAGATATAAAAAGCAAATCAGTGATTGTCAGAGGTGAAGGAAGGGAAGTTTTGACAGTTATTGATAATGGGTTTAGAGTTTCCTTTGGGAGCCAATGAAAAAAATACTGCAAGTAATAGAGATATTTGGATAGTTTGTATTTATATGAAAATTCATTCAACTGTATACTTTAAAAGTGTTAATTGCATCTTATGTTAATTATGTTTTAATTCAAATGCTCAATTAGTTCAAAACTGAAAAGATCATTTCAAGAGGTGCCATCTCATGGTGGACACAGTACTACCCCTGGGAAAATGATCCCAGTTGCTATGAGAAAGCAGTCTGAACAAAGAATGGAAAGCAACCCTCATAAGCAGCATTTTCCCACAGCTGCTGCTTCTGTTCCTGTTTTAGAGGTTCCTGCCTTGAATACCCGCCTTTGCTTTCTTCACTGTTCCATGACCTGGGTTATATAAACCAGATTAATCCTTTCCTTCCCAAGTTGCCTTTGGTTAATGTTTTTGTCACAGCAATGGAAATCTAATTAGGATAATCCCATGGAGAAGACTGTAAAATAAACTGCTACATATCATCAGGCCCAGAATCAGAACCACATGAAAAGCTGGCAAACATATGCACTGCTATACTTTTTACAATACAGAAAAACTGTAAACAGCCTAAGAAAAATTATGGAAAATCTTTACAGTGGAATACTATAGACCTCCTGAAAACCATAACTCTAGAGAATTTTTGATGATAAGATTATAATGAATGTAAGCAAGATGTACAACACAAGCTTCTAAGTTGCATGTATATTATGTTCTCAATGATGGTTAAATAATATATGCCTGAGCAAAGGAGAAAACATAGCAAGATGATAGTAACAATGGTCTTCAGTGGGCAGGTATTTCTATTCAATGGGATTGTAGTTTTTTTTTCCTTAATAGATGAGTGTCTTTATTCACTTCCTTTTGCTACAACTGAATACCTGAACACTGAGTACAACTGAAAACTGAATCCACCTGAATATTATAAAGAACAGAAGTTTGCTTAGTTCACATTCGAGGATGCTGGGAAGACTAAAAAGTGCATCATTATTTCTACATCAGAATATGACAGGGGTGTGAAATGCTGAGAACAAGCAACTATATTGAAGAGAGCTGGCTTTTCCAATAAAGCCAGTTCTATAACTAATTAGTTCATTGCTTTATTAATATATGAGTAGATCAATCCATCTACTAGACAGAACCTTTATGACCCAACCATTTGTGTCTATCTCAATACTACTATTATACTAGAAGTCAAATTGCAACACGACTCAAGGGTGGAATAAGCTACATTAAAAACTAACAGTATGTACACAGACTTAGTGGAATATGCATGTAATCCAAGTACTCGGGAGACAGAAGAAAAGATAGTGAGTTTAGAGCCAACCTGGGATACTCAGTAGAACCCTATCTCAAGCAAGCCAAATGGAAATAAGAAAGACTTTTTGATGATAAAAATGAAATATTTGAGGAGGAAACTCCAAATAATGAAATAAAAGAGATGTCATGAGCCCTAGTACTCACCATATAGGGAGACGGGGTGGACAGTTACGTGTCTGCGAGTCTGTAGCCAGCATGCTTCTCATGTCATTTCCTGCATAAATGAGAAATTCCTTCAAATCTTGCAATATCAGAAGCAAGTGTCATTATTGCCTTTATGCTATAAAGAAAATAAATCCATATTAGCCACATTAGCTTATTTTCAGTCACAGATCAGTGGTTCATCACAATGAAAGTGCATTTCCTATTCACAATCACAGACCATTTTTAGTACAGCTGCCTTTTCCATGCTGTTTCAGGACCCAAACCCCTTTCAAATGTGGCTCCACCTTCCTTAAGGTCCTCAGAGCCTCTTCCCCTGAGAGGCAGGAAAAGAGAAAGGACAGATGAGTGGAGGTGGGTCTGTGTAGGATAGGCCCTCTGTGACATAACCTTTGACCAGAACCAGGCCTATGACTGCTCCTAGCTTCTCCTGTGGTCTTGAGTAGAAAGAAAATGATCCAAGGACCATCCAGCCATTTCATCACAGCATCTCAAGAATGTAAGACAAAATGACTTAAAATTACACAGGCAAGAATGGGCAAAGCAAAGACTCAACATCAGCACTGTCTTAGTGTTGTTAATGATCATGTTATATTCCAATAAAACCAGTTTTAAGAATCCTCTAAATACAGTGACATTGCTGTAGGATGGTCTTTCTACATGCTGAGAATATGTGTTTCTACCATTGGTTAATAAAGAAACTGTTCTGGTCTATGGCAAGATAGGATATAGCCAGGTGGGAAATCAAAGAGAGATATAGGTAAAAGAAAGGCAGAGTCAGAGCAAACACTATTGGCCACCTGGAAGCAAGAGGTAATAAAACACAAAGTCATAAGACACATAGTAATACATAGATTGATAAAAATGGATTAATTTATGACGAAAGAGCTAGTTAGCAATAAGCCATCAACTAAACAATTTGTAATTATTTTTTAGCCTCTGTATGTTTATTGGGGACCAAGTGGCTGTGGGATGGATGAAAACTTTCAGCTACAATGGCATTCTCAAGTACCTTACCACAAGTGTTCATTCAGGGCCGGGATCTCAGAATGGTCTGATGTAAGTTCTCATTTTAAATATTTTTAAGACTCCTCAGATCTATCGATAATTTATGCACAAAACTTTCTTTCCATATTTTGTCTTTAATTAACTTCCATCTTCAAGATTAACACCAATTGTGGTCCAGTTCATTGCTGTGCTCATGGTATATCATCACATTTGTAAGTTTGTTTTCTCAAGAGTAAGACTTAAAAGACCTCTCTCTGTTTCTTGGGGAGTCTGCTTCTTAGTGATTCTCCCAGCCAGTGATATCTGCTCATGCAGATCTGCAGAGGGTTATAAAAAGCTTCATGTTTTGAGAACAGAATGTCTTTTCTTGGAGAGTTAAATGGGTAGAGATATACAGCTAGGGTGGAAGAATGTTTTCTTTGCCAGCACAATGATCTAAGTTCAATCCCCAGAAGCCATTTTAAAAACAAAAACATAAACAGTCTGTGTGGTGCTATGCACTGGTAATCTCAGCACTGGGAGGCAGAAATAGGTGGCCAGGTAGATCCCTGAGGTTGAGTAGCTAGAACTTGGTGAGTTCTAGGCCACTAGAGACTCTGTCTCCTAAAAGAACTGTGAACAATACCTACAGGACAACATCCAAAGTTGCCTTCTTTTCTCCACACATGCATATGCTGTGTATACAGAGAGAAATGAGTAAGTGTGCATCAGGGCCACGTGATAGAATGTCCAGGAATACACGTGATACTTAAAGGCTTTAAGGGTTTTCTTGAAGGAGGAAATGTTTTGTCTCAATCTTAAATAATGAGTGTGAAATAGCTTCAGGACGTTGAGAGAGGAGCAATCATCATATCCAATTAACCTTTTGGGTAGTTTATAATGTGGTTTCAAGATGTCAAGTTTCCTCTGTGACACCAAACAATGGGCACTCTTAGTACACTAAAAGGATGATCCCACTTGGCTCTTGTGTGTAGTAGAGTTTCAGCATTTAATGATACCTTTTTTCCAGGGGAAGATAGGTCAGTTTATTCTGTCTTCTAAAAACAAAACTGACCTTTGGAGATCTTTTTAAGTGGCTCTGAGACTACCTCACAAGCAACAGCACCAAACTGAAGTGTCTCAGCTCATAGACACCAAGCAAGAGAGATTCATTCATTGACATATGACATATCAAATGTCCAGTATAGTCAGCAGTTTTCAGAAAAAGGACAGGTGTATTTTCCCATTCAAAGGGTCAGTCCTTTCATCTATTATGACAAATGTTATTCCTGGTTGGTGTCTCTGACTGAGATCATTTGACAAAACTTTTTCCGTGAGTGCATAGTGAAGACCATCTAAGCTGCTCCCAATAAAGTCAGTCATTCACTCATCCCAGGCATGAGACGTCAGTTTGACTTTGTCATAATGTTTAATATTCTATAATTCACTGAGATTCTATTCATTCATCATCTGGTTTTGGAAGAAAGACCTTTGGGAGAATTTAGGGACATTTGAGGTTGATATCTTTCCAACCTTAGCTAGGGCCTTTCAACTCACATTCAAAGGCAATGAGTTGCCTGAACTATTACTCTATGCTTCAGAAACAATGTGTTCTCACCAGCTGGTTAGCTCTGTTACCTGTCTACAGATTTCCTTATTTTCTTGCCTTGAGTAATGATGTCAAACTACATTAAAAGCTCCCTCCTCCATAGCTGAGGGCTTTGGGAGGATACACCTATCAGGCTTTGAGCTAATTAATGTTCTTAAATCACCAATTCATCCTTCAGTATCCTGGAAGGATTGGTTCCCAAATACTTTTATATACTATTTTAGTGAGGATTTATTTTGCTGTGAAGAGACACTATGATCACGGCAACTCTTATTTTTATTTTAAAAAGTGAATTTATTCAATTTTTTTTCATTTTATACACCAATTACAGTTCCCCCTCCTCCCCTCATCTTTTCCTACCTCACCCCAGCCATTCCTCCATAGAGAGTGGGCTCATGCACTAGGGATAAATCCTGGTCCCACTGCTAGGGCCCCACAAACTGACCAAGCCACACTACTGTGGCTCACATTTAGTGGGTCTAGTTTGGGCCCATGTAGATTCCCAAGCTGTCAATCCAGAGTTCGTGAGCTCCCATTAGCTCAGATCATCTGTCTTTGTGGGTTTCTCTATCATGATCTTGACCTATTGCTCATATAACCCCCTCCCCCCTCCTTCACTTTGTCTGGACTCCAGGAGCTTGGCCCAGTGCTTAGCTGTGAATATCTGCATATGTTTCCATCAGTTCCTGGGTGAAGGGTCTATGAGGATAATTAGGGTGGTCATCAATCTGATTACAGGGGTAGGCCCATTCAGGCACCCTCTCCACTATTGCTTAGCTGGGGTAATAAGTATGGATTCCGGAGAATTTCCCTAGCACCAAGTTTCTCCCTATCTCTGCTATGGCTCCCTCTATCAAGATCTCTCTTTCCTTGTTCTCCCTCTCTGTCCCTCCTCTAACTAGACCATCCCATTCCCTCATGTTCCCATCGCCCTTTCCCTTTCCCCCTCCCTGCAGTCCCAGTTTACCCAGGATAACTTATCTATTTCCCCTTTCTAAGACAATCCATGCATGTCCTTCTTAGGGTTTTCCTTGTTACCTTTCTTCTCTGGGGTTGTGAACTGTAGCCTAATTATTCATGTTTGCACTACCACTAGTAGTGGAGGAATGGTCCCCCTGCTCCTCATAAACTGTCATCATTATTTTTGATCTTAGCTATTCTGACACATGTAAGATGGTATCTTTGAGTCATTTTGATTTGCTTTCCCCTGATGGCTAAGAATGTTGAATAGTCCCTTACGTGTCTTTTGGTCATTTGAGATTATTCTGTTGAGAAATCTCTGTTTGGATCTATAGCCCATTTTTAAAATTGGATTATTTGGTATTTTGATGTCTAGTTTCTTGAGTTCTTTGTATATTTTAGAGATAGTCTCTCTGTCATATATGGGGTTGGTGAAGACCTTTTCTGTAGACTGTCATTTTGTCTTATTGACTATCCTTTGTCTTAAAGAAACTTCTTATTTATTAATTGCTCTCAGTGTCTATGCTACTAGTGTTATATTTAGGGAATGCTCTTCTGTGCCAGTGCTTTCAAGGCTACATGCCACATTCTTTTCTGTCAGGTTCAGTGTAACCAGATTTATGCTGACTTATTTAATCCACTTGGACTTGAGTATTGTGCATGGCAATAAATATAGATCTATTTGCATTTTCTTCTACATGTCAACATCCAGCTATGCCACATCATTTTTTGAAGATGCTTTCTTGTTTCCATTGTACAATTTTGGCTTCTTTGTCAAAATTTAGGTGTTTGTAGGTGTGTAGATTAATGTAAAGGTCTTCAGTTAGATTCCATTGATCCACATGTCTATTTTTATGCAAGTAGCAAGCTGGTTTTTGTTAATACAGCTTTTTAGTACAGCTTAAAGTCAGGGATGGTGATGCCTCCAACAGTTCCTTTATTATACAAGATTGTTTTGTCTATCCTAAGTTTTTTGTTTTTCCGTATGAAATTGAATAGTGTTCTTTTGAGATCTCTGGAGACTTGTGTGGGGATTTTGATGGAGATTGTCTTAAATCTGTAGATTGCTTTTTAGCAAGATTGTCATTTTTACTATGCTGATCCTCCCTATCCAAGAGCATAGGAGTTCTTTCCATTTTCTGATATCATCTTCAATTTCTTTCTTCAAAGTCTTAAAGTTCTTGTCATACAGATCTTTCACGTGTTTGGTTGAAGTTACCCCAAAATATTCTGTTATTTGTGGCTGTTGTAAAGGGTGCTTTTTCTCTGATTTCTTTCTCAGCTCATTTGTCATTTGTGTATAGGAGGACTACTGCTTTTTATTTTGAGTTAATCTTGTATCCTACCACTTACTGAAGGTGTTTATCAGCTATAGGAGTTCCCTGGTAGAATTTTTGGGATCATTTATGTATACTATCATCTGCAAATAGCAAAAATTTGACTTCTTTCCAATTTGTATCCCCTCAATATCCTTTTGTTGTCTTGTTGCTCTAGCTAGGACTTCAAGTACTATCTATATTAAATAGATATGGACAGAGAGGACAGCCTCGTCTTGTTCCTGATTTTAGTGAAATCGCTTTGAGTTTTTCTCCATGTATTTTAATGTTGGCTATTGGCTTGCTGTATATTGCCTTTATTATGTTTAGGCATGTTCCTTGTATCCATGATCTCTCCAATATCTTTTTGTCAAAGGCTTTTTCAACATCTAATATGCTTGTTTTCTCTTTAAATTTTTTACATAGTGGATTACATTGACAGATTTCTATATGTTGAACTGTTTTTGTATCTCTTGGATGAAGCCTACTTGATTATGGTGGGTGATTTTTTTTGATATGTTCTTCAATTCAGTTTGCTAGTATTTTATTGAGTATCTTTGCATCAGTGTTTATGGAGGAGATTGGTCTGAAATTCTCTTTCTCTGTTTTGTCTTTGTGGACCCAGAAACTCTTATAAGGGAAGCATTTAATTGGAGTGGCTGGCTTATAGCTTCAGAGATTCAGTGGGAATATGGTAGTGTTCAGGCAGCTGGCTGCCTCTTGATTAGAAGACAACAGGAAGTGGCCTGTGACACTGGGCCATATCTCGAGCATAGAAAATCTCAAAGCCTACTCACACAATGACACATTTCCTTCAACATGGTCATACCTACTCCAACAAATCCATACTTCCTAATAATGATACTCCCTATGAGCTTATTGGAGCCAGTTACTTCAAACTGCCACACTTACCTATCTTAATTTGTTCTGCCGACCTGAGAACATCCATCTGAACTAGGAAAACAGGGTCTTGTTATCCCCATTTGTACAGATGAGATAGTATAGCTAGAAAGGAGGCATGCCCCCGACCTAGGATCCCTTTGTGGGTCCTCAGTGGACTATCTTTCCAAAATATTTAGCAGCCTGCATCCCTGCTTAAAAACCACAAACAACAATAAACAGCCATGGCCCTTCATCCTAGCATCCAATCTTCCCCACCTTGCTCACTGACTGTTACTCAACCAGACTTGTTTCCTGTCTCAAAAAACACAATCATTGAAATAATTGGTTTTGTAAGAGGAAGAGTTTCTTCATGAAGCAGCCACCTGAGTGGAGATGAGAGAACTCACCTTCCTGAGGGCAGTTTAGGAGTCTTTATGGGGTAAAGAAGCAAGGTGCTCCGTCGTGTAGTGAGAACTCATAGGAGATCCATGGAAAAGAGTAGGGATTAGTGGTGTACACATACTTAATCACACCTCCTGGAACAGGGACACTTGCTTTAGCATGCTCTGATGGAGGTACAGTTCTGGCTTGCTGAAGTCAAAAATCATTCACCGAACACTTGTGTGGGATCAGGGAAGAGTTGATACTTTCCAATGGTTTGAGCTAACTTACAAGTTTCAGAAAAATATTTTAGACTAACTTTAGCACTGTGACTCACATTCCAACTAGACCAATACAAAGTTAATAGCAATGTGTCACTTGGCAATACAGCTTCTAAGCCTGGCAGTAAAAGAAATATGTGAAGGCGGAGGGCTTAGTCGAGGTTTCCTTCCGTAGACTCTTCTTGTATAGTAGCCATCTGTTTCAACTGACTGAAGTTCCAGTGTTCTGAGTATGACGTCCCCAAGTCCCTTTAGGAACTTGTGATTGGCTCCTGGGAGATGGTACACTGCAGGGCTGTATGGGGAATTTCCCGTGCTTGTGTTTTTGTCAGGAAGTAGAGACCTTCAAAACAAATCTATGACACTTACCCTACACACAAATAAAGGGTTGAAAATCACCTATAGACTATTTTCCTTGCTGCAAATGTCTTCCTTCCTCCTGACCTATCTGAGGCTATCCTTCTTAATTTCACTTCAGAACTTAAAACAAAGCCAACTACTGTCATTGTGACTTGGCAAGTTTTCCTACCTGGAATAATTTAATATTTCTCTTTTTTCCAAATATTAATTCAAAATGGGAGAAGCCAGATAATTCCTAGGGTGGCCTTTACATATGCAAATAATGCATGATAGAGATTTTTCACTGCCTCATCCTCACCCAGGTATGTGCTAAGAAAAGAAGAAGCTTGCTTCTTGTCTTCTTGACCCTCAAGTTTTTATTTAGGAATCTGAAACTTTGTGGTAAGCACTGGCTGAGACAGCTCAATTTTGTAATCTCCTTTGGGATCCAGCTGGAGTAGGCTGATGCCTGGTGTCTGATCTTCTCATGGCCAAAAGGGAAGTACAGATGTCCATAGTTGCAGATGCCTATGGAGAAATGGAGAATTGGAGCTGGCAATTCACCTCATAGTACTTGTTCTAAAACGGCCAATTCCAGCACTAATTTGGTGACCCTCCTGCTCTTCCCACTCTTAACAATTTTAAATCCAAACTGAGCTCCCCTCCCAGAATTATAGAATCAATATGGCTATACACTGCTGGAGCAACAAGGAGAATTTCATTCTTAGCTGAGAGGCAAACTCTCAGATCCACTTCTCAACCCACAAGTGATGTGGGATGTCTTTCTGTACGCTGTGAATTACCATTGGATAATTCCATTGGAACTGTTTTGGCCTATGGAAAGGCAGCTTAGAGGCAGGTGGGAATTCCAAGCATAGAAAAAGGGAAAAGAGGGCGGAGTAAAAAAGAGATGTGATCCAGTCACCCACGAAGCAAGATATAATGGAACACAACTAAAGCCACTAGCCACATGGCAATACATAGATTAAGAGAAATAGGTTGAGTAAAGTTGCCACATCTAGTTGGTAATGAGCCTGAACCACAGGCCAAATAGTGTGTAATTAAAATCAGCCTCTGAGTGATTATTTTATGAATGGCTGTGAGACTGTGGGTAGGAAAGATTCCTCCGGACTGTGGGCCTGGATTAGTCAGAAAAATTCTGGCTGCAAATTAATGTAATAATGACAATTCAATTCAGAAAAAAACTTGGTATTCAGAGCAAATCTTCATTTAACTTATATGAATATATTTATTATAAAGAACTATGATACGGATGATAATACCAGGCCTTGAAGCATAAGAGCCTATAGCAGTATAACCTTCCCCAGAGTTGGAATGAAAAAAGAATGGTAAAAAAATGTTGAATTGATTTTGTATTAAAGACTATCTTGCTAATGAGAACCAGGGAAGCATGACATTTAGGTTAGACTCATGGAAGTGGACAGTACTAATGTTTTAGGGTAAAGGCCTTGATCCAGAAATCACAGCAGAGGTGACTTGCAGAGAGGGAATATAATCAACACGGCTCCATTGCAAAGAGGAATAGATAACTCTGGGGCATGATAGGACACACTCAGTCCTAGTCAAGGTGTGGATTGGTTGATGTTATCTCAGTCTGGTTCTGAAAGGCAGTTCAAAAAAGTCATTCTTAGAGGAAGTAAAGTAGTTCTCCATAGATGGTTACTCTTGCTCCAGGATGAAGCCTCTCTGTCACAGGGAAGTATCTGTCCTTCTAGGCTTGAAGATGTTTATCAATTAATTAGCCTTATTGCTCCTGGAGTCCATGATGACTTTAGATTTTATACAATACCTAGAGGCTGTCTTCTTCACAGAATTCCATCAAGTAAAATACTATGGAATAATTAGGCCATTTGGGACCAGCATCAAATAGATGGCCCTTTGTTGACAGAAATGTCATTAAACAGCACCTGATACCATCAGTATTTACAATACATTAGCAACTCTATCCTTCTCTCTGAACATGAGACTAAGAGTTCTAGGTATAGACTTGGGGATGATACTGCTGTCTCTTGTTTCTCAAAATCCCTCTAGCAAGTATGGGATCCAAAGAATCATTAAAGTGCTTTAATGATCAGTTTTGTCAACTTGACACAAAGTAGAAATATCCGGGAAGCCTCAGTTAGGGGTTGGCCTGATCAAATTGCCCTGTGGGACATCTATGGGGAGTGCTTTGTTTTAACCAATGTGGGAAGATCCACCCTAGAAGTGGGCGGGACAATCCTTAGTCATCCCATGTTCATACCTACATTCCCTTCTCTGTGCTCTTGACTGTGGCTGTGGTGAAACTAGCTGCTTCAAGCTCTGCCTTGACTTCCCCAAAATGATGGGCAGTAACCAGAATTATTAACTAAATAAACTCTTTCTTCCCCATGTTGCTGCTGTCTGAGCATTTTATCACAGCAACAGAAATGAAAATAGAACCACCATTCTCCTCTAGGAGGAGGGCAGAGTCACTGCCCTGTCTCACTTTCCCTCCGCCTGGGTTTCCTGGGAGACCTTATTTCCTCCTCCATTCTTGTGATTCCACTTTTATAATCTTCTTTACCTTTAGTTCTGCCTTGGCTCCTTTTAAATCTTTCCTTTCCATGTTCTCGCTTGGACCAGTTCAGTCTGCTCTCATTCTGAGACAGTTGAGTTCAACACAGAAAAACTCAGAAGCCATGGCATCTGTGTTAGTCAGGATTCTCCAATAGCACTGAACCAATGGGGTAACATGGAGAGGGGAAGGTTTATTATAAGGAGACTGTATTTTGAAGATATTGACATCCCGGGAAGGCTGGTGGCCTGGTATAAACTGAAATCTGGGTCTGAAGGCCTGAGAGCCCGTGAGAGCAGAGATGCACCATTGGCTCAAGCAGTCAGACAAGCATATCATTCAGCCCCTGTCCCACATCTCTGAATCTAGACCTTCAGCAGTTTGGGCAGGACTCAGTCAAACCTGATAGCTTTACTCTACTGCCATTCACATGCTACCCTCTTCTGGTAGTATCCTCACTGACAGCCTACAATTTTTCAGTGAGCATCCTGCTCTCCTAAACACTAATCTCCCAGCTGTCTGGTGCTGCAGTGGACTCACTGTCCTCAAGAGAATTTGACTATCCTCATCACGCAGGAAGAAGCATTCCACTCTTGTGAACATTTGCTAGAACTTCCAGTCTTCACCAGCTAACCGCTGGCTTTCTTCCCAGGAGACAAACGTGCCTTATCCTCTCAGTGATATCAGGGCCACAGAGCCTCAACTCCCGCCTCTGTCTCCTCAGAGGCTCCTCCTCTTCTCTAGGCCACATTCTCCAACCTTGCTCTACACCCCTCAATCATACTTTGAGCTTCACTTTGTACATCTAATAGAGCATTCTGGCCTCAAACTCAGCTTGTCTGCTTTCTCTTGACACCGTGCCCATTAGAAAGGCCTCACCTTTCTCCTTCATTGCCTGCCCAGCCCAGTCCCATCCCTTTGGTAATTCTGGTGAAGCTTTGGACATTCTGTGACATCACCACCGAGCCCTCCATGATTGACTTCCCTCTGCAGCAAGCTTTACTGTCCATCCCTTCTCAAACACAGTTGGCCTCATATCCAACCAATCTCCGATCAAAAATAACTGGAAGAAAGTACCACATTGCTGCAGGCAGACGCTGTGCAGTTAGACAATGGCTGTGGCTGTGCCGACCATGCCCAGCCTTTCTTTCACTTGTCATTTACTGATTAAACAAGAAAAAGGTTTAATGAACTGAGTTTTGGCACCTGCCTGTAATCCTAGCACTTGAGAAGGCTGAGGCAGGAGAATTGTCATTTAAGGCAGTATCAGGCTTACGTAGTGAGTTTCGTGCCAGCAAAGGATATATATCAAGACTATGGCTCAATAAAAACAAAACAGTGTGACTATCATTTACATAGGATTTATACTCTCCTGGGTATCATGACTAATCTGGGGAGGCTTTAGAGTGTAACGAAAGAATGCAGATAACCATTTTATATAAGAGACTCGAGTAATGAATGGATGTGGGCACCTGCAAGGGGACTTCTTGCTGCTTCTGAGAAAAAAAAAAAAAAAAAAAAAAGAAACTCCATTTGCTTAAGATACTGGAACTAGCGCTCTGTGAATCCTGAGGGATAATCCTATCTCATAGATGCCTGTCACTTCTCATCATCAAGCACATTGGCTCTCATAAGCCTAAACATAATTTTCACTTCATCAAACTGCTGGTCCATGCGTCTAGCTTGCCAACAACCATCACAATTAAAAGCATCAACTTGGGATCACTCTCAGCTCCCTCCTCCCTTCCCTGTCCTCAGACTCTCCATCACAGGTGCAAGTTTGCTACATTCTGCATGTGTGTGATGCCTTCCAGGGGCCAAACACTGCTCAAGAAAAATCATCTGGTCTGTGTGAGTGACTAGAGAAGTCTATGGACACTGAATGCATTCTCACCTCCAGTAGCCTTTCTACTCTGCCAGTGGACTTGTCTTGTTTTATGTGGAAAATAGAAGCAACCCATGTATTAATGACCTCATCGCTAAATTCTAAGCCCTCACTAACAACTTCAAGTTAGGCATTGTATGTCTTATTTGTCTTGAAGGCACCTCAAATTTAGCCAGTCCAAACACCTCTATTAACAACCCCCCCCAACACACACACACATACACACACACACACACACACACACACACACACACACACACACACACACACAAGACACTGTTTCTAGGTCATCTAGATCTCAGAAAAAGCCTCCACCCTGCAGTCATATCATTTATTATTCAGTGTTTGCCAAGAAGGTGCATTGGTTAGATGCCCCCCAGTATCCACCCTCCCTATTAACAAAACTGATGTCAAAGTCCATGTAACCAGTTGTGTGATGTCATTTAAAGATGACAGTGTAGTTATGCGACTTGGGTCTTGCCAATATATTTTAAGTGTTCCTCCTTGGAATTCCAGGGAAACTTTTAGAAGGGGATGATCCAGTGAGAATGACCACTCTTGTCTTTTCTCATTCTACTTGCCCAAACTGCATACGTGGTACCTAGAGACTCCGCATCCATCTTGTGGCAGAACAGGAATCCTACAGGAAGGCTGGAGGAGCAGACAGAGGCTGAGATGAAATCCCAAAGCAGTTGAGCTGGCCCTGTTCTATCTGTGTCTTGCTGCCTCTAAAGAAACACAGCCCTATTTGCTTTCGACAGTCTTTTGACAGCTCTGCTGTGCAGAACACTGCAGACCCTGAAACACATGATTCTGCTAGGAAAGCAAGCTCTTAAGCTCTAGCTGCAGGTCTGGCACCTACTTCGGGGAGGAGGATGCTGGGCCGAGAATTTTGTACTGGCTATGCAATGAAGAAACAGACACGCAGAAGTGCTCAAGTTCCTAAATATACATTTATTTTTCCTTTACTTGGGACACTAGGTTCTCTTCTTTGGTTCCGAGTTATCACAAAAATAGCTAGTTTGAGATTTATTTTCTTTCTCCCCTTCTCTAGTACATTTGGAGGTGCAGTTAAGATTTTATGTGTGTTGGTAGGCTTTCCCCCCTAGAAATAAGTCCATCTATATGTGGATCAGAACTTTCTTAGCTTGATTAAAGAAATAAAGAATCTTCTATATGATACGTACTCTGGGCTAGCATACTGTCCTAAGAGTTTTACAAATAGGACTTATCTTAATTTCCAAAAGACCCATGGACTAGAGCCTATTGCTATTCCCATTACCAGAAACAGATAATGAAGCACAGAGAACTAATATTTTCAGCATCACACAATAAATGGCAGGGTTAGAACAGGAAGGTTTCAAAATCCATGTGCAATGCTAAGCCCACATATAAATGGAAAACTAAGCCAACCAAACAGAATGTAGAGATGAATGATCTTGACAAACTTAATTAAGCACTGTCTATAAAGTGTCCAGGTGCAAAAAACAACAACAAAACCGCACGATTTATACTCTGTGTCCTCTGTCCTCAGAGATGCATGACAAAGCCAAGAGGACAAGTGTGCCCATGGCTACTGAACACAGAACAAAGTGGCAATAGGAAAAGGGGCAAAGCAGGGTCCTGGGATATGAGAGCCAAATATCATCACCTGCTTTTCTATTGCTGTGATGAAGACCATCACCAAAAGCTGCACGGGAAAGAGGTTTATCTGGCTTCCATATCAAGGCTAGTCGACTGGAAGAATCCAAGGCAAGAATGTGAAACAAGAACCTAGATGGAGGGACTGAAACAGAGGTCCTAGGGGAACACTGTTTACTGTCTCTTTCCCTTATGGCTTGCTCAGATGACATCAACCCAGGACCAACTGCCCCGGGGATGACAGCACACATGGTAGGCTGGACTCTTCCACATCAACCGTTCATCAAGAAAATGCCCTCAGACTTGCCTACAGGCCTATCTGATGTGGAGAGGACAAGTGAAGTCCCATTTTTCCAGATGACTTTACCATGTGTCAAGTTAACTAAAAATTAACCAGGAGTCCCAGGAGGCTTCTAGTGGTTTCTGTATAAGCTGTGGTGAAAACTGCAGAGAATTCCTTTTCAGTTTGTCTTAGCATAACCAGCTGAATGAGCTTTGTCAGTTCACATCCTCCAAGATTTTGACTCAGCCCTTTCAGAGTTAAGGATCTAAGCTCTATAAGGTTCTGTATCTATAACCTGGTAAACAGCAGGTTAGAAATACCACACTTCTCTGAAAATACAAGAGTCCCTTTGCTATAAGTTCATCAACCTCAAGCACTGTCGGAAAATAAGACGAAGGGAAGAGGCTGGGGGAGGAGGAGGTTGGGGGTAGAAATGGAGAAAGAAGGAGGAAGAGAAGGTAAGAGTCACCATTTCAATGACAAATATTTTCATCATTTGCGTTTCCTGGATTAATAGTGGTATTACCAGTTTGTCATAAGCCCACAGGCCGGTCATAGCTCTTCATTAGCGAACTGACTGTTTGTAGCTTCAGCTCATTTTCCTGTTGGACCCTTCTGTTTTCCTTATTGATTTAAAAATCAATATACTTTTGTATTTTACAGTTTACAGCTGTTACGTTTTATAGCTATTTTAAAGCTACCAGCTCCTTATTTATTACACGTGTTGTAGACGTTTTCTCCACTTTGCTACTTGCTTTCAAGTTTTAGATTTATTTATCTTTATTTAAGGTGTTTGAGTGTTTTTACTGAATGTATGTCTGTGTGCCATGTGCATGCCTAGCATCCGTAGAAGACAGAAGAAAGCATCAGACCCCTTGAACTGGAATTACACACAGGTGTGAGCAGCCATGTGAGTACTGAGAATTGAACCTGGGTTCTCTGAAAGGGCAGCCAGTGCTCTTAACTGCTAAGCTATCTCTCCAGTCTGCCACTTACCTTTAGTACATCTTTAGTCCAACTATATTAGTTAACATGTATCTAAACAAAAAAAAATTAGACTGTCTGTAGGGTAGGTTTGATAAGTTGGCCCTTTGGAGATGTCTATTCTCATTTGGTCCTTGGCTTGTAATTAGGATGGTTGCAAAAGTTATACATGACTTCTTGCTAATACAAATGGTTTGAATCAATAGGTTTTCTAAGCAAATAAAGAAAAAAAAGAACACCACACTTTCCCACTCAATTTTACATTTCTTTTGTGTTAGAAAAACCCATTACTTAAGCAGCTACATCGTTAAATCCAAACTCAAATGCACTACTCAAATTTTTCTCAAAAAAGAAAAGAATCAGAAGAAATACATTTTCTATGTTGAGACTACACTAAATAGCATCCCAGCATTCAGTTCTCTCTCTCTCTCTCTCTCTCTCTCTCTCTCTCTCTCTCTCTCTCTCTCTCTCTCTCTCTTTCTCTCTCTGTATGAGTGTGTGTGTGTGTGTGTGTGTGTGTGTGTGTGTGTGTGTGTGTGTGTGTCTGTCTGTCTGTCTGTCTGTCTATTGTGTCTGTCTGTCTGTCTTTCTCTCTCTGGTTTTTGGAGACAGGGTTTCTCTGTGTAACAGTCCTGGTTGTCCTGGAACTTCCTTTGTAGACAAGGTTGGCCTCAAACTCACAGAGCTCTGCCTGCTTCTGCCTCCAGAGTGCTGAAACTCAAGATGTGCTCCAGCACTGCCTGGCAAGTTTTCTTACCCCTACAACACTTCACATTGTGAACTAACCTCATCCTATCCTAGATACAGAGTAAATGATTCTGGATGACATAGGTGCCCCTCAGCTTAGCTCTAGAATTCATCTCAGGATGTCACAATCTAAGTGCAAGTCTCTTACATGAAATGAGCAGTCTTGCATCTTTCTGTATACTTTGAATTTCTTCTAAATGACTATACTATCTCATATGCTAGAAATACGTTAGTGGGTAGTAACCCTGTACTGTTTAGGGGATCGTGACAAGAAAAGAATCAGCCACGTTCCATGCAAGCAGGTCATAAGCATAGTTATATTCTTGATCAAATGTTGAATCTGCCAATTATAACCTGTGTTTATAGAGAACTGACTGCATATATTTCCTGTTTAAGGTCGTGTGGTAATGACACAGCCTGAACTTTAAACTATGTCTAAACCTAGGGTACATGCCTTTAATTTTTTTCAATAATTCTGAATCATATCTTCATTTTCAACCCCCAACAGCAGCAGTTCCCATGGTGATCTGCAGTAAGAGGCCTTGCCCCAAGGAACCTCAATGCATTAGCTCTACCAAGCCTCCTGAAACCACATCAGGCAGGCATTCCTAACCTCCTATTTTTCAGGTGAGGAGACTCAAGCATAGACTAGATATGCTAGTAAATGTGGAGAGCTCTCTGACAGCTCCAGGATCCATCCATTCACAGCCATGTTTCAGTTCAAGGATACTCAGAATTCCAAGTAAACATCAGGACCACTAGCCATTATCAGTCACAGGTGAATTCATTACTTCAAGGCAGGTGCAACTGGACTCTGAAGTTTGTCATATATTCTTTCTTTGTACTCTACCTGAGGAGAAGGTCTACATGAGTCTGTTGTTGATTCCTGTTCTTTCTTAGAGAATTTTTCACAGTATCCAGAGGCCTGGATGTCCCGCAGATTGGACAAAAAGATGTCCTCCAATTTCTTGCAACAGGAACACAGATAAGTGATCCAACCCTGACATCCAGAGGGAACAAGAAGAAAAAAGAGAAGCAGGAGAAGGAGGAAGAGGAAGATAAAGGGGAAGAAGAGGATAAAGAAGGCAGGTAGATGATGGTATCTTCATCATGGGAAAACAGAGCAGGCCATGGAAATCTGTGGCCATCTTGTACCACTGTTACCCCTGAGAGTCATCTCTAGAAATACCAGCCAGCCAGCTTTGCTGAATTTCCTGCTGCCGTGGACTTCAGTTGCTGGATGCTTCATTTCTGAGACCTTCACAAACCTAATCCAGACAGCCTTCTAAGAGCTGCATTATCTGGAGGCTGACCACCAGTCTCTCACAGAGGTGGCATATGTCATCCTGCCTGCCATTGCTTTGTTAACATGCTATCCTCTGGGCTAGATGGACATCGCTATTCCATAAGGCAACAAAGGAGTATCCTCCTCCACAGGTCTTGTGTGGTTGGAGCTGACCTGGGAAATTCTGTGAAGTGTACCTCTGTCTCATATGAACACCCTTTGGAAGTTGTGCCTGATGTCTCTGTGTCTATGGCTATTCTGGACAGATAAGAACGGGTGAGCAGGCCACTGATTAAAAGGCTGTGAGCAATGAGAGGTTTCAGGTGAATAGACAATGGCTGCTTCTTAACTCACTGTTACTCAGCCAGAGGCCATATACAATCTGCCCATCATGGACGTCCAGATTTGCCTCCTAGTGCTCAGCCACTGAGTGGGTAGAAACCACCCCTGAGTATGGGGCATTCTGCTGACACTAAAGTAAAACATAAAGGATTGTGATAGAAAACAAACTCTAGTGTCCAGAGAAATTCAGTTTGGACACTTCCATGGGACTCTGAGATATGTGGTGGGGGACACCTCAGTAAGAGATTTTTGTCTAATCTTGAAAAAAATTAAGCCAAGAAAACCCCTAACTTCTTCCAAAAAGAAGAGAACTGTGTTGCATGAATTCTAATTGATCTTATAATAAAAACCCAGAGCCACATATTGGGGTAAATGCTAAAATATCAGAGAGACAGAGGAAAAACCACAGCCACTTCTCACTTTGCCAATTCTTTAGCCCAAGGGACAGGTCCTGTCTCCATGAATCCTCAGACTGAATGGGGGAAGCAAAGGCAACCACAAAACCAAAATGGAAAGGTGAACTCGTTTCATTCTACCTTATATTCCTTTCTCTTCCCAGCCATATTACTTTCTGTTTCAACCTTCCCAGTGCTGGGATTAAAGGTGCGTGATCCCTAGTATTGGGATTAAAGGTGTATGTATGTGTAGTAACCTGGCTCTGTTTGGCCTTGAACTCACAGAGATCCAGATGGGCTTCTACCTCTGTTTCTGGAATGCTAGGATTGAAGTTAAGTGCCACCACTGCCTGACGTCTATGGCTAACTCTATGGCTGGCTCTGTCCTTTGATCTTCAGGCAAACTTTATTTGATACACAATATATCACCACAGAACTATGTTTCCTTCTCAAAATTATCCATCGTCATGTTGACAGACTCTCGTTCCTGTAATTCTTTGTTCTGTGAGCAGATAAAGATGGAACTGGAGTCCTCCATCTCTAGATTCACACCACAGGGAAAGCCAATGATCTCCCCACTGAAAACCACCTCAGTTTGCCTTGCAACATTGTCACTTAAGCTGGCCCTAACATTTATCTCTTTGGACTCATTAGTCATTTCTTACACAGCCTGCATCAGCAAGCAAGCTGTCAATAATAACAACATAGACTTATCAGCTCATAGCCTTTTATAACACTCCCAAGAGTAACAAAATGGTTTAAAACTAAACTGGCTTAGTCCAGCTCAGGTAGGAGATTGCAATCTGCCAGGGATCTCTACTCCCCACAGTAGAGCAACTGTGCCTGATGTCCTCCTGTTGGTCAGATCTGGAGGACATACTGGTGGCAGTTTTAGTGATGTCCTAAAACATCCTGCAGCCACCCTTGCATGCATTACTCTTGAATGTACATCTGCTTCAATTTCTAAATAAGCTTGCATACACATAGGGAATATTTTTAAATTTTTATTATTTTATGTGCATTCAGTGCCCAAGGAGGCCAGACGAGAGTATCAGATACCCTGGGATTGTTGTTACAGACAGTTATGAGAAGCCATGTATGTAGGTGCTGGGAATTTAACTTGGGTCCTCTGGAAGAGCCAAGAGTGCTCTTAACCACTGTGTCATTTCTCCAAAGGAACTATTTTTTGATAAGACAAAGCCTTAATGCAATCTCAACATTGTTGGGACTGTCACCTGAAAATTACTGTTAATGAGCATTTGATCATGGGAAGTTAGTGTTCTTGCCGTGCCAATGCCCCTAAAGCCAGCCAAAGCTTTGACCTGGGGATAAGGTGAAGGTGCAGCTTAGTGACAATTTAGCTGTTACTCTTTGGATAGAAAAAATACACAACCTGAAACTGTTCCAGAGAAGTTGGTCTCCCAAGGGAGATGACCACCTTATTATCACCAGGCCCTCTTTTATATCCTTAAAAGCCTCAGAAGCTACTTTATTAAACAGTTTACATTTCAATGAGATCCCAAATCAATCCCAACAGGCCAGGAAATCCAATAAGAACAGACACGGAAATTTATGTGTTTATTTAAAGCTTGCTGTAGAACAATTACATGTGGCTTTGCTTCTAATCATCTACTACATTTTATAAGTTACTAGCCACTATAGATTTTTTGAGGCAATAGGAAAATAAATTAAGTTCCTCAAATGCTGTAGTAGGTCTGACAGCCCAAGATGAGAAACTACAAATGCAATATAACCAGAAGCCTGGGGGTGCTGATTGTGCCCCTCCCCCACCCCTACGTGTGTGTGTGTGTGTGTGTGTGTGTGTGTGTGTGTGTGTGTGTGTGTGTGTGTGTGTGTGTGTGTGTGTGTGTGTTTGTGTGTTTAAACACTCACGAGTGCATTCTTCTATCCTACAACAGAAGAAGAACCAGGAACAAGGATGTTGCAGTCATCCACCAAAGCTATTTCCAGACTTCTTTGGACAGGCTGTGTGTTAGCTATTCAAGGACAACATGGGGAACCATTTCAGGAAGCTGGAGAATCGTCTGAAAATAAAAGCAACACCACAAGCCAGAATCTGATGTTCAAAGGCAAATTAGATGATAGTGTTGCTGAAGTTCAGAGAAAGGATCTGTGTCCATGGGAATGACTAAGAAAGGCTTCCCAGAAAGGACAGGATTTAATGTGCATCTTGAAAATGACTAGCATGTGGGTGGTAGGGGCAAAAGATAGAGGACGTTCAGGAGGTGAGACCTTGAGCCAAGGCACAGCAGTAGGGTGCCAGGGTATGTGTGGAAGAGTGCTGGCTGTACTGGGGCAGACAATAAGACAGAGGAAAAAACAGATCTGAGTGTGAGGCAGCTCTTCTGTGGCTCAATAATGTCCTATATTCTGGAAGGCTCTTGGGGGACTTCAAAGCCTCATGTGTTCCTCAGGAAGGTCTATAAGCTACAAGAACTGAATCTCTAAAATTGGCACAAGGGAGCTTTTTTGGGTGGGGCTAGGCACAATGCTGTCACAGAAGTAGATTCTGCTGCATCACCAATGAGGAATTGGGACACTTTTTAACTCTTACAACTGATAAACACTCATCAAAATTAGAAAAATTGACATTACTACACAAAATCTAGTAGTCTTTCTATAAGCAAATGACACACTGGCTGAGAAGGAAATGAAATCAGTAAAATAGTCTCATTCACAGGAATAAAAATGAAAAGGCATGGAATAAACCTAAACAAGAAAGTAAAAGATCTCTTAAGTTAAAACTTTAAAACATCAAAGAAGGAAACAGAGGAAGACATAAAAGATAAAGAGCTCTCCTGTGCTCATGGGCCAGGAGAGCCAATACTGTGTAAATGACTGTGCTACTATAAGCAATATACAGATTCAGTGCAATCCTCCATTAAAATTCCAACACTATTCCTTACAGAAAGAGAAAATGGTCTTAAATTTCCAGTGGAAGCAGAGACCCTAGATGGTCAAAACAATCCTGAGCAAAATAATAACAACAACAATAATAATGCTGAAGGTGTCACCATACCAGATTTCAAGTTACACTGAAGAGCCACAGTCATAAAAACAGCATGACACTTGTGTCAAAACAGAGATGTAGATTGCTGGGTTATAATAAAGAAACCAGATATGAGCCCACACAGCTACATCCATCTGATTTTTGACCAACAATGCTTAAAATAAACATTGGAGAAAAGGCAGTAACTTCAGTAAATGGTGCCAAGAAGCTGAATGTATCTACAAGCAGACAAAAAAACTGTTTTAACATGAAGCCTTCACAAAAATCAACTCCAAATGGATCAAAACCTTGATTGAAGACTTGAAACCATAGGGGAAACACTTCAAGATACAGAAGAAGCAGCGACTTCCTGAGTAGGTACCAACTCAATCAGAATATAAAGTCAAAAACTGACAAATGGTACCCATGAATGTAAACCACTTCTGTATTAGTTAAAAACAAAATAGTCAGGTGAAAAGAGATCCTGCAAAATAGGAGAGAATCTCTGCCATCTGCATCTGACAGAGGATTAACATCTAGAATATTCAATCTTAAATTAAAGAATGAACAACAAGGAAACAAATAAGCCAAATTTAAAAATCAGCTGTAGACCTGAACACAATTCCCAAAAGAAAAAAACACAAATTACTTATAAACAATTTTAAAAGCTTCCATCATACTTCATCACTAGGAAAATGTAAAATAGAACTACTTAGGGATGCTATCTTGTTCAGTAAGAAGGGCTGTCATCAAGTATACAAATATTAAATGATGCTGAGGAGGTAGCGAAAGGGGGAGTATGAACTGATGTAGCCACTATGAGAATGTAATGGAGGATACAGGGTCTAACTGGCCATCTTCTGTAACCAGGCTAGGCTTCCAACCCAGCCACAAAACCTTTGACCTATAATTTGTCTTGCCTGCAAGATGTCCTAGGGTAAAACACGGCACAGAACTTGTGGGAGTGGCCCATCAATGACTAGCCCAACTTGAGACCCATTCATGAGAGGGAGTCTACCCCTGACACCATCTGGAAGGCCAGGACTTAGAAGCTGAAAAGTCCAGAGACCTAGGATAGAATCAAACACAACTGGAGGAAAACTAATGACAAGATTCTCAGTGCTACTCTGCTATACTCATAGACTGGAGTCTAGCATAACCATCATCAATCAGAAGGGCTTTAGCCAACAACTTACAGGAGTAGATGCAGAGATCCACAGTAGGTGGATCTCAGGGATCCTTCCGAAGAGGCCAAGGATGAGGATGGATTGTAGGAACCAGAGGAGTCAAGGACACCACAAGAAAATGGCCCACAGAATCAATTAACCAGGACTCAAATGGTCTCACAGTGATTGAACCCACAATCAGGGAGCCTGCATGGGACTTACCTAGGTCCTTTGCATGTATGTTACAGTTGTGTAGCTGGATGTCCTTGCAGGAGCAGGGTCTGTCTGATTCTTTTGTCTGATATTTTGTCTGCTAGGATCTTGAGCAGCCCCTGTTTTGTTCCTGCTTTCTTGGAGACTGGATCAACAGCGCTGTTGCGCGACAATCCTAACTTCAAGAATTGCACTAAAGTTCAATTTGTATCAGCAAGTGTTAAAATATCCTTTAATAAATATTAATCCTTTGTATGGTACATTGCAAATGAGAATTACTGCATGGTTGGCGCCCAACATGAGGTGCCATCTGTTACGTTAAGGTTTCTGACTCCATTTGGCCAGAGGTCCAGACCCACAGACCTGCTGTCCCAGAGTGCTTAGCAGCCCACCGCTGCGTAAGCCCTCCAAAATGACTCAGACACTTATATTAACTTCATGAATGTCTTTCTGTATGCTGTGAATAAAGGATTGTTTTGGCCATGGCAGGCACTGTAGAAAAAAGTAGGCAGGGAAATCAGAGCATAGGTAGGAGGAGGGCAGAGTCAGGGACAGATAGAGCAAGCTGCCCAAGAAAACACATGTAAGGAACACAGGTGAGCCACGGGCCACATGGCAGACAGATTAATGATTATGGGTTGAGTTAAGATGAAGAAGCTAGCTAGCAATGTGCCTAAGCCATAGGCCAAACAGCATGAAGTTAATATAAGTGTCATTTTGGGGGGCCTAAGCAGCAGTGGGAGGCTAGGTCTGTGGGTCTGGATTTCTGGCAGGATGGGGCCAGAAACCTCATTGTAACAGAGTGGTGATATGGTTATTAGGCTGTGAACTCACAGAGCTCCTAGACAGAGCTCTGCCTCCTGAATGATGGGATCAAAGGTATGGGTCACCACTCCCTGAACCACAGCTTGGCTGTGGGTGATTCTGTCCTCTGATATTCCAGACTATTTTTTTTATTAGATATACAATACATCACCACAAAAATCCTACTGTCAAGGTTGTCTAAAGTTCTCTAAGGACTGCAACGCAATAGAGGCAATTGTCACTGCGATGGTTGCTCACCAGAACTAGATGACATGGCCCTACCATTGAATATGTCACACATCTTTCTAACAGAACACAGAGAAATCAAGCTAGAACTGGGCTGGAAGCTTCCTCCCTGTTAGCTAATCCTCATATTCCAGAAGGTAGACTATGAGGAAAGAATTATCATCAGTAGTCCTACATACCTATGGACCCAGTATGTAACAGTATGAAGCAGCCAGTATTGAGCCAACTGGTACAATAGTGGTGAGTCTATTATGGGGGTCACCAATGGCTTAATGATGAGATTTGATGAATTCTAAACAGGAAGGAATTCATATCTAGTACTGTAAACCCTATCAAAAGCCCAATGACTGAGAAGGTCAGAGTCTCTAGTAAGCAGGGAAACTATTGCTGCTGTTTTTGCTAAATGGGCATGATGTGTCTGTTAAATTGCCTTTAACATATTCATACATAGAATAGTGCTGCTTTCATATTTGGTCAGAAAAGTTTGTTTTGATTGTGGTCAGTAGTGGCTGTAAAAACCCTTAAGTGGCCCAAGGATTGTGAGATGCCTAGCCATAAATGAGAGACCTTTTTTCCCCTTCCAAGGCTCAGGGAACATTATGAAAGGAGTATAGAATAAAAGATGGCACTGATCTTCTCATGGTGTATGCTTTTACAGTTGTCTTGGGTGATGTTCCCTTAAAAACCACCCCTAGGCTTGAAAACTCACTGTCATGTTCTTGGGCCCCACTGTTTTTCACATGTACATCCCCTCCTATCAGAAATCCTTTTACAGATTCCACCATGATCATCACTGTTGACATTCTTAGACTCCTTCCCCATCTGCTATTCCTTATGTTGTCATTCAAGATCAGGTTCGTCTATAAACCAAAGAAACCCACAATAGCAGTGGCTTAAACATGTCAAGGTCTGGGAATGGACAATTTAAGTTGACATAATAAATCCCCAAAGACATACAGAGCCTTGGGCCCCTACCACCCTCTACTTCTCCATCCCTAACTAAAACATTCATTCTTATAGCCTGAGGAACTAGGTTTAACTTCAGACCTTTGCATCAGAATTACAGAAGGCAGGATGGGTCACAGAATAAGAAAAGGTGGAGAAAGGCTAAGGACATATGTCAAATGTCCATTAGGACAATTTTCAGAAAATAGTTAGATGGTGCTTATTGGCCAAAACTCCATTTCATAGCCACAGGGGAAATTGGATTAATTAGTTTTCATTTCAAACAACTCTGGGTTTTGCTATTAGAGAAGAAAGCGTGAATGGATAATAACAACCCACTTCCTTTGGAGATGTGCTTAATACGTTGGCATGGTGATAACATCACAGATGTATGCATGCATCCAAATTCATCATGACTTATACATTAAATGTGTGTGATTTTTATACATCAGTTATACCCCAGTGAAGCTAAAACAAAACAATGAATGGGCAACCTGAGTGCCATATATCACAAATATAGCCTACACCAACGCATTTCTTGGCAGTCTCATCCAATGACACCAGTGTGAGGATAATGTTCACACTTCTCAAATTTCATTCGTTTTTGTCCTAAGGTCAAAATGTTGTTTGCCTCTATCCTCTGTGTACTTCCACTCGGTTGCTCATCTCAAACTCATCATCTCTAAAATGCAACCTCCTTACTCTCCCTCCACTCTGTGTCCTTGCACTGTCTAAAGAAGTTCTAGGCTGCTTCATTCAGCAAACTCCACTGACGTCATACTGTGTTCAGACTGTATTAAAGTACATGGGACACACCATTGCAGCACAACAGATTTATATACTCAATAACCCCTCATTTAGAATTTACTAGCCTGCCACAGTTCTGAGCTTCTTCACACAGCCTCAAACTAGGTAAACAGAGGCACTGCTGTGTCTAGAGAGGACCTGTAATTAAGAATACTCATTTGACTGTTTTTTGTTTGGTTTTCTAAGTTTTTTGGTAGCAGTGGTTCTGTTTGTTTTTTAAACAATTTAATTTCTGTTTGTTTGTTTGTTTTTTTTAAAGATTTATTTATTACTTATACAGTGGTCTACCTGCAGGCCAGAAGAGGGCACTGGATCTCACTATAGGTGGCTGTGAGCCACCATGTGGTTTCTGAGAATTGAACTCAGGACCCCTGGAAGAACAGCCAGTGCTCTTAACCACTGAACCATCTCTTCAACCTCCATATCAGTGGTTCTTAACTAGAGGAATTTTGCTTAGTAGATGTTTAGCTATGGCTGGAGATATTCATTAGTCACAGTTGGATAGAGTCTGCTGTGGTCTGAGTATGATTTAAGTATGATTCCTCAAAAGTTCATATCAGAAAGCTTGGTCTTCAGTGTGCGGATGTCAAAAAGTCCTTAATATCTAGATCCAAGTTTGTCATGTGCCATTAAGGTACTACCCACCCAGGGGATTCATGCTAGTCTCATGGACTGTTAGTTCTCATGTTGTTGGACTGTTACAATACATGGCCTCCTTGTACACTTGACCTTCTGCCTGAGTCTAATTCCATTCCTGTTTTCCCACTATAGTGTTGTGATACAACCAGGAGGTTTTCACCAGGACACTGGAATCTTGCTCTTAAATGTCTAGGACTGTAAATTAAGTAAATTTCCTTTTTAAAAGTAAACTATTGAACCTCACGTTTTTTAATACAGAGAGAGAATACAGATAGTGTCCTATTGGTATGTCATGGATTGAAACCTAGGATGTTGCCAAGCCAAGCCTCATACAATCTGCAGGACAGGTGTATAATAAAAGTTACCTGGTCTTCAACATCAGGATGGCTGAGAGTACTCTATATTAGAGCCAAATCATTTGTTTTCTTCACTACTCCTGGCTTAAAGCTACTGTGGTGCTTTGAATGAATGAGAATGGCCCCTAGAGTCTCAATCTGTGTGAACATTTGGTCCCCAGCTAGTGGAACTGTTTAGGACTAGAAGGTGTGGTCTTAGTGGAGTGGGTGTGGTGTTGGTGGAGGAGGTGTGTCACTGAGGATGGATTTTTGAAGTTCAAAAAGCCCACACCAGGCCAAGACTCCATCTTTGCCTCCATTTTGTAGATCAGATGTAATCTCTTAGCTACTCCAGTGCTGTGCCTAACCACTGCCATGTCCCCACAACGATGATCATAGACTCACCCTCTGAAACTGTAAGCAAGTCCCCAATCAAATGCTTCCTTCTATAAATGGCCTTTGGATGGAGAGATGGCTCAGCCACCAAAGGGTAGGCTTGAAACCAAAACTATAAGTTGCTTTGGTCTTGTATTTCTTTATAGCAATACAACAGTAACTAAGACATTTCTACCTATGCTTCTATTGAACTCCAAATCCCTATGTGTACCTCACTGATAACACTGTCTGTGGGCTATAAATCCCTACAAAGCTGGGTGTGTGCCTGATTCATCCAAGTCACTCAATGCTAGCACAGAGCTTAGCTCACAGCCAAAAACCATTTCAATATCTGCCATATGAATGAGCAGGGACCATCAAGTGGCTGTCTTTTTTCCCAGACTGTAGTTCCTAAGATCTGGACAGCCTGATGGTTCTTTCTTCAAAGAAGATGCTGCCAAGACCTTCATGACCATGACTGGCAGAGACTCAGCTGGCACTAAGTCGCAAGAATGAATTCACTTATACCGGTCCAAAGGGGAAAGCTTAATGGAAAATGAGACTAAAAACACAGCAGAAATTACAACTGTGCTCCACATGGACTTCTTGCAAAACTAACAGCAGGCTGGAAAGACTTTGCTTTCATGGGAATTGAACCAGCTTTGTAGTGAGTTAAGGTGACTAGTCTTCTTAGTTTCTCTGTCTCCTACCCAATCCCAGCCAAACTAGGAGCCAGTTGGCTTGCTGCTGGGCTGGCTCTGTGCTGTTCCTGGACCACCTCAAGATGAAAGGTTGATCTGACACTTGGCTGAAGTGGGATAGAAGGTTGTGTATCAGCACTCACTTATTAATTCAACCTTTTTTGAGGGGAGACAAGACTTGGAATTGGAAGCTGGTATGTCCTGGCAATACTAGAACTGCTCATTCTGCAAAAAAAAAGCAGGCTCCTGTTGACCCAAGTGTGCTAACTTGGGCTTCTCTCAAGCTTCTCAGAGCAAAGAGCTCTGCTATGAACTGATTTTATCTTTCCTGGTAGCTAAAAAAGCAAGAATGTCTGTAAGGACCCAGCTCTGAGCTACTAGAAGAAGATCTAGGAGGACTTGGGAGCCTTTGTAAAAGGATTAAGGTCATGTGAAGAAAGAAAAATAACTCAAAATTTCAGTCAGAGCCCAAAGCCACTGAGCTTTGAGTAAGCTCTTTACTGCTAGATCTAGTCCATCTGGGATGATCTGACACTCATCCAACTGAACAGAGTGGACCTTGCATCAATACAACAAAGATATTAACTATCTGGGTTAGTTCTCTGTGTACACTTGCACCAAGACATGTTGGATGTTGAAAGAGTCTAGAAAGTATGGCTTTTCCCAGGATTCTAGAGGTATAGTCAGGAAGCGGGGAGAGGGTAGGCATTCTTGAGAGAACATGCTAGTGTGGCAGCTGGACCACATGATCTTTTTCCTCCTTTAAGGCTATACCATGATATGACCCTCCAGCTTGAACTTCTGGATCAGCCTGTCCAACAGAAACACCACACTGCTGTGGAATAATGCTCTTGTACACTGTAAAGATTATCACTCATTGGTTTAATAAAATCCTGATTAGCCAGTAGTCAGGAAGGAAATATAGGCAAGTTACCGGGCTAGGAGAATTCTGGGAAGAGAAAAGGCAGAGAAGTAGTTACCAGCGAGATACAGAGGAAGTAAGATTAGAATGCTGAACTGAGAAAAGATACCAAGCCACATGGCTAAACATAGATAACCACTATGGGTTAATTATTTGGGAACTGGCTGTTGGGTATTTGAGAGTTTCTAGCAGAACAAAAACTTCTGATTATACCACACCAGCCACAAATACAAGCCAAATGTAGAATGTCCTAATAGTCACATTAGAAAAACAATTAAATGTGGTAAATTTTAATAAGGTATCTCATTGAACCAAATATATTCAAAACATTATTGATTCAACATATATGTAATATGAGTAATAATGATAAGATGACTTACCTAATTTTTAAAATTATTAATAAAATAATAACTTTATTAATTTTCACCCACTCTCCCACACCCCCTCCCTCCCTCTAATCTCACCCTCTCATCCCTTCCTCAAAGGGTTGAGTAGTTAGCACAAGGCTAACATATCAAGTTGAGGCAAAATCCAACTCTTCCTCCCTGAAAAGCCAGTTCTTGTATCTGGGATAATTCCTGGTCCCATGGCTAGGGGTCCTATAGACAGCTTGATCAATGCAACTGTCTTCTTCATTCAAAGGGACTAATTCAGTCCCATGTAGGCTCTCCAGCTGTCAGTCCAGAGTTCATGTGCAGGATCCTATTAGTTTGGGTCAGCTGTCCCTGTGATTTTCTCCACTGGGCTTGTGAAACCCCTTGCCCCTCCCTCTCTTCAACTGAACTCCAGAAGTTTGGCCAAGTGCTTGGCTGTGGGTGTCTGCATTTGTTTCCCTCATTCATTGGATGCGCGTTCTATTATAACAGTTGTGGTTGTCATCAATGTGACTACAGGAGGGCTAGCTCAGGCACCCTCTCCAGCATTGCTAGGAGTCTTAGCTGGGACCTCCTAATGGGTTCCTGTGGATTTCTCTAGCACCATGTTTCTCCCTAATGTAGGAGATTGTGTTGTTTCAGCTGTTAAAGGCTTGGCTCACAACCATGCTGCTATGAGAAAAGAAAATGAGAAACTGTGGATTTATTTCTGGATAAAGAACATAAAGTTTGATAGAGGAAGACCCCCTGAAAAAATCTCCAATGGAAATAGATGGACCAGATGATTCAGCATACCTCTGTTGAAGTTTCCAGAGCTCTGTATCCAGAGCAGTTTCAAGGAGACTAGCTGTGATGACCCAGTCTTACAGATTATTCCACTAAAGACTTGTCCATAATCCTACATTTTTCTTTGGATTCCCATGAGATTGCCAACGCCTCCATTCAGCAGGAAGTACCCTAGAGAATGACGCCCACATTCCCAAATCATGAATTATGGATGTTGGTGTTTATTTACATTGTTGTTTATAAGTTGTTATAGATAAGGGGGAAAAAGAATATTAGATGTGGAGTTCTTTTTGTTTTAAAAAGAGAAAAGGGAATGTGTAGGGAATTGTGCTGTTTCATTGTAAATAATTGTCCCACCCACTGGTTTAATAAAAAGCACTGATTGGCCAAAGGCAGGCAGGAAGTGTGGGTGGGCTACCAGACAAAGAAAAACTCTGAGAACAGAAAGCAGAGAGCAGAACGCCAGAGAGAAGCCAGAAGAAGCAGAGGACAACTATGCTGCTTTAAACAAAGGTACCAAGCCTCATGGCTGAACAGGAAGAATCATGGGTTAGATGAAGGGTAGAGAGCTTAGCAAGTTATATGCCTGGGCCTGAGGCCGATCAGCCTAAAACTGTTATAAGCATCTGTGTGTCTGTCTCTGTGGGTCTGTGGGCCTAAACCTTGAGGCTAGGCCCGAAAGTCCGGGCCAGAAACCTCAAGCAACATCCTAATTCCATGATGGCTACTCTGTCAGGGTATCTTTCATTGCTCACCTTTCTGTCCCTCCTCAACTTGGCCTTCTGGAACCCTCATATTCCTGCCCCAGATCCTCTCCCCTCTACACTCCCTTCCCAGTTTACTCAGGAGATCTTAATCATTTTCCCTCCCTGGGGCAATCCACCTGTATCCCTCTTATGGTCCTCCTCTCTACCTTCTCTGGGATTGTAGAATATAGCCTGTTGAACCTTTGCTATGCGTTTACTATCCACCTATGAATGTTTTTATGGGTTTGGGTTACCTCAATCAGAATGATTTCTTCTAGATCCATCCATTTGCCTAAGGGAAACACTCCTATACTGTTGGTGGGAATGTAAACTTATATGGTCACCCTAGAAATCAGAAAATTGGGAATCAGTCTTCCTCAGGATCCAGCAATAACATTCTCGGTCATATAACCAACGATGCTCAACCACAACACAAGGACACTTGTTCAACTATATTTATAACAGCATTATTCATAAAAGCCAGAACCTGGAAGCAACCTAGATGTCCCTCAACTGAAGAATGGATAAAGAAACTGTGGTACATTTACACAATGGAGTATCACTGGTAAAGAGACTTGCCTAGTTTTATATGATATGAAGGCTGTGTGTATCTTCCACTTACACAATACTTTCATTTGTGTTGGTCCATTGCAAGTGCTCGGAGGTCTTGTTTTAAATGCTTGGCTAGACTATATATGTTTAGTATAGAATGACTCCGCACCATGCATGACGAGGCACCAGCTGGTTCAGCAGGCACTCGTGTATCATGCATGCTACAAGAAGCCAGAGAGTTTCTGAAACGTAAAGAGATGGGGAAGTTGTATTTTCTGGAAATGCTCTCAGGGGGAACTAACTGTATCACAGCTGGTCAAGAGAAATCTTTTGAGAAGTTTTCCATGCCAAGATGAAGGTGGAAACAGAAGAGGAAGAAATGGCCACCGAAAAGGTTAAGATAAAAGACTAATGGCTAAACTTGAATGTCTCAGAGAGTTCACTGACACGTAAAAACAATCTTTAATATATTTCTAGGATCAAAACAGAGGAAACAGTAACTTGATTACTGCAAGGAGTGGGAAGGTTTCATTATTTAAAGAGAACATTAGAGAAAGTGTGAGCCACTCACATGAAGAGTGCCTGGCCGTGATCAAAATTCCTTAGAAACAGAGGAATAGCTTACTACAGAGTTATAGCTGGAGGAGGGAAGCAGCGTTTAGTGTAACTATTTATACAAGCTGGTTTGTATTTATTAAGTGTAAAAGAAGAGGAGAAATATGCCCAGTGTTGCCACTGTCTTTGATGAGGCGGGGGGGGGGGGGGTCACTGAGATGCAAAACAAATTTAAAAAATCCAATGATTCAGAACCGTAATTCTCCAAGCTCTGTGAGTATCTATCATGTATCTGTAATGATTGTGTGTGTGTGTGTGTGCGTGTGCGTGTGCGTGTGCGTGTGCGTGTGTGTGTGTGTGTGTGTGTGTGTGTGTGTGTGTGTGTATGTGTGTATGTGTGTGTTGGGAAGGATGTATGCATCCATGCATATGGATCTTCCCAAGCTACTCTCCAGAGCCTGACCTCAGACTAATAGTCAATAGACGCAGGGGAAAACTTTCTTCTCCACCCCGACATGAATATGTCTCTGAACTGTGTTAATCTGGCTGGAGAAAACTTTCTGTAAGCATCTGGGTCTCATTCCTTCTCCCCGTATTCTCAGTTACTTCTTGTAAGACAGTATCTTGAATGTTTCTGGCTAAGTGTACAGTGACTTCCTCTCTTTACTTCATGGGAAAATAAGGCAATGAATCACCCCGGATCTCCAGGTCCGCTCTTCTAAATCTCAACTTGGAAGTAAAGAACCTTGGGTGATTATACAATCAACAAAACAAACAAAAACAAAAAGGAAAAAAATAATCCGCCTTTCCATGGCATCTAGTCACACCAGGCTAGTGGCACAGCCTTTTAGAAGCTCGTCCCCCCCACCCCCCAACAATCTGTTTCACATTATTGAGTTAAGGGGAATAAAGGAAACTGACAGTAAATTGGAAATAGCAAGTTTAAGTTATTCAGAAAAAAACACAGGTGATGACAACAGCTGGAGTAATTGTTAATACTTCCTCACACTGAGCTCAGAACCATGTGCTAAAAAGATAAGAGTTTCTATAAGAAAGTCATATAGAGGACTGGGGAGATGGCTCAGCTCTTCAGAGCACTGGGTGCTCTTCCAGAGGTCCTGAGTTCAATTCCCAGAATCTGCATGGCTGATGAGAACAGCTCTCCTCTGTCATGTAGTATCTGTAACTACAGTTTCAAGGACTCTGATGCCCTCTTCTGGCCTCTGTGGACAACAGGCGTGTACTTGGTGCACTTACATACATGTGGGCAAAACACTCATACACATAAAAAGAAATAGATCCCAGGAGGGGAAAGATAATCAAATATGGTAGGCTTGGGAAGTGCCAAACCAAGCTCACCTTGACCTGGAGAATTCTGCCACACCTGGAGACATGAACATCTGTATCAACATCTGTGGGAGGGGCAGAAAGAAGAAAGTAGAGCCAAGGTCGTTCTCAAGGTAGGTGTGATGGCTAAATTTGATCAGCTTGATGGGATCTGGAATCAAATAACAGATACACCGCTGGGCAGCTCTAGCAGATATTTCCAGGAAGGATGGAGGTAAAGCCCCTCCTCACAGTGGGCGGTCCCTTCCAGCAGATGGCTTAGCTGTATGCAGGGGAAGAAAACCCAGCCCTACCTTGGGTATTCTTACCACTGTTGCTGCTGCTGCCACCACCAGCCCCCACTGGTGTCAGCCTGCAGCTTCTTTTATCTTCCAGGGTGAACTGAAGACCAGCAGCCCTCCAGGAAACATCTGAGCTTTCAGCACCATTTTGGGAGTGCTGAGGTTCTTAGCCTCTCCAGCATGCCGATTGTCATTTTTGGGCTATCCAGCCCCTATTGTGTGACTCAGTCTCATAAGCCTCCTCTTATACATATACAGTCTATCACTTCAGGTCCTCAAGGGAATGTTGCCTAATGCACTGAAGAATATGTGAAGTATATGAACCACGGGGACTCCAACTGCCTTACCTGCAGAAAAGCCCCGCGCTGAGCACAGTGGGAAGAACCACTTGTCGTCTGAACCTTAGGGTTGCTAGAAGAGAAGCTAAGACAATTACTTGAGAATTCATATACAACTTGGACTTTAGATAAGTTGGGATTCTATATATGTGTCCATGCAGCCAATAAACTCTCAAAAGGAAAGTTAGGGTCAGCTTTAATGGTAGTACTCCAGAGTGAACAGCAGGGGAAGTCTCAAGTTCAGCAAGGGCCTCAGGGGATACCTACAGATAAATTTCTAACAGAAAGGAGAGGCTCAGAAAGAGTAAAACACAAGAAAATTGGGCACATTCTGACTCCTTTAATTTATTCTTATTGTCTGGTGTTCTTGTTTGTTTGTTTTAAACGGTGTCTTGCCCTACAATTCTCTCAATCCCAATGATGAAATGCAGGCATGTCCAATAACAGTACTGGAATTGCAGGCATGCCACCAGTATGTCCACCACACCCAGCTATTTTTCTGCCTTTCACAAGAGGTTTATTGTTTTGACAAACATTAATGGATGAGGTCAGTTTAGAAAGTAAGTATTCTAGAGTTTTGTTGTTTGTTTCAGGGTGTGAGTGTGTGTGTATGTGAGTCTCTGTGTGTGTGTGTGCGTGTGTGTTGTAGCTGTATTTTTTTTTTTTTTTTTACCAAAGAGAACACTGGTGTGCCCTTCTTTCTGGCCTTCTGGGATGAGAATAGCTCTCTTTCTTGTACTGTTGAACCCATGATGTCCTGCTCAAATACACAGAACCAAGCAACTATGGTCTGAACCCTAAGAAACTGTGAGCTTAAATAATCCCTTGCTTATGTTGTTACTGTCAGGAACTTAGTCATGGCCGTGCAGACCTAACATGCTAGTTTTGAGTGACACAATACAGCTGGTAGAAAATCTTGAAAACTTCACAAATATTAGTGTGTATAACAAATTCAGAAAAAATTTTAGATACAAAATAAATGCACAAAAATTACTTGTACTTCCCCAAAAACTATTCAAAATGAAAACAAATTTCATATGCAATAACATCAGAAAAATGAATAATAAATTCAAGTTGTATATTATATAGAATCAGAAGACTCTGAATACACACACACACACACACACACACACACACACACACACACACTTAAGGAAAAAATAATGTTGTAGGTTTCTGGGTAACCAGTCTGCCCTGGCTGGTAGGTAGGTGTGTTACAAACCATCCTGCCATTCCTTGCTTTCTACTCTAGCCTGCAGAAGGCAGCCACCCTGGTCCTGTCCTCTGGGGGTCCTCTTACATGCTCACTGGAGATGGCCTTCATATATGGTGGATTTCTTTCCCGTTATGGGGTATCCTATCTGGGTACCCTTTGTCCCCGGTGCAGACACCAGGAGTCGGGTGTGAAGCAAACAGCAGACTTGTTTAAGGCAAAGGGCAAACACAGACTCTTTTAATGAGAATGTGGAGCAAAAGTATATACCTCCTCCCGATTTCCCATTGGCAGCTGGAGACTCCACTGGCTGTGTTGTCTCCCTCTGATTGGCCTCCAGCATTTGATGATGATGTGACACCAATCACTAGACTCCAAGATGGCTCAGCAGGAAGCAGCTCGTAGAATGTCTATGCACATTAGGCGACCATGACTCCATTGAACTAGCTGGCTGCATTCCCCACACTTCCCTGTGGACTATATATTCTGGTGGACTGGGTGGCTCAGCACACCCACTTTCTCAATGTGTTATCTCTTGGTCTGCCATCTGCCAGGGAAACCCTTCAACCTTTCTTTGATGAGATTTTGTATTTTCTAAGCCATAACACAGCCTTGGAGCATTTGTCTCTTCTCAAATGACCACTGTCTGGGTCCCAGCTTATCCTAGGAAACAGACTTCCTGAATGATGTTATGGTTCCCTTTTCTATTGACTATGCTCAGAACCCAACTGACTGCTAAGCAGCTGTAGTCATTTCCTCTCTTAGCCAACCCAGATGCTCCTGAGTGGTCCTTACTGCAGCTTAACCCTGGGTCTAGCTTTGGAAACAGGCGAGGGGAAGTGGATCCTGATGTGGGAAACTATTACCTTTCTGTCTTGCTCTGTGGAATGCTAGGCTTTGAAAGAAAGAAATGAGTCACTCAGATTAGGCCAGTGCCATAAAATCCTGGACTCCATATTCAGACTTTTCTACACAGAATGGAAAATCCTGAAGGCTACTTTGCAAGCCCTATCTCCTAACTTTTTAGATTTATCTTCATTTTTGCCTTATAACTTGTAATACATAGCTATAAAATCTTTCTGTCTATGTGTGTGTGTTTATGTGTGTGTGTGTGTATGAATGTATGTATGTATGTATGTATGTATGTATGTATGTATGTATGTTGCTAAAGATCAGATTCACAGCCTCATACATGCTAGGCAAGTACAGTACAGTGTCACTGACCTATATTCCCAACCCTAGGTGTAAATTAATAATAACTGCTCATAACAACCAGTGGGATTAGGTAAGTGAACTATTAGATCATGATGCAGATTTATTTCAAAGGGGAACTGCAGAACAAAGATGCACTTTAGAAAAGTCTTGCATTTGGAAAAAAATGGCTATAGTGTGAAATTTTTGCCTTGGACTAGCCCTGGGATTTATACTAACAGTCTTAAATAGTTATACAAAGGCTTATATTAATTATATGTTGTTTGGCCTATATCTCAGGTCTATTGTTAGCTAGTTTTTTATCTTATTTTTATTATTAACCTTTCTCGCCAAGTGGCCTGTGGCTTAACTTAACTTATTTTTTTTTTATTAATTTGTCTTGCCATGTGGCCTGTGACTATATTGGGCACCATTTGTAGTACATTTTTGGCTTGGACTAGCCTTGAGATTTAGACTAACAGTCTTAAATAATCACACAAAGGCTTGTATTAATTATATGTTGTTTGATCTATGGCTGAGGCTTATTGTTAGCTAGTTTTTGCATCTTAACTTATTTTTATTAATTTGTCTTGCTGCATGGCCCATGGCTTACCTATTCTCTATTATATATTGTTTTTTGGGCAGCTGAATCACTTCTTCTCTGACTCTACCCTCCTTTCCTCTTATGCTTGGATTTCCATCCTGACTATAAGCTATTCTACCATAGGCCAAAGCAATTTATCATTTAATGGTATTCACAGCATACACAACAGCATCCCATATAAAATAGCCTTCACTCCAGCATCACATTCAGACAGGGAGCTCCCCTGAAAGGAACATGAAACCAAGGTGGATCCTGATGAAGACAACAGCTGGCGACTATGAGAGACTATATTCATGGCCGTTCAGAAAAGTAGCACACATTATCTGTAACAGAAAAATAGGAAGCATATGCAAATAAGGGACCTAGAAAAAGAAACAGCAAGCTAGAAACAAATTAAATCCAAGAGAGGTGTAGTTTTGTTCTGTTTATTGTTTGTTTCTTTTCACTATTTACTTTTCAGGAGCCTTGTTCTTTTTTATAAATGCCTTAGCTTGGCTTGTTTCTAGCCAGGTTTTCTTAACTTATATTATCCTGTCTACTTTTTGCCCTTGGGCTTTTTCTTTTTCTTACTTATGTAATAATCTTACTTTCTCTCTTACTCTGTGGCTGGGTGGCAAAGTGGCTGGGTAGCTGTGTGGCTGTGTGGCTATGTGGCTGGGTGCCTGTGTGTCTGGGTAGCTGTTTGGCCGGGTGGCTGGCCCCTTCTTCTCTCAATCCTTGATCTTTCTTGCTGCTTCTGCTTCCCAGATTTCTCCTATTTATTCTCTCTGCCTGCCAGCCCCACCTATCCTTTTTCCTGTCTTGCTACTGGCCATTCAGCTATTTATTAGACCAATCAGGTATTTTAGACAGGAAAGGTAACACAGTTTCACAGAGTTAAACAAATAAAACATAAAAGAATGCAACACATCTTTGCATCATTAAACAAATATTCCACAGCATAAACAAATATAACACATCTTAAAAATAATATTATACAACATGAAGGAAGCAAGACAGATGAGCATGGAAGCCCGTGAGACAGGAAGCAGGTGAACATGGGGAAATCCATCAAGTAAAAGGTGGCTCCTCAGACAGAAGAAGTCTGGCAACTCCCCAGCAATGTTCACCAAGAGAACAAGAAAGCTGGGAAAGGGGAACCCAAGCTGCTGATGCCATCAGTCAATACACATTGAAAGATGATTTTAAAAAAAACCTGAGAACATTTTGTACCAATATATTTGTCAACTTAGAGAAATTCCTTGAAAAGTCACAACAATATCAAAAATAGTCCTACAAAAGCATTTCAATAGACCTATATCTGCCAGAGTAATTGAATGAACAAAGAAAATTCTAGTCTCAGATGTAGCACTGATAAGTTTTACAAATGTTTATAAAAGAATTATAGACATCTTATACAGGCTCATTGAAAATATAGAGTAAGGGAGCCCTCTCCAGGTATTTTAGGTCTTGATACCCTAGCTTATCAAGAGTACTATAAAAAGGTACAATTATAGGTCACTTTTTACTAGGCTAAGATACAAAATACCAAAATAAAATACCAAAATTCATTCAGTGTGGTGTTATGGCTTGAACATGGAATACACTCCACAGGTTCATGTTTTGAGCACTTGATCCCCAGTGTGTGATGTTTTACAGACTGCAAAGTCTTTAAGAGGTGGGACCTGGATAGTATAAATAAGTCATCAGGAGCACTCCTTTGAAGGTTATGCTGATCCCTAATTCCAGGCTGAAGTCTTTGTTCCTTGGTCTACTCTGATGGGAGTATATTCCACCACACACTCCTGCCGTGCCTCTGTGCCATGATGGATGAAGACATCCTGATAGTGACCCAAAATAAGCCCTCCCTCCTTGTGTTGTCTCTGTCAGGTGTTTTGTCACAACATAAAAGTAACTAACATGTCTGGCTTATCCAAGGAATCCAAGATTTGTTTAGCACTCAAAAGTCAATCTGTGGATGTGATTCACCTTGTTAAAAGGCTGATTGATTAATAAATATCATTAGGTTTTAAATGACATGTGATAATGTTATACCCAGTCATAATTTAAAAGAAATTGAGGAACTGACTGAGTCAGCTGGTAAATGACTCAGCCTGCTGCACAAGCATATGGATGAGTTTGAGTCCCAGCACCCATGGGAAAGCTGGGCACAGCAACACATGTTTGTAATCCTAGTGCTGGAGAAGCTGAGACAGGCAGATCCTTCACATTCACTGACAACAAAGTAGCACTAATTGTCAAATCCCAGGCCCCTGGGAGAAATCATGGCTCAAAAACACTAAGGTAGATAGATGGCTTGTGAGGAAAGGCACGCATTTACACACATACATACATCCCCAGAAAGCCTTCAGCAAGCTAGAACTAAAAATGTAGTTCCTCAGGGTGATTTTTAAAAATTGCAGCTAGGAAAGAATTTCATAGTCAATTTTCAAGTTTTCATGAATTTCAGAACCTGGCATGCCTATTATCGTCCCTTCTTACAGCTAAGTCATTGTCTCAGTCACTGAAATAAAGTGATAACAATAAAAATGGGTATGATGGAAAAATCTTCATTTGAAAATGATAGGTTATGTCATAAATTACTCCAACAATTTGAATTCAGTGACTAAATTCAGTAAAGTGATTAGATACATGGTTAATATACAAAAGCCAGTTAAGAGGTATCCCACAGTTTGGAAGCTGGCTTCTGAGTTGGAGGTATAGCTCCATTGGAGCACTTGCCTGAGTTCCATCCCCAGCCTAGCACAAATCAGGTGGGAAATTTAAATTTGGGATCAATGTTTAGATATTAGATAAGACATGAGCTGATTTCTTTCTGGACCTGGGAGGCCTCACTCACATATCTTTTCCCAGTTCCCATCCATTTAATGGCAAATTTTATGAGTTCATTTTTCTTTTCAGCTGAGTAATATTTTGTTGTGTATATATGCTATGCACATATACATTTCATTATTCATTCGCCAATGACTAGATGTGCTGGTTGATTCCATTCCTCAGCTGTCGGGAATGTGCTACAGTGACCATGGATGCTCACTGAACAAGTGTCTCTGCAGTATGATATAAAGTCCTTTGGGTATATGCCCAAGCAGGATCATATGGTGGCTCTATTTATAGTTCTTTTAGAAATTTCCAGACTGATTCCCACAGTTCCTGTACAACCAACTATAAGAGTTCCCCTCCCCTGACATCCAAACCCAAATTTGTTGTCATTTGGATTCCTGATTTTGATGTAGCTGGTCAAGGTTTTTCCATCCCATGTGTTTCCTCTTCACTCACTTTGTCATTTCCTTTACTGCACAGAGCTTCCAAATTTCATGAGATCCCACTGAGATCATGAGAGCAATTGTTGGTCTCATTTTCGGCATGTCAAGTCCATAGCTGTACCATATGAGTAGCCAAACACTGTCTGACTGGGTACGAGCCTGCTCCACAGGACAGATGCCACACCTAGTGCTGTCATCCTGATCAAAAACCACGGGCAGTCATAGTGGGGGAAACCTACTGCTGCTTCTTAAGTATACATCCTCTCCCTTGTCGTCTATGGGCTTTAGTAAACCTTGATTAACTACTAAATTGGTGCCTAGTTTATTTAACATTTTGTGAGAAAACAAAGAAAAAACCATCATCTTATTGGTTGGTTAACTGGACCATAGAAATAACTGGACCACAGAAAAGCAGCAATCGAGGTGTGAAGCACAAAGATAGGACCCAACAAACAGCCAGATGTGACCTTGAGTAATCTATCCACTGAAACCCATAGTGACAAATGTTTTCTGAAATTTCTCAGAAATCCAAAATGGGAACTATATTTCCCAAAATCGCATGTGAGATGAGGACCCAGGTTGTTTTGCTTGATTACAGAGAGATGTGACAGCTCCACTGTCTATAAACTTGAGAACATCCAGGTTATAATTCCTACATCAATAAATAACATCTTTTGGGAGCTATAGCATCACCTAGCTAGTAAATCATCTTCATTTTTTATTTTACCATTTCAAATATCATTTGTTACTGTTTTGTTCTCTGAATCTACCTTAGAAAGACAGTACATTTTCCCTAAGTGATGTTTTAAGGCTTCTAAACATAACCAACCCACATTCAGAATAGAGCTATATAATCATTTTTCCACAGGTATTAAATAAGTTAGTCTCTTCATAATAAAGTAAATATTTAACTTGTTTGAAATGTTTTATTTCAAAATTTATGTATAACTTTCAGGACACCTTTGTTGGGGGAGTTCATTCATACCCTGCAGTAATGTAGCCCAGTGGCTTATAGGCCTTTTGTATTTGGTTTCTGACCCAGACTTTCTGGCCTAGCCTCATGGTCTAAACTTCCTAGCCTAGCCTCGTGGCCCAGACTTTCCAGTCTACACAGTCCCATGGTCCCAATGAAACACACAGACACTTATATTAAATGTATGCTAATTGACCTGGGGCCTAGGCATATAATGTGTCTTGCTCTTAAACTAACTCATGACTCTTATCCTGTTCAGCCATGAGGCTTGGTACCTTTTCTCAGAGCAGCATAGTTATCCTCTGTATCTTCTGGTTTGTCTGGCAACTCTGTGGCATCTCTGCTCTGTTCTTCCTGATCCCAGAGTTTTCTTAGTCTGATAGCCCCACCCACACTTCCTGTCTGGCTTCAGCCAATCATCATTTTTATTAAACTAGTAGGTGGGACAATTATTTGCAATGTAACATAATCCCAATATACAGGCCTAGTCTCCTTGGATGCTGTGATGCAGGAACAATACACAGAGGACTAAATAAAAGCACAGCAACCATCTGTCTCCCTCTGCAAATGTGGACCTAGAGCTTCCATGGAAAGAATGGAGATCATCTGTGGTTTAGAGGGACATTTCAATGCTTTTGTTTTACCGAGAAATAATTTCCTGTGTTTTTTCTAACTTAGAGCTCATTGACCAGTTCTTTCTCAACAAAAAATTACCCTTCCTTCTTCACTACAAAAAAGGACTTACAAAACTTTGCAGATGTAGCCCACAGTAACTAAAGCCAGAGGCTCTGTGTGTGACCAAGGCATGGAGGCTACCTGAAATTGCTTTGGAGATATAGCTAATGTCTGATAAAACGTTGAAGAAGTAAAAGATACAAAGGCTTACAAAATTGTAATGAATATGTTTTTAACAATTCATTTTATTGATTAATGAAATAGTAGCAGAATTGTGAAATTGATGCAAAAGAAATTGAAGATACTGAGTGTATCTAGGCTTCAAAAGAAATAATGCTGGAATGCATTCCTTGAGATAGAAAATTGGTTCCAGGCCAGCTAGGCAATGAAATCATAACCTTTGCTAGAATTTAAATTTTTACTTATTAAAATTCCGTGTGTGTGTGCATGCATGAGTATGTCTCTGTGTGTGTCACATGTATAAATGCAAGCCCATGTGTGTGCACAAGTAAAGGTCAGAGGACAACTTTCAGGAACCAGGTTTCTCCTTCAAACATGAATTCTGGAGATTGAACTCAGATTATCAAAACTAGCAAAGCCATCTGGCTAGTCCTATAGAAATGTTACTGAGCAGAAATCAATCTGCCTGAAAATATTACATGGTTGTCAATCTCATGCATAGTGTTTATGTCATTGTGTCTCTGTTAGCAATAAACTTAAATTTTAAAAATTATTTTCACTAATAAGTCTATAAATTAGCATCTCATTTCACAGAATCCATGCTGTCAAGCAGTCAGTAATTCTAGGCAATGCTCAAATGTGACATGGTCTTCATTAAATAGAACAGGTTTGGATATTTTTTTCTTCACATCAGGAATATATGAAGAAATAAATTGAACGTATTTTAAGCATCCTTAAAGATTTAGTCTTTTCAATCTATAAATGGCAATTACTTTCCGTACGATTTATATATGTATTGGTATATTTGCTTATTTATTTTCACAACAAGGGACTCTAATCCTATCTTGCTCACCTAGAAAGAAGGGTAGTGTCCCGACCCGCGGGACTTCAGCGGGTTCCTGGTCACCTGTAAGGAGGAAATGAGAAGGACAGGAGACACGAAGAAGGACCACAAGACTTAAAGTTCTGATCAAGTGGCCAATCTTTATTTTTTCCAGGCTGCTTATATATGCTTTTGCAGGGCTGCAGGTACAAGGGAGGGTTAGTGAGGAGGCTTAAAGTCAAAACTTGGCTTGTGGTTGGTTAGTTTTGAGCCAAGAATGTGCTAGGTAAAAAGATCAGTATGTTCTTGTGTGGTTTTTCTGAGAACTGTCTTAATCTAAAAAAATGAAGAAGGAGGGAATTCTGATCTTTAGTTGACCCTGGGCTAATGAACCAGCTCCTGATATTCCCCTACCTTTATTTAAACTAAAGGGTGGGTGAAGCTCAAGTGAAATTGAGGACATTAACCCAAGAGGGGAAGCAGAGGTCCCAACCATTTTCTTATCTCATTAGGCTGACATAGAAGGTGATTCATGCTGCTTAGGCTGATGCTGATCACAGCCTGTACCATAAGGGCCAGCCAGCATGTTTTTCAAGGGAGAGGATTGATGCTCTTGGGCATGCTTCTTGAGAGACCCAAACACAGAATACTTGGTCCTCTCTCTGCAGTTACGAGTCCATCTCTCTGAAAGGGTGTCTACACCTGCCAGGGGCAGGCATGGGCCAGTTTGGGTTGGGACACATTCCCTGTAGGGAGCCCATCATTTCCAGAGTCTTGGTCTGCCAGTTCGAGGTGATGATAGTGAGCCTGAATAGGTTTAGATGCCAGGGAGTCAATCTGCTGTTAATGAAGCTGGTCAGTCTGTTAACAATCCGGGGCCAAAAGAAATCAAAAGTAATAGTACCAAAGGGGGTCCCAGGATAGAGGGGAGCAGGGTGGTTTTAAACTATCCAACTTTTTTTCTCTTTCCCTTTTTCTTTTCTCTAGGCCTTCCCTAACCTTGGTCATGCTATCCCTTGCAATTCTTGTATTGTCTGTATAAAAACAACACTCTTTGTTAAGGGCAGCACAAAGTCCCCCTTGGGGGGTGGGGGAAGTAGGTCTAGTCCTCGCCTGTTCTGTAAGACTACTTCAGAGAGAGGTACCAGGGAATTCTCTAAAGTGGAGATACCTTTTTCTGAATTGTGAATATCCTCATCCATGGTGGAGCAAAGCTCAGAGAAATGATGGTTTGTAAGGACCAAAGAAGCAACTCCTGTCCCAGAGCCTGCAATCCCCAACCCAAACAAAACTGCCAAGGTAATTATAGAAATAGGTTCCCTCCAAGAACAGGGAAGGAGATCAGGTGATTCATCCCACAAGCCAGCAAATTGTTCCTTTGAATAGTAGATAAGGTGGGGTACAACTTGAACCATAATGCAGAACTTTGGAACCAACTGAAGCAGGGAGGTATATACACAAGTAGTTAAACCATCTAAACAGGCCCACCAAGTATCATCAGCTGGAAGCAAATAGGTTGAGGAGGTGGTATTAATATAATGGGTCTCATTGAAGTGATGGGCATATTCTATGGGGGCTTGCTATCCCTGGTCTATGAGGCAGAGACCTCTGCCAGTAACTTGAGCCAAGGAGAATTTATATATGGGGTCTTGAGTCCATCTGCATGAGGCAGAGTTACTAACCTCAGAGTAGTTGCTTAAAACAGCAATTCCTTCATAAAATGGTGGTGATAAATGGTAACAGAGCCAACAAGAATCAACAAGGGCAGGTTGACTGCTATTCAATGTGAAAAGGGTCTGATTAATAATGGTGAGGATAAAATTTCTAGTGGAGGCAGGTTTGTAAAGGACGGGGGTGGGGGGGTGGGGGGGGTTAGTCCCAGCAAGTGGTGTGAGAACTTTTGGACCTTGGGAGACAGAGGTAGGGGGCTTCCTATGGGTATTTTCACAGGAGGAATTGGGACATTTGGTCCAATTGGAACAGGACTATCGTAGTATGGGGGAGTTTTCAGCAATTTTATGGTAAAGACTATGCCAGTGTCTGTTCCAGATTGATATAGATGCAGGCCCCAGGTGAGACCTTTCTGCCAACTGGAAGGGAGTAATTGTTTGCCATGGTCAGTGAACTGAATTTTTAAGGGCGTGCACCATCCTTTTGTGGCTCAGTTGGTGTTTTTACAGGAGGGGAATCCATCCAAAGGATTCTGCGAAGGACCGTAGCTGTTATTGCCTATAACAGTAATAAAGTTCCAGGAGGAGGAGGGGTGCCAAGGCACATTTCCTGTGGTCTCGCAGCCCTCACTGGTGGCAGAAATAATCAGAGGGCAAGCCACATCTATAGAAATCTTTCCTAGGTTCGTGACCTCCGGGACAGACATAGAACAAGTGGGTGGCAGGCAAGGATCATGCGACAGAATTGGCACATCTGGGGTCTTTGGGTTTCTTGTGATAAATGAACATATTGGAGGATCCACCACCAATCACAGGAGAGTCATTGATCCCATTTTCAGGAGCAACTCTTTGGGGGGAGGCAATATATCCTGCATGCCCCAAGGGGCCTCAGCTCCTAGAGCGAGTTTACATAAATCAGAATAAAGGTCTGGCCACCATCTTTGATGGGTGACTTTAGATGCAGACCAAATTATGTCCCCTCTCCCCATGATGATCTGCCAGGTATGATTGGGGGACTTATGGGAGTTAAGAGGGCTTTGGATCCTCGCTGTCTCAAGGGGGTGACATCAGGAGGAGCAGGCTCAGGAATCTCAGCATCCTCATTGGCCTGAGTAGCAGCATTTGTTGAAAGAGAGAAATCATCCTCAGGGGGAGCTGATTCGCCTCTGGGTACAGGTGAGCAGTTTATTTGCCTGTCCAATCACTCTGGCAGCCATCTTGGGGCAGATTGGGTTTGATCCAAGATGCAAGCTGAACCCCGTGCCCAAATGAGCACAGGATCTGATCCCTTCCATGTCCCTGTGCAGGAGTCATGCCACATAGCCAGTGGGCGACTAGTGCCAGAGGGCGGTTGCCAATGTCTGTCTGCAGCTGAACGATCATCAGCATCCATGGTGAGGAAATTCAGGACAAAGAGGGCATGACTTAAATGATCTTGGGGGGGGGGGCAAAAAAGAGAACAGAGGGGGGCTGCATTCAAGGCAGGATTTATGGCAGGGGAAGTTTCTAATATAGGAATGGAATGAGCAATATAGATAGGCACTACCTGTATATATGTTAAGGGGTCTATCAGGAAATATAACAAAAACCAGCAAAATTGCAAACAACTCAACAAGCTGAGCTGACAGGTAGGGAGTTTTAAAAGTGGTAGGGTGTCCCTCAGCTACAAAAGTAGCAATACCTTTAGCTGACCCATCTGTAAATATAGTGAGGGCCTAAGGAATGGGATTTTTACTGGTAACTCAGGGGAAAATAAATGGGTGAAGTCAGGCCAACTGTAAAATAGAGTCGTCAGGTAGATGATTATCCAACATCCCCCCAAATCCTGACAAGGTTACACCCCACGCATCCCAAGTCTGTAGCAGAAATATTATTCTCTTGTATAGGGAACTAGAATGGTATCAGGATCCTCGCCAAAATATTGGCAAGAGGTCATTCAGCCCCTGATGATAAGGGAGGCCACCTGGACAGGATAAACAGCAATTACTTTGATGGAGGATGTAGGGAGTTGTACCCCAAGAAAGGGATACCCTTTTCTTTTAAGACATGTGGATTTCTGCCAGGAGACTCCAGTGGGTGTATGAGGGGTGTCAAAGACAACAAATACCAGAGGAAGGGTATACGAAATCTGAGAAACAGACTGCTGGCCAATGGCCTCAGCTACCTAAGCCAGGGCGCTTTGAGCGGTGGGGGTGAGCATGTGGGGGGAAGAGGAATCGGGGTCCCCCTTCAGGACCTCATTAAGGGGCAGGAGCACATCGGTGGGTAATTTTAGGTAGAGTCTGAGCCATTGAATGTCCACAAGCAGCTTCTGAAAGTCATTGAGTGTGTGGAGGTAGTTGGAATGCAGTTGAAAGCGCAGAGTCAAGATTTGATCTTGGTGCAACTCCAGGCATAGATAACTATAAGGATCTTGCATCTGTACCTTATCTGGGGCAATCTGAAGGCCCAGGCTTGTAAGGGCCCCAGTGAGATCTAAGAAACAGCCTTTGAGGTCTAAACTCTCTTGTGCGGCCAATAGCAAATCATCCATATAGTGCATAAACCTGTGGCAACTCCAGATGGGGTCTACAGCCTGAGCCACAAACTTTTGACAGAGGATAGGACTATTGGCCATTCCTTGTGGCAAACATTTCCATTGGAACCTGTACATTGGCCCTTGAAAATTAATGCGGGATAGGCTAAAAGCAAAGTAAGCCCCATCCTCAGGGTGCAGGGGAATGGTAAAGAAGCAATCTTTTTAAATCTACAACCATTTTGTGGTACCCACGGGGAACTGTCACAGGTGTGGGGATGTGCTGCAGGGCTCTCATGGGTCTCATTATTTTATTTATAGCACGTAAATCCTGCAGGAGCTGCCATTTTCCTGACTTTTTTATAACAAAAATGGAGCATTCCATGGTGAATTAGAAGGCTCAATACGCCCAGCCTCAAGTTGCTCCTGTACAAGCGTGGAGGCAGCTTTTAACTTTTTGGAGGTGAAGGGCCACTGATCCACCCAAACAGGAACCTGGAATTCCCAGGTAATTTTGTCTGCGTGGGGTACAGGAGGGTCAGCAGCCAATGTCAAAAACCTGAGTACCCAATGTCTGTCTATTTTATGGGTGGGTTGAATGGGTTGGGTTATTCCCTGTCCTGACTTTCCAAGCCCTGTTCCAGGAATGAAGTCTATGCGCAGTATCTGTTGTGTACTACGGGGTTTGGACTGCAGAAGATAATGTCCATTTGGGCATGAATGTCACGGCCCCACAAATTTACAGGGAGGCCAGGTACAACAAAAGGAGTCACAGTGCCCCTATTTCCTTCTCTGTCCTCCCAATGGAGGGTCTTGGCACTGACCTATGGATTGCTGCATTGCCCTATACCCTGGAGGTCTGTGAGGGATGCTGTCAAAGGACACCTGGAAGGCCAGTGGGTTTGAGAAATGACTGTTACATCAGCCCAGTGTCTTTTCCTTCTATAGCAAGTATTAATGTTCGTCTATTTTTTGTAATGGGTTGAACCCAATAAGCATCAGAGGAGCCAAGAGAGGTTGTTCCTCTCAAACTGGCAGCAATGAAGGAAGACCTTTCAGGTGATAGGGGATAAACACATGTTGAGCTAGACAGGTGCCGTATGGAACAGCAGCCACACCATTTGTGGCTGTGGCTAAAATTTTTATTTTTCCTGTATAGTCACTGTCAATGAGGCCTGGGAAAACCAGAATACCTTTGAGGACAGCAGGTGCACAGCCAAGAATAAGCACACAAGTTCTCAGTGGTGGGGGTACTTGGACCCCTGTGGGGATAACTTGGGGTCCCTCAATGGAGTCTAGTACTGTATTGAAGATGGTACAGAGGTCCAATCCTGAGCTGCCTGGTGTTGCTCATTGGAGGGAAGTGACTGGGAGGAAGGGCTTGAGTAGGGACTGGAGTTCTCCTGTGCCCAGGGCTGGACAAACCATATCGCCCCTGGGTTCTTCTGGGGAGGGTGCAGGGCCAGGGGCTGGCCCTACGGGAAATTTCCCGACAAGTGTGGGGGAAGCAGCTGGCCAAGGGTGTTTGGATCTATATTCACTTGCCCAGTGGCACCCTCTGCTGCATCTTGGACAGAGAGTAGCTGGCAGAGGTCAAGTATTCGGCACCACACCCAGGATGTTTGATGCTACACCTTGTACCAAGGTCCTTCATTGTCCAGTCAGGAGGCATTCTCAGGCAAAGTGTCCTGGTTGTTTACATGAGTAGCAGGTGCAGGGCCCAGAGGCAGGGCCCTGGGTCATTCTTAGTGCTTATTGCTAATCTCACGGCATGTGCAGACCCAACACCAACACAAAGCCTTATAAAATCAGACTGATTGGCCTTATTTTTATGGGGCTGGAGGATGTCCTGGCAAGCGGGGTTAGCATTCTCAAAGGCAAGGTGCTTAAGAAAGGTACTTTCATTTTTGCCTGACCCTGGAAACCTCTGAGGTGAGACAAAGCTGTGAGATAAAATCACTATAAGGCTCATCAGGTCCTTGTCTGATCTTTGCTAAAGATGTAGGCTGAGCCTTTCTGGGGTGTTTCCAAGTGCGCAACCCAGCATTCTGGATCTGTGCCAGGAGTGCAGAAGCAAACCACCCCTGTGTTTCATTCTTGGTCAAACAGTGGGCTGCCCAGGAGTTTTTTAAAGACCATTTCTTTGAAGATTTTTTGCATTCCTTTAAGCAATCTCCCTGCAATTCTCCATAAAGTCTGATTTCCATAACATATAGTTTCCCCCACTGAGCATGGCTGTGGTTAAAAAATACCAGTCATTAGGAGTGAGACAGCACTCACTGGTTCTCTAACAAAGCCATGGTATACGGGGCAGTGGGACCATATTGGGCACAGGCAGATTTAGGCTTCTCAAGAAATCTAAGATTTAATATCTTGTAAGATTATCCCCCTGTTCCAGGATTATCCCCCACCTCTCCTTCTCCTTTCTCTTCCTCCTCTCCTTCCCCCTCTTCCTCATCCTTCCCTGCCTCCATTTCATTACTCCTAGATGATGTGGGCTGGGAAGATCCACCTTTCTGATTCTGTGTTACTGGGAAGGCAAGAACTGGACAGGACCTTGTTTTTAGTTTCATTTTCTGAATTGTGTCTGCTCCTTCTATAGCGAGGCTGCAGAGCTCTGTATCTAGGGACTACAGCTTTTAAAGGAGCTGAATATGCTCATTCCCAGCCTGCAAGGAGTGACGGAGGGAAGACAAGTCTGGCACAGGGGGTGTTATTTCAAATGGGGCATTTGGCATCTCCAGAGCAGGACCACAGAAAGGAACATAAGGCAGTGGCTGGACAAGGGGGAAAATTGCTTTTTATTGTATATTAAAGAGGGCTGCTCTATATTAGAAGTTGGAGGCCAGCTCCCAAGAGGGGGGGGGCAGTCAGGGTTATGATAGTGAGCTGCCTCTTTCTCCAAATCTGCTTCCTCAGCCGGGGTCAATTGTTCATCATTGTCAAAGTGGAGGGAGGGGTAGATCTGTGACTATTTAGAGTTGTTCTGTTTGGCATGTTTGCTGGACAGAGTTTTTGCAGAAGTCTGACTGTCTGGCATATTGTAGGCATGGAGGGGCCAGCTGAGGAGGGCCAGGAAGTTTGCAGCATAGCCTGATCTCCCTGATTTATGACCTCAAGCACATCTGGGGCGTGTCTGTGGACTGTCAAAATATCATTAATTAAATTCCAATAAGAGAAGGTTGTTATGGGGACCTTTTCAGGTCTAAAAATTCTATGATAATCATTGAGACAGTCTCCTACTCTTTTCCGGTGGTTCTCATCTATCATCCCTTCTTGGGGAAACCAAGGACATGTATCTCCTATATAACCAAAAATGTTTTTCAAATCTTTTTTATTAACCCGTGTTCCTCGCATCTTGAGGGCCTCTTTGAGACCTTAAATGTACAAATCTTGTGGTGATATTGCCTGTCCTATGGCTTGTCACCTCTTACCTTATATTATCTCCTCTCCTGTGCACTGATCTGTCTCTCAGGCGGGTGGTCCTGAGGCAATCATGAACTCCACTTAGCTGCCAAGTTTTCCTGGAAGACAATGTTCCCAATCTGTAGCAGGTGGTGAGGCCACATTGGGCGCCAGTTGTCCCAACCTGTAGGATTTCAGTCACCTGTAAGGAAGGAATGAGAAGGACAGAAGATGCAAAGAATGACCACAAGACTTAAAGTTCTGATCAAGTGGCCAGTCTTTATGTTTTCCAGGCTGCTTATATATGCTTTTGTAGGACTGAAGGTGCAAGGAGAAGGGAGGGTTAGTGAGGGGGCTCAAAGCCAAAACTTGGCTTGTGGTTAGGTAGTTATGAGCCAAGAATGTGCTAGGTAAAAAAGTCAGTATGTTCTCGTGTGGTTTTTCTGAGAACTGTCTTAATCTAAGGAATGCTGTCTTAATCTTAAAAAAAATGAAGAAGGAGAGAATTCTGATCTTTAGTTGACCCCAGGCTAATGAACCATCTCCCAACAGGGCAGAAATTATATAATCTCATTTCTTTTCTGTTGCTGCTGTCTTCAGAGAAGTCAGGCCTCATGAGAAGGGATAGAAGGTACAGAACATTCTAGCCATTCCCTTACCTGTCAGTCAAAAGTAAGGAAGATGTTCATGATGCTACTGTAGAAAGTTTAAGGAACAGATGTCTAGGGAAAGGGGCCAAGCCAACTCTGAACAACAGAACAAAATACTCTGCCTATTCTCTGAAAGGTGGTTAATAAAAAGCAAAAACAGATATTAATGTAGACCACATGGGCTGAGCATGCTGTGATTAAGTAAAAATGAGTGTATATCACAGAGTTGGTGGTAACTCGGTATCCTGTTGGAAGTTCCATGGAGCAATGCATTCCCTGATCAGACTGAACACCAAAACACAGGCTGTACAGAGAGACCACATGTAAAAATGAACAGAACAAAAGGCAGCTCGGAGAGATGAAAATACATTCATAGTATTATTGAGTAACTCATCCCATTCTCTAGCTTAAGGGCTGCCCCACCATCTTGATATTTTTGGAGAAAAGCAAAATCAACCAGAGAAATGGAATAATGTAAATTTGGTATTCAGTGACAACTTATTGCCCAGGCTGGTTTGCAATCTTAAAACTCAAGCCAAAAATGTCAGAACACATCCATACTGACAGCCACTAACCTAAATAAGGGCACTTAGCCCTGTGGGGACTGAAGAGAATGATGGACACCCAATCCCATTGGAAGGAGGCAGGATTTATGTAAGATCTGCTTGTCGCCATGTGGACATAAGGTTGACTTACGACAAATCTCAGGATTGGTTTTTGAAGCTTAAAAATAATAATAAAATCTCGATTTCTGTGTGTTCTCATTTAGTTCTATGGATTTTACAAAATTTTACTGAGGTGTTTTAGAAGATTGGTACAAAAGGGGAAACAAATCTATCCACAATCACAGAGGTTCATGACCTCTGGTTCCCTATTGACCCAGCCTCATTAAAGCACTATAAAATTCCTTAACCATCTGGTCCTCATCCCCAGACAATACCCCCAAATTGTCTCTTGCTCTCTTCTCATTCTGTATGGAAGACTCTCTGCCAAATGTTGAATTCAGTCTCTCTTAAGATGTGCCTTTCAAATCATATCATGACTTGGCCCACTACAGCTTTACATGAGTGATGTTTCACCTGTTTTGACCTTGGCATCCACAAGATACACTCCAGTTTGGGCCTGGAATCCCTTCTACAGCTTGCATAAAGAGAAGTGGTGTGTGTGTGTGTGTGTGTGTGTGTGTGTGTGTGTGTGTGTGTGTGTGTGTGTGTGTGTGTATGGTTAGTAGTAAGAATACTGAATTGAACTGAGAAAAGGGGATTTGTCCTGACTCACAAGTAGAGATATGAATAGCATGGAACACAGTATTTAACCATTTTTTAGTCACTTTGCTTCATAATTGCTAGCACTGGTTCTCAACCTTGGCTACACATAACAATTCTTTATGAAGCCTTTATAACAACAGTTGTTAAGGCACCACCCTAGAGATTCAAAGCAATTTATCTGAAGTGTGCAATATGGAATGGAACTTTTGATTATTTTCCATTGATCTAAAGTGCAGTGGGACTATAAATCACTGAATAAGGCATGGATGCCAGAGGACAGGGTCTCTACTGAGTAAGGGATGGGCACCAGAGGACAGGGTCTCCACTGAGTAAGGGATGGGCACCAGAGGACAGGGTCCCCACTGAGTAAGGGATGGGCACCAGAGGACAGGGTCTCCATTGAGTAAGGGATGGGTACCAGAGGACAGGGTCCCCACGGAGTAACGGATGGGTACCAGAGGACAGGGTCTCCACTGAGTAAGGGAGGGGTACCAGAGGACAGGGTCTCCACTGAGTAAGGGATGGGTACCAGAGGACAGGGTCTCCACTGAGTAAGGGATGAGTACCAGAAGACAGGGTCTCCACTGAGTAAGGGATGGGCACCAGAGGACAGAGTCTCCATGGAGTAAGGGATGGGCACCAGAGGACAGAGTCTCCACTGAGTAAGGGATGAGTACCAGAGGACAGGGTCTCCACTGAGTAAGGGATGGGCACTGGAAGGCCTCAAGCAGAAAACAGAGAAGGTGGCCTAGAAATAGAAACCTCAAAGCCTGTACCCAGTGACATTTTGTACAACACGGCCATATCTCATATACCTCCTGAAACAGTATCATCAATTGGGAACCAAATGTTCAAATGCCAGAGCCTATGGGGGACGTTCTCATTCAAACCAGCATACCATGTTATCTGAAAAGTTCAGAAAAGCTAACTATATACTTCAATTCACAATAAAGACAAAGAGAAATAGAGAGAAGTCATAAAATAGTTGAAATGATGCATGTAAATCAGTGTATCACTTACAGTAGATGTTAATAACAAAGACCCACAACTAAACAATGTGTAGAGAGCAACCTTGGAGCACTTGGTCCTAAATAGGATTTCTCTATCAAACCCTTCCCTCAAGATCAGGCATATATATGGAAGAGGATGTGTCCTAAGAGCCAGATGACTTTAAAGCAAACAGTGTCTTCCAGACACAACCTGGCTAATGCATATATGAACTCACCAACTGTAGCAGCATGTGAAAGACCTTCACAGACTTGATTCAGACAAAATATAAACATTATGGTGGTAAAGTGAGCAGAGTACACCTCTGACCAGGAAGCTATTCACAAATGATAGTTGCTTCAAGAGAGGAAATTAATTTTCTTCAATGGAGTAACACTGGGTGTATCAAAGAGCCCCCGAGCAGGCTCCATCCTTAAGAGTAGTTAGACAACATAAAAGATATCCCATCTTATGTGCTTTTTGTTTTGTTTAGATTTGGGTTTTGCCTGAAGAGAGAATGAACATAAAGTTGGGTGGACAGAGATGTGGGAGTGAGTCTTGGAGGAATAGAATGAGAAATATAATAAAAATATATTGCATAAAATTAAATAAAACAGTTTAAAATACTTGAAAGGAGACAATAAAATAAAAAATTAATAAAATAGTTGAAAGTTGGGTGAGTTCAAGAGGAACACTGATACAGATTACGGAGGAGTAAAGGATTTACTAGAAAAGTAAATAACATCACAGACAAACAGATAGCAGCATGGCTGGCACTCTCAGGAGAGTTCAAGGCCCCATCACCAAAGGCAGACAGAATGGTGGGGCCTCTGAAGAGCCCATATGACACAAATGGAATCTCTCTACTCTTCTGAAGATGAGGCTTGTTTCACTGGACCAGTGTAGCCAGGCCCCTTGATTCCCATGCAGGAAACAGAGAAGCAGATGGTGAGTAAGATGTGTTCCCAATCTCCCCTTGATGTAAACTTATTTCCTCGGGTGAGAGATTCAAGACCAAAGACCATTCCATACCAGTCTAACCTTGAAACCAGTGAGTCCATATGCATACTTAGAGACACATGAGTGGGAGATGACCTATAGGATCATGGGAGACTCAAGTAGCAGCATGATTGATAAGCCCACCCCCTCAAGACCATATGCAGGGTAGATCAGGATTACACATGACTGGAATCAGGAGGAAGTAGAAACCTCAAGTGAGGCTCTGATGGCTTTCCTGTCCTCTGTACAGAGACTGATGACAGGCTTGATCTTATGAGGGTCTTGTGCAACTAATCACAGCTATTCTGATTTCATACCAGCAGCAAAGGCTGAAAGATAGAATTCCACAATGCAGGATGGAATGAACCATGTTCCATGCGTGCATACTCCAATCATGCCTCTTCATAGGCTCTCCTTTCCATGTTCAGAAAATGACAGCATTGAAATGATTCACAAGTGAAGTTTTCGATCCTCTAACATCAAAAGGTCACCCATCAAACACTTGCTCAGCCCCAATTGAGGACCCTAGTGGCTTCAATGGGGTTTATGGTAGATAAGGCTTCCTAGAAAAAAAAAATTTAAAAAAAAAAAAGCACTTCAGTGATCAATTCTGCAGTGGCCCTGCATCAGACATGTTATCCACAGCTGAGTTTCATGGGACTTCGAACTTCTAAATAAGTCATGGAAGCAGGGAATGAGAAGCCACTAAGCTTACCAAGCTTAGTGATCCTAAGTCACACTCTGTAGTAATTCTTTGACAATCACAGCAAACTTCCGTTTATCTCCAGGAAAACTAGTAGAGTGATGTATGTCATAGTAATATTTCATTGGCACAAGCATTTCACAGATTATGCATCTTACTCCTCTGTGGGCACAAGGTCACCCCTGTCAGGAGATAGAGCAAGTTCTCTTTCCCTGTGTCTGTGTCATGTGTTTGACTTTAACATAGGGTCTGAAAGAAAAGCAAATGCAAAAAGAATGCACTCAGTGGAGACAGTCCCGGGGACAGCGGGACGGAGGAGATGGCATGTGATGCATCACAGCAGACACTGAGACCCAAGTTCTATTTTCATGACCTTTGGCACAGACATCATTCCACTAAACCTGGCTCTGAGTCAGAACTACACGTGATGAGTGAAATGTGTCAAGGGTCAGGGAGAACTATCGAATTCAAATCTTTCCCAAAATTCATTGCTACCTACAGGCCACAGTATTCCTTCATTAGCATATTGAACAAATAATGGTGTGCCTGCTGAATTGAGTATTCTGAAATCTTTATCTGCATTTGCATTTAATCCATTTTGTTATAAAGATGAAATCTTCAGCAGCATATGTACATGTGTATCTATGTCTGTGTGTCTATGTGCTATATACCTGTGTGTTTGTGTGTCTGTGTTTGCACTAGTTAGAAGATATTATGATGGGGCTGTCTTTTAGTGGTTATAAAACTTGTCAGCTCAATGGAATCATCAGAGGAAAAATTTTAAATCCCAGTGCCAAGGCTGTCTGAATCTATTTCAAGTTCATCAGTCCCTCCAAGTGGAGCAGAGGTCAAAACTCTTCTGGGAATGGGCTGGTTTAGCCAAGGCTGTAAATCATTACCTTCTCATTCCTCAGCTCTTTATCTTAGGTCATCACTGCTATGTTTGATTTTCTGAGTCCCATATTTTAGAATTCTCCTATGGCTAAGGTTGAGAACCAGAACAATAGACTGAGTTCCATCCATCATTCATTAAAAAAAAAAAAAAAAAAAAAAAAAGAGCAAGTTCTCCTTGGTGCTTGTTTTAGAATAATAAAGCAGTCAAGTTAAAAACAGAGTGGTCCCTTCTGGCCTGCCTTCTGCTGTAGTGTGTAGCTTCCTTTATTTTGACTCTTGTGTTACTGTTTGCATGCTCCATTGCCAAAAGGATGCACCTCCAGGACACACAACCTGCCCCCTGAGTGCTTTCCTTACTTTAAGCTCTCAGGGCATTATGTGGACCTGTGATTTCTGGAGCTTTTCACTTCTGCCAAGTGCCAACATTTTAGAGTATTTTGTCGTTGTGTTTGTTTTAAGTAAATGTACTTTTCTGTACATTTCCTCTAAGCACTCATATTCACCTCTCATCAAACAACCCAGGAGTGACTCTTGCTCACCTCCTTCATCCAGTATTAGCAAACTTTGCTTGACAAACTGCCTCTTTGGAATGTTCCCTCTGGATTTGGTTTCCATGGAAATCTGTCTCCAGTGGGGAAGTGTATCTGCTGGGATAGTGTATCATAAAGTCCCTATTTACCTCCCATGTGAAAAAGCCACCAAAGAGTCTAGAGAGAGACTAAGGGAGGCTCACACCAGCTCCAGTGGGAAGTGGCTGTGTCTCCAGTCCAATTCTGCGTCTACAGGCAGAAGTGTTTTGTTCTGTTTGTTGTAGTTGTCCCCAAACTCCAGGCAGACATGAATTTTTAGAATCACCTGGTCACACTGACTGAAACACACAAATTTAGCATGTTCCTGCTCCAGGCCACTTCCTTCCCCAGGGTAAGGTGAGGAGGGTGTCAACACTAAATGAAGCTTTGCATAAATTCCCAGACTAGGCTGAGAAAATCATTTAACATAAACTGTGATGCACTTCCCAGACACAACACAAGGGGTGACAGTGATTCAAGGTGAGGCTACTCTGCATTGTCTTTGAGAACCAGGGCCTGTCTTCAAAGGTAAAGAAACAATTTACTTCCAGGAATGCTCAAAGGAAGTTTGATGTGGTGTAAAGAAGGGTTCCCACCCAAGGAAAAGTGCCTAGTGCACCCAAGGTACTTACTATTCACCAGAGCCCATAATTTAAAATGTAATGTTCAAGATCCTGAAGCAGAGTAAAGATCAATAATCCTTGAAACCTCAGCAGTAAAACGTCATCAGGGTTTGTTTGTTTCTTGTGATTTTGCAACAGCATCTCCCTGTGTTGCTCTGGCTCGCCTAGAACTTGATATGAAGACTAGTCTGTCCTAGAACTCAGAGATCTGCCTGCCTCTCCCTCTCCAGTGCTAAGATTAAAGTGTATACCGTGCCTGGAAAGATCTGGTTTTATAACCAAATGAGGTTGTATTTATGCAGACACCCAACTACTAGAGTGATCTATCCATTTACCTAAGTCTTGACTGGGACTAAAGCTTTAAACACAATGTTTACAATACATGGACTAGGGTATGGCACCATCAAGCTCTCTTTATATAAACATGCCTACCTGCTGCATTCTCAATGGCTCCAGGTTTGGGTAGGATCTTAGAATTGGTATGAAAAGATAGTTTGGCTTCAGTAACCAATTTTAAGCAACCAAAAGTGACATAGGAACAATCCCCCTTTTTTCATAATTGATCAGAGTGACACTGTATGGAATTCTTCCAGGGACTGCCAATGTGTCTGCTATCCCGTGCCTGCTATACACGAGGCACTGGATAATTCCCAAGGATGATGGAACTATTACTCTGGACAGAAGATGAAGAAATGAGTTGAAAGTCAACATCTGACTATCAAGAACACTTCTTAGCCAAGAAGCAAAGTTTAAGAACTCAAGGTAATAGGAAGATAAGGTAGAGCTTAAAGAAAGCCTAACACCACCGTGAGAGAGCTCCTGGTAGCCCTTGAGTGTGTTCATGTAACCTGGGGGAATGGAAGACAACTGGGAATTATAAAATGGTGAGTGTGACCAAGTCATATGAGAACACAGACCTTTCTCCTTCATCTTCAGGGGAAAGAGACTAAGGAAGAGGCAAAGGAAGTAAAGGAGCCTTGTACTTGACATTGATTCATATTGATCACCCCAGGTGATTACGTAGAACGCCAGGAGACAGGGGAGATATGGCGGAAGGTGCCTCTGCTTTGTGCTGTGGGGCTGACCAGTGGCCACAGGTACTGGACAGTGTCATGGGACTGGTAAAAGCCTGTAGAGATCCTAGCATGATTACAAGACTGGCCCTTCAAACCCCTGCTCAAACTCCTGAGCTTCCCAGAAAAGTCCTTGCAGGCTTGCAGCACAGTTTTTAACAGGAAAATGCACATAAATTCATTTATATGAGCACGCCCTTCCAGGGTCTCTGAAATGGCCCTTCAACCATCTGCAAAGCAATCCCTTGTTCCTTAGCCACTGTGCTTTAGAATCCAAGCTTCTTTCCTGAAAAAAGACTTCACAGGGTTGAACCAAGGTCCTTTGGAGGAACAAAAGTATAATTAAAGAAGCTGAGATGGGAAAGGGAGCTTGGCATACAGTGGGGGCTCTATGGGCAGTCCTTTATGGTGAGTGTGTGGTTGTGACCTGAGTGCTGTGCTCAATAGCAGAGTTTTACTTCTGGTCAGAAACTGTGAATCCACAGAGAAAACACCTGGGGCTAAACTGCCCAAGCTGTCACTACTGATCAGCTTGCTACTTGAATTTAAAAGCACCTGTAAGACTGTAGTACAGAGTCATGAAGCAGAAAGAACAGAGAAAAGTCATTATAAAATCTGATTAGGACTGAGGTGAACAAACTAAATAAGTTCATAGCTTCAGCAAAATTTTTAAAATCAGAAACATAAAATAAAACCTACTTGCCGGTGTCCAGAGTCACGCTTATGTAGGTAATAAAGCAACTACAAACATATATAAACAAAAATTCAAAACAGAAAATGACACTTTGCTTGGTCAAACCTTCACCAGGGTTCTGGACTTTCTATAAGCTATTTATGCATTTCCTTGTAAAATCCAGTTTAAGAGCCCTGATAAGCCAGTTCATCCAGAAATCTGCCCCTCCTCTTCTGTCTCCAATCAAGTCCCTCTGCTTCCTCTGTCCCTCCAGTGACATCTGGTCACGGGAGACTATCTTCATCAAGATTCACATTTAGATAGAACCTCCAGAGCTGTCTTTTTCTTTCATGTGACCTGTTAGTAAGTTTCTATCCACCAGCACTAACCTGCTACTTGGGTATTACTTTCCTCTTGCTCAGGCTGTATGTGGACTTAATTTCAGTCTCTTCTCAGCTATAAGACCCATTGTCAAAGTCATTCCACCTAACATGTGGTCTTGAATAGTCTTTCACACTGTACTGCTATAATTTGGATACTGAATGTCTCCCTAAGGCTCATGCATTAAGGGCATAGTTCTCAGCTCAACACTATGGAGAGTGGTAGAAACTTCTAGAGATGGAATCTAAAGGGAGGTCTTTAGGTAACTGGGGTGTGCCTTTGAAAGGGACAGTAGAACCCCAGCTCTTACCTTGTTCTCATTTGCTTCCCAACCATGAGGTGAGCAGTTTTGCTTTGTCACACACACCCCGGTTGCTCCACCACCACCCCAGAGTAATGGAGTCAGTCAAGTATAGATGTGACCCAAATCTTTTCTCTTCATAAGATGACTTTCTGTAGTATATCATCATGACCAACAACTGATGAATAAACCATGTTTTGATTGGTACTTCTCCCTCGGAAAGACTAATTCTATCAGATTTATCACAGTTTTGGGGCACAGATTACTTCCTTCAGGTGTTCTCTGGAGCTTAATCAAGCCTTACTTGGGGCTGAGAAGGATTACACAGTAAAGCCCTGAATGGAACAACCAAGAATGGGAACTGGGCAGAGATGGACTTAGATGACCCTACCAATCTCCTCAAATCTCAGCCAAAGCACATCCTAGCTGGTCCTTCACCTTGTCACTCCCATCATATTGATGTGGGAATGTCTTTCTGTATGCTGTGAAGATCATTCTTTAAATAAAAGAACTGTTTTGACCCTTGACAGGCACCATAGAAGTAGGCAGGAGAAGGGGGGCAGGGTCAGAGGGAGACTGAACCAAACACCCAAGGAAGCAACATGTAAAATAACACAGGTAAGCCATGGGCCATGTGGCAGGACATATAAATGAATATGGGTTGAATTAAGATGCATGAGCTAGCTAGCAATGTGCCTAAGCAATAGACCAAACAGTATGAAATTAATATAAGCGCCTGAGACATCTTTTGGGGGCCTAAGCAGTGGTGGGTGGATAGGCACCTGGGATTGCAGGTCTGTGAGTCTGGACCTCTAGAAACCTCTTCATTACAGATGGTGCCCATTGTGGGGCAAATACCCACATAAGGCTTGAGAAAGCTTAAAAATGGTTCTAGAGCACAGAAACAGAGCCAAAAGCAGCTTCTGAATTGTGTCTCTGAAATGGATCATGGTGCAGAGATGGCATGGTGTCGGGGCCACAGACAAAATGGCAGCAGACTTGCTGCAGGCAGCTTAAGCTGCAGCCAGGCTGGTTACTGAAGTCTCACAGAAGACTCTGTGTAAGCAGCAGGTTGCATGTGATTGATTTAAGGTTTCTGTTTATATTGAACAAAAAGGGAACAGAGTCAAAGGCAGTTTCTTTGTAGCAGCATTTTCTTGGGTCTGTTCTGTTTGCTGGCAGCGAACAGAGAAGCTACTCCCTTTAAGAAAACTTCTTAACTCAGCTTTATTGTCAAAAAACTGTGTGGTTCTTTAAGAGAGTGCTATCATTTTAAAAGCTCTTCTAATTAGGAAATGATTAAGGATTCACAATAGAACAGATTCGGATGAAAAAAACCTGTAAATGGGTTACAATGTTTGTAAAATGTACATAGGCTTCAGGGAGAAAAGAAAAAGGGTATAGAAATTTCTTTTTTTTAAGAAAAAAAGAGAAACACAGTTATAAAATATAAGCTATGTAAAAATGGAAAATACACAAGAAGTCTAGATTATGGTTATTAGTGTGTGTTTTTTTGATTTTTTTAAGCTGTTAATGAGCTAACTGCAGAAAGACAATTGATTGCAAAGGATGCTAAATTAAACAAAAATATATATTTTAAAGGTATCTTGACTTTGAAATTTAAGTCTAAGGCTTTGTTGCTTTGGAAGAGTTCTGCTTTTGTTACCACAGAAGACAAGAACCTGTGGATTGCTTCCACGCAAATATGGTTTCATCAACCAAGACCCCCTGAAAATTTCCTGATGGGAAGAGATGGTCACATCAGCTTCAAGGCTACAGACCAAGATGATCTAGCCTCAGGAGCCTCAAAAGATTGCCAGCATTCCTTAATCAGCAGGAAGTAGTAATGAAATGCTATCCCCAAATTCCCAAAATAATGTTTATAAATGTTTGTTTTCATTATAAACAGCTAGTGGTCATAGTTAATATCTTTCTAGAAGAAAAAGGAGATAGGTATGTGAATGATTTTTTAAAATTAGATTATTGAATTTACTTTAATCCAAAAACTAGCTGTTAATCTTAAAATATTTTACATTGGTATAGATATTGGTTTATTGATACACATTAAGATCAATTTTGTTATGCTATATGTATTTTTCTACTCTTGACTAGGGTATGGTGTTTATGTAACTCATTTAAAATTGTAATGTATAACTAAGAAATGCAGATTAGTAAAAACCTATGGTAACCAAACTTATAGTAATGTTAGCTGGATTTTTAGGTTTACAAAGATATATTTCAATTAGAAAGGTAATCTCCAAACACTTCTAAGGCCTACAAAATATGTCATTTAAGATAATTTAAGAACTTAGGATTTTCTGGACAATGAGACAGGTCTGCTCCTGGTAGCACCAATCTATTTCAAGAGAAAAATGGGCATCGAAGAAACATCTTTATGGCAATGGTTAGCCACAGGACAAGAACCTATTCTTGTATTGACTGCTTAACAATATGATATTTAAACTGTGCATGCAGGTTCCATAGGAAAGTGATCTCTGAACTTTGGCAGAACAAGCCAAGATCGTCCTTCAGTTTCCTGTTTTGCATAGAAAACTGTCAGACATTCTTCAGGACTCAAGGAGAAGTGACTGAGGTACTATACCAGAATGGGCAGTGCAGCCCTTCAAATTTCTTGTTTCACTAAAAAGTATCCCAAAGACTCTGGGCCTATAGGCTAAAGATGGATGCCCCAACTTTATAAAGGAACTCTGGGTGACTATCCAGGCCGACAAGTGTAATCTCTGTCATTTCTAGATTTTGGAAGTTGCTTGCACTTCCTATTTACTCGGGTAATATTATATCCTTCTGTGGTCTTTGATGTAGTTGAAGATTTGATAGTTATTGATAGAGTTTTTCTTTAGTTGTTATAAAAGGTATGTTAGATATAAAACGTTAGACTCACAAGGATAAGGTAGATGATAGGATATTTTCTTTAATTTTGTTAAATACAAATAGACTAGATATTGTAACTGTAATTCTTGCTTGATAGCTATTTGTTATATGTAATTTTGCTATGTTGAAGTTGAAACCTTCTTTTTTGATTAGACAGAAATGGGGAAGTGATGTGGGAATGTCTTTCTGTATGCTGTGAAGATCATTCTTTAAATAAAGGAGCTGTTTTAGCCCTTGACAGGCACTGTAGCAGTAGGCGAGAGCATAAATAGGAGAAGGAGAGTGGAATCAGAGGGAGACTGAGCCAGACATCCAAGGAAGCAACATGTAAAGGAACACAGGTGAGCCACGGGCCACGTGAAAAGACAGATTAATGAATATGGGTTGAATTAAAATGCAAGAACTAACTAGCAATGTGCCTAAGCAATAAGCCGAACAGTACAAAATTAATATAAGCATCTGAGTCATTTCAGAGAGACCTAAGTAGAGGCAAGTGGCTAGGCACCTGGGGATTGCAAGTCTGTGGGTCTAGACCTCTGGCAGGGGGCTATAAATCTCTTGCGTTACACCAGATTGTAATGATATGGTCAGCTGTTGCTGTGTTTGGGGTTTTTTATGTGTTTGTTTTTAGATATCCATTTGTATTATAATAATGTACAGTTCTCTAAGACAAAACTAAAATAATGTCATGACAAGAAGTCTATATAGGGGTTCTTTTTCTCATTTTTCTTACTATAACTTGAGAATTTTAGCTATAACTGTTGAGATAGGGACCACGTGGCCCAGACAATGATATATCATAATAGTTATAGCAGCACTTTTAAATCCCCAAAGACTTCAAATAGACAAATGAAAATGTTAAGAATGGCTGCTTTCTTGGTTGTCTGATTAGCTCTATTCATATCACAGCACATGCTCATAACAGATGCACAGTCCAGTCCTGTGTCCATTTCTAACTTCTTCCCCCCCAAAAAAAGTACAGGAACTGTTCTGAAGTACTCAGACAACTAATCAGAAAGCTCTGTTTCTTGCTTCAGTGAAACACAGGAGGAGGGTGCAAGATGCATAGACCCTTCAAAACCTGGTAACTCAGCTCTCTCTGATTTGTGATTTCAATTCAGTATGTAAGATCTGCTGCCATGCCTGCAGCCTCCTGTGCTGTCCCTGCCATCATGGATTCTAATGCTCTGGAACTGTAAGCCAAAATAAATTCTTTTATAATTTTTTTTGTGTGATGTATGTTATCACAACAGCAGAGAAGTAATTAACACGCTTTGATAAAGTAAACAGAAAGGGTGAAATAAGGGGGGGCATATAAATCAAAATATGTACAATGTATGGGTCTAAAACAGTGGGTTGTGACTCCCCTGAAAATATCCCATGTCAGATAATTACATTGCAATTCAACAGTAGCAAAATTGCAATTATGTAGTAGCAATAAACTTTATCATTGGGGGTCATGACGATGACATGAGGGTATTAAAAGGTTGTAGCATTAGGAAGTTGGGAATAACTGCTCTAAATGATGTTTGCAGGTTGTTACTTTGCTCTTCTGATTTTTCAATAATAAAACTTTTATCAGAAAAATAGATGCAATAATTCTAAGGTTGAATGTATGGCTGGCCAGACTTACTTTACCTCTGGGAACTGCTGAAGGTGGCATTGCAAGTTTCCCCATCACAGAACTATTGGCAAGAAGCTCTGAGATAGAACCTGATAGATCCAACATTGCTAGACCAATCAGCAAACAAGCTGTGGCCACCAGGGCACACCAGGCTCAGTTTCAACTCCAGAAGTAGTCACCATGTATATTTGATGGACAGACATGAGCCCAGGAGGTAGGCACCCCATGTCAAAGGAGGACAGATATGGAACACCCAGAAGCCCCTGAAATTCTGTACTATTTCAGAAGATCCATCTGTTCAAATGGCCCTCCCCTCCAGGCTAAAAATGCCCTATTGGTTCTGGGCCCAAGAAGAATCTCCTGATCTGAGGGCAGGAGAAGTTTCAACCTTAGAAGGACAACTAGATAATCAGACAAGCAACAGTCTGTGCCAGAGGAGTTCAGCAAAGGTCCCTGAGGGTTATCAGGGGCGCTTCACATAGCTCTAAACTGTAAGCTTCCTAGCAAGAGAGATGGACCAGGATAGTTAAGAGTGACTTGTCAGTATAACTGAACTGTAAACCAGGCCCAAAAGAGTAAATTAATTTATAGATGGTTAGTTTCTTAAGAATACCATAGCAGTATACAGTGAACCACCCTTATCTTTTATTCATTACAAATGTTTGATCTTCTGATTTTTTCAAAGAAAAGTTCAGGATTACAGACTCACAGGATATTCCTGAGGCGTAAGTAGTGGGTTGAACATGGGAAGTGTGGAACTGATGAATCACTCACTGTGGATCTCATGGAGGAAAACTGTACTGAGGGGCTATGAGATATGTGCAAAGAATCAGCAAGAAACAAACAAAAAATAAAGATATGAACAGATGCTACAATATGGTACTGTCACAGAAAGAGACATGTAGACCAGTGGAACAAAATCAAAGCCTCCAACATGAGTATAGACAATTACAGCCATCTAATATTTGACAAAGGTGCCTAAAGCATACTCTGCATAAAGACAGAATCGTCAACAAACGGTGCTGGAAAAACTGGTCATCCATATGTAGAACAAAATTAGAACGGTGTCTATCACCTTGCACAAAATACTAACTCTAAATGGATCAAAGACTTAAATGTGAAACACGACACACTGAAATCACTTGAAAACATACAGTTCCCTACATTGTATAGATATAGGAAATGGGGCCTCATTTGCCAGGAACTGAGGCCAGCAATTGACAAGTGGACTTGATAAAACTAAAAAGCTCTGGACAGCTAAAGAAACAATTGAGTAATGGGGAAGGCCACAGGATGGAAGATGATCTTTCCCAGATACACGTCTGACAGAAGATTAATATCTACAATACAAAAAGAACTCAAAAAACAAAGAATAAAAAAAAGACCTATTGAAAAAGTTGGCTTGGGATCTATAGAGAGCATTTTCAAAAGATGAGATTAAATTCTTTAAGAAATATCTAAGAAATGTTCATCGTTCCTAACAATTAGGGAAATAAAAATTAAAACAACTTTGAGATTGCATCTTACTACAATCAGAATGGCAAAGATCAACAAAACAACAGACATAAAATGCTGGGGAGGACCGCTCATTTCCAGTAACACACACACACACACACACACACACACACACACACACACACACACACACACACACACACACACACACGGAAGAGATACAGAGAAGAAAAGGAAGAAGGGAGAGGGAAGGAAGGAAGAATGCATGGCACCTGTGTTGAATGTGTACAGTGTCTTTTCTGTCATTGTTCCCTCAACGGTGCTGCCTGACTATGTGCACAGCATTCACATTGTCTTTAGCATCATAAGTCATCAAGGAATAATTTAAGGATCATAGAGTCAAGAATAAAGTCTATGCAAATACTGCCTCTTTTATATGCAGGGCTTATGCAACCATGAATTTCCATATCCAGGAGGGTGCTTGGAACCAATCTTTCAGTAACTACTTGGGAATGGCTCATACTATAAAACTCAGCTGTTGAAGGTGTAGGTGCAGTTACCCAAGGAAAACACCAAGGTATCTGCACACACAAGGAAATTCAGGTGCTCAAGTGTGCATGAGGCTCACTGCAGCTCTATGGAAACAGCCTACACTGTGAACAACTTAAGTGTTTTCAAAAGATGGACTGATAAACAGTGATGTGGTATCCACATGGTGACGGTTAGCCCACAATAAAATGCCACTGACATATGCAAGATCATGGATAACTGTCAAATAACAATACTAAGTGGAAATCAGACAAAAGAGGATGCATCCTGTGCTACCTTATCATTATGGAATGATAGACAACGTAAATTCATCTATAGTGACAGAAAGCACATTCATGGCTGCCCGGTTAGGAAAAATCACTAAAGGACACTGAGAAACTTTCCATGGTGATAGGCACATCCACCATTTCCATGGTGATCAGAATTTCACAGGTATGTGCACATGTCAGCATCATCAAACTGTACACTGGAAATACATTCAGTTTATTGAATGTCAGCAGAGAGCAACCTTTTGTGCTATCTCTGTGCAAGTAGCTTGGCCTATCCTGGGTATCCAGCCACCTCCCCATAACTGGTTGTCATATTATAGAGGACCATGTTCTCCTGCTCTAATCAACTCAAAGCCAGCTCTCAGACAATCAGGGAAAACCCTATGCCAGTAAATCCTAAAGCTATTTGAACTGGCCTGTCTGGAGCCTTCCAGCTCTGCCTTGTCTGTTCCTTTCTGCAGGATTCAAACCAGTGTGTGTCCACACTCTGACACCTGTGCTTCCCTGAGGGGCTTTGTTACTGCAGGCTGCTTCTCTTTAGAGGGCTTTCCTCACATCTCCCCAAAGTCATGGAGCTAAAATATCTAATTGTGGACTTGGGGTGTAGGCTTGCCTAGCATGTGTGAAGCCCTGAGTTCAATCCTCTACACTGAAAAAAAAATAAAACATAGACAATTGTGTCTCCATATTTTTTTTGGTAAGTTAAAAGAGATATAAAGATGGTATGAATTTAGCCTGTTGCTGTTTTTTCAGTGCTGGGAATGGAACCCAGAGCCTCACACAGGTCAGGCAAGTGTTGTATCCCTGAGCTACACCTTCAACATTTTACAAAAAAAAAAAGCAAAGGAAGGAGAGAGCTATCTTCTTCCCCTGCCTGGGGACAGGCGATGATGTACAAACCATCTTCTGAGTCTTGTCCCCAGATCACCAGCCACACCAAGGAACCTTTACACTCAACATCTCCAAGCCTCATGAATGGATGGGGACGGAGAGTGTTCTGGAGCAGAAAGCACATCTCTGCATAGAAAATTACCACTACAAAAACCCAGGCAGACAGAACAGAACTGGTGTGAAAAAAGAAAAAGAAAGAAGGGAGGGAGGGAGGAGAGAAGGAGAAGGAGAGGAAGAAAAGGAAGCAGCTGTGACCACATGTGCAGAAATTATATAAATGGCTCCAAACCATCAATGCCAAGACCCACTAAAGGTTGGGCTACCGGAGAGTGTCTATCGGACAAGAGGCGCCTTTCCTCTTGGATGAGATTTGGCACCAGACCAGTTCCCATGATAACAGTCACACAGAGCAAAGGCCAGAACTATCTGGCTATCAACAAAGGCACAGGTGACTCCCCTAATACCCACCACAGACATAAAGACCTTTCAATCTGATGCCTTCTGTTCTTAGTTGCAGTTCAAAGCAGTGCTCTCTCTTCTTGCCTTTGATGCCTTGCTGCATGCAGCATCCCAAGACTGCCTTTCCCAACACATGTTGACTGTGACACTGACTTGTGTTCCCATGCAACCTTGTCTGCCAGCTGTGGAGGACTGAGGGACACAGCGGCCATGGGAAGGTTCTGCCTAACTGCAGCATGGCACACTAAACTCAAGTCACCTAAAGGCTCAGAGGGCCTTATCTGCCTTTCAAACTCCCTGCTTGGATGTGGGGACCACACTATGAAACCGGATCTGAAGGGTTTTCATTCATACCTCCAAATATTTATTCTTTAGGAACAAATGTTCAAATGACAAATTTACTAAAGAACTTATAACCAATGCCAATTTGCTAACATATTTGTTGATTGGGACTTTGAAATGACTGACTTAGGGTCAACAAGCAAAGACCAGGGACTCCTCAGAGGATTGAGATAGAGGTCAATATTGGGATAATAAACAGAGACTTTGCCCTGAGGATAACAACTTCCTCTGTGTAATTGTATTAGCAATTGGTTCAAGAATTTGGGGAGCTCAGGTCTTCACCATTGCCCTCTTGACCTATTACCCAGAAGCTGTGGTGTCCCTCACTACTCTGGTGTTATTCGTAGAAATACACTAGCCTCTGGGTTGGAGGTCAAGGCTGCTGGTCTGCAAGGTGGTTGGGGTGGGGCACAAAGTCTTCATTTTCTTGGTGTCTGGGGGGGAGTGCACACATCAACCTGAAGCTCTTGGCAAATAAACACAGGGAGGTATTGGTTTATGGGCTGGAAAGAGGGCAGCTTCTCAGAACCCTTGGGTCTTTTATGGATCCCAGTGGTGAAATAACTCCTCCTTCCCTCTGCCTCCCCTCAATTACAGTCTTATTATGGCAAGAGATTATCAGGTTGTTAATGATTTATTTTGAAAGTTCCCTTTGCCTTCCTTCTCAAAGGTCAAATCTTCTAAAGGCTTACTTGAAACACTGCCATGTTCTCAAGCCAGGGGGAAGGGGGACTTTGTCACTCAGCCATGAGTTCTAATTTGACTACAGAATGAGCTGGCTTTCTGTGGCCTGACCTGCCTGGAGACCTGCAGAACCTCCACAAGGATGAGATACATGTCCTATATTGAGGATGTGGTACTTGGTCCGTATCAAGGATGCTGTACATGGCCTATCTTGAGGATGTGGTACTTGGCCCGTATCAAGGATGCTGTGCATGGTCTGTACCATCTTCCTCAAGCTTCTGCAAAGACCTGAGGAATACGGTTTGTTGATCTCTTTCCTGGCACGTAAAACAGACTTTCCACGTCCCAGCACTAAGCTTTCATTGATTCCATCTCCTTCCCTTCCCTTTAGCTGTTCCCTTCCCTCCATATTCCAGTTCCATATCCCCCCGGGGTTCCTTTCTCACCAATAGGAGAATTGGCTCTGTTTAAGGGTTATCATTAAAAATATTTGTCTCTGATCTCTCCTTCAAAAGTTTTGTAGGACAAATGTGGACTAATGAAAGACCTAGAGTCAGAGAGAAATGAATATGTATTTTAAAGATTGCAGCTGGCCCGACCTATCATAGCTCGTCTTGTCAGCTTAAGTCTCTTTCCATGAGGACCCTCCTAAGCAGTAAGAAATAAGAGCAAAACAAGAAACAAAAGCATCCATGGTAAAGTTCCATCTGGACAAGTCTAACAAATCCCTGAGAGCATGCTGAATTCGGCACTTTGAAATGCAGGTGTCAAAAGCCTGCTGTTTTCCCAGCCCTTTTAGTGTCCCTGAGTGGTTTGGAAAAGGGGAGCAAAGTTCAAGAAGAAACAGAGACAACACGGGTGTTGACCTTCATTCCTACCACAGAAAAGCGAAGGCAATGCCTTTGCTGGACATTACCAATGCTGGGACCAGGCTGAGCTCTGATGCTCGGTCAAATGCTCACTGAAGTGCCTAGGGGATATCAGAACAAAGACTGATATTAGTCTAAGTTTTCCCTGACCATGGGATCTTATGACTCTTACATTAGGACTTGTCCCCAGCAGCCCCAGACCCCCTCATCCTGCATGGTCACATGCCCCACACTGAGATGGCAGCCTTAGATGTTTCTCCTTTGAGCTATTTTTTGCTTTTTGCATTTTATGGATTCCATTAAAATCCCATGTGCCAGGTCTCTGCTATTCTAAAAATCAGGAAGAATTCTCTTTAAAATCAATGAGAATCTGGCTGTCTCATTTGTAACCACTTATCTGGCATCTCCTTGTAGCTTAAAGCCACATTCAGGTTTCCAGCCTGGGCATACAAGACAGAACAGACTCTAGGGAGTCATCATGTACCATGAAAGCACCCGCAGGACTGAGCTGCAGAAAAGTTGCTGAAGTAAACAGCTCTCATCTGGGTGAGGGGGATGTGGTGATCCCAGGCAAGGGGCAGTCTTATATTTGAGGTAGCAAAGCCCAAGATGAAATAAGGGAAATCAGAATGCAGCCTGGTGGTAGCCAGCACATGGTATAAGAGACATCGGTATCTATGCACAGTGACTGCCAGCCTCCCTCTGATGGCTGCAAGGAATCTGGCATCCTTACTTATTTCTGCCACTGCCGATCTTCATACTGTCAATATGGTCTGGCATTTCAAATTTGTAAGTCCATCTGAACATCTAGCATGTTGGAGTGGCGATACTAACTAGGCCTCACTTCCACTCTCCCCGCCCCATGCAAAAGAGTTAGAAGCAAGAGTGTGTGCCTTTCAGTGTTTGTGGGCTCATGGCAAGCGCATGGGCAGAGATTAGGATGCTGTGGTTTTCATAACACATATTTGGATATATATGATGGAAAATCCACAGATAATAAATAGGTTGGGCTCCTCGGGAAGTTAGTACTCATTATAAATCACACATCGATTTGTTCAGAATGTATTAGAAAATACTGTTGTTAACTTGCAATCTGTTATGATTTGGGGTGTTATTTGTTCCCCTGAAGGCTCATTTGTTGTATCTCAATATTTAATATAAAGATCCGAGAGCTGGGACTTAGTGGGGGGAATGCTGGTTCACTGGACATTTTGCTCTTGGGATTAATATAGTTCTCTTGGGACCCATCTCTGACATCTTGTCCAACTACATGATCTCTTCTTCCAGTCATGATGTCATCCACTGTGTTGTGACACACCAGAGGAAGCAGGATGAGAACACCGCACTGAACAAAAAGGTACCAAGACATGTGGCTAAACATAAATAAGAAATATGGGTTAACTTAAAGGATAAGAGTTAGCAAGTAATAAGCCAGAGCCATAGACCAATCAGCTTGTAATTAATATAAGCTTCTGTATGTTTATTTGGGACTGATCAGTTGCAGGACTGGCCATGTGGGACACAGAAACTTCTGACTACACACAACACACATTACTTATACACACACACACACACACACACACACACACACACACACACACACACACAACTACTCATGCATACGTCCTTCCTCTTTAGCTGGAAAATGTCTGTTTTTCTGTAAGGGTGTGCCTAACAAAAGCCTCTGATCCCATGTAGATCAGGAACTCTACAGATGAGCTCCTAAGCATCCATCCTTGAAACATTTCTCATTGCTCACTCCCCCCAACACAAACACACACACACACACACACACACACACACACACACTCCATATGTGTGCTCTTCATAGCATGCACTCTAATGCTCAGCCCTGAAGCTGCCAAGTGGCAAGTGCTCAATAGGTATTTCTTTACTAATGCACCAAAGAAACATGAATAATAAATGCTGGTACCACAAAGAAAGGAAGGCCACACTCCAGCAACCATAAGGTAGCTCCAGGGGCCTCTTGAGGAGGTCCCCAGGGCAACATCGCTTGTCAGCTCAGAGCAACTGACTATATTCTGAGCCATCAAATGGAAAAAAATTCACTGTTTAATGTTTAATGTAGAAAATTTTTATAGATTGTAAGATGTTTATTGAAAAATTTTTATTTGGTTCCTAAAAATATCTATTTCTCTGATTTTTATACAAAGTATTTTCTGGGCCTTCGCTTATTTTTAGGGCTGTAGCAATGTCTGTCACATGATAGTCAGGGGACAGGGACATTGCCAGACATCCAGCCTCAGGCTGTTGGCAAACTTGGGCTGCAAAGTAGCCTGTGGCTCAAGTAAAGCAAGGCAGTGCATGCTCAAATATATCACCCCTGCCTTTGGAAACAAATAAGACAGGGTTCAGTGGTTGACAATCTTCCAGAAGCTTCATTATGGGGGTGAAAGGTGAGTTAATTGGGGTTTTTATATTCGAAATACGGGATCAGACTGTTTTACTCCAATTACTGTTGCTGACTTGTAGAGCCCATGACTGACTGGACAACCAGGAAAAGGGTTCTCTTGGGCTCATGAATCTAGAAATTCAAAATCATGGTGCCATCAGATGCTCAACTTCTGGTGAGGCCTTTGTGATAGAAAATTTGAAGAATATGGTGGAAGGCTTCACATGTCAGAATATTGGGCGAATAGTGAGTAGAATCTGGAAGAGAAAGTAAAACTCCCAAGATAGCCAGTGCTTGAGAAAAAAAATGGTATTGATTCACTCATAAGGCCAGATCCCCTTTACGATGAACACCTCCTCAGGTCCCACCATCATTTCATAGTATTGTAGGGAGGATCAGATGTCAGCCTGAGTTTGGGGGGAGACAAATGTATTCAAGTGGTAGTGGCTGCCTCTAACCAACCCAAACAGAATGGAACAGATAAAAAAGAATACAGTGAAGGCTGCCTCAAGCAAGCAGGAAGTATGGCACATCATAGAACCCAGCAGCAAGGACTCACTGACCAGACAGCCAGAGTTTAGAGTTCCTGGTATGGATTGTCCTTCCCTGTAACACTTCAATCATGTTAGCAAATTTGAGATGAGGACCAAGGAGCCCAGGCAGTCTCATCCTTTTTCCTTGGCCAGTCCAGGGCAGAACCTACATCTGGGTACCCACAGCCTCAGCACACAGTGGTGGAGAGAAGACAGGCTATGAAAAATAAGGAGGAAGAGCTGTTGATCGTAGGCTAAAAGATATCTGACAACCCAGATATCAGGTAAGAGAGGGAGAGCGCTTTGGCTTTATTGTGGCTTTATGGAGAGCAGGTTGGAGGTATGACTCCAGCAAAGGGCCAATAGGAAGGGGTACAAGATTATTTAAGAAGAGTAGACAAGGTCTAGCCACGAAGCATCTCCTGGGCCACACCACAATGTGTACTTTGTCCAGGTATCTTGAGGGACCACTGAGCAGTTGCATGATGAGATGTGCATTTCTCAAAGATCACCTGGCGAATCAGAACTGCCTGGGAAGTAGGCAGAGCTAGGAAAGAGCTGCTGCTGGACTCAGGAAATGAGTGACGAGGGGCAGGCAAATGGCTAAAACTACTGAAGGAAGAACGCTAATATTTAAAAGTGTACCAATGAAACCAGCTCTTTCGCCAACAGAAATAAATAATGGTTTATCCTGAGCCAATGATGAAACTGTCGCATATGAACACTGACTCAGGTTCCCCTGAACGGTATGCTCCACTAAGAAAGAAGTCCCTTAAACATTTATGGGCCTAGAACAAAAGAAAGTCACATATTTTCAGTTATCCAATGTGTTCTTGAGAAGTCTCCTGCATCATCTTTAAAAATCTCAGATGTTTTCGTTTCTTTTCTTTTTTTTTTCTGCTTTACACTTAGCTCCTCTGGTGCGACTCCAAATGCTGGTTTTGGAACCTGGGGTAATTTTATACATTTCCCATTTTTCTGAAGTTTGTAAGAGAAATGTTGACCTCCTTGTTTCTTGGACACCACCACTCTTATTTAAATTTTTCCTTGTTTATTTTTCCGCTTTTTGATTTCTCTGTGGATTTTACATTATGTACTGCAATCCCACTCATCTCCCTGTCCCCTCATATCTGTTCTCTTCCCTTGCATCCTCCTACCCAAAAACGAAACAAAATCAAAATCTAACAGGTCAAAAAGAAAAAAGAAAGAAAGTCACAAATCAAAGCATGTACCAAATTACTCAGTGGGAACATCAGGTGGGGGGTGGGGGGGTATGACAGAGCAGCAGGAATTTCTTCGGTAAGTTTCAGGTGCTGTCTTGTAACATTCTTTGGTGGCAGCTAGTGGTCTGCTAAATTTACAGTGCATTCCAAAAGCTTTACTTGACATCACAACAATGTCAGGTCAGATACAGAAGTTGGTAGAAAATGACCATTGAGAGGACTAAAGCTAGATAAGGATATTGGCGCCATGTACAACTTTTCATCTTCCCTTGATTATGAATCCCTGATGAGTTAATCTGCAGGACCTTCAGTGTAGATGCAGTTTCTTCTAGGATCTACAGTCCACTATGGGAAATAGAAGAAATGGGGCTTCCTAGGATCATCAAAAGATTTAATGACTAAGCATACGTGGCGTTTGAAAAAAGATGGAGTCAGGGTAAAAGGTGAGTTCAATTTGGGACATGTCAAGTCTGGGGCTCTAGTCAGATCTTAATACTCAAATTTAAACAAAAGCAAAGCTGACAATATCGTCTTATTCACTATAAACCTTTAATGAGAATTCCCCCATTGATAAGTTACTGTCCAGCAAAGACAGATTAACCAAGGCGTACAGTACAGGGGGATGATATGCTGTCACATAAATGTAAGTGTGAAGTGCAGTGTGATTATTTATATAAGCTTTTTCCTTTACTATCTGACGTAAAGTCAGCTATGGACAAAAATAGGAGACGAATTTTAATTATTATTATACTCCTGAGGTCATTTTCTCAGAATCCCTGAACTGAACATTTTCAACTCTACAAATATCTTTAAAATGTGAAGGTATGCAATTATTTCTAATTTCTCTCTATAATTCCATTTATTTCTATCAAATAGGTAAATTTATTTTTAAACATGTACGTATATGTAGAAACTTGTGCATATGTCACATTGCTGACCATAAACTAATGTAGAGGAGTCTTCAAATAGCGATAAGAAAACAAAGATGTCGGCTTTGAAACAAAGAGCCCTTCGAGCTGCTTGGCTGCTGGAGCAGAGCACGTTTTTGGTGTGCGGATGACTGTCTTGCTGGAAGAACACATTTTGATGACAGCTGTGAAACAGAGCTGCTGGATGCTTCCCTGGTTTCAGTCTAGCTAGGGTGATTAGTTTTATGTGTCAACATGACTGAACTACAGTATGCAGACATTGGACTGTAAGAGCCAGAGGTGATGAATGACTCCAAGAATTACATCTTCTAGACACAACAAGGACTTGGGAACATATGAAGAAACAGAGACGGTGACATCATGCCACAACCTGCACAGGTTCAAACCAGACAAAATAGGAGCACCAAGAAGGCGGACTGGACACGCCCAGTCCCACCCCTAACCAATAAGCTACTTGCAATTGATAGCTGTTGGGGAAGGGAAAGTCTGTTTTCTCCGGCGGATGCCACCGGGTCTATCAATCATATTCCAGGGCAGTGTCCACAACCAGGAGCGGGTTGCCAGGACAAAACAGACTCCCTAGTTTTGTGTACACTTTTTGCTGTTGTTCTTTTGATTTTTTTAACTTTGATTTTCATTTTTGCTGGGTTTTTTCTGCTTTTAATTTAAAGTGAAAAAAATATGAAATTGTGTGGATAGCAAATTGGAAAGGATCTGGGAAGAGTTAGGGAAGGGGAAAGAATTTAACCAAAATATGTTGTATGAAAAAATTAAATAATATCTTTCTTTCTCTCCCTTCCAGTTGGTTCTATTTTTCTAGAGAACACCGACCAAGGCATTTATGTTCTTTTCAGTAATTTTGCCCAGACATTTTGCCCCTAAGAACTACAACTATTCCCATTACCTTATTCCTGCAGTTTCGGGGACCTGCCATGTGAAGTGAGGGTGAAAGCTGGAAGAAGGCAGACAGCAGCAGCTTGACAGTGCGTGACTCTCGGGAGCCTTCTCTACTTCCTGTGCCAAACGCAGTCTGCAAGATACAAGCTTTAAACAATACATTTAGTTTGGAAAAATGGCAGGGAGAGATCTCACCAAAAGGTCGAATCAAACACAAAGCATCTGTGGCACCCTTAAAAGAGACCATTCAGTGTGTCAGCCCCAGTCCCCAACATATTCGTAAGAATTTACTACACGCCTAGTGGTGCAGGTTGCACCTGATACAATGTTGATACAATGGACTCCGAGATAAATAAAGCACAACTGTCAGCTCAAGCCTGCAATGTTTGAAGGTACCTAAGACGCCCCTTCCTTTGTCAATTCCACAGCTGGTGTCCCATGCCTAGTTTGGAAATCTATGACTCTTGAGGGAAGCATTATCTTGTGTGTAGGGTAACTCCAATTAAACTTTTAAATAAATGGCACATATATATGTATGTGTATATATAGAGACAAACATATATGGAAAATTTATCAGATAATAGGCTTCCGCGTGATTTTTTCAAATGTTTTAGTAATATTTATCACTCTTCTGCCTTTTCTGCCCATCCGTATCTCCATTTAAACCTTCCCTCATCCTTGTCCTACCTCCTGTTATACAGTTTTTTGGGTTTTGAAAATAAAGACAAATTCATTAAAAGGGAGATCTTTTAAGTTTTTGTAAAGATAATTTTTTTTTTTTTTTTTACTTATTTCAGTAAAAAACTGGAGTATTAGTAAAGAATTGTAGGCTTTAACCTAGTGTGGTTAAAAATTTCCCCCTACACCATGTAGTTGCAATGTGACGTCACCAGGTGGCAGCAGAAGGACTTCATGACTTTTGACCATCGGCTTTAGAAGAGTTGGAGGAGGGGAGATGACGCAATCTCGGTTGAGTTTTGCTGGTGGAAGAGTAGGGGATGTTCGTCTTGACTTCGGACGCGTCGAAGCACTACAGCAGGTTAAAAGTAAGTACCCAGAATCGTGGGACGGACTTTACATTCCACTGCCAACGGAGTACGTGGGCAGGAACTGCTCTGAGGATAGGCATCAAAGAGGCTGTGGGACCCAAGAGCAATTGCCCCGCCCCCACCCCAGTCAGCCTTTCCTTGGTGTTCCTGAAGGGTAGTTAGAAGGCTGGTGGGCTTCTTTGTGTACTATGCTCGGGCATTAACTACGACTCAGTTCTGTCGACTCAGACTGAGTGCACCAAAGATCTTGGTCCCCAATTTTTTAATCTGTGCCTCAAGAACGAACAGCTAATGCTCCCAGAGGAATCAAAATGTGTTGACCAAAACCTTAATAGGGACCTAAGTAGCTTTTTCTGAAAATACCAGACCTTGAAAACAAGTTGATATGCCTTGAGATCATTTAAAACTATGTACTCGATACTGTGTAATCAGTTTGGTTAAGTTTACATGGCCGTTGAGAAAACAGTATAACCAACCTCTGGACTTCTCATGTGTAAACAGCCTTTACAACCTAAACTAAGTGTATTAATTTCAATCTGAGTAACTCTTTCATGACTCTGACACAAAAGTGTGAGTGTTTGTGTGTGTGTGTGTGTGTGTGTGTGTGAGTATGTGTGCATGTGCCTGTGTGTGTGTATGTTGGGGTAATTATTTGCTAAAAGTAGCCAGCAGGTTAGAAGCAATCTTTAAAAACAACATTAAATAAATACAAAAATATCCTATGGATGTTAGAAATGACATGGATATAGAATGAGGTTTTTTGACCACTATTTTGGGCCAGCTTTCCCTCATAAATCTGTTATTTTGTTTGAAAAAAAAACAAAACAATAATTCCTCGTTTCTTTCCCACACCATGTTTCCTGTGTTATACAATAAACACAGACAACAGGAACAGGCAGACATGACAGATACATACCTGATAGACAGCAGGCTTCAGATTACAGATGACATAGAGAAGAAAGACACACAAAAAAGTATAGAATTCAAAATATGGCCTCACTCTTGCTTGAAACTTCTCCAAGAGAAAGATTTGTTTATATTCTTTAATGCAGTACCAGTGAGGTATTTTCATGGACCCTACCCATATCATTCTAAGCACCTTAGATAGTCTATGCATTAGCTATAATACCTTTAAAATTATAAATATTATGTAAATACTCAGTTGGCTTTATTGGTTAGAAACTAATGAACTGAAAAATATGTGCATGTTTCATACAGGTTCAATTCTGATTTAACAAATATTTTTGATCTGTGGTTGGTTGGATCCACAGATATAGAACTATAAGATGGAAGCAACTTAGTTGGTCTTTACTTACTGAACCTGGAAATGACTGCATGAATGGCCAGTTAGGGGTGCCATAGAGATGTTTCTTGAACGGGGAAAAAATGAATAATAAACTGGAAAACCACCAAACACCCTTTTAGGCCTAGGATGCCATTGCTTGTAAACACAGCAATTGCAATAGCCCATCTCCCACCCCTCACAGTGAGCGTGTCCGAGGAGAAGTAGTTCCCACAGGATCCACAGCCAGGTTGGCTTGGGCTAGAGAAGCTGCCTCCCCTGCTCCTCTCTCTGTTCCCTCCCTGCTCTGTGCTTCCTCCAGGGCCTTTACCTCCACAGTGACTTCACATTTACTTGGGAGTCTATTATACCAAGGTAACCTTCTAGTCTTCCCTGAGAACTAGTCTGGCTTCGGAACATCCTTTCTCTAGGACTTACACAGAGTAGGAGCTCAGTTATTACATGAATATCTACCTCTAGTCCATTGTTTTTCAATATTAGAAGTTATCTGAAGGCCTGTTGTTTTGATGATCATTTCACACTTTATCGAGCTGTGCCTAGCTTGCTGCAACTCACCTGCATGGCAGGTGATCAGTCCTTTGAGAAATCCTCCTTCCAGCAAAGTGGACCTTTCATGTTGACCTTCCTAGACTTCACTTGAACCTGTCATTTTTCTCTAATTCGTCACAGAAATAATATGCCTTCCCAGTGAGAAATCACTCTATGCACTGGGAGATTGATAGAGGAAAAATTCTTTACTAAAAATGTGTGTAGCCATCTATGGCTAGTGCCTAAAGAAGAGTCAGGCTCAAACAGAAGATTTTATTAACTTATCCACCTACACTGTCATCCTTAAATCTCGTTTAGGTCCTTGCCCCAGACTGCACTTTGAACAATTTAAACAAAGGCAGAGAGATTGCAAATCTGGCCACTTGGACAGATGATTTATGAAGCAAAGTGCTAGAATTAGAACTTTTCCTTAAGTCCACCAGTGATGTTCTTCCCTCTGATGAAAGCACAGGGGACCCAGCAGCCCTTGAGTAGCCCAGTAGAGGTGTGGTCTTTCCTATGGGAAGGAGCTAATGGCTGATTCTAAGTCAGCTGTGTGTCCTTTCTTATGGGAAAGAGCCTAACTGGAGGTCAATCTTGGCTAATAAACATAACCAAAAACTTTCTCAGCAACCTCAAGCTCCTCCAATTATGATACAGAATTTTCTTTCTTGCAGTTTTTGGCTAGTACACTAGGTATCTCTAGTCACATTGGAGGCTGCGCTACTTTAGCTAAATTCTGCTTTGTGTAACATAATATTTCCTAAGCAAGCTTTATTAGTAAATTCTGAAGAGCATAAATTTTACTACTTCAAGGCTCAGGGGAAACATCACTGCCTCCATTCAGGAGAGAGATAATACTATATTTGAACACACGTTCTCTCTACCTTTACCAAAGTGCATCTGAATAAAGCCATATTCTTTTCCTTTTTGAAAATTCCTCAAATGATGTTGTCTCAAGGGACTATGTGTATCTTAGTGGCCCCCAGAAGATAAAGCAGGAAAGATTTATCCTGAAGATCAGCTGGTGTGCAGGAGAGTTATTATGTGACTCAATGTGACTTCAGTGACACTCTGTCACTTCCTAGAGTGACATCTTGAATCTTGTTCTCAGTAACAGAAAATTTGTCCAGACAGACCTCCTCTCTTCCATTCCTGGAAAATTGGTCATTATGGCTATGACCTTTGTCCTAAAAGCAACTATCTCATCCCATGGGAAATGAGGCAATATATCTTGAGTAAATGTATCTTGTTCCCCAAGGAAAGTGGTTCACAATAGAAGCTGTTGCCTAGATATCTAATGTTGAAGCATAATGGCTGGATGTTTAACAGAAACGTGTTGAGCTGGGCCCAGTGGAATTACTTCTCCCAACATTACCAACCCAATGGAGTTTCATCATCTAATCAGTTAACCCCTCACCTACTTGTTCCAAAGTACAAATAAATGATTACGTGACATATAAGAATGAGCCTTTGTCAGGCATATGCTGAGCCAGAAACAGTCTCATCTGTGGCTTTCACAATGTCAAAAAACACTATTTTAAATAACAGCAAATCACAAGCTGTATAGGATGTTGGCTGCTGTTTACCTACTAGTTCCAGTTTTTCTTGGTAGATGGCCATTGGCAAACAGGTTACTTTATTATTAATTTAATTACTAAAGTGCAAGTTTGGACAAAAATGCCCCCTTTGCCTGGCTTGGTAGCTCACACCTTTAATCGTAGCACTCAGGAGGCAAAGGCAAGAGGATTTCTGTGAGTTTGAGACCAGCATGGTCTACAAACTGAGTTCTAGGACAGCCAGGGCTGTTATACAGAGAAACCATGTCTCAAAACAAAACAAACAAAAAATCAAAAAGAATAGCCCCCTTAGCATATCTTTGAATGCTTAGTCACCAGGAAATGGCACAATTTGAAAGGATTAAAAAGATGAGGAGGTGTGGCCTTATTGGAGGAAGTGTATTTAAAGGGGTTGGCTTTGAAGTTTCAAAATCCCACCATACCCAGTCTCTCTCTCTCTCTCTCTCTCTCTCTCTCTCTCTCTCTCTCTCTCTCTCTCTCTCTCTCTCTCTCTCTCTCTCTCTCCCCCTATGGGTCAGGATGTAGCTCTCAGCTACTTCTCCAGTACTTGCCCACTGCCATATGCTCCATTCCAAGATGATAACAGACTAAATCTTTGAAATTATAAGCAAGGCCCCAATTAAGCTTTTTCTTTTAAAAGAGGTGCCTTGGTCATGGTGTCTCTTCCCAGGAATAGAACAATGATTAAGACAACTTATATTAACATTCAGGTCATACATCACATGTCACACAGTAATATGTATATGTGTAGGCAGCACAGCTACAAGCCACAGAGGATTAAAGAAGTCTCAGAGTCCAAAGAAGGCTCTAAGGAAGCAGGAAAAGGGCTGACACACATTCATAGAGGCCTGAGGACTTCTCCATAAGATAGAAGACATTGGTGAACTCTCAGGAAGAGTGTCGGGAGGGCACACATAGCTGTGTCACAATGAGAACAAAGCTGCAGAAGCACAGGATTAGTATGGACTGGATGGAAGGGCTGAGAGGCAGAAGGATGAGCAAAGGGCAGGTCCAGTGGGCTCTGTCAAGCTGTGGGGACCACGCTGAGCTGCAGCCTAAAGAGGCAGCCTGCTTCTCTTCTGTTTTCCTATCACAGCAATGCAGGCGTGGGGGTGGATGGCTACCAGCTGGACAACAGACAGGGGATTCTCCATTTTCAGAAATACTAGGGAGACACGGAGAGTCAGTGACATCAAGAAGACATAGACACCTGTAACTTAGAGTTCACTGGCCTCTTAGGGACATCCCTTTGAGGTAGCCAGCTCCTTGATGGTGTCAAGAATTTCAGGATGAGCCAGAGCGAGACAAAGTTAGTGAATTTAACATTTGGACAGGATGTTACATAGGGAAAGGACAGTACACAAACAAATTTAGGAGAGCAGGCTCCTTGAAGGAGGAGTCACACTTACAAGTCCTCTCAAGGCATCATCCTTGCAGATGCCCAAATCAATGAGGCTGTCTAATTTCGACTTTTTTATGATAGAGCTTCATGTAGATCAGGATTTCAATTTTGCTGAAAATAGCTGAGCCTGACCTTGAACTTCTCCTTCCACCTCCCAAGTGTTGATATTACAGATGTGTATGAAGCTGGCTACTTTCCTTGCCTTGACAATCAGATCTCAGGCCAAATGTTTAATATGTTTCATTTAAAAGAGATGGAAATATCCCAGAAGCTGAGATGAGAAACTGGCCTAATGTTTTTTATAGCTCTGTGCTCTCAATCAAATGCAATCTCAGGAAAATTCAGTGACTTCCCCAACAGTTTCACCCTGTCTCAAGGCTTTGCTCTGAAGTTGTCTGTGGCTACCTTCTATTGAACTGAGGATCAATCACCCCAGAATACAGTATTTTCTGACTGTTCTCAGCGGAGTAGCACAGCCTCCAAATCAGACGGTCTTTATTCTTATAACCTGCCCTGGGGCCCATTGTTATTGATGTCATAACTTTCTGGTTGAGTCAAAGAATGGCCATTACTGTCTGTAAGTAGAAAATTAAATGCTAACTCACTCAACTGGGAAACTAAGAGAATCACCCTCCAGAAAACTAGCAGAAAGCAAACAAACAAACAAACAAAAATTCTCAGATATGTGAGGAACGTTGGTTAGAAAAAAAAAAAATCAACAACTGAGTATATGACCCGTAAAGCAAAATTTAGAATAGTCAAGTTCATAGAAACAGACATAAAATGGGGGTGGCTAGGGCAGAGGTAAAAACAAAATGGAAGTTGCAGGTCTGTGGGAACAGAGTTAAAGCTCTGAAGGCTAAAAAGGTTCTGGTGATGGAGTGTACCAACAGTGTGAAGACTCCTAATACTACTGAGTTGTCCACTTAAAAATGTTCGAAAGGATAAACTTGGTATCATGCCTGCTTTACCACAAAAATAATAGTCCCATTATTCATTGTTCATAAATGCTAACTTCTCATTAAAATATCTCCACCTAACAATGTCAGATCATCTCAGACTCAAGCTTTATTTATTTATTTGTTGGTTTGTTTGTTTGTTTTGAGAGCTTTTTGATCACACCTCTTCAGTATCTTAAATTTAGCATTAACATCCCTGTCGGTTAATCTTGAGTAGATTGGGAACCAACTAAGAAACAAACCATTTGGTAGGTCTGCGTGGTATTTCCAGAAAGGATTCCAAGGACCTTCCTGTCCGTGCTTCAGGAATGGGAATGGCGTAGGTAAACCTGTTGTGTTTTCTCGATTTCCTTCACCCCCTGCTGGTGACAGAGCATATCTACTCTGTTGCATGCCCCCCCCCCTCCCGGCTACTTGAGTAGAATTTTCCTTCTATCTTCCACTGAGGACGAGACCGGGGGCTCTAGGGAATCCTCTCTGCCTTCATTACTAGATGGGACTTCTGGAGCATTAGTCTCATGGGATGAGCAGCTCCTGTGCTCTTAGTCTCTCCAGTGCACATTCAGTCATTTTGTGCTACCTAGTGTGCAACCTGTCTGCCAATATAAATAATCCCACTTGTAATATTTATTCTGGTTTTTTTTATAGAGAACCCAAATACAAAATTGCATTAATTTATCTAGGTTCAATTCTATATAGATTAGTTTTGTTAGCACTAAGATAATAGGTGATTTCAATTTTGATACATTTATATTTTCTAAATTTAAAAAATAAAAAGATTGCCTTCCAGAAACACCTCATTTTCATTAAAATTCTGATTATTAACTCTCTCTTCTCTCACAAGAATAATTAACAGAAAAATAAACTGCTTTGGCCATGAGTTTGAGCTCCCAGATCATACAGTTACTAATTCTGAGACATTGAAATCTCCTGACTCTGGGCTTCAATTTAATGTCGGTAAAATAACAAAATCAATATATTCTGAAAAAGTCAGGCTCATTGACGATGCTAAGCTTAACTTATTGAACTTCAGCATCATTGAACTCTTGCTAATGTTGTTATGCAGCAAAGATGTGGCCCCACACTATGAGATCCTCAGTGGGTGGCTTCCTGGAAGTGATACAGATAGAAACGTACTGTCCTTCAGTATACAGCAAGAGAAGCAGAGACCGGAAGTCCTCAGCCAACTCATCAGTCTCAGCTTTCCTCCAGTGTCCTTTACTAATACCTGGCACCTAAAAGATGATCAATAAGTACTTTCTGGGGGACATGATTGACGAGCAAATGAATGAATGTTGCCAATATGCCAACCTTGTCAGTGCTGCCAACACCTTCTTGAAGCAGGTGCCTCTGGCAGATGAAGAGCAGATAAGTCATTGTACATGGATCATGTTAATGAGTTATTTGTTCTATTGGGCTATGATTGATAGCATCACTTTCACACATTAATCCTACCTGGCCTCCCATGGCATCTCAGTGCAGCATGTCATTGGATTTATGAAGATTATCTTCAGTAATAACTGGGCTTAAGGGATATGATATATACTTTCTCTCCCACAAAACCCTACAGGTGCTTAGAATTAAAAAAAAAAAAAAAAAAAAAAAAAAAAGACTTATCCAAGAGAGTAGCTAGTAATAGGACCTGTGGATTTTCTGTCAGTGAACCCACTACTTTAATGTGATTCAAGCTATTTATCAAAACTGAAGAAGAGACTATTGCGGGAGAGAACTCATAATTCAGATGGGACCTGTGTGGCACAAAGCCAAACGAATCAGATTAGGTGACATGAGACAGCCATTGTCATCGTCCTGCATATGGTGTAAGTAGATCAGCAGAGATTAGCTAATCTGAAAAAAATCAAAATGATATAAAAATTTTAAACAGCTTCATGAACTGGGGGCCAGGCATCTCATTATCGCTGTATGATGTGTAAAAGATAAGGGCATTGGATTGAGACAGTCAAGGTATTTAAAGAACTCCTGACTAAAACTTTCTCAAACACAATGAAAGATATAAATTTACACATCTAAAAAGCTCATCAAACTCCAACAATTACACTCTAAGAACATAATTCTTTTATCACAGCCAAATTGCTGAAGGGCTAAGACAGAAGAAAATAAAATCCTAAACAGTATATATGTAATGTTAGCACTTGGGAGCCTGAGGCAGGAGGATGGCAAGGCACCACCTACCCTGGCAATTAGTATGTGTCTGGGAAATAACTCAAAATTAGGCCGAAGAGTACACAAAGGAGTCATCCAAACTCATGCCAGGAATGCAAGAGAGTATTTCAATTGTTGAAAGAAATGAAAGGTCAGCTCCAAGTTCTGCACATAGTAGAAGTTTGAGATATGTGGTGTGGAGTCCCCACATGAAGAAAAATATACAGAACTCACTGCCAGTGTGCAGGAGGCAGGCTGGACATCTAAAGATTGACAGGATGGCATTACAATGACATGTCAATAGTGTTGGCTGTTCCCATCATGCATCTGATATCTTGGACAGAAAAGGGGAATAAATCCTATTCTACCAGTAGAAAACACAAGATCCCCAATTTCAGAATTCTCTGTCCCTCCACTCCACCTTAACTCACCAATATTCCATTAAAATTTGCTCATAGACAAAACGGCCGAAAGCTAGTAGTTAACTCTGAGAACACTCACGCTCACCCCTTGAATATTTTAGTTATGTTAATAAAAGCTGTCTCCAAATTCCTTACACCATCTCCTCTATGATTCTTTCTCTGATAATGAGATCATAGAAATATTGGTCAGAGTCCTCTATATCTCTTCATGAGATCTCCCCAAGCCTTCATAGTTAGCAGTATGTCCATTGTAAATGAACTGTTAAATAAAATTGAGGCTGAGAGAAAATGTTCTCAAAAAAAAAATATAAAAATAATCAACAAGAATGACAAACCCTTAGACAAACTAACAAAAGGTAAGAGAATAAACTAGAAATTGGAAAGAAAAGGTATGCTGTTGCCAAAAAAAAGAAAGAAAAGAGAGGAAGAGAAGAAAAGAAAAAAGGAAGGAGGGAGAGGGAGGGAGAGAGGAAGGAAGGAAGGAGGGAAGGAAGGAAGGAAGGAAGGAAGGAAGGAAGGAAGGAAGGAAGGAAAAGAAGGAAGGAAGGAAGGAGGGAAGGAAGGAAGGAGGGAGGGAAGGAAGGAAGGAAGGAAGGAAGGAAGGAAGGAAGGAAGGAAGGAAGGAAGGAGGGAAGGAAGGAGGGAAGGAAGGAAGGAAACGAAGTTCCAGTAAAATTCATACCATCATTGGGGATGCTCTGGAAACTTATATTCCAAAACCTTGGATACCATAAAGAAATGAATGAATTTCTGAATGCATTTAACTTAAGCAAAATTGAAGCCAGAATACATAAACAACCCCCAATAGAGCCATTACCAGCAATGAAGTTGAAGATGTAATTAGAAGTCTTCTCACCAAGAAAAGTCCAGGTCTACAAGGATTCATAGCTGGATTCTACTAAAGCTTAAGGAAGATCAACTCTCCTCAGTTTGTTCAACCAAAGTGAACAAGAAAGAACCCAAATGATTCCGTGAAGGCAGAATTATTCTTATATGTAAAATAGATGATGACAAAATGAAGATAATTATAGAGCAGTTTCCATGATGAACAAAGATGTATAAGTTCTTAGCTAAATACTTGCAAACATGATTCAGGAGCACATTATGAAGATTATGTCATAAAGTCTTCATCCCGGATATGCAAGAATGGTTCAACATACGTAGATAGATAAATGCAATATATCATATAAATAAACTTAAAGAAAATGTCACATGATTTTCTGGGGGAAAACTACAGGAAAAAAAAACTTGATAAAGCTCAACATGCTTTCATGGTAAAAATGTTGGGGAAACGAGGAATGGCGTGAAGCATACATCAAAGGAATAAACACCATGTACAGTAACCTATCACCAATATTATCCTACACAGGAAAACAAATCACTTTCTGAAAAATCAAGAATGGGACAAGGGTATCCACTATCATCTCTCTTATGCAGTGTAGTGGCCAAATACAAAGGGCAAAGTTAGGAAAGGAAGAAGTCAAATTATCCCGATTTTCAAATGACATGGTTGTATAGTTAGAAGATCCTTTATCCTCGACCAGAAACAGCTTAGCCCTTTAAACAATATAAGTACATTTACAGAATTCAAAAATCAACACACAGTGGTGGCACACGCCTTAATTCCCAGCACTCAGGAGGCAGAGGCAGGTGGATCTCTGGGAATTTGAGGCCAGCCTGGTCTACAGAGTGAGTGCCAAGAGAGTCAGGCCTGTTACACAGAGAAACCCTGTCTCAAAAAACTAAACTAAACAAAAGCCCAATGTGAGAATAATAAACTCACAGAAAACACCACTAGGGGAAGTATTCTATCTGAAATAGCTGGAAAAGAAATTAAATTACTATTCTAGTCTCTTACTGTGATGAACACCATGACCAAAGGCAACTCAGAGGTGGGACGGGATTATTTCCGCTTACATTTCCCAACCACAGCTCATCAGGAAGCAAAATGTGAGCAGAAATTCAAGCAGAAGCTGAAGCAAGCAGAAGGCAGAGAACACAATGGGAATGGTAGCAGTCTGTTGAAACCTCAAGCCCACCACCAGCGATATCCTCCTCCAATGAGGACATAGTTCTTATCCTTCTAAACACTCACCAACTAGGGTCCAAGTATTCAAATATGGGAGTATATGGAGGCCATTCTGGTGTGGAATGTTGTCTCAACTGTCTAAAAATGTGTCACATTTGTTTAACGCTGTAAGGATGTGTGTTTAATTATGTAAAGAAGGTGTTGCATCGGTTTCACCTTGCCTGCCTAAGACATTGTCTATTAAAGAGCTGAATGGCCAATGGATAGGCAGAGAAAGGATAGGTGGGGCTGGTGGACAGAGAGAATAAGGAGAAATCTGGGTAGGAGGGGTTGGGGAGGGGTAGGTGTGGGAAGAAGGAGGAGGGGAGCAGAACACGCCCTGGGCTAGAAGCCAGGTAGCTGCCAGGAAGCCAGACATGAGAAGCAGTGAACTATGATTCACAAAAGGAAAGAACGGTAAAAAGCCACAAGGGAAGAGGCAGATAAAGAAAAACAGGTTAATTTAAGTTAAAAAGAGCCAGAAATGAGCTTCAGCCGGGCCAAGCATGCAAAACTAGTGATAAGTCTCTGTGTCATGATTGGGAGCTGGATGATGGCCCAGAAGAAAAAGTGTGGTTCACCATCCTCAACAAACCATCACAGAAATATAGCCATCATTCTCATTTTTAAATATATTTTAACAGAGTGGATATTAAACTTTATATAGATCAGAAAAATAGATGATTAGGAAAAAATGCATTTCTACAAAAGTAATGACTGGCACTTGTAATTTTTCTAGAGAATGATAACCTGAGGGAAATTGCTTTGCTACAGGAAAGTAGTTGAGGGTAATTGTTGAGCATAAGCTGTGCTAGTACTCACAAAATGCATGTGTCGTGCGTGATATGACACCTGGATGCACAGCCTAGCCAGATCAAAAGTAGAGACAATGAGAAAGCAAGTTGATTTGGTAAAGAACGCTTAGTGGTTGTGTTACTAGAATTTCAGATTCTTGGCTGTTAGCTGTTGTCCTGAAAATCAGGGAGACAGACAAAATTCCTAGTGGTCTGAGGCAGGACAGCTAGTTAGGAAACAGAAGGCTGAGAAAAGGAATGTTCTAGAAGCCTCCTCTCCTCTGGTTCTACTTTCCATCTCACTGGGTGACACCCTGGAGCTTCCCATAGTGAGCCCCACCCCTAGAAAAGGAGCTGCACTGGCCTTTCTGAGGGCATCCCAAATAAGACTGATAAGCCTGATAACCCAAGTTCACCCTCCCTGTGACCTGGTGTGTTAGCCAGGACCCCACTGATCCGTTTTTTGTTTGTTTGTTTTTTTCTCGAGAGCACCCTTCTCAAGCTTCAAGCATGCACAGAGCACCTTCAAAACAGTCTCCTCCTCAAGGGCAGAATTCCGTAGGATAAGACAGGGATTACAGCAGCATGCACTGTCCCTGACATCTGAACTGAGTTACAGCTTATTAGCCTCACAGCCCCGTCACACTGCTGAGGCACAGACCTCCCTCTCCTGATGTAGGCATTTGACTCCATTCAAGTCCCCTGTCTTTCTGCTTCATCAACAAACTCACCAGCTGTTTCATTCTCACTCATCCTGCAATGAGTCTGGGGACACTCTTCTGTTTCTTGAGTAGAGGCCCCCGAGTCCTGAACCGGCTTCCCTGTCTCTTGAGTAGATGGGCACCCTGCATCCATGAGGATGACCATCAGGCTACCACCCAGATAGCTGCAGCAGGTTCCATTCCTGCTGCCAGTGGCAAGCCCTGAGGGAAACAGCAGAGTCTTTCCCACCTCTGATCTCCATCTTCAGGGGCTTAAGGGCATAAAGGGGATCATGGGGCACATAGGGGTTACAGGATGACAGTGGTCAAGAGCCCTTCCACAAGGGGGTGGGGGTATCCCTCTCAATACTTCTCGTCTTTGTTTCCTTCTTCATCCAAACATCTAGGTAGCAGTGTTAAAGACACATTCCGTTTTTGCAGCTGAATCCATATGAGATGAGAAAGGAGGGGATCACTATCAGGTCCCCTCTTTAGACTTAGAACAAAGAGCGCGTGGAGGGGCAGGTAAGTGAAAGAAAAGCATGTGGCCTACACCTGCAATCTCGGAAAGACGGAATATTCCTGATTCAGAGCGCACCCTGGGCTCCATGGCAGGACCCTGATTTGACAGGAAGTGGTGAAGAGTTAGTGGAGAAGGAGATAGAAGGAGAAGAGAAAGAGACTGGGCCTGTGGCACTATTGGAATTCTAACACAGAAGGCTGTGTGTGGCACAAGGAGGCTTTGAGGCCAGCCCAGGATACAGAGTAAAACTCTACCTAAAAACAAAATGAAACAAAAAAGTGGTAATGGGCAGTCTGAGGGGGTGACTCAGCTGGTACAGTTCTTGCCTGGATTCAGTCCTCAGTGTTGCAAATAATCTCAGCATTTGAAAAATGCGGGCAGGAACATCAGAAGTTCAAGGTCATCCCCAGCTAAGTAGAGTTTGAAATAAGCCTGGAATACAAAAGACTCAGCCTAAAAACAACAACAAAATATTAAGTGACAGGTAAGGGAGGGCTGGCAAGACAGACAGAGGCATACATTTGGCTGGTCCTGTTACAGTTGCACAGGTATAATTCACCACAGAACTGGAAAAGGGTGCAAAGACTCCTTAGTGACTAATCAAGTCATACTGTGTCCCTTCCCCCTGCACATACAGGTGAGTATAATTTTCCTCTGGGCCACTTTGCCTGGTGATTTCATTCTAGGAACCTGGCAAAAGTCCAATTCCTTTGCTTGAGCTGTTACTCACTGAAAAAGAAATGCCTGTAAGCATCGAGTCAGTTAACGCCTTCTGTCAGCTTACCCAAAAGGTGGCAATTGACCCCGAAGTTGTCACCACATGTGGAAACACACAGGAGAGACAACAGCTTTCAACAGTTCACTTATAGCCAACAAACTGACCCGATCTTTCAGAAATAAGGAGTCCAAACAGCAAGGTCTTCAATAGGAAGACTGGGAATGGAAAATAAAAACAATAGCAATGTTTGGGATGAAGATGTCTTGTATGAGCTGGAGACTTAGACAAGAAGGTTTATTTAAAAATTCAGTGCTTTATATACTATTAGCAGGGGGATAATTGCCAAGGTCATCAGAGAGCCAAATCCGATAATGCTGGGAAAAAGAGCACAAGGTACATCAGACATAGCTGTGTCACAACTAATAATTACATCGTGGAGAGGAGTTGTGTCTCCAGAAATTGCAGTCTTGATTCCTTCTAAGGACTGGCTCCAGCCTCAGACTGGCCAAGTTTACAAGTGGACAAGGACACAGCCCTACAGTCCCCTTTGTCCTTCCATCAGAGGCTCTGAGAAAGTCTTTCGTTGGTCTGCCTTCCCACAACAAATATCCACAGTGTTTCCTATCAAGCCAGTGCCCAGAGATGGAAAATGGCATTCAATACAGGCAGGTGAGAGCTGGTCAAATTGTTAGTCTGAAGGAAAGTTGGTGACATCTGTCCGAGGAAATAGACCAGCTCTGTAGAGAACAGGATCACAGGAGGAGAATGGAACCAATGAGCGTCAGAGATTTCTCAGGTAAAACAGTGTCTGGAGTGAGAGCATGGGCTGCAGGGTATGCCATTTCCAAATGGAAAGAACAGGCAGGGGTGGCTACCTGTAATCCAAGGTCGAGACAGGAGGATTAACAAGAGTTTAAGTGGGGCCTTTGTACTGAGATTTTGCCTCAAAATATGGTTTTAAATACAAAACAAAGAGCTTAGCACCATAGTGGAAGCCTATAACCCCAGAACTCAAGAGGCAGAGGCACAGGGATCACCATATGTTTGAGACTAGCCTGGGATAGAGTGAGACTATATCAAAGAAAGTTAACATAATGGATAATTGAATGAGTGAATGAAATAGAAAGAGCAGGCATGAGAGATGATCAGACATTATGGGCCAAATCTAAAAGGCCTTGTGTGTTAGACTAGACTACCACACATTTCTATATGTGGTAGAATTTTATATACCATGACAATAATATGATCTGATGAGATTTTAATATTACAAAAAAAAAAAAAACACTACCAATCACTATGGCTGGCTGATAGGGTCATCAATCATAGATGCCATACTACCATCTCAAGGAATATCTTCCAAAATACTAAGAATACAGGATGAAATAGAACTCTCAAGATTCAGTGTTGCTTGACACATTTCCTTGGCTCTTGTGACTACTAAGCCTGGGGACTCTATCCAATCCTTTCTTAGGCTACACTGGTTCCCACAGGCAGCCTCTAAGATAGGATCTAATTGAGCCAGAGACACCTTTGCCCAAGGTCTTCATAAGAACATGGAGGCCCTGGTCCTGAGACAGAATAGAGAGATTAGATAGAGCTCTGGCTGAGATCTTGAGAATTCTGCAATTCTTCCTTGTCCAGAAACAATACCCTCAAAGGAGTGTGCTGGGAAACTCTGACTACACTTTGAACTAGATCAAATGCTTGCCAAATAGATCTTGTGTGTGTGTGTGTGTGTGTGTGTGTATTTAACTTTATTTATTTTTATGTGTGGTTGGTTTTGCATGCCTGTATGAATGCATACTGTCTGTGTATTAGGTGCCTGAGGAGGTCAAATGATGAGATCTGTTCCCCTGGACTTGGAGTTAAGAATGGTTATGAGCCATCATGTAGGTTCAGGGAAACCAAACCTGAGTCTTCTGCAAGAACAGCAAATGTTCCTAAACAGTTCAGTCAACTCTTTAGCCCCGCCGATTAACTTTTCTACGCTAGTTAGTATTCTTAGCACAGAATCCAAACTCCTTAGTGTGGAGACAGTGATCCTCATGCTTAATTGGAGTGCTAGCCAACTCACAGTGGTTCCCTTTCATTAAGAACTACCCCACCCCCACCCAAAATCTCCATTCAGACCTGTTTACAGGACTCCTGATCTCTGCTCCAAGTACCATTCGCTGCTAAGCAAGCCAGACACCTCCAGAGGCAAACGCCTACATTAATGCAGCTTATACAGTGTTCTTCCATGTTCAGCTTAAACTTTATTGTGCAAGATAAGCATGTCAAAGGGATTCATGTCCATTTAATCTTTTAAACATATGTTCCATGACCTTAAACTGAGCGCGCTCGGGAATGTGCTCCTAACTGAACAAGTTGGGAAACGGTCCAATTTCTAAATGAATGTGCTGTGTTCGTTTAAATTAAAATTCCCAGAGCCCAATGATCTGCCGCCATACCCTGCTTCCAGTCCTCTTTGCTAGGTCTTGTGCCAGTCACCTATGTACCGAGTTGGACCTGGTCCAGAAATTCTGAGCTCCTCCCCGAAACCCGCCCATTCTTAATTCTGGAGGAGGGGCCGGCCACAGTCGTGCCTGGGGCTTATATGCTAGCTCCGTTCTGCCCGCCTCATAGTCCTGGGCTCCTCTCATAGCCCGAGCTCACACCCTGGCTCCGCCTACGCCCGGAGCTCACATCGGGCTCCTCCCCATCCTGCTTTCGCCCTTCAGTTTGAGCTGGGCCTAAGATTCATGGCTCGGTGTGTCCGAGCATCTGACTATGGCTGCGCTGACCTGGAGACCTGCGCGGTGCTGGTATCCTAGGTAAGCTTGCAGCCTCGGCTGTGTGGCCCAAAGTTGCCAGCGGGGTTTGTCGCCCGCCCGCTCTATCTCTTGGTCTGGCTAGCAGGACAGCAAGATACTCCTTTGGCGGTTTTCCAGCGAGGGAGCTCTAAAGAGTGACCTCCAGTGTTCTTCCTCTGCTGAATCCGGAAGGGTATAAGGATGAACGCGCTCTGCCCACCAGGGAGAGTTGCAAGGTCTGGTCCCCGCAGCGCCCATGCCTACAGGCCCAGCCCCGAACTTCTAGGGCGCCCCGTGCCCTGCCTATGGTGTCACTGTGTCCACGATTGCCAGTCAGCTGAGCGCTGCACACTCCTTTATCAACAGCGCGGGTTTCAAACAATTCGCTAAGTTGAGAGAAGTGGCTGGATAGAGTGACCCACATGGAACAGACCAAAGAACCTGAGCATTAGGAGCAAGGCCTGGAAACTGGTGCTTGCAGTAAATTAGCATGAGTGACTTTCTCAAAAGTCAAAACCCACCTTCATTTGAGTATAAGTTTGTAGCAGTCTATGGGAAGCTGTTTGCATGAGCCTTTCCTGGGCATTTTAAAACGTTCTTTTCTCCTTAGAAAAAGACCCTTGTCAAATTAAAATAAAATACAGATTTTTCTTTTTTGGAGGAAAAAAAATGTAGACTGATTTTCTTCAGGAAACATTTGAAGCTAGCTTGTTGAGACAGCAGAGAGAAAATAGAGATACCCATGGCATTTTGCTGTGTAAGGGTTGGGACAAACCAGCAATGCTGCTGCAGAAATGAAGGACTAGGAACAAATAGAATCCACTGTTTGTAGTCTCTTGAAGGTCTTTAGGTTCCCAGTGGCTCAGGTGCACATGGGCAGACCAGCTATGAGAGCCAGTCAGCAGGACTTTGAAAATGCAATGAACCAATTGAAACTCTTGAAGGAGGACCCAGGAAACCAAGTGAAGCTGAAACTCTATGCCCTGTATAAGCAGGTAAGATGTTATTTAAGCACATTTTGATCAATCAATTTTTGAAGTCAGTCTTTCTAATGGGGAGCTTGAATGGTTAGGCTGCATGCATGGCTGACGCCCCTTTGGCGTGTGTGTGTGTGTGTGTGTGTGTGTGTGTGTGTGTGTGTGTGTGTGTGTGTGTGTGTGGTACAGGCTTTGTTTTGATTTGCTTTTCATGTTAGGTCTTGTTATATATCACAGCACAGAGTAGACCCTCTGCTTCTCTCCAGAATAAAGAGATTTGAAAAAAAAAAACATTTACATATTTACCCCTGCTTTTGAGTCTTTCCTGATTATAGTAATTTACTGAAAAGGTGTTTTGAGGCAATTGGGGAAATTTAAATAGTGACTGAGTTTTACCAACAATTATTTAATGATGTTCTGGTAAGGTGCCTTGATTATATAATAAAATGTTGGTGTTCCAGGGAAATGGATAGCAAGTAGGTAAGGGTGAAATAATGTGGTGTTTGGGATGTTTAAAACCAATTAAAACAATAAAAAAAGAAAGAAAATATGTGAAGCACATAAGGTAAAATTTAATAACTATTTGATTAATTGGATATTATAACTCCTATATCTGTGAATGTCTGAAATTTTTTATAGCCACTGAGGAACAAAGGTTGTAATGGCAGAAACTTCATCATGTCTGCCGCCTGGAATCCAGGGTTATCATTTATTACTTTTTATCATTTCTACTAGGTGATTAGCATGAAGGCCTCTTTATGTGAGTATCCTGGTTGTTTTTCTTTAGCTTGACACAAGCTAGAACCATCTGGGAAGAGAGACTCTCCACTGAGAAAAAGGCCTCCGTAAGATTGCCTACAAAGGCAAGTTTGTTGGGCATTTTCTTGATTAATAATTGATGTGGAGTGTATAAAAGAGCAGGCTGAGCAAGCCAGTAAGTCAGTATTCCCCCAGACTTCGGTGACTGATGGAGTGAGACCTGAGTGTTGTGAGCTGAAATAAACCCTGTCCTCCCGAACGTGCTTTTGGTCAAGATATTTTTATCACAGCAATAGAAACTCTGACTAAAAACAGATGGATATGCACACTCAAGAATTTTACTTGTCCAAAAAGACTTTACCCTCCGCTGCTAGGAGGTATTCTCTAACCCCATGAACTGTCATGCCTGGTACAAGCATCTTTGTCTGGAGAGTCTGGCAGTGGGCTTGGGGTGCAGGGTAGGCAGGTTTGCCTATGGGTTAGGTCTCTGGCAAAGACTGGACATAGAAGGTGCGGAGAGCTTCTTCGTTGGCAATACTCCATGTGTACTGTCATAGATTCATCCGTCTGGGTATTCTGACTCTTCCTGACTCTTGTGGAGAGGGCTACAGAAGTGTCACATTGACTTTGCCTCTGAACTCTATCCTGTGAGCCTTTGGCCATTGCTTACTTAAGTCTCTATCCTTTCTCTGTGAGGAACTATAACCATAAATACCACAGTGGGTCTTTCTGGTGGATTGGAACTGAGGTGATCTTAGAAACTGCCCAGTCCTAAGCTTTGCAGTCTGTCAAGAGTTAGGACCAGTCCACAGTTGGGATGGAGAAATGCAAGGGCTGGGAACTAACAAAAACCACTGTCTGTAGTCTCCAGCAGGTCCTTAGGTTCTCAGTGGCAGAGGAAAGAGCGGCCCTTTGTGAACTCGGTTCCCTGGAAATTCCCAGGTGGCTGACTCCATTGGGTGACTTGGGTGAGAGGGAGCCTCCTTCACGGCCTGTGACTTTCATGCCTCTTCTGTCTTCCTTTAACTAACTCGGGGATAAAATTTATAAATCTTAAATTGTTTAAAGATTACTTCTGAGAAGTAGCTGAGCAGTTTATTTTATTCATTCCAGGATACGCCCACCACTCGCCTTCAAAAAAAAACAGTTATCTTTGTATTTCCTGCAGTGGCACTCAGCTATGCTCCCTGGGGGCTGGAACCGAAGACTCCCTTCCTACCAGCACCAGCTACAGTCCTTGAGCAGTTAGCAGGAGTTTACCTCTACATTTCTGGTTCTATCCCCATAGATAGCACTGCTGAATATGGTGTAGACTTCCCAATGTTCTGTGACTGGAAAATCGGCTCACTGTTCTCACTTCCTATGACAGCTGATGAGGAATACAACATTGATGAATTCTTACGTTTCTAGAACGACTTTCTCAAAAGCTTTCTCTTCCATATTAACCACCCCTGTGCTCTTTACAGGCCACAGATGGACCCTGTAATGTGCCTAAGCCAGGTGTGTTTGACCTAGTCAATAAGGCCAAGTGGGAGGCATGGAATGCCCTTGGCAGCCTGCCAAAGGTAAGTTAGTTGACGATTTTTAACTAGGCCTCACTAGAAGCCCCCTCCTCTCCAGAAAATCTCTATGAATGAGCCTTTTAAAAATTCTGCCCCCCTCATTATTGTAGCCGAGATGGGCCTTAAAGTCAACAATTCTCCTACCTCAGCCTCCAAGTGGCTGGAATTACACATATGGGTCACCTCTCCCACTCCTTTGAAGTTGTGGTGTACCTCTGTTGGTATGAGATGTTTCTTAGACTGCTTAAAGACCGAGGTCTTTTGCATCCACAGGAAACTGCCAGGCAGAACTATGTGGATCTGGTGTCCAGTTTGAGTCCCTCATCTGAAGCTTCCAGTCAGGGAAAACATGGAGCCGAGGAGAAAAGCCAGGAGTCTAAAGATATTGTGGTGACCTCTGAAGATGGCATCACGAAAATCATGTTCAATCGGCCCACCAAAAAGAATGCCTTAACCTTCCAGGTGATGCTCCTGCCTAGGGCACGGACCCGTTTTTCTTCCTTCTAATTTTTTCACTCATACAACTGTAGAACTTCAGCATTGTTCCTATTTTTGTGGAAGGAGATTAGAACATTTGGCTTAACTCAGCAGAATTGGGTGTTGTTTAGAACTTGAGAGTTTCTGTAGGTTTTAAATATCCAGAAAACAATGAAGCTTTGCTATGGACAGAAGAGCATTGATAGAGATACATAGGACCCCCTAAAAGGATCATAAATCTTGAGTCTTCCATTCATGTGGACCATTCTTTGTAGAAAGGGAAGCTGAGAGAGAGACTTTATCTTGAGCAGAGCATTAATAGCCCTGCTTGAATAAGTGCTTCACAGGGCAATTCGAAATTTCTCCTTGAACTACACTGATAAAAAGTTAATCACTTGAGCCCCTCCCCCCTGACTACAGGGATTTATCACATGCTTGGAGGTCAATGGGTGCCAAGGATGCCATCTGCAGTGTGGAACAGCATGGTCATGTGAAGCCTTAAGAATCTTTGTTCACATATTAAGTACATGCTTCTATCTTCCCAGTGCCTTTAGAAGTCTTTCATAACCCTTTCCCACATTGAATTTTATTGAAGTAAATTCTATACCAGTTTTGAAAACACTAAAACTTCAGCAAGACTTTCAGAAATGTTCAAACCAGTGCCCTTGTATGTCATCTGAGTCTCAGAAATCCAGCCTTTGCATTAGTTATTGCTTCCCAGACTGCCCAGGACACTTCCCCTTCCTTGACGCTACAGCTGAGATGCTGTTTCTGGAACAGTTTTCTCATCCACCTTCCCTCTCAGCTGCTGTAGCAACCTCAACAGTTCTAGCCAGCTGTGTGCTGCCCCTTGTCCTTCCCCACGGTATCCCTGTTGGAGCACAGTATCTGTCCTGCTGCGTACTTGTTCGCTTTTGGACAAAGTGGTTTTGGTGCATCTGCCATGGCATCTGTACATCATGTGCACCCAGCAGTTGTTAGAGGAGCAGAAATACAATCAGGCAGCCTCTTTTTTGGCCAGGTGCTACATAGTCCACAAATATACACAAGGCAAAACACACATATAATCTGAAATAAGTAAGTTTAAAAAAAAAATTTTCTTTGTCACTGTGTTGGGTGAAGGCTTGCAAACAGATACAGTGGTTCAGTCCACTGGATGATGGACCTCATTTTTATCATTCTTTTCCCTATCTTTCCATTCACATAGATGTATCAGGAGATTATACTTGCACTTAAAAATGCCAGCACAGACAACTCAGCCATAACTGTTTTCACAGGTAAGACCATTCCCAGACTTACTCTGTTTCTATTTTAGAGAGTCTTTTACTGGATAGAGAGTTGATACTGAATGAAGGTCTTTTCCAGTGCTTCATTGGTTCAATTTGGCAAATGTACCATGTTATGAGGCACATAATAGAACCACTCTGATAATTAATGCTGATAAATCATAGGCCCCAATCCGATTCAAAAGAGCCACAGCAGAAAACAACTCATCTGTCAAAAAACAGGTTGACTGTTAACCATCTGTAGAATCCTGCTCAGCAAGAAAAGGAGCAAACGCTGATACATGCAAAAATATGGATGGTCCTTATAGAATGGCCTAGTAAAGTTTACGAACGAAAGGAGTGAATGTTGCTCAGTTCAATTTGCATAAGCCCTGTGATATGGACAGACGTTTTGCTCTGTGGATGGCGTCTAAGCATGACTGTCAGGCACCTGTAATGGCAGGGTGGAAAGAGTGTCTCGAACATTCTGGGGGTGTTTGTAGTTTTTTGTTTGTTTACTCTTTGGGGGCCTGATACCCAGCTCCCAAGTAAATCCAAGGAGACTTATTCTTACGCATGCTCGGCCTTAGCTTGACTTTTATCTTTTTTCTCTTTAGTTATGTTTTGCCTTTGAGCTTTTGACCTTTCTGTATTCTATATATTTTTCTTTCCTTCTTATTCCATGGCTGGCTGTGTGGCTGTGTGCCTGGAATCCTCTTCTCCTTTTCATGCTCCTTGCTCCCACTCTAGATTTCTCCTTCTTATTCTCTGCCCACCAGCCCTGCCTATTTCCTTCTCCGGCATAGCGATTGGCTGTTCAGCTTTATATTAGACCAGTCATTTTAGGCAGGCAAAGTAACACAACTTTACTGAGTTAAACAAATACTACATAAAAGAATGCAACACATCTTTGCATCGTTAAGTACTTCACAGCCTACATATGCTGTAACACTTTAATATTCTAGTATTATATATATATACACACACACATATAATAATACAATAATATATTTGTGTATATATATATATGTATATATATATATATTGAACTTCCTCACAGGTATGTGCATACAGTTGCCCTCAGCATCCTCTGGCAATTAGTTCCACGACTCCAATCAGTATAGAACCCTTCAGATTCATGTTCCCTGTAGAAAATCATGTGGTATTTGCATACAAGGCCCACACATCCCAAGGTTCTTGAATCCCTTCTGGATGTCTTATAATGCCGAAAAGAGAGTGATGCTATGCAGTATTCATTACATTGTTTAGAATGAACAGTCAGAAGGAAAAAAGGCTGTGACTATTTAGTGTAGATTACTATTTTTTTAATCCTCAAATATTTTCTGTTGGTTGAATCCATGGATGAAAACCCAGGGCTATGGAGGATAAACTAGAAAGAAAAAACACATACATATTGTAGATCCCGATACCATCCCCATGTTTCAGGGATTCGTGGACCATCTTGGAATGTATCCCCTGAGCATATAGGGGAAGCACCGTGTCTCCTTTGGGCCTGGGATCACTCCAGTATTTACAGTTATCTAAACTATTTAAGGGTGCTAGGGAAGTAGCCTGAGATAGAGTGCTTGCCTATCATGCAGGAAGCCCTGTTTGATCCCAGCATGGACATTGTGACAGAGGACTCCAGTACTGGCAGGCAGTGGGTGGGTACAGGAAATCAGCTGCTCAGGATCATCTTCAGTTACATGGAATTTGAAGCCAACCTGGGCTACTTAAGATCCTGTCTCAAAACAACTCATTAAGAAGTAATTGTTTCCTTATAGGCAAACTACACTTTAAAAACACACATGTTCAGGGGCTCTTAACATAGAGTCAGTGTTTCTTATTGTAATCTAGACAGCCCCACACCGTCTGACTACTCATTTTAACTATATCAGCTCTGCCTGCACCCTCTTCTTTCAGTCTGTTGTGTAGACCATGGAGACCTCAGACACAGAACCTCATTTCCACCATTCCATCTCTGGTAGCTTCTCCTATTCTTCAGATCTCAGTTCAGCTGCCCCTTCCTGAGGAAGCTAAACACCCCAATAGACCAACCCTGTTCCGTAGTCACACCACATGTCCATCTGTCATGTTGTAGTCCCACCATCTACATTTCCTTATGTTCTTCAGCATCCATGTCTTGCTGTCCCTAGTGTGTAAATGAGGCTCACTAGTGTTCTACTAGAACCTGGCTGAGCCCTGCACACAGCAGAAACGCATCAGCTCTAGAATGAGTAGATACATGAAGGAATCCTGGCTCTGTTGATTGACTGTTCACAGGAACGGGTGACTACTACTGCAGTGGAAATGACCTCACTAACTTCACTAGTGCCGCTGGCGGAATGGAGGAGGCAGCTAACAAGGGTGCTGTGCTTCTGAGGTAAGAGTGACATTGTTTGATTCTAGAGAATTATTTCTTTTTTTCGCCAACTTTCTTGTGTCTGTGGTGAACATGTGTGTGTGTGTGGATAGGGGTGCATGTGTGTGCTTGTGGAGTCTGAGGTCGATGTCAGACATTTTCTTCATTCCTGTTTGTCATAGGGTTTCTCTTGCTGTGTTAAAAACCCTACGACCAAAAACACTTGGGAGGAACGGGTTTATTCCTTTTACATTTCCACATGACAGTCCATCATGAAAGAAACAAGCTCAGGAACCTGAAGGCAGGACCAATCCAGAGACCATGGAGGAGTGCTGCTTATTGACTTGCTCATCCTACTTTCTTAAAGCATTCAGGATGGCTGGCGCAGGAGTGGTACCACCACCACCACAATGGGCTGAGTCCCTTGCATCAATCACTAATTGAGAAAATGCACTATAGACTTGCCTATATTATGGGAGCATTTTTTCAATTGAGAATCTTTCTTCCCCAGTGACTCTAGCTTGTACCAAGTTGACATATGACTAGCCTACACACTCTCATTGTATTCACTGAAACAAGATCTCAAACCCAGGGCTCACTCACATGCCTGCTCTCACGTCAGTCTTCTAAGATCAATTACAAGTAGACCTCCACACCCACCCAAAACTTATGGGGATTCTGGGAATTCAAATCCTAGTTCTGTCTCCACACTTAAATGGCAAATGCTTTAGCCAATGAGTATCTCCTCATCCTCCAAGGGGGTTCTTTTTTTTTTCCTATGTCCTTTATTTATTATTTTAATATACCCATCACTGTTCTTTCTCCTCCTTCTCTTCCCAATCTTCCCCCAGTTTCCTCCCACCCCATCCATTCCTCATAGAGGGTAAGATGTCCCAGGGTGAGTCAATGTAGACATGACTATCTGCATTGAGGTAAGACCCCACTATCAAGGCTGAGTAAGGTGTTCCTCCGTAGGGAATGGGCTCCAAAAAGCCAGTTCATGTAACAGGAATAAATTCTGGTCCTACTGCCAGAGGCCCCACAAGCTGCCCACACCATTCAATTGTCATCCACACTCAGAAGGCCTAGTTCAGTCCCATGCAAGTTCCCCATCTTTCCGTTCTGAGTCAGTGAGTTCCCAAAAGCTCAGGTCAGCTGTCTTTGTGGGTTTCCTCATCATGATCCTGTCCCCTTGGCTCATATAATTTCTCCTTTCTCTCTTCAGCTGGACTGGAAGCTCCACCCAGTGCTTAGCTGTGGATCTCTGCATCCATTTCCAACCATTTCTGGGTGAAGATTCTATAGGGTGGTCATCAATTTGATTATAGGGTGAAGCCAGTTCTGGCACCCTCTCCACTGTTGCTTAGAGTCTTAGCTGGGGCCACCTCTGTGTGTTCTTTGGTGTTTCCCTAGCACCAGGTTTCTTTCTAACCCCACAATGGCTCTAAGAAGGCTCATTTTTAACCCATCAGTAATATGCCCACTGGTCTGTGCTGATGCACTTAACTGTGATTCCCCATCAGATCCCTCTCTTCATCCTGCCCTCTACATGAGGTTGACTGGAAAGTGTAAGGTGAGGAAGAAGTAGAGGGAGCCTGAGCTCCCATGCAAAAGGGTGAATAGGCAGTTCTGTGAATGCTGGATGTACACTGGGAGTAGTCTGAAAGGTATTGAAGGAGGTTTGAGGCTTCGGCTCCCTACCCCAGTTCTGCACTTTCTGCTCACAATCCCAGTAACTCGGTCCCCTGTGCTGTAATATGCAATCGTGCATGAAGTCACCACCATGATCTCTCAGGTTTCTCAGAACTCACTGTCCAGGGTGTGAATTTGCCTTAGCCTATAGGAGTGTACTTGATACTCCATTAGGTTTCATTTACTGGGATCCTGGGTTAATCTGGGGAGGTGGCCTCTATAGAGTGATGTCATATCAGATTTCTACATTCCTTTCTAGTGGTGGTTAGTGGTACCACTTTGGGTGTTTAATGGTTTTCTATTTCCGTTTCTTTAGGGAATTTGTAAACAGTTTTATAGACTTTCCCAAGCCTCTGGTTGCAGTAGTAAATGGCCCAGCTGTGGGAATCTCCGTCACCCTACTGGCACTGTTTGATGCTGTCTATGCATCTGACAAAGTAAGTCTCCTTCCACAAACAGGTCGACAGTGAGTACCTTCCATTCTCCTTTCTTGAGACTGTTACTAAGATATTGCAAGGGATTAATGTTGTGCTGGTTAGTGTTTTTGACAACTTGACACAAACTAGAGTTATTTGTAGAGAAGGAATATCAACTGAGGAACTTTTCTCCATCAGATTGGCTCATGGCATGCTTGTGGGGGCATTTCCTTGATTAATGGTTGATGTGGGAGGTTCCAGCCCACAGTGGGCAGTACCACCACTGAGCAGATGATCCTGGTTGTAGTAAGAAAGCAGGCTGACAGTTTGATTTTTAATGTTTTATTAATACAGCTATGTTATCAAACCTAATGGCACTTGAAACAGTTTATAATAGTTTTGATAGGATGTTTTGATTGGGCTGTCTGGGAGCCAAGCTTTTGATTTGGAAATGATTTTAGGGAATCTAGTTCGCAGATGCTAAAGAATACAGTATCCGAGTATTAACTTCCAAGCACACATTGCTCCAGGAAGACTGCTTCTGAAGTGTCTAGTTTTGCAAGTTTAAAAGCCTAGTCAATTTCTCCAATGACCATGGGTTATTAATGTACGTGGACCACTTCTGTGCGTTAAGATGTGAGAGGGTAAAGAATAAGTTCACTGCCAAAGCCAGAACTAGCTAAATGAAGTGATGTGTCCTTTGAAACTTTAACTTGAAGCACTGCTACAGGAAGATGGCAGAGGCGTTGGACCATGCCTTCATAACCATATTGCGGTGAATCATTATGGGAGTTGATTATGACTGTATCCTCTACAGAATACAGTTAGGGAAGTTTCATCTACCAGGTTTTTAAAAGAATTAAGATCTTGAGATCAGTGACTTCAGGGCTTTAGGTCAGGATGAGAAGTGGTATCACCTACCGTATTCTTGGGGGCTGTATTCTGGAGCCCTGAACCTAACAGATTATAACAGTGGGCCCGATTGACATACCTGTCATCTATACTAGAGGAGTCAAGATAGCTCTGCTGCCGGGTGTGATGCTGTAATTCAGCACTGAGGCAGGAGGATTTTGAGTCTGAAGTCAACCTAGGCCATATAGCAAGACTGTCTATAACAAGAAAGAAAGAAAGAAAGAAAGAAAGAAAGAAAGAAAGAAAGAAAGAAAGAAAGAAAGAAAGAAAGAAAGAAAGAAAGAAAGAAAGAAGGGAGGGAGGGAGGGAGGGAGGGAGGGAGGGAGGGAGGGAGGGAGGGAGGGAGGGAGGAAGGAAGGAAGGAAGGAAGGAAGGAAGGAAGGAAGGAAGGAAGGAAGGAAGGAAGGAAGGAAGGAAGACCCTCCCCCAAATCAGTTTTCTTTCTAAACTATGTTACAGTTTTAAGAGTCTTAAAGACTTTTTATGAAGGCCCAAATCTTTGCTGTTGCAAGGAAGGAAGGGAGGGAGGGAGGGAAGGAAGGAAGAAGAGAGGAGGGAAGGAAGATGGAAGGAGGAAGGAAGAAGGGAAGGAAGGAGATTGAGCAAACTGTAAGGAACCAGCCAGTAAGCACTGTTCCTCTATTTCCTGCCTCTCCTGCCTGCGTTCCTTCCTGCCTTGGCTTCCTTCAGTTACGGACTGTAAATGAAAGCGAAGCAATCCCTTCTCTCCATGTGCATTTGGGTCAGTGTTTCATCACAGTGACAGAAAGCAAAACAAGACAGTAGTAGGATGCAATCATGCAACCATTTAAATAGTTTTCAAAGGCTTAGTCCAACTTGACAATTCGTTTTTCCTTCACTGTTAATTAACTTTTCTAAACACCAGTGTTGTTGGGAATGTTTTTATTGCTCTATACTCTTTGGTGACCTGCCAGCCAGCTCTCAAATAAATACACATAGTCTTATTTATACTTATAAATGCCCGGCCTTAGCTTGGCTTGTTTCTGGCCAGCTTTTAACTAAAATTATCGCATCTACCTTTTGCGCCTGGGATTTCTTTCCTTTCTTACTTCTGTATATCTTACTTTCGTTCTTACTTCATGGATGGCTGGGTGGCTCAGTGGCTGTGTGGCTTGGTGGCTGTGTGGCTTGGTGGCTGGCTCCTAGTGTTCTCCTCCTTTTTTTGCTCTTCTTCAATCTCTTTCTTCCCAGATTTTTCCTCTTATTCGTTCTCTCTGCCTGCCAGCTCTGCCTATTATTTCTCCTGCCTTGCTATTGGCCATTCAGTTCTTTATTAGACCAATCAGGTGTTTTATACAGGCAGAGTAACACAGCTTCACATAATTAAAGGAATGCAACGCATCTTTGCATCATTAAACAGTATCCCACAGCATAAACAAATATAAGGCATCCTAATATTCTACAATATTGCTCAACTCTATGGTTTTATATTTTAATCAGAGTACATAGTTGTTCAATTTTCAGTTTTACTCAAAAATACTCAAGACATGATTGAAAGCTTGCAGAGGAGGGGTAACCTCTGTGCAGGTGGCCTGGTCCTCTTTAACTAGTTCAGGAAGCCTAGTATTTAGGCTTTTAGACTGAGAGGAGCTTTAGTCATTCACTACTCTCCCTCCTTTGCAGACAAGAAAACTAAAAGCCCCGAGCAATCCTGAGTCCACAACACAGTTCAGATTTTGTTCACCACTGTATTTAGTGTGTGTGTGTGTGTGTGTGTGTGTGTGTGTGTGTGTGTGTGTGTGTGTGTGTGTTTGTGTGTGTGTGTGTGTGTGTGTGTGTGTGTGTGTATGTTTGTGTGAGATATATGGGGAGAGAGGGTGAGCTCAGTGTGGCACACTAACTGGACTAGAACTTACTATGTGGGTAGACGAAGCTGTCTTGAACTCAGAGATACTCTTGACTCCGCCTCCCAGTTGCTGGGATTAAAGGTGAATCTCATTATGACCCACTTGTATTTTATTTTAATTCTTACCATAGTAATTTTTTGGTAGTTGCTAAACTTAAAATTTCTAAAATATAGAAAATGCAAAGAACATATTTCTTTTTTAAAAAGTGGGGTGGGGGGGTGAAGGTGTTGATCAGTAACCAAAGATGGGGCAGGCTCTGCTTTGGATCCTCAGGACCAATAAAATAAATCAGTCTATAGGATGATGGGGGGGAGGCGCAGGGAGTGTTAGGGACATATAGGATACACAGTGGCAGATCCCTGGTGCCAAAGCATCTAATATACAGTGTGAGGACTGTGGTCAATAATAGTGGACTATATCCAAGAACTTTACCAAATAAATAAATTATAGGTGTGAAAAATAAGTCTATTGGTATCCCTAAAGCAGCAGTTTTACTCTATATATGTGAGTATATGTACATATCATCCTAGTGTGTTACCTACCTTAAATATGCATCATAAAGTTTATTTTAATTAGGGAAAAATCAATTCCTTTTATCACTCAGCAGGAAACCAGTGCTGGCATTTGGTTTCTGTAACTTAGCAAATCTCACCAGTCCCTGGCTGCTGAAACCCTAGGCTGTTTCTGAGTTTGATTATTTAAACACAGATGTGATGACAGTTGTCTTAATGATTACCCCAGAGTTATAGACCAGTAGCCCCTGGTTCTTCTGGTGCCTCCTCCTTAGGAGGGGCCAAAGTTTCCTGGTTAGCCACTGAGGAGATTCCCTGGGTCTCACTGACTTCATAAACAAATACTGTATTGAACAAGGGGCTCACATTCAGCCCTATTAAAATACCCATCACCATGCTATTGTCTCTGATGGACACTGGCCTTAAATACTAGTGACCAAACTACTAGTAGCATCTCTGTGTCAGCAAATGCAGCATTTCCATGTGAGTTTTAAATTTGTCCAAATAAATGCTTTCATGCTCACAATGTGTAGGTACTCTGTTAATATACATTATATACACTTTACACAACACACACAGCAACCCTATGAGGTCATATTAGGTTAGAGGAAACTGTCCCAGGGAGGGTAAGGGACTGCCCCAAAACTTTTAACCACCATTGCTAGAACCTCAGTCACTAACTGCATCCACCATTCCATCTCTGGAAATAAGCATTGTAATAAGTGCTCCATGTCATTTCCTATGTACCTGTTTATGACTCTTTAGTGTGGCTGCTTTTCTGATTATTTTTCTTGAAGTATGTTTTCTTGACCATAGTTTCTGGGATGGAAAGAAATATGACCTTAATGAGAGTATTTTACATTTTTATTTATATGCTGAATATATCATATATTCACAAATACACATTAAAATGACTACTATGTCTTACTATTGGAAATTAAGCATTTGTCACTATTTCAGTGATTCTCTTTCATAAATATATATTATTCACCAAAAATATATAAATAGATGGGTGTGTTGGCTTATATCTGTAATTGCAGCACTTGGAAAGCTGAGGCAGGAATATTGTCATGAGTTCAAGGCCAGCCTATCTGGCTTATAGAGTAAGACCCTGTCTCATAAAAATGTTTTCTTAAGTATAGAAAAAATGAACACACTCAACATTTAAACTACCATTATTAAACTGAACTGTAGCTAGCCCAAAGTTCTGTAGGGCAAAATCAAGACAAATGGAAGATTGAAAAATGATTTTTCAACTCACCCAACAAAAGCTGGTCATTGTTTTAAAGTATATCTTTGAAGCAATTCATCAAGAATATAGTATTGAACTTGGCAGTGAGGAGAAATAAATAGCATAAAAATGAAATATAATGACTCTTTAAACCATGAAAGAGAGCATTAAAAATAGCCTGCTTCTCTAGGGGCTGGGCAAAATAGCTTGACTAGTGACGTTACTTGATACTAAGTATGCCAACGGTCTTAAGAGTTTTAATTGCTGTGACAAAACACCAAGACAAAAGCAAATTGGGGGGGAAAGGGTTTGTTTAGCTTACGCTTCCACATCACAGTCCATTACTGAAGCAAGTCAGACAGGGTCTCAAGCAGAGCAGGAACCTGGCAGCAGGAGCTGAGCAGATGCAGAGGCCATGGAGGAACCATGCTTGCAGGCTTGCTTGCCCTCCATGGTTTGCTCAGCCTGCTTTCTTATACCATGCAGAATCATCAGCCAGCAGGGGGCACTACATGCTATGGGATTTTCCATGCCACATAATCATTAGTCAAAACATTACAGGCCAACATTATGACAGCATTTTCTCAAGTACAGTTCTGTCTCCTCAGATAACTCTAGCTTGTATCACGTGGCCATAAAACTAGCCCACACAATAACATTAATCCAGTCCCTGGAATGCACATGGTGAGAGAACAACCCTCTGACCTTCCTATATGTACATGCATGTGCTCCTGTGCACGTATATAAACAAATATATGTAATTTAAAGTTTTTGTAATGCAAAGAGAAGCTAATATAATGGTAGATAGATACAATCCTAGGATTTGTGGAGAAGAGGGGATAGACTATAAAGAATCCAAGGTCACTTTTGGCAACATAACAAGGCTCAGCCTGGACTACATGAAAGCCTCTCCCACACCCTTTCTTGCCTCCACCTCCAAGAATCCTGCATCATACAATAGTTCATGCCTGTAATCCCAACATTCTTCTGCAGTGCTGAGGTGAAACAACTGCTCTCAAGTTTGAGGCCAGCCTGTGCTACATTTAGACCTTTTAGCTAAAACATTATTTTTATTTGAAAGGAAAGATAAGCCACCGATGAGCAAAAATTCTTTGCACGATACTTACTTGTAACTTGTGCCTATAAAGCATCCTTCCAATTCAAAAATAAGAAAGCAAATAATTTAACTTTAAAAACTGTGAGAAATGCCAGGTAGGGATGGTGCATGCCTTTAATCCAAACACTTGGGAGGCAGATCTCTGTGAGTTGGAGGCCAGCCTGGCCTACAGAGGGAGTTCCAGGACAGCCAAAGCTATACAGAGAAACCCTGTCTTGAAAAACAAAACAAAAATGAAGTGAGAAATATTTTGGCAGTTATTTCACTAAAGATGCTACTACAAATAGCTAGTAAGTATACAAAAGGCTCTCAGCACCATCAGTCATAAAGGACACATAAACTGCAAGTCCAAGGCACCACTATGCACATAGTGGCATGATTGGGTTACAAAGACTTCTAGTGAAGCTGCTTAAGGACATGGACCAGAGGGGGCTCTCCTGCCTCATGAGGATTGTTGGTAATACAGCCACTCTCTTCACAACTACTACTTTTTTGCAATACAAATCTGAAAAGGATCTTTGTTGCTCGAATGAAGGAAACTCAGGGCCAGATCTCTGGGAAAGTCAGAGATATTAGAGAGAGTAAACACCACAGTCAGATCTTACCTAGCTGTCTTCCAGCTTCCTTAGCCTGGCTCCTCCTGGCTTCTTTTCTCCCTCTGTCTTTATATGTCTACTTTAAATACTCTCTTCACTCAGTTAAGTTGTGGCCCCACCACTGCCTGCCTGGGAGCCTGGAACTCGTTCTGTAAACTAGAAGACCTGGAACTCAGATTGGATTAAAGGCATAGGTCACCATTCCTGGAATACTCCCTGTGCTGTGATTAAAGGTGTGAATCGCCACTCTCTGATCCTCCTAGATTGACTGTGGGTAGATCGCTCTGATAGCTCCTAATCTTTTATTATATCTCCACATATCCCCTTTTGTGTCAAATTTTAAAAAAAGAAGGTTATAGCTAACATAAGAAAAACCATATACAATAGGTACAATAATTATATACAATATATACAAACAATGAGTTTGTCCAGTCTATTAACAATTGACAATTCAAAGAAAGTATTTCATTAATTATCCTATTTTGATGAGTCCAAAGGATTATACCTAGTTCACTTTCTTTCTAACTTGTATTACTAACTAAAAGCTATTATTTTGATGTCTTTTAAACTTAAACACTTTAACTTCAAAGTTTCTTTTCTAAAATTGTCACTAGAAAACTATAGCTATAACTATCTCATCTTCAACTACCTCAGAGACCCAAGAATGAAACAATATTTACCTAAGTAAACAGGAATTGCAAGCAACTTCCAAAATCTAGAAATGACAGAGATGATACCTATCTGTCTGGACAGTCACCCAAAGTTCCTTTATAAAGTTGGGGCATCCATCTTCAGCCTACAGGCTGAGAGTCTCTTTTCATTTCAGTGAAGCAGGAAATCTGCTCTGCTCATTCTTTTATAATTCATCAGTGGCTTCTCCTTATGTTCTAAAGAATATCTGACAGTTTTCTCTGAAAAGCAGGAACCTGAAGGACCATCACAGCTTGTTCTGTCAAAGTTCAGAGGTCACTTTCCTAGTGAACCTGCATATCCAGTTAAAATAGCATACTATCAAGCAGTCAATACAAGAACAGGTTCATGTCCAGTGGCTAACCATTGCCACAAAGAAGGTAGGCTCCATATGGAGTTTCTTCGATGCCCATTTTTTCTCTTGAAGTAGATTGGTGCTGCCAGGAGCAGACTTGTGTCACTGTCCAGAAAAGTCTAAGTTCTTAAAATATTTTAAATGCCATATTCTATGGATCTCTGAAGTGTTTGAAGAAGACCTGTTCATCTAAAATGTATTTGTTTGATCTTGAAAACATCTAATACGACTATGTTTCAATGTAATGTATAACTACTAACTTGCATTACTTTATATTCTAATTAGTTGCTAATAAAAACTTTCATGAACTAGCAACTTATATTACATTGTTAGATGAACTGAATAAGTATACTATCTTGAACAAGCATAGAGATATTTGTACAACAACACAGTTAATCTCAATATTTACAATTTGTATGTAATATACAAAAATCCAATCCAATGTAAAATATTTAAAGCTAGTAAATCCTTTTAAAAGAAGATCCAATAATCTATCCTTATATCCTATATATCTGTATCCCCTTTTTCTTTCTATTTTTTAAAACACAAATCTTGAATCTAATCATTCTTGTTTAACTTTTTTATAACCATAACTATTAACAATTTTTAACCAATTAACCTAAACAATGACAGTCATCCATAACCCATTGAACAACCAAAACAACCCATCCCACCACTTGGGAATGTGGGCGCCGTGTTCTTAAATTTGCTTCCTGCTGTCTGGGGCAACTGCATCTTTTGGGGATCCTGAAAAGAAAAGTTTTGTTAAATGTCAAATCCTGAAATAAGTAGCTGTTTCATTTGTTGTCCAGTCTCTGCATAACAGGAAAGTGCATGGCTTATCTTAAGTCCTGGCCATAGTAGTCTGTGAAGCTGGTTCATCCTAGCAAGCTTCCTTGAAATTGTCCTGAGCAGTTTGTAGTCCAAATCTGATCTTTGATTGGTGTTTGTCAGCCTAATGGCTTTGTCAGAGTCCATGTGAAACCATCGTTGTGGGGCTCCATCTTCCTTATGGATACTTCAAGTTTGCAGTTAGGCATTGTCATGGGTCACTGCAGAAAACTGATAAGAGACTAAAACCCAACACAATGTACAGGAAACTAAATATATAACTATTTATTCAGCATAGAATTAGTAACAATAGAGTAGTTCCTTATTTTTTGTTATTCTTCTGTCCCGTATCAGGTGACTCTTCTGATATGATACAGAGATTTTGTATTTTCCTTTAACAAGTATGTTTGAGTTTAGAAAGGGGGAGAGCCATACTCCAACTCTAAAGCCAGCTTTAAATTATAACTAAACTGGGACTTCAACTTACAAAAAAAAAAAAAAAAAAAAAGTAGAGGTTAAGCAATGAGATTTTACCCAATGAAGTATACTGGTACCAATAGGTCAGATATTCTTTTGCTTATTAATTTTCCTGGATAGCCTCCCTTTTGCTTTAGATGTCTGGATGTCCAAGGTCTTTTCACTTCTTGAAGATGGGTATTTCCAGTTTTCTGCAAATACAAAAACAAAAACCTGCCCCCAGCCTTTCTTTTTTCTTACAACTTAAAGAATTGTAATATGGGTGGATGAGCTATCAATTCTTATTTTCATGAAGTTTCACTGGTTCAAATCGAGTCTTTATTAATTTTGATGGTATCCATAACTTTTCTTCACCTGTGGAAGCAAAAGCAAAACCCCTTTCCCAACGTAGGACATATCCTGGCTTCCATTCAGAGGTTAGTACATCTTTGAAGTAAACAGGCTGATTTAGTTCAGCTGTTTGTTCTATAGTCCAATGCCTTTCAGCAGCTGTTGTTCCTTTCTCATTAGCATTGAGAAAATTCAAAGTTAATAAGGCATTATGTAGTCTATCTCTGGGGGTCTTTGTTATTCCTTTCTGTTTATTTAGCATATCCTTTAGGGTTTGATTTGATCTCTCTATGACTGCTTGCACTGTTGGATTGTGTGGTATTTCTGTAATATGCTTTATATTATAATAATCAAAAAATTGTTTCATTTTACTAGAGACATATGCCGGAGCATTGTCAGTCTTAATTTGTACATGTATTCCCATGATGGCCATAACTTCTAGCAAATGTGTGATTACAGAATCAGCCTTTTCAGAACTCAAAGCAGTTGCCCATTGAAATCCTGAAAAAGTATCTATTGTATGATGGACATATCTTAATTTCCCAAATTCTGTAAAATGAAATACATCCATATGCCAGATTTCATTTCTATGTACACCTTTAGGATTACTTCCTGCTGGCAATGGAGTTTGGTTATAGAAAGAACAGGTGGGATACCTTTTTACAATTTCTTTGGCTTGTTGCCAAGTAAAAAATCTTTTTTTTTAAACTTTTGCTATTGACAAAATGATTTTTATGAAATTCTGAGGCCTCTAGTATATTTCCTATTAATAATTTATCAATTTCATTATTACCTTGTGCTAAAGGACCTGGCAGACCATATGGGATCGAATGTGTGTTATATAGAAGGGATGATTTCTAGTCCTGATTATTTCTTGAAACTGAATAAATAATGAAGTTAATTCTGACTCATCATCAATAAAATTAGCCGTTCCAATGTGTAGAACAACTCTTTTTGTATACCAAGAGTCAGTGACTATGTTAAGAAGTTCAGTAAAGTCCACTAATGCCATCACTATAGCATATAATTCTGACTTTTGAACAGAATTATAAGGGCTTTGAGCCACTTTACTTATATGTTCTGATTTGTAACTTGCCTTTTCTGATTTGTTTGCATTGGTATAAAATGTAGGGCCTCCAGATAAATTGGTTTATCTCATGCAATACAAGGAAGAATCTAATTAGTTTTCTTTAGAAATTTAATTATTTTGCTTTGAGGATATTTGTTACTAATATCTCCCAAAAAATTACTGCAGATTCTTTGCCAAGGTTCACTTTATACCCATCATTGGTCAATTTCTTCATTAGTTAAAGGTACAACAATTTCTGCTGGGTCCATTCCTGTCAATTGACAAAGTCTTAATTTTCCTTTAAAAATAAGTTCAGAAATCTTTTCCACATATGTCTTTAACTTCTTACTCAGTTTATGTGAAAGAAATATCCATTCCAATATAACATTTTCCCTTTGCATTAAAATTCCTGTAGGAGAATGCTTAGAGGGCAAGATAACTAGAATGCAGTTAAGGTCTGGATCCACATGATCCACATGTGCATCCTATAATTTCTTTTCCACCAAAGCTAGTTCTTTCTCAGCTTCAAGTGACAATTCTCTCAGACTATTTAAGTCCTTGTCACCATTTAAGGTTTTGAACACATTATATAGTTCATCGTTTTTAATTCCAATAGTGGGTTGTAAGTTGGCAATGTCTCTAGTAGTCTTTGAAAATCATTAAATGTCTTCAATCTATCCTGATTTGTACCTTTGGGGTCTAATTTTTTGTTGGCCTATTCTATAGCCTAAATAATTAATGGAATTCTCTATTTGTATTTTTTCTGGGGCAATCTGTAACCCCCAAGCAGGCAAATTTTTTTTCACTTCTTTAAAATTTTTTTCTAAGTATTGATATTTGAATTGGCCAACAAGATGTCATCCATGTAGTGATAAATTATAGATTGTGGGAATTTGTTACGTATTTGTTCTATTGGCCTTTGTACAAAATACTGGCACAGAGTAGGGCTATTCAGCATTCCTTGAGGGAGGACCCTCCACTTGTATCTTTTTACAGGCTGAGAATTATTATAATTGTGCACTATAAAGACGAATTTTTCTTTGTCTTGTTCTTGTAAAGGTATTGTAAAGAAACAGTCTTTTAAATCAATAACTATAATAGGCCATTCTTTAGGTAATAGAGAAGGCAAAGGAATCCCAGATTGTAGAGAGCCCATTTGCTGGATCATGGTGTTTATTGCCCTTAGGTCTGTTACCATTCCCCACTTTCCAGATTTCTTTTTAATAACAAATACAGAAGAATTCCAAGGACTGGTTCATTCTTCTATATGCTGAGCATTTAACTGCTCATGTACCAGCTGCTCTAAGGCCTGTGATTACTCTTTTATTTGAGGCCATTGATGAACCCATATAGGCTTCTCTGTTAGCCATTTTAGAGGTAGTGCTGTGTGTGTTTTTGAAAGATCAGCAGCTGTTTTGCCTTGTTTCTCTATAACCTAAATGGTCTGTAACTGTTTCTCATAATACCTTCTAATGGTTTTTTCTGGAACCATGTGTTAGTTCATGGCTTATTTCTGTGTTTGGAGGAATAGGAATCTGTGTGTTCCACTGTTGTAGTAAATCTCTTCCCCATAAATTTATAGCAATATCAGCCACATGTGGCTTCAGTATTCCTCTCTGTCCTTCTGGTCCTATACACTCAAGCCATCTTGCACTCTGTTTTACCTGGGATATCAACCCAATACCCAAAAACTGAACATTTACCTTCTGAAGGGGCCAACTTGAATGCCATGACTCTTGTGAAATTATTATATCCCCACAGATCTTTTCGGCTTCATTAAGGTATTATTGACAAGTGACAATTGTATGTATTGTATCAAGCAAGTCTTTGGTTGTGACTGACCCTATTGATAACGGCCACAATTCTACAAACATTAGTAAAGGTACAAACTGGTATGTAGGACAACATGGGGAAATAGCAATAATGAGAAAGAGGCTTTGTTTGCAGTGCATGTGTGACTCCCAAACCTTCTGCCAAGTGGTGGGAACAAGAAGCAAAGATCTATTGTAAATAGGATTTCATGCATGTAACATTCAAGAAAAGGGCAAAGCAGAAGGGACAGAGCACAGAGTGGCCCATATGATTGATAGAGGAAGGGAGTGCCCACAGGGGCCATAAGGAAACTTCTGGGGTAGTAAGTGTTTTCTCTGCTGAAATTGTTGGCCACAACATAATTTACATGTTTGTAAAGCTTCATTAACAACACACTAGATGAATTGTGTGCATGGTATAACACATGATAATTTAAATGTCCTCATCAATCCGGAGTTGGACATAGTGGTGCACACCTGTAATCTCTGCACTCCAGGGGCTGAGGCATGAGTTGGTTAAGTTCTAGGGCAGACTAGGCTACATAGCAAGATTCTGTCTCAAACACAAACACATAAATTGTGAATTTTAAATCAAATAATTTTTAAATGCTTTTCTTTTTCCCCCCATCCCATCTAGGCAACATTTCACACCCCATTCAGCCAGCTTGGCCAGAGCCCAGAAGCATGCTCCTCCTACACTTTCCCAAAGATAATGGGTACATCAAAGGTAACTTAGAAAAAAATATAAAATGTAGTGTGTTGTCTTTGTTGCCAAGGCGATTCTGAACTCTGTCTCCTTTCCCTGGGGCAAAGCTTGCAGGATGACTATTTGCTCTGTGACATGGAAGAATCAACTAAGGGGGTCGGATATAAAGAAAGGACCAGGACATTCTCTGCAATTCTTAATGCAGGGACAGTGTCTGACAGCTGGTGGCAGGAAGCACAGGACCTTGTCTTGCACAGTTGTGTGACATTCCTTGAAGGCCCAAAACTAGGAAGCCTTTACGTATGTGATCAACTCAGATCCACCTAACTGTGCAGATGAGTGACATCCTCTGAGATGACATGGTGACATCTTCTCTTTGGGACCATGTGAAGTTTCCAGCTCTTAACAGCCACGTGAAGTCAGAGTCACTTGTACACAGTTATCATAAGACAGAATGGGAACTCTGAATCAAGACACCTGCTGCTCTGCTTTCTGCTTGGGGAGCATTCCTCTTTACAAAGGGTTTTGAATCTCTCTCACCTACCTTATCTTGGGGTCACATCACTCACAATGGAAATTCCACCTCCTCGACCCAAATGCTCCTTTCTATTGGGTAGCTAATAGTGACAAGATTCCTATAGCAGTCCCTGTGGCTCTCAGTCACAGCTGTCTCTTACCAGCTGTTCTGCTGTGTGTTGAGACTTCCAAGGTGGTCCACTGGCTGCTCAGGTCTATTTCTGTATTTGTACAAATCTAGTTGTCTGTCCTCTGTGGAGTGGCTGGCTCCAAGGACACTAAGATAGGGCTGGAGAGGAAGAATAGAGGGAAGGGCCTAGCAGACATTGGTCACCATTTCAGTATGGTAAGGGAGCCTATTGCTCTCTGCATACATGCATATATAGTAAGTGTACATATACTTTTCTCATTGACTGTCCTCTCAGAGCCTGAGTTATTAATCAGTTAAGCTTGAAAAGTTGAGCAGAACCAGCTCTTCAGAGTTGGAGCATTTGGAATTTGTTTGTGTGTGTGTTTAAAGAAAATACACCTATAGAAAAAGCATTTGCTCAGTGGTCCCAGGTTTTTAAAGAAATGCAGCGTATTGCATTTCTGCCCCTCCGCCACTTCATTCACAAAGAAGTAATTTGAGTACCTGAGCAGGGAAAGATGATGTTCACATTTCAACTATTAGAACAACCAGTAAGGGAATGGATTTTGGATTCCTCAAAGGTTGATCCTACAGGTACAGTTTTTGTCCCCTGTCCCCCTTTGTTATGATTTACAGTGTTTAATAACCACTAGGGATTGAGGTCACTTCTGCCCTGGGCTTCCCATTCTTGCCTCTCCAATGCAGACCCTCACGGAAGCATCTACTGTTCTAGATTCTGGAAAGACAGAAACAGCTATGGTCTCAGCTCTTTGAAAACCCCTACCCAGTGAGGCCATCAGCTTCCCTGTTCCTTCGAGACAGGCAACCTTAAGATCCATGGGAGCCTCTGCATCTCCCAGAGACTCACTGCTCTGACATCAACTGAAGCCTTCCTTATTAAGCTGGAGTCACATCTCATTTTGCATTGCAGGCAACTGAGATGCTTCTCTTTGGGAAGAAGCTCACAGCAAGAGAGGCTTGGGCTCAAGGCCTTGTCTCTGAAGTTTTTCCTGAAAGCACCTTTGAGAAGGAAGTCTGGACCCGGCTGAAAGCATATGCGAAGCTCCCACCAAACGTTAGTATTTGGTTTTTACTTGTGAGAAACTGGAAATAATTGCCCAAGGGGGAAATGTGCCTTAGGAGACACCTCACAAAAAGACAAAGCTTGTCTTTAGTTGGCTTTAAACCCCTCTGGATTTTCTATTAAACATTACTATAATGTTGAGGGGGGGAAAAAAGAATTAACCAGCTAGACATTTCATTTCTGTGCAGCAAGGGCAGATGGGAACTCCTTAATGGGGATTACCCCAGGAGGATGCCAGTAGACACCCAGCTCTTACTTTGGAATTCAGGAGGGAGGTGAGGAGGTTAACTGTATTTAGGGGATTCCCACTCTCCAGCACTTCCGTTTGTGTATGTGGCAGCTAGCAGCTGACTATTCTTCAATCCTTGATATTGCACGTGTGATCCTGGAATCAGAAGCTTTATATCCATCTAGGGCTGTTTAGAAATGTACAGCAACAGACCTGTCAACCACAACTACTTAGAGTCATCTCTGCAAACATTAAAGTTGTATTCTCTTTTACATGTCTTAGTAAAATCTAACAGAATCTGTCCGTTCCAGTGGAGGGCAAGAATGGACAAATGCTGTTTCTGTTGGAATAACGTATTGCTGGTTTTGCTTCATTAGTCCATGAGAATTTCCAAGGAGTTAATCAGGAAACATGAGAAAGAAAAGCTCTACGCAGTTAATGCTGAGGAGTGCACTACCCTCCATGGGAGGTGGCTCTCAGATGAGTGCATCAGTGCAGTCATGAGCTTCATGTCCAGAAAATCGAAGCTGTGAAGACCGCCGCAGCGGATGGCCCTCTCAGAAGAAAGATGTGCTAAGTTCCAGTTCCTGCTGTTTGAATGACACACACTTCACTGTGCCTTGACCTTGACGAACATAGCAGCTATGATAAGAATGCTGTACAGTACCAACAAATAAAAACTTTCTTCATAAATCAGTCCTTAAGAATTCATGTAGGTTTTTGGCAATAAAGGGTATTATGTTGCTTGACATAAATGGATGCTGCTGTGAACCCAGGACAGTGTACTTGGGGATGTGTTTTGAAAAATGTTGACAGCCTGACATGCTAAGATTATATCTTTGACACCATGATGGCAGTTTATCATCCACATGTGACTGACTAAGTTGGGTCAAACACCAACTGTCTTTGCACCACCAACTTGAGGTATTCTTTGAGTTGCATTTTCTTTTCCAACCATCGGGGCAATGGAGGAAAATAAATAAGATTCTTCATGGCTACTTGTCTTAGTTACAGTTTCCATTGCTGTGAAGAGACACCATGACCACTACAACTCTTGTAAAGAAAAGCATTTAGGTGGGGCTGGCTTACAGTGCCGAGATTTAGTACATTATCATCATGGCAGGAAGTGTGGTCGCATGCAGGCAGATAGGATGCTAGAGAAGTAGCTGAGAGTTCTATATCTGGATCTGCAAGCAGCAGGAAGAGAGAAAGACATAAAATCTCAAAGCCCTCCCCAATGACACACTTTCTCTAATAAGGCCACACCTACTCCAACAAAGCCACACCTCCTAATAGTGCTACTTCCTGATGACCTGGTATTAAAATCTATGAGCCTATGGAGTCTTATTTATTCAAATCACCATACCACCTTTTTCCCAAAGTATACCTACACAATTGACTCAGGATTCAAGACAGGAATACTGGGTTATTTCATTTGGAATTCAATAGTCCTTATTGGCTATACAATCCTTATTTGTGTTTTGTGAATCACCTGTAAGCAACCTTCTAACTTGACATTTTAGTTAATGTCATCCATGTCGCTTGATAAGGCCTTTGATGAGCTAGTTGAAGCCCACAAAATTGGTATAGAATGTTGTGGGATATTTGATCAAACTATGAACCCTGAGATTATATTATTTCAATGAAATCAACTGTAGGTCAAGAGGCAGAGCAAGCAACCAGTTGATTACAAGTAACCATAGAGAGGGGAAGTTGGGAGGTGAGAGAGAAACACGGAAGCATTGGAAGTAGAAGGAAGGGACATCCGGTTGGAGGAGTTTTGTTTCAGATAGTGCAGGAGAGAGTCCTCTTTTTCTGAGACCCTGACAGGAGAAAATTCAGCCAGCTGCTTTATCTGCCTCTGAGCTAGCAGGTTTTCACCCCATCATCTCTGACTCCCGAGTCTTTTTATTGGTGCACTGAAAAGATGACTTAGTTAAAACATTTGCCTCTCTACATGGAGATGGCTGAGGCGGTGGTGGTGAATATGATGGCTTCTCTAGGCAGTGGTTTCAGCAGTGAAAGTGGCATGGCTGCAGAGGTGTAGTCAGCAGCTGAGGCACTTAGGTTCAGGTGCAGCCACTGTGTGACAGATCAAAAGCAATAGAATATTTTGCTTACTAAAATATTGCTACTTTTTAATTTTTCTTCCAGCTGTTAGGTTCCAGGTAGCTATTATGTCAAAACCTTCAAATATTTTTGCCCTATTTTTTTCTAATAATCTTAGCCCACCGTGTTCAATTTTATGAAAATGTGAACAGAAATAACCATTAATGTTTATTAGCACATTATTAGTGCCTGATGCCCATCATATATTTTAACTCTTGAAAATGATGCCAGGGATTAAAGGTGAAATTGCTACTGCTGTTTTCACAGGCTGAGATTCTAAGATGGGAAGAATCAAGCTTTTCTTAAGTGAAATGACTATGAAGTACCAGAAATTCATTTAAGAAGCCAGGAAAAGTCTGGTACCATCACCCAGAAGCCAACTACTGCCCAAACCTTCTATTCACTACAAAATCTCTGCACAAAATATGGAAAGAAACTATGTGAGAATTCTTAAATTAGGAGTGGATCATGAGGGGATGAGAGATGGTTCAGTGATTAAGAAGCATGGCTACTCTTCCAGGGTACTCAGGTTCAGTTCCTGGTACCCACACGGCTCACAACTTTTTTGTACTTAAAATTCCAGGAGATCCAATGTTTGCCTCTGTGGCTACCAGGAACATATATAGTACACACCCATATGTATAAATTAATCTTAAGAATGGATCATGAAAAGCCACCCAAATGAAGCAAAGCAGCTTTCCTTGGATGGGGAATACAACATTATTGTCAGAGCTTTGAGCAGGAGATTCTTGCCTCAAAAGTAGAATGCTGTTGGGGTGGGCACTGTTGTGGCTATGATGTGGCCAGCTAAACATAAGTCCAAGAAAACAAATTACAACAACAGAAAGGTCTCTGTCCAGCTGAGGGACTCCCTGAGGATTAAAGTAAGAGAAGAAAACTCCAAAGCTAAGAAAAAAATGTTCTAGACTGAAAGATAGCATAGTGGAGAGGACCCAGGTTCAATTCTCAGCAGCCATGTGGCAGATCACACCCATCTGTAACTCCAGGGTATCTAAGCAGGCACGCCTGTGGTGCACAGACATTCATGTATGCTAAGCATGCATACACATAAAAAATGGATTTGTAAAAAAAGAGAAAACTCCTTAATTGTGTTCTTGAAACTCAGGTCTCAGGTTCATGAACAGGACAGACACAAACAAATGTGGCAAAGCCTTGGAAAACCGAAGTGGCATTTCACTGACACTCACAGGAAACCAGCAATGTGCTTGTTGTCTGTATCACTCCAGGTTGTGGAATATGGTTTCAAAGTGTGTTACTTCTGTTTATATTGCATCTGTTCAAATCTGTGAAGCTCTGTTACTTTCATGGTCTAATAAAGAACTGAACAGTCAATAACAAAGCAGGAGAAAGAATTGGCGGGGAGGGCAGGCAGGGAAAATATATAGAAGGAAAAATATGGGTGACGTAATAGCTAGAGAAAGAAGAGGACAGCAGGGGTCAGCCATCCAGCTACACAGTCATCCAGCCACAGAGCCACACAGCCTCCCAGTCACACAGCCACAGAGTCACAGAGCCACACTGCCACACAGCCACAAAGCAACACAGCCATCCAGTCACACAGCCACAGAGCCACACAGTCACCCAGCCACACAGTCACCCAGTCACCCAGTCACCCAGCCACCCTGCCACACAGCCACACAGCCACTCAGCCAGCCAGTCACACAGCCACACAGTCATGCAGCCACACAGCCACACAGCCACTCAGCCAGCCATGGAGTAAGAGTGAAAGTTAGGTTACAGAAGTAAGAGAAGGAAAAGCCTAGAGGCAAAAGGTAGATGGGGCAATTTAAAGTTAAGAAAAATGCCAAGGACAGGCATTTATAATTAAGAATAAGCCTCCATGTGTGACTTTATTTGGGAGCTGAGTGGCCAGCCCCTAAAAGAGCAAAAACAACCAATACACACCAGGTTGGCTATTTGCTAGAACAGTCTTCCTCTCGAACGTTCCAGAGGCCATGCAAGGTTATAGTCATAGTGTCCAAGACACTGTCCACACTCATTTGGTATATGAAAGTCTCAATTAAAAGGACAAAGTGTGTCAATCCCTAGATTACACAGAGTTTGGAGTTGTCACACAGACTAAAACAGACCTTTTAGCTTTCCCAGATGGCCAAGAAAATTAGACTTGATTAAATGTGAATTTTCAGCAGATTAAAAGTAAAGCCAAGTAGAAATTTTCCAATGGAAAATTTTCTGAGGTGTAACTCCAAATAAACACACACACACACACACACACACACACACACACACACACACACACACACATCATAATATAGTAGGTATGATGGGTCTTGTTTGTCAACTTGCCTATATCTGGAATTAACCAAAACCCAAGCTTCTGGGTGTAACTGAGAAAATTTTCTTGATTGGATCATTCAAGTTGAGAAGACCCACCCTAAACATGAGCCACACCTTTGAAAGAAGGAATCTCTTGCTTTTTGCCTGCTTGCCCACTCTTGCTGGCAAGTTCATCCCTCCACTGGTATTAGAGCCTAGTTTTCCAGGTTCCAGTGTATGCTGAAGACTGTCTGAGATGTCCAGTCTTCCGGACCTAACAGCTATTGGATTCTTGAACTTTCTGTCAGGAGACAGCCATTGTTGAAATAGTTTCTTACAACTTACAAGCCACTATACACACACACACACGCACACGCACACGCACACGCACACGCACACGCACACGCGCGCACACACATCTTATTCTAGAAAAAAAACCTCATCAGTTTTTTTTTTCTCTAGAGAACCCCACTGATACAGTGATCTTCCATATAGCTTTTTCCGAGTATTTTCCATGCTCTTTATCCCAGTTCTGTCCTACGCTCCCCCACCATCCCCATCCCATCTAAACCTTCCTTGTAATCTTCCCCTTTCTCCTCTTGTAGTTTTGAGGTTTGAAAGTGAAGGCCAATTCCTTACATGGCATATCTTTCAAATTTTTACACAGTTAAATGGCTTTTAATTTTAGGGGGGATAGGTCATTAGAAGAAAACTCCAAGCTTTCCTTTGAAATGTGGTTAAAAATTTCCCCAAAAGCTGCAAAATTATTAGCTGTTGTCACTAGGTGGCAGGAGAAGGACTAGATGACTCTGACTTTAGCTTGGAAGAGCTGGGGGAAGGCAGATAACTGATTCGCTGATTGTACTTGCTAGTGCTGATTGTGGGGCTTCTCTTGGCTTTGGCTACATCGAAGCACCAGGACAGGTATCACTGTCAAAATTACCCCTGAGTGGTGGAGTTGGTTTTTCAGCCCACTTTTAACTGATTATGAGAGCAGGAATTGGCCTGAGAACAGAAGTCAAAGAAGCGGGGGGGTGGGGGGGGGGTGGAATTGTAGGACCTCAAATGCAGTTGCCCCCCAAGGTAGCCTTTCCTTGGTGTTCTGGAGGGATAGTTTGAAGGGTGGTGGACTCCTGTGTGTTCTCACAGCCCCAGTGTCTCTGCCCCTCAGACATTAATTAGGATCCAGTTCCTTCTGTTCAGGCTGCTGGGTAGGGCAAGCTCCTTTTCCCTGGCTTTTAGCTTGTGCCTCAAATAGTCATATGAAAATCATACAGTTGTATGTGGCTCCCTAGAAATTCACAGAGAAGTGATACAAAAGCCCCCATACATACCAAAATGTGGGGACTCAAATCCCTTATAGGAAATGGAACTGCTATTCTTATTATCCTATGTACCTTAAATAGTCCATGCCTTGGTTATAATACCTAAAACAGTGTAAATGCCATGTAAATACCGTATTTAAGACCTTTCTAGACCTAGGATGCCATTGTAAACACAGCAATTGCAATAGCCCATCCCTCACCCTCACAGTAAGCATCCCTGCAGAGTAGTTCCCACAGGATCCATAGCTCATCCCAGGCAGTCTTGGGCTAAGAAGCTGCCTCCCTGCTCCTTTCTCTGTCCCATCCCTGCTCTGTGCTTCCTCCAGGGCCTTTACCTGCACAGCGACTTCACATGTATTTGAGTTTATTACATCAAGGTAACCTTCTAGCCTTCCCTGAGAACTAGTCTGGCTGTGGAACATCCTTTCTCTAGGACTTACACAGAGTAGGAGCTCAGTTATTACATGAATATCTACCTCTAGTCCATTGTTTTTCCAAGGTTGGAAGTTATCTGAAGGCTTGTTGTTTTTCAGATCATTTATTTCACATTTCATTGAGCTGTTCCTGGTTTGCTGCAGCTCGCCTGCGTGGCAGGTGATCAGTCAGTACTTTCAGAAATTCTTCTTCCAGTGAAGACACTTCATTTTGGCCTTCCTAGATTTCTCTTGAGCTTTCTCATTCTGCTCTAATTCTAGGGTCTCGGGCTGCCATTCGGGAGAGTTACATCGACAGTAAATATCCATTCCCTCTGCCTTTTACCAAAATGCATCTAAAGACATCCAGATGGCTTTCAACTTTCTAAATTCCTCAAATGACATTGTCTCAGAAGACTATGTGTTTCTTTGTAGCCCTAGAGGAGACAGGAGGAAGAGTTTACCCTAAAGGTCAACTAGTATGTTAGGAATGAGCTTGCAGAGTTAGGATGTACCCCCGTGACCATCAATGGGCTCTTTCTAAAGTGGAATCTATAGGTGTGTTTTTGTTTTCTCTCTAAACAGCAGGTTTATTCAGTTAGACTTCTCTCTCTCACTCCTGAAAAATCTGTCAGTATGGTTGTGACATATTACCCCATCCCAGGTGAAATGATTCAATAGAGGCTGTTGCCTGGAGGTCCGATGTTGAAACATGATGGCTTAGTGTTTCACAGATATAAACTGACCATGGCCCAGCTGGGAATTCTCCCAATAGTAACAACAAAATGAAGTTTCATCATTGGTGAGCTAACCCCCCACCCTTTATAGTGTTCCCAACTAGCCAAATGATTTCATGACCTAGAACAATGGATATTTTTTTCTGATATTTTGTCAAGAGTGTGGTATGCCAGAAACAGTTTAATTTGTGTCTTACCACAATGTGGGAATTTTTGCAATAACAGCAAATTCATAAGCTGTATGTGGGTGCTGTTGATGGCAGTTTGCCGAGTTGTTCCTCTTTCCTTTGATAGATGGCCACTGGTAAACACTGCTTCTTCTATTATAAATTTAATAATTAACATTTACCCTCAGATTCCATAGCACATCTATATGACAGTGTGTATGTGTACAGGTTATGAAATAACTATGGATGGCGACAAAGGCTTACAGAAGCTTCAGAGTTCAAAGAAGGCTCTCAAGAAGCAGGGCAAAGGGCCAACACTCATACATAGGGGCCCCTGAGGCTTCTCCATAGTATATAAGACATTGGTGAACTGTCAGGAAGGGTGGCAGAAGGCACACATAGCTGTGTCACAATGAGAACCAAGCTGCAGAAGCACAGGATTATTTTGGACTGGATGGAAGGGCTGAGAGGCAGAAGGATGAGCAAAGGGCAGGTCCAGTGGGCTCTGTCAAGCTGTGGGGACCACACTGAGCTGCAGCCTAAAGAGGCAGCCTGCTTCTCTTCTGTTTTCCTATCACAGCAATGCAGGGGTGGATGGCTACCAGCTGGACAACAGAAAGGGGATTCTCCATTATCAGGAATACTAGGGAGACACGGAGAGTCAGTGACATCAAGAAGACATAGACACCTGTAACTTAGAGTTCACTGGCCTCTTAGGGACATCCCTTTGAGGTAGCCAGCTCCTGATGGTGTCAAGAATTTCAGGATGAGCCAGAGTGAGACAAAGTTCGTGAATTTAACATTTAGAAATGAAGTTATACAGGGAAAGGACAGTACACAAACAAATATAGAGGAGAGTAGGCCCCTTAAAAGAGTTACACTTTTATGTCTTCCCAAGGATGCATATGGTCCTGTGGCTTCCTGAGTTACCATCAAGACTTTAAAATAAACAAAAAGTAAAGTTTTAAAGATCAATTAAAAATATATGTGAACTAATTTATTTTATTTTTTTTACCATAAATAAATTTCCTTTTGTAAATGAAGTTAAGGTGGTCTTAGAAAGTAGATTGTAGATTCAGTGGTCAAAGAAGAAAGCTGATATGATAAAACTCTAGCCAAAGATGTTCAGGCCACAAGTATGCTTTTTAAATATTTACATTTGTTTTTTAACATCAGTGTTTGAGGGATCACTAGGAAAGAACCTGTTATAGGCAGCCTTTGCTTACCTGGCTGTGTTGATTTTCTTTGCCTCTCAGTCAGTGGGGAAGACAAGCAGATCCAGGGGATCCTTCCCCTTCTACTGTCTTCTAGGTACCCTATATTCCTATCTGCTTCAAGGGAAGTTGGAAACAGTAACTGTGGTACTTACCATGGATACATCTGGCCCTGGTGAGCCTTCCAAAGACTTCGAGAACTCAGCTGACAAGTATTTTCTCAGGATGCAAGTTGACTGTTGTTCTGGGGGTGGGGGTGATGCATACATGGAACATACATGAGTAACGTTGAAAGTATGGAAATTGAACTGACAAGGGCTTGAACTATGGGACTTTAAACTTAAATAGGCAGCTGCCTACTAAGACAAACAAATTGCCCAATGGTCAACATTCTCCAACTGGAAAAACAAGAATCAAAACTCAACATATGAAAGACCTTGAAAATCCTCACTAACTTAAAATGTGACAGTAATCAGTCTCTAGTAACACAAAGACAATGAATGTAGAAAGTATCTGGTAAAGCTTTGAAATTTTTCATGTGAGCAATCTTGAACACCTTTAAAACAAAAGATAGAAAGCATCACTTTATAAATGATAGAAAAGAAAAACAAAACAAAAATTTTAGAGTAAAAAAATATAAAAACCAATATAAAAAACAGAACAAAAAATGATTCACTAGGTATATACTCCTGTTGGGCAGTAGTTCAGGGGCAGAGCATGTGCTTAGCATGTACCCCATGTTTAAATCCCAGCACCAATTCATAAATAATTATATAATTGCCACAAATTTCTCAAATTTGGCAACAGATGAAACTATGGATTTTTAAAAGGTAAGTAAACTTCAAACAGGGTAAATATAAGTAAATGTATATCTAAATACAGCATCACAAAATTATTGAACAGTAAAGGCAAATTAATCTCCTGAAAATAGCCAGAGAAAATCCACCTATCCCTGAGACCTCAGCAGCTCCCTGAGAAACAGACTCTGACAGCTCTGATTGGACCAAGAGGGGAGTGACTGCTCTCCCAGCTGGTCACTCCAGTCTCTAGGCCCTAGACTCTGGTACATAACCTGTGCCCACCCACCCCTACCCATTGCAGCCCTAATTGCTGGCCAGCAGGCAAGACTCCTATGGAAAGGCCTGCCCACTACCTTCTACACCAGACCTTGTAATCTGGAAGCCCCACTTCATTCCCCAAACTCACATATCCCCTGAGACATCACTTAGACCTCAGTGGCTCTCTGAGACACAAACACCTGTAGTAGTGGGTTCTCTGGGTCCCGGACGCCAGAGGTCTCGGACCCACAGACCTGCCGCCGGGACTGCTTATCCGCCCGCCGCCCGGGTCCCCAGAAATGACTCAGACGCTTCTATTAACTTTATGCTGTTTGGCCTATGGCTCAGGCACATTGCTAGCTAGCTCTTACATCTTAAATCAACCCATTTCTATTAATCTGCGGGCCACGTGGCCTGTGTGGCTCACCCGTGTATCCTTACATGCTATTCCTTCGGCGGCTTCAGCTCGGTCTGCCTGACTCCACCCTGCTTCTCCCACCTAAGCTCTGACTCTCCTCCCACCTATTCTACGGTACCTGCCATGGCCCAAACCAGCTCCTTTATTTAAAGATACAGCACACACAAATGCATTCCCACATCACTTCCCCCTTTCTCTCTAATCAAAAAGGAAGGTTTCAATTTTAACATAGCAAAATTACATATAATAAAACTATTAGATGTACCTTATATAAGCTAGGCTTTGATTAACAATTGTACTTTAACCTCTCCTAGATACTACCTCATAATAATTCCTACTGTACATAGTCTTAGTTTAGAACCTTCTTAGTTAGAAAAAGGGGGGAGATGTTGTGGGATTCAGGTGTCAGCTGATGGGGTCCAAGGAAGCTTATCCATGGCCCCGGGCTCCTGGAGGGGGTGTGGCCGAACCCATTGATAAGGGGCTGCTGGGACGCTGGGAGGCTCTTCTTCCTGGTTCCTGGCTGCTGGAGGAAAGATCCCATCGTCCGTCCGTCTGCAGACTCCGGTTCCTATTCAGGTGCCACTGTAATCTACTACCTGTACCGTGAGTGTTGGTTTATATTTTAATAAATATCTATCTGATATTGGTGTCCTTGTGGGTAAACTCCGCCTACAAACACCGTCAGCACTTATTGAACCAAAACCATCTCCTAGGCACAGACACCCACTTGCACTGATTGGAGAAAGAATGGGTAGACACCAGTGCACAAATGCATTCAACAACATAAAGAGCAATGTGGAACCACCAGAACCTAGCAGTTCTACAATAGCAAGACCTGAACATCACAACAGAAGGAGAAGGAGGAAGAGGAGGAGGAAATTACCCTAAATTAACTTTATGAAGATTATAGAAGCATTTAAAGAGGAAATAAACCTTCCTCTTCAAGAAATCAAGGAAAGGACAAACAAAAATTGGAACAGACTAAGAGATCACTTAAAGAAAGCCAAGAAAACTCAATCAAACAGATGGAGAAAACAGTTCAAGACGTGAAAATTGAAATAGAGGCAATAAAGAAGACACAAACTGAGGGAATGCTGGGAAGGGAAAGTCTGAGCAAATGAGCTGGAACTACAGATGCAAATGTAGTTCAACAGAATGAAAGAGATGGAAGAGAGGATCTCTGGTGTTGAACATACAATAGAGAAAATAGATTCACTGATCAAAGAAAACATTAAAGCTAGCAAAGCCATCACAAAATGTCCAAGAAATCTGGAACACCATGAGAAGACCAAACCTAAGAATAATAGGAATAGAAGAAGAAGGAGATTAGCTCAAAGGGACAAAAAGTATATTCAAAAAAATTATAGAAGAAAATTTTGTCAACTTAAAAAAAAGACATGCCTAATAAAGATACAAGAATCTTACAGAACACCCAACATTTTGCCCCCCCAAAATGTTCCCTCACCACGTAATAATCATCATACCACTAATCATACAGATTAAAGAAAGAATATTACTAGCTGCAAAGTAAAAATACCAAATTATTTATAAAGACATACCCATCAGAATAACACTTAATATCTCAATGAAGACTTGGAAAACCAGAAGGTTCTAGATAGATGTTATGCAGGCACAAAGAAATCACAAATGCCAGCCCAATCTACTATACCCAGAAAAACTTTCAGTGACTATAGATGGACTTTCCATGACAAAACCAGAGTTAAATAATACTTATCTATAAATCCAGCCCTACAAAAAACACTAAAAGAAAAAAATCAACTTGAGGATGTTAGATGCACATAGAAAAACACAGGCAATAGATATCCCATACCAGCAAATCCCAAAGGGAAACACACACACACACACACACACACACACACACACACACACACACACACATTCACACTACCACCAAAAAATAACAGGAATTAACAATTACTGGTCATTAATATCCTTTAATATCAATGGACTCAGTTCACCTATAAGAAGACACAGGCTAACAGAATAGATACAAAAACAGGATTCATCCTCCTACTGAATACAAAATAACACACCTCAATTTCAAAGACAGACATTGCTTCAGACTAAAAGGTTGGAAAAAGACTTTCCAATCAAATGGACTTAAGAAGCAAACTAGTGTTGCTATCCTAATATCTAGTAAAATAGACTTCAAAATAAAATTAATCAAAAGAGATGGAGAGAGACTATATTAGTCAAATAAAAAAATCCATCAAGATGAAGTTTCATTTCTGAACATTTATTCCCCAAATACAAGGGCACCGACATATGTAAAAGAAATATTACTAAAGTTTAAATCCCACATCAAAGCCCACACACTAAATAGTGGAAGACTTCAACACCCCACTATCACCAATGGACAGGTCTTCCAGACAGAAACTTAACAGAGAAATAAGGGAACTAACACGTTATGACTCAAATGTACTTAATAGACATATACAGACCATTTCACCCAAACACAAAAAATATGCCTTCTTCTCAGCACCCCCTGGAACCTCTTTTAAAACTGACCACATACTCAATCACAAAGCAAATCTTAAGAGATACAAAACAATTGGAATAACCACCTGTATTTTATTGGACCTCCATGGTTTAAAATTAGAATTCAACAACAACACAAATTAAAGAAAGCCTACAATCGCACAAAAACTGAGTAGTGCTCAGCTGAATTAGCACTGGGTCATGGAAGAAATAAAGAAAGAAATTATAGCTTTCCAAGAATTTAATGAAAATGAAGGTACAATATACCCAAATTTATGGAACACTGTGAAAGCAGTGCTAAGAGGAATGTTCAAAGCCCTAAATGCCTATACAAATAAGTTGGATAAATCTCAAATAAGCAACTTAACCACACACTTGAAAACTCTATAACAACAACAACAACAAAGCAAACTCACCCAGGAGGAATAGCTGTCAGGAAATAATCAAATTGAGGACTAAAATCAATAAAATAAAAACAAAGAGAACAAAATTCAATTAAAGAGTTTGTTCTTTGATAAAAATCAACAAGATAGATAAGATAAACAAATCTATGATGTGGGATGTCTTTCTTTATGCTATGAATATGCTTTATTATCATTGGTTAATTATAAAAAAAAAAAAAACTAGCTTGGCCTATGGAAAGGCAGCTTAGAGACAGGTGAGAAATCCAAGAAGAGATAAAGACAGAAAAGGGCAGAGTTAGGGGGACACTGTAGGCTGCCACCCAGAAAGCAAGATGTAATGGAACACAGGTAAAGCCATGAAGACATGTGGCAATACATAGATTAATAAAGATGAGATAAATTTTAGCACTAGTTGGTAATGAGCCTGAGCCATAGGCCAAACAGTTTGTAATTAATATAAGCCTTTGTATAACTATTTGGGACTAAGCTGATATGAAACTATGGGCCTGGACTTTGGGGTTAAGCTAGGCAAGAAACTTCTGGATACAAACCTTTATCCAAACTAACCAAAAGGGAAAGAAGGAAAATCCAAATTATCAAAATCAGAAACAAAAAGAGAGACATAACAACAGACAATGAGGAAATGCAGAGAATCATCAGGTCATACTTCAAAAGCCTATACTCAACAAAATTGGAAATCTAAAATAAATGGACAATATTCTGGATAGGTACCACATACCCTAATTAAGTCAAGACAGATAAACTATTTAAATAGACCTATAACCTTTAAGGAAATTGAAGCAGTCATTAAAACTCTCCCAGCCAATAAAAGCCCAGAGCAAGATTGTTTCAGGTCAAAATTCTACCAGAATTTCAAAGAAGAGTTATTACCAAAATTCCTCAAATTGTTCTACACAATAGAAACATAGGAACATGGCCAAACTCTTTTTATAAGGGTGCATTTACTCTGATACCCAAACTACACAAAGATGAAACAAAGATATAGAATTTCAAACCAATCTCCCTCATGATTATTGATGCAAAAATACTTACTAAAATACTGACAAACTGAATCCAAGAACACATTAAAAAAAAAAAAATCCACCATGATCAAGTAGGCTTCATTCCAGAAAGTGGGATAGTTCAACATACAAAAATCTATCGATGTCATCCACCATATAAACAAACCAAAAGAAAAAAAAAACAAATAATCTTCTCATTAGATGCTGAAAAATCCTTTGGCAAAATCCAATACCCCTTTCATGATAAAGGTCTTGGAGAGATCAGGAATACAAGGAATATACCTCAACATAATAAAGTCAATTTGCAGCAAGCTGAGAGCCAGCATCAAATTAAATGGAAAGAAAAATCAAAGTGCTTTCACTAAAATCAGACACAAATCTAATGTGTTCCATTAGATCTTGCTTTCTGTCTACCTTCTCCATATCTATGCAATATAGTACTCAAAGTTCTAACTAGAGCAATAAGACAACAAAAGGAGATCAATGGGATACAAATTGGAAAGGAAGAAATCAAACATTTGCTATTTGCAGATGATATGATAGTATACGTACTCCAAAAATTCTACCAGGGAACTTCTACAGCTGATAAACACCTTCAGTAATGTGACAGGATACAAGACTAATTCAAAAAAATTCAGTATCTCTCCTATATACAAATGCTAAATGAGCTGATAAAGAAATTAGAGAAACATCACCTTTTTAAAATAACCACAAATAATATAAAATACCTTGGGGTAATGATAACCAAGCAAGTGAAAGACCTGTATGACAAGAATTTTAAGTTTCTGAAGAAAGAAATTGAACATATCAGAAAATAGAGAGATTTCCCATGCTTATGAATAAGTAGAACCAACATAGTAAAATTAGCAATCTTACTAAAAGCAATCTACAGATTTAATGCAATCTCCATCAAAACACAACATAATTCTTCACAGATCTTAAAAAAAAAAAAAAAAAAAAAAAAAAAAAAAAAAAAAAAAAAAAAAACAATGCTCAACTTCATATGGGAAAACAAAACCCCCAGGATATCCAAACAGTCCTGTACAATAAAGGAACTTCTGAAGGCATCACCATCCCTGACTTTAAATTCTTCTTTTGAACTATAGTAATAAAAGCAGCTTGGTATAGGCATAAAAACAGTCACATGAACCAATGGAATTGAACTGAAGACCCTGAAATTAATCCACACACCTATGAACACCTGATTTTTAGAAAAAAAAAAGCCAAAAATATATAATGTAAAAAAGAAAGCACCTTCAACAAATGGTTCTGGCATAACTGGATGTCAAAATGTACAAGACTGCAAATAGATTCATATCTACTGCCATGCAAAAACCTCAAGTCAAACTAGATTAAAGACCGCAACATAAATCCAATTACACTGAATGTGATGGAAGAGAAAGTAGAAAGTAACCTTGAATGGATTATCACAGGAGACCACTTCCTAAATGTAACACCAGTAGCACAGACACTTCAAACAACAATTAATAAATGGGACCTCCTCAAACTGAGAAGCTTCTGTAAGGCCAGGGACATGGTAAATATAACAAAATGACAGCCCACAGAACGGGAAAAGATCTTCACCAACCCCACATATGACGAAGGATGATCTCCAAAATAAAGAAATCAAGAAACTAGATATCAAAATACCAAACAATCTAATTAAAAAATGGGCTACCGATATAAACAGAAGATTCTCAACAGAAGAATTTCAATTGTCCAAAAGACATTTAAGAAATTGCTCAGCATCCTTAAGTCATCAGGGAAATTCAAATTAAAACAACCCTGAGATACCATCTTATACCTGTCAGAAATGGCTAACATCAAAAACACTGATGACAGGTTATGCTGGAGAGGATGTAGAGCAAGATGAACACTCCTCCACTGTTGATGGGAATGAAAACTTGTACAGCCACTTTGGAAATTGATTTGGCAACTTCTTAGAAAATTGGTAATCAATCTACTTAAAAACCCAATGATACCACTCTTGGGCATACTCAAGGGATGCTCAATCATGCCACAAGGACACTTGCTCAACTATGCTCATAGCAGCATTATTCATAATAGCCAGTGTTAGGATTTTTGCATATTTTGGCATGATTCTCATATACCCAGTTGTCTGATGGTGGATTCTATGGATGCAGGTGGGAACGCAGAAATGTGGCAGAGAGCAGCAGTGGACAGCACAAGACTCTTAACAGCTGTTTCTATGTTAAAAGGGGGGAAGTTATTGTTAGACGAATATGGTTATGATTAACAGAGAAATTATGATTATAATAGCAAAGAAAGGAAGAAGAAAGAGAAACAGAAGGAAAAGGGAAAAAGGAAGAAGGAGAAATAAGAGGTCCTGAGATAAGACAAGGGCAGAGAGAAAAAGAGAGAGAGAGATGGAAACCTTGCTTTAAATGGGGCCTGACATCAGAGGTCAGCGAGGGTATGGCCTATGTCAGACCTCAGAGGGCGTAGCTCTTAGAGATTAACAGCCAGAACCTGGAAACAACCTATATTCTTCTCAAATGAAGAATGTATAAAGAAAGTGTGATATATATTATTCAGCTGCAAAAAAAAAATTATGAAATTTTAAGGCAAATCAATAGAACTAAAAAATATGATTCTGAGTGAAGTAACACAGACTCAGAAATATAGACATAGTATTACACACTCACAAGTAGATACTAGATGTAAAGTAAAGGATACCAGACTACAACCCACAACTACAGAGAAGCTAGCTAACAATAAGGACCCTAAGAGGGATTACATGCATCAGGAAGGGATATATTGCCTTTCAGTGCCTAGCATCATGGACGGAAAGGGAAAAAGAGAACATGGGTCATCTAATAGTTTACCTATTTCTCTTTCAAAATACTCTTTTCTAATTGTGCTTTGGGGTGTAGTAAATTAGATAAATGAAAGAGACCTTATTCTATGTTGCTATGCTCCTGTTCTTTGGGATGTATAGTACAGTAGAATTCGCTACCAGACCGAGTTGTGTTAGAGTTCTTTAGTCTTAAGTTTTAAGGAGGACCAATAATTCACTTTATAGGGTTATCCTATAGTACTGGTATTACTAAATTGAGGTTGCTACTAAGTGTGGGCTTTACCTTATAAAAATAAGAAAATAAAATTTCTTCTAAAGCATGAGAACTCCATCCTATTTCCTTTTCTACCTGCCCTGGTCCACACTAGGAGCTCTTTTATTTATATTTTCCAGCCTGCTTTTAAAATACTTCCTATGATGTGCTGATTCAAATCAGCAATCCTTTTGCTTTATTAAAGTGGTGAGGAATGAAGCTGTGAGTATATTTTTGATATGAGCACAACCATATCAAGGTCCCCAATGCCTCAGATCTGCGAGAATGCCAAAACTTTCTCCAGATCAAGTTGAGGAAATGGGCAGAGCCTTTTTCTGATACCTGTACCAAGTGATTACAAAAGGTCAGCCAATAAGTGCAGAAACTGTTAACCAGGGCTTCCTTATCCCGGGTGACTAAAGCCTGAGGCTGCTCTCCTACAAAGACCTCCTGCTAAACCTTTCTCATTCAGCAGTATACTATGACTATAATAATTCTGCCTCCTTACTCAGCTGTAAGAAATCACTCCACATCATATATTCAGATGTGTAAAATAAACACTGAGTTTTGGGGTTCCCGGTGGTGTTCTCCTTCAGAGCAAGCACATCCCACACGAACATGGCCCACCTGATCCCAGTTTTCTTCTACATGGTCTTACCCCTTTCTTCGTTCCATTGGCTCCCTTGTCAGATGAAATTCTTGAGCCGGGAAGAGTGAAGCAATTAACATTTATTCAACCTCACAGTGTTTCAGGCACTTGAGGCGACAGCACACCAAGAACAAGTATAGTCAAATAAGTATGCCCATTCCCTAAAAGAACAACCTAAGTGGACATAATGGTTGCTATGATCCAGCCAGCTCAAGCTATATACCCCGAAATGTGGGCTGCATGTGCCTAGCTAGGTTACCCTCTGTAACTCATTTGTGAGAATGTGCTGTGTGCCTAACATCTTTTTGAGAGTAGAAAGGAGGCAGAGGCAGTGGTGACAGTGGAGGAGGAGGAGGAGGAGGGGGAGGGGGAGGGGGAGGAGGGGGAGGGGGAGGAGGGGGAGGAGGCAGAGACAGAGGAAACATCTCAGCTCTGCTTTGTATTTTGTTTTGATTTTCAGTTTTTTGAAAAGGAGTCACATGTAGCTTAGGTGGCTTCAAACTTCTTATATTTATGAGGCTAACCTTCAACTCTATCCTTTTTCCTCTATCTCCAAAGTGTTGCTATTACAGATGTGTGGAATGGCTGGCTTTATGGAAGGAGATGCAGTAAGAAACTGCCAACATGACTACTCCATTATTAGGTGGAAGTTTATTATTATTATTACTATTATTATGAATGAAAGAAAAGTTTTCAGGGTGACTGGGAGAGTACACAAAAAGAGAAGAGATACAGACTGGACATGGCCAGGGCTAGGGAAGAGTGAGAACAGTAGAGAATATTGTATTCGAGGGGCATAAAAAAGAAACTGCTGGCACGGCCACTCCTTTATTAGAGAGAAGTTCTGTCTGTTTTTGTTTTTCAAGACAAGGTCTCTCTACATATTCCAGGCTGTCCTAGAATCAGGCTAGTCTTAAACTCACAGAGATCCACCCGCCACTGCCTCCTGAGTGGTGGTATTAAAGATGTGAACCTAGCCATCATACCTAGCAGCAGGAAGGTTCATAGGGAAGTGTCCAAAGCACAGAGAAGGAAAAACAGACTGGGCATGGCTAGGGAAGGGGAAGAACAGTAAAGAATGGAGACAGCAAGATTGCAATAGAGACCAAGCATAACAAGCAAGCAAGGGGACAGAAGAGATTGGGGGGGGGGTGCTCAAATCATGTGGATTATAAGGATGAGTGGCAGAGGAGAGGCCGAAGGGCCAGGATGGTAGTATAGACTTTGAAATGTGCTACAGGTACTTGTGATATAGAAAAGGCATAGAGGCCAGCATGGGCTTTGATATGCTTACGATGCCACAGGTAAAGCTCAGTTAAGAGCCAAGGAAAATAACTGATTCCTTTAAGGGCCCGAAAAGTGTTTCCTGAGAAATACTAGCCTTTATCTAACTGCCAGAAATCCTTCAAGAGTCCATCTTCAGCTTACTCCTGGATATATGGATATCCTCAGACCTGGGCCTGGGAACTTTCCCTTTCTTAACAAACCAGAACTTTGATCAAATTTTGACTCCTTTAATTGAAAAGAGTTGGGAAATCATAGGAGTTGAGGTGGGGAGCTTGCCCAAGCTTTTACAGTCCTGAGTCCTTAGTCACCTGCTGTGTTAGGTGGATTCAGAGGCTGCACTGGCTGTTCTGCCCTGTCTCAATGCTGTCCTTGGCAGCTGTCTATAATTGCTCTTCCTTGAACTGAGGGTTAATCTTACCAGGATAAAGTGTCTTCTAGCTGTGTGTCTTCATCAAGGTGGCATCGCATCACCTCCAAAGTAGAAAAGGCTCATTCTTCTGGTCTATCCTGGAGCCCATTACGTTTGCTGTCATGACTTTCTTAACTTCATGACCGGTCATAACTTTTAGCCTTGTTTTGTAAGAGAAAATAAAATGCTAGCTTACTCAACTTAGAAAGCAAGAGAAGCACATTCCATAAAATTAACAGAAAACAAAAACTGTTCTTCCCATTTAGAAAATATGTAGCATATGTCCTTAAAAAAGAGACCCATCAGCTATGTGGAAAATGTGACTATTATTTAAGGTTTCTATTGCTGTGGAATGACCATGTGCCACTTGAGGAGGAAAAGGTGTATTTTGCCTTACAGATTGTGGCCTAACAGCCTGGAGAGTAGGTAAAGGAACCTGGAGGCAGGACCTGATACAAAAGCTATGGAAAACTGGCTTACAGGCTCAGCTTTTCTTGTAGCACACAGGAGCACCTCCCTAGGAGTGGTGCCACCTACAGAGAGCTGACCCTTCTCACATTAGCACCACAGGCCAATCCAATCCGATGGAGGCATTTTCTCAACTGAGGTTCCCTCTTATAAAATGACTCTAACTTGCATCAAGTTGACATAGGATTAGCCAACAGAGAGATGCCTAAAAACAAAGGCCAGGATCACCAAGTTCATACAGACAGACTGACTATGGCCAGGCAAAGGCCGGGATCACCAAGTTCGTCCAGATAGACTGACTATGGCCCCGGGGGGGGGGGGGGAGGGGGGGATGGAAGTCATGGCTTCATGGGGACAGAGGTCTAGCTTTGAAGGCTGAAATGAGTCCTGGAGACAGGGTGTGAACCAGCATGAAGCCTTCTCACACTATGGAGCTGTTCCCTGGAAATGGCTAAAGGGGTAAACTTTGTGTTGTTCATGTTTTATCACAATGTTATGTTTTCCTTAAAACATCTCCACCTAGGTATATCAGATTCAACTTTACTTTTCTGAGAGCTTTTCTATCACATCTCTTCAATATGTTAAATTTACCATTCATATCCCCATAGTTTAACTTTGATTGTCAACAGGATTGGTTATAGAATCAGCTAAATATCCCATACTCCTCTTGTCCAGGAAGAATCATCTGACAGGAGGAAGACCCACCTCTAGAACAGGCATTTCCTTCCCATGAGGGAAAAGGAGTTACTGGGATAAGAAAAACTGTTTTCTTTGTGGCTGCTCTTCTCTGACCCGGATGTGAATAGGATGTGTCTACTTTGTTGCCACAATAGCTACTGCTGCCATCCTACACTTTGAGTAGAGCCTGGCTTCCTGGGACTTCCACTCAGAACTGAAGACTAGGGTCTCTACATAAATCCTCTTAGCCTTCATCATTAGATAGATAGGACTTCTGAAGTGTCCATGACCTGAGCAGCTACTGAGCTTTTAGCCTCTCCAGTGTGTGTGCAACCATTTTAGATTACCCAGTGTGCATTTTGTTTGCCAAGCTAATGAACCCTCTTGGTAATGTATATTCTATCAATTCTGTTTTTGTGATGATCCAAATACAATATTACATTACTCTACTTAAATTCAATTTTATATAATTAGTTTGTTAGCATTAAAATAATAGATGATGATTTCTGACACCACATTTATTTTCTAACATTTTTTTTAAAAGTATTGCATCCCAGAAAGACTTCATGTTTTCATAACAATTCTTGTTCTTGACTCTGTTCACTCATGATAATAATGAGCAGATAAATCACTATGGCCAGTAGTCTGAATCCTAAGTCTGAGACCTCAATAAGGCTGTTCAGACTTCATGCTTCAATTTCATGTTAGCAAAAGAGGAAAAACAATGTTCTGTATCTCCATGGTAATCACAAACAATACTTGTAAACATTTGTGGCTCATTGACGATGCTGAGCTTAGCTTTATTAAACTTCATTAGTTCTTGCTCATTTCCTTATATAGCAAAGACATTTTGCTATATAAGTCCTCATGTGGCTTCCTGGAACTGACACTGATAGAAACTTTCTGTCCTACCTTGTATAGCAAAAGAAACAGAGACCTGAACTCCATAGGAAATTCAAAGCCTCAACTTTACTCCAGTGTTCTTTGCTGTTACCTGGCATGTAAGAGATAAACAATAAGTACTATCTGGAGGCATTATTGAATAATGAATAAATATTGTCATTATGCCAACCTCAGAAGTGCTGCCAACACCTCTATGAAGCAGGTGAATCATGTTAATGAATTATTTGTCCTATAGACCTGTGGTTGAAAACAACTCTGTAATAAATTAAAGTGATCTGCCCTGTATAACTATGAAGTATTGGAAAGGCTTGTCTTAGAATTATGAAGACAGTAATAATTGAGCTTAAAAAAAGTATAAAATGCATGCTAAATTTCTCCCCCATAGGACTCTACAAATACTTAGGTTTAAAAATAAAGGTATTATTAAAGAGAATAATCAGTAATGAAGTATAACATTATCTGGATAGGACCTATGAATTTTCTATTGGTGAATCTGCTAGTTTAACATGATTCAAGTCATTCATCACAGCTTAAGAAGACACTATTGAGGGAGATCATAACTCAGCTAGGGACTCAGTCATGTCTCTGGTCTGACACTGGTCAAGTGCAGAACTGCCCTGTGCAAGTTTGGGTGTGCAGGAAAGAGAGTCCCAATGAAGGCAGGAAAACCTGAGTATTCAAACACACAAGAACACACTAAACAAATGATATAATTCAATAATATAAAACAGCAATTGTCATTTTTCTATATACAATGTAAGTGAATACACTGAGCTAGAGAAAACATATTGGTAAAGTTAGCTGAGAAACTGTCATCTTAAAAGCAAACAGGGGTGTTGACAAGCAAGTGTTCCCATTCCCTGGATTCTGTTCCCCCAACACCTGCTCCACCATCCCAACCCCTCCACCTCATCATCCTCCCCATGGCCCTTTCCTATACTCAGGTATAGTCCACACCCGTGGGAAGAATAGGTAAGTAACCTGCCTCCCAGCCAAGCTGCTCCATTACCCAGACCCTGATCCCCAGATCATATTTCATGGCCCTCCTCCTAACCCACAACCCTGGTAATTTTATCAGAGGCCAGGCTAGTCCTAGAGACCTCAAATAAAATACTATCTACTGACCACTAACACTCCTTAAAAACTGCCCAACAACCCCAGACTGAAACCCCTCCACTCGGCCCCATTTTCCTGCCTACAACTCCGGAAGAAGATTTAGGCTTTACTGGAAGCCAAGCCAGATCTAGAGTTTCAATGTAAGACACTGGCCACCACCCATTAACATTCATCAAAGTCCTCTCAAAATCCTCAACAGTGCCCCCTCTCCTGGGGGCCAGCCCACGGCCCTGACAGCTTAACCAGAGGCTAGGTTGGTCCTAGGGACCTCAGGTAAGACACCACACTACCCACCACCTGCTAACACTCCTTAAAGACCATCTAACAACCCCAAACTTCACCCCCTCTCTTGGGCTCCACATTCTGGTCTATAATGTCAGAGGAAGACTTTGACTTTACCAGAGGCCTGGCTGGACCTAGGGACCAAAGCCCCTCTCCCCAAAAATCCCAGCAGATATGGTCTACTGGACCTGAAGTTTTGCCAGTCACCAGAACCCTAGACTATTAAGGTCAGAAGACCAGAGAGGAAACAGAAACCGAGGAACAAAATTCCCATCCAACAATAGCAAATGCAGGAATCAATACCTAGACCTATACTTATCCCAAGTCCAGGTGTCTAAATACAAGTGTCAGAACACAATAATAGAAAGGGCAATATGGTACCACCAGAACCCAGCTGTCCATCTTATGGCTGCAAGACTTAAATATTCCAATGTTGCTGAAGCATAAGAAAAAGACCCTAAAAATAACTTTATGAAGGTAATAGAGGTTCTTAAAGAGGAAACATAAAATTTCCTTACAAAAATTGGAGGAAATCAATTAATCCCTTAAGGAATGCCAAGAAAGCTATGAAGAAGCAAACAAGTGAAGGAAACGGTTTAAGACCTGAAAATGGAAATAAAAGCAATAAAGATAAACACGAACAGATGGAACTCTGAAAATGTAAAATCTGGATAAGTGAACAGGAACAACAGAATACAAGAGATGTAAGAGAGAATCTTAGGCATTGAAGATACGATAAAAGAAAGACTCATCAGTCAAAGACAAAAATCTGAAAAATTCCTAGCACAAAAGAATCAGAAATTTAGGATACTATGTAAAGATCAAACCTAAGAATAATAGAAAAACAAGGAGAAGAATCCCAGCTCAGAGGCCTATGCAATAATTTAAATGTAATTGCCCCCCCCATAATCTCATAAGTAGTTGCATGTGGCGGGATTAAGGTGTCAGCTGATAAGGTCATAAGACACTTCAGGGACCCTGGAGGGGGTGTGGTCAACCCCATTGATAAGTGGCTGCTGGGACACGAGGAGCTTTCTTCCTGGTTCCTGGCTGCTGGCTGCTGGACAGACAGAATCGGAATCCATCCTGCTTCCATCCCGCTTCCATCGCTCGTCCATCGCTTGGATATGCCAGTCCTTGTTCAGGTGCCACCATAAGCTGTTACTAATATTGTGAGTGTTAATTTATATTCTAATAAATATTAATTCTGGACTGGTGCCTTGAAAGTAAAACTCTGTCTACAGTTGCACTATTAGGAGGTGTGGCCTTGTTGGAGGAAGTGTGTTACTTTGAGGACTTTGAGGTTTCCTATGCTTGGGATACTGCTCAGTGTTTTAGTTGACTTCCTGTTGCCTGAAAGATATAGTATCTCAACTATTCCTCCTGTGACACATCTGCCTGCCTGACACCATACTCCCCACCATGAAGATAACGGACTGAACCTCTGAAACTATAAGTGAGCCCCCTCAATTAAATGCTTTTGTTATAAGAGTTGCCATGGCCATGGTGTCTCTTCACAGCAATAAAAACCGTAACACACCCCAGAAAATATACCCAACAAAATTATAAAAGAAAAACTTTTCCCAACATAAAAAAGTCTATAAAGGCACAAGAAGCTTACAGAACACCAAATGGACTACAGACAGCAAAAAGACAAATTGAATGATAACTGGGTCAAGACAAAAATAACAAAAAAATTAAGAATTCCTAAAATTCAATGAAAATGAATGCACAACTATTGGACACAAAGAAAGTGGTGCCACAAGGAAAGTTTATGGCACTAAATGCTTGCATAGAAAATTTGGAGAATTCTAATGCTAGGGACATAACAGCACACCTAAAAGCTCTGGACCAAAAAAAAGCAAACACACCCAAGAGGAGTAGATGGCGGGAAATAATCAAACTGGGTGTGGAAGTCAATAAAACAGAAACAAAGAGAAAAAATATAATGCAGAGAATTCTCAATCGAAGAATCTCAAAAGGCAGAGACACACTGAGAAATGTTCAACATCCTTAGTCATCAGGGAAATGCAAATTAAAACAACTCTGAGATTCCATCTTGTACCTATCAGATGGCTAAAATAAAAAACACATGACAGCTTGTGCTGGAGAGGATGTGTAGTAAGGGGAACACTCCCCATTGCTGGTAGGAGTGTAAACTTCTACAACCACTTTGGAAATCAATATGGAAGTTACTGAGAAAATTGAGAATCACTCTACCTCAGGACCCAATTGTATCATGCTTGATCAAATACCCAAGGGATGTTCGATCATACCATACCAGCCCAGCCACACAACCTTTGACCTACAATTTTTCCTGTATATGGGGTGTGCTGGGATAAGGGTGGTGCAGAAATTATAGTAGTGGCCAACCAATGACCAGACCGGTTTGAGATCTATGTCATGAGAGTGAACCTACCCCTGACACTGTGGAATGACAGAACCCAGAGCCTGGATAGCTCAGAGACCTAGGATAGTCCCAAACAATTGGAACAAAAAAAATGTCAATGTAATGATAACTAATGATAGTCAGCTATACTCATAGATTGGTGACTCCCAATTATCACCGGAGAGGCTTCATCCAGTAACTGATGGAAACAGATGCAGAGACCCACAGTCAAGCATTTAGCCAAGCTCAGAGAATCCTGCAGAAGATTTCAGGAGCCAGAGAGGTCAAGGACATCATAAGGAAATCCACAGAATAAACTAATTGGCTCCTAGGAGCTCACAGAGTCTGAACTGACAACTAGGGAGCCTGTAAAGGACTGACATAGGCCCTCAACATATATGTGATAGTTGTGTAGCTTTGTCTATTTGTGGGACTCCTAACATTAGTAGCACGTGTTGTCTCTAATGCTTTGGTTGGCTTTGGAGAACCTACTCTTCATACTGGATTGCCTTGCCTGTCTTAATACAAGGGGCAGTGCTTAATCCTACTGTAACTTTATATGTCATGCTTTGTTGGTGGTACCCATGGGAGGCCTGCTCTTTTCTGAACAGAAACAGAGTGAATTGAGAGAAAGGACAGAAGGGAGGAGGGGGGGGGATGAGAGGAGAGGAAGGAGGAGAAACTGTGGTCATAATATAAAACAAACAATTTAATAAAAAAGCAAACAGGGAAATTGACTGAAAATGAGACTATCTCAGATTTAAATGGGTGCAATGCAGGTGTTACAGCCCGTAGAGAAAACAAAAGGTGTCAGTAAACTTGAAAGTAAATCAGCAGAAATTAGCTAATCTGAAGAAAAGGACAGCAAAATGATTTTTAAAATGGGTGAACAGGCACAGGAACCGGAGGGCATCTTATACTAATGGAGTAAAAAGAGAAGAATATTGAACAAACTATTTAAAGATAGTGTGGGTAAACACTTCTCAAAACTGATGAAAGATTTATAAATTCTCAAATGTAAGCTCAGCAAACCCCAAGCAAGGTAAGCTGAAAGGATCTCATGCTTACACTCATTGAAACCAACCATACCCAAGCTTTGGATGGCAAGATACCAACCAGCCTGGGCAACATAGATTCTGTGTGGAAAAGAGAGATCTTAGAAGAAGGAGAAAAATTTAAAAAGACTGCAGCAAGAAGACAACTCAAAATTAGACAATAGAGAACGCAGAAGAGTCATTCAAACTCCTGCAAGAAATTCAAAAAAGACAAATGATGGATGAATAAAGAAGTTGACTCCAAATTTTGTACATAGTGGAAATACTGTCTGGTATGGTATATGTTGTGTGGAATCCCCAGATGAATGGAAACAAACAGGCTAGTCATCTAAAGGCTGACATGATCACAGAGCTGCTTTCCAGCAGATCCAAGCCCAGGATGACTATGCATCATCTGATCCAAGTGATATCCACTGAGTGATAACTGTCCTTTGCTTCATTATAATGGCATGGCAGCTGTGTTGGCTGTTCCTATTATGCATCTGAGTGCTGATGGCTCACTCTTTGCCTGACGCTCAGAGATAACTTTCTTATACAGCCAAGGTTCACCTGCCTAAGGATAGCGTCACCCAGAGTGGGCTAAACCTTCCCACATCAACAATCAAATAAGATAGACTCTCAAAGACTATATAGACTCAGGCTATTCTGATCAAGGAAGTTCTTTAATTAAGGTTCTTTCTTCCCAGGTCACTGTAGGTTGTATCAGGTTAATAACAAAAACAAACCAAAAAATTATGTAGGAATAAATCTTACCAAGAGAATGAGCAACTTCTATAATAAAATCTTTAAGATGTTGAGAAAAGAAACCAAGATAGATAGTAGATGATCCTTTCTAGCAGGGGGTATGGTGTGGCCAGGCCACCCTTACTTATAATTGGAGATTCCACCTGCTTCTACCACCCATGGTGCCTTTTAACATCTTTCTTATCCCTTGAACGAGAATAAATTATATAACATTGTGCTTAATGCATATGATTGTCCTTGTGGCTCTCCTAAGCTGACCATAGTGTAGCAATTGCTCTCATCTCAATTACATTTTGGGGCAGACTATAGATTAAACTTTAGATAAATGCAAAAAAATGATTAGAAGTTTAGGGGGGAAATGTAGCTATTCCTTACACAGTAATGACTACCACTTGTAATTTTCCCAGAGAGCAATACCTGAAGGATATTTCTTTGCTTCAGGAAAGTAGTTGAGGGGAATCATGATGCATAAATTGGGCTAATACTCATGCAATACACAAGGAATGAGTTAAAGAACCTTGGGTGATTAAACCATGCAAATGTGAGGAATTTAGGCAGAAGAAAGCAAACAGAGCCAATGTTTATTTCTGAAATTAATTTTTTCTAAATTATAAACATGTTGAATAAGAGAAGATCCAAAAAGTGGGTAAAATTCAACATATTTTTAGCATATTTGAATCACCATGTGCTGTGATGTGAGGCCCAGATGCACAACCTAATCAGATAAAAATTAGAGACAATGAGAAAGCAAGTTGATTCTATAAAGAATGATTGGTATTGGGTTACTGGAATTTCAGATTCTGGGCTGCTGGATGCTATCCTAAAAACCAGGGAAACCCACATAATCAGAAGGAAATAGATTTCTTCCCGGTGGCCTGAGGCAGAACAGCTAGTTAGGAAACACGGGACTGAGAAAATAAAGGTGGTAAAAGCCTCCTATCACCCCACTGGTTCTACTTTCTATCTCACTTGCTGAAACCCTGAAGCTTCTACATAAGGAGCTTCATGCTGTGGTGATATTTTGTTTGTATTCTAACAAATAAGGCTTGCCTGAAGATCAGAGGGCAAAGCCAGCCACTAGTTAGCCATAGAGGTCAGGCAGTGGTGGCATACACCTTTAATCCCAGAACTTTGGATATCATGTCTTTAATCCCAGCACTAAGGAATTTGAGACAGGAAGTGACTGGGCTGGGCAGAGAGAGAGAAATAGAATGTGGGAAGAGACAGGAGCTCAGCCCCTTTGGCATGAGAATTCAATAGAAGTAAGAAGTCTATCTAGTAGTTGTGGCTTGTTGCTTTGTCTCTAATCGGTCAGACTTTACCTCTATCTATCCCCAGGTTTTTTTTTTAATTAATACCAATTAGGATTTGTGCTACATCTGGTTCCAACTTGTGGGGCACAAATTTAGGAAAAAGTCACTTGCCTGTGGCTTTGCAACCACTGGGACAGGCCTGAGCTACATGTGCTAGAGTCACTACCCCATGTGATAGGTTTTCCTTTCAGACTGGCCTCTCATCACCAGCCAGCGTTGCATTTTAGGGAGTTCCCATCAAATGTATTCCTTCCCCATGATCCCCTTTGTGCATTTTTTCAACAGCAAGTTTCCTCTCCTTGTGGGCTGTGGGCTTTCCATGGACTCCTCCTCAGGCTGCTGCCACGTGAAGTAGCAACCTCACTTCACTGGCATCTGAATCATTATTGTCAGCAGATTTAGTGAATCAATTAATAGTTTTTAAAGAGAGGAATTAGACCAAAAAAATTGCCAGTTTTTTTTTTCCGCATTAAAAAATGGGAAACATTACAATAGCAGGAGTTAGGTCTTTGATAACACACTATATGGTTTAAAAATGGAGTAATTAAATGACATAATAATTCATTTAGATGGTATTTATATAATGCCATTATAAATATTATTTGTTTGATCATGTTTGTTTTATCATTTAAAAAGTTGGCTAATATGAGTGCCAAAATAAAAGTTTTATAAAAATTTGTTAAAACAGATCATAAAGGTATTTAGAAGCAGACAAAGGAATTTAAAGGAGAATCAATCTCAATATTACGCTATAAGATTAGAGAGGGAAAGTCTAAGGTTTTTAAACAGCCAACCTTAATTTATCCAGAAGCCTTACAGAAACTGTTGAATAATAGATATCCCACAGAAGATTTGAGGAGTTTTAAGAAAGGCATGAATTCACCTTTTGTGAAGCATATGTTAAACTCATGGTCAAATCATAATAGAATTATCCCTCAAGACTACAGAAGTCTTCGAAGCTAGTACTTAGTTATAGTGGAGGACCTCATGGAAAGATGAGGCTAAGAACATTGAACAACACAGAAGTGCTAGAGGTATGGAAATCTCCAAAGACCAACTTCTTAAAGAGTGAGATTACACTAATGTAGAAAGGCAATCTCTATATGACAACCACACCCAGCTTTAATCCTGTGAGCTAGCCTTGAATTATTGGGACAGAAATGAAAAGATAAAAAAGAAAATTGAGTAATTTACTAAAGTTATATGGGACCTCAAAGAAACCTTCATTGATTTCTGACAAAGATTGACTTCAGCAACAAATAGAATGAAACCAAATTCAGAAGCTAGACAGATAGTAATTGAATCACTGGCTTTTGAGAACATTAATGTACAATGTAAAAGGTATGGTAAAGGCAGTCATTAAACTAATAAATTATATCAACAAGAAACAAGCAAGATAATCTTTTGCCATCAGGAAGGAACTTGGGGGAAGAGGCCTCTTGTAGGTACCATATTAAATTTGGTTCAGTCATTGCCTGTCATCTTAAAGGAACTCCTCCCTAGAGAAAATAGAAGAATAGATTTGAACAAGAGGGATCTCTTAATTAGATGAGATTATAAGACTAACAAATGCTTTTCATTTGATCAGATATAACTTGACAAAAGAGAAACTCCCCAAAGTTGAGGTTGGGAGGGCTTTATTTTTGACTTTTCAGGAAAGTAAAAACAACCATCTGGAGGAAATTAAAGACCTTTGGACAAATAAGCATCTAAAGAAGAAAGGAGAACTACTCAGATATTTTACCAAGAAAAGGAATAATCTGATCTAATGCTATCTCTGAAGTCTCAGTGATGGGACCCCACAGCCATAATTCCTCATGGACTATAACAATGCCACTAGGCTGATAAACACTACCCAAAGATTGTCTATGGACTACAAATTTCTCTTCACAATTTTTATGTGGCTAGCTGAGATGATTCAGCCTCACAGACCACTCCAGCCAGGACTTGAGACAAGCCCTGTACTTTCCCATTATGTGGAGACTGGAAAACAAATGATACAGCTACCTCTATATGAACTTGACAATTAGCCCAAATTTTTCTTTTCAGAATCCCCTAAAAATGCCATCAACCCTAGACTGAAGGAAGTAAATTTAAAAACATGATGTCCACATTCCTAGGAGTTGAGTAGGTGGTTTTTGGTTGTTCAAAGGACTATGGATGTTTGTCATCATTTAGGATAGTTGGTTACAAGCTGTACTGGTAATAGTTGGGGGAGGAAGCTAAACAATGAATATTAGATTCAGAACTCTTGTTTGAAAAAAAAGAGGAGATACATATATGATAGAGTAAAGGGGTAATTTATTGAGTCTACTCTAAAAAAGATATAGAAATAATAGGATAGATTATTGAGTCTACTCTGAAAAGACATAGAAATAATAGGATAGATTATTGAATCTACTCTAAAAAGATATAGAAATAATAGATTATTGAATCTACTCTGAAAATAAAAAAGGGAGGATATAGATATAATAAGATAAAAGGTAGATTATTGAATCAACTTTTACAAAGCAACTACTAGTTTTATGTTAGATTTTATTTTTATATACTGCATATAAATTATGTATATTAGTACAAAGTTGAAATTATTTTTGTTAGAACATATATACATATATTTTACTCTCATTTATGTTATTGTATATACATAGTTCATTTAACAATGTAATGAAATTTCTAGTCCTTGAAAGCTATTACTACAAACTATGATATAAAGAAATGCAGGTTAGTAGTTAATCTTTATAAACAAATTTGTTATATTAGGTATGTTTTTAAGATTAAACAGAAATATATTTTATATAGACACGTCTTGAAACACTTCAGAGATCTACAGAATATGGCATTTAAGATGTTTTAATAACATGGGATCTTTTTTCTATGACAATAAGACGTGTCTGTTACCAAAAGCACCAATATACTTCAGAGAAGATGATTGGCATCAAAGAAACTCTATATGGAGTTTGCTTTCTTTGTGGCAAAAGTTAGCCACTGGGCAAGAAATTGTCCTTGCTTCAACTGCTGACAATATGCTGTCCAAAATAGAAAAACAGAACATAAGGCTGCTAAACTTTGCCAAGATATGGTAGAATAGCCATTTAGAAAATCCTGCCCTCTGACAGATAAGTCTGTCAGATATGTTAGGTCTATATGCCTAAGATGGATGCCCCAGTGTTGCTGAGGAATGTTAGCTGTTTCTTCTGTTTCTCAAATTTTTTAGAAGTCATTTATTGTACTTCCTGATTGCTCAGTTAATATTATTTCCTTCTCAGGTCTCTGATGGAGTTGAGAACTCAATTGTTACAGTTTTCCTTGTTAACAAATTTGGAAAAGAAACACCAAAGAGGTATAAAGTATTTAAGTTTGAGAGACATCAAAAAAGTCTTCAGCTGGCAATACAAGTTAGAATAGAGAGTAAATAAGGTACAAGACTTTGGACTCAACAAATAAGATAAATAATGGAGTATTTTCTCTTAATTTGCCAAATGTTAATAGACTAGACAGTATTAATGTAATTATTGCCTGTATATATGATACATAGTTATTTACTTATTTTATGTACTTTTTCTTATATTAGTAATAACAATATTTTTTATTTTAGACAAAAAAGGGGAAATGTGGTGATTCTTTGATATGCTCTAATAAATAAAGCTTGCCTGGCACACACCTTTAATCTCAGCAGTTGGGATTTCATGCCTTTGATCCCAGTACTTGGGAGGTTAAGACAGGAAGTGATATGGCTGGGCAGAGAGAGTAATATAAAGTGTGAGGAAGCAGGAGCTCAGCCCCTTTAGCCTGAGAATTCAGTAGAGGTAAGAAGTCTCTCTAGTGGCTGTGGCTTGCTGCTTTGTCTCTCTAATCTTTAGGCATTTACCCCTACATCTGGCTCCAGTTTTCTTATTAAGACCAATTAAGATTTGTGCTACACCATACACTGGAAAGGGAACTGTGCTGGCCTTTCTGAGGGCATCTCAAATAAGACTACTTGGCAAGCCTGAAAACCACCTTAGTCCACCCTCTCTGTGACCTGGTGTTAGCCAGGACCCCACTGATCAGCTTTTTCTCTTCACTAGAGCACCCTTCTCAAGCTTCAAGCATGCACAGAGCACCTTCAAAACAGTCTCCTCTTCAAGGGCAGAATTCCGTAGATAAGACAGGGATTACAGCAGCACGCACTGTCCCTGACATCATAACTGAGTTATTAGCCTCACAGGCCCGTCACACTGCTGAGGCACAGACCTCCCTCTCCTGATGTAGGCATTTGACTCCATTCAAGTCCCCTGTCTTTCTGCTTCATCAACAAACTCACCAGCTGTTTCATTCTCACTCATCCTGCAATGAGTCTGGGGACACTCTTCTGTCTCTTGAGTAGAGGCCCCCGAGTCCTGAACTGGCTTCCCTGTCTCTTGAGTAGATGAGCACCCTGCATCCATGAGGATGACCATCAGGCTACCACCCAGATAGCTACAGCAGGTTCCATTCCTGCTGCCAGTGGCAGGCCCTGAGGGAAACATCAGAGTCTTTCCCACCTCTGATCTCCATCTTCAGGGGCTTAAGGGCATGAAGGGGGATTATGGGGCACATAGGAAAACAGTGGTCAAGAGCCCTTCAAGAGGGACAGGGTGTTGCTCCTATCGATAAATCTTGTCTTTATTTTTTTTTCTTCATCAAAATTAGTTTTTGACCTCTTCGTAGCAGTGTTAAAGACACATTCAGTTTTTGCAGCTGAATCCATATAAGATGAGAAAGGAGGGGATTATTATCAGGGCCCCTCTTTAGACTTAGAACAAACACCTGGTGGAGGGGTAGGTTGTTAAAAGATGAAGCAAAAGAAAAGAATATGGCCTGCACCTGTAATCCCAGAAAGACTGAAAATTCCTGATAGAGCCCAACCTGGGCTCCATGACAGGACCCTGATTTGACAGGAAGTGGTGAAGCGTAAGGGGCGGAGTAATAGGGAGAAGGAGGTGAGAGGGAGAGGAAGGGAAGGGAAGAGGGAGAGGAGGAGTGAGGAGAGAATTGGCCTGGTGTACACCTGCAATTCCAGCTCTGGTGATTCCAAGGCAGAAAAGTTACTTTAAGGTCATCCTGGGCTACATAAAATAATAATAGTAGTAATATGGGAAAGTTACCTAAGGATGTTGTTTGGCTTACAAAATGCTTGCCTATGGGACACGGAACCCTAGATTCGAACCCCTTGTTTCGTGGAGATGGAGGAAGGGTAACCAGAAGTTCAAGGTCATCCTCAGTTAAGTAGAGACTTTGAAATAAGTCTGAGAAACATGAGGCCTTGTCTCAAACCAACAACAGCAAAAATTTAAAGATGAGGGCGGTCTGGAGAGGAAAAGAAGCATAACTCAGGTGTATTTCGTCTCACGCAGCATCATGAAACCTAAGCGAGAAACATAAGGGAGAGGAAGGGAATAAAAAACCCTTGGTGAGTAATCAAGTCGTAATAGGTGCCCCCCTCCTGCAATTATACAGGTGAACATCACAATTTACTTGGTACCACTTTCCCTGGTGATTTCATTCTAGGAATCTGTCAAAAGTCCAGTTTCTTTGCTTGAGCTGTGACTGAGAGGAAAAGAAATACCTGTAAGCATACGCCATGCCAGTTAACACCTTCTGACAGTTTACCCAAAAGGTGGCATCTGACCCCGAAGTTGTCACCACATGTGGAAACACACAGGTGAGACAAGAACTTTCAACAGTCCACTTACACCCAACAAACAGTGTTTCCTCTCAAGCCTGGTGCCCAGAGATGGAAAATGGCATTCACTACAGGCAGGTGAGAGCTGGTCAAATTGTTAGTCTGAAGGAAAGTTGGTGACATCTGTCCGAGGAAATAGACCAGCTCTGTAGAGAACAGGATCACAGGAGGAGAATGGAACCAGTGAGGGTCAGAGATTCCTCAGGTAAAACAGTGTCTGGAGTGAGAGCATGGGCTGCAGGGTACACCATTTCCAAATGGAAAGAACAGGCATCCAAGGTCGAGACAGGAGGATTAACAAGAGTTTAAGTGGGGCCTTTGTACTGAGATTTTGCCTCAAAAAAAATGGTTTTAAACACAAAACGAAGAGCTTAGCACCATAGTGGAAGCCTATAATCCCAGAACTCAAGAGGCAGAGGCAGAGGGATCACCATATGTTTGAGACCAGCCTGGGATAGAGTGAGACTATATCAGAGAAAGTTAACATAATGGATAATTGAATGAGTGAATGAAATGGAAAGAGCAAGCATGAAAGATGATCAGACATTATGGGCCAAATCTCAAAGGCCTTGTGTGTTGCAAGGTTTGGTTTACCATTAGGTAAAGGGACCCACACCAGACTCCAGTGACAGAGAAAGGATCAAGAGGATGCTGTGAGTCATGTCAGAGTCTTGGTCCATTTTTTGTTTCTACAACCAAAAGCCACCAGCTGGATAAATTACAGAAACAGTGCAGAAACAGTGAGACCTGAAGAAAGTCTGAATGGGGTCAGGGAAGGGGAAGATAAAAGCAATAAACAACAGATCCATAGAGAGCAGCTTGGGTTCAGGCTTCAAACTTGTAGCTTTCACTGCTGATTGGGCAATGCTGTCAGAATCATCCCTCACACTGCATGAGTTTCCCTGGCAGTCACACAGCGACTGTCCTCCAGCACTGAACTGCTCTAGAAGAGACTACCAGAACTTTCATCTTCCACGAGGCACTCCCTCATTGAATGATTGTCCTGAGTTCAGTGAGGGACACCCTACCTCTGCCTCGTGCACCCACAACCCTGCCAGCAAGCCCAGCACCCTCTGTGCCTTGCACCCTTCCCTATACACTTGTAACTTGACACCAGCTTCTAGGCCTCCTGTGACAAAGCCAGGCATCCTACCATCTACATCCAATCCCCTGGGGCCTGATGTCTGAACCCAGTTCCCAGATCCTGGCCACTGCACTCTAAACCCTTAGTTCCTTCCCTGCTCAGGCACCTGGCTCTGCTCCCTATGCCCTGCTTCTTTACTCAGCCAAGTGCCCATTCGGAAAGCCTCTCAGACCCAAGTCAGACCACACCCCCACCCCCACCGGTGCCCGACCTCACTGACTCCACCTTCCACCATGCCCTAGTTTGAGCCACATCCAGGACTCAGCTGAATCTGCCCCTGCCTGGTCCCTCCCACTGGTTCCAGCCTTTGTTAGGCATCAGGGCTCAGTGTTCCCTCAATGCTGTCCTTAGCTTCCATGACCTGGAGACCAGCAGAGCAGTGACCACTTACTAGGTAAGCTTGCAGCCTTCGCAGCCTGGTCAAAGCTGCCAGCGGTGGGGACGAGGGGGGGGGGGGGGACACGGGGGGGGGTGGTTGTCGCTCGCTAGCCCTGTCACCTGGTCTAGCTAGCATGACAGCAAGAATACTTTCGATGTTTTCCAGAAAGGGGAGGGGAGAGAGAGAGAGAGAGAGAGAGAGAGAGAGAGAGAGAGAGAGAGAGAGAGAGAGAGAGAGAGAGACTCTCTTAAGAGGGACTTCCCCTTGTCAGGAAGGGTAGGGATGGACTTGCTCAGGCTGCCTGGTGTGCCTGGATGAGTCTTGAGCTCTGGTCCTGGTAGCATCCATGCCTACAGGCCCAGCCCCGAGTTTCAAACAATTCCCTAAGTTGAGAGAAGTGGCTGGATAGAGTGACCCACATGGAACAGCCCAAAGAACCTGAGCATTAGGAGCAAGGCCTGGAAACTGGTGCTTGCAGTAAATTAGCATGAGTGACTTTCTCAAAAGGCAAAACCTACCTTCATTTGAGTATAAGTTTGTAGCAGTCTGTGGGTCTGTGGGAAGCTGTTCGCATGAGCCTTTCCTGGGCATTTTAAAACTTTCTTTTCTCCTTAGAAGGCTCTTGTCAAATTAAAATAAAATACAGATTTTTCTTTTTTGGAGGAAAAAAATGTAGACTGATTTTCTTCAGGAAACATTTGAAGCTAGCTTGTTGAGACAGCAGAGAGAAAATAGAGATACCCATGGCATTTTGCTGTGTAAGGGTTGGGACAAACCAGCAATGCTGCTGCAGAAATGAAGGACTAGAAACAAATAGAATCCACTGTTTGTAGTCTCTTGAAGGTCTTTAGGTTCCCAGTGGCTCAGGTGCACATGGGCAGACCAGTTATGAGAGCCAGTCAGCAGGACTTTGAAAATGCAATGAACCAATTGAAACTCTTGAAGGAGGACCCAGGAAACCAAGTGAAGCTGAAACTCTATGCCCTGTATATAACCTGAAATCTGATGTTGTTTAAAGACATTTTGAGTGGGCTGGAAAGATGAGTCAGCTGCTAAGAGCACTCTCTAAGATGATCCAGCTTTGGCTCTCAGCAGCCACATCCTGTTCCACTGGCATCTCTAACTCCAGTTTCAGGCCACTGTGGGCACAAGGCATGCATACAGACAAAACACTAATATACAAAAAACAAACAAACAAAAACCTTCAAACATTTTGAGCTTGAATGCTTGAGTTTCATGGGTGACCCACTTTGAAGTACATATATATATATATATATATATATATATATATATATATATATATATATACACTTTGTTTTCTTTTACTTTTTATATTAAGATTAGGCCTTGAAATACTTTTAAAACACAGAGTAGCCCTGGACCTGAGTCTCTCTCCTTCATAAAGAGGTATAAAAGATGTAACAGTCAGATGTTTGATCCTTGTTTGATTCCCTCTGATTAGAATAAATCTGCAGAAGAGATGTTTTGGGAAACTGAAGAAATTTGAATCTGGACTGTGGTTTGTTTTTTTGTTTTTTTTTTTTTTTAGCAACTATTATCTAGTAGGGTTCTGGTTATTTTTAATGGTGCCATTTGTTACATAATAAAATGTACTTTGAGAAAAGCATAGTAAATATTCAGGCAGAATTAGAGTGGTGTGTGGAATGACTTAGAGCCCTTGTGATAAGTAAAAAAAGAAAATAGGTAAAGTACATGATATAAATTTTAATAAGTGTTCAATTGTAACTCGTCCTTTTGTGAATGTGTGGAGGTGCTTTAATGATATTGAGGAGGCTTTTGAATTGTAATGGTAAAGACATCCTTGGTGTATCTGCTACTGTGAACTACTGTATTATTGTTTCATTTTCTACTGGATGATTCATTATGAGTGTATACAGTCAAGGATTTTTCTTGTCCAAAAGGACTTTGCCCTCAGCTGCTGGGAGGCATTCCCTAACCCCATGGCCCACAATGCTTGTTGTGTACCTTTGTTTGCCTGGAATGTCTAGCAGTGGGTTTCAGGTACAGGTAGCCTAAGGTTAGGCAAGTTTGCCTATATGTTAAGAGTCCTGGCAAAAACTGGACACTGAACCAGTAGAGAGCTTCTTTATTGGCAAAACTCTGCATCAATCTGGGGTATTCCCTTTCCTAGCTCTTCTGGACAGAATTAAGTGTCATACGGGCTTTTGCTCTGAACTGTTCTTTAAGTTTTTGCCCTTGGATTATTTAGCTTGTATACTTTCCCTGTGGGGAACTATAACCATGAAAATTACAGCTTGCAGGGGTGCCATGACTCTTTTAATGGGTTATTGAAATGAGACTCCTGAGCACTCTCATGCCTTGTAGTTAACATCAGAAGTGAGCTCAGAAGGGAAGACCAGCACTATGGATTCTGTTCCCTGTAACTTCCCAGGTGGCTGACTCCACTGGGTGACTTCGTGTGTCAGAGCCTCTGCTGCCTGTGAATTCCAAGTTCTTCTGTCCTCTGTCGAATAACTCTATTACAAAATTTAAACTTTTTGAGTTGCTTAAAAATCACTTCAGAAAAGTGGCTTTATGGGGCATTTTTTAAAGGTTTACTTACTTATTATTAGTACAATGTTCTGCCTGCATATATGTTTGCATGTCAGAAGATGCACCAGATCTTACTGCAGATGCTTGTGAGCCACCATGCAGCTCTGGAAGAGAAGCCAATGCTCTTAACCTCTGAGCCATCTCTCCAGCCCCCTCATAGGGTATTTTATTCATTTCAGGATACCCACTGCATCTAGCCTCAAACAAAATTAGTTTTCTTTCAACTTTCTGGCCATGGCCCTCAAATAAACTTTCTGGGGACCAGGAACTGAAGACCCCAGCCCTACCTACACCAGCTAGAGCCCTGTGAGTAGTTATCAGGAGTTTACCACTAAATTTCTGGTTTCTGTCCCCATAGATGGGGACTTTAGAATACAGTGTGGACTTCCAAACATTCTGGGACTTTTGAAAATTGGCTCAGTATTTTCACTTCCTGTGACAGCTATGAAAAAAAAATCAAAACTATTAAACTGGACATTTTAGAGCCATCCTGTCTAAGGCTTTCCCTTGCATATTACATATTAATCACCGCTGTGCTCTTTACAGGCCACAGAAAGACCCTGTAATATGCCCAAACCAACTGTGTTTGACTTTGACAATAATGCCAAACAGGATTCGTGGAAGGTAAATTATTTGCTGTTATTGATGAGGGGACAATAGGCTAAGTTTCTTTATCAATGGCTATCTTCAGTTTTTTAAATTTTTTTTCTCATTATTGTTGCCAAGATTGGGGTTGTACTCACAATCATGCCTCAGTCTTCCAGTGGCTGGAATTACACATATGGGTCAACTCTCCCACTACTTTGAAAGTCGTGACGTACTTCTATTGAATCAAAGGCTCTGCTCTTTACTGCATAGTGGTGTTTATTGGCATAGCATGTGTCTCAAATTGCTTATTTTAAGGACGGGGGGCTTTTTTATCCACAGGAAACTTCTAGGCAGAACTATGTGGATCTGGTGTCCAGTTTGAGTTCCTCATCTGAAGCCTCTAGTCAGGGAAACCGTGGAGCCGAGGAGAAAAGCCATGAGTCTAAAGATATTGTGGTAACCTCTGAAGATGGCATCACGCAAATCATGTTCAATCGGCCCACCAAAAAGAATGCCATAACATTTGAGGCGATGCTCCTACCTAGGGCATGGACACGTTTTTCTTCCTTCTACTTCTTTCAGTCATATTACTGTAGAAGTTCAGCATTATTCCTATTTCTGTGGAATGACTTAAGTGTTTGGCTTAATTCAGTGGAGTAGGGCATTGTTTAGAACTTGAGAGATTCTGGTAGGTTCTACATATCCAGACGGCAATGAAGCTTTGCTGTGGATGAAAGCACAAATCAGTTAAATGAGTCTAAATGAACAGGCATTGATGGAGATGCATAGGGCTCACTAAGGGAATATAAAGCTCCACAAACTGTCTTTATGTCATTAACTTCTGGGCTTTTCTATGTTTTGTAAACCCTTATTTTATACAAGAAGGGAGGAGACAAGAGAAAATTTTATACAAGGGGAAGGAAAGGGAAGGGGAGGGAAGAGGAGGGGAGGGGCTTCAGGAGAACATTAATAGCTATATTTGGATGAGCTGCTTCACGGGGCAATTCGAAATTTCTCCTTGAACTACACTGATAAAAAGTTAATCACTTGAGCCCCTCCCCCTGACTACAGGGATTTATCACATGCTTTAAGAATCTTGGAGAGTTGCTCTTGTGCCTTCAACAGATAAAGCACTTAATTCTGAGAATTTTCTGTATGTTTGCCCTGAGTTACTTCTGTGTAAAAAGCTACACATTGTAACAAGACTCAGGACTTCCTGAGCAGAGGACCCTGAAGCTATTTAACCAAATAGTCCATTAGGTTGAGAAGTAACTTGGTGAGTTCCTATAGCTGGTAAGCAGGAGAATCTACGTTTGATCTGTCTCTTCCCTGGCCCTGACTCTAGCTAGTCACCTTGGCTGCCGTGTGTCTTTTGCTGTAATTCTCAGGAACTACTTCCTGTCCCCTGCCTTGAAGGGAAGTCATCTTGTTCACATATTAAGTGCATGCTTCTATCTTCCCAGTGCCTTTAGAAGTATCTATCCTCCTCATAACTCTTTTCCACATTGAATCTTATTAAAGTAAAATCTATACCAGTTTTGAAAACACTAAAACTTCAGCAAGACTTTCAGGCCAGTGCCCTTGTATGTCATCTGAGTCTCAGAAATCCAGCCTTTGCATTAGTTATCACTTCCCAGACTGCCCAGGACACTTCCCCTTCCTTGACGCTACAGCTGAGATGCTGTTTCTGGGACAGTTTTCTCATCCACCTTCCCTCTCAGCTGCTGTAGCAACCTCTACAGTTCTAGCAAGCTGTGTGCTGCCCCTTGTCCTTCCCCACGGTATCCCTGTTGGAGCACAGTATCTGTCCTGCTGCGTACTTGTTTGCTTTTGGACAAAGTGGTTTTGGTGCATCTGCCATGGCACCTGTACATCATGTGCACCCAGCAGTTGTTAGAGGAGCAGAAATACAATCAGGCAGCCTCTTTATTTTTTGGTATCAAAATATAATCTCTATAGAGTACTTAGCACTGTGTTGAGTGAAGGTTTTCAGACTGATACATGGCCCAGTCCACTGGATGGTGGACCTCATTTTCATTGTTCTTTTATCTGCCCTTTCATTCACATAGATGTATCAGGAGATTTTGCTTGCACTTAAAATTGCCAGCACAGACAACTCAGTCATAACTGTTTTCACAGGTAAGACTTTCTCAGACTTTCTGCTCTAGATTCCACTAGTATATAAGGAATTGGGTGATAAAGCTTGAAAGTCTTGTCCAGTATACAGTGGCCTAATTTATAAGTATACCATAATATCATGGACATAAGATAACTTAGTCCTTGACAATTATTTATGATAAATCATATGTCCCACCCTGACTGGTACACTAAGTTTATTGTGTCTGTCACAAGAATCAGGGCAGAAAATAACTCTCCTGTCCAAAAATGGATGAATAGCTTTTGTCCATGCATAGATTCTGCTCAACAATGTAAAAATCAAAGTTGGAGGCACACAAGCACACAGAACAGTCTTTAAAACAAGATTCAGCAAAATCAGTGAAATCAGAGACATGGTTCAACTCATGTGAGTTCTACAAGATTGAACAGAAGTACCAGTCTGTTGACAGAAAGTAACTTTGTGAGGGCAGCTGGGGTGCCAGGTTAGAAAGCTCCTGGAACATTCTGAGGAGTCAGTACAGTATCCCCTCTTAACTGAATGCTCCTTTATGTGGTTTTGCCTTCCAAATTTTCAGTTACATCTTATCCCCTTTGGTCTAGAAATAAGTAGAAGTATTTAGAAAAATTAACAGTATGTTTTAAATAACTCTTATTATTAAAGTCTGTTACTATAAATATCTGACATGATCTATATGTTGAACTTTCTCCAGGTATGTGCATATAGTCGCCCTCAGCTCCTTTGGAATTTAGTTCTATGACTCCGGTAAGAACAGACCTTTTCACACTCAAGTTCCCTGTGGAAAATCATGGGGTATTTGCATACAAAGCCCACACATCCCAAGGTTCTTGAATCCCTTCTGGGTGTCTTATAATGCCGAAAAGAGAGTGATGCTATGCAGTATTCATTACATTGTTTAGAATGAACAGTCAGAAGGAAAAAAGGCTGTGACTATTTAGTGTAGATTACTATTTTTTTAATCCTCAAATATTTTCTGTTGGTTGAATCCATGGATGAAAACCCAGGGCTATGGAGGATAAACTAGAAAGAAAAAACACATACATATTGTAGATCCCAATACCATCCCCATGTTTCAGGGATTCGTGGACCATCTTGGAATGTATCCCCTGAGCATATAGGGGAAGCACCGTGTCTCCTTTGGGCCTGGGATCACTCCAGTATTTACAGTTATCTAAACTATTTAAGGGTGCTAGAGAAGTAGCCTGAGATAGAGTGCTTGCCTATCATGCAGGAAGCCCTGGGTTTGATCCCAGCATGGACATTGTGACAGAGAACTCTAGTACTGGCAGGCAGTGGGTGGGTACAGGAAATCAGCTGCTCAGGATCATCTTCAGTTACATGGAATTTGAAGCCAACCTGGGCTACTTGAAATCCTGTCTCAAAACAACTCATTAAGAAGTAATTGTTTCCTTATAGGCAGACTATATTTTTAAAAACACACGTGTTCAGGGGCTCTTAACATAGAGTCAGTGTTTCTTATTGTAATCTAGACAGCCCCACACAGTCTGACTACTCATTTTAACTATATCAGCTCTGCCTGCACCCTCTTCTTTCAGTCTGTTGTGTAGACCATGGAGACCTCAGACACAGAACCTCATTTCCACCATCCCATCTCTGGTAGCTTCTCCTGTTCAGATCTCAGTTCAGCTGCCCCTTCCTGAGGAAGCTAAACACCCCAATAGACCAACCCTGTTCCATAGTCATACCACATGTTCATCTGTCATGTTGTAGTCCCACCATCTACATTTCCTTATGTTCTTTAGCATCCACGTCTTGCTGTCCCTAGTGTGTAAATGAGGCTCACTACTGTTCTACTAGAACCTGGCTGAGCCCTGCACACAGCAGAAACGCATCAGCTCTAGAATGAGTAGATACATGAAGGAATCCTGGCTCTGTTGATTGACTGTTCACAGGAACGGGTGACTACTACTGCAGTGGAAATGACCTCACTAACCTGGTTGATGCCACGGGTGAAATACAGGAGGTGGCTATAAAGTGTGTTATGGCGATGAGGTAAGAGTGACATCTGTATGATCCCCAGGGATTCATTCTTTTTTTCCACTGTTCTATATGTGTTTATGGTATAGTTGTTTGTATACATGTTTTGCATGTGTGTAGGCCCAGGTGTTTGTGCATATGTGTATGTGTGTGTGTCTGTGTGTGTGTGTGTGTGTTTGTGGATGTGGAGTCCTAGACATCGGAATCATTTAAAATAATCATTGATTGCTTTTCCTATTGATTGAGACACATTCTCTCAAATACAGAGCTCACTCACATGGCTAGTCTTGCTAGTCAGCTTACTCTGGATTCCCATCTCCATTTTCTGAAGCCAGAATTACAAACAGGCTTCCACTCCCACCCAGCATTTATGTGGGTTCTGGCAATCCGAACTTCCCCCCAGTCTTCATGCTTGATTGGCAGATGTTTTAAATGATGAGTCATTTCCTCATTCTCCCAAGAGGGTTTATTCTTAACCCATCAGTAATATGCCCACTGGTCTGTGCTGATGCACTTAACTGTGATTCCCCATCAGATCCCCCTCTTCATCCTGTCCTCTACATGAGGTTGACTGGAAAGTGTAAGGTGAGGAAGAGGCAGAGGGAACCTGAGCTCCCATGCAGAAGGGTGAATAGGCAGTGCTGTGGATGCTGGATGTACACTGGGAGTAGTCTGAAAGGTATTGAAGGAGGTTTGAGGCTTTGGCTCCCTACCCCAGTTCTGTACTTCTGCTCACAATCCCAGTAACTCGGTCCCCTGTGCTGTAATATGCAATCATGCACAAAGTCACCCACCATGATCTCTCAGGTCACAGCTGGCCTGCAGTCCTGAACTCACTGTCCAGAAAACAGTGTGTATCAGGCTAAGCTTGTAGGAGTCACGATCTAACTTTCTATTAGGCCCCATATACAAGGATCTTGGTTTACTCTAGGAAGGTGATCCTTTAGGGTGATGTCACCTTTAATTTATAATGCTATAGTCATGTAGAGCTACTTTGAAATATGTAACACTTTCCCATTTCCATTTCTGTAGATAACTTGTAAGCAGTTTTATAGACTTTCCCAAGCTTCTGGTTGCAGTAGTAAATGGTCCAGCTGTGGGAATTGCTGTCACCCTTCTGGGATTATTTGATGCTGTCTATGCATCTGACAAGGTAATATTTTCTGGCTAATCAAACAGCTTCTGTGACTCCCCTTTACACTGACTGGAACTAAACATATTATTGGAGTGAATGGTTGTGCTGGTTAATTTTTATCAACTTGACACAAACCGGAGTCGCATGAAAACAGGAAAACTCAATTGGGGTATTGCCTCCTTCAAATTGTTCTGTGTGTTCCTCTATGGGGCATTTCCTTGATAAATTATTGAAGTAGGAGGTCCCAGACAGTTATAGATGGTAATGCCCATTAACTGTGGTTTTTTAAAGCACACATATTGTTGTCAATATTGCCCCAACTCTGGTGGTTCTGTATTTTAATCAAAGTTTAATATTTTTTCAATTTTTATTTTTAATATTACCTCCAAACGCTCAAGAGATGATTGAAATCTTGCAGCACAGGCAATAATCTCTGTGCAGGTGGCTTCATCCTCTTTTCCTGCTTGAGGAAGCCTAGTATTTAGACTTCTAGACTGAGAAGCAGCTGTGATCATTCACTACTCTCCCTCCATTGCATACTAGAAAACTAAAGCCCTGAGCAGTGCTGAATCCACAACATAGTTCAGACTTAACACTCACCATTGTATTTAATATTTAAAATTTTATTCTTACTACAGTGTTTCTCTGTAGTGGTCAAAACAAAATATTTTGAATAAATGCAAAATACAAAGAAGAAGATTTAAGTTTTAAAAATTAAGCGTAGGGTTTTGATCAATAATGGAGCATTTGTTAACTAATGTAAACATGGCTCGCCATTGGCTCCTCAGAAAGATCACAGAAAGAAAGAGAGGGAGGGGGAAAAACAAAGGAGGGAAGGAAGGAACCATTTTGTTGTGTGGCGATGATGTGACTGAACGGTTATGTAGCATATAGATAGCACTAAAGGATCTAATGTAGTGTGTGGAGATTATAGTTAATAATAGTGAACTATATCCAGAAAGTTTGCCAAATGAGTAGATATATTATAGCTGCCCCTGGCTGGGGTGCAACTGTGTGAGTTAACTGGTTTCACTAAAACACCTGTTTGACTGTATGTATCTCGTAGTAACCTGTTTTCTAGCTTTAAACACACAATGTAAAATTGATTATTGGGGGAGGGATTACTCAGAAGGAAACCAGTGCTGGCATTTGGTTTCTGTAACTTAGCAAATCTCACCAGTCCCTGGCTGCTGAAACCCTAGGCTGTTTCTGAGTTTGATTATTTAAACACAGATGTGATGACAGTTATCTTAGTGATTACTCCAGAGTTATAGACCAGTAGCCCCTGGTTCTTCTGGTGCCTCCTCCTTAGGAAGGGCCAAAGTTCCCTGGTTAGCCACTGAGGAGATTCCCTGGGTCTCACTGACTTCATAAACAAATACTGTATTGAAAAAGGGGCTCACCTTCAGCCCTATTAAAATACCCATCACCGTGCTGTTGTCTCTGATGGACACTGGCCTTAAACTCTAGTGACCAAAACTGCTAGTAGCATCTCTGTCAGCAAATGCAGCATTTCCATGTGAGTTTTAAATTTGTTCAAATAAATGCTTTCATGCTCACAATGTGTAGGTACTCTGTTAATATACATTATATACATGTTACACAATACACACAGAAACCCTTTGAGGTCATCTTAGGTTTACAGATAGAGGAAACTGTCACAGGGAGGGTAAAGGACTGTCCCAAATCCTTTAACACTCCATTGCTAGAACCTCAGTTCATAACTGCATCCACCATTCCATCTCTGGAAATAAGCATTGTAATAAGTGCTCCTTGTCATTTCCTATGTACCTGTTTATTTGTGGCTCCTTAATTATGGCTGATTTTCTGATTCTTTCTTGAAGCTATGTTTTCTTGACCTCAATTTCTGGGGTGAAAAGAAATGGAACTTTAATTAGAGTATTTTATGTTTTTATTTATATGTTGCATATATCATATATTCTCACAGGTAGCATTAAAATTACTATGTCTTCCTATTGGAAATTAAGTCTAAGTATTTGTCTACTTATATCAGTGATTTTCTTCATAATATTTATTATTCATCAAAAATATATAAGTAGATGGGTATGTTGGCTTATGCCTGTAATCCCAGAACTTAGAAAGCTGAGGTGGAAGGTTGTCATGAATTCAAGGCTAGCCTATCTGGGTTACAGAGTAAGATCCTGTCTCATAAAATTTTTTTCCTAAGTATAGAAAAAAATGAACATGCTTATACAGCAATCAGTCAAGAATCTAGTATAAAAACTGGCAGTGAGGAGAATAAATAATACACAAGAAATGAAATATATGGCTCTTTAAACATGAAAGAGATCATTAAAGACAGAAAGACCTCTTACGAATGAGCAAGACCGCTCATGGAGCAAAGGCATTTGTAGCTGAGTATGACGGCCTAAGGTCAAAGCCTGGGACCTAGATGGCAGAAGGAAAGAACCAACTCCAACAAATTATCCTCTGGCCTACACATACACATAGAGAGAGAGAGAGAGAGAGAGACAGAGACAGAGAGACAGAGACAGAAGGAAAGGGAGATAGAGAGAGATACAGGAAGGAAGAGACAGATAGTCAGTCAGACAGACAGATAGAGACAGGTAGGTAGATATATGTAATAAATGTGAAATGGTCAAAGATGTGGGTATAATGATATGTGGAGAAATCCTAGTTCTTAGGACATAGAGAGGATAGAGGGTCAGGAGTTGATCATCACTGGCCACATAGCAGCAGATTGATGTCTAGCCTGAGCTACAGGAGACCCTCCTCTACCCCCTTCCTCACCACTGCTCCTCCACACACGAGAACACAAAGGGCAGCAGGGTATAAGAACTTATGCCTGTAATCCCTGCACCCTCCTGGGAGGCTGAGCCCAGAGAACTGCTTTAAGTTTGAGGCCAGCCTGTGCTACTTAGCCAGACCCTTTGTTTTTATTTAAAAGTAAAGATAGGCCAGAGACAACTAAAATGTCTTGTAGTCTGTCCATAAAGAATTCTTACAGTTCAAAAATAAGGCAAATAGTTTAACTTTTAAAATAGTGGGAAACATGTTAGCAGGTACTGCAGCAGACATGCTCTACCCATGGCTATTAAATATGCAAAAGATCCTCAACATCGTTAGTAATAAGAGGCATATAAACTGAAGACATGAGGCACCACCGTGCGTGTGCTGTCTTGATGAGGCTACAAGGATTTTGGGTGAAACTCAAGAAGAGCATGGAGCAGGATAAACATACACTTTTCTCACAGCCAGTGATGTCACTCAGAGTTATGATAATTGAAAGTGTATACATATATTCACAACTACTTCTTTGATAGATTTAATCAGAAAAGGATTTTTTTTAACTTCATTGAGGTTTTATTGACAAGTGAGAATTGTACATATCATATCAAGAAGGTCTCTGGCTCTTGACTGAACCTACTGATGATAGCCACGACCCTGGAAATAGTGCATGTAGATTCAAAAATGATGACACGACCGCACAGCAACCACAACAATAACGAAGAAGCTGCCAATATGCAGTACATGGGTGACTCCCAACCTTATACTAAGTGATGGGGAGCAACATCCTCTATAGGATTCCATGAGTGTAACAGAGGCAAGATATTAGGGACAGGGAGCAGGGAGTGATGCATGGGCATGACAGAAGGAAGGCATTGTCCACAGAGATCGGAAGGGGACTTTCAGGGTAGTAGATATGTATTTGAGTTAATGATCGCTATATAGTTTTGCTCATTATGAAAATCCATTGAAAATACACTATAAGTGAATTGAATATGTATAGAATAAGACATAATATTAGTTTAAATATTTTTATTCACAAGAGTGAACAGATAAGAGCATCTATGCCCAGCACTCACAATCATCTGTAACTCCAGTCACAGGGACTATGACACCTTCTTGTGCCTCCATGGCCACTGCATATATGTGAAGCACAGAAGTACATGCAGGCAAAACAGAACACTGAGGTGGGCGGAGTAATACATGCCTGTAATTCTAGCACTCAAGAAGCTAAGGTAAGAATAGTGAGATCCAGATAAGCCTAAGCTACATAGCAAGACTATCTGATGAGAGAGAGAGAGAGAGAGAGAGAGAGAGAGAGAGAGAGAGAGAGAGAGAGAGAGAGAGAGAGAGAGAGAGAGAGAGAAGAGAGAGAATTATAAAGTTAAAATAGTAACACAAAAATGCTTTTCTTTTCTTCCCCCATCCCATCTAGGCAACATTTCACACCCCGTTCAGCCAGCTTGGCCAGAGCCCAGAAGCATGCTCCTCCTACACTTTCCCAAAGATAATGGGTTCAGCAAAGGTAACTTAGAAAACAAATGTAAATTGTAGTGTGTTGTCTTCGTTGCCAATATGATCCTGAACTCTGTCTCCTTTCCCTGGGGCAAAGCTTGCTGGATGACTATTTGCTCTGCAACATGGAAGAGCCCAGCTAAGGGGGTCTGATATAAGGGAAAGGTCAGAACATTTTCTCTGCAATTCCTAATGGAGGGACAGCGTCTGACAGCTGGTGGCAGGCAGCACAGGACCTTGTCTTGCACAGCTCTGTGACATTCCTCGAAGGCCCAAAACTAGGAAGCCTTTACATATGTGATCAACTCAGATCCACCTAACTGTGTGAATGAGTAACATCCTCTGAGAAGACATGATGACATCTTCTCTTTGAGACCACATGAAGTGCCACAAGTTTCTCATTCTTAACAGCCACATGAAGTCAGAGTCCCTATGGTTCTCAGTCACAGCCGCCTTTTATCAGTTTTTCTGCTGTGAGTTGAGACTCCCAAGGTGGTCCACTGGCTGCTCAGGTCTATCTCTGTATTTGTGCAAATCCAGTTGTCTGTTCTCTGTGGAGTGGCTGGCTCCAAGGACACTAAGATAGGACTGGAGAGGAAGAAGAGGGAGGGTTTCACAGGCATTGGTCGCCATCTCCAAGTGTGTTTGTATGTGAGAGGGATACTGCTTGCTGATTTTTTTTTTTTTTTTTTTTTTGCAAATGTCTTCCCATGTATACACATGTAATGTATGTTCATACATTACCTTATTTAAGATTTTCTATATGTATGTAAGTGCTTTGCCTACATGTATTTTTGTGACTGCTTCATGCATAGCCCACAGAGGCTCCCCAGGAACTGTAATTAGATATGCTGTGAGCCACCATAGGGTTCTAGGAGTCTAACTTGGATCCTTTACAGGAACGACCAGTGCTGTTAGTGACGGAACCATGTCTCAAGCACAGATATGCACTTCTCTAGCCTCATCATGGTGTCATTACAGAGACCAGCTTATTAATCACCTAAGCTTTGGAAAGTGGAGCAGAACAGTCTGTGATTGTTTGGAATGTATTTACTTTTCTAAAAGAGAAATTACAACTGTAGAGAGAACATTTGCTCATTGGCCCCACTGTTTATAGAACTGTAATATAAGTCCTTCCTGTGTCTCTTCAGTCACGCAAAATTAATTTGAATATCTGTGCAGGGGGAAAGAGACTAGAGCTTAACAGTAGGACAACCAGCCAGACAAGGGGATTTTGAATATTTCAAAAGGTTGACCCTATGGCCATAGTTTTTCTGTACCACCCCCACCTTGTTACCAAACAGGAAACCACAGCAACTAGGGGTCCAGGGCCCTTCTGCCCTGGGCTTCCCATTCTTGCCTCTCCAATGCAGACCCTCACAGAAGCATCTACTGTTCTAGCTTCTGGAAAGACAAAAACAGCTATGGTCTCAGCTATTTGAAAACCCCTACCCAGTGAGGCCATCAGCTTCCCTGTTCCTATGAGACAGGCAACCTTAAGATCCATGGGAGCTTCTGCATCTCCCAGAGACTCACTGCTCTGACATCAACTGAGGCCTTCCTTATTAAGCTGGAGTCACATCTCATTTTGCATTGCAGGCAACTGAGATGCTTCTCTTTGGGAAGAAGCTCACAGCAAGAGAGGCTTGGGCTCAAGGCCTTGTCTCTGAAGTTTTTCCTGAAAGCACCTTTGAGAAAGAAGTCTGGACCCGGCTGAAAGCATATGCGAAGCTCCCACCAAACGTTAGTATTTGGATTTTAATTGAGAGAAACTGGAAATAATTGCCCAAGGGGGAAATGTGCCTTAGGAGACACCTCACAAAAAGACAAAGCTTGTCTTTAGTTGGCTTTAAACCCCTCTGGATTTTCTATTAAACATTACTATAATGTTAAGGGGGGAAAAAAGAATTAACCAGCTAGACATTTCATTTCTGTGCAGCAAGGGCAGATGGGAACTCCTTAATGGGGATTACCCCAGGAGGATGCCAGTAGACACCCAGCTCTCACTTTGGAATTCAGGAGGGAGGTGAGGAGGTTAACTGTATTTAGGGGATTCCCACTCTCCCGCACTTCCGTTTGTGTATGTGGCAGCTAGCAGCTGACTATTCTTCAATCCTTGATATTGCACGTGTGATCCTGGAATCAGAAGCTTTATATCCATCTAGGGCTGTTTAGAAATGTACAGCAACAGACCTTTCTCACACTTGCTGTTTTGATCTCTGCATGTTCAGGGTTGGGAAACAGTGTGTCCTATTGCACACATCTTAGGAAGATTTAACAGGATCAATTCATTAAAGGAGAGGAAGTCAATAGTAGAATATACCTTTGGAGCTGGAGACTTGGCTCAGCAGCCTAGAGCCCTGAGAACCCTGGTTTAATTTCTAGCACCCACCATATTGTGGCTCACCATCTGTAACCCCACTTCAAGGGGATTTAGCACCCTCTTCTGGCATTGTAGGCACTACATGCACATGATACACAAACATACAACTGGAAAAAAACCACAAATGCACACAAATATTTTTTTTTACATAGAAATAGCCAGAAATAGTGGTGTAGTTCTTTAATCCCAACACTCAAAAAACAGAGGAAGGTGACTCTTTATGAATTTTTGGACAGTCTGGACTATATAGTGTATTCCAAACCAGCAAAAGCCAAATAGTAAGACCCTGCCTCAAACAAACAAACAAGAATAGTGTAATATTATTCCCATTTGAATAACTTTTATCTTTGGTTTTGTTTCGTCAGGGAATGAAAGTTTCCAAAGAGCTAATTAGAAAAAATGAGAAACAGAAGCTCCATGCTGTTAATGCTGAAGAGAGCGCTATGATCCAGGAGAGGCTGTCATCAGAAGAATCCACAAATGCACTCAGGAACTTCATGTCCAGAAAAGCAAGACTATGAAGACCACCTCAGCACTTAGACCTCTCAGAAGAAGGGTGTGCTGCGAGTTCTGGGTTTGGGAACATGAACTGTGCATGCTTCTCTGTGATGCCAATGCCTCAGTCATGACAAATAAAATCTTCCATAAAACAAGCCTTATGAATTTATGTGGATATCTAGGAATGAACCTAACCCAGGAGGCCGTAGACCTCTGCAATGAAAACTTTAAATGTCTGAACAAAGACATAAAGAAAAACACTAGAAAATGGAAAGGCATGTTATGGTCATGAATTGGTAGAATTAGTATTTTTTAAACGAATCTTCTACCAAAAAGCCATCTGTAGAGTCAATGTTATTCCAGTTAAAAATCCCCATTAATCATTTATAAAAATGGTAAAAACAATTCTAAAATTCGTATGGAGCCGCCAAGGACCTCAGTATAGACAAAATGAGCCTGAGTAAAAAGAGAAACGCTATTGTCGTTGCCATTTCTGTCCTCAAAATATATCACAAAGCCAAAGTAACAAACAGCAATATAGTCCCGGCACAAAAGAACATGGACACCAATGGGAGAAACTCCAGAGCTAAACATGCGTAGAGGTAGCTTTGGCCATCTAGTGCTTGACAAAGGTGCCAAACCATACACTGGAGAAAAGACAGTATCTTCAACAAATGGTGCTGGAAAAACTGACTGAAATTAGGCCTATACCTGTCACTAACTCCAAATGGACCAAAGACCTGGGTGTGGAACCTGAAACACATAGGCAGTGCCATACATGATATAAGTGTAGGAAGGAATGTTTTGAATAAGACATCATTTGCAGGAATTGAAGTCAACAATGGACAAATAGAACCTCATAACAATACCTCAAACAGACTGGAAATCAGAGTGGAGAATGCTCAAAAGGCTAAAAATAAATCTACCTCCTCTTGGCTTTTGCCCAAAGGACTGAACATCCTATTCCACTGACACTCGGCCATGATTATTACTGTTCTCTTCACAATGTCTAGGAAATGGGAATAACCTGTCTTCATTACTTTTCAATTGCTATGAAGAGACACCATGACCAGAGCAACTTAAATGAGAATTTAACTGGGGGCTTGCTTACAGTTTTAGAGGGTGAAGCCATGATCATCATGGTGGGTCACATGACAACAGTTAGGCAGGCATTACGCTGTAGATGTAGCTAAGAAGTTATATCCTGATCTGCAAGTTGGAAAAAGGGAGAGAAATTGAACCTGTCATGGGCATTTGAAATCTCAAAGTCCATTCTGCAACGAGACCACACTTCTTAATCTTCCAAAACAGTTCTTCCAAATGCGGACCTGTGATTCAAATATGTGAGCCTTTGGGGGCCATTCAAACCACCAAACAATCCAAATGACCTTCAACTAGCAGTGGGATAATAAAAATGTGATGCACACATGCTATGGAATACTTTTTATCCATAAAGAAAAATGAAATCATGAACTTTTCAGGCAAATTAATGGAACTAGAAAAGGTCATTTGTGAGGTAAATCAGACCTAGAGAGACAAACATCATATGTTCTCTCTAATCTGTGGTTCCTAGCTCCAAGTCTTCAGATGTGAGTATATAGCCTAGAAACCAGGAAAGTGAAAGGTGACCACTGAGAAAACAGTAGGAGCGTATTAGGGTACAATGATTTAAATGGGGAAATGAAAAAAAATGGGAATCTCTAATTGATGAGGAGAGAGGATAATAAATACCAAAGAAGGAGAGAGGAGAGCAAAATAACAATAAGGATGTCTGGAAAAGTCATAAGAAATAAATTATCTAGCTACCAAAAAATACCTATAATACATGTAATTCTAGGTATACACACATAGTTTAAATGAAATTTTCCCATTTCAGCTGGCAATGCATGCTCCTCCAAAGAGTCATAAACTATTTAGCAAAACCCCCAAAAGTAAGCATTAGGAACCTCCTTTTGAGATGTTCAAGAGGCTCACAAAATGTTATACACTGTTGTGATTGCTCTTTGTAGTTTCTCAGAAGTAGAAGATGAGTTCCTATTACTGAAGACACTGCACTTCAGACACAGGGCACAAAGGATTCAACCAGCATGTGACCTGAAAGCTGACTCCCTGAGGACCAGCTATGATGGTAACCGAAAGGTGCCATGAAAGCTTCCCAGAGAGGGGAGCAAACAACATTCCTACCCAGCTATGATGCCTATGAGCCCTGACAATGACTAGCATGGCATGATAACACTAAGTAGTTGTATTGATACCTTAGCAGTAATGAACATCTCTATGACTGGACTTAGGGCCCACTCAACAAGAAAAAAAAACAAAAAAACAAAAAAAAAACATGACTAGTACCCAGGGCTAGTGAAGTTATAGATCTCCGAGGTGAACCTATAACTGCCAGCTTACTAACCAGTATAACTCCTAAGAACATTCTCATTACTTACCTTTATACTCATAGATACATGTGGCTCTCACATCTCATCAAAGAAAGTTGTCTTTGTGACAGACAGGCACCATCACAGAAAACCACAACTGATCAAAGTGCACAGAACCACAGGAGGTTGTGTGGTACTGAGTAGGTAACACTCCCTATTGCTGAAGTTATAGTCTACAAAACAATTCCTGTATTTAAAGCTCAGTGATAGCAAGACTGTAAAGGGCAGAGGAAAAGGAAGTTTGCTGTGAGATGGTGCCTCCTAGAAATGTCAAAGGGGCTACACCCATGAAGTTGCATCAGCATGACTGCCTAAATAAGACACGAACACCAATGCATTTGCAAAGACAGAAGGGAAAAAGCTTATGGAGCCTCAACCCTAGACAGAACTATAGGCAACTGGGGAATGGTGAGAGCAGAAGAATTTGTTATCCAGTATCAAGAAGTCAGCCCTGATATCATACACATATGAGTAACATGATAGACTGAGCAGGTTGTATTCATGCATTTACACACACACACACACACACACACACACACACACACACTCATAATGAGTGTGTGTCTATGTGTAAAAACAATGAAAGAAAATGAGGTCATGAATTTGAGAGAGATGAGGATCAGTGCAAGAGAGAGATAGGATGGGAGAAAGGGAGGGGAATTATGTAATTATAATCTCTAAAAATTAATTAAATCAGGATTTTGACAACAAAAAGTCTTACATTTCTTGACATGAATCGATGCTGCCATGAGCACTGGAACATTGTGCCTGCAGATATTTTCTGAAATGCACTCACAGCCTTACAAGCTGAGGTCGTATCTTTAAACACCACAACAGCACTTTGTCGTCCACAAGGAGTGACTGAGGTAATAGGACCTAATGTGGACAGTCTCTGGATCACCGACTTGAGGTCCTCTGTGTGTTGCATGTTCTTTTTTGCCCACCTGGTAAAGGAAGAAAACAAATAATATTTATTGCCACCTCCCCCTCCCCCAACATAAGAAGGGGAAAGAAAGGGAGAGCGGGTCATTTCATTGGAAAAGCAATGTTCTTGTTGACTTTACAACCCTCATTCATTAGTGTGGTGTTTTGTGAGGCTCCTGTAAGAGCCTCTTCTAACTTGACAAGGCCTTTGACAAGCTATTTGAAGCTCACAAAAGTGGCATGGAATATTTTGCTTTTGAAAATAATGTTTCTGAAGGAGACCATTACAGAAAAACATAACTGATGAAAATTTAGTGTTGTGGAACACAGTCCTAAATGGCACATCTACAACACAACTCCTGCACCTAAGGCTCAAGGATCATTGCAGAGGAGGGGGTGGGAAGACTTTAAGAACCAGAGAAATGGAAAATTTGCTGTGAGATTCTCTCTTCTTGAAATGTCAGAAGATATATACACCCATAAAGTTTCACCAACAAGTCTGCGTAAACACCTGAACAAATACACCACCAAAGACATGCTAACATGGGAGGTCTCAACTCTAGACAAAGAACTACAGGAACCAGGAATGTTAAACGCACAGAGTTGTCTCTTCAAGGGGAGAGACTATAACTTTTTTCTGCCCAGAGGCTGGGAGTTGACATATTTAATGCCTGGAGACCCTTGTGATATCTGTGTGACCTAGGGCACACCAGATCCTCCCTAGACTCTTAGGTAGAGGAGTACAAGGGGGGGGGGGTTCCTAAAGGAGGAGAGATATGGGGTTGATGATGTAATTATATCAAAAAATTAACAAGATTTTAAGTACCATTTTTTTTCATTTAGTAGTTTCCAAGAAGCTAACTTACTAAAGCCTGTACATTTTTCTGTCCTAACCTTTTATCCCAATAATCTTAGTCTGCAACATTCAGTGTTATGAAAATGTGAACAGAAATAACCATTAATATTTATTAACATATTACTAGTGCCTGATGCCCATCATATTTCATCCCTTGAAAATGATGCTAGAGAATAAAAATCAAATGGCTACTGCTGTTTTCACAGGCTGAGATCCTAAGACAGAGATAGTGGAGCTTTCCTAGAGTGAAATGACCATAACATGCCAGCAATTCAATCAAGCCAGAAGGCAGCTACTGCCCAAACCTCCTATTTACTGCAGCCAAAAGTCTCTGTGCAAAATATGGAAAGAAACTATATGAGAATCCTTCAATTAGGAGTGGATCATGAGGGGTTGGATAAATGGCTCCGTGATTAAGAGGCCTGTCTGCTCTTCTAGAGGTTCCAGGGTCGATTCCCAGCAACCATGTGGCAGCTCACACCCATCTGCAACTTCAGTTCTAGGGCATCTAAGTAGTAAAGTAAACATCCATACGCATAAAAAACAGATTTTTTTAAAAGAAAGAATTCTCCTTAATTCTATTCTTGAACCTCAAGTCTCAGATTCATGAACAGGACAGACACAAACAAATTTAGCAAAGCCTTGGAAAACCGAAGTGGCATTTCACTGACACTCACAGGAAACCAGGAATGAGCTTGTTGTCTGTATCACTCCAGGTTGGTTACTTGCTAAAATAGTCTGATACATGACTGTCACAGACCCAGAGATCATGCAAGGATATAGTCACAGTATCCAAAACACAATCCACACTCATTGGGCATATGCTAAGTCTGACCATTCTCAATCAGACTGACCTGTGGAGATGTCTATGCATCATTATCTTATTAACTGGTGTAGGAGGGTACAGGCCACTGTGGACAGCATCATTACTTGGGCAGATCGACCTGGTCTGTATAGGAATGGTTGCTAAATATGAGCCTGGGAGGGAGCAAACGAGAGATCAAGACAGCGAGCAGTATATCTCTATAATTTCTGTCTCTAGATTTCTGCCTTGAATTCCTGTCTGACCTCACACAGTGACCAATAACAACCTGGATGTATAAGCCAAATAAGCCCTTCCCTTCTAAGTTGCTTATTGTCAGAATGTTTTATCACAGCAAAAGAACAACATAAAATTCATGTGTTTCTGCACCTGGCTTGTTTTGCTTAACATCATGATCTCCAGTTCCATCTACTTTCCTACAGACAACATAATTTCAACCTTTACAACTGAGTAAAAGTTCATTCATTCAACACTCTTTCATACATCCATCCACTGATGGCCCCTGTCCACTATGAATCATTCAATGATAAAGGTGTGTATAAGAGGCACTTGTATGCTGGCTTTGATTCATTTGTTACTGCCTCTCTGATTGTATCAACAGGCCACATCCAGAGGTTGACACACTATCTAGGTTTGTGTAACTGTGGTATTTGCACAAGGATGACATTGATTACCTGTGACCCAGTGCATTTCTCAGAATGTATCCATAGGTTTGAGCAGCAAATGACCACAAATGAGAATAGAACTGGTCTGTGAGATTATTGGGACTGACATGTTGGGCATTTGTGGTGTTGGTGAGCACACTGGAAAATCCAGTGTGAGTTCACCTTTCAGTCTAAAAACCAAAGGTTAACCAGAGGCTAGAATTCCTCCCCCTTATGGAATCTCAGTTTTCTTCTATTAATGTTTTAAACTAACTGGATTATCTATCTATTTTACTTAGTGATTACTGATTTAAATGTAAATATCATCTGAAAAATACTTTCATAGCAACACTAAACAGGTTTTCAAATAACTGGTACCATAGACTCGCCAAGCTGAGGTGTCTATCTAATCGTCTTGCAGCTTGGTTACAATATCCTATATTCTCACTTGGAAGGCTGAGAAGGAAGGATTGTTGAGGCCAGGAGTTTGAGGCTAGCCTGGACAGCATGGTGAGACTGTATCTCAGATAACTAATAACCAGTAGGGAGCCTGTTAGTGAGGTGTCCTTGTGTAGATTAACTCAGGTCATTGACAAATCAACATTGGTGAGTGGAGTAGATGATAATGCAATGTGTTCAGGTTTGACCCTAATCCTGGCTCTGCTATACCAGCACAGTCATTGGAAGACACTCTCCTAGAGCTTTCACAGCTCTGAGTACCTACAGGTCCTGCCTCTTTTGGAGGAACAACTACTAAAAAAGAGAAGTAAAGAGACATGAGAGCCTTTCATATGACTATACTTCATCATTTACGGTTTGTATTTGTCTTGGCTTTACTTGTATTAAAAACACAAATACTTTTCTTGAATGTCCACCCAGTAACCAGGTAGAGAGCTTAGGGTTGGAATAGTCCTTACAGACAACATAGTAAATATGATAGACATGGATGGGGTGCCCATTGCCTTTCTGGACATGTGACATTTAACTACAAATGTCTACATCAGAGGGGGAGCATAATCAATCCTACTGACTACTATCAGGCTCCTTTCTCGGGTCACTACTAGTTGTTTTAGTTTTAAAAAATTACAGAATCTAAACTAAAATCCCTATGTGGATCATTCAGTCATCTTCTGCTCAAGAATGCTTTGCTGTACTTTCCAAAAGAAAAGAAAAATGAGCTTTAGAGCCCATGAATATGATATATTGAGCCAATGAATGCAGTTTACAATTATAGTTTACATGCAGTTTCCAGAAAGGGTTTACAATATTTTAAAAAGTGGGGTCTGGCATCCTTCCAAGTTCTCCAACAGGGATAATACACCACCATCTGTGACTCTAGATGTTTGGAAAACCTGTTTTTAAGCATGGTATGATTTGGGAGACTACTGGTTTATTTACATAACAGAATGGAAGAATTTTTGCCAAAAGTCAATGTAATATAGCACCTGACCCTATGACTGCCATCACTATGTGCTATGGCTTAAGTGTGTTCCCCAGAAAGTCATAAATTAGAACACTGATTCTCCATGCCATGGTGGGAGGGGAGGTTAATAAGGATTAATGCCCATCTGAGGGGACTGTGTTAACTCTCATTCTAACAGAATGAAATTGATTTCATTACAGGTTGGGAAGATGTCTCCATCAATAGAGTATTCCCCATGCAAGCATGGAGACCCAAGTTCAATCCCCAGAACCCACATAAAAGCTGGACATGGCAAGCACATATAATCCCAGTGCTGGAGAGGTGGAAACAGGCTGGTCCCTGGACTCAATGGACCAATCAGTCTTGCTAATGTAGTGAGTTACAGGATTTTGAGAGACTCTATCTAAAACATAAGCTGGAGAGTATATGAGGAAGACATCTTATATCACACACACACACACACACACACACACACACACACACACACACACACACACATGCGTGCCCGTGCATGGGAGGTTATTACAAAGAAAAGCTACTTACTCTGCTTGCTTCCTCCTTCTCTTCCATATGGCCCTACTTGCCCTTCCAACTTCTGCCATGTTTTACAACAGTGCCAGGTCCTTACCAGAGCTAAAGGGTCTTATCTTGGACTTTCTATTATCTAGAATGATAAGCCTAAATAGAATTCTGTTCTTTATAAGTTACCCAGTCTCAAGTACTCTAAAACAGCAATAGAAAATGGATTAAGTCTTTGTTAGGGAAAGGCCTTGCTGTAGGGGTATTGTGTTGTTTCATGGAAAATAACTGTCCCACCCACTGGTTTAATAAAAAGCTGATTGGCCAAAGGCAGGCAGGAAGTGTGGGTGGGGCTACCAGACTAAGAAAATCTCCGAGAACAGAGCACCAGAGAGAAGCCAGAGGAAGCTGAGGACAACTATGCTGCTCTAAAGAAAGGTACCGAGCCACATGGCTGAACAAGAGACATGGGATAGCTTAAGGGTAGAGAGTTAGTAAGCTATATGCCTAGGCCTAAGGCTGATCAGCCTAAAACTATTGGAAACATCTGTGTGTCTCTGTGGGACTGCGGGACTGTGGGACTGCGGGTCTGTGGGCCTAGACCTTGAGGTTAGGCCGGAAAGTCAGGGCCAGAAACCTAATACTACACCTTGCCCTCTCTTTTCAAGTGAAAATACAGACTCTAAATGCTAAACACATTTACCAATGTTAAATTCAAGATTTCTATGGTTGGCTCAGTCTAATATTTGCACATATTAAGGTACACATTCTCACTAAAAGTTATACCTGTCAAAATTTAAAATTGCACCTGCCATTTTTCCCAGCATATGGTTTTACCAATCTTATTTTACAGATGAGCAAGGGCAGGACAGTCAGCAGTGCCACAAGCAACATTTAGACAAGGGTTCCATTCTTCTTGATAATATTCTTCAGGGACGGCTGTGGGATAATGCTCTTGTACACTGTAAAGATTTGTCATGTCAATTGGTTTAATAAAATGCTGATTGGCCAATGACCCATTAGCTGCCTGCTGCTGTTGCTCAGGCCCCCAGAAATGATTCAAACGCTTATATTAAGTTTATGCTGTTTGGCCTGAGGCTTAGGCACATTGCTAGCTAGCTCTTACATCTTAAATCAACCCATTTCTATTAATCTTTCTGCCACATGGCCTGTGGCTCACCTGTGTTCCTCACATGTTGCTCCTTTGGGCTTCTGGCTTGGTCTCCTTTAAAATTCTCCTTTAAATTCATAAGGATAAGGTAGATGATAGAGTATTTTCTTTAATTTTGCTGAATACAAATAGACTAGATATTATAACTGTAATTCTTGCTTGATAGCTGTTTTGTTATATGTTAGTTTGCTTTGTTAAAATTGAAATCTTCCTTTTTTATTAGACAGAAAGGGGGAATTGATGTGGGAATGTCTTTCTGTATGCTGTGAATGTCAATCTTTAAATAAAGGAGCTGTTTTGGCTCATGACAGGCACCATAGAAAAAGTAGGTGGAGAATCAGAATAGGAAGGAGGAGAGGGTGGAGTCAGACAGACCGAGCCAGAAGCCCAAAGGATCAGCATGTAAGGAACACAGGTGAGCCACGGGCCATGTGGCAGACAGATTAATGGAAATGGGTTGAGTTAAGATGCAATAGCTAGCTAGCAATGTGCCTGAGCCATAGGCCAAACAGCATGAAATTAATATAAGCGTCTGAGTCATTTTTGGGGCCTGAGCAACAGCGGCGGGCAGCTAAGGGGTCTGGGGCTGCAGGTCTGTGGGTCTGGGCCTCTGGCTGCCCGGGACCAAGAAACCACATTGTAACACTGACCATTTGGCATTGAACAACCAATTGATGTGCTCTTCCCTAAAGAGACCCCTCTCCACTCCCAGCTTTCCCCAGTTGCCTATAGTTCTTTGTATCAGACTGAAGCCTTGTGTGCTTTTCTCTGTCCACTTTGGCACGTCCATTTGTGTCCTTCTTGTTCATCTCACATTAAGGCTGCCATGTTGGTGAGACTTTATGGGTATAGCTTCTGATATCACTAGGAGACACAACCTATAGATTTTTAAATCCAGCTGGCAAGGTCTGACACTGGAGACACCAGGGAACAGGTAGACAAAGAGATTTGTTAGCTAGGATGATGAGGGCAGAGGAAGCTTCTAGTAAGGCAATTTCATGAGCTAGACCTCTTTATGTTATCATCTTAAGATCAGAGAGGGCTCTGCCTTTATCCTGCTAACCTGCTAACAGTCTTTGAGTATCTACCGTGTGCAAAGCACAGGTCTCATCTTGTATGGTATAGTCAGTGATAGGAAAGCAGCAAATAGGAACATGCCATCTATCTGTCGTGAACAGGGAAATGTACAAAATCCTGAGTAACCAAAGCTCAAGACTTAGAGCACCTCATCCCCTTTCTCACCTAGCCTGAGGCCAGCTATTCCTCACTTGTGTTAACTAACAAAGCTCCCAGGTCTCCAGCTGCCACCTATGTGCATGAAAACCAAAGAGTACTTGAACCTATCTTGTTCTTTCCTTGCAATGTTCCCTCTCTCTCTCCCAGTGTAAAAGTCTGGCAAACTGGGGATAAAGCCAAGGTCTAGTCCTTGGTCAGGCTAATGATGGTACTTTTTGGATGTCTCCCTCTCCAACAATCCTACTCAGGCCCTGCAGCTCTCTGCTAGAAGTGACGTTTCCCATCTCCATAAGTTTTCTTGCACTGAGGGCTTCTTCAGTAACTTGGGATACGTGAAGTAGCGGCTGTGTGCTCTTATACAAGGCAATGACTGTTTCCATGTTCATCACACTTCACAAAGATCACATTAAATCATTGGGTGGGGCAGGAATGAAGAGTTTCTATTGTGACTTCTGTGTGTGTGTGTGTGTGTGTGTGTTTTGCATGAGACAAAAAGTCCAAGAACCTACCTGACAACGATCGTGCACATGGGTGGCTGATATATATTTTTCTTCCACATATGACATTTCTTCCAGTTGCAACTTATATTATTGACAATTTTTCTTTTCCATGAGGGCATTTTGCTTGGCTTTGGAGTCAAACTAATTTCTTTTGGCAACTGATGTCTTGCTAAGATCTTTTCCAAGCCAGAGAGTTCGGAATTCTCACCTGGTAGTAGAATAAGTATTAACATAATTCAGTGTTCATTTCCACCTCTGCATTAGCAAGATTCTTTAAAGTCTTTTCTTTTTAAATATCAGGTGTACTATTTATTATGTATACAGTGTTCTCTCTGCATGTATGACTTCTTGCCGGGGAGGGGGGGCACTAGATCTCTTTATAGATGGTTGTTGGAGATCTTGTGTTTGGTGGGAATTGAACTCAGTACCTCTGGAAGTGTAGCCAGCAGTCAGTGCTCTTAACCTCTGAGCCACGTCTCCAGCCCAAGATTCTTTAAAGTCTTTGTGGGTGTACCTGGTGCTGAGGATGGAACACAGGACCGCACATGGGTTAGGTATACCCTTCAGCTGTATTTGTACAATTTAGTAATTCCTTCTCAGCCTGCCATTCCTTTCTTTATCCCAGCAATATTTCTTACATCTTAGTCTAAGAGATGCATTGTCTATAGATGAATACATTAAGTGTACTAAGACCAATGTAAATATTGTTGGTTCCTAATGTAAAGTTTGTAAGTTAATGGTAAATTATAATACAATTATTATTATTATTATTATTATTATTATTATGCATTTTGTAACTTCTCAGAGGAAATAGAATGAGTAGAGATTATTTCCTTGCTCTTAATTTGGAAAGCCATCTTCCTGTTACGTTGCCCAAGAACTATTTAGCATTTGGAGATTCCATAACTGACTTGGGATTTGGACCTTTGTCTCCTACTGCTGGCGCTCTCTGGGCGGTCAGCAGCAGTAGAATGATAGAATGGTGGAAGTGCCTTTGGAGGATGAGGCAGTTCCAGAGGCTCACACCCTGTTATCAGAACTGGCAGGCACAACTAAAGGATGTATTATCTTGGCCCATGGTTTAGAAGGTTCGATATATGATCACATGATCCACAAACTTGGGCAGAATATCATAACTGTAGGAACTAGTGACATAACAGAGCTGTCCCCTTCACAACTAACCAGGAACCAAAAAGCACAACAGTAAGTTGCTAGTAATAACATGTCCCCAAGTAACCTCATGCCACTTGCTATGTCTCTGGAGTCACTCAAAATAGTAGCACCATCTGGGGCCATCAACCTATGGAGGACTTTATATCCACAGACACTACACTGTCACAACAGAAAAATCTGGAACTTTTATGTATGCCTGCCCTTCACATTAGCAATAATTACTCTTCCGCTCACTTTTTCCTGAGGGAAGAGCTGGTTAGAAAAAGACAGAAACCCAGCATACCACCATGCCTTCCACTGGCTTCTAAGCCTTCATACAGCAGAGCAGAGGGGAGCAGAAAGAATTTAAACACTCTGAGGGTAAATTTAGAGTGCTTATATTAGAATTGATATGTCATTTACAATATAGCTCCCCCAAACTAAGCATTTTGCTGGTAATTCACTTAAAGTTAGCAACAAAAGACAGTAGAATGGATCAAAAAGAGGAGCTAAGGGAGGTACAGAGCAACAAAGAAATTGTGATGTTTTGTACTAAATGGTTTAAATTTTGTGTGTGATAATTATGTAATATGTCACGTAACCTGGATATAGAGGTTTATTTATAATACTCTGGATTAGGAAATAGAGATTAACTTGAATACAACCAATTTAACTCCAACAGCTTAAAAGTATATCAGCCCTTACCTTTGTTTTAACCAGTGTGGAAGTTTCTATTTTGTCTCCTAAGCTTGTGGGCACAGGTGGCTGCCATCTACCAGTATCTTCTAGTTAATTACAAATAATGCAAGGCTGGGATCCATTCAGTTTTCCAAATCAAATTCTCAACCACCCTGATCCAATTTTAGGACTACCAGGCCACTCCAGCTGCAAAAACTAGAGACAACTCACGAATGGAGTAGCACATGCCTATGGTCTCAGCTACCCAAAAGGCTGAAGGAAGAGCATGGCTTGGGCCCAAAAATTTCAGAACAGCTTTGTTGCCGGATATTAATCACAGGCAATTGATTGATAAGTTAATATTTATTAAAGGAGTCAATAACAACTTACAACAGAGAAAATAGGCAGGAAGGTTGAAAAGATTAACGCAATCAGACAGAACAGGTCTTTCTTCCAAGTGATGAGACAGCAGAGCTATGGATATGCACCCCAGTCTTAAAGCTGTTCCTAGCCATGCCTTAAAGCTACAACCTCAATGGTCATAGATGAATCCCATACCTACGCTAGACAAGAGGCTACGCCTCTAGGCCAAGATGGTGGTGCACTTGCTTCCCACTACACAGCTTGGGCAACCTGTCAAGTCTCAATCTCAAAATAGTAATAATAAATACTAGAAAAATTTAAAATTACTTTCAACTTGAAGGTTCTCCTGCTCATCTCAAAATCAAAGCTACATCTTAATTTGTAACTTGACTACATTTGTACATGGCTCATTTTGATCTTTCCATGAGCGTGTTTTGCCTAGAGATGAGTAATAACTTGTCTTGGCTTATGAAAGACTACATAAAGAAGAGGTAATGACCTCTACCCATGGGCAAATTCACAGTCTGCTCTAAGAACACAGGTTTATGGAGCCATAGTGTGGCATGGGTCTCATGAACTGATGACACCCACAATGTCAAGAAATTAATGCCGACAGTTAAGAGGGTTTACACCAGCATGCAAATATAAAGATTCTCATTCACCCCTACCCACTTACATTTTATTTTGTCACTTTCACTTCTGAAGGAATGAAGCATTTCCACCATATGATTTGGGAGCAACTTGTGAAGGTTAGCAAGAAGGTCAAAGGTGTGACACAGGATGTCGGGCTGGGCATAATTTTTTATCTTCTCCTCAAAGAGGTTTATGACTGAAGGATGGTTGTTGGTCGTTTCCATGATGACCTGCTAATTTACAGAGAAAAACAAATAGAGCAAACAAAGCGTGCCAGCATGCCATGCGTGTGACTGTCACTTCAGCTTGATGCCATCTCCTGGAGGAAATGGTGGAAACCACTTTTCTGGTCTCTGACTGCTTTGCATTCTGAGTGTCACAATGGCCCAGGTGTTGGCCTGGAACCCTCAGAACTTATTCTGTATCTTCAAAGCAGAGAAAAGCTACCCATGGAAGGTATCCTGCCAAATAATTCAGAGATTTTCCACAGAAATTCCAGTTTCCTGTCCGGACATGGATGAGTTCTGAGGAGAAAGGGGGAGTTTTTCCTGAAAGGAAATCAATTGGTGTGCACATAGCCGGTGCTGTCTTCCTGTCTTAGAGGCCTTGTACTTGGTGTGTGCATAATTAAGACACCATAAACCTAGGAGGCCCCAAAGAGAGTGGTTACATCAGCACTGCCCCCTGTAGACCTGAGGAAGAGCTTTATGGTCCTAAACTAAGAAAATGTCCAGATTAATTCAGGTAAGGGACTGTCTGCTTTTTACTCTTTTTTTTTTTTTTTTTTTTTTTTTTTTTTTTTTTTTTTTACCAGATTGTGAAAGGAAGCAAATGAATAAAAACTCTTCAGTAATAGTTCCCCACACACTGTATGCCAAGGGATAGAGGATAACATAAGTACTACATAACAATGAAGCCCCAAACTTCATAGTCCAGCTGGAGCAACTGAGAAGCAACCAAGAACCACTCCCCAGTTTGCTATGAAAATGCAAATTATAGCATAGTTAGAGTAGTCCCTTGGTTTTCAGCCCACCAGCCAGCCAGGGCACCAGTGTTCCCTATGATTACTCAACTCTTTTTGAACTGGCCTGCAAGGCACATTGCAAAATTGTCAGAATACGTGCCGTACAGTCTTGGTAACAGCTGCTTGCTGCAAAGCCTTGGCCAAAACCTTAAAATAACAAGACTATACCCTGTAGTAAGAAGTTTTTGGCTCAGACTTTTGGGCCTACTCTCAAGGTTTAGACCTGCAGACCCACAGACCTGCAGAGACACACAGACATTTACAATAGTTTTAGGGTGATCGGCCTAAGGCCCAGGCATATAATTTGTTAACTCTTTACCCTTAATCTAACCCATGACTCTTATCCTGTTCAGCCATGGGGCTCGGGACCTTTTCTCAGAGCAGCATAACTGTCCTCTGCTTCTTCTGGCTTCTCTCAGGCATTCTTTTCTGTTCTGCCTGTTTCCAGAGTTTTCTTAGTCTGGTAGCCCCACCCACACTTCCTGTCTGCCTTTGGCCAATCAATGCTTTTTATTAAACTCATAGGAGGGTACAATTATTTACAATGGAACAACATAATCTCCCTACAATACCCTATGGAACATTTCTGTCCAGAGAAGAAATAAGAAATGCCACTTCTTTAACCTCAACTTTAAAACTAAAAAAGTCAAGGCTTAAAAACAAAACAAAACCCACAGTAATCTATTTAAAATATTTTATAGAACTAACCAGAACCACTTGATTGCAATGTGCTTCTCAATATTACATAAGTATTTTTGGCTGGAGGAAGGAATTGACAGAGGAAAGATGATAGAATATGCTGTCACCTAAATAACCTTGGCTCCTTTCTTCTAAGCAAAGTTGAATGCATAACTCTATGCCTTCATTTTCATAAATAGAAAAGGAAGAAACCATTTTTAAATATGTTCTTTATACATTGTGTAAATTGACCGGTACTGTAAAAAAATATAGTAGGTCTGTATTTTGGGAAGCACAAGGCCAATAAGTAAATACATAAATAAATACCCATAGCAGGACAACTCAGAGGTTATTTATACAGTTGTGCCCCACTAGGGCAAAACAAACAAAATACATGGATTTCACTGGAGAAGCTGATATACACTCATACATATAAAATAATAAAAACTTAAAAATAAAATAAAACTCCAAAAACAGAAGACAATATAAAATGCTGACAAGGGGGCAAGAGATGGAAACTTTAAAATCCCCTTTCATTTTTAGTGAAAATGGAAATTTAGGATAGTCATTGAGAAAAGCAGTACTGGGGTTCATTCAAAACTTTAAAAATAGAACTAGTTTAGAGCCAACCATCCCCATTCTGACTAATCCAAAGAAAATAAGATTTTTATATCAAAGCGACGTCTGCATACCTGAGTTCTGCAAAGCACTGTAATAATAACCAGTACATGGGGAATAAGCCTACCTAGCTGTCCATCAACAGATAAATAGATAAGTGTGCATAGGCTGAGCCTAATGGCCTTTAATCCCTGTACTCAGGAAGTAGAGGCAGAGGCAGGCAGACTTCTGTGAGTTGGAGGCCAGCTTGGTCTACGTAGAGAGACCCTGTGTCCACATACATGTTGAAATCCTGTTCCATCCACTTTATTGTGAGACAAACCATCAAGTGAATTTTATTTTTGGCCTGGTTTTAATTTTTTTACAATAAGTAAGATTTATGGAGCCATTATCATTTCTAAGCATCCTGTGGTGGAAAGAACTCAGGAATGGGAGCTCAGTGAAGCAGAAAGACTGGTCACATACTGCTGACTGCCTGATGGTCTTGGTCCAAGCTCCTAGATAGGGCCAAGCCTGCAATTCTGTGTCTAGATGCAACAGATACTTACATTTTGAATCTTATTTCCAATTCTTTTCTCCAGTGATCAATACCCTCTCAAACCATGTATTTGATGAATGAATTCTGCTGCGCCCAGTGCCCTCGAGAGAGAGTGAGTTACCCTGCCCCCCAGTGGCTGCTTAGACCTTGCTGCCAGCCTTATTAACTAAAATGATCCTACAGTGCAGGGCAGGGCAGCACCCGCTTGTTTTTCTTCATTTACAACTAGTTCTTAGGTAACGGGCAATTCCCTTTCTTTTTTTTGTTGTTTCAAAGAGGGCTCCTGTGTCTCCGGAGCACCTTCGGCTGCCAGCAAGCCACAGCTGTGCCTTTGACAAGGCCAGCTGGCTCCCAGAAGGCAGAGTGTTCAGCAACGTTCAGAGAGAGAAGATCATCTCCAAGTTTCTCAAAGGAAGCGTCTTAAAGAGAGTGTTTGGCTCACAGCAGCTGAGGTGGGAGGGCCCCAACTCCCAGAAAGAGGATCCCAGCTCAGCATGTCCTAGCGCCAAAAAGTAAGTCCATATGGAAAAGTAGACCCAAACTCACATGGCCAGGAAAACAGTTCTGTAACGACACCCGGGGAACCAGAAGGCTTAGGGGGAACCGCAAACCCAGGGGTTACAGCAGTAAGAGCAAAATAAAATAGAAAACACACATCTAAGAACCTGTTCAAAGCACCAGCTGTAACACCACACTGGATGTAGGATTCGCCTATGTCTGTGCTTCTCATTTGGGGAAATGTTTTTAAATGCATTGCTGCCATCCATGGTAGGAATAAGTAGATTTGAAGTAAAATTCCTTGTATTTTTTGGAATAAAATGGTAGCTTCCCAAATAAGATAGTATTGATAAGGAGGCAAACATTAAAGGTTATTTTTTTTTGTTATTTGTTTGGTTTTGTTTGGTTTTTTCGCAGACAGGATCTCACTGTGTGCCTCAGCTGTCCTGGAACTCACTCTTTTGTAGTAGGAGGTTTCTGGCCTGGACTTTCAGGCCTAGCCTCAAGGTTTAGGCCTGCAGATCCACAGACCTGCAGAGACACACAGATGCTTACAATAGTCTTACACTGATCAGTATAAAGCCCAGGCATATAACTTGCTAACTCTTTACCCTTAATCTAACCCATGACTCTTATCCTGTTCAACCATGTGGCTTGGTATCTTTTCTCAGAGCAGCATAGTTGTCCTCTGCTTCTTCTGGCTTCTCCCTGGCATTCTACTCTGTTCTGCCTGTTCCTAAAGTCTTCTTAGTCTGGTAGCCCCACCCATACTTCCTTTCTGACTTTGGCCAATCAGTGCTTTTTATTAAGCCAGTGGGTGGGACAATTATTTACAATGGAACAACATAATCCCCATACACTCTGTAGACCAGGCTGGCCTTGATGACACAGAAAATCACCTATCTCTGCCTCCCAAATGCTACTGCAGGCAAAGAACGAGTTTTATAATAAAATTTTAAAGTAGAAAATGAAAAAAGAAATCCTTCAAAGTAAAAACATTTACTCATGTTTCTTTAAAAGCAAGTATACAAACAGAAGAAAACCAGGATACTCGTGATTAATGTTCATTAAAAACAAAACAAAACCCGAAGTTGGAATGAAAAGAATTAGCCACTAATGAAAGGCACAGATTGGGGGGTGGGGGACAGGTAAAATCATGTTATTAATCTAATGTATATGTTAAATATCATCAGTCTACCAGTGATTTGAGATCTTTTCCATTGGTCGAACATATATTTTAATTATGTATTCATATTTTTGTGTTCAGATGTTTTGCCTCCAAGTATGTCTGCGCACTATATGCAGGTCTGGTGCGGTAGAAGGAGAGTATCAATCCCCTGGGACTGTAGTGACAGACAGTTGTGAGCTGCCCTGTGGCACAGTCAAACCTGTGTCCTCTGGAAAAGCAGCCAGTGCTCTTAACTGCTGAGTCATCTCCCTAACCCCTGATTGAGTATCTTAGTTAAGCAACACACACACACACACACGCACACGCACACGCACACGCACACGCACACGCACACGCACACGCACACGCACACGCACACGCACACGCACACACATATTGTTAAGTAGAAAATATCAACTAAGTTTGTAAAAAATGTTTACAAAATACTACAGAAGGGATTCTGAGGTCACGCATACCTGAAAGGTGAGTCTCGAAATATGAAAGGCATTGAGAGATAGGCAAAAAATGGAAGTCTTTTCCCTTAAGAATAACTAAGAAATGTTGGCATCTTTTTGCATGACCCAGGGCAATGGAAGCTAGATGCTCCCACAGTAGTATCTCTGTCATCACTGTCATCTCTGCCATCAGAGGAGAAGCTAAGGAGGCCTTACTTAACCCTCTTAGTTCCTGGGCCAGGCTTTGTTTTCATTTCTTCTCATTCAAATCTTCTTTATTAGGGACTGGAGAGATGGTCCAGTGGTTAAGAGCATGCATTGTTCTTGAAGGGAGACATAATTACTAGTACCCGCATCAGGCAGCTCACAACAACGTGTAACTCCAACTACAGGGGATCTGACAGTCCTTTGACCTCCTCAGACACCTAAGTAAATTAATAGCAAACCTTCTTTGCTATAGTTTGTAGAAAAGATTAGTAAATACTACCAGACAGAACATTCACCTTATTCTAGTGCAGTTTGGGGGGAAAAATGTTTTTCTCTGTACTAGCTAAAGAGGTACAGATTTAAAGTAAGGCAACTGTGAGACTACTCCTAAGAACTGAATGCTAGTCATGGCCTTGAAGGCAGGTGCATTCTCTTTGGCCAACACTGACACTAATGCTAAGCCTAATCTGCAAAGAAAATAACCCTAATGTTTTATCTCCTTGGTGTGGAGTAGAAACAAAGCAGAACCAAGAGACTGGAGCAGGTACCTTCTTTTGGCTGTTTTTGTATACTTAACTAGTCTTTCACATTCAGTGATGAAGAGAAAGACAGCCAAGGCTTTGATGCCATTAAAGCATGTAAAGAAAAGTATTCCAGTGGCAATGGTAATGGGAAAGAGAGGCCCTTGAGATCAGGCTGTTGCAAAGAGGATAAAATACAATCTTAGAGGATGCACAAAGCTCGGAGTGATTCTTAGGGACCTGGAATGGTTTCTAAGACAAAGGAAAAAGGCAGAACCAGAGACATTGAACAAGAAGATGTGAACAGGACAGATACATGAATGTTGTGATTCACAACACACACCTGTGCACATGTTTCCAGAGGAGGTAGAAGAGAATTCCCAGCTACATATACTCTGAAATGATTGGCTGGGAGTACATGGCCCCCAACTCACTACTTTTCAAGTAATTGTAAATTGGAAAGAGTCACTTAATATATTTACATCCCAGGGTTCTCAGTTACAAATGAACAACTACTAGTAACTGCTTCATTGGGTTGAATAGTAAATAGGTAATTCATATGAAATGTTCAGCAGTATGGCCAGCACCCTTAATATACCATGCATTCTGACAATTATTCTTTGACAGGAATGAAGCTAATTCAAACATTTTCTGAATGCCAGGCATTCTGCTTGATTGAATAAGGAAATATCTTGTCTTCAAAGTATAGAAAAAATATATGTCTTTTGATGAAAAAAATACAATAATGACTTAAGCAAGCCACTAAATGCAACCCAAAATAACAATCTTGGAGTGAGTGGATAGCTGGTTATTCTGCTTCAGCAGTCAGGAAAGGCGACAGGTAAACTAGAAGGGTTTGACTCCGGTTTAGTCCTGCAGGTTAACAATAAAACAGAAGAACCGATAAAAGGGAGAATTTGTCAAACCTGTGGAATTATCTAATGTGATTGGTGTGTATAAAGTGTCAGGAAACATGAAAGCAATCACTTCAAACTGGACTGAAGGATTAAGATTTCCTTCTTCAGGTATGGGAGAGCATCTGACAGAGCTATGTGTCAGAGCTCCTAGATAGAAAAGAAGAGCCTAGACCTCTAAGAAGCCCTCAGGCAATGAGGCCTCCACAGACCTTAGACTTAATCCTCATCCACTGAGTGTGCCCCTATTTATGGCTTCCAGCCTGTTTTAACTGAGGTGAGTAACAGAATGGATGGAGCAGGCAAGGCCCTTCCCTCACCAATATGGATAAACAGGTGATTTTTGAGGACTATTAAACGGGGCTCATAAACAAGACTGTGAGTTGTACAAAAGAGTAAACATAAAGAGTTATGAAATAGATAATGTAGGTGGGAAAGGCTTCTTTAGACTGGAAGGAAGATAGACATCTATTGGGTGAGGTTGTGGAGTCCATCAAAGATCTTTGAAACTCTTGAAATCACGTTCAGTGTTTGTTATATATATATATGTGTGTGTGTGTATTTTTCTAGAAGATAAAAGACAGGATTCCCATTCCTTCAGACATTAAACAGCCAGTGTATTTCAATGCTTATTGAACCTTTTGGAATTTGAGTCCAGAGCCTGGTGTTTAATTAGACAACGTATCATCAACAAACGATTAAAAAAAAAAAATCTCTCCTTAAAGCTGGACATGGTGACACACCTCTTTAATCCCAGCACGAGGCAGAGATCTCTCTGAGTTCTCTGAGGCCAATCTGGTTTACACAGCAGGTCCAGACTAGCCAGGACTACAGAGAGAAAGCCTGTCTCAAAACCAAAACAAAACCCCTCAAAACCCCTTCATTATATTGACATTTTTAGTAGTTATGTACTTATATAGAGAGTGGCTCTTAAAATTTTCTCCTATACCAAACTGTTCTGGGAAAAGGCACTTACATGTATATAAATTAAATTTCCACCTAATTTGTGGAGGTGGCAAGAGATTCTCATTCAGGGTTACAAAACTGGGCTCTTACAGTATAAAAGTATCCTATACAGAAAAAAGAAAGAAAGAAAGAAAGAAAGAAAGAAAGAAAGAAGAAAAGAAAGAAAGAAAGAAAGAAAGAAAGAAAGAAAGAAAAAGAAAGAAAAGAAAGAAAGAAAGAAAGAAAAGAAAGAAAGAAAGAAGAAAGGAGGGAGGGAGGAAGGAAGGAAGGGAAGAAAGAAAGCTAGAAAGAGAAAGAGAGAGAGAAAGAAGGAAGGAAAGAAAGAGAGAGAGAAAGAAAGGAAAGAAAGGAAGAAAGAGAGAGAGAGAAAGAAAGAAAGAAAGAAAGAAAGAAAGAAAGAAAGAAAGAAGAAAAGAAAGAAAGAAAGAAAGAAAGAAAGAAAGAAAAAGAAAGAAAAGAAAGAAAGAAAGAAGAAAGGAGGGAGGGAGGAAGGAAGGAAGGGAAGAAAGAAAGCTAGAAAGAGAAAGAGAGAGAGAAAGAAGGAAGGAAAGAAAGAGAGAGAGAAAGAAAGGAAAGAAAGGAAGAAAGAGAGAGAGAGAAAGAAAGAAAGAAAGAAAGAAAGAAAGAAAGAAAGAAAGAAAGAAAGAAAGAAAGAAAGAAAGAAAGAAAGAAAGAAAGAAAGAAAGAAAGAAAGAAAGAAAGAAAGAAAGAAAGAGAAAGAAAGAAAAAGAAAAGAGGTGGACTAGGGATATTTATTTGAACAGCTGTTGGAATGGAGGTCCGTGGTCCAGGACCTGGGTACCACACACAGGCCTACTGGCCTCTGCAAGAGTGCTCAACCCCCACCTGGAGATGGCTTGTGGAGCCTCACCGGGAACAAGAAGGCCCTCAGGTCGCTAGGAAGCCAGAGCCTTGGGGAAGAAAGAAATGGAGGAAGGACCAAGGACCCTAAAATTTTAAGGAGGCTGGAGAAGGGCCAGGAGTGATCCAAAAGTCTCCAGAAGTTTCCTAGAGACCTAAGAAGGCCTAGCAAAGCTCGGGAATATCTTGGGGAAGGCAGTGGGGAGCAGGAGCCCCCCACCTCCATCCCCTAGAGGTGCAGCACTGGGGATGTCTGGTTGGGTGGGCCGCAGGCAGGGCTGGTGGGGCTTGCGGCAGCGCCAAGGCGGGTGCGGTGTCCCTACGACCCCAAGAGGCTCGGGCCCGGGTGGAACGTGGAGCGGCGGAGGCAGCCGCGCTCCGAGGTAGTTGCCGGGCGACGCGTCCTCCCGCGGCCTGGCCCGGGTGCGACCCCGCCGGGGGCGCCCGGGGCCCGCAGCCGCCGCTCTCCCTGTCCTCCCGCCGCAGGAAGGCCGAGGCCCAGCCGGCGCCCGCAGAGCTGTTACCGCAGCACGAGGAGGAGCCCGCGCCCGGAGCTGGAGGCGAGGAAGACAACGCCGGCCAGGACACGTGGGTCTTCGAGTAAGAACCCACGCCACCCTCAAGGACTCCCTGGTGGCCTCCCACGGGAAGGGGACCCCGGACCAGAGGTCACAGAAGGTGTCCTTGTTTTCAGCGCTTCCTTCCTCTGGGTGTGGTGCCTTTCAGGGGCCACACATCTGAGTGATCCCAGAGGCTCCTCTGCTTCTTAGAAGCCTGATGCTTCCTGCATTTTCAGCCCGAGTCCCTCATGCATGTTGCAATGGATCGGGTAGTTTGTTGGTTCATAAATTATCCGAACTATAAATATTTCCCGGAGACAATTCTTTGTAAACCATTAGATCTACTGGCAGCTACAGTGGTTTGTAACTTTTCTGATTATCCAAACCTTAATCTACAATGATTGCATTAACATAAAGCTCCCTATCCAATATGCTTATCTTAAACATTACTGGGGGCCGGGTTTAAACACCAAATAGTTTGATATTGGAAAATGCCTGGGCCCTTTCTTTGAGCCTTTTAGTGAAATATGCATGAGATTCTTGCCCCGCCTATGTATAAAAGTTAATTTTGCTTTCAGGTGTGGCACAATTTGTTTTGAATGACTAAAAGCAGGCTTGAAATCTGTTTTTAAATTTAAGATAACTCACTGTATTTGTTTTTTTCTCAAATTGCCTTATCTGCTAGCTAACTTTTAGCTTTCATTTCTTAACTTCTGATCACCTATATCTTGCCATTTATTTTCGTCTGCCTGGTGTCTGGCTGGCTTGCCATTGTTTCCAATGTTGCATGGTTCCCCTCTCTGTGGTTGGTAGGGTGCTGCTGCTGCTGGGATTATAACTCAGGATCTTTGACCTTGAGCCACACTTCTAGCCCTTCTGTGCGTTTTTCTTAACAGAACTCAGGCTTCTTTGTATATTAAATGAAAAACCTTCCCCTAAGTGTTCCTGTTCTACAACATCTAGGACTTCAAGGGAACAGAAGAGCAACTCCAGCAAAATGGGAAGAAAAAACGAAGTGAACTGTGGCAACAACCTGCTGGTATGGCAGTGCTCTTGAATTTGAGACTTTAAATGGCAGGGACAGAGCTCCAGAGTCCTCCTCTGGAGATAACTCTCTGCTTTTGCTCTGTGAGAAGTTTCTGCTGTGCTTTCCTCTTAGTGCATTTTTAACTATCAAGTTAAAAACAAACCAAAACAAAACAAACAAACAAACAAACAAAAATCAAACAAAACCTTGTTTTTAACAAATAGAAGCAATCTCATCAAGGATGGCACTTTGTTATCAGTTAGGCAACACGTTCCTTATTTCCTCCCCCGAATTTTTGTTACATCAGAAAAGGTGTCTGGGATACCAAAAAAGCATATAGCCAAGTCCCAACCCTGGGAAAACTGGCAGCCTGGTCTTCTTTACTACTTAGCATGTTGGTTCTGTGTATAAACAGCTCAGTTGTCTCAAAGTCTCTTTCCCATTTCAACATCAGGATGTTTTTCTCACATTGACATTTCAGACCACTGTCCCAGGAATACATAGCCCAAAGAAGCTTGAGCATCCATCCACTGGGCTCTTTTCAAAATGTCAATAGCTGGTTCTCACCTTCATCGTTTAAAAGGGAAATTGTAGATTTTTTTTATTAATGGATATGTGAATTTTGCCTGCATGTATGTCTGTGCATTTGCATGCAGTGCCTGTGGGGGTCAGAAGAGGGTGTCAGATCCCAGGACTAGGATGACAGACATTGTGAGTTCGGAATTAAACCCAGGTTCTCAGGAAGAGCAGTCAGTAAGTACTCTTAACTCCAAGTCACCTCATGGGTCCCTCACTCTCATCTTCCTGAATTAGAATCTGTAGTGTTTTTCCAGTACCTAAGACCAAATACAAACCTTCAGCATGATACTCAAGTGCTCCAAACCCGAGTTACACCCTCAAACTTCAAATTACTTTTTGAAAGCCCCTCCCTCAGGTGATTCTTTTGGAGCTGGGCTGACCTTATTTATATTAATCTGGACAGCAGAAAAGTATTAATTTTGTTTTTAAAATCCTTAAAGATGAATATTCTGCAGCCTCCTTTACGCACCCAAGTACCCACCTTATCAGGAGAAATCTTTCTTTAGGTAAATTAAATCTTCACACAGCGCTGAATTTTGTTTCTTAATGTTTCTTCTTCCACAGTAAAGAGATGCTGCCTAGTAACACCCAACATTTCATTTGCTTAGAGAGTCACCAACCAAAGTTTTTCTCAGCTTTGCCACTCTTTTCCAGAGGAAGTATTAGAATCATCTTCTATACCGATCCTAGTTTCTCTAGAGTACCTGCCCAATAGTAGATATTGCTACTTTTTACTTCTTTTTTGGCTTTGGGGGGGGGATATTTTCTGTGTGTTTTCTAAAAGCTGAAATCCAGAATAAGCAGTGAGCTGTTTAACATGGAATATAACATAAGGATTGAAGCTTTTGGGCAGTTGATGGAAGATGCTGTGGGCTGTCCGATCTGGCACTCAGTGCAGTACTATCAATTAGGATGTTTCATTTTATTTTAAAAATCAGTTTTGGAAACCCACATGTCACTCTTTTTAAAATGAAACAAAACCAGATATTGTAAATGCCTTTGCATTTCCCACCTAACAAGTTGGTAACGGTTTGGCAAGAGGAGGGTGCACGTTCTTCAGAGATGTGCCGACCATGTCCTCTGTCAACCTTTACCCAGAGAATATGTAAAGCGGTTTACTTGGGCTTTTAAACACCAGTACAAACTTTATCTTTTAAAATGAATATTGTTTCAGAATCTCTCTCCATGGAACTTGGATTCAGAAGACCCTCTTGCTGAAAATGAAAATCTTTTGTCTGGAAAGGATGGTGCGGCAGGTAGTGAGGAGCCCTGGATGTGTATATTATACCACAAGAATTGCACAGATTAAAGGATTTAAAATATTAACCTATTTTATATAACTATTAATTGACATTTTTCATGTACATTCTTTCAGGCAAAACTAACAAGGTAAGGATGTTTGGCTTAAAGTACATCATAAAGCATACTACTTGAAATTATTTGCATGTTCTTTCAAATTTTTCTCTTTCTCAAGGCTAAACTTGAAATTTTCTTTCTGAAGAGTTCTTTAAACAAGTCAAGACCTTTGCCATTTTACAGGGTTATAAATTGGTCATTAAGTTACAATTTTGGATGAGTCTGCTAATACAGGCTTGCCCTGCCTGTAATCCCAGGTACTTGGGAGGGGAAGGCACAGAGGAATGTCTATGGTACAGTTGGTTCAGGATTTGCTTGGGCATCTTAGTGAAATGAAAATGTGGCTGAAGATACAGCTTAGTGTGGGAGTGCTTTCTCAGTGTATATGCAAGGCCCTTTTCAATCCCCAGTATCACGAAAGAAAAAAGACTAAGATTTTTACGTTAACGTTTTTCAATATAAAAATGTTGTAAACTGAATGCGACAGTAGTATAGATTTTCAGTTGTTATCAAAAGGAATGTATGCCCTTAAAATGTCTTGAAACATTTTAAACGATCAATATCCTTTTTTGTGGTGAAAATAATCCTTCCATGCACCCTTTATATCAGCATGTGAATCAGTTGATGGTACAAGTGATTTTAGTGGTGTCTGAGTCTCATTAATTAACAGTGTCAAGAACCACAGAAAATTGGGAGTACATTGGACTTTACTTAGAACGTGAATAGCAAACAGGGCTGTGTTGTATTCAAATCTCCTGCTGCTTTGTAGAACCATCTGGAAACTCAGGCAGAACAGCTGGTGCTGCAGCTGACTGTATCGGAGCATGCTCACAGTAAAGCACAGGTGAGATTTTTTTCCCCTCACACTCTTCAGCTATTGGTGTTGAAATTCTCATAGCTTTTAAATGCTGTATGTAATTTTTGTTTTAGCAGAACAGTAACCAAGGGGTATTTCGGCTGTGGAGTTCTCCTGTCAATAAAGGAAGTACCTTGGATAGCAGGTAAGAAAATGTCTACATATTGTTTGTTTATTTGTTTGTTTGTTTTAAGATAGGGTCTTACTGTGTAGGCCTGGCTGCCCGGGAACTCAGAGGATTAACCCCAAGTGCTGGAATTAAAGGCATGTGCCAACAAACCTAGCAGAAAATAGATTTTTAATATTCCACTGAAGTTAATTTAAATATACCTGTTAGCTACTTGAGATGCAAAAATCAAACACAACCAGGAAGAAAGATATCCTATGCAAATAATCAGAAATTACAGAAATCACTCTAAAATAGCAAGTGGTTACAGATAGCACAAGATAGCCAGTGTGTAGTGAATCCTTATTGTTAGGCTTAGATAGATTGAGTTGGGCTTCTTATTGGAAGGAAAGTACAATTCTCTATTCCAGGAACTACTTAATTCCACACATATAAACTTATCTAATGCTCCTATAAGTCTGACAAGATGGATTGCTGCACCCATCCCTCTTTTACGGGACATTGGGGTAGGGTGGCACTTAAGCAACTTGCTCAAGTCACACATTAATGGTGGTAGATCAGGGTGTGAACACAGCCTAATGCAACCTTGCAGTCAACCTCCGCTGAGTTTGGATTCTTGTTTCCAGGTTTATTTTATTGTGTATTAGCAGCCAGACTGCTTTTTAACAATTGAGATTGGTAATTTGTGACTGAGACCTTCCACTGGGCTCTGCTTTCTGTCACATTACACATGAAATATTCCTAGTTAATGGCTATCTTGAGTTCTGTTCCTCTTTAAGACAAGCATAACAATTGAGAGGCTTACCAGGGAGTGAACATCATGCCCTGCATGAACCCCAGGGTAGAGCTTGCCTTATGTTCAAGCTTGTGGGGACAACCATGATGACAGGGAATTGTAGAGACTAATCTTGATGGAATGACATTGCAGAAGGATATAGGAAAGCCTTACTTTTTACCAGGAAAAAAAAAACCTCACAAGAAGTTCAGGTCAGATGTCAAATGAAGGGCACTGCATTTTATCAGAGCAAGCACCAAGTGTGGCAGCATGGTGCAATGGTTAAGACACAGCATAAAGTCACCAGTCACAGAGGTGTGAGCTAGCCACTCTCTATCAGTGAATTAAAGAATGTGGTGAGGAGTGTCCAGAAGAATGTGTTTACTATCCATGCTTTAAATATCTTGTGGAGATAGGAGTTGGGCAATAAAGTATTTTTCTTGTTTCCTCCTCAGTCTGTTATCAGCAAGTAGAGGAAGTGATGAGGTAAACAATAACTGACCTTTAGTTTGTAGAAGGGTTTAGAGTTCAGCTTCTCAGAGAGCAGCTCTGAGGTGATGCCCTCCCCGAGCTGCTTCTTCATCAGCACTGATGTTTCTGTCCTTACTGCGCTACTTGTTAATAATCACAGATTTCAAGTGATTTCCCCGTGGCGTTTCAAGGGCAAGGTGACATTCCCAGTACTTAGCTAAGTGACCGTTCCAGTCACTTTTTCTACAAATGAAAGTATTTTTCAAAGACTTGAATTGATATTTTTATTAAATGTTGAACCTAAAAGAACTAAGATGCTTTTGAGACTACATGTCAGGTGGGAGCATTAAATCTCTCAATGTTAGCATTTCTAACTATCCCTTCTCAACCCCTGTTTGTGTGGATGTGTGTCTGTCGCTGCTGTTCAGCTGCAACTCAAACACTTAGGCTCAAGCTCGTGCCTTAATTTCCCAAATAGCTAGGTCTAAAGGTGGCTCTCTAGCTGTGTTTAAAATAATCAATACAAACAACACAACAATATATAACTAGAAACTCAGTGTTCTATGGTCTGGCTCCCCCACCCCTGTTTTATGTGTTACTTTTTCAGTATTATTTTAACATAATGTCTAAAGATATTACTCCTAAGAGGGCAGCATTAGAAGAAAATTACCAGGGGCTATATCTAGGACTAATTTTACCTGACAGATATCGTTGAGCTCATTATTTGCTAAAATATTTTTTTAAAAAAAAACAGTGTTTAACATAGAAGTCTTTGTTATAAGTAACATGTACACGTTCTTTAAAGGTTTCATCTGCTTGAGGTCAATATTTCACTATCATTTCAGTGCTACTCAAAGCTACAGGGGGCCATTCTCCAGAATCCTATTTATAGACACTTAGCCACTTAAAGTGCATACACATAACAGCAGTTAGCCACTTTAAAGTATCATCATGGGTTTAATTTTGCTTGAACAAAGAGTGGCTCATCAGTTTTTTAATGTATACCTTAAGACATTTATGTGCTCGCATATAATTCAAGTCTACTTGGAAACTAACATTTTAGAAGTAGCTGAATATGCTATTGGGAATTAAACATGAACTTGTCTTTGATAAAGGTTATTTATTGCACGGATTCTATTTGGTAGTATAATAAAAACTCAGAGCCAGATATTGGGGAAAAGCTGAGATATCAGAGAGATAGTGAAACAAACCACAGGCACTCCTCACCAGGCCAGCTCCTCAGGCCTGTCTCCAGGAATCCTGCTCCAACTCTCCCCTCAGCCCACGAAGGGCTTTAACATTCCTAAAGCTGTGGATCACCACTCCCTTACCTTGCATAGGCTCTGTGGGTGACTCTCTGTTATTCCAGACTATTTTTATTAAATACATATCACCATAGTTACTAATATTATTTTTAGAGAGTTTTTTACATCTATATGTGTGTTGCCTGCATATATATATATATATATATATATGTGTGTGTGTGTGTGTGTGTGTGTGTGTGTGTGTGTGTGTGTGTCATATGAGTGCCTGGTGTCCATGAAGAAGGCATTAGATCCACTGGAATGAGAATTATCAATGACTGAGCCACCATGTGGGAGCTAGAGACTGAGAACCTTAGATCCCTTACAAGAGCAAGTGTTCTTCATTGTTGAGTCCTCTCCAGGCCCATCATTTAAGAGCATTTACATTCTAGCCAACAAGCCTCTAGTTAATTAAGTTTTTTTTTTGTAAGGGAATTTAAAAAATCTTCATTGGAAACTGGCTTCAATGAAGCCAACAGTCCCAGATTCCTCACTCTAAACCACTCATTAACAACTATTCCGGGTTTGACAGACAGCAAGCAAGTCAGTCCTAGTCCTGGTTAGTCAGTGCCCACAGATCTCCTGGTTAGTCAGTGCCCACAGATCTCCTGGTTAGTCAGTGCCCACAGATCTCCTGGTTAGTCAGTGCCCACAGATCTCTGAGGGCCTTATGCTGATAGACTTTAAGGACTCATGCAGAGCTATGGAAAACAACAATGGTGATTCTTTTTTGGAATTTCAAATACAGAAACAGCAGTGTGGAAGAAAACATCACAGATGAAAGTGACTTATCAGAAAATGAGAAGATGAATGACTCTTTGCTCAGCTATTTTAAAAAGATGGACCTGAACTTAAAGCCAGAAACAATAGAACATGTGGAGAGATCTTTCACAGAGGAAGCAAACGGAGTGTCTGTATATGCTGACTTCCTCCCTGCCCCTTTCAACACTCTGGACTTGCACAAATTTGCCCTCTCAAAATGTGAAAGCTGGAAAGCAGTAGTAGACCCTCCAGAAAGCTCCATTGAGAAGTTAATAATTCGTTTATTGGAACTGGAAAAATTACAACATTTGACCATACAAAAAGAGAAGCCAAGGCTACAAAGTGCTTCCTATAGCTCAATGTTTTCAATGGTAGAACGACCTTCTTCCTCTAAGGCCATTGCACTAAAAGCCAGGCCACCAAAGTTTCCTGACACACTGACTCTACAGATCGCTAGTGTAGATAAAAGTCGAGACAAGAAAAAAAACAATTCTTGCTCTGGCAAGCCGGAACAAAATGTTCCCAAATGGACGTGGAGCGGTGCTGGCAAATGTAAGTTGAACTCTAGACCGCTACTGAAATGCTCATCTACTGCAAAACAGTGTGTTGCTGCTCACGATGACTTTAAGAATTCCAAAAACTCCATTTTAAACCCTTGCCAGGAGCTCCCACCCAAGCCTGCTACTACCACCCAAGCAACTCAACCACTAGCTAAAGTGGTCTCAACAAGATGTCTCCCACCAAGGTCCCCAGTGCCAGTTTCTTCCATACCCCTGTCTTTTCCTGAAAACCTAAAGGAGGAAGTTAAAGCACCGAGGACCAAGAAGAAACTACACCGAAAAAACATACTACTGAATAGACCGTTCTACATTCAGAAGCAAAGCTGCTTATCGCCTTCACTTATAGCTAGGGGCAAGTGTTCACCCACTGACCAAAAATAGCTTCCATACATCTCAATGTGAGTAAATCTATTCCATGAAACCCAGCAAAAATATGGTTCATCATTGAGAAACAGGTATTAGAAATAAAAACCACCTCACCCTTACAAAATAAGTCCTCCATCTGATATGGGGTTGAACTTGTGATGTCACTGCTGACTGTATACAGTCAAGGACTTCCTCACTGACATATTGACAATAATTTGTATGTTGTACTTCAAAGAAATGTCTCACTGAGTAAAGTAAATGTCTCACTGTTTTTTAGATTGTTTTCCAATACGATTCCATCATCAATAAATGGTATAGTTAACCTATTCGATTGTCTTATTCTGATACACACAGGTAAGAGTTGCTGTTCCCGGAAGTGATGTTCTTAGTCTTTCCTGTAAGTGCTACAGCTCTGAAGGGAAAGGTGTCCTGGCAATTGGAAGCCAAAGAATACCACAAAGTTATGCTGCACAACAAACCTCACATAAGAGATTTATTAGAAAAAACACAGGAGGTGGCTGCTCCTGCTCAAGAGAGAAGCATTCCAGAACTGAGCAGGAGGCAGGCTTTATATAGGGTTTCTTGGGGGCAGAATTTCCTAGGGTTGCATAAGATTTTGTTGCCTAATCTTGGGACAAGTTTAGAGATTGGGATTTTGTAGCCTGATCCTAGGCTGTTTCCTTTGTAGGGTGGAGCTTTGCCACCTGCATCTAAATGGGCTGGGTCCAGCAGTTATGGCCTTTAGACTGATCTATGGACAGAGCCTGGTTGTTAGAGGTCCTCAAGGGTAAGGCCTGGACATTTTAGTGCCTCCAGTGGCTTAAACAATCAGAAGAGGGTGTGACATTATCTTTAGACTACTTCCTGCTGGCATTGGAGAACTTGGGGCAAGCTTGATCTTCATCATTGGGTTAATATTGGGGAGCTGCAAGCCTCTAGCTCCATAGCTAGGGGTCTGTAATTCTATAATATGAACTGATTAAAAGTCTAACTAGAAGTCTTTTGGATTTGCTGTTGAAGAAATCTAGAGAGTTTGTAAGATAGGGTGCAACCAGTAAAAGGAGGAAAGAGGGGAGGTTAAGAAGGGCAGTATCCAGCTCCGTATTGCATTGCCAATGACCCAATGCCCAGACATTGAGCTGTTTCTTACATTTTTAGAGATCTATCTGGAGTTGTGAGATCTTATCTTTTATTATACTGGTTGACACAGAAGCATCATCCCTCCCTGAGGAAGAGACAAAGACCACCTCTCTATGTTATTAGTATATCTAATCCCTACCAAACTTTGTTGCCCTGTGTTGACCAGTGAGTCTGTTTGGCCCTGGAGGGTAAGGATGGTCTGAGCCATGTGTAGTATGAGGTTTCTGGCCCGGACTTTTGGGCCTAGCCTCAAGGTTTAGGCCTGCAGACCCACAGACCTGCAGAGACACACAGATGCTTACAATAGTTATAGGCTGATCGGCCTAATGCCCAGGCATGTAACTTGTTAACTCTTTACCCTTAATCTAACCCATGACTCTTATCCTGTTCAGCCATGCGGCTCGGTACCTTTTCTCAGAGCAGCATAGTTGTCCTCTGTTTCTTCTGGCTTCTCTCTGGCATTCTGCTCTGTTCTTCCTGTTCCCAGAGTTTTCTTAGTCTGGTAGTTCTACCCACACTTCCTGTCTGCCTTTGGATAATCAGCGCTTTTTATTAAACTCAAAGGTGGGGACAGTTATTTACAATGGAACAACATAATCCCCCTACAGCCATGCACTTGAGATTCTGGATGAACTTAGAGGAAAACTGGTGGTGAATACCTAGGGAAGTATTCAGTCCTGCTATTCCAGTGGTGACACCAGTGGGCATATCTAGGACTGCTAGAGAGGGCAGGACCTGAACTGCTCATCTGTCATGCTGTGCCACTGTAACCCTGTGATGGGAATCGGCCATGGTTCTTCACTGGGTACCATTCCTACACCAGGGTGCAATCACCCAAGGGGGTAGGCAGTGGTATAATTGAGTGCTGCAGAGAATCAAGGCATTGTAAAGTTTAGGCATAGAGGCTGTGTGGTAAACAAAGGGTTAAGGTATTATTGCAGTCTCCAGAATCCATTGTGCCCACAAAGCATGTTCCTGAGGAGTTAAACAGTCTGAGGGGGATGGGGGGGGGGAGATTAGGAGTGCTGGTGGCATTTGACTCAGAGCAGTTAGAGCAGTAGGGTAAGACTCCAATAGTCCACTGGGTGAGGCCATCAATGGTGGTTGTGAGTTTGTGGGAAGGACACACAACCAGCTTTCTCCAAAGTGGCCAGACCGAGTGCCATTCAGTGGTTGTTAAGTGGAGGTTAAGATCTGAAACGAGATGGAATAACCGTGTTATCCATGTTAGGGAGTTAAGAACCTTTGATGGATGTTGGATCACATCATCTGTTTTTTTCTATGCCTAGATGTTGAGAGAATGAGGTGTTCGCTCTTTCTATTTGTGTTCAGTGGATGCCTGAGTCTCAGGGGTCTTGAATGTAGAGGTAGAATGATCACTTCTATATGTAAAGATGAGAAGCTGGAGGTTAGGATGGTCCATATTTGTTCCTCGGTATTTTCAGGACCAATATGGGTGATCTTAATACGTTTCTGCCTATGTTTACAGTTTTCCTTTTGGTCATAGAGAAACAGGCATTGGGGGTAAGCCCTGGTGAAGAAGAAATGGATAAGGGAGTAATGGATAGGGAACTGAACTGGCCTTTGACAACCTCATTAGAGTTTCCTAGCTCTTAGAATGGGCTGTTGGTTAGAGGTAGGAGTCTCTTGGATGTTAAACATCCATATGTAAAAGCTTCCCCATATGGATATAGATAAGAAGAAATAGAAGAGAGAAAAAATTTATATATAAAACATTTTTAGATCATTTGTGCAGTGATAAAAGTTGTTATGATTTGGGAGAACTTGAAGATCAAGTGTCCACTTTTGGCTATTGAGTTGTACTGAAAGACCATTTATAGTAACAAGTTGGGCTTTAATAAAATCTCTGAGTCTGTGGAGTTAGAGAGAAAGGGTCACAGAATGAGTTCCACCAAAAAGAGTTTTATAAGCTCCAAATGGGAACTGAAAGACAAAAAAAGAATCCCAGGATAGGACTTCTAGGAAGGAGCTGAGGGACAAGGGGCAAGGTTGAAGGGGCCCAGAGGGCTTAAAGAAGCTCCTGGCAGGGAGGAGGCAAGGAGATAGGGAGGCGGGAAGGAGGTAGATAAAGTTCCAATAGAAGGAGAGGACTAAGTGCCTTAGTAACTAGAAAAGCTGCATACATGGTGGGGACCTGGAGGGTGTTGCAGGCTCCAGAAACCAGAGAGAGGGCACTTACCAAGTAGTCAAGGAAGATGGATGTTTAGAGCAAGTAGAGGGAAGAATCAACTGAAGAGGCCAACTCTAGAATTTGGATTCAAATGTGGTGGGTGGGAGAAGCCAGCAGAAACAGGATCTGTACACACCATATGGAGAGTCAGATCAGCGGCTGAGTCAGACCAGAAGCTTATTTTGGAACAGCCAAGTTCCTTTGCTAGTTGAAAGGCACAGGTAAGAGCTCTCAATTCGGCCTGTTGAATGGTGTTTGGCTGGGAGGGCCCACTGAAGTTTACAGAAGGCTGAGTAATGGGCTCAAGGAGGGGTTCATCTAGGGCGACCTCTTATAAGGAGTGGTGAGAAGAAAGAAGAAATCCAAGACTGCAAGAAACCAACCATCGTACGAAGGATATAGTTTTGTCTCTGGTGATAGGAATTGTGAGCAAATGAAGTAAGTGTTTCCTATCTAGTGTAATGGCTTTGTGAATTAGAGTAATAGCTAGTCCCAGATAGGTAATCTGGGGGATGGACAGACAGACAGACCTTAAAGGATGGGACCCTATATCCCCCAGCCAGACACAAAGTTTAGTAGAGGAGTCAGCCTGGCCAATTTGTAGGGAAGGGCAACAGAGAAGATCATCTACCTAGTGTATAAGCTTGGATTTAGGAAGAGACAAAAGAGAGACAGAGGCCAAAGCCTAGCCAAATAGGTGTGGGCTGTCCCAGAGCCCCTGGGATAGGACGGTCTAGGTGAGCTGGGGAGAAAGATGGGCATCCATGTTGGTCTAAGAAAAGGCAACAGTATTTTGTGACTGAGAATCCAGGAATGCAAAGCACCCTGGGGTCTAAGACAGGCCTAAGGCAGAGGTCCCCAAGAGGATGCTAGAAAGAGAATTGGGTACTATGGGATGGAGAACCATTGCAGAGCTAATAAGTCAGAGAACCAAGGCTCTATTGGGACTTTTAGCTGAGAGTATGGGGATGTTAAAGTGTGGTGGTGGTGGGAATTGTAAAACAACCCTTTTCTCAAGGGGTCTGAAATATGAGTCTTAAGTCCTCTGAGACTTTGGAGAGAGTGCAGATATTTAGCAGATATTTAGGGTGGGATGTAATTGGTAGGATTCTGCAAGAGGGGAATGATGTTTGGCTACAGAGAGGCTTTCAGTGTCAAGAAGACAGAAGAAGCAAAAGAAATAGAGGCTCCTACTTTATGAGAAGGTCCCCTTCCAGTGAGGAGACAGGACAGCTTGATAGCACTAGGAAAAAGTGGGTAAAGAAAACACTCCTAAAGATACAGCTAAGTGGTGAGGTTTGGCACATCTGGTAAGGCTTACTCAAATAATAGGTGAATGAGTCACCCCTCCTCCAAAAAAAGTGGCCTCAGAGTCCAGAAAGGTGATGTATCACCCAGATATTGTGATGACTACCTGAGGCTCCCTATCAGAGATGCCAGTGATCAAGCCAAGGATGCCTGGGCCCTGTCAGTCATCCATGGCCAGACCTAGGTGGGCTGGAGGGCAACCTGGGCTTGATGCCCTCATGCTACAGGGGTCATGGTAGCAGTTAACAGCCCAGTGTTTCTCTTGATGGCATCTTGGGCATGATTTGGGTGGTTTATGAGGATTCAGGCAGACCCGGGCCCTGTGACCCTCCTGATTTGAAGTGGGGATTTTGAGGTCTTGGGCTTTAGAAGGCAAGGGAGCCTGCGCAGTTGCTATAGGCAGCTTAAAGGCTTTAGCCAACAGAAGGTATTTTTGTTTTCAGGTTTGATGGTCATTGCATGGTACACCTGAAGGCCCCTGCTAAGATCTCTGCTTATGGAATTAGAAGCCCCCTCTCTAGACATTTAAGTTTGGTCCTAATATTAAGGAAATTCTGGAAGAAGTAGCACTTTAAGGGCAGGCTTACAGAGACAGGCCAGGAGGCATGCCGGCTGTCTGGACTTCACCTGCATGTGCTCTGGTCCCAGATTCGTATGCTCTTTGGGTAGATTTTTGGTGAGAATCATATAAATGCCATGTAAAGTCAGGTTTACAATGTGAGTAATATATATTGGAATTCTTTAATAAAGGGGGGAGAATTAGCAGGATCAGGACTCCAGTTCTTTTCTGTTTGAGAGTGTTTGCTTAATGAGTGTATCCTGACCAACCATCTACCCCACCAGCTTCCTGCAAAGGGAGAACCATGGCCAGGTTAGGCTGAGTAGGGGGAGGTAAAGAGGATCCCATGGTAGAACAGGGGAGAGTAGCAGGACTGGGGGCTGTGGGGTAGGCTGAAAGTAGACACCAGGGAGGGTTGATTTGTATGGCCTGTCACTGAGGGAGAAGGGGAAATGACTGTGGGTCGAGGCCAGTGAGGAGGCTCATTGGCTTTTACTGAAAATAGTGGAGGAATCATATGGTTTGGGCTTCATAGCTAGAAGTTGTTTCATTTTCCCTTGGTAGACTTATACCATGGTCACTTTTGATCAAAATGGGGGTGAAGTCATGTGGCAAACTCCATCCTTTCCAACCATAGTGAAAATGGCTGTCAGGTGGTGGTGGCAAGCCACAAGCGTCCTTTAAGATTACCTATGTGTAGATGTTTAACTGTCACCATGGTGTTATGAATTTTAAGTTAATATTTCTTGTTACAGATTTTTAATCATGCCCAGTAGGCTTACAAATCTTCAAGTACAGAAAGTTTACACAAGAGTCTTACAAATGAGATAAGATTTATACCTTAGCAAAAATGAAGAGTTAAACCAAAACCAAGAGTATGAGATGAATAGCAACAGGCACCACTGGAAATAGTTTGTCCCTTCTTCTCTCCTTTCTGTCACACAGCTGGTGGCTCTCCTAATCTGAGACAGTGATTTTGGAGGAAACCTTTACATACTCAGGTCTAGAGGAGGAAAAGCCATACCCCAGTTCCAGTCAGATTTTAATTGAAGTGGGACAGCATAAAGCAACAGTCTAAAGCCACTCATACCTAGACACCCGAATCCCTGTAAAACTGAATCCGGAAGCTGAGCACAAAGAAGGCTTAGAGACAGGAAATTCCTGGCCATTGGCCATAGGCAGCAGATTCTGCAGGAGGGAGCTGAGAGATGCACCAGCCAGGGAGGAGTAAGAAATAGGTGCTGGGTGTGTGCAAGCTGCAGCTGGCCTACTCCTTACTCAAGCTCATGGCTTTCTCTTTGCAACACACTTATGGATCTACCAATGGTAAGTTATAAAACATTTAAATTGTGTGTGTGTAACCAGACAAAACTAAATAGGAATTTGGAGTGGAGAAAAGAGAAAGCTTGAACTTGGGGGATGGGAGATCTCTTTCCACTTCCCTAATTACTTGAAGTATTTGTAAAGGTCCAAATAATATTGAAATCTATTGTGCTATAACTAGCCATTTGGATTCGTTATCTAAGGGGTATTTAGGGTATATTTGACTGCAAAAGTAAACAAGGATAAGGTTCTTCAGGTCAGGTACCAGGTATAGAGGGTAAAGGTTTTCTAAAAGGCATCTCAAGGGAGGATGGGAGTGTATACAAGAAAGGGGAGAGGGTAAGCAGAAAAAATGTAACTGCAGCTTATAGTCATGGATGTCCCCAGGACTCACAGAGGACCAAATGAGGACCAGGTCATTTAGTGGGTCATCACTGCACTCAATGGGGGACAGGGTTAGTGGCCTAGGAGCCAGAAGACTCAGTGCTTGGTACCAGTCAGCACACTTTCAATGAGATCTGAAGGCTTGCCAGAGTTGACAAAAAAAAAAAAAAAAAAAAAAAAAAAAAAAAAAAAAAAAAAAAAAAAAAAAAGACCACCAGTCTCAGGAAGAGGTCTCATCCATTGGGAAATGGGGAATGGAGCCACAAAAGCCACAAGGGCCTATAGGAGCTGTGAGATTATAGGCATCTCCAAAGGGAAGGCCAGAGAGGAGGGCAGCAAGGCGCACAATAACCGGATTGGGCCTAAAGGAACTACAGGGTTGCAGCTCCAAGGGTGGAGAAGACAGTGTCAGGTGAAGAGGGCCAGCCTTACACTTGAAGATCTTGGCTTAGGGTACCTCCGCCTCCAAGGGTACCAAAGGGGTGCCAGACCTAACAAGTCACATTTAGACCTACCAAAGGGGAAACATCTAATTGCTGCTGGTGGACAGGGTGCCAAGTGATGGGTGAACCAGGTGAGTCTGTTGCAGGTGGACTGGAGATGAGGGACCATCTCCAGACCAAGGGGAGTATAGGCACCAAGAGAGCCTAGCCGAGTCACAGCATCAATGAGTTACAGCTCTGAAGGGAAGAGTATCTGGGCAGTCAAAAAGAAACCAAGGAATACCAGTCACAACATGTAATAAACCCCACGTGAAATTTATTGGGAAAACCACAGATGCCTCTGCTTGAGAGGCATCTCAAAACTGAGCAGGAAGCAGGTTTTATATAGGGTTTCTTGGGGCAGAGCTTTCCAGGGTGGCCTGATCTCGGGGGGGGGGGGGGGGGGAGAGGAGGGGGTAAAACTCAGGGATTGGTGGAATTTCAAGCTCCACTTGGTTGCTTGCATCTGGAGGGCATGGATCCAGGTGGACTTGGTCACTCACTTGCACCTTGAGGGCTTTACACTTCCTACCTTAGTACTTTTCCTTCATCTCCACAAAACTTATTCTAGCCTTTCAGCATTTGTTCGACTCTATAGAGCCGTTATTTGAGGCAGAGATGGCCTGATGATTTCAGTTTGATCCGTGGAACCCACATTTTGAAGCAGGATGACCTCTTAATTCCACATGTGCATTCCAATACAGGCAGGCACACACATGAGAGTAATGACAGAAGTTACTTTGCTTAGTCAATGTGCCAAATTCACAGGTAGTGGTGGTCCAGAATGTTGACACTGACCTCCTCTGCTTGGATGCAGTGCAGCCTGCAGGTCATGTATTGGGCTTGTTTAAACTTCCCATTTTCCTGACCCTTCTGTCATAAGACACGTGCCACTTTTCTTTCAAGCTCAAGTACAGGCTTAAGTACTTAGACCAAATAGCTTTTAAAATACTGCAGGAAAATGAAGAAACATAGAGCAACAAAAAAATACCACACTGCTAGAAATCTGAAAGACTCTGGGTGCTTGTATTAGGTCTGGTCCAGAGAAACTAAACTCATGAGATTTAGAACTCAGGTTGATGACATTTATTGCATTTAAGAATAAGGAAAACAAGTAGAGTCCTGGCTTCAGCTGCAAGCTTTCTGAAGGATAATTTTCGGGAGTGGGATCCATGAAGATGTTCAATCACTAAAGAAACTTGAGAGATGTAAACATCTGATGTAAAATGATACTGCATCAAGGTCAGGATATCTGCGAAAAGAGGGTATGGTGTGCTTTGGTTTAAGTAGATGTTTTGAGGAATTCCAAGTGGTTTTTCTAAACATTATTAGTACTAATTAACACATAATTAGTACTTCAGATATCACAATATACCAAATGAAGTAAAAGGCATACTCCACCTACCATTGCTATATGTAAATGTAGCTCTCACTTTTTTGCATATTATTTTCCTAAATGATTCAAGAAACTGGGATGGTTGAGGTTCAAATAGTTTTCATAAACACAAGCCACAGGTCACAGAAAGCATATCTAGTTTTTAGGTTAATATCAAAGATTTTCTGAAACAATACAAACACAAAAATAGTAAATGGAACTTACCAGTTTGTCACAGTCCCATTATTCAAAGATACTTAGTAACAGTCCTTTATAGAATGAAAAATAGGACATATTTTCACTCATTCCATATGGCTCCCACTCATCATCTTTTTAAAAATCAGTCCTGAACCTTAATAACTAATGCCTGTATTCATTACCTTTAGTTACCTGGCTTCCACCCCTCACTTTTAGGTTTATAGTATAATCTGTATGAGATCTTTAGGAATCAACATGCCTGTTTTATTTACTATCTCATTTTGGTATTTATTATGAAATTGACAAATAAAATTCCCCCAAACCTTGGTACCTTGACAGCAAAAGCTTATTTTGAGAAACTGAAGCCCAATTCTATGAGATTACAGCTCAAACACTTAGACAATTCATCTCTCTACTCCACCTTTGGTTCCTACCTGCAAAAAGGGTGGTACACATCACACGGATCAGATAAGGGGAAGAGATTTGTAGAAGATGGATGGAGACAATGACAGGATGGCTAACTCAAAAGGTAATATCCATGAACCTAGCGTAAAGTTCACTGCTGGAGGAAACTGTCAAAACAAATATATCTGGCCACCTTTTAGATTTGCCAGCAGCCAACTTCTGCCATACTTTGTTGGGTTTAAAACACAACTCAATACAAAGTAACCCTACTCAAGAAAATTTAATCTACGTGGCTTGCTCTTAAGTCCTGCTGCTTAGTTTTCTGCACTTTAGATTTTCTCAGTATTTCACCAGATACATATTAAAGGACTTTGGGCTCCTGGCATACCTACTCATATAAACTTCACAGCTCTTTTCAGATCAGAGAGATTAAAAACATAAATAACTGAGGTGACTATGTAATTTCAATCCCCTGCCAGCCCAAGCAGAAAATTATAACATGGATTTTACAAAACCTCTCAGAGCCTCTGGCTTTGGATCTGTTCAGTAGCGAGCCCCAACCTGGCTAGCTTAAACTCTACCTGCCAGTTAGCTAGTTAACCCAGCTAAATTCAAGGCATTGTCCAGCAACCTCCAATCCTGTTTTGCATGCACTACAATTTTTTTAAAAAATGTCTCGTTTATAAAGCTGTAAAGATTTCCTTAAATGACTGAGCAGAAGTGAGTTGTAAGAAAGTCTAATAGGTCTAGCTAGCTTTCACACCGCAGTGAGTCAAAGGATGAAACTAAGAGAAAATCAGAGAAGCACCATGAACGTAACACTGGTATTCTGTACCTAATGCTTTGAAAACATTATTTTCATGTTTGTGAGTAAAATCAATAGCCTAGTTTCCAAGCCTACAGGTTTTAAGGTGGGTATTCCCCTCCATACCTTCCCAATATTGTGACACACAGGGTACATTTAAGAACTCGTGTATATGATTGATGTGTGCACAAACACATCATGTGTGAAAGCCAAAGTCTGATGCTGGGTGTCCTCCTATGTTCTGCTTTATTTCTGAGGCAGTGTCTGATTCTGTAAGAGTCTGGCCAGCAAGTCCAGAGTATCCATCCCATTTCTTCCCTCTCAGCGTGGGGTTACAAGAACAAACCACAGTGCTCAGCTTTATGTGGGTGCTAGGAACGTGAACTCAGGTCCTCATGCTTGCAAGGCAAACACTTTACTGACTGAGCCATTTCCTTAGGCTCCTCTTCTGAGAGTTTGTTAGGTAAAGATTCCCATTTAACTTTAATGAACAAGTCCCTAGCAGAAGTTCTTTTCAAAACACAACTGCCACGAGTGAAACAGGTGCTTAGAAACATCAGGTAAGAAATGGTGTCTATAAAGAAAATGCCAGTCAACAATATGGTAGCAAGAGGCACACTTTATTAAGCTTCCTATTAAGTTGTTGGGGATCATTTGCTGCTACAATGCAAGTTACAACTCAAATGGTACCACAGACAATTAGGATACACATCATTTTCTGAGAGCAGCTTCTGTATCTTGATCACTAAGTAGAATGGTTCTTCAGAAGAACAGTCCCTTACCCTATGTACAGAAGAAGAGAAAGTAAGGACTCTACAGTGGTATCTAATGTAAACCAACAAAACAAAACACATTTTATAATCAACTCTATATACAGTATTGACATGCAAAAATTACAAATGAATTTGCAGTGAACATTTGTGTAAGAATATTGCATGTAGGAAAATAAATTCATGTTGAATACATATTATGGCCACAGAACAATACTAATAAAACTTATACAGCCCAATTGCTAATGTGTCTGTCATAAAAACAAAATACACTACACAATCACATCTCACTATATAATCTCATCTTCAAAATAAACACACATATTCCCTAAATGCTTAACCTAAATTTTAATACATATAATTCCTTTCATTTCAGATTCTATTTCTATCTATGCAGGTACAGCAGACCAGTAGAAATGCAAACCTGAGGCCAAAATGAGAGTTGCTACATTTTACTAAATCTGTGACACACAATATGTCTATTTTATTCCAAGAAATGTCCTGAGTATTTAGATTCATTAGGAAAAAAGGTGGTAATTGCAATGGCAAGATATAAATCACATTATTATTTATTTTAAACAAAAATAGCTGAGGAAGCAGCCACTGGGAATGAAGAAACAGAATTCTGTTAAACACATATACTGAGAGGGCTGTTTATAACAATATGCTGCACAACTGCCAAACTCCCTCGTTTCTGATGATCCGAGAACAAAGCAGGCCAAGAGATCTAAGATCTATAATGGATGCTTCCTGACCGCCTTTCCCTCCTCTAACCTTAGATGATCACATATCTCAGAGTTATGCTTAAGAGTTTCCTGAACACTCTTCAAGGTGTGTGCATATATCTTGGTATTCTTTATTTCCTAAAAAGAACAAAATTTGGCTTTAACATTTTTCTAAAAGATAAAAGTTTTATGAACCTCAAGTCTGATAATCACTTGTCATTTTTTCCATAAAATTGAAAGCCTAAAGTTTCTGACGATTTTACATGAATATTATTCAGCTACTCAGAAACACGAACACACGTTTGTTAAACAGGATCATTCGCCAAATGACCTCAACTTAACCAAAGTCCTATATAACTCCAAACTTCCACCTCAGCAAAGTTAGCACACCAAAAAGCATAAGTGTAATGCAGTTTACAGAGTTCCACTGGGAAAAGTGACCATACAGTACCACCCTTCTCACCCCTCCCCCCAATGTGTGCTATTACTATTTTAAGTTTTGGTATTATAAAGCTGGTCATGGAGCTACTAAAGGGGTTAAACAGCTTATTAAATAAAATCTTAGACTACTCATACAATTTAGATACCTGCTTAAAGCTAAAGATTTAATTTAAAAGGGAGGCTCATATAGGCCAGGTAGGCCTTGAACTCCAAATCCTTCTGCCCCCATTTCCCTAGTGCTGAGACTTCAGGTTGGCTATCACACCCAATTAGAAGATTACATTCAAATGTACTAAGTTGGCAGCTATTGTTATTTTAGTGATCTTTAGGACCCAATTTTGACAACCATGAAATGTGGGCCTTTTATGACTAACCTTGACCTTTATTTTTCAGGAAGGGTGTAGCTGCAGCAAATGTGGTGAAACAAACACTTTACAGATGAGCACACAGCACTACTCTAAGTACCACAGCAATAGAACCCAAAATATAATGCTGAAACTAAAAATTAAACGCACACTAAGTGAGAATTGGAAAGATCTTTTATGGGACAGAAACCTTGGCTCATGTCTTCTGGCTGTCATCATCTTCCACTGAGCTGCACCTAAAACACAAAGAACAAGTAACAAGCAACTTTGTTTTGTGGTTTTTGTTTTTTCTAAGAGCAGGCAACAGCTTTGAAGGTATAAGTTGGGTTGTTTCTAGTGGAATTTAACTTATTAAATAACTATAAAACAAAGCCATGAAAACCACCAGAAGCAAAGGATTAACTATTGAGTGAAAACTACAAAAGACTTGAATATGCAGCATATTAGCACCAAAATAAAAACATCATGGTGGGAAAAATCACTACTTGTATCATTAAGGTGGTGGCTGCACTCGTGACGCCTCATTTAAAAGGCCTCACTCTACCTGCAGATGAAAATCACCTCGTATATATTTAGTAAGTCTAACCATGAAGAGTCGGGCTGTAGGCTCATAGGTGGCTTATTATCTCATCTATCACCTTCCTGGCTGTGTAGTTCAATCCATGTCTTTAAATGGAGCACAGCCCACCAGGAGAATGCTGCCACTCCCATTTCCATTCTTGAATGCACCAAAATGTGCATGCTTGTGGTAATTAGGTGCCTGGGTGAATAAAAAAATCCCATTTACAATGTAAAATATTATTAAATATCCCCAAATTTTACTGTTTCCATTATCCTCAGGGAGATAAGCAGTAAGTTTACCCACTCCCAAACAGAAAAGATTACATAGGATTTTGAAAACTCTCTTCTACCATATTAAATATACAAATTCCTCTGTGTTGCAAAACCAAGCTGATTTACATGATTTTCTTTTAAATTGTTGCTAAATGTTTATCTACACATGCTGTCAGAAATAACCTTGTTAAGAAGGTGAAGCTGGTGTCTCAGCAAATCAGACCCCTTGGAGAAGGCGTCGATGGCCTGTGCCCCGTTTCCTTTTTCTCTTTCCGCACCATCAAAAGGAAAAGTGAGAAAATAGCAGAAACATTAGTTAAATCCTGAGTTATACCCATAACCTACAGGAATAACCTCACTACACTGAAAGCTGACAAAATTTGCAGGACTTCTTATCTGGATGGAATAATTAAGACCCTAACTATTAAGAAAAATTTAAAAATCAGACTAGACTGAGTCATATCTTTAGCAGGTAATACTTTCAGGAGAAAAACAAAGACTTTTTAACTATTTACAGTTTACCTGATTTACCAGCACTGAAGACAAAAATCTTAAAAATTGCTACAAATGCCTTGTTCACAAAAGACTTTATTATCTAGTGATGCATACTGAGCACATACAGAAATCTGCATGGTCCACTTCCCATGCAGGAGAACAATGTTCACTTTACAGTAAGTGAGTGTCAACTGTTTATGCAATAGACAACACTTTAAAGTCACATTTTAAAGAAAAGCTTCATTTACAAAAGAAATAAAAGGTAAAGAAGCAATTACCGCTTTTAAAAAGCAGCTGCTTTGTTCAAGAGTGGAAGGGTTACGCCTGTATTGAAAGACAACATGATCACAAATAATGCAGACAATGAACAAATGAAAACACTTTACCATAAAGCAATACACTTTCAAATGACATACAAATAGTTAAAAATCTCATTAAGTTGTCTATCTTTAAATATGAGGACTTTCAGAAGTAGGCCTCAACATTTTAATTAGTAAATGAAAACTATGCAGTTTCTATGTCACTAAGAACTGTATTTAACAAAATGCATATAAAGTCTATAGCAAGTTGATTTTAAAAAAAAAAAGTAAAGTTAATAAGAAACAGTACACTGAAGGCGCTCTATCCATCAAGCGCGTATGCTTCAAATTTTAAATGTGATGAACAGAACAGAAACTGTAACTATGCCACAGTTGTGATGCCAAAAAATAAAACAAGATCAGTTATCACACATGCAGGAAATTCTGCCACAAAGCTATCCCTCATTTTCAATTACTCCAGTAAAGTAACATCTTAAACACTGGTGATGTTGATGGTTTAGCTTACCTTCAGTGTACTGAATGCTGTACACAACCTGCTTTAAAAGAGGAGACATCCCTGCAGGCAGGCTCAAGAAGGAACAGACCCCCTTCGGCACTGACTACACCAAGGGCATGCTGCTGTGGCCTGCACACACACACCTAGGAAAACGTGAATATAAACAGCATTTATGCTGGCCATTGGATCTCAAGACCAAAATGAAGCCAAGTCTGCTAAAAACAAATCAACCACCCAGCACTGCTACTCATAACAACAGGTGCTTTTGTCTTTTATGTGAACTGCAACCATATACATTAGCACTGTAATTTTGTGCAGTCTTGGCAATTAAAACATTTCTACAGTGAAATTTCACATAAGACACAAAACAGATTAACTAACATTTCTAAAAGAAATATCACCCTTGGTGTTAATTCAAATATATCATGCTTCCTCAAATTTGCTGCAGAAATATTTATAAGTTTATATACATTAATAATAAACTGCTGTGAAATTTCTTCAGTCTTTGTATTTAATTACTCAAACCCTTAGAGTTTCTTCATCTCTTTTAAATTTTTTCCTGGATGAATGCATGCTGCAGGGCCTGGTTGATGCTAATTCGCTTAGCTGGGTCCAACATTAGGATCTGGTCCAACAAGTCCTTTAGCTGGTGTACTTTTTTACGTTGATCTTCAGGAAGTCGCTGGCACCCAATCAAGTCAGCCAACAGGTCCTTAGTTGGATTAATGGTGCTCATGACAGTAACTTTCTCCTAAAAATAATTTTTACAATGCATAGCTCTAAATAAGTTACATGTATGTAAATGTAAATAAGACTTTGTTTGTCTATCAAAATATCAATATATAAACAAGAATACTTATGATCAATCATAGTTTTTAATGTAGTTTTATCCTCCATAGCTTTTCAAAAAGCAATCAAGAAACTCAAAGGGAAAGACCCCCAATCAGCCTTGAAAATGCAGTGAGCATCTGCTGGCTGAATTGCGTTTCTTCTAGTCTTATGTCAGTGACAAGAGACAGTCTAAAGCAGGTCAACCCAACGACACGCTACTCAGTACTGTCAAAGCTAGGGCTTAGTACTATAGATCAAAAATCAACAAAGTATTACTTCCTCCTGCAGGTTTTAGAAAGGCTGGTATGGAATGTCTATTTCAGCAATGTTGGATAAATGTGTTAGGAGAAAAGGAAACGCATGCCAAGTCTGTGAACAAAGGAACCAAGGTCTGACTGAACCAGTGTGCTTCTTGGCCAGGACTTGACTCACAGGGAGAAGAAAAACGCTGAAGAAGGCAGAGTTCATGGAAAATGTAGCTTGTAACTCTGTAAAACTCAATGTCCTCCAAAAGCAATATAGAAAAAGACACATGGGAAGCCAGATCAAGGGATCTGAGCAAGAGGTGGCAAAGGCCAAAATACAGACAGACTATTATCACCTCAGAGAAATGTTTTAAATTTCTTCACTGTTTCCATAGCTTGATACGCTTCATTCAGGAATAACAAAAAAGGAGCTGCATATTCTGTCATTTTAAAAATAATCACAACTGTATGCACCACACAGAACTCAATTCATGGACAATAAAGGATATAGCGTCAGGGATTTAGTGCAGGTAGAGCACTTACCTAATAAATCCGAAACCCCAATCAGATCCCCACATTGAAAAGACAAAATAGCAACAACCACTATGGCACACTTAAGCCAAACTTACCCTCTCTGTTACTTTATCAACTTCTATATACATGAAGTTCAGATTCTGGTCAAAATGTTGGTCTTTGAATACACCTTTCCGAATCATCTACAAAATGGAAAGGAGAAAAAGATTCTAAACTACTACAAAGTAGCCCGGCACACTACCAACTCGATAATAATTCACAAACATTATTTAGGACTCACTTGCTGGGGCCCAGAACCAAGAATGCTAGGAAGCCTGCCCTGCTAAGCTACCTTCTCTTCTGACTGTCACACTCCCTTACACCAACTAACTCATGCACCACTCTTTTCATTGTCTCTCACTCAGCAAGGATGTCCACCTCCTCCTGTTACTGAAAAGGGGGTTCCCTTTGATGGTTTTTTAGCTTAGAACCAATAATGGAACCTGAAACAAGAAGGAGCCAAAGTATCACAATAGGCACCTATCCACATCCCTGACTGCTTTATTTTATAAGCTACAGTCTAGATGACAAAATGTTTGGAGTCTATAGGAAGGAGTTTATCCTACCTTATTTGGCATCTTTCCTTTGAGGTCCATGGCGAGCTTCAACATATGATTATTAGTTTTGCCAGGAAATAAGATTTTTCCAGTATAGAGTTCATATAAGGTGCAACCTACAGACCACATATCAATACCGTAGTCATAGCTTTTACCTATAACTGAAAACAAAATGAGGGTTTTATTACACGAGGATAAGAATGATGGACTCCTTAACTTTCAGTTGCAGTAATGGGGCACTACCTTAGCTTGGACTATATCCACATCCACAATGTCTCAGTTTAGTTTCATGTTACTTCCCACTGATTCTTAAGAGATTAAAAAACAAAAAACAAAAAACAAAAAAGGCAAATGCTTTAAGAACGGGGAGGAGAGGAACTGGAGGGACAAGTACAGATGCCTTCCTTATCCTTCTTTCACCTTTGCTGGAGGTGCTAGTCAACCTCAACCCAGGCAACAGGAAGAGAAACCAAAGGTCCCACACAATCCATAAACGTGATAATCAGACCTTGAACAATCAAGAGCAGTCTTCTAAAGTCGAGGGCTTTCCACAACTGTTTTGCTACTCTTGCTCGACATGATCAAGACTCCTGTCACAACTACCTTCATTCCACCTGAGGAGGATGAACTTGCTATGGTTCCCTTCCTCATGAATGAACTCGTGCAGCTGCTGAAGTGCGATGGAAAACAGTGCTTAGACAGTGCGCACGCTGCGTCCACCGCAGAGGATGGCCCAGGACAGGACCGTGCTAAGAAACTTACTGATCTCCGGAGCACGATAAAATCTACTGACAAGATAAGGCGTTATGTCATTATCTGCAACATGTGAAGCCGATCCAAAGTCACAAAGCTTTAAAATTGTTTTTGATTCATTAACCTGCAAAACATTGGAAAGAAATTCAATTCATGCCAGAAATAATTAGGTAAATTAAAACTGTCTTTAAAAACGTGTATTAATCTTAATACTGAGAAAAGTCACTCATTTAAAAATTCCTTTTCTATTATACAAGTTCCTAATTATATAAAGGTACTCTTAAAATATTTTATTACAACTAAGAAGACTTTTTTTGTCAAGTAAGGAAACATGGGCAAACACCAGGTACATTTAATTTTACTTAATGGTAATTTAAATGGAAATGGGTAATGAGATTTAAAAACACACACACACAAAACTCATTTCATAAGGCAAAGCACTTCTAAACTTCCCTTGAATACCTAAAGCTACTCTCTAAAGAGCACAAAAATGTTTATTAATTAAAAAAAATTGACTAAGTCAACTACCAGCTGCCAGAAGAAAACTACAATGGCAACGAAACTAAACACTAAAATGACTCTTCATCTGGTTACCTGGTTCATCATCTTAAACTCTGTAGTCACTTTAAGTATAAAAATATTAAATCCCTTCAGTACTAGTAAAGAAAATGTTAATCGTATGTGACACAAACGATAAACGTGAACTCTGTATTAGGCATCTGTTCTTGTTTCCTTGCTAAGTACTTCCACATACATGCTAACAGTGACCTCTGTTGAGAAAGGCTGGAGCTGCTTCTATGACTGGTACCGCTCAGGATAAGAAGCATCTTCAGGAGTAACAAGTGAAGACAATTCATATTTCAGAGTCCCTTCCCCTCTTCAAAAGAGACACAGGTCCAAATTCTGAACTGAGACTTGAACTTGGCCCACTATTCCCACCCCATGACAATTAACAGTTTAAACAGCTCTAGTACTCTCTGGGGGAGAGGTAATAATCACTAGGACCCACAGAATTGAACTATAATAGTTTATTCCCCACAGCACAAGACAGAGATCTGCAGCCTGAGTCTCTCCAGCTCAGGTTAGCCTAGAACTCAATTTGTAGACCAGACTAGTCTTGAGTTCACAAAGTCTGCCCGTCTCTGCCTCCAAGTGCTGAGATTAAAGCCACCAAACCCAGCCAAGCACAAATTATTTTAAACTATAACTCATTAACACCCATTTTCTTAGAGACCAGCAGAAAGCTTAAAATGGTAAACTTTTTTTTATAAACAAACAAACAAAAAAAATTGCTAACATCCAGAAAACACATAGAGCCATATACCAGAGGAACTTGTGAGCTGGCTACAAGGCATTTAAGCTCACTCAAACAGCGGGTGGGCCTTTTCCCTTGGATTGGCTGCAGCACAGGGCCCTCATGTTTGCTAAATATACACGACCATACTGCTCCTTCAGCATCACCCCTTCAGCTCCTATAAGGAGGGCCTCACCAGGTCACCATACTGTGGCTAAACAGTGGATTGTCTAGGATGAAATAAGTTCTAGGCGTTCAGATTGTTTCTTTCCTTTTCAACAAGAGATATTTAGTCTGTGAATTCCTGTGAAAATCTAAACTAATATTAAAAGAAAAAAAGAGGTGCTAAAAACAAAAGGCTTGGGCACGGACAAATATCTTTACCTGCTACGTACATTAATACACAGGTATGTGCTGTGAAACTGTCTTCTAACTCCAGCTGTTTAATATTTATGCTGTATTTCACAGTACTTTAAGAGACCAATCTGAAGTAAAAAGTAAGTATAAAGTTGTCTACTCAGTCTTATAGTCCACTCACATATACCTGCCATTCACTAATTTCTCAGCAATACCACTTTTAAATTATATTAGACATGCAATAAGACACAATAAAACACAAACCAAGTATCAAGGCGTAATGTGCATCATCACTGTTAACAAGATTGGAAGGAATTATTTTAAGATAGATGGTGTGTGTGTGCTTCCGTGGGTAAAATGCTGGCTTTACAAGTAAAAGGATCAGAGATGAGATCCCAAGCACACACACCAAATGGGGGTGGTGAACACCTGTATTTCGGCACTAGGATGGTGGACACAGGACACTACCAGGGGCTCACAGGCTGGCTAACCTAGCTAATGGGTAAGCACCACATTCACTGAGACGCTGCCTTGAAAAAATAAGATGGAGAACAACAGAGGAAGGACACTCTACACTTACCCTTGGCCAGTACATGCTCACACGGACACAGCACTCTTCTGTACATGCTCACATGGACACAGCACTCTTCTGTACATGCTCACACGGACACAGCACTCTTCTGTACATGCTCACACGGACACAGCACTCTTTTATACATGCTCACACGGACACAGCACTCTTCTGTACATGCTCACATGGACACAGCACTCTTCTGTACATGCTCACACGGACACAGCACTCTTTTATACATGCTCACATGGACACAGCACTCTTTTATACATGCTCACACGGACACAGCACTCTTCTGTACATGCTCACACGGACACAGCACTCTTCTGTACATGCTCACACGGACACAGCACTCTTTTATACATGCTCACACGGACACAGCACTCTTTTATACATGCTCACACGGACACAGCACTCTTCTGTACATGCTCACACGGACACAGCACTCTTCTGTACATGCTCACACGGACACAGCACTCTTCTGTACATGCTCACACGGACACAGCACTCTTCTGTACATGCTCACACGGACACAGCACTCTTCTGTACATGTGTACATATGCAAGCACCACATACATATAATCTCACAAAATAATTATGAACTAAAAAAATCTTCAGGAGTCATTATACTTTATGAGATCACAATTTTGGGGTGTGATACTGGAGATTGGACCCAGAGTCTCGTGCATGCTGAGGAAGCACTCTATCGCTGAGCTACAGCATCTCCTTGTCCAGCCATAATCTCTTTAAGAATTTAGTTTGTCACAGCTCAAAAATGATGCTAGCAAAGAAAACCTTACATTTGTGGCTTTTCCTCTGAGGCATTATTTTCTAAGTGATTAAAAAAAAAAAAAAAAGCCTGCAATAAAACACAGAAACAAACATACAAACAAAAACTGGAGGAGGTAAGACTAGAGAGACAGTCCAACTGTTAAGAACACTAGCTGTACTTCAGAGAAGCCAGGGGTGGGGTGGGGTTTGATTCCTAGAGCCCATATTATAGCCTACAACTGTCTATAATGCCAGTTCCAGGGGATCTGACACCTTCTTCTGTCCTTTGTAAGCACTGTAATCACCAAGTGTACACACACACACACACACACACAACACCCATACACGAAGTAAAAATTAAAAGGGGAAAAACTAAAGAAGAAAACACATGTTGTAGAACACATCACTGGTAGATGATCAAGCAACTCACCAAGTTGTGAGTATTCTTCAAACTATGACTTCTACAGAAAAGTGATGAAAGGAGCCGGGGGTGGGGGGGGTGGGGGGGGGGTGGAATGCTTGTGCACTAATGCTACCCCCATGATGATTTGTCTCCAAATTTAAAAAACATCATAGACACTGTGAATCTGTTTGCACTACACACAGCAGACATCACTAATAAGGGATGTCACTGTCACGACTTCAAAGGAAGGCCTTCCCTCTAATAGCTCTAACCTTACTGATTGGGTTCCCAGAAGCCAGCTTTAACAGGCAATAAAAATAAAACACAGGAACCAAGTTTTGTGGGATGTGCTTGTAATTCAGCAGATTTGCGAAGCTGAGAAAAAAAATAGTAAGTTTGAGGCTGTTAAAGAATGAGACTGTAACTCAAAATATCAAACAAAACCAAACAGGCATCTTTTAAATTGAACTCCACATAGCTGCTTGGGAGAGCAATTTCTTTAGTGTTCACAAGATCAGAGCACACTGCCACACAGAAACATTGCACAGCCTTTTTTTAAGCTATCCAAGGAAATCATTACTATCACTCTTGGGATCACTACATACCATAACTCTATTGATCAAATTTTGAAGGGGAAAATTCATTTCCTCTTCCCCCACAGTTTTCTATGAATTTCATGGCTCAATGTCAAACAAGAATAAAGTTTGGCGCAGTCAGTCATAAGGGGCTATTAATACAGAGAATTATACTTTAGTAGTATTTTGCAATAACAATATCCTATTAATAGTAGTAAAAGGAGGAGATGTGGGCAGATACACACGGCAGCCTACTTGCTTGACTTACCAGAATATTGTCCGGTTTGATATCTGCATGCAGGATATTGCATCTTTTAAGGAGTTTCAATGCCAGGAACAACTGCTGACTATAGGATCTTACAGCTTTAATATGAAGACCAACGTCTTTACCATATTTTTTTAACACCTCTCGCAAATTCATACTTGAGAGAAAACAAAAGAAAATGGGGTCAAAAATCAAAATACAAAAGGCAAAAATATTTTCAAGTATAAAGTAAAATTAAGTACAAAATACAATTTGCATAGCTGAGAATCTTTATCCCCAATGCGTGATGAATTATTTAGCACTGCAATGAGAAAATAACAGTATATACATATACAGCTTCGCAAGAAAGCTGGGTTTTCAAGATGAACAGGAGCTACGACATACTAACTCCTACTCTACTTGAGAAAGGCCTCCCTTGAAAACACAACTTGGAAGCCCTATTGCTAAAGCTAAAACTGGTATCCCTTCCCACCGCTCCACTTCTATTTCTGTGCATCAGAGACTGCAGGCACTGCAAGGTATCTGAAGTTATTCACTGTCTGCACACAATACAGTAGTCAGTTCATGTTTCACACACTTGACGGTTTTTCAGGATAATAAAGTTAACAGAAAGAACCAGCAGAAAAACTCTTAAGCATTTACCCAGAATGAGGCTGGTAAGTAAACTACATGCCCACTTGACTGCTCAGGTTTTGACACTTTACCTGAGAGGTTCAAATACAAGACAGAGGTGCTGCTTGTGGTAAAAATGTCTGAAGAGGCGCAGGCAATGAAACTTGTCATCAGGATCAGCATCATTAAGCTTTTTCAAGAACTCTAGTTCTTTTAAACCAGTCTTTTGCCTGCAATAAAAAATAAAATTAGGACACAACAAGAATTTAGCAGGATTATCTGTTAGACACAGCCTGATATGCCATTGGTAACGCACATAACTATCTAAGTGTTATTTTTAACTTATTAAAATTTTTAAAAATCTTATGCCTGGAAACATGGCTCAGTGGTTAAGAGCACTTTAACTGCTCTTCCAGAGGACCTGGGTTCAATTCCCAGAACCCAGATGGCATCACACAATTGTCTATAGTAATCCGTCTCAAAGTGATCCAATATCCTCATAGACATAAATGCAGGCAAAACAGCAATGTACATAAAATTAAACAAAATTTAATCTCAAAATATCTTGATATAATTATTATTTTGGTTCTTCTAAGAATGTAATTATTGGGCATGTCTTACTAACTATGACTTTGCTAATGAAAATCTGACTACACTCTGTCATAAGGTACACTTAAGTGTCTACAGTACAGAAAGTCAGACCTTCCCAAACAAACACATCTTTCTAAGCTGAGGATAATCACAGACTTCAATAAAAATACGACTTCTAACATTTGAAGGCCAGTGAAAAGTTGGCTCTATGCAATACAGGTTTAAATATCTGGGTATGGCAATTATTTATGCTTATGAAAGAAAAAAGTCAAGAGATGAAAGACACAGATGATTCCTGTCAGCAGCTGACGATTCACTGGCTGCTGTATGCTCAGTAACAATCAGCACAGTTTCATGTCTTCCTTCTAGATCAAGGTTGTCATAACAAAATATGGAATTAGGTAAGGCAGAAGGAGATCTAAGGACATACAACTTCCCATGTAAATAAAACAAGACTGTACATTGTCTACAGTGAAAAATCTCTTCTAAAAGTTTTATTTAAGATTCATGCTTGGGTGTTTTGTTTTTGGTTCAGTTACTTACATGAGTTCATTGTTTCTGATAATCTTTACAGCCACTTCCTGATTGGCTCTTGCATTATCCCTGGCACGTACAACATTACTGAATACACCCTGCCCAGTGTAGCCATACACATTATAACGCTTATCTAGGACTTCTCCAATGTTCACACCTAAAGCCAAATTTAAAAATTAAGTCTGATTATAAAAACAGAAACAAGAAGTTAACACATTGAAGTTACTTTAAAAATGGATCAAATCCCCACTGTTTCTAATACACAATGGAACACCAGTCACTGCCTCCATTGTTCATTTTTTTCAGAATGTGAAAGAAGCTGCCTGGTCCTATTTCAGATAACTCTTAAGAGTTCTCACAGACCTATCAACTGCTAGCAACTTTATAAATATGCTGTCAAGTGTCTTCAGTTGTACTACTGCACATTGAATACTGTGACTGCACCTGAGTTCCTCTGTATGTTGTTGCTCTCTTATAATGTAAAGATGGTCAAGTGATAGAACCCTCTCTCCTCTAGAGGATCCATTCATGGCTAAAAATATCTACACACAAATTTAGTCTTGCTTTAATATGTAATTCTTCTGGGATGTTGACTGGAATATAACAAAAGTTCATAAGCCATGACTGTTCTGCAACACTTTTCTATCTCAGTTCAACAATGCATGACTGCACTGAGCAGTGAGCTTTTATGAAATTGCACAACGAATTTTAAAGTTGATGAGAAATGCAAACTTACGGTAATAGCCTTCTGCATCTGTCCAATTGTCTCTGAGGTTGGGATTCTCTTTGAAATCTTTCCCAATGCCAGCAGCCCGAAGCCGAGCACTCTGAAATGAGGAAAGGAACAGGAGTGGTTATCAGGTGACTGAAAATGACTGAGAACCTCCTTAATAATAAAAGATGGCAAAACTAACATTTCATTAGATGTGTTTTTAAGATTTCCAAAAGCTTTTGGGTATGACTAGGGCACTGAAAATGAAAATAAACATTTTAAATCAGATCTGGTTTACTTTAGCTGGTAAGACAGACTGGAGACACCCCTACACACTGAATAACCACTACATTACCTACCAAAATTTCATTTCTTTCTCTGCCTTCCTGTCCACGGAAACATTTATACCCTTACCACACAGGCATGAAATGGAGTAACTTTCACTGCCTGTACTAAGTTGGGCCTGTATAGAAAATTGAAAAGAACATCTATCCAGTATTTGTAACGAACCCTATTCCATACTATACTCAATGATACCCAGAAGGTACAGAAACAATGATGTTGTCTGGTTATGAAACACTCCCAAAGCACACTCCCAAGACAAAGGCTTTGATTTCCCAGACTGAAACTACTGGAAGACAGTGGGATCTTTGAAAGAGCTTATACCTAGTAGAAGTTCAAAGATTTTGAGACCCCCAAATCCTTCTTATTTTCTTCCTCTTCTTGACCACCAGATGAGCAATTTTATTGCCAACTGCTTCTGCCATGATGTGCTGCCTACTCATGGACCCAAAGAAGCACAGCCAACGGATTATAAATTGGAACCCAAATATATCTTTTTTTATATATATATACATTAATTATCCAGATATTTCATTACAATAACAGAATGGGAACACTAAGTATCACCTACTAATGGGTGCTGGTACTTCATGGGGACATATTCAATTCATCTTGGCCCATCCTCTTCTAGTGCCTGTTGTGGGCCATGTGATGTTACAGATTATTGAGGCCAATCATAATGTCTTCAGGTCTCGTACACTGTTTATTCTACCTCATTTTTATGTTTCCTGTTACAGTTATCCTGTCCACTTCTCCTTACTAAAACCTTGTACTTCTTATGTCCCTTTAAATATAAACCGAAAATGGCCCCAGACTTTCAGTTATATTTGTAGTAAAAACTTTCAATAAAAAGGCATTGCTAGACATTACAGCAAAACAAGAACAAAATAAAAAAACAACAACAAACTCCATAACCAGTAACTAAGGTCACTTGGCCAACCCCTCAGGGTATCTAACACATGTGCATAATTTACTACACATTTAGGCTTCTGGGGAGGCGTGCAACTTTGGTAACTGTCTCCACTTCTTCTGTTGTACATCTTTGGGAAACTCTGACGTAGTTCTGGTCTTGGGAAAAAACAAAGCTAGTATACTTTAGTTTTCAGATACAACTGACATAGCCTGTTCAGATGTTTCCTTATGTTGTTAATGTGTACCCCCATTTCTTCTATAATTGCTCATATGCACTAAACAGACTTTTTCCTAAGTCACTGATTTAAGATTACTCACATCAAAATAAGCAGCAAACATATCATCAGATTCTGTAAACATATCGGGTGCCAAAAGCTTCTTCTGAGATGATCCTTAAGTGAAATATATATTAATATTTGAGAAATAAAAACAGAAATATAATCTAAGTCAACAGAAAAACCAGCAGTACTAATCAGACTTTTCTTTCTCTCACACTGGCTTTCAACCAATAATTCAATTGAGAAGTAGCTCATTACACTTGATATAAAAATCCACTACAAGTACATGCCAGAAAGACTGACATCAATTTTTGCCACTGCAGTTAACAGCTACTACATAGTAATTCTGGATTAAAATGAATTTATCTTTAAAATCTTATTTAAATACTTCAAAGGGTTAATTTCTTCCTTTGTACAGAAATAGATCAGCATCCATCCATTTAATTCGTCCCTAAAATATCTAACATCTATTTAGAAAACAACAAAAGAAATAGCAAGAAATGCAACTGAACACACCCCAACTCACAGTAAGGGAAATGAAGATGAAAACTACCATCAGGTACAAGTGCTTGTCGCTAAAATTTCCATAGAGGCCAATACTATATGAACAAGACTTTGGCTAAATAAGTACCCAGGGATAGTTTACAGGATGGCAAGATCACATAACTTACAAGAAGAGAATTTGACAACATACAGCAAATGCACACACAAATAATCCACTCCAGATCCATGAATCATTACTTAGATTAATACTTGAGAAATTAAAAGAGAAACTAAAGCCTAAGTCAACAGAAAAATAGGTAGTATTAATAAAACTTTTTACTTCTTGAACACTGGCTTTCTAGGTAACTACTTCAAAACTCTGTGGCTCAACACTGAAAACAACCTGATGTACAGTTGTAGGGGGATTATGTTGTTTCATTGTAAATAATTGTCCCACCCACTGGTTTAATAAAAACGCTGATTGGCCAAAGGCAGGCAGGAAGTGTGGGCGGGACTACGAGGCTAAGAAAAACTGGGAACAGGAAGAACAGAGCAGAATGCCAGAGAAAAGCCAGAAAAAGCAGAGGACAACTATGCTGCTCTGAGAAAAGGTACCGAGCCCCATGGCTGAACAGGATAAGAGTCATGGGTTAATTTAAGGGTAAAGAGTTAGCAAGTTATATGCCTGGGCCTTAGGCCGATCAGCCTAAAACTATTGTTAAGCATCTGTGTGTCTCTGCAGGTCTGTGGGTCTGCAGGCCTAAACCTTGAGGCAAGGCCCAAAAGTCCAGGCCAGAAACCTCCTACTACATTAGTGTTACTAAATTAGTATCTAATTAGCAGCCTCAACTGGACATAATCCACACATCTGTCAGCTAACTGAATACAGACATCCTTGACAAGAACCTTGCCAGAACCTGTATACAAAAGCAGGACATCACAGCTGCATACACTGTGATCCCAACTCTAGCAAGACAAAGATAAGTGGGCTCCATAACCAGCCAGTTTGGACTATTCAACAAGTTCCAAGAAAAGTTAAATGGGACCTGAGAAATAAAATCTGGGGTTGTCCCCTGGCCTGAACATGTAATACCTCTCACATGCAGACACACATATACAAAAATAAGCTAAAAAAGCAGAGCATTACTTAAACACAGTATTTCTACTCTCTTATTTTCCCTCTAACCTAATCATTATAATGCTAGTTATAAACTAAAACCACAAAGAAAATCATTGTTAAGACACTCCAACTCACCATTGTTCTGTTCAACTGTCATGAGATTATGCTTGGCTTTTACTGAGGCCTCAAATGTGTCAACATTCTCCCGTTCATATTCTTTGACGTCAGCAGCCACTCGCTCCAAGATGTCATCTGGGGAAGGCGATCGTGATCTCGTGCTGCTCTGGGGGCTGCTTGGCTCAGATGGCACAGATATATTGCTATCTTCAGCAAGATACTTATATTTCTGTAGTAACAACAGATGCAGTTTTATACAATCAATTATTTAAATATATTACTTTTAATAAAGAATTGCTGCATTAAGACACTGGGAGTCATGCAAACGTAAAACAAAGGCATCCACACTTGGCTTGCACCAGGTGCACAAATTCCAAATTTCACAAACTCTGAAAAGTATTTCTGTGTTTGTGTATTATTAGGTAACTATGTAGTAACTAGCAGGTGGTAAAACCTGACCAGACCATATGAAATCCTATTTATCATCATTCTTTATCCTCTCGTACGACTGCTGATGTATCTCATTTAAAAAATATTAACGTGTTGTTTACAGGCTCTGTTTTAGATCCCACAGATGGCTCTAAGTGATATGCACAGATGCACACCGTATTACTGTTTTAACACTAAAAATGTCTAAGTTTTAAAGCCCATCTGGCAAGCATTGCAGATAAAGGGCTGTGAACCTGGCCAAGAGCAAAACAGATTCAACCAAGTTTTCAGGGAGATGGCTTAATAAAGACTTTACCAGAGTGCCATTAAAACTTCTAGGTTTGTCCTGCTTCCCCTTTCCTGGTTTCCCGCTTTACCATTCACTACATGTGGGGAAGTGAGCTGCCAGGGCTGTTTTTGCCTTTGTCCTTGAAAAGGCACTTTATGAGGACTGTTGTCCCCAATGGCCCCAGCACCTGTACTAGGTTTTTGTCTCAGGACAGCTAAGGCCGTATGGTTTATCTTCCAAAGCAGGAAATTTTATTACTTCATGACTCCTGAGACCTATGTACAACACCTTTCTCAGTCAGCTTTCATTTAAACTCCAATTGCGGGCTGGCAATCGTTAATTCTCACCAGACCTGGCGACCCAAGTTCAATCTTCAGAACTGGCACATGGAGAGAAAGAACCAACTCCCTCCAAATTATCCATTATCATCACTTTCACGCCATGATGCATGTACACATACACACAAAACAAATATACACTCTGACATTTTCTTTTAGAAATTAAAGCAGTTTTTGTATAGTAACAGATCATTGATTTTGCTAAATGAACTTACAGTTTGCCCTACACCATAATTTGTTTCTTAAAAAGAATACTTTTAAATTCATGTTTCACACACAAGAAGTGTCAGCATTAATACCTATAGAAATACAAGTGCCACAAACGTGTGAGCTCTAGTGACCTAGTCACTGTCACCGCTCCCTTCCTTGCTCAACTCAGAGACCTTTTTCTTACTGGGTACTGAGCACTAGAAGCAACATCACATACCTGCACAATTGCCTGCCTCTGTATCCTCCTCTGTTCTATTAGGGCCTCTTCATCTTCTTCTTCTACATCAAAATCTTCAAGGCTTACAAAAACAAAAAAACAGACAAATGATTTTCACACATTTTTGCAGATTCCCAAAATGTTAACTTGCCCATTTTAAAATTAAAGTTGGAGCCACATCCTAAACCATCACTGCTGATTTAACTCTTAGTCACTTAGTCACCTTGTTCATGGCTCCAAAACTAGAAACAAGAGAGACTTCTAAATAAACTTTGAGAAGAGTTCTTTTCCTGCCTTATCTGAAAGAAACCTGGAATAGGTAAGCTGTTATTTTTTTCTGGATCACAGAAAGCTCTTGGAAGTCTCTGATCTATTTCCTATCAAAAATGCAAGTGGTAATCCCAAAAGCAGCAGATCTCTGGGTTCGAGGCCATCCTGGTCTACAAAGTGAGTTCCTGGATAGCCAGGGCTACAGAGAAACCCTGTCTCGAAAACCAAACCAAAACAAAAAAGTATATAGGCTAACACCCAACTGTTTCAGAAGGACGAGGCTCAATGTCCCACGCTATTCTGACTGCCCACCCATATGCTCTTGAAGGACCTCCCCGATCTTTATGACTCCTAAGGGCACTGCTATCCTTTCAATACTCAAGGGTCTGCTGAACAGTCCACGACATTAACAGGTAGACTGTGACTTCATCAGGTTCTAGGCAGAACTCTTCTCTTTCATAGGAGCAATTGGGACTTTTTAACCCAAGCGCTACTGATATGTGAGGTAGAATTAGACTGTACACCAGGATCTCTCATCTGTGGCCATCTAACACCAGGAGACTATCAAATGTCTTCAGAAATGAACAAAATGTCTCCAAGGTGGCAAGAGGTGCTATTGAAAAATATTCAACTAAATTAGCTTTGATTTAGAGATAGTGCGTTTAGAAACTGGCATTTTAGAAAACTTAGAAATTCAAGTGTTTCTCTATCTCATTTTAAGACACTATCAACTAGTCTGAATGAAAAGCATGTAACGTCTGACATAAACTGAAAAATCTAAACCTTGTATGGAAATATCTTTCTCTAAACTGATCTTATTCTTTCAAATAAAAACAAGAGCAAGACTCAGTATCACCTCCATTTGGACAAAGTAGAACCCCTAAAATCAGAAAAGTTACCTATGCCATAAGGCTACCTAACAACTACGAAAGGTTAACTTAAATTCTACATGAAATTGGGAATCTACTTAGGTCATTCAAGTAGAAATTAAAGATCTAGTACATGAAATGGGCACAGTTCCATTCTTACTTATCATCAGATGAAGACTCTTGCTCAACTTTCATTCCTTCAGAGAGGCTTCCTTTAAATTTATCTTCTTTTCCTTTGCTTCTGCTCCTTCTCCTATGACCACCCCGTGATCGAGACCTTCTTCTCAAGCGTGACCTGCTCCTTCGGCCCCTATCCCTATTTGAAAGAAAAAAAAAAGGATTGCACAAATATACATTAAAGTACCAATTAAAGAATGCAAAGGACATCGCGTAGGGAGGAACAATGGGAGACTCTGAACTTTATACTCAACTGTTCTGCATACCCAAATGTCTCCATGCACAGGTGTGGTGGCACACCGTATAATTCCAGCACTGGGGAGGAAGCTGTGAGGACTAGGAATATCAAGACCCAGAGTCATCTCTATTTGTGAGGGCCTAGATGTTATGTGTGTATGTGTGCAACTGAACGGCACCTGCAAAGGCCTAAAAGCACCTCTTTACCTCTGCTAGAGCCGCAAGTGCTCTTGAGGAATCTCTCTGGCCTTTCACTTAAAAATTTAAACAACCAAAACATTAGTTAATAATACTTGTCAGATAAATTTTTTTCCTCATAAATACGGAGTTAAGCTCAACAGAAACAAATACTTGTGTTTCTTTGTTTCTTTGGTTTTTCTAGAGTGTCAAGCACTCTACTAATGAGCAACACTACCAATACCTCGATACTCTAACCACTAAAGTTGTGACTCATAGGCTACTGATCTGTACTGGATGTATGCATATATTATCTCATATGTAGACACACACGCGAGGGTGAGTACATATCTGTAAGAAAGCAGACAGCAGAGCAGGATATTTTCCTCTATTGTCCTCCATCTTATTGTCTTGAGATAGGGTCTCACAATAACCTGGAAACTCGCCTTTTTAGCGATACTGGACAGCTCTCAGGATCCACCTGTCTGTCCCCTAAATGCTAGAGATGTAAACTTGGGTTTTTATGCTTGTAGAGTATTCATATCCACTAAGCCACCTCTCCAGCCATACATTTATTAATATAGTAAAAATGAGGTTTCCTTTGGGTCTCATCAACACTTATTCTCTAAGCTGTTCATGCTGGTTGGGATTACTTTAAACTGTATTACTAAATACGTAAACTTCAAAAGTGAGAGCATAAAGAAGAGTTTTCTGTGAAACCCAGGTTGAAACACCAAGGACAGAACAGAGATGGTTGCTAAGAGCTAGTCAACAGAGTTACCAATTACCAAGAGGTAAGATCTTCTCTCCCTAGACTGGTGACCAACTACACCAGTCACAACTCATAACTTTACACACGCCAAAGAGGGTGTGTTACTTTATAAAATTTTAAACATTTTATTATTCACACCTGCATGTGTGCACGTGTAAAAGGCACATGAGTGGAGGTCAGAAAATAATTCTCAAGAACTGGTTCTCAGATGACCCCCTGGAGCATCTGGTGATTAAACACAGTCTTTGTGGAAGCACCTCTTCCCACTGAGCTATTCTATTGCCCTAGTTATGTTCTAATAAAACCAGCTTAAAGGCACACCACTGCTTACTAGGTAAAGAAAAAATATGCATAAATCTAATATGACCCTAAAGTTTTCTTTTTAAATTTTAAACTACTAATCTACTTATTTATAGTGAAAGGGGTGTGTGAACCATCACGTAGATCATGTAGGTGCTAGGAACCAAATTCAGGTCTTTTGCAAAAGTAGCCAAGGCTCTTAAGCACTGAACAATCTCTGTAGCCAAGTGTACTGTTCTTACAGAGGACCTAGGTTTAGTTCTCAGCATTCACATCAGGAGGCTCACAATTTGCTTTAACTCAACTGCCTTTAACTCCAGTTCTAAGAGATCCAATGTCCTCTGGCCACCTAGGACACCTGCACACATGAAGAGATGAGACTACAAACAGAAAATGGATGCACACTAGACAAGACAGCTGCCAAGAGGATGACAGCAAGAACACCACCTCAGTGTGCTCAGGAAGGAGATCACAATGATTATACATACTCGCAGCACAGAACTTGGCAAAGGCAGATCTCATTGAGCAGAAGCACTCTGACTATGCATTTCCATTTCTAGAATGATAGTTTAAAAAAGTAAATCAGCACAAACAGTAAAGGTGGTTTTAATGTAAACTGTTGGTGTGTTGTCTTCCTAAACTATATTTAAATGATGTTAAAAGGTTGACCAAAAAATGTTCATTTATGTGTAAGTTCAGGTTAATGTATGCATAGATTGTAAGTTCTTATGATTGACCGTGTAAGTTCAGGTTAATGTATGCATAGATTGTAAGTTCTTGTGATTGACCTGTAAATAATATACTTTATATAAATGTTTTCTAATAGTGAGTTAAAATGTTTTGATCAGAAAATCCTCATCAAATTATTTATATAACCTTAACTTTTTAAAAGGTCTTGTTAATTAATTTAAAAATAGTTCTAAGTATTATCAATTTTAGAGATGACTTTTATTATGTAGGTGTGTATTCATGAATACCATGTACCCTTGGTATCCAGGAAAGCCAGAAGTGGGCATTGGATCCCTTGGAACTGGAGTTACCAGAGCTTGTGGTCACATGACATGAATGTTGGGACCCAAACTTGGGTCTTCTGGAAGGGCAGCCAAGCCATCTCCTTAGTCCCTTGAAGGAATTCATGAGAACAAATGGTTTGTATAAATTTCAGAGGAAACTGCCCTAAAGAAAACTGTGTGCAGTACCATATGCTGGCAAAAGGAGGCAATGGGATGACAAACTAAAACGTTTCAGAGAAAAATGGTCTGTGGAAAAACCTGCCAATGCAGCTAACTGACGTTTCCAAAGGAGCTAAAGGTTAGCAAGTCAAGACAACAACATTTGCCCTTCATATCTACCTTCTCCGAGGAGACCTGCTTCTTCTTCTTGGAGACCTGCTGCGCCTCAATGGGGAACGGGATCTCCTTCTAATGGGAGACCTACTTCTCCTTCTGGTTGGAGACCACCTATTGATGGGGCTGGCATCTTTTGATCGTTCGCATCTACTAAGAATATCATCTCGAGGTCGGGTTCTTAAGGGGAACAAATGAAAGAGAAAAATAGAACTAAAAGAATCCTTTCAACGCATACAGAACATAAGATTCACAAACTTAATCAGAATAATTAATTAAATTTACTTTGAATTACCATTTAAAGTCAGATGACCTCACTGGCATTATGAGTTACAGAAGGCATACAATAAAAGTAATCCCTATGACATTAGAATATAAGAATCTAGTGTACAACTCAAACAAAATTTGCCTAAATAGGTCATAATATTCTATTTTCTCATTTTTAAGTGTCTATATACTATTTCTGTGGTTAAGAAATCTTACTTTGTTTATTGTATGCACATATATACTTTGTATATATGTGTGCACACCTGTGCCTTGGCACGTGTGTGAGCTCAGAGTTAACTCAAATTTTCTAAGATACAACTGTACATCAAAGACTCGGCAAATTCACTTGTGATTATTCTATGAAGAAGCTTTAAATGTAACCAACAGACATGTCTGTACACAACAGTGAAAAATAAACCCATCTAATGTTCATCAGCAAAATACAGAACATCGACACTGTAACTTACTGCTCTTATAAAAATGTAAAAAAGAGAGCCTATATACTGTCACCAAAGCATTTTTCCAAAAATAGTATAGCATCTGTACTTGAGATAAACTGCAGGACTCCATTTATAAGAAAACACTTATATTCAACTATAAATGTTCATATGAAGTGGGGCGTCAGGGAGAGGCTGTATAGGAAAAGGGAGACCAAGAACTTACAGGTTAATGCATTATTTGGCCTCTTCTTCTGTCTTTATCTTTTTACGATTATAAAAGGGGGAGGTATTTCAAATACGTAAGTGTGGACTTCTAATAAAACTTACTGAACTAAAAGCAAAGTGGGATGACTAAAACACTTCAGATAAAGATGATCAGTAAAACAGCCTCAAAGCAGAATTGCTAAGGAAAGGGAAGATTTCTAATATAAAGCTACTTGGAAGTAGACTAAGAATCTCAAGACAGCATTTTGAAAACACTCTTAAAAGTTCTCAGGATGGGATGATTTAAACTTCAAGTTCAGTTTATAGTTACACTGAATATATTTAGTAATAGAAATGAATAGTTAAGAACTCATACCATCTTTATGAGTCAACATCCTTTTAGTAAGTAAAACTTGGCACAGCAGATCATCTCAAATGCAAAACTCCTGTATTCACAATAAGCTAGATTCTTCAAATTTAGTTCTACGATCCTAATAAATCATTTGATTGTCTACTATTCTTAGGGCCAGCATAGTGGGGCACACCTATAAACCCAGCAGTTAGGAGGCTGAAGTGAGAGCACTAAGTTTGAGGCTAGTCACAGCTACATCATGAGATCATGTCTCACCCCCCCACCCCCAAAAGGACCCCTTCACTGAGCTAAGGTAACTCCATGCAGATTTAGTAAACTGTTTAGATTTAAATGGCTGGCTGAGCAGATTAGAGGTTAAATTAAGTCAAGCATTTAAAAGAAATGGTCAAATTATTTATAAAACATACATAAATTGCTATCAAACACAAGTGTTAATATAAGTAATATACTAAATTACATTACATTAAAGTTATAAAGCTCATCGTTATCTCATTTAAAATTACTCTATTTTTCCTTTAAAATACAGAGCATTAGTAAAAGCTTGTATGTTTTGTGAACATGTTACCTTGGAGAAGAAAGTCGTCTCCTCTCTGGCTCTCTTCGCTTTCTTTCTAAGGACCGGCTTTTGGCTCTTCTACCTGGAGACAGAGTTCGAGAAGGTGATTTGCTCTGTTTAGATCTTCTGTCATTGAGGAGTGGGGACCTACTTCTTCTTGACTTGTCTCGCTGTTTTGGAGACAAACTTCTTCTTTTAGGACTCCGGCCAGGTCGTCTACTGGGTGACCTATTTTCCTTCCCAGAAGAGGCATCTTTTGAAGGAGATTTAACTGGCTTCTTTTCTTTGTCAATTTCAGACCGTTTTGACTTTCGCTCTTTGGACCTTGACCTTCTATCTTTGGATTTATCTTTTAGTTCAATGGGGGACCTGGATTTTTTAGATCGATCTCGACTTCTTTCATTTACAATTGGTGATTTCTTCCTATCTTTTATTTTACCTTTATCTTCAATCTTAATCTTCTCATCAGCAGGAGATCTGGCCTTCCCAATTTTTTCTTGGGACCGCCGTCTAAGAGTAGGGGACTTGGATTTGCTTGCTTGGTCTTGAGACTTGCTTCTTTTGGAGGGACTTGTGGATTTTCTCCGTTCCCTGGACTTGCTCCGGTTTGCTTTCTCTCTCACCATGTCAACAGTACCCTTGCTTTTCCTTTTGTCCGACCTGTGTCTAGTCCGTTCTTTGGATCTGCTCTTACTTCGTTTTTTTGCACTATTTTTGATGTCTATAATTTCAAGTTTCCCCCGGGTACTGGAAGACCTGGTACTGGACCTATTTCCATTTCTTGCCTTTTCATGAATCTCTCCTTCTTCTTCGGAGCCAGACTCATAGCCTTGCAAAATGAGCCCCATTCCAGACTGGACCTTTCCTTCCATTAACTCATTATCAAGCTCAGCTTTAATTAAGGCTCTCTGTTTTTCCAAGTCTTCCAGCAAAGCTAAATCATCAAATTTAGTTCTTTTTGCAGGGGAGAGGCCTTCTTTGTCAGATGCATCTATAACTTCTTTCCTTTTGTGTTTCTTATGCTTATGCTTATGTTTGTGTTTTTTATCCCTATCTTCCTCTGAGGAATGTTTGTGTTTCTTATGTTTACTTCTGTGTTTATGCTTCTTCTTTTTGTGGCGACTGTGTTTATTTTGAGATTGGTCTTCTGACACTTCTCCATTTTCTTCATTTACACTCTTTTCAGAATTATCAGCATCATCCATTCTATAAACATATGAAACACATTTTACAATCCCAATATTTATCCTCTGTTCAGTTCTAACAAAAGTAATGATAAAATGAATCTTATTGCTGTACATTATTAACCACTAAAATGTTGCTAGTTTCAGATATTAAATGTTGTTAGTTTCAAAACAGGTGTATGAAAGAGCTGATGTGGTAGACACACACAGTCTGTTTTAACAGCTGAATTAAAATACTAAAAATATTATAGAGTACAGCTTTAAGAAAATTCATTTAACTGAAACAAAATCCAAACCAGAAACAATAAAATCCCATTAATTTTAGTTACACACAAACTCCAGTAATTTGACTTTAAACCAGCATCTCTCAACCAAGGTCCCACTTTCTCTTTTCATAAAACATAGATACTGACATACTAGAAAGTTAATCTCTTCAGCTTGATACTAAGAAATCCTGGTGTATTTACAATAAGCCAGCACTTTACTTGTGCACACATCTCACCTAATCAGCCCTCTTGGGGGAAAAAACAAAACAAAAACCAAAAACCTAAGATTGACTAGCTCCTAGTCAATTTCTCAAGATGACAGGAAAAATATAAACAAATCCCCATGGATTAAGACTTCAGAGAACTACCCAAGAGTGAGGATTCCTGGTTTGTAGCAGGCGAGCTACAACAACCACAAGGAGGGATATTCTGGAGGTCAATAGTAGTCTAATACCAGAAACGCTGCAGGATTTGATCCAAGTATTCGTTCAGCAAATTATTTACTCTCTCTGAATTTTAAACTAGAAACTGTTATCCCAAATTATGTTTATATTCACAGGTGGATGCAAAACAACAAAACAAAACAAAACAAAACAAAAAACAAACACCCCCCCCAAACCAAAACCAATGAACTAAGGGATGTTCTTTGTTTTAAATGTGCGGGTTTTACTGAGTTTTATCATTCTTAACTTATCAAGGATAAGTGTTCAGTAATTCCAGATTAAATACAGCCTCAACAGTATTGTAGATGCTCCTTGACGTACATGGGTTTGTGTTCCAAGTATAGCCACTGTAAATTCAAAACATTCTAAATCCCACCAAACATCATAGCTGAAAACCAGTAAGCACACAATTTTTCCCTTTGAAGACACTTTACCACTTGGGACCAAGGGCAAATTTGGAGGAAGGTAACAGTTCATTTGCCTTCCGATGATATATTCCTGGTGCTTCTGAGTATGTTTTTGTTTCTTGCAAAGGAAGAATCATGAATCTATTCATCAGTCTCTGAACAGATTTTCAACAAGCTGACCAGAAAATAAAAACTGTGCAAAGATCTATTTGCCTTCCTCAGGGAAAGCACAGGACAGCAGGAAAGAGCAGCACACAAAACCGTTAACACATTAGAGAAGTATCAATAACAGAAACACAAACAAGGGGATGTTGGACACTGAAGGATCACTTAAACCCATTTTGGGGAACAGACAATATTGCATAGGGTAGGGAGGAGTGTAGGTGTATGTTTGTGCGTGTGTTCAGTGAGCACATTAAAGAATACATGTTAACTGAGAAAGAATGTGGGCTAAGAAGGTGCAGAACAGTATTCTAGAGCAGAAAAATGTGGAGAAACAGTAGCTGGAATAGAGAAAACAGGCAGCACAAGTCAGCCATATAGAGAAAAACCACACTCAGACGGCTGTGGTCACTGCCCCAAGCCTGTGGAAGACTCTGGGCTAACACAGGCAAAGATCTCAAGTGAAATACCTCCAGATGACAAACTGTGTGATTCTAAGAGTGACAGATGGAACTAAAGGTCCACCGAGAACCCAAAGGCACAGAAATGGCAAGGTTAAAGTGCTGGCTGGGTTATCTAGAAAAGCACTACCATTTCTGAGGACTGATTCTAGCAGGAGTTGGATTATAGTCTTGTCCCCAGGCAGGTCTCGGTTTTCAATAATGTGGTAGGGGAGAGGGATACAGAGTATTTCTGAGAAGTTATCAGTTGACAACAATGAAGGTGTGAAAAGCCGAAATAGTCACTACATTGTATCAAACAAAAGGAACCCTGAAATATACCAACTTCAATTTCTGATAAAGTACTGAAGAGATGTGGAGGACACTGTCCTATGACAAGATGGGTTTAGGGTGGCCAAGTCCTTGCAGTAGAGTACGAGATGACACAAGACAAAAATAGTATGGCTCCATGAATCACATTTGTTTTCCTTGAATTTTGACTGATTAGGAGGAAAAAGTTCAAGAAAAGTTATGTTAATCCTTTATAAAATAAAATATTCATTTTAATGTGTATAAAGTATCCATAGCAAAGCATTTTAGTTACAAAAGTAACCATAAGTCACACTATATAAAACTGCTATTCCCCAACTATACTAGTAGTCAAGATTTAGAAAGGACCCCTGGCCCCCAAAATGGGGTTTCTCTGTGTAGCCCTGGCTGTCTTGAAACTCAGGAGATCCACCTGATACTGCCTCCCCAGTGCTGGCACTAGGGTCTGACAAAGTGAAGGTATCTGTAAGCTCAGATGGGGAAGACAACTGCACCTACTACCTAAAAAGACATGACATGCTTATTTGTAACCATGTTTAGCATGACCCAACCTCCCCCCCCCCAGTGTGTGTGTGTGTGTGTGTGTGTGTGTGTGTGTGTGTGTGTGTGTGTGTGTGTATGTATAAATATATTAGACAAACATATATACTCAAATACGCCCCATGGACATGACTGGGTAGCTAATAGTTACTGAAGGAACACCATCAAAAGAAGATGATTTTAGAATCCAACTACCTGACTCAAGAGTGCTGCCCAACATAACACAGCTACTGTAACCCTGGGAAAGGTGCTCCTCTAGTGCCATTTTCTTCAGCTATAAAAACTGGATAATGAGTAACATGGACAAATCGAGACAGAAGTATTGGGTATTAATAAACAATACCCTAAGCGATTTAAATCTCCTCACCCCTGGCCCAACTAGGGGCTTTGTTTGTTTCCTTTTTTAAATGGTAGAAATAGAATGTTAAGTATAGCTTTAGCTTTATATATGAAATAAGCTCCACTAGAAATAGTGACATTATCTAGGTATTTAAAAGATCTAGTGTTTTACAGATTATAAATTCCTGATAAAAACTTTTACCTTAGGACAATGTTAACAAATCCTATAAACCCATTCAGCAAACGTGTATCTTCTTCAGTTGATCTTTCAATACAAACTTCAGGAAACAAACGTTACTTCAAGTGGAATAGTGCCTAGCATGTGTCAAACCTCCTACTATACCAGTACCACAGGAAATGCGTATGTAAATAAAGTGGCAAAACAGCTTTCTCTTAAGGCGGCTGGTTAAAAAAAACTGATGGTTTATTAGATGGTTTACATGGACAACTGAGGCTATACATATCCCATACATATAACTCGATTCTTTATATCTGCATTTTACAATGTAACAAATGAGTGTGCATATTAACCCTTCATAATACAAGATTTACTGACAACCTACTACCAAATATTGGTAAAGTGTGGTGATTTATTGTATATTTAATAAAATTTCTCCGGAATATCAGAGAACAGAATCACCCACAGCCAAGCCATGCAGATTAGGGAGTGGTGACCCACGCCTTTAATTCCATCACTTGTGAATTCAAGGCCTACCAGTCAAGCAGTGGTGGTGCAAAATGTTTAGTCCCAGCACTTGGGAGGCAGAGGAAAGTGAATCTCTGAGTTTGAGGTCAGCCTGGTCTACAGAGTGAGTTCCACGACAGGCAGGGCTGTTACACAGAGAAACCAAAGCAAAACAAAACAAAAATCCTGGAAGAGACGGCTCTGTCCTCTTATATTCCAGACTATTGTTATTAAATATACACTATATCACCACAGTTAACATCTATACACATTATCCAGGATCCAAGTTAGAATCGAATCTAAAATACAAATAACACAGCAAACTGTTGAGCAGTTTGCTCATTTGTTCAGTTTTAAGTAAGCAGCCTAGTCTTGGGAAGACCCGGCACAATAAACACAGGTATGGGACAACTTCAAGGTAACATGAAGAAATTAACTACCAAGCAGCAGTGCTAATTCTAACTTTCTTTTTCACAAACTCCTCTCAGGAAACAGGCAGGTAGGGTAAGGAGGGTATGACAATGCAACCCACACTGGCTTGGGCTTTGCATTCCTCCTGATTATAAACTGCTCCAAGTCAGAACCTCTCACTGTATAGCCCTAGCTGCCTCCCTACAGCTGGAATTGAAGATGTACAATATCACCAAGATAGGACTTCTGTGCAGCCCTGGCTGTACTGAACTTCACTTTGTAGACCAGGTTGGCCTCAAATTCAGAGATCCTGCCTTTGCCTCCAGAGTGCTGGGATTATAAAGGCATTCCCCACCACTGCTCAGCTTGGATACTCTTATTTTGGAAAAATCCAAGTTATCCAGACGAGCAAGCTAGACAATTTTTTTTAAAGACAGTTCTTAAAAAAATATTAATGATGAGCAAATGAATGAAAACAAAGTAGTTAAATGACTTTCTTTTACAAACTGAAATACTTTTAAACAGAATTGATGTAGACATGTTAGAATGGATCCCAAATTAGTCTTAGACATAGCTTCTGCCCTTACCTTTACCAAATTGTTTTTTGAAATTAAATTTTAATGAACTAGAAACATCACATCAAAAACACATCTTGGCTGGAAATGGCAGTGCATACTTTGGAGACTGGCCTGAAAGATACCCTCCTGGAGTGGGGTGCACCTCTGTGGTAGAGTGCTTACTTTGGCTAGCATATGTGAGGTTCTGAGTTCACTCCTAGCTAGTATCAAGCCCTTCTCAATAATCTCAGGTTGGAATGTGGCTCAGAGGTAAAGTACTTGCTTATTAACATGTATGAAAGGCTTTTAGTTTGATCCTTACGTCCTCTTTGACTCCTACAGGATTTTTCTGGGACACTAGCAAAAAAAAATAAAAATAAAAATAAAAAAGTTCTAACCTTAAGAGCAAATAGAGAGAGTCGCAGCACAATAGTAAGAAGTATTTACAACCAGACCGCACAAATTTAAACGTGTCTACCACAGTGTGACCTTACTTTATCTCTGTTGGTTTCATCACCCATAAAATACCAGCAGTAACAGCATCTACCTCAACAGTATTGTTACAAGAATTAATGAGCTACTATTTGAATGACTTGAATAGTACCTGGTTACTGGTGACTGCAAACACATTTTTTAAAAAAAATGAACTACAGAAGCTGACACATGTGCATACCATTACAACAAAAGCTCTTTGAGGAAATTTTAAACTATGCAATATGTATTTTTTCTTAATTTTCTATTTGAATAGTTTCCCTGTAACGACAAGCTATTCAGTGTAGAGCATTTAGACGCTCCTTGAGCACTATGGTCAGTATCCACACAGTGCCTGCTTTCATATCAAACTGTAACTTTCTTCATCGATTACTTTCAAATTAGCAAAAACAGGACACAGAAAAAATATTCCATTTACACAATTTCTGGAAGGGTAAAATGAAAGACTACCATCTGTTTTATGTAGTGTTGCCAGAACCTAAACAAATGCATGTTTATGACTATTGAACTTTTAAACATGCAAATGTAGTAATAGGGCTGAATAATCCTCAAAATGAATTCTCTCCTCAAATAAATGGACATAATACTAAGAGCTTTTCAGATTACTAGAACACTCAGAGCTGTACAGCCAAAGACATCTATTGTACTGAACTGACATCCTGTAACTGCCACACCATTAACTGTGAGAAACAATAAGCTGTATCTAGTTAAAACCCTATCTGTCCTCTGCTAAGCCAAACTGTCACAGCAAAACGTAATTTAAAAAAATATGCTGAGTTCTTTGTCAAGCTCAGTAAAATGACAGGGAACCTAGGACTAGACTCTGAGCAAATAAGTTATCTGGTAGCAAAACTGTCCTCTATCACAAGTTGCTGGAGAAGGCTTTAAACGCTGTCCTAAAGAGAATGGAAACACTAGATAATGCAGATGTAAAAGGGGGGGAGGAGAGGTGCAGTTAAAACGCTGTCTTCAATGCCATCCTCTTTCAGTTACGCTTTCTTAGAATAAACAATAGAAAAAATAAACTACTCTTATTTAAGCAACGGCGAGCTTTTGCCTATTCGAGGATATGCTGTTCACTTGGTCCCAACAACTTCTGTATTAGCTTAATTATAAACACAGACTTTTATGGTTTAGAAATAACAATTCCCAATACTTCTCCCATGTTCTTCCTAAAGGACTATATATAAACTAGGGCAACAATTGTCAGGCCTCAAAACCCAGGTAGTCTACCTTACTTTGCCTCAAGTTTGAAAGTTAGAAATAAGCTGCCAACAGGCAGAGAAATACCGGGTTGGGGTTGGAGTTAAGAGCTGAGAACGAAGGACTTCGCAAGCACAAGACAATTTCCGGGACAGTAGGAAAGTGTGACCCTAGCACCTCGGTCTCTGCTCTGACCACCAGCAGGATCGCAGATAGTGTGTGCGTTAGGAAAGTGGGGCTTGGCCTGCCTGCCACCACTGCCCCTCTAGTCCCCACGCGGAGGTCGCCGAGGGTTGAGACCAGAGAGCTCTACCGTCCCCGGGGGAGGAGCAGGAAAGCGCGACCTCGGGGCAGCAGCCGCCGCCACCCCAACTGGACCTGTAGAGGCCGCTCGTGCCGCCGCCTCCCGGGGCAACGACGCGCAGCAGGCCGCGCTGCCGGCGCCCCAACAGCCGCGGCCCCACGGGCAGCAAAGCCGGGGCCGCTCCCACGCCTCCCGTCGCACCACCCGAGGCGCGCGGAAAGGTAAAGTTTGGCTGTCGCCGTTAGGCCTGAACTTTCCCGCCCGACGCGCAGGTCGCCGCCGCCTCCCGGACGGCGGCCCGCGGGCCCAGCTCCGACCCCCGCACTTACTCCGGCTGCTCCCGCAGCGACAGGGGCTCCGCGGCGGCCATCTTGAACTTCCCGACTTCTCCGCCGCACTGGCGGCGGCTCCGCGAACCGTGGACGCCAGTGGAAGCGGAGGAAGAAGGGAGACGCAGTAGCGCATGTGCAAAGCACGTAGAGAAAAGCGGCACTTGGAGTCCGCGCTAAGAATCCGGATAGAAAAACCTTACGTCCGGGGGCGGGACGCGGAGTGCCGTGACGTAATTTCCGGAGCTAGGGGGCGGAACAGGCGGAGATCAAAGGCCTTTCTCACTTGAGCGACAGTCCGTATGGAAGCCGAGTGTTTACGTGTAGAAACTTGTTGGAGTAAGGAGCAGATGGGTAGCGTGCTGGTATTGAGGGTGCAGTTCTGGGAGCTGATTCTTCATGAGGCCCAGAAGTGGAAGAAAATACCTCTGTGTCTCTACTGCTGCTGATTGATTGGCTTACAGCTTTAAAACCGCCAGATTATCTCCCAGGTCCCCCTTTGACCTTCTGTTCTTTGTGATATGTTTTATATGGGAATTAAACTTCATGTTTTTGGAAGGGGTAAGAGATAAATAACTGACACTGATTCTGAACTGTGACCAATTTCATTCTTAAAAGAGCAGAATAAAGCAGTCGAAGGAATTTTTGGCAACTTTCTTTTGAAGATTTTTTTCGCACTAAGTTAATTTCCATGCTATTATCGCTTTAGGAGCGAAATAGAGAATTTTAAAACATCCCAAATTGTTGCTGCTAATAATTAGTAAAGGTAAATCAAACATTAGCTTAATCATTCAGGAAACGTTTATAAAGTGACAAGAAAGGCCAAACAGTTCATTCTTCAACTTTTTCCGCCTCGGGAGCTCTGGTATCGGAACGCCCTGACCCGTAGCCACAGTTTCCGCGGACGGGGGCGGAAGTGAACGCTCAGAGGCCAAAATTGCTTCCCGGAAGTCTTCGGCCTGCTTGAAAGACGCATGCGCGCTTGCGTGGGGGGGGGCGGGAATAAAAGCGTGGGCGTGTTCAAAGCGGGTCGCCGAGATTGTTGCCCTACTACTGCGGTGGGCTGGCCTTTCCAGATCTGGGCTCCTGCCCTGCCGGTCTCCGCCTCCTGGCCAAAGCCAGGGTCCGTGGAGCGGCCTGCGGAGATTGCTTGTCCGCTCTGCGCTTCCCTGTGGACCCCAGGTTCCCTGCGGTAGAGGTCCGTCCTGTTCGGTGACACTGGAGACTACAGTGCTTGGCACGCTTGTCTGACAATGCAAAAAGTTGAGGCTTTGGAGGCAAGAGCGTCTTTGTGAACGCTCCGTCTTTTCCTATCATCTATGCTTGCTTCAAGTGTTATTCTAAGTGAGATACGCATTCCTGAAATAATTGAAAAATAATCTTTGAGTTAAGTCAATTCCCGTAGAAAGTCATTAAACTCGTACCTTCGTAAAGCACGGTAGTCATCAATCCCAGTAAGCTCTTAATAGGCTTATTGTAGTAGACTACCAACAAATTACAGAGATCGTAAAATCCCTTGACTCTAGTAGTTTCCAGGTGCCTTTGAAGAATGTAGAATTTGGAGCTTTGTGGGAAGACGCCAAACTGATGTTAACACGCTTGAGGCATCATGCTTGTTTTATTTTAGCTTTTTGTTGTTTTGAAGCAGTTCTGGTGCATTTTTGAAAACGGGGCAAACGCAAAGTAAAGAAAAATCTGAACCAACAAGAATATGTTGGTTTACTTTTGGCCTTTTCCTGTGTGAAATATTAAAATCTCTCACTCTTGTAATAATGTCATCGTTTGCTCTCTCATGTAACTGTTCAAAATGCTTATGTCATTTTGGTTTGGCAAACGTACTCTGACTACATTGTTGTTCTTTTGCTAGGTATCTAGATTGTATCAACTGCACATTAGAACTATGAAGAGAAACAGCTAGAAAAAAGCAAGGGGCTAGCTGGTGAGGTGGCTCAGTGGGGAAAAAAAATGTCTGCCAAGAGCCCTGAGGAGCTAGCTTCAATGCCCAGACCCTCTCATGAATTGTATTCTGACCTCGATTCATGCTCACACTAAATAAGATGTAATAAAAATATTATTTTATTTTATGTGGGATGTCTTTCTGTATGATGTGGATTACTGTTGGATAATAAAGGAATTGTTGGCCTATGGCAAAGTCACTTTAGTCAGCCCCAGAATGAAACTGGAATTCTGTGTTTCACTAACACAATTTTGCTTTGAAGTTTCTTTTGTCTGATACTGGTATAGCCTTTATCCTGGTTGATGTTCACATAAGCAGTGTCTGAAGACATTTTATTGGATCTTGTTTCTTAAAAAATAAAATCTAGTGTGAAAATCTCTGAACTTGATTGGCTAATCCTATCACATTTAACATGGTTATTATGCAGTTAGATTTCCCTGCCACATTTTGTTTCCTAACTTTTTGTTCCTCTGGTTTTACATTTGATGACTTTCATCGTGAACCTAATTAATTAATTTTAGTAATAAAATCCAGGAGTCAGATATCGGGAGTGTAACCTAAAAGATCAGAGAAGCAAAAAAAGCTTCTTACCAATGATTTCTTACTTCTCCAGATCCTCCAAATGAAAGGGCCAAGATCCTGTCTCTACCTCCCAAGCCCTGGGATTAAAGGCTTGAGTCACCACTGCCCAGTTTATATGGTTAACTGTAGGCTAACCCCACCGTCTGATCTCCAGAGAAGTTTTATTTGCTAGAAACACAAACAAAATAGTACACAACAGGCTGATAGAGCATTAAAATTTCTTTAGTGAATCTCTTTTACTTTTTCAAAGCTGATTTCCTTCTTAGTCATTCTAGGGCTTACCATGTACATCTTCCCTCACCAGAGCTGGAGTTACTAATTTAATTCCAGTGAACTATGGCAACCGTACTCTAATATAATAGTTTATTTTTTCCTTATTTTGTATGGTATAATCACTGAAGTCACCAATATATTTATTATTATAATTATTGCTTTTTTGTTTTTTGCAGAAATAGGAGAACAGAAGTCAAATGTGAACTTATGCCTTTTATTATATTAACTTTATCCTTGAAGATTCCAGGTATTTTTTTTTTCCCTTGTGGAATTCAGTTTTCCATCTGAGGTAATTCTATAGCTTTGCTCTGCTCTGTTGTGTAGCAATTTCATCCTGGTTGGAAGTTCCTCAAGACTCAGGAAATTTCTGGTGTGGGACTCAGCCCATAATGTCAATATTCAGGAGGCAGAAGCAGGTGGATCTTTATGAATTCCAGGTCAGCCAGGGCTGTATAGTGTGCCTTTTTGCCGGGGAGACACACACACACACACACACACACACACACACACACACACACACACACACACACACACACACACACACACACACACACACACACACACACACACACACACACACACACACACACACACACACACACACACACACACACACACACACACGACACGGACGGTCGGACTTGAAAGGCTTCTTAAAACTCAGGAAGTAAACACCTGGCAAGACTCTTAAGGTTCACTGTTACCCAAAGCATAGCAAGCCATATGGACTGCAAAGAAAATTCTCCAGCCTGCTAGTTTGCCAAGTTTGGTTTTGATGGAATTGTTTCTTTTTTCCATCATTGGTTCCCTACCTGGGAAGAGTAGACATTTGTTCACATCACCTCAGGAAAAGCCACACAATACAACTGCTTCTTAACAAAGACTGACAGCCAAAGGGAAGGAGTGATTTGATGACCGAGCAATAGGTTCCGAGACAAGTTCAAGTGGCTGATCTGAGTGAGCGTGGAGTATCCATGGGGACAATCCCCATGTGGCTGTCATCCTTGTAGCTTGGGATTGCGTACTTTCTTTGTTACAGCAGTGTTTGTGTGTTCCCTATAATGGGTGATAGGACTTGCAACATGGACGAGCTGAGAGTGAGAGGTCCATAAAGAGAATCCAGGGCCTCATGGAAGAGGTATGGAGTGACACACCTGCTTGATGAATGGGATTTTGCCATGTGAATATAGTAACACCTTGAAAACAATTAAAGGATAAAAGAATGCATTGCAGTCTCTGAGAGAGTTATTCATGGGCTGGGTTGTCAGTAAGACATACTGGCTAAGTGGCCACAGCTGTGTGTAATAAAACATGAAGTTGATACTGAAATCACTACCCAGAGACAACTTGACTGTTTACAGGATAATTACGAAAGGAAAAGGGTGTGTACCTAGCATGATATGCTTAGGGCTTCCTGTGACTCTTTTATACTCCACTGAAGCCATAAGCTTCTTACTCTGCACATACTTTTAAAGTCTCATGCCTTTCTACTATTTTTGTCAATTATGATTAGTTCTTGACATATTTATTGACTGTCTTGTAGATATCTTATATTGAAACTTGGTATAGTGGCCTACCTCTATTCCCAGCACTTGGTAGAGGCAGGAAAATCAGAAGTTCAAGATAGTCTCTGGCTACAAAGTGAATCAGGGGTTAGCCTGAGCTACATGAAACCCCATCTCAAAAATTAATGAAGGTAGGGGGAAGAAAATGCAGGGAACTTGGCTAAAACTTTACTCTTACTCCTTCTGTCTGCTGAACTGTCTCCGGCCTTCCTTATCTCAGCACATTCTAGCTTCATTCATCAGCTGTTTAAATGAGTCCCAGCTTCATCAGGATTATCGTCAAGTATCTGCAATCACTATCAATTTCACCACTAAGCAGTGAATTCATCTGCCCTCCAAATTCCAGTATCACAATCTCAATTTAAGCCTTGGTCCTGTAACTCTTTGCTGTGTTACTTTTCCTGAGATGTGAATGTGTCAGTTGTTACCACAAAAGAACCAACAAGCATCCAAAGGAATAATTCCACCCAAGTCTAGCTTGTAAACCAATTAAGTCTATTGGATTTACTTATTGGAGCATAAGTGAGGGAGTGTGGGTGACCACAGAAGTGCTGCATCACTGAAAAGTCCTTCCTGGACATGGTTGACAGTCTCCGGAAAGCTGCAGAGCTGGAGTCCTAGCCTCATATTCACCTTCTACACTCTGTCCTCTAGCACTTCCAAGAACATGGAATTATGGGATAGAATTTTGTGCAGAACTGGGGGAAATTAGGGAAGGAGTGGCTGGGATCTTAGTTGAAGGTGTGAGGGAAAGTTAACAGGTCCAAGATTGTTAAGAACACCATACAGGTAGTCACAGCTCCGATAAGATGGTACTGGCTACACTATACCTGGAGGACAGTGTTTGTGATAGTTAATCTTGGTTGTCAGCTGTACTACATTTGGAATTAACTAAAATCCAAGTGGCTAGGTACACCTGTGAGATTTTTCTCAGTTAAATAATTTGAAGTGGGATGACCTACTCTAGATAACAGGTCTTTTAGTGGGAAGATACTCTTTAAATCTGGGCTACACTTTCTGATGACAACCTATATAATGGATGGGTAAGAAGGAAGGAAGCACATATTCTTTGTTTGCTCTTGCTGACAAGTCATTCCCTCACTGATAGTAGAGCCTACTTCCTGAGCATTCTGGAATATCCTGAAGAGCTGCAGAAACATCCAGCCTCATGGACTGGATTCTTGGACTTTCCTTTTGTAGGCAACCATTGATAGACTACCTGGAGCATAGCCTGTAAACCACTCTAATAAATCCCCTGCGTGCGTGCGTGCGTGCGTGCGTGCGTGCGTGTGTGTGCTGCTTTTCTGGAGCACCCTAATACAGTGTTCAAATGCATTCCTGCAGTTATCTCTTCTGTGACTTTTCTACTTCTGTCTTTGTTTTGCTCCAAACTATTTTCCACCCAGAAATCAGAGTACACTGTCAAAGCACAATGTGATCATGTCGTCCTCTAGCTTCAAACCATGTGCACAGAACAGTAACACGGCAAATAAAGTTAAGACCTTTTAACATGCCTTCTCGGGGCCTTGGTGATTTTAGCTTGTTCTCAGCTTTTAACCACAGAATTCAGTGAAGCACAAGTGTGTGCTCATGGGAGTCCTAAAACATGCTATAGTTTTTCTTCCCTGGAGGCATATGGTTTTTCTTATTTCTCTTGCACAAATTTCTCTTCATCGTGACTACTACAACTTCTTCTTCAGACACGGTCTTAAACACCAGCTTTCTGAGAACTCTTATGCAAATTGTAGCCTTCCTTTGGTCCCGATATACATGTGGGCCTATCTTTCCTTAAAACAATCTATTATTTTCCTAATAAAACACTGGCCTGTAGCCAAGGTAGTCAGTTAAAGGGAGCATGTATTTTGATTGGCAACTGGACAATATTTATAATCACTATAGAAACGGGTCTCAAGATAAGCCTGTAAGACATTGTGTAGACTAGGTTAACTAAGGTGGGAAATCCCACTGTAGATGTGAGAGGTACTGTTCTGTGAGCCGGGGTCCTGGGCTGAACAAAGATGAGAGGAAAAAAAACAGCACAGACATTTATCTCTCTGGTTCCTGGCAATGTGACCAGCTCAGACCCCTCCCACCTTCCCCTCTCACAATTAACCCTCCTTAAGTGCTTCTGTCTGATATTTTGTCACAGAAGCAAGAAATTGATTCAGTAAGAAAGATTTATTTTTACTCGGTCTTCCCTAAAAGAGATTATAGGCACAGCCAATGAGCTAAAGAGGAGACAGCTGGAAAATCCTCAGCTCTTCCTTTTCACTATATGTTAGATTTCAGCTTTTAAAAAGGCAAGTGTAGTGGGACTCAGGTGTTATTTAGGGAAGCTTAGCGTTGTAGCTCCTGAGTATCAAGACCCCTATGGGGCATGGCCCAAACCTTCCTGTTTTGTTCCTGAGTTCTCTGGGAGTGGATCAGCAGCCTGGCATGGGACAGCTCCACTCTCCAAGAATTGTCTTAAGGTCCAATTTGTATTGTGAGTGTTTATATACTCCTCAATAAATATTAATCCTTTATATGATATATTGCAAGTGAATATTCCTGCAATAGGCAATGGTGCTCAAAGCAAAAGATTAAACTGAAATTTTAGGTAATATTATCAATTTCAACCTTCCTTTGTATAAACTGGCTACATGATGTAGTTTAATATCAAGTAAGTGTGATATGGATGAATTTAGATGCTATAAAGATTTTTAAAGATTTATTTATTTCTACTTCATATGTATGAGTGTTTGCTTTCATGTATGTCTATGTATTATGCTCATGAAATGCTGATGCAGACCAGAAGAGGGTGTTAGATCCCCTGAAATTAGAGCTATAGATAGTTGTGAGCTGCCAAGGAACCCAACCTGCATCCTCTACAAGAGTACCAAGTGCTCTTAACTACTGATCCATTTGCAAAGATTATTTTATAGAGTTGGTTACTCCTTTACATAAATATCAAATGTCAGTAATGTTTGCGGTTCAGTTCTACGGACACTCATTATTACCCTCATGTATCTTTAGTGCATTGTTCTAAAACGTCATCGACATTTAAAGCTAAGAACAGCTAGAATATGTCAGCTATGACAAATGAGCCTACAGTTACTGGTTGAAGCTTCCGTGTATCTGTGTGCGTCTTCCATGAGAGGGCAGTAAAGAACCAATGTGATTTTGTTTTTAGCATGTATTCTCAGCAGCCATTGGCCTATCTTGTAAAAATGGAAATATTCAAAAGGAAGAGAGAAACATAGTACACAATTATCATTTTCCTCCATCCTTGGGTTGTCTTCTATGATCTAATGTAGGTTTTATTATTTCCTGAGGACTGAGATATCAGAGTTAATCTGTTAATAAATTTTTGATCCTGAGGCTGTAGACAGTGTTGGAATTCTGGAAGAGTGATTTAAGGGCTTTGTAATGTAGAGAGATTAGTTATGATTCCTGAGGCTGTCAATCTTGGATAGACACTTTTTACTTTAAGAAATCTCTGTTTGGAATCTGGTAAAGAAAAAAAAATGGGCCATTACTCTATGGTGACTTGTATTTTTAACCAAATGACATACATTTATATACTGACCAGTTTGTTCATATGCCTCCTAAACTTCATAAAATAAATACATGAGTACTATATTAATATTATTATCTCAAATGGCATGTCTTAATTTGTGCACATTAAAAGTTTCTAAATAAGTAAAAATAATAATGTGGAAAGTTTGTTTCACTGTCTTTTGTGGGTTTTTTTTTCCATGTTTTTTTCAAGACAGGATCTGACCATGTAGTTCTGGCTGGCCTTGAACTTACAGAGATCCTCCTGCCTCTGTCTCACAAGTGGTGCTATTAAAAGCATCCACCACTATGTTCAGCTTTTTCTTTTTAACCTTCTTCTGATTCTCACAAATTGATTGAGGTAATAGGTATTTCTCCTAATGGTTGATACAGCTTTTGTTAAGCTTTCTTATTGTTTCCTTTGCCCGTTCAGCCTTATTGACTAGATCCTCCTTTTCAATCTGTTATGCCTATGATTTTGCCAGCCATTTACCTTTCTATTAGTGATGGAAATTAATCAGTTTCTCATCTCCAGCTTGCAAAGATGCTTAATGTAGCCAGATTTCTTTTTCTATCTTTTTCTTATAATAAACCTGTATTTTAAGAAGGCTTGCTTTCATCTGAGATTGATATTAGTTTTGTTTTCACCTTTAAAAATTGTATCTCAAGTTGTACATAAAAGTAGATATTCATAACCTGCGATCCAGGACAGATTCTTATTATCAATCCACCTTCGTTGACACACTCACACTAACAATCCACAGGCCTTTGCTTACCTTTCACTTTAACACTGGTTGATTATCTGTGAAAGTTCTGTTGCACTCAGCAGTGCCAATCACTCTTCAGTCTTTGGTGCTTACACATCCTTTATGCCTTTTCTTTGCCATTATCCCTTTGATTTACAGGACTTATGTTAATCTCTGTCTCCTAAAATAGTATTAGCTTAAGTCTTTTGTTCTTTTTTAAAAAGAATCATTTTACATATAATTTTACCAAATAATTCAATATTGTGCAATTCTTCTTTGGATTAACAACATTGTGTTAATATTCCAGGATTTATTTTTCATTCTACTAATAGATATTTAAATAATTTCTATGCCATGCTTAAGTATTACTTTCTTTTGGGCTTGAAGCCAGAAGAGATCTCCATGTATGTTTAGCTACATGTGTATGTATAAATAGTACTAAATATTTTCTAGAAGTGCTGGTACCATTTTAGACTCTTGGAAAGCATGAGAGATTCTATAGTCAACATCTTCTGTACGGTTTGATATTCTCATTTGAAAGAGGCTTAAAAATTACCTTATTCTTGTCTTCACTGTCACTTTTTTGCCACTAGCAAGGCTTATTCTTGTCTTACAATTACCATTTATGTTTTTTGCCCATTGTTCTTTTTTGTCTACTCTTTATTAATTTAGAATTCTTTGACTGTTGATATTAATTACCAGTATTGTGGGTCTTAAATGCGTTTTTATTTGGAACTTAAAAAATGCAAAGATATTCTGATAAACAACTAAGTTTTTAAATTTTAATAATAATCATGACAGTTAAAAGGGTGTTGTAACTCAAAACTCCAAAGTAAGCCCAGCACTTTGGAGATTGAAATAGGAAGATTACTGTGAGGTCAAAGCCAGTCTGGGCTACATAGTGCATTCCAGGCTTGGTGGGTACTGTCTATAGGGGGAGGTGGTAATAATAACAATGGTTAATCTTGATTGTCAACAACTAGATTGCAAGATAACTAAGAGAGTATTGAAACTCACCTTCTGAGTGTGTCTGAAAAAATATCTTCAAGGGTCACTAGATAATGCAAGCTCTGATCTGAACAATATTTAATCCAGTAATAGGTCCAGGGTAGTCTTCAGTTTCCAGCTGCCAGTATATAAGCAGCCTCTTTACACACTTACACTACATTACTATTCTGCAAGGAAGCCAGAAATCAAACCCCTTGAAACCTGGGAACCTTAACAAATCCTTTCTCTTTTAGGAACTTTCTGTTGCGTTTTTGTTACAGCAACAAAGTTTGACTAACACAAAGATCAGCGAATTTTAGAAGGTTACCAGCAAACAATTGTCATTGTTCTGTTTATTAGCACTGTGAGTCCATAGAGTTAGCATCTATACCTAGAAATCAAGATTGGGATTTTCTATACCAACATCTCGCCTGCTATACTTGGTGACCTTTTCTGTATTTATATTTTGTTTATGCTCTAACAAATAAAACTTGCCTGAAGATCAGAGGGCAGAGCTAGACACTAGTTAACCGTAGAGGCCAGGCTGTAGTTTGGTTTCACATGTGAGTTCAGGCACACACCACCAGATGCCACATTAGATATTCAGGGGACTTGCTGAGTAGGTACAATAGAGAGAAGAAGAGAAAAGGGGCAGACTTTCATGTGGTGTCTCCTTTTAAGAGAATGAGTGGGAACAGATTTACATAGCCACACCTAGGGGCGTGCCCTCTGTATGAGGCATATTCTGCTGGCGCCATGTTGGGCTTATTTTACCATATGTCTACTACGTGCTGGAAATCCTTTCATCACACCATTATGTTTATTATAAAAAGAAAGTTGGGTTTATGAAAGGAGGCAGGGTTATATGGATTGGACTGGGACAGGGTCCACAATCTCTCAAGGCTGCTTCAAGTGTCTTAAGGGTGAAAATTGTCATTTTGGAAGATGAAAGCTGTATCCTCTAGTGGTCAGTCTACTGGTTTTATGGCTCAGTCCTGCAGTCCAGGTGAGTTTAAGGCATGGATAATGAATTCTGGTTTTATGGAGCTCAGAAAAAAAAAACTGAATTATTAAGAGAACCTTGGGAAATGGCAGATACAGTGAGGGTCTCTGTTCTTATGGGGTCTGGAGTCAGATTGAGAGAAGAGGAAAAAGGGGGAGAGAAAGAAGGTCTGAAATTGGGACACATGTAACCTTAAGTTAGGCTTTGTCTATGCTTTAAATAAACCTTAAGATAGCTGCTTTGTGTTTTTTCATTCTGGGGGACTCCAGTGGCTGGTAGCTGCACAATAAAGTTGTGGGTCTCTGCTAGGTCTTGAGATGGGAAGAGTCTCATGTTTTTTTGTTTACTCATTGCAAAAGTTAAAATGGCTTTTGGTTCCTTTTCTTTGGTCCTGGGAGGTGGGAGGAATTGTCTCTGTTTTACTTGTTATCAGCTCTAAAAATGGCTCCTGGTTCATTCTCTCTAGTCCTAAGTGTGTTGGTCAACTGTTTTCCAGTGGTGAGATGGCTCCTGGGCTTTTTCATTCTTCAGGAGTGGCAACTGGAGGGTTAGTCTGGGGGAGGTAAAGGGTGAGTCCACTAAATACTTCGAGCCTTGTTTGCTGGTAACCTTCTAAAATTCACCTCTGATAAGCAGGCTGAAATGGAAAACTCAGACAGGTGTCTAGCAACAGAAGGATTCTGGGTGTCCCATACTTGGGAGCTACCTGGGAGGCTGGAAGAAGGTATGGGGGTCTGGTGCTGACAGGCTGAGCAGATAGAAAGAGGAACAAGGGAGAGGCTGGCAAGTCTGGTTTCAGGCTAATGTGGTGACTAAAAGAAATGAATGCTCCTACTTTAGCTAAAAATATCCCTTCCCTGTAGGGGTATGGGACAGGTTGGTATGACCAAAAATGAGTGGGTGATAGGGATTTCTCTGAAAATACAATTAAGTGGTGGCATCTGATGAATCTGGAATTGTTTGCTCCCCACCCCGACAATGGAGAGGCTAGAAAGAGAGGTAGAACCCTAAATTCCTGCAGAACTAAGTATGTGGCACCGGTGTTCATGAGGAAGGAGATGGACCACCCTGATACTGTTATGACTACTCGAGGCTCCCTTTTCGTGATGATGGTGGTTGGGTTAGGGAAGCCCAGGCAACATCAATCATCCATGGCCAGGCCTAGGAGATCAGGTGGGGAGTGGTCTGTGTATACTGCCTCCCTGCCACTTGGGGCTTGGGAACAGTCACTAGACCAGTGTTTCCTATGGCACCTATGGAAAGGACTGGATGGCCTCCTCAAGAACAAGACCAATGGCCGAGTTGGCTGCACCTAAAGCACATACTGGGAGGTGTAGGTCTGCTTGCCATGGTAGAAGGTGAAGGAGTTGGTCGGATAGTTTTGGCCAGCAAGAGGTATGTTTTTCCCGGCATGTTTTCTCATCTCTCCTGTGATACCCCGTAAAAACCAGTGCTAAGACTTCTGCCTGTGGAGTCAGTGATTCCCTCTCAAGAGATCTAAGTTTGGTTCTGGTGTTGGTGTAGCTCTGGATTAAAAAAAAAAAAAAAAGGATCATGAGAAGTTGCCTTCCCTCAGTGCTCTCAGGGTCTAAATATACTGTAAGAGTATATTTATGAGGCATTCCAGAAGCTGAGACAGATTCTCCTGTTTATCCTGTACTATCTCTTGTATTTTTTTCAAAATTGACAGGCTTTAAAACAGCTCTATATAGACCTGCTAGTAAGCAGGTCACAAATTATCTCTGGCTAAGACCCCTGTTGGTGTATTATAATTCCAGTGGGGGTCTACATCTGAAACAGCCTCAGCTACTGGGGGGTGTGCTACATTTGTCTGATGAACCTCATTTGCATTAGTTCTGGCCTGTTTCCAAACTTTCCTTTTTCTCTTTAGGGAGGAGATTATTTGTCAGAATAGTATATATAGCATGAAAAGTGAGATCATAGGATTGAGTGATATATTGGAATTCCTTTGTAAAGACAATAGAGTTAAAACTACAAGAACCCATGTTTTTTTGCCACCTGAGAAAGTTTTGACAGAGGAAATAGGGTATAAACTTATACTATCTCATATACACCAGCCACTTGCTGCAGAGGGATAACTGGGTCAGGATCCTTAAGAGTGCGAGAGCTAGTGACCAGTGGGGTAAATGTAGGTGCCAGGTTTGGAGTTCCTAGAAAGAAAAGAATTGGAGGAGCTGCAGGTGAGCATTGAGATTTGAAAGGTGGGGGTTCCAGAGAAGGATCTGGTCATGTGGCTAGAAAGAGATGGCGGAAGAACAGAAAGCCAGATGAGAAAGTTTAGAGCTGAGATATGGAAAGATATAGGGGAACTCTTTCCATCTGCCTGTGCACTTGCAAAAGTTAGCTACCATAAAATATCAGAGTCCAGTGAACTAGTAGGTGGCTATTTTGAGTTATGATCTAAGGGTTACTTAGGCCATTTCTTTGTGCAAGTTAGGATAAGCTTGGTGGTGTCTAGGTAAGGCAAAAAGGCTTGAAGTCTCAAGAACACATCTTAGAGGTGAAGATGGAGACACATTTTCTGCTGACTCATTCTCTATTATTGAGGCCCAGAGGATGGGGATTCCATGGCTAAATCTGGGTTGTCAGTCAACAAGTGGTCCCAGGGGAACAATGCTGGCTACTGCTAAGTAACTCATCAGTTCTTAGGGCAGGCATCAGGGCAAAGCCTGAAACAACACTGGCCACTCTAGGGTGGGTGTAGAACCCGGGCTAGCTATCACTAGATGCTCGTCAGCACCTAGGATAGGTGTTAGGGCAAGACCTGAGACCAATTAATAGCCACCACTAGGTACTCATCAGCACCTAGGGTGGATGTTAGGGCAGAGCCCCGGGACAGAGTCCAGGAGCAGGATCCAATGATCTGGGCTGGGTGTCAATAGCAGGGATGGCCAGAAATGGTGACAGAAGAGAAGGAACAGCCATGATCAGTGAAGATTGAGGCTGGGGGTGGTCCTCTGTGAGACTACGGTCTTTTCCGGAGACAATAGTTCATGTTTACTGGGAAGGGAAGACTTACCAATTGAAGCTGGTGGTGTTTGAACACACTATGGAGGGACAGATGAAAGGTAACCTAGTGGTGGCCCCAGTCTGGGACTCCCAGTGCCTAGGCCCAGGAGATATCCTGATCGAATCATGCCACCAAAATGTTGGTTTCACCTGGTGTGTTCTGCAAGTGCCAAGTTGGGTTTACCACGTAGTTGCTACGTGCCAGGATTTCTTATCTCACCTGGTGCCATGTGAGAAATCCTTACACGGTGGTGGCACACACCTGTAATCCCAGCACTGGGAGGAGGAAGCAGGAAGATCAAGGCCACCCTAGGCTACAGGAGATGAAATCTGTCTAAGAGAGAAGCAGAGCCATGTAGTGGTAGTGGCTCACACTTTTAATCCCAGCACTATGGAGGTGGAGACAGGGATATAAAGTGGGTGAGACCGGTTCTCAGTCCATTCAGTCTTAAGATCTCCCCCTTTCGGCTGAGGAGTTGCTGAGATAAGAAGTGACTTACTCCTCTGTCTCTCTGATCTTTCAACGTTTACCCCAATATCCGGCTCTGGGTTTTTATTGTTAAGACCATTTAGAATTTGAGATATACTTTCCCAAAGTATAAGGTAAAAGCAGAAGCTCCTTCAAGACTCCTTCTTGCAGTGATAACCACAGTTGAATGTTGAGTATACAGTACTTTTTGCTATGTTCTTCTCAATGTTCTTTTTTATGAAGATATCCATTACAACTACTTTAGAACTTACATTTTTTTGTGTATAAGACTGTGTGTGTGTGTGTGTCTGTGTGTGTGTGAGTATGTATTATAGCTCATTATATAGCCCTGGCTGGCCTGGAACTTACTATGTAGACCAGACTAGCCTCAATCAAATTCCCCTGCTTCTGACTCTCTAGTCCTGGGCTTAAAGGCGTGCATCACCACTGGCAGCTAGGATGATTATTTCTCACTTAGCAGTATAGAATGAATCACTGATACAAGTTAGGGTTTCCAAAACAGACACTACGTTTGGTGTATAATGCTGATTTTAGGGATCAACATTTTAAAACAAAGATTGAAGAAGTGGGGTGCAGGGAGGGGAGCTATGTTGCGGCCCCGCAGTGTCTCTCCAGTTTATATTGCCTGGTACCCTGTCTTTATGCTCACTCCTTGCTCAGTTACAGATGCGGGCTGGCCTGAACAAGTTAGATTGGAACCAAAGTTTCTGGGCATGTCTATTTTGGGCTGTGGAAACAAGATATCGCAGACTTGATAATTTCTAACAAACGAGGCATTTAGTTTAGAGGCCGGGAAGTCCAAGGATAAATGGACACAAAAAGCAAACATTAAGGTAGAAGGAATCGGGAGGTTGAACAGGCAGCCAGGAGCACTGTTTCTACCAACATTAGCCCGTTCACAAGGGCAGAGCCATTGTGACCCAAGTACTTCCCCCTGATCCCAAACTGCCAGCCCAGCTTCTTGGGAAGTAAGTTTTCAACATATGCTTCAGGGATGGGCACATGCACACCGTAACAGCTGCTTCTGTGTCTGCCATGGTCCACTCAGTGCTTTTACCTAGAAGTCTTCTGTTCCAATCCCTTTTGCTTCTAGGGTATGCTCTTCACATCTTGTGTACAATCACTGAAGTATTTCTTATAACCACCATAACTTCTACCTCTCTTAACTATAAAACAGGGATCTATAGTTCATTTAAATTTTGTGATAGTGATGATATGCATTATAATTCCAAATTTAAAGAAGTTTCCTGATTAATAATTCACAGTTGCTCTTTGTTCTAACATTTAAGAATATCTGGCAAATAAGAATTTTTAAATTTACAGGCTCTCGTGTACCTGTACAAAATGCTTTAAATCTTTATTTGGTGCTTACACATGACTCAAAAGTCTCTAACAAAGTGTTCTACAGTACACCGAGCATAACTGAGCTAACTAGAGATGTTCATTGGTTCGAAATCTATTTCAACCTGCCTATGGATGTAAGAACAAAGATAATTTTTCATCAGATTATTTTCAATGCTGTGACCTATCAAAAGGATCTCACTATGTGATTCAAATTGGTCTTTGAACTCATAATCTTTGATTTAGCCTCTGGAGTACTAGGATTATATGTATACACCACTGTGGTGATGTATTTTTTATTTCATAAAATCAGCCTGGAATATCAGAGAACAGAATCACCCACAGTCAAGCCATGAAAATCAAAGAGTAGTGACTCACACCTTTAATCCCATAACTCCTGAGACAGATCTTTCTATTTTTCTGTGAGTTCAAGGCCTAAAAACCAAACAGTAGTAGCTCATACCTTTAATTTTAACTCTAGAATTATGATGCAGAGTTGAACCCAGAAGTAAAACAACTGGGTGAAGAAGATATTTAAGGAGGCATAGGCAGGCATTGAGGCATTGTGTAGAGTGATGAGCCAGGCTGAGGACTCTTGAAGATAGCTTTTACCCTGAGAAGTTGGCTGGGTGAAAATTGACTGTGGTCTGTTTTCTGCCTCTGATATTCTAGCTTTTTTCCCCACCATCTGGCTCTGAGTTCTCATTAAATACCAAATTCCTCGTTTACACCACTATGCCCAGCTGTGATGTTCGTTTCTTCATATTATTTTTTATTAAAAACTTATTATTTTTGTGTGTATGTGTGTGTGTGTGCCTGCATGAGTTTATGTGCGCCATATGTATGCAGGACCCAATGGGGGCCAGATGAGGCATCCCTGGAGCTGGAGTTACAGGTGGTTGTGGACGCCTGATTTATATGCAATGAACTGAACCCAGGTTGTCTACAAGAGCAGTAAACACTCTTAACCCCTGAGTACTCTCTCCAACCATATGTATTTCTATTCTAAAACATTTGTTTTACAAGTATAAGTTTGAAAATTGGATGGTTTGACCACCTCTATCATAGGTGGGAAATCATAAAACGCTAATGAAAGTGATTGTTTGGTATGTGTTTCTCATAGTTTATGGGGCTCTTTTCTTCATTTCTGTCTGCTTTCTGCACTGTCTTTCCCAGAAATTCATGCAGCTTGTTCTATTCCAAAACCCACTGTGTTTTCTGCATCTCTGCCCAGAGCCATTTTATTTATTTATTTATTTATTTATTTATTTATTTATTTATTTATTTATTTATTTATTTATCTATCTATCTATCTATTTATTTATTTACTTTTTATTTATTTATTTATTTATCTATTTATCTATTTATTTATCTATTTATTTATTTATTTATTTATTCATTTATTCATTCATTCATTCATTCATTCATCCATCCATCCATCCATCCATCCATTCATTCATTCATTCATTCATTTATTAGCATGGTTCACCTCTCTGGCACTCAGACTTAGCTCAAGGACCTATTTTTAGGGCTCATTCAGTCTGAAGTCACTTTCCAACTAACTCTCAAACATTCCATTGTCCTGTTTTGTTTCCCTTTTACTCCTTAGGATTAAACAGTATATAACTGCTTTATTTTCACAAATTTACAAAATAATGAGTTTTATGATTACATTTTTATACATCTCTCATTATCCACTTTCATTGTATAATTCTTTCTTTTACTTTAATCCCTGGCCACAGAATTAGGGGTAAGGGATAAAACATCAGGGATCTTGTGTATTTTTATTGGCAGCCATTTTCCTAGCATAGCAGGCATATGATACATACTTGCTTTATTAATCTCAGCATTGTGAGCCCATACTTCACCTTCTTTGACAAAAGAGACTTTGAGGTTTTATGTGAATTAATCCAAATCTTATTTAGGCCAAGAAAGAGCTATGTCTATTGTAGGACTACCTCTGTTTCAACCATAGGACAGATATAGCATTAATTTAGGATTTAAGTGTATCCAACAGATAGAGACTGAATCTACACACTGAATAATTCTCCCTATGCAAATCTGAGGGCCAGCACGATGGCTCAGCAGGTAAAGGTGCTTGCCTCACAAGCCTAATGGCTTGAGTGTGATCCCCAGATCCCATAGTAGAAGGGAGAACCAACTCCTGAAAGTTAACCTCTGACCTCTGAACATGGCATGAGTACACCCCCTCACCATAATAATGATAATAATTTTAAAAGAAAAATTAGACATTTGATTAATTTCCTCTGTTGTTAACAAACATTTAATTTACTAGAAGAAAAGCATCTTGCCCACACTGGAAACAAAAGACTACATCTTGAAGAAACGTTTCTTTCTGTTTTGGAAAGGAATCCCTGCCAGATACTGTCTGTCATGGTGATGCTGAGTTCTTTATCTGTAGGCGGGAGCTCCTGGTTTCCTGTGTTTTCTAGGCTTTGGAGATTTGTTTAAGATCTGTGTTTTTGGAGGGAGTATTTCCATGGTTACATTCATCTCTTCTTTCACCCTTGAAAATACAAGAGCAAGTGGAATGCCCCAGTTACCAGATCACTGCTGCACAGATGTCCTTCTATCTGCCCACACATGAAATCTTGGGGCAAGTTCCATTTCCACCAGTTTATTCCCTCCAGTGCTTCTTTTAAATGAAGCAAGACTTAGATTGGCAAATTAAACAGGGAATGGTCTACATTTTATAAATAACCTGAACTCATGTAGGATAGATTGAAAGGCATGGTATATGAAGAAGGAAGAAATTGTTTGGGGATCAGAACTAAATTATAGCTCCAGGCAATAAACATAATGTGTGGAGAATTGTGTGCTCAGAAAAACTATATGGAGTCTAAAAATAGTGCCCAGTATTTTAAATATAAGGTTTCATGTTAGACTGTTAAAGTAAGCATGCACATTTTTTACTTAACAGAGCAGTAAAAACCCACTGTTTCCTCTTGTATCTGAATGTTGTTTCCTGCTGATCCGCCAAGTCTCCTTGAACAGTGGACATAGTCAAATTCATATGTTCCTTCCATGAGCATTACAGAACATTTGCATAGATATTTTTGAGTTTATACTCATAAATTAATTTCAGGATATGTTAGGGATAAGAGATAAGAAATACTCGCATGGAAAGGAGTAACCAAGAAAATAACTTTAAAATTAAACTTTAGGGAAAATATGTGTCTTATGTACATATTAAATATGCATATGTATAAATGAAATCATATACATTTTATATGTTATAATTAAGTTATATACAAATAAAATTAAATTATATGCATATTAAAATTAAACTTTAGGGATATATATTATGTAATATAATCTATGTATTATATGTTGATGTATCCATTCATGTATATTTTATGTACAAACCTATTATATATATAGATAGATAGATATAGATATAGATATACATACACTTCTTTTAAATGAGGCAATGAACACACACATATTTTTAAAAGTGAAGATAAGTAAAGAAAATGGCCTCCTTGTAACCCTGGTGCCTAGAATGCACTAGAACAAGGCTCTATTTGAATTCAGAGATCTATCTACCTTCCTCAGCCTCCTGAGTGCTGGGATTAGAAGCCTGCATCTTCATGCTCAGCTTTGGCTCAAATTTTGAGAGAATATGACCCATCGTATGGGAAGGCATGGGGGAAATAATTTCCATGGCTATGAGAGGGTGTAACTATAATTCCCCCACCTCCTCATGTCTTTGAATACTGGAAAATAGAGACCAGACAGAAAGCAGAGCCAAGCTGTAAACTTCTATGCCCATTGCCACTGGCCTACTTTCTCCCATAAACCGCCATTTTCTACATGTTCTAAACTGCCTCAAACAGCCTTACCAGCTGGGACCAACTATTAAAATATATGACTCTATGGGAACATTTTACACTCAAACCATGAAAGTTCAAGTGTGAACACTGTCAACAACTTTAATGCTGTAGTTTTAATTTAAGGTCTCCAATTAAATGGGAAATTGTAAGTCTGTGAAAGGATGATTTCTTGTCTTTGTGTGGTAATTAAAGCTAGCTTATTATTACAATGGTTACAAGAAAAATATCCATGTGGATTTTCTGCTCTGTATATGCTCTATTATTCTCCTAGAAAATGTAATCATGTGTTCTTGGGCTATTAAGAAAGGACAGATACTTAGAGAAAAGTTATGTGTAGATATTTACCCCATGATCCATTGGCTGTATTTATAATTCTACAGTGTTGACAACAGCAGCGTTGCCAGGCATTTGTCACATTTATACTTCAGGAACATAAGATCTTTAATTATGTTGCTTTCAAAGATGTAATAGCATCATATTAATTGGGTATGAATTTCACTTCAATAAACTCAGTAAGAAAAATAATTTTTTTTAAATGAATAGACCAGTGAGCATTTTATGGGCTAATGAATAGGATGAATCTTTCAGTTTCATGCATGCAGACAGTCTCATCCTTAAACTCTTGATACATTAGGAAAAACTGCTATGTAACATGACCTAATTTTTCTCAATGTTTAGTAATCATCCCTCCCTTACCCCTCCCAACAAGTTCTTTTTCTGTACCCTTGGCTGGCCTGGAACACCCAAATATACCATCCTGGCTTGGAACTCATAGAAATCGGCCTGCTTCTGCCTCCCACTGATGGGATTAAAGGCATACCTATACCCACTGCAGTTTGATAATGTCTTGACAAAGGTTGTGATTAATGCAGGCCTGTTAGGCAAAATAAAATGTCTCATGACCAACATCTTTACCCCTTGATGTGGGATATGATACAGGGAAGTTACTTCCAAAGCCCTTCTGTTTATTGTATTCCTGGTTTGTCTTCTCATCTTCTTGTTTTTCTCTTATAGCATCCCTTTCCACATGAAAGACCTTTTGTTTTTTATCTCTTGGAGCTTAACCCAAAAAGCATTCATAGTATAGAAAAACCAAGAAATGCTTAGAGGAGAGACTGCAAGGTTGTGATAGGTTGATGGAATGGTTCCTACACTGTTCAGAGTGGGCTGTGGTGCTGGCGTCATGTATTATCACTGCCTGGCAGGCTCTGGACTGGAGAAGCAACTGCATTACTGTCTTCACTGCTTCACTTTAGAGCCAAATAATGAGGAACATTCAATCTGAAAAATCACTCTTGTATTTATAAAATTGTGAACATAATTTTTAAATGAGTGTACTGTACAACACATATACATAGGATGAGCTGTGTGCCTTCAGAGGGTAGATGCAACACAGTAATCCAGCAAATGCCATGAGAAGATTAACGTTTTAGATGACTCTTGAGCCTTTTAAAATATTTAGAACTTAATTTTAGGAGTGGCCTTCTGAAAACTCTTTACTACTGAGCTACATCTCCTGCTTTCTCTCTTTTTAAAAATTTTATTCTACTTACGTCTATGTATGCCTATCCTTAATCTTAGTAATTCTGACTTTTCCCCCTTGAGAGCTGGAGTAACTGGTGTGTGGCACCATGCTTGGTTGATAATTTCATTTATTTTTTTTAAAAAAGGTCTTTTAGCTAGCATGGTAAATCATGCTTTTAATCTCAGCACTGTGGATATAGAAGCAGATATCTGGTTGGATCTACAGAAGTTCTAGGCCAGCCAGAGCTACATGATAAGACCATCTCAGAAAAACAAAGCTGTATATTAATCTCAGTGTTAAGAGTACATATAGAGGCTGGAGAGATGGCTCTGTGGTTAAGAACAAGAGTACATATAAAGGCTAGAGAGATGGCTCTGTGGTTAAGAACATTGGCTGATCTAGAGTACCTGGGTTCAATTCCCAGCACCCACATGGTGACTCAAGAGCATCCCTAATGAGTTTGGGTGCCCTCTTCTGGCTTGCAGGAATATATGTAGAACACTGTACATAATAAATAAAACTTTTTAAAAAAGTACATAGTGCTCACAAAAAGTTAGCTCACAACCACCTGTGACACCAGCTCAGGGAGATTTAAAACCTTTTGGTCCCACTGGCATCTGCATTTATATGTACAGACCCACATACACATAGTTAAAAATTAGAAATTTATAATAGTTGTTTTTTTCTGTTAAAAGGAGATATATACTTTCATTTTTTTAAAGTTAAAATTGATTCAAGAGCTGCAACCCGCCCAGTAGAGTTTTCATGCAAATTTAATAAAGGTACCCGTTCTCTTCCTGCTGTATATCAGATACAGTCTTATTGGGATGAGCATGTTCACATCAACAAATATGGCACCCCAGTAGCAAAATAATCCTTGTTTTTCCAAAGGAAAAACTACATGTGTGCACATGCACATATGTATATGGCTGCAGGTGCACATGTGTGGGCATGCATGTAGAGGTCTGACATTGACACTGGATGTGTCTTAATTTGTTTTTTTTTTTTTCCTGTGAAGAGACACTATTACCACAGCAACTTTTATAACAGAACATTTTATTGGGGAGGTGTGGTGATATGTTTTATATTTAATAAAATCCAGTCTGAAATATCAGAGAAGAGATCTACCCACAGTCAATCCAGGAGAATCAGAGAGTGGAAATTTGTACTTTAATCCTAGCACCAGGAAAGACTGGGATTGGTAACCTTGCCCTTAATCCCAGAAGATCTGAGTTTGAGGCCAGCTTGGTTTACAAAGGGAGTTTAAGGCTCCCAGGCAGGCAGTGGTGATGCAGGCCTTTATCCCATAACTCCAGAAACAAAGGAGATCTTTACTGTGTTTCTGTGAGTTCAAGGCTAACTACCAAAGAGTAGTAGCCTATGCCTTTAATTTTAACCTGGATGTGAAACAACTGGGTGAAGAAGGTATTTAAGGCAGGCATAGGAAGAAAAATGAGACAGTAGAAGCCATGAGGAGCAAGGTTGAGAAAGCTGGAAGACAGCTGGGTGAGATTTGACTGTGACATTTCCTCTCTTTGATATTTCAGCCTTTCCCAAATATATGACTCTGAGTTTCCTTTAATACAACCATAATTTTGCTACACATGTCTAAGGAGCATGCTAAGTAAGAAGTAGCTATGGCTTGTTTCTCTGTCTCTCTGATATTTCAGCTTTTCCTCAGCATTGGATTCTAGGTTTTTATTAATAACACCAAATATAATACATGCAATATCTGGGACCAAACTTTTAAGGCATAAATTTATGAAGAGGCCACATTTGCATGGCTTTGCAGTCACTGGTACAGGCTGGAGATATTCACGGCCCGAGTCACTATCTAGCTGGTTAGGTTTACCTTTTGGACTTAACCAGTTTTGCCTTTTAGACAGTTCCTGCTCCACATATTTGTTTTCTCTATGATCACCTGGGTGAGTTTTTCATACAACCCTCTTCTGGTGGATTGTAGGTTTTTTTCTGGATCCTCTCCCTCTTCTGGTGGATTGTAGGTTTTTTTCTGGATCCCCTCCCTCTTCTGGTAGATGTAGGTTTTTTCTGGATCCCCTCCCTCTTCTGGTAGATTGTAGGTTTTTTCTGGATCCCCTCCCTCTTCTGGTAGATTGTAGGTTTTTTCTGGATCCCCTCCCTCTTCTGGTAGATTGTAGGTTTTTTCTGGATCCCCTCCCTCTTCTGGTAGATTGTAGGTTTTTTCTGGATCCCCTCCCTCTTCTGGTAGATTGTAGGTTTTTTTCTGGATCCCCTCCCTCTTATGGTGGATTGTAGGTTTTTTCTGGATCCCCTCCCTCTTATGGTGGATTGTAGGTTTTTTCTGGATCCCCTCCTTGAGCTGCTGCCATACTAGGTAGCTGTCTCACTTCACAGGCATCTGTATCATCATTGTCAGCCCATTTGGTGAATTAGTTGTGATATCTTAAAAAGGGGAATTAGTTTAAGACACACAGAGAGAGTTTTTATCCCACATTTAAAAATGGGAAGTGATGTTACAATAAAAAAAAAATTGGTCTTTGTTGGATAATAGTGTAGACAGTTTGAAAATGGAATCATTAAAGAAGAGGATAATTAACATAAATGAGATTAATTTAATGTCTATTATAAATATTATTTCTTTCATCATTCTTGTATTAACCCTAAAAAATGGTTTATATGAGTGCCAAGTTGGTTGATATAAATGCCAAGAAACATGTATTAGAAAACTTGTTTAAACACATCACAGAGATATTCATACCCAGTCATAAGAATATAAAGGGGAACCAATCTCAACATTGCATTATAAGGTTACAGAGAAAGAGTCTAAGACTTTCAAACAACCATCCTTAATATATTCAGTAACTTTACAGGAATTGCCAAATGTTATAAACCTTGTAAGAACTGAATGGACTCCTGTTCAAATGTTAGATATAAAGAAATTCAAAGAAGCAATAGTCACATATGGCATACACTCATCATTTGTAAAGCAGATGTTAAACTTATGGTCAAGTTTATCTCTAAAGACTAGACAGATATGGTTACAAGAGTTTTAGAGGCTGAGTCTCAGTTACAACGGAAGGCCTGGAAAAAGGATGAAGTTAAAAACAAGGAACAATGTAATAGTGCTAGAGGTATTGAATTCTCTCAAAACCAACTTGTTGGGAAGAAGATTTCGTTGATAAAGAAAGGCAATCTTTTATATGATGATCACACTCAGGCTTTATGCCAAATGACAGCCTTAAATGCTTGAAATAAAATTGAAAGCAGGAAAAAAAAATTGAGTCATTTACCAAGGAGATCCAAGGCCCAAAAGAAACCTTCACTGATTTCTCACAAAGACTGACTTCAGCAGTAAATAGAATGGAACCAAATTTAGAAGTTAGACAAATAATAACTGAATTTCTGGCATTTAAAAACGCTAATCCATAATGCAAAAGATTAAATGGTTTTAACAGATTAATGGATTTAATGGATTAATGGCCATTAAAGGGTACATCACCTTGGAGGAATGGATTCGGGATACAATTAATATGGAATCTTATTACTATGATGATGCTTGGGTAGGAGAAGTTATTTCTAGAACTTTGGTAAAATCAAAATATCAAATGTTGCTACTGTGGAAAACAAGGTCACTTAAGGAACTGGAAACAAGGCATTTCCAGAAACCATGTTTTTGTTAAGAATAGCCTCAGCAGAATGTAACTCCCTTCTGGGGTATGCAGGAGATATGGCAAAACAGCCATTGGACCGAGGGATGTAGGTCAACAAGGGACAAGCAAGGTAACTTTTGGCATCAGAAAATGCCATGAGGGGCCTCTCACAGGTCCCCATTTTAAATTCAGTTGAGCCTTATCCTATCATTGTGGGGGAAACAATTTCCCAGTCATTTAAAGAACTTAAAATCTATTCTAAAACAAACAAACAAACAAACAAACAAACATACTATTATGGAAGATAGAAAAGCTATAGGAAGAGAACAAAAAATTTGGGGGAACTATAAAGTGAATATTTTGACAAACTTCTATAAATGAATAAAGATGAAATTTAAAAATATGAATAAATGACATTGCCATTAAAGGTCTGGTAGACACAGGTGTTGATGTAATAGTAATTAAGCCAGAATCTTGGCATCCAAATTGGCCTCTTCAGGAGGTATATGTTCAGCTTTTGGAGTTTGGAAGTATATCCCATGTAAAACAATGCACAAGATGGCTCATATATGTAGGCCAGAAGGACAGAGAGGAAAATTAAAGCTTTATGTGGCTAAAATTGCCATGAATTTATAGGGACATGACTTAATATAATGGAATACTTTAACATTCCCCCAATATCAGAAGCAAACCATAAACTAACATGTTTCTGGGGAAAATATTAGAACATGTTTTGAGAAACAGTCACTAACTACTCAGGTTGTATGAAAACAATGTGCAACAGATGCAGGTCTTTTAAAGTCACCAACAGCCCTAGCATTAAAATGGTTAACAGGTAAGCCTATATGTGTTTAGCAATGGTCTTCCACAAAAGAGAAATTTCTGGTCTTAGAATATCTGGTAAAAGAGAAGTTAAATGCTCAGCATATTGAAGCATCAACCAGCTCTACATATCACTATATATCCTTCTTTGTGTCAAAAATAAAAAGGTTATAACTAATATAAAAATATATTGTACTATATTCAGTAAGTACAATAACTGTATAAAACATACAAGCAACAATTATATCAATAATGTCTAGGCTATTAACAATTGATATATTCAGAGAAAATTCTTTTTTATTCTATCTTGCTATACTTTTTATCTAATTTATATTACCAACCAAAAATGAACTTTTGATGTCTTTCAAACTTATACATTTTAAACCTCTTAACGAGTTTCTTTTCTGAATTCGTAACTAGGAAAATTATAACTATCTAGCTTTCAACTCCCGTAGAAGAAAATAATATTAACTAAATAAACAGGAAGTGCATGCAAGAAACTTTTAAAAGAATGTGAGAAATGACAACAATAGCTGGCTACCTAGATAGTCACCCAGGGTTCCTCTGTAATGTTGGGGCATTCATCTTCAGCATACAAGCCTAGCATATCTGACAGACTTATCTATAAAGCAGTATATTCTTAACAACTTTTCTACCTTGTCTTGGAAAGGTTCAGCAATGCTTTCTTTTGTAGCTTGCCTGCCCATTTTGGACATCATACAGTCATCAGTTGGGACAGGAGCACTTTCTTTTTCAGTGGCTAACTTTTGCCAGAAAGAAAATAAACTCTATTTGGAGTTTCTTCAATGGCCATCGTTTTTCTGAAATGAATTGGTGCTATCAGGAGGATACATGTCTCATTTTCATAAAAACCCAAAGTAACCTACATTATTAAAATATTTTAAGTGCCATATTCTGTAGATTTTTGGCATACTTGAAGACAACCTGTCTATCTAGAATATATCCTGTTTGACCTTGAAAACATACCTAATATGACTATAAGTTTGATTGTAATGACTAACTACTTACTTATATTTCTTTATATCCTAAAAAAGTTGGTAATAATAATATTCAAGGACTAGCAATCTGTACTAAATTGTTAGATGAACTGTATAATACTTTGAACAAGAGTAGAAATATATGCACAGTGACAAAATTAATCTCAACTTTGTGTTAATATACAGAATTTGTATACAATATACAAAAATCTAATCCAACATAAATATTTAAAACTAGTATTTGCTTTTAAAGAATAGATTTCACAATCTACCATTTTAATCTATTATATACATACACATTTCCATTTTTTCTTTGAAGAGTAGATTCAATAGTCTGTTCTTTTATTTTATTATATCTGTATCCCCTTTATTCTTTTTGTTTTTTCATTCAAATGAGAACTTTGGATCTAATCTCCCTTTTCAGGTTTTTAAAAAATAACCATTACCAATATAACTTGTAATCAGCCATGCTAAACAATGATAATTATTCAAAACCCATCGAAAGACCAAAAACCACCCACCCCACCTCTTGAGGATGTAGGTATCTTGTTTAAAATTTTCTTCCTGCTGTCTGGATCTGATGGCATCTTTAGGGGATCCTGAAAAGAAAAATTGGGCTTAATTGTCTAGTTATGGGATAGGTAGCTATATCATTTGTTAATCTCTGCATAATGGGAAATTGCAGGGCTTGTCTCAAGTCTTGGCTAGAGTACTCTGTGAGGCTGAATCATTTCATCTAGACTCCTCAACATTGTGCTGAGTAGTTTGTAGTCCAAAGCCAATCTCTGATTGGAGCTTGTCAGCCTATTGCCATTGTCATAGTCCATGTGAAATTGTTGCTGTGGAGCCTCATCATCATTTTGGAGACTTCAAAGGTCACAGGTAGGCATTGTCAAGGTTCAATGCAAAAAACTGATTAAGATTCAAACCCCAAATAATGTAAAGAAAGCCATAAAACTCTTTTTTTCTACAATTAGTACTCTATGACACTACTAATATTGTGACAAAAAGTTGAAAATATATATTAATCTTATAAATTTTATATAACACTCATAGTAAGAGATCATGATATTAGTAGCAAAAGAATAGTCCCTTAATTTTGGTTTTTCTTTTGTTCCATATAAAGTGGCTCTTCAGATATGACACAGGAATTTTCGAATTTTTCATTAACAAGCATGCTTTGGTTTAGAGAAAGAGAGAGCCACATTCCAACTCAATTAAAGCCAGCTTTAATTTATAATTGAGTCTGGACCTCACTATTCTTAAAAGTAAAGAAACGTGTGTGTGTGTGTGTGTGTGTGTGTGTGTGTGTGTGTGTGTGTGTGTTAGACAGTGAGATTTTACCCTGTAGAGTATATTGCTACCAATAGACTGGAATTTTCTTTGATTCTAAATTTTTTTCTAGACAGCTTTCCCTTCTGCTTGATTCCTATTAGTTCAAGGCTAAAGAGAGTCAGGTGATGGTGGCACACACCTTTAGTCCTAGAACCAGGAACATCGAAGGAGGAAGTGAGACAGCTAGATGGAGAAAGAGGAGACAGGAGTTCATTGCTTCACCTGTGCTCCCAATCACTTTCATCTGAGGACTCCTAAGTATTGAGTCTGAGGAATCTGGAAGACAGGCCTGAGGAGTTGAGTAGGTGAGATGTGGCTTTGGTTTGTTTCTCTGACTGATAGTTCAGCTTTTCCCCAGTATCTGGTTTGTGGTTTTATTAATAATATCTCTAGTCAGTTTCTGTCCTGTCAGAAATTCTTAAATACCTGGATTTGTTCCCCCAGTAATAGACTCAAAGGCTTAATATATAACTGCTGAGCCAGTTGTTCATGCTTACTACTATCTAGCCCTTACACTGAAATTAACCCATATTTCTTATCTGTGTTTAGTCACGTGGCGTGGCACCTTTGCTTCAGTGTGGCATTCTCATCTTGCTTCCTTTCCATCTGGCAGTGTTTTCTGTTCTTCCTCTCCTCTTCCAAGAATTTTCCCAGTCTGGTTGCCCCACCTCTACTTCCTGCCTCTACTGGCCAATCAGTGTTTTATTAAACCAATACAAGTGAAAAAATCTTTGCAGTGTATAAGAGCATTACCCCACATTTCCTCCCCTTAAAAAAAACACAGAGCCTCAAATATAATCTTTTTGTATAACAGCTTTTTTCCTGACCATTATCCATAACAGTGTGTAGCTAACACTCTAAACAAAGACAAACATTCATAATCTGTTTTTTGGAATTTGAGTGTAATTCTCTAGACTATTATCTGCTAATTGGGGAGACTGGTAATCTTTTGGGGACCCAAAGAAAATTCAGAATTGTAGTCAAGCACTGACTAGAGTATTCTGTGAAGCTGGATCTTCTCAGCCAGTCTCTTTGAAGCTGTTCTGGTGGCAGAACTCAGGGGAAACTGCAACAGAGATACTCTGAAACATTGGATCATCTGGGCCATCTGTTCCCATAGGAGATTTTTCAGGGGGGTATTTTTTGATCAAACCTTATTTTCTTTAATCCAGAATGACTCCACAGCCTGTCACTATCTGTGGAAATAAAAACAATACCTCTATCCCAAATTAACATGTATTTTGACTTAAACTTTGAAGTCAAGTTCAAAATATATAGGTTGGAGTAATCTAGCAGTATTTATAACCAAATGTCTCTTATCAGTTATTTCTCCTTCCTCTGTAGTCAGAAAATTCAAATATAACACAGTAACATATGGTATCCAGACTCTCTGTATAATTTCCATTTTTACATGGCTTATTATCTTTTACTTTATTTATTTTTAAGGACTCTTTCTTTTTTCTCTTTGAGCCTATGTATATTTTAAACACACTATAAACCATTTAGAGTTGTTTTTTTTTTAAATCTGAATCTGTCTTTACTGTCTATGTCTATGTCTATTTTTTCCTGACCACAGGAGCCTTTAATCTGCCAAAAGTCATGGTTAGGAGTAAAGCCTTGTGGCTAGGGTTAAAGCCTCAGCTATGCCAGCTGGCTCCACTCAGCTGTGGAGTTTGTGAGAGTTTACCTTCATGGCAGAGGTACTAGCAGAAGCCACATTTACCATCCTAACTCTGGGGTATTTTAGGGACCACACTGCCACCAAATAGAGCACTGCCACCTGCTACTCACAAATGCCATTTATATGTTTGGCAGCATGACCTCTTAAAAGAGCCTCTAATTCTGTCTTAGGAAGCCTCTCTGTTTTTCTTCCTTATTCAGCCTCAGGCTAGCAGGAAGGACAGTCTTTCCAGCTCTGATTTACATTTGCTATGTGCGTTCACTACTCATAGACTCCTTGTGATCTAGTAACACTCTTAAAGGCCAGATTCAGAAATGGGGCAGTTGTTCTTATTATTACTATCATTAAACTGACAATCCACTTCTAGACTTTATGTGAGATACAAAGGGCCAAACAATTCTTAGCAATGAAGAGCTGAATTAAAGACCTGAGCCTATGTTATGGATACATACACTTAATATAAAGCCACAGGATTTATAGTAAATATTATGAAACAAGAAGAGACAGTAAGCCACAGCCTCACAGGCTTCTGTGTTTGTAAACATGTGAGTCTATGACAAAGAAAGAACTGTAGATTTGTGATAAGAGCACAGGAAGATAGTGATAGGTGCCAGTTAGAGTCAGAGCCTGATCCTGGCAACCCCTAGTAAGTTAACCCTGGCCATGCATCCACATCCTCAGTAAGTAATAGTAGTGAGCAGAAGAAGAGAATTAATGAGTATGGCCATGTTAGGCAGAGGGGCAAAGAGGTCCAGACCACCCCTCCTTTCCAAGACCATTCCGGGGACCTTGACACAGGGAATTTAGTTTCAATTACAGGGCAAGAAAGGTATGCATGACTACCCAATCCCAGTCAAGGTGTGGTCCTATCCATTATCATCATAGTCTCAGATCCAGTCTTTCCTGCTAAGGTACTCTGACAACTTGTCAGACATGTGAAATCTTTTTCTGAGAGACAAGTTTTGTCATCTTTCCCTAAGCTGATATCAGGATTCAGTCTTTTTCTTCTCTCAGCATGAGATACCTGAAGAAATCTCAGTTTCTTAGGGTCTATTGTTTTAATAGTAATATAGCTGAAGCCCTTGTCTCAACCTAACCTGTGTGTTTGTATGGGTGTATGTGTATGCGTGTGTGTGTGTGTGTGTGTGTGTGTGTGTGTGTGTGTGTGTGTGTGTGTGTAGCTCCTGAAGGTCATGGTGCAGGGGGACAGGTTCTATCAGAAACTGAGACTTAATCACTGTAGAATGCTTTTACTCCTCTGTCAGGACTGTATAGGAGCAGAGTACAGCTAGAAGAAGTGCAAACTTGCTTAATAAAATCTCTGGAACTGCACAGAGAACAGGAGAGAAAAGCAGCAGCATCAGATAATATTTTAGCTTCCGACACCTACATGAGGGACAAATAGTAAAGCAGGTTTAACTTCTAGAAAGATGAACATGACCTCACTTACATAAATACCCCTTCTATCACCCAGTTCATCATGTCTAGCCTTAACAAAATAAATCACAAGCCATACAAGGCAAAAGGTAGCTGGAAAAGACAGATCAAGTGCCAGGACCAATTTGAAATAGGACAGAAAGTTTGAAATTATCAGATTTATGATTTAAAATAGAATAGTCTGATAAGGGTGCTACTGGGAAATGAGGAAAAAACACAGCATCAGATGGGGCCTGCGGAGGGAAAAGGGAAGACACTAGAAAAGAACCTAAAGGAAACAGCCCAAATCCAAACACTCTAACAATATAAAAATGTAGTTTGGTGATGGTTTTTAGAGATGAAGTGTCTCTGAAATCTCATGTATTGGTCCTCAATGTTACAGTGTTCAAAGGAAACAGAGCCATTAGCACCTGCTGATGTTTTACAAACTCTTGTGTCCTAGAGTAAAGAATTGTACTAGGGCCATGTGGTTAAAAATAGATACAGTTTATTAAGAAACGTAAAAGAACTCCTGAGAATGGAATACGTTAGTGAGCTGAGGGAAAAGCCCACATTTGAAGGCACTAGGCCGTGGACTACATAACCCTTTTAGGATATTTATACAACACAAGCCTCTTCCACATTTGTATATTGAGGTCCTGTGGGAGTGAAGATGGGGATGTGCTTTTCTTGGTCTGAAAGGCTTTCAGTCTTTCTCTGCCAGTTAGCTTCTTTCCTGTGTTAATCTTGTGGATTTTTCTAGTCTCTCCTATCGCATTGGAGCTTTTAGCAATTGACTAGATTCTCCTGTCTCTGCCTTTTGCATTTGATTAATAATTAATAAATTGAAAACTGTGAACAAACAGTGGAGGTGTGAAGGCATAGATTTACCATCGCAGAGCTTTATTTCAGGGAAGGACAATTTAGTGCCTGAGAGCAGGACCCAATCTGAGATGAGTCTAGGAAAGGTTTTGGGAATGCGCCTGACAGCTAATGGATTCAAATCTTGGTTTCATACTGAAAGTTCAGCCAGTAGATTCAAAGCTTGGGTTTGTGTCAATGGTTTAGCCAATAGTTTCCAGGAATTACTACATCCCATATCCCTTTACCCAATCCTAAAATGCCAATATGTATAACACCCCGTTTACATATGTTTTCTCTAAAAACCCTCTTACCTCTGAGCTCGGGGCTGAATTCCTCCGCTGCACCAGAACAAGGGGTTTCAACCTAGGTTCGTTTGAGCCAGTTCAAACGAATAAACTGACCCTCGTGTGTTTACATCAGAATCCAACTCCTTGGTGATCTTTGGGGGTCTCTCGACACGGGTACAACAGAGGGTTGTACAGTCTGACTGGTGCAAGTTATTGGAGGCATGCCCTGGAAATAATATACTATCATCCTTGGCTTCCTCTTCTCACTCTGATTTCTTTCCTCCAAGACATGACTAGCTTCCTCCTCCTCTTCCTTCTTCCTTCCCCTCCTCCTCTGTTCATGTTCTTACCACCCTGATGTTCTACCTCATCACGGGCCAAGAAACAACAGAGTGAAATTAACAAAGACTTAAACTTCTGAGATAACGACCCCCCCCCAATATTTCCTAGTTCAAATTGTTTTCCTCAACGATTTATCCTTTTATTTTCTGACAGTGTGAAGGTAGTAAGTTTGACTCGGATCTGTATCAAGATTAAAACTGCCTTTGTGTGTAACAAACTGTAGCTTTGGTTTGTAAATAAACGGTAGTGAAAGACCACCCCGGGGATGGGGGACCCCCGAAATGGACCTTTCTTCAGGGAGAGACCCCGGGACCCAAGGAGGACCGAGCCACAGATCAGATACAAACAGCACGAGGTTTATTGAATAACACAGGTACCTGCGGGCCGCCAAGTCTCTCGGGAAGGCTTGCGCGCCCAGCCCTTTGTTCAGGGCCTTTTTATAGGGTTAGGGAAGCAAAGTGTGCATACAGAAGCAGAAGCTTAGTTACAAGGTTTTCATTGGCTGGTTTGAATGAAATCATCCGTTGAGGGGTGAGGGCCCCCAGGCTGCCATCTGGCCTGACCAAAGGTTCTGGTTATCACCCGCCCCCAGGCCTGCTGCTTGTTCTTCCTTTGTTCCTTATCTCTTCCTGGAATTCCTCCCCTGATCCGTGATGTGACCGGGCCTGATCACGTAGCCAAGTAACTGCTTCCCCTCCCTTCCTTCTCTGCCCTGCTGACATACACTGTGAAAGTTTTTATTACTAAGTTTTACAGGGATGCTAGTGTCTCCAGCACCAGGATATATGTTTTAAGAACAGATGTACAGCCCACAGGGGAATCAGTTTGTCCTTGGTTGGGGAATGTTTGGCGTCTGGCTCCTGACCAAGGCTCCTGACCACATTCCTTTGTCTCCGCCCCAGGCACCTGGTCTTATTCCTAACTGCAGTTCTTCTTTTATCAGCGGAGCTAATCTTTACTGTCCTGTTAACATGTCTTAGGCAAGTTTACTTAATGTCTTTGCAACATGCTGTTGCTAGCACTACTTCTTGGGTAAGAGGAAATTGCTAAAACAAGAGGGGGCTGCTCAAGCAAAAGGGAGGAAAAGGGAGGGGGCCTTACAGTAAGCTAATTTAGAAGTATGTTCTTGTAACAGTTCATTCTCTGCAAATCACAATATTCAGTCAATCACAGGCTGCCAGCTGGTCACACCATGTCCATAGAGAGTAAGTACTGACTGTAGCCAACAGGTTATTTCCCTAACTCTTTTATTTTTCTCCAGACTGTAAATATAACTACCACATGTGGGAGAAATTCTGAACCAGTTATGCTCCAGAATGCTGCCCCAGAAACTTTCTTGCTCAAATAAACTTCATCAAATTTAACTCATCTCAGATCTGTCTGTAACAATGAGCTCATCAATGGGAATAGTGGCAAGCTCAAAGACAGGTCACTGCAAACATCTCAAATTGGAACGAAGAGGGAAGAAATAGAGGACACTGAGCCAGTATTTTAAAACCAGAGAGCAATGAAAAGAATGTGTCACGTAAGAAATCATCACAAGTGATGAGCTGTGAGAGTATGTGTATGATCAGAAATGATGACAGCTGAGGTCTTTCTATCGGTAAGGTAATCACTAGACCACAGAACCTACAAAACAGAAATCAGAAAAAGACAAACAGCATATATATTTAGGCTTGTCATGAAGAAGCAGAAGAAAATCAAAGAGAAGGGGAAAATCCAAAAGAAGCCAGAGGTAAAATGACACATTATCTATGGGAGTTAAGGATAAAAGTTACATCCAAATTCTCTTCAGAAACCGTGCAAGGAGGGACAAAATCTATTGTTTTAGCCATCTTTCCATTACTAAAACAAAGGTCTATGACTGTGAATTTACAAAACAAAGAGGTCAACTTTGGCTCAATTGTGAGTTCCAGCCTGTGCTACACTGGACCCATTGCTCTTAGGTAGGTGGGGAGACAGCACGTCAGGACAGGAATGTGCAGCAGAGCAAACCACTCACTTTGTGGTGAAAAGGTAAGAGAGGAAGAGAACTCCATAGTCTCCTGAGGCTACACCACCAATGATGTGATAAGGGAGTATGCCAAAGTAATATCGTCATGCCAATTACATTCAGACATCATTGTGGGAACAATTACTCAATGAGGAAAGGAACTGGATTATTTGGGGGTTTATGCAAGCTAAACTACTTTGAAAGTTGAAAAAAAATCAAGCTAAAAATGCAAAAGAACTAAGGCATTGTGTGGGCTCTGTCATAGAGAGTGTTGACTGTCACAGTTCTCATAGATAAATGTCCTTTGGGCTCCTATGTTTCTTTTTTCTTCCTAAGAAGTAGAATATTCTTGAGATTAAGAAGTGAGAAAGCCACTGTGAATTATCCCTAGTTCCTAACCATGACTCTTTTCTTTTTAAAAATTACATTTATTTGTGTGTGTATGTATGTGTGCATGCGTGTGTGTGTGTGTGTGTGTGTGTGTGTGTGTGTGTGTCTGTGTGTCTGTGTGTCTGTGTGTCTGTGTGTCTGTGTGTGCATGCGTGAATGCATGACAACACGCATGTGGAGGTTAGAGAATAACTTACATCATGTAAGGGCTCAAACTCAGGTCATCAGGCTTGGCAGTGAGCGTGTTTACTCTCTAATCCATCTCACCAGACTCACACTTCTTTTCTGTCTTTGACCTCTCAAAGACCCAGTGTTAGGGAATTCCTGTTACCTATGACGACCCTAGCTGGGCTCTAGTTCTGGTCCCTTGAACCTGGAAGCTGATTTTTGGTGACCCAAAAGACATGGTCCTCTCAGCTATTTTTCTTTAGTCTCCTCCATCCCACCATCTATTTTGCTTTTCTCCACTCTGTTCTTTCCTTTTCTTATTTTGTCAACATACAGAACAACAGCAGCAATAACAAAACCAAGCAAACCAAACCCCACCCTTTCCTTTACTCTTATATTTTTGGCTTCTTAAAAATTGTTTTTTTTTTTAACTCTTTTACTTCTATTTCTTTTAATTTTTCTTTGTTCTGTTTTTCCTTAATAGTACATTTTGCCTTTAAATTTTTAAATTATATTTTGTCTTTCATTTTGTTACTATTGTTATTATAAAACAACAGTAACTATGATAACTAAGTAAAGGAAATACAATATAATAATGATTAAATTGTGACATCAAGAACATAGAATGGAGGGAGCTGATTGAAGCATAGAGTTTTGGTAAGTGATTAAAGTTGCCACTTAAAAAATACCTATAAAATAGTATGTGCTTCATGAAGCCTTGTAGAAACCACAGAGCAAACACATATCAGAGATACATAACAGGCAAAGGGGTTCCTGCTGTTGCTAGAGTATGGAATGACCTCACGGGTGTATCCTTGTCTGTGCTCTTTAACTTACTGTAAAGCATTTGATCCCCAGCTCATGGCATGATTTTTGAAAGTAGTGGAAAAAAATTGGGGAGGGGTGCTTTCTGGAATCAGTGGGCCACCAGGAACCTGCAAGACTGGAGACAGAATGCTTTCCAGGCTCACAAAGCCATAGAAGTCTGTGTGTTGGTTGGGCTTCAAATAGCACCCTAACCCTGCCAGGCTAGAGACTGGGTCAATCAGGAAACTTCAAGTGTTTTATTTTGTTAGCATGATGGTCCAAGATCATAACTCATCAGGAGGAAAGTTTAAAAAGTTCACGAAAAATATGGAAACAACAATGGCCTGGATGAAACAAAGATTTAAAAATCAAATAGGAAGTCAACATTGTGGAGAAAACAAGAAGGACATGGAACACACCAGACTTAGGGGAAGCAGGTCTAAGAAGGATGTTTATCCTAGCAAGCAGATAGTTAAGAAGCAGAAAGATTGTAAACCTCAAAAGGGCTTAGGGCTAGAACATTTGAGGCTGCGGGTCTGGTTCCCACATTGCAAGAATCAAGTCAAATAAAAAGCCAAAAACTCCAAGGAGCAAGAAAAAGAAGAATAAATAAAATCCAAAATGTGTAGGGAATAAGAAATAGCATAGAAATAAATGAAATAGAGACCTAGAAAATAATATAACTGATTTTTTTTAAAGCTTGAGTGGTTTTGCATGATGAAAACATTAACAAACTCTGAGCCTGAAAATAAAAAAGAGAAATAAATGAAATCAGAAATTAAAGGCAGCAGAGGAACATGAAAAATTACGAACAGTAATTTACCAACAAACTGAATAATCCAGAATGGATACATTTTTGGAAATATACAATTTACCAAGACTGACATAAAGAAATACAAATTCTAAACAGACTAAAAATGACTAAAGAGATTGTATCCAATATACTTTTTCCACCCAAAGGATATCTCAGCACCTGATAACTTCACCGTTGACTCAATCCTCCTCAAACCCTTCTAAAATATTTCCCAAGTTATTTAACAAGGCCACCACTACATTGGTACCAAATACAAACAAGAAATCTGTAAGAATGAACAATTACCAATCAATATTTCTGGGGAATATAGATGCAAAAATTCTCAGAAAAATTCCAGTACACTGAGTTCACCAGCACTGGAAGAGAGGCTATCACCATGATCAAGTGACTATGCCCACGATACAAGGATGGCTCAAGTACAGAAGTCAATAAAGGTGATTGTATATCAAAGTAAAAGACAAAACCCACGTAATCATATTAATAGATGTGGAAAAATCACTTGGCAAAATTTAACACACTTAGGGTGATACATTTTGAATGTGAGCTGAAGAGATGGCCCCATAGTTTCTACTTGTAGTAGGACCAACATTTGGTTTCCAACATCCACACAGAGATCACAATATCTGTAACTCCAGTTATAGATGATTCATTGAACTCTTCTGGACTCTTCAGACACTAGACATACGTGTGATACAACACATATATGTAGGCAACCACTTACACAAATAAAATAAACAATAAATATTTTTTAAAAAATTAAAAATTGAATTGGGCATGATGGCATATACCTTTAATCTCAGTATCTGAGAGGAAGATCTATGTGAGTTTAAGACCATTCTGGTTTAAAAATCAAGTTCCAGGACAGCCAGGACTTTTATACAGAGAAACTGTATCTTAAAAACTAAAACAATTTAAAATTGAATGCATGAGATTTAGAGTAATGTACCCCAACACAATTAGGGTCATGTGAAGTCCATTTATAATTATTTAACATCTTGTGGTATACTCAGTAGTCAAAAGGGCAAAGCTTCAATTTCTGGTCAAGGAGTATGCAATGATTTCCCCAACTTGCCAGTTCTGTTCTACATTATCCTTGGGTCTTAGTCAGGAAGTTAGACAAGAAAATAAATAAAACATGTTCATATTAGAAAGGAATAGATTAAATCATCTCCAATTGTACATGATATGCCTTGAAACTAATAGGTTCCACCAAAATCTGATAGAACTAATACACAAATTCAGTAAGGTTGGTGCAGAATATAAAATCAATGTATAAATCAATATGGTTTCCACATAGTAGCTATGAACTATGCAAAACATTTCTTATTTAGAATAACATTAAAAATCAATATACTTAGAAGTGAATTTATCAAAAAATGCTTTACATGAAAAATTACACCGATGAAATCAAATACCCTAATAAATGAAAAAAATTCCACATTCATAGATAAGAAAAATAACTATTGTTAAGATGTCTTAGATTATTTATAGATACAATGTCAATGTTTCACAAAAATAGAAAATAGAATTCTAAACTTCATATGACTCACAAAAGACCTCAAATGGACTAAACAATATTTATCAAAAAGAACAAAGTTGGAGATGTCATACATCCTGACCCCCAAATCCATTACAAAACCATCATGATCAAAACAATATGGTACTGACATAAAACTAGATAGACAATACTAATTGAACATTCATCTAAAGTCAATTAATATTTAACAAGATACGAGAAAGAATCTCTTTAGTAAATGACATTAAGAAAATTGGACATCTTGTTAGGGAGTGAAATTGGATCCTTATACCATATACAAAAATCAACTCAAAGTGTTATATTAATATGTTGTAAATATAAGATCTGAAAGTCTAAAGATTTGGAAAGAAAAAACTTTTTGACATATATCTTTATGGTAATTTTTTAAATTAGCACAACAAATACTCAGACAGCAAAACCAAAAATAGGCAAATGTTACTATATCAAAAAATAAAGCTTTTGCACAGTGTCTTAGTTAGGGTTTCTACTACTGTGAAGAGACACCATGACTATGGCAACTCTTACAAATAAAATATTTAACTGGCGTGGCAACTTACAGTTACAGAGGTTCTGTCCATTATTATCATGGTGGAGAGCATCGCAGCATGCAGGCAGATGTGCTACTGCAGTAGTAGCTGAGCAGGCAACAGGAAGTCAACTGAGACACTGGATGGTATCTGAGCATAGAAAACCTCAAAGCTCATCCCCCACCCCAGTGACACACTTTCTCCATGGCCTTATCTACTCCAACAAAGACACTCAAACCTTTTAATAGGACTACTCCCTATGAGATTATGGGAACTAATTACATTCAAAATCCCACACAGCAAAGGAAGCTGCCAGACCAAGGAAAGGCACCTTCCAGACTGAAAGAAAATATTTGCAAACCATGTATCTAATAGGGATCTAATGTCCAAAACATATAAGAATTATACCCAATATAAAAACCAGAAAAACAAAATAACCAGTTAAAAAATCAAAAAACAATCAAAGGACAAAAAAGTACATTTTCTCACATAAAGCATAAAAATTACCAAGAAAAATATTTAAAAAGCTTGACATCACCAAAATTAAGGAAAATATAACCAAATCAATAGTGAGGTTTTTAAGCTCATACCTATTAGCATGATGTAACAATCATATAAATTATTTTATTATTAATAAAAATCAGGAGTCAGGAGGTAAAAACCTGATTGGCAGAACAGTGCCCAATGACCTCCATTCTTTATCTCTCATGCCTTTCCTGATCTCAAAGGCCCTGTAAACTTTCTAAGTTCCTGTATACTACTTCCTGTGTCTTTCTTTATGTCCTGGATTCTCCAAAACTTCTCTGGCTAATTTTAGTCTGTTAGTAGGTAGCTCTGTCCTTTGGTTCAAGGTAAACTTTATTGCCAGTCTTGGGAGTATCAGTTTGTGATCAAACTGTCCCAAAACATTTTCCCTTTTTGTTTCAATAAAAAAGGAAGGTTAATTCTAACATAGGAAACAAAACAAAACAAAACACAATTATACAGTAAGAAATACATTCATGATGTCCAGTCCACTAATATTTGACAAATTTGGAGAAAATAACCTATCATAGTGAGTCCAAAGGCTTTATTTATTTATTTATCATCTAATATACCTTTTATTGTAACTAAGGAAAACTGTACTATAATTATCTAGTCTTCAATTCCATCCATCAGAGACCCAAGAGGGATATAATATTACCTGAGTAAACAGGAAGTGCAGAGCAAACAACTTTCAAAACTAAGAAAAAACAAAGACATCTGGCTGCTTGGACAGTCCCCCCAGGGTTCTGCAATACTAGGACATATATCTTTTAAACACAGAAGTCATCTTTCAAAAGGGCTAATGGAAGGATCATAGGTGTGAACCACTATGCCCAGTTTGACTTTCTGTTTTGTTTAAAAGTTTTGCATGCAAGTAAATTTGTACAATGTTTTAATTTCTGTATTTGGCTTAATTCTCTGAGTACAATGTTCCCTAGGGTTGTTTGCATTGCTCCAAATTGAAGTATCTCCGTGTGAAGACTTGTGTGCTTCATTTTGCAGTTTAAAAAATTAAAGTGTGTGCACCATACCATAGATACTTATTCAGGGTTTCAACAGGCAACTGCTATGAAAAGGATCTTCCTAGAACTCTTTTTCCTTATGAGTCTTTTGCTTTAAGCTTTGGGTATACTTGTATATCTGCCTCACCAAACCTGGAAAATGCTGCTTGTATTTTTAATAGATAAGAGATAAAAGCATTCCAGGTAGTTTTCTCTGTTTTCAGACACACACTACATGGTTGTGGCTATGTAGAGAACTGAGTTCAGTCTTACAGAGATTCAGATATCTTTTGAGTGTAGATAATATTGAAAAATTGTTTTATGCTTTGTTCTTATACTGAGAAGGATTATCTCTGGAGTTGGAATCTGGCCACCTGCTCCAGATGCAAGCATGTTTCTTTAGACATTTCCTTCAACGTCTTTGTCCCAACTCTGAGAAAAAAAAGAAAAGAAAACCAGAACAAGTCAGGAAAGATATTTCATGCATGAGAATAACTAAGATATACACTATTTCCCATCAAAGTAACAAAGGACAAGATGTTTAACTCTCTGAAATCTCCCCCACCCCATCCCCACCCCATTTTCTTGATTTTGTCTATGATCTTTAAAGCTTTTGTTAAAACTTTAGCTTTCTTACAAAAACATCATTATTTTGTAAGTTTATTGAGTAGCTTTTAAAAGGATGGATATGTAATTTAAATTTTCTATAACATACTATATATATATATATATATATATATAAAACTTGAACTCTACTCTTGTTTAGGGAAAGGGTATGTGTCTGATAGGCTTGCCTTGGAGTGCCATGTCACTTGCCACTATCTTTACTGTGACCTAGGCCCAGTTTTGAGTAAATAACAACTATGTGGCTTGTCTTTATCCTGGCAGCCATGTGACTCAGCCACCATCTTTATTAAGATTCAAGAAAGGCAATGACATATGGACTTCACTGTAGTCTTAGGATTTCTGTTGCTGTGAAGGTGCACCATGACCATGGCAACTCTTTAAAGAAAAACATTTAATTGGAGTGGCAGTTTACAATTTCAGAGGGTTAGTCCATTATTATCAAGTCCATTATGATCGAGCATAGTGGCATGTAGGCAGACATGGTGCTGGCTTCATCTTGATCAGAAGGCAACAGAAAGTGTCTGACTTACCAGATGTGGCTTGAAAATATATGAGACATCAAAGCCCACCCCCAAAATAAAATACTTCTTTTAAGAAGACCACCCCTAGTCTAACAAAGCCACACCTCCTAATAGTGCCACTCCCTATGAGCTTATGGGGGCCAGTTATATTTAAGTTACTATAACTGCCATCTTGGTTAAGGTATCCACATGATATAAATGAACTAGGCAGTACCCATAGAACATCTAGACCCAGTGAGCTCTCTGCTTATTATTGTATTTCCCTTTTTATTAGACTAAGGATCTAATTAGACACAAGGCTTCTGATAAGGTTTGTTTTCTGTTTTTACCTCCTAATATTTTCTATGTGTTGCCAACTGTTAATTTATTATGGCCCCTTAGATGGGCCCCATCTGAGTCACTCTAAAATTGCATTGCATTTTTATCAGCCTTTAAGCAATAATTGAGGGATTGATGCTCCTAAACCCCTAACAACCAAAAGTTCAGGTGACCTCGGGCCACCAAACTTATCCTTTGCCTTTGTCGTGCTATTATGAACATTGATTTTGGACTCAGAACTAAAACAGCTTGGGTTGAAGTCTTATTTATATCAGTTAACTTCTCTATCTTACCAACTCAGATCAGCTAAACATCTTTCAGGATAAGCTTGACTCCTTGGCTACTACAGTACCCCAAGATTAAAAGGACTAGATCTGACTGCTGCTAAGAGTATGATCCATGCTCTCCTAGAACAATGCTGCTTCCTCCGTGCCAACAGATCCCAACTAGTTTTAAATGGGACCTAAAGACACAGGGACCAGACAAAAATTCCTTCTGGTTCCTTCCCACTCTGACTCCTCCCCTTGATCACTCCACTCCTCCGTATTATCCTCCTGTTTTCTTTTTAGCTTGTCTTTTAAATGTTTCACTTACTGACCTTCAGTCTATACCCAAACAAAATGTTTCACACACATGCATTCCCCCAATGTCTCTCACCCCACAACAGCTCCATCTGCTCCTGGCATATATGCAGAAAGGTCTTATACATTTTGTGGAGAAACTCTGGCTAAATGGAACCTTCATCCCTTTCACTCCAGACCAAATGCAATATATTACTCCTCTATTTCCTCTTCTTCCCTTCCTTTGATGTTCTGTAGATCCTGCTACTTCTGCTAGCTCATTTTGGTGCAAAAGTCCTGGTGATGAGTCACTGTTACTCTGAATCAGCTCCGTGTCCCCTTTCTCTTACCTTGTTATGTCTCTAAGATTTGGATTTGATTTTTTTTAAGTCAGTTGGAAAATTGCAAGCTTAAAACTGAAAGTATTTATTATGGATGATAATATAACCAGAAGGATAGAATAAAATATATAATTTATTTGTTATAATATAGGGAAACTCTAGCTTTCCTTTTAATGTATACATTTCCCCCTCAAGAAAGCCTCTTTTTTGTAGTATGAATAATAAAGTCTGAATCAGCACTTGCAGGCTTTTGGACTTCTATTGTGAATTTCTATTGTAGTGAGAGGCTAGGGGATTGTTAGACTCCCTGGTAGGCAGACAGATAGGGAGTGGAGCCATAGTGAATTTCCAAGATGGCCAACTTCTTCTTCTTCCTGATTCAAAACAAAAAGCCTAGCAGCCTTTTCTCCCACCAGCAAGTCCCATGTTGATGGACTGGTTCAACTAGTTCAAAACTGGATCAGGACCTGCCACTCAACAGTTCTGGTCCAATCAATTGTCCTCTTTTTCTTCAAACTGATCAACCCTAAATTAGGAGAAGAAAAATTTTCAGAGGCTTTAAAACCCTTAGCCCTTGAGAGGAAAATGGATTTTGACATCCTGAGTCACCCCTCTGCTTCACAAAAGACCTTTTTGTACCCAGAAGTTTCTGTCCTGGCAACAAATCCCAAATATTTAGCAGCCTCTTCCCAAATAATTGACTCAGAGGCTTAATATTATAAGGAAATGCTGGGCCAGTAGCTCAAATTTATTACTAACTTGCTCTTATGGTTAAATTAACCCATAATTCTTATCTATTTTTATCCACATGGCTTAGTACCTTTTCTCATTCCAACATTTTCATTGTGCTTTCTCTGTATCTGGCTGGTGCCTTTTCTTTTCCCAAAATTCTCCAAGTCTGGTTGCTCTCCCTATACTTCCTTCCTGGCTACTGGCCAACCAACATTTTTTAAAGCCAAAGAGTGACAAATCTTTACAGTGTGTAGAAGCATTATCACACAGCACCTTTTCTTTATATGTCTGGTATGTGTTTGTATCTTCTCATCCTGTTTATCAGCTGCTGATTCTGTCTGCAGTGCTTGAGATTTTTCTTCTGATACTTGTTGCACCAGATTTTTCCTGCCTTTTAATTCTTTAACTGGCAGAGAAAAACAATCCCCATCAAGATCCCTAGACTGTATCATTTGGGATATATCAGCAGCTGTTGCCCTAAATCCCAGGTTTCTTATGTGCCAACAGAAAGATCAGGTGATCAGGAGCACAGGGACACAGAGAGAAGAGGAAGGCAGTAGCTTGGTCAGGAATTGCACAGTCCTCTCTGGTTCTGTAGCAGCTGTTCCAGTCAATATTTCCATATACCCTCCTTTGCTCAGGCATCAACTTGCTTCTGGTTCTCCCCTCTTCATTTAGTCATTTATAATCAACCCCCCCCCTCCTTTACTTACCAATCACTGCTCCTTTTAAAGATAGGTGGTTTTAGGGAGGAGACTATGATGTTTCTACCACAGTGTGTGTTTCACTTCCTTTTGTTAGCGTGTAAACTTTTGAGGCCTCTCCTCTAGTGATCCCTGTCTTTTCTCAGCATGGAATCTGCTTTTTGAAAGGACATATTCTTTGAATATGTTGGTGTAGGGACAATTTCTTTGTGAAATAGTGTTCATTTGCCAGTAGGGGTTGAGTGTGCACCCACTCATGCACTATGTAAGAAAAGTGTTGCTCACTTCCACAGTTTGGTGCATCAGACTGAATTCTTTGGCTTTTCCAGCTTGGTTAAAGGACCTTGAGGCAAGGCACTCTTCTCGGAAGCTGAGCACTAAGGCTGTGTAGATGATGTGCTGCTGAGGGGAAATTAGTCAGTTTCTCCACCAGGAGCAGACCAGCTGCTTCCTGAGTCACCTCCTCCTTCTTGAGACAGTGATACTACCCATCTTGCAGTGATAGTTTGCTAAGGAGTATCACCAGCCAACATGTGTTTCTGTCAAAACAGATCTTAAGGTTCAAAGGAATGCTAATGTTAAAGCATCAAGGTTGGGAACTCTATTGGTAAGAAATAAAGGGATTGCACCTGGGTATGGAACAGCCTTGGTGAGCAGAAAATAAGGGCAGGGATTTGGGCCCCAAGTCTGTCCGGTCAGGATCTTCCACAGAGCACACATACCTTCAACCCCATCACAACACTATTATCTTTTCACACATGCTTTCTTCCACAGTACCCCCACTTTGTGCGTGAGTGTTCACTCATTGTGTGGCATGTATTCATACATATGCATGTGTGGGGGCTGTTAGTTGGCAGTCCACATCTTTCTCAATTGCTGTCATATTTTGGGACAGTATCTCTCAGTGAGTCTAAACTTTCCCATTCATTTGGACTGGCTGATTTAGTATAACCCATAATCCTCCAGTCTTCCCTCTCCCAGCCTAGTAATGGGCACTGTGAATCCTAATTCAGGTCCTCATGCTTCAGCAGCAAACACTACTCACTGAGCTTTCTCTCCGTACTCCTCCCATCCCTTTAAACAGGTCTTTATAAGGATAAGTTACTGCCCAGAATCAGAGGTAGACTTCTGAGCTCATTCTTTTGAGCAGGAGAAAGTAGCTTTCCCTTAAGGATCCTTAACACACCCCTGAAACCCTGCCCTCCACCATTTTATATGATATTCTAAATCCCAGAGAGGAACAATTGTGATGCTTCCCTTTCTTGTGTGTGAATAAAAATATAAAAAATTAAAAGGAAAGAATAGGACTGCTCCTAGGTGTGGTGGAGAAGTTTACTTTAGATAAAAGGAAGAACATAGCCAGAGGCAGAGATACTTAGGAGCATCCACAGAGGACATGACCACACTGAGATGGACCACCACATGTGTGTGTGGGGGGGAGGAGGCAAAGGGAGACAGGAGAAAGGAAGAGCAGCTGCAGCAGCCAAGACCAAAAGTACAAAGTGGGCAGATAATCAAAATGTTTGGATTATATAGGGATAAGTCTCTGGGGGAGGGCAGCCCAACCTCTGGGCAGGGAGTTCAGTGTAGAGGGCAGTGCGCAAGCCATACCCTGTAACAGATAGAGACTGAGGGATGCTGGGAGAACCTGATGAGCAGGCCTACTTTGATATGTTAAATAGGCACCTCAGCCATTTGTCTTAGGTTTGGAAAGGCACTGTGTGTCACTAGGGAAAAGAGGTGGGAGTTTAAAGGAGGCTATCCTCTGGGTCCTGCTGGGCTGCAGAAGTCCCACCTCCTAATGGCATCAAAAGCAAGGCCTGCTAGTGGGTACCAGTGGCTCCAGGGATTCTAGAAGCTGAGATAAAGGGGTTGCTTGAGCCTATGAGTTCTTTAAAGGGGGTGGGGTGGGGAATATGGGATAGCGGTTATCTCTAAGTAGAAAATTCATTTACATAAACCTTTCATTAATTTACGTATCAGCCTCTTAATCAGCTCCAAATATCTTCTATGAATTCAAGCAATTAAAGCTAACCGGTGTTGCAGCCCAACCCAGCACACACAAAATTCTGAATAGATTTGTAAAGTCATAACCATGGTGGAATTGCAAATCAGCTTAGGCCATTCACAAATGCAGCTGACAGCAGCTGCTTTCAGCCCTAATGTGAACTCCTCTCTCTCTCTCTCTCTCTCTCTCTCTCTCTCTCTCTCTCTCTCTCTCTCTCTCTCTCTCTCTCTCTCTCTCAAACTGAACCACATCCTCGTCTCTGCTGCAGTAATATCTCAACTAATAAATTCCAGGAAAAGTTGTTCCTTTGCAACAGCTGAGTGAGCCCCTTCCCATCTAAAGGAGGAAAATGGAGGCCAGCAAGATCCGTGGGTAAAAAGACTTGTGCAAGCATGAAGACCTGAGTTCTAGCCCTGGGGCCAATGAAAAACAGACGAAAATTATACTCTGGCTTCCAAGGGCTGTGGTGTGTAGGAGTGCCTGCACGTGCACACACAAATAAATAAGAAGAAAAAGAAGTCACTTATTTACTGTCTTTCATTGAATAGTTGATGTGCCAGCATTTACTCAGTATTTAAAGAGAATGTTGTCTGGTTGCTGGTTACTGAGAACACTGGAGAAGGGCGCATTTGCAGATGGTGTGGGGTCTGCAGGCATACCTGTACTCCTAGCTCTGGGATGCTCTCTTTATCCTTTCTCCTTGCTTACCATCTTCCTAAAGTAAGAATTAAATTCTGTTCTAGTTTGCTTTCCTTTTCTGTGACTAAGGTTATACCCAAAACCACTTAAAGAGAAAGGTTTTTTTTTTTTTTTTTTTTTTTTTTCTTACAGTCCATTATGACTGGAAGTCAGGTGTGAAGTTAAGGTACAACCTGGAGGTAGAAACTGAAATATAATCCTAGGAATACTGCTCTGGCAGCTAAACGTTGTAATTTAAGAGTCGCCCAGATGATAATGGTTTGATTGTGGTTATGCCATATTTCCTCCCTCTTAAAATAAAAGGGGATACTTTATTTTTGATATTGCAAAACGACATCTGAGAGATTTTAAACCTTTTTTAGGAGAGGTATTTAAGATATTTAAATTTCTAAGGCTGCATTCCTGGGTGTGTGCTTGTCACACAGTTCACAGCAGTTCATTGTTACTCCATTGTCAATCTATATTCATTGCAACAATGTTTATTACACAGTTTATGTGTTACATTATGGTGATAAAGAATTCATTCCTTGTTGTTCCTCATTACCAGGATAGATGCTGAATGGAAGGTTCGAGAATCGGGATTGTGATGTGGTAAAAATCTTCCATTCTGAAGTGCATCTGCTAGGTCCATCCTTCTCCAGTCTTGGCAATGGAGATGTTTTCCTTATTTCTGCCAAGTACTTCACCAGATTGGCACAAGTCTATGGGCCTAAAAGTTCCAAATAAGTATATAAATTCTAACTTCTGTTCCTAGTTTGAATTTGTCTCAGCAGGTGTTCACTCAGCTGACAGACACACCCAAGCACCAGTTTCTTCCGCAACCTGCTCCAAATGATCGTGAGCTCTGGACTTAGTGAAAGCTAATGTGGACAGGTCCAGCCAACAGAACTGTTCCTTGTCTTTACTGTGAGGTCAGACAACCACATGTGTCTGATAAATATGCCATTGCCTAAATACCCTCCTTGCCTTTGACTGGCCTTTTATCTTTTTTGAGCCCTGATAACAATGACTGTTTCAGTTTGAAGAAGCTATGCTCCTGACACATGTTGAAACGCTAAGTCAAAGGAAGCTCTCTGGGCCCAAAGTTGCCAATGGATATAAGATAAAACACTTGACCTTCTTTATATAGGACCAAAGACGTAGTATATGTTCTTAAGTGATTATTATTTTTATATGAGTCATTCAGGACTACAATCTGGCTGTATTCAAAGATCAGACCAGAACTACAGGGCCTTAAAATAACAGTAGATACAGATATTGTTGCCAATGGCTTAAAAATGTCTCTCCTTACTCAAGGTTTAGTTGGGTTTAAGAATGTATGGTTAGCCTCCTTGTTTTTGCTAAATTTTATAAGCTGTAGATAACACACTCTATAAAATAATAGAAATTTAAAAGGGTCTATTCAGATTAACAAAAGCCAACTCAGAGATTTAGACCTATGTCTTTATCAAATGCTCAACACCAAGCTTCTAGAAAAATGTCAATTTAAAAACTGCTAACATTAAAGACTGTTAGGGAACACAGGTTGACAGTCAAGTCATTCACACCTAATAGACAGTTCTTAATGCTCAGAGATCTGCAAAATATAGCATGTAAAATATTTAAATAAAAAGCTTTTCATGATAGAGACTCATGCTGGCTTCTGACAGCATCATGTATCTCCTCCAAGAAGATCAATGGGCACAGAAGAACTCTACCGGGAACATACTCCAGAGTAGCAACTGCCTTTCACCTCAGCTGCTGCCAAGGCCTCCTCAGATGATTGACAACAGGACTCAGGGGAATCCATTCTTCACTCTTGCCTAGACAAGGTAGGTTTGTTTTCCCCAACAAGTTTCTAACCCACAAACGTTGTATCTTCTGAGGCCTGGCAGCTGAAGACTGACGTCGTTGCCCCGAGACCTCTGCCCTCTATAACCATGGAGGGATGGTTGCCCAGGTGGCTAGCAGGTACATCTCTGTCTCTTTTAATTGCTAACTCAGCTATAATTTATACTTTTCAGATCTATGATGCCATTTGACAACTAGGCTCCCTTCTCAGATCTCTATATAAAATCCACAGCTGTCATTCTTTTAGAGCCAATGCCAAGTCTAGACAGCATTAGAGAGGGTATGGAAGCCCCGCTCCTCCTTTACTCCCTCAACCATTTCCATTCGGAAAATTTCTTCTGGTTATAAATTTAAAGATGTGTTTCATTGAAAACAGGCCCTAAAAAATTTTCATACCTTTTAACACAAAGCCATAGCTTTTGCTATGACACATCAAAATGTAAATCTGTTCCAGCCATTTTGCAAGTATAACCCTCCTGCCAGAGAACAGGGGAAGAGAAGATGAAATGGCTCTAGTGCTCAGAGAACACAGCATTCCTTAATCTGGTGTGCCATCTCTTCATTGCTGGAACCACCTCTCCAGACTCAACTGGGCACACACCCGGCAACTGGAACCTGATTTTCCAGGATGCCCCAGTGAAGAGCATTATCTGCTTTTATGTCTCTTTCATTTGACCTCGCTGCTTATGTACCACCAGGGCACTTCCCATTTCATTCTTTCTGGAAGTTTTCTAAGAATTGTAGTAGCCCATACTACATGGTTGCTGCCCCACCTGCTCACCCTGACTAATTGGAATGACACCTGTGACATCTGCTGGCCAAATATCGCTATTGTATCCAGACTGAGGTAAAGAATAAAATTCCTCTTCAAAGCAGGATTTTTAACGACCATGGCAATGAACACAGTTGATCAAGAATTTAGAAATTTTTGGGGGGGGAGGATCACACACTGACAACTGGAGACCCTGAAACCTCCTGGTCCACAGCTGACTAAGAGGTGAGTGGCACCCAGTCCCCAGGCAAGCAGATACTGCCGTCTCTGAACTCAGCCTGGGGACACAGCCCTGCCACCCCAATGACAAGCAGCTCTACTCTAAATGAGAAAAATCTGGGAGGGCTCTCTCCTAAGCCCAATCCCCAGCAAAAAACACCTAGAGGGACATCCCATGGGCCAAACGCTGCCCAAATTGCAATTTGTATCATCACACACTGGCAACTGGAGACACTGAAGCCACCTGGTCCACAGCTGACTAAGAGATAATTAAAAGCCAGCTAAGAATGACCCCTGCAACTACTGGAGACATACAGCCCCTGAGCTCACAACTCACTAAGAACTGACTAAGATCTGACTAAGAGTGAACCAAGGAAGCGAAGGGCAGATGCCAGTGCAGGAATACATATAACAACATAAAGAACAATAAGACAGCACCAGAAGAAGCTGGTGGTTCTACAGCATCAAGACCTGAGCATGGAAATGAAGGGGAAACAGAAGGAAACATAAAAACAACTTTATGAAGATAATACAAGCTTTAAAAGAAGATACAAAAAATTCCCTTAAAGAAATAGAAGAAAATACAAACAAAAAATTGGAAGATATTAATAAATCCCTGAAAGGAAATAAAGAAAACCAAGAAAAATGAAATAAACAAGGGAAAGAAATATTCCAGAAATTAAAAATTGAAATAGAAACAATAAAGAAGGCACAGACCAAGGCAATGCTGGAAATAGAAAACCGAAAGAGATGAATCGGAGCTACAGATGCAAGCAAAACAAACAGAACACAAGAGTTGGAAGAGAGAATCTCTGGAGTGGTAAATTCAATAGTAAAAATAGATATGTCAGTTAAATAAAACAATAAAAACAAAGAAGTCATAACACAAAACATCTAGGAAACTGGGATACTATGAAAGACCAAACCTGAGAATAATTGGAATTGAAGAAGGAGAAGAATTCCAGCTCAAAGGCTCAGAAAATATAGTCAACAAAATCGTGGGAAAAACTTTCTAACTAACTTAAAGAAGGAAAACTTTAAGTTAGAAAACTAAGGAAACGTCTATAAAGATACAAGAAGTTTACAGAACACCAAATAGACTAGACCACCTCCCCAAAGTCTGCTCACCACATAATAATCAAACCACTAAACCTACAGAACAAAGAAAAGTACTAAGAGCTGCAAAGGAAAAAAGCCAAATTACCTATAAAGGCAGAACCATCAGAATAATACTCAACTATTCAATGGAAATAATGAAAGTAAGAAAGTCCTGGTCAGATGTTATACAGACACTAAAAGAGCATGGCTGCCAGCCCAGATTATTATACCCAGGAAAACTATCAATGACCATAGATGGATTAAAGGAGTTATCTCACAACAAAACCAGATTTAAATAACACCTATCCACAAATCTGGCCCTACCGAAAGCATTAGAGGGAAAACTCCAACCTAAGGAAACCAGATACACCCAGGGAACCACAAATAATCAATAATCCCACAGGAAAAAAAAAAAGAAGGGAAATACATTTACACTACCACCAAAAATTACAGGAAATAACATTCATTGGTCATTTATATCGATAATATCAATGGACTCAATTCACCTATAAAAAAACACACCCTAACATGATAATACAAAAACAGAATCTATTCTTCTGCTGCATACAATAGACACACCTTAACTTCAAGACAGACACAGGCTCAGAGTAAAGGCTTGGGAAAAGACTTTCCAATCAAATGGTCCTAAGAAACAAGCTGGTGTAGCCATCCTAATATCTAAAAAAATAGACATCAAACTAAAATCAATCAAAAGAGACCAGGATGGACATTACTTATTCATCTCAGGAAAAATCCACTAAGATGAAGTCTCAATCCTGAATATTTATGCCCCCAACACAAGGGAACCTACTTATGTAAAACAAAAACAAAACACTACTAAAGCTTAAACCTCACATCAAATGCCACACAATAATAGTGGAAGACTTCAATATACCACTCTCTACCTTTAATAGGTCAAAAAGACAGAAACTCAACCATAGAAGTAAGGGATATAACAGATGTTATGACCCTATTAGATTTAATAGATAAACACCCAAACACAAACATTTACATATTTTTCAGCACCCCATGGAACTTTCTCTAAAACTGACCACATACTCAGTCATAATGCAAATATCAATAGATACAAAAACTGAGAATATCAGACCACCATGGCCTAAAGTTAGGGTTCAAAAATAACAGAAATCACAGAAAGTCTACAAACTCATGAAAACAGAACATCTCTCAACTGAACCACCTCTGGGTCAAGGAAGAAGTTAAGAAAAAAATCAAAGTCTTCCTAGAATTTAATGAAAATGAATTTACAACATACCCAAACATTTGGGACAAAACGAAAGCAGTGTTAAGAAGAAAACTCATAGCACTAGATTGTGGGAGATTATGTTTTTCCATTGTAAATAATTGTCCCACCCACTGGTTTAATAAAAAGCGCTGATTGGCCAAAGGCAGGCAGGAAGTGTGGGTGGGGCTACCAGACTAAGAAAACTCTTGAGAACAGGAAGAACAGAGCAGAATGCCAGAGTGAAGCCAGAAGAAGCAGAGGACAACCATGCTGCTGTGAGAAAAGGTACGGAGCTGCATGGCTGAACAGGTTAAGAGTCATGGGTTAGATTAAGGGTAAAGAGTTAGTAACTTATATGCCTGGGCCTTAGGCTGTTCAGCCTAAAACTATCATATGCATCTGCGTGTCTCTGTGGGTCTGTGGGTCTGTGGGTCTGCGGGTCTGTGGGTCTGCGGGTCTGCGGGTCTGCGGGTCTGCAAGTCTGCGGGTCTGTGGGTCTGTGAGCCTAAACCTTGAGGTTAGGCCCAAAAGTCTGGGCCAGAAATCTCTTACTACACTAAATGACTATATGAAAAACCTAGAGAGATCGCATACAAGAGACTTAACAGCACAGCTGAAGGATTTGGAACAATTATAAGCAAACTCACTTAGAAGGAGTAGATAGCAGGAAATAATTAAACTTAGGACTGAAATCAATACAACAGAAATAGAAACAAAGAGAACAATACAAAGAATCAATGAATCAAAGTCAATAAGATAAACTCTTATCCAAACTAACCAAGAAGGAGAGAGAGAGAGAGAGAGAGAGAGAGAGAGAGAGAGAGAGAGAGAGAGAGAGCGAGAGAGCGCAAATTAACAGAATCAGTAATGAAAAGGGGGGCATAACAACAGGCACCTAGGAAATCCAGAGAATCATCAGGTTATACTCTGAACATCTATACTCAACTAAAATGGAAAACCTAGAAAGAAATGGACAGCTTTCTGGACAGGTAGCAATTACCAAAATTAAATCAAGATCAGATAAATAACCTAAACAGACCTATAACACCAAAGGAAATTGAAGCTGTTATTAAAAGTCTCCCAAGTTAAAAAAAAAAAAAAAGCCCAGGACCAGATGGTTTCAGTGCAGAATTCTACCAGATATTCAAAGAACTAATACCAATACTCCTCAAAATGTTCCATAAAGTAGAAACTGAAGGAACATTGCTGAACTCTTTTTTTATGAGTCCACAATCACCCTGATACCCAAGCCACTCAAAGATGCAGCAAAGAAAGAGAATTACATTCATGAACATTGATGCAAAAATACTCAATAAAATTCTGGCAAATCAAATTCAACAACATATTAAAAAAATCATCCACTATGATCAAGAAGGCTTCATCCCAGAGATGGTTCAGTATAAAAGAAAAAAACTATGAATGTCATCCATCATATAAACAACTTGAAAGAAAGAAAAAAAAAAAACACATGATCATCTCCTTAGATGCTGAAAAAGCCTTTGACAAAATCCAACACTACTTCATGATAAGAGTTCTGGAGAAATGAGGGATACAGGGGAAATATTTAAATATGATAACGGAGATATACAGTAAGCTGATATCCAATATCAAACTAAATGGAGAAAAACTCAAAGCAATCCCACTAAAATCAGGAACAAGAATAGGCTGCTCTCTCCCCCCTCTCTTTTCAATTAGTTCTCAAAGTTTTAGCGAAAGCAATAAGAGAACAAAAGGAGATTAAGGGGATGCAAATTGGAAAGGAAGAAGTCAAACTATCTGATCACATACATAAGTGACCCCCCAAATTCTACCCGGGAACTCCTAAAGCTGATAAACACTATCAGCAATGTAATAGAGTACAAGATTAACTCAAAAATCAATAGACTTCCTAAGGATTCAAGGACTGAAAAGAAAATAAGGGAAACACCACCCTTTATAATAGCTACAAATAGTATTAAATATCTTGGAGTTACTCTAACCAAAGAAGTAGCATACCTGTTTGACGAAAACTTTAGGTCATTATAGAAAGAAATTGGAGAGGATATCAGAAAATTGAAATATCTCCCTTCTTCCTGGATAGGTAGAATCAACATATTAAAAATGGCAATAGTACCAAAAGCAAACAATCTACAGATTTGATACAATCCCCATCAAAATATCAACATAATTTTTTACTGACTTTGAAAGAACAATATTCAGCTTCAGATGGGATAACAGGAACCCAGGATTACCAAAACAATCTGGTTCAGTAAAAGAACTTCAGGAGGAAGCACCATCCCTGACGTAAAGCTATACCGTAGAGCTACAGTAATAAGAACAGTCTGATACTGGCATAAAAATATACTTGTGGATCAATGGAATCAAATCAAAGGCCCTGGCCTTAATCCATACAACTGTGAACACTTGATTTTTCACAAAGAGGCCAAAAATCTACAATGGTGTGGGGATATGTTTTAAATATAAGATAAACAGAGATATTAGAGGGATCTACCCATATTCAGTCTAGGAGGATCAGACAGTGGTAACTCACACCTTTAATCCCAGCACAGGGAATATCCAGGAGTGGTGACCTATGCCCTTAATAAAATTAAATCTGAGCTTGAGGTCATTTTAGTTTACAGAAGGAGTTCTAGGCTCCCAGGCAGGCAGTGGTGGTGTCACATTTTAACTTAGCAAAGAAGGTATTTAAGGCAGGCATAGAAAGACAGAGCAGGCAGAAGAAGCCAGGAGGAGCGAGGCTGAAGAAGCTGGAAGACAGCTGGATGAGATCTGACTGTAGTGTTTCCTCTCTTATATCTCAGCTTTGCCCAGAGATCTGGCTCCAAGTTTCCTTAATTTGTGCAACACAATGAAAAAAAGATAGTATTTTCACCAAATGGTTCTGGCATTACTGGATAGTAGTATATAGGATGCACATAGATCTATATCTATCACCCTGCACAAAACTCAAATCCATGTATACCAAAGTCCTCAACATAAACCCAGTTACACTGAACATTATAGAAAAGAAAGTGGGAAATACCCTTCAATCACATGGGTGATAACTTTCTAAATATAACACTAGTAGCACAGACATTAAGAACAACAATTAATAAATGGAACATTCTTAAATTGAGAAGCTTCTGTAAGGCAAAGGACACAATTAATAAACAAAATGATAACCCACAGAATGGAAAAAGATCTTTACCTACCCTACATCTGACAGAAGATTGATCTCTAAATATATATATAGAACTCAATAAACTAGAGCCCCAACCCCCAAATAATTTAATTAAAAAACAGGTTCAGAGCTAAAATGGGGATTATCAACAGAATAATTTCAAATAGCTTAAAATGGCTGAAAGATACTTAACAAATTGCTGAACATCTTTAGCCATCAGAAAAAATGCAACTCTGAGATACCATCTTACACCTGTCAGAATGGCTAATATCAAAAACACAGATGACAGCCTATGCTGGAGGAGATGTGGAGCAAGGGGAATGCTCCTCCATTGCTGGCAGAAGTTGAAACTTCTATAGCCAAATTGGAAAGCAATACTGCAATGGCAATTCCTCAGAAAACTGGGAGTCAATCTCCCCAATGATCCAGCAATACTGCTATTAGGCATATACCCAAAGGATGCATATTTGTACTCCAAAGGCATTAGCTAAACTACATAGCAGCATTATTCATAATACCAAGATTCTGGAAACAACCTAGATGTCCCTCAACTGAAGAATGGTTTAACAAATGGTGGTGCATCTACCTAATGGAGAACTACTCAGCAATAAAAAAGAATGACCTCCTAAATTCTTCAGACACATCAATAAATTTGGAGAATATCCTCCTGAGTGAGGTATCACAAGCCCAGAAAGATAGGCATGGAATGTCCTCACCTATAAGTGGATTTTAGACAAAAAGCAAAGAATACCCAAGCTGTAAGCTACAATCCCTGAATATCTTGGGATCAGAAGGAACTTAAGAGAGCAATTAGGGATCCCCCTAGAAGAGAAAATAGAGATCTCATTAGCAAATTGGAATAATAATGGGTAGCAAACAAGACTGACTCAAATTATAGGGCATTCTTTCTGGGTTTACCATAGCAGAGAACCAGTATTAGGCCATGTAAATCTGAATAACTGATTATATCTCATAGACTCTCAGGTTCCAAAGTATGATGCTAGATGAGGGGTGGGAACAAATCATAAGAGAAGTATAGTAAGTGGTTTCTGGTCCAGACTTTTGGGCCTTGCCTCAAGGTTTAGACCCACAGAGACACACAGATGCTTACAATAGTTTTAGGCTGATTGGCCTAAGACCCAGGCATATAACTTGATAACTCTTTACCCTTATTCTAACCCATGACTCATCCTGTTCAGCCATGCGGCTCGGTACCTTTTCTTAGAGCAGCATAGTTATGCTCTGCTTTTTCTGGCTTTTCTCTGGCATTCTGCTCTGTTCCTCCAGTTCCCAGAATTCTCCTAGTCTGGTAGCCCCGCCCACACTTCCTGTCTGCCTTTGGCCAATCAGCACTTTTTATTAAACCAGTGGGTGGGACAATTATTTACAATGGAGCTACATAATCTCCCACAGAGAAGTGTTATAATATGGTTTCTGGTCCCAGGTGGCCAGAGGTCCAGACCCACAGACCTGCAGCCCCAGACCCCTTAGCTGCTTGCCACTGCTTTGGCTCCCACCAAAATGACTCAGATGCTTATATTAAGTTCATGCTGTTTGGCCTATGGCTCAGGCACAGTGATAGCTAGCTCTTTCATCTTAACTCATTTCCATTAATCTGTCTACCATGTGGCCCATGGATCACCTGTGTTCCTTACATGTTTCTTCTTTGGGCATCTGGCTCGATCTGTCTGTGACTCTACCCTCCTTCTCCTAACTATTCTGATTCCCCACCTACTTCTTCTATGGTGTCTGCCATGGCCAAAACAGTCCTTTATTTAAAGATTGATATGCACAGCATACGGAAAGACATTCCCACACCGGAGAAGGAGATGATTGAGTGAGAGGGACAACAAAATGGATGAAAAAAAGAGAAATGGATATCTTGATAGAGGATGTGGGATTGGAAAGAGGCCAGGTACTAGGGAAACCTCCAAAAACTTAGAGGATGTTTCTGGCTAGGATTTGGGGTACCTAAAGAGGACTTCCCCTATAATCGAATGAATGACCACCTTAAGTGTCATTATAGAAACTTCATCCAGAAGTAGAGGCAGAAGCAGAGATCCATAGCTAAGCACCAGGTCGAGCTCCCAGTCCAGCCGAAGAGAGAGGAGAGTATATATGAGCAAAGGGATAGAGAATATGAGGGGAAGTCCCACAGAGGTGGCTGTCTGGAGCTCTGAGGAGTTCACTGAAGCAAAAGCAGCCACCCAGGAACCATCAAAAACAGGAACTAATCCCTCCAAAGGTGGATGACTGCTGATTGGCATAGGCAGTAATCAGAACCTCATGGAGTAGAATCAGATTATGTTCCTGTGTATAAACTGACATCTTAGAGCCCATTCTCTACAGAGGAACACCTAACCCAGCCTTAATATTTGAATGAGGGATTCCTCAAAATGGATATGCCAGGCTGAACTGACCCACCTTGGGGAATGAATGGGGGGATGGGAGTGGGGGAAGGCTAAGGGGGGACTGGGAGGGACTGGGAAGTAGGAAGGAGGGCAAGCAGTGGTATACATGGAAAAAACCTTTATAATAAATAACATGGAAAAAAGAAAGAAATATTTGAGATCAATATGTTTAACTTAATTACAGACTGTTTATATTAGAAATATCAGATGGTATCAGATGACATAACTTTTATATTTTCCTAAATTAGTTCAGACCAATTTAATTAAAACACATTTAATTGAGTTTATGAAATTCAAAAAAATAAAAGTCTAAGTAAATTTATCATACCTAATTTCCCACTTTTATATTAATTTTTGAAGACTGTAGGGGTCTCAGTGTTTATATTTAGTAATATTCTCAGATGTAATTAATATGAATCCCAGTGTTAAGTCTATGAGTTTTTGTCAACGAAATCCCTCTTCTTCCTTTTTTTTTAAGCACTGTGCCATTGGGCTCCAAGCTTCAGCCCACTCTCCTCATCACTGGGGCAGACCAAATCAGGCTTATTGACCACTGGTTAGTACTGCCTGGCCAATTGTTATAGCACACTTTTTAATAGCTATAGAAAAATATATAACCCTGGGCAATTTATAAAGAGTATTTGCCAGGAAGTTAAAAAGCATAGCATTAGCATGCTTTAAAATAATCCATAGCAACAAAAAAAAGTGAGTTTGATTTTGCACCAAATTAACTCAAATTATAGGGCATTCTTTCTGGGTTTTCCATGGCAGAGAACCAGTATTAGGCCATGTAAATCTGAATAACTTATTATATCTCACAGACTCTGAGGTTCCAAAGTATGATGCTAAATTAAGTAAACTGGTGAAGACCTTGAAGTAAACTGCATCATGATGAAGCCTTGCTTGAATGGAGCATAGCACATAGTGAAACAGAAATCCAGAGACTCATTGGAGTTCTGGAAGATTTATGTTCCGAGAACAGCTTTCCTAATGACCATTTGTTTGGTTTCTTTAAACAGTCCCACCACCTCTTAATACTGATATGCTGAGGACCAATATTTCAACACATAAAATTTTGGAGGATACACTTAGACAATATTTAAGCACCATAGCACCATGGAAGTGAAAACAACTTTGAAAGTCACTAAATCTCATCCTGGGAATCCCTTTCTGAAACTTCATATAATCCTAATTCTCCAAAACATCAGCTCCAAATATGTTAGCATGTGAATTGAGGACCCAAGTCACAGATTGACTTTTAGTATAGACAAACCCTGAAACCACAGCACTATCCAAGCCTATCTTACATACTTAGAGAGAAGTCTCAACTTGCTAATCAATAATCATTATTTAGGTTGTTTAAATGGCCATATTGGCAGGTAGGGGAGGAGACAGCATCCCTGTTAAGGCTAGAAGACACAATCTATCAGTAGATGTCCCAGTCCTTTGGCTTTTACAGTCTTTCTTCCCCCTCTTATGGCATTTTACCTGAGCCTTAGGTAAAAGGTTAGTTGTGGTAATACATTGTACTTTTTTTTTTAAATAAAAATAGCCTGAACTATCAAAGCACAGAGCCACCCACAGAGCCAAGCCATGAAGGCCAGGGAGTGGTGACCCACACCTTTAATCCCAGCATTCAGGAGGCAAAAATTATCTTGATCTCTATGAGTTCCAGGCCAAACAGAATGAGGCAGTTATAATGGAGGAGCTTGTAGAAAGATGAAGCTAAAACCAATGAATTATATAGTAGGACTAGAGGTATTGAAATCTCTCAAGACAAAGTTTTTGGAGAGGGAGATTATGCTAATATAGAAAGGCAATCTTTATACAGTGACCACACCTTGCCTTTATTCCAAATGCCAGCCTTGAATGCTTGGGATAGAATTAAGAAGTAGGAAAGAAAACTGAGTCATTTACAAAAGTGATCCAAGGCCTTGAAGAAACCTTCACTGATTTCTTACAAAGATTGACTTCAGTAGTAAATAGAATGGCATCAGATTCAGAAGCTAGGCAAATAATAATTGAGTCCCTGGCTTTTGGAAATGCTAATTTACAATGAAAAAGGATAATTAGGTCTTAAAGGCAAGATAAATACTTTTGGAGGATTAGATTTGGGATAAAATTAATTCAGAATTTCAAAACTATCATGATAACTAGGTAGGAAATTTCTCGAGGTTTAGAGAAAAATCAAAATATCAAATGTTACAACTATGAAAAACAAGGTCACCTAAAGGGGGAATGGAAACAACAAACTCCTAGAAACAATCTTTTTGCTAAAAATAACCTCAACAGAATGCTCTCCCTTCTGGAGTATGCAGAAAGTATGACAAAATAAGGAAGTGGACTAACCAATGTAGGTAAAAAAAGGACAGCAAGAAACAACCTGAGGGACCTGTGTCAAAATCAGTTCAGTCCTGTTCTGTCATCATGGAAGAAATCCCTTCCCAGGGCAATTAAAGAACCTAGTGCCTATCATACAAAAAACATATTGCTCTGGATGATAGAAAAGTTATAAAAGAGAGAGCAAAGAATTAGGGGAAACCATAAATCAAAATTGATAAAGACTAGAAAGGAAACCTCCCCAAAATTAAGGTTGAGGAAGGGTTTTGCTTTTGTTTATGCAGGTGGAAAAAATCTATGAATACCATCAAATTAATAAAGACTTGGTTCACACAGGAGAAACTTCTTGATAAGAAGAAATAATAGCTCATTCACTAATGTGAAAACTCACCAAACAAGGATCAGGGCAGGGTTTTGTTTTTGTCATTACAGAAATATAGAAATACCCAGGGTCATTCAAAATACCTTGGAAATCTAATGTCTAAATGCAAAAAAAAAAAAAAATGTCTAAAGCAAAAAAAGACTATCCAGAAAAATTATAAGCAATGAAAATTTTAACCCAGAGTCAGTGCAGGGTTCTGTTTTTTACTTCAAAGAAAACTGGAAATACATATTTTCAAGAAGTCAAAACACCTTGACATCTAAAGCAGAAGGAAAAGCTATTCAGAAAAAAATTTACAGGCAAAGAAAATTTAGACCTGTTGGTACAAATATACTCTACATGGTAAAACCTCACTGCCAACCATATATATCTCTTTACTTTTAAGAGAAGTTAGTCTTAGTTCAGTAAAAATTAAAGATGGCTTTGGAGTTAGATTCTAAACCCAAGCATACTTGTTAAAGGAAAACTCAAAATCTTTGAATCATATCAGAAAAGCCACCTGATAAGGGAGATAAGACAAAACAAAATTAAGGGATTATTTCATTTCTATTATTAATATCATGATCTTTTACTATAAATTTATTTTATATAAAAACTTATAAGATTAATATATATTTTAAACTTTTTGTCATGATATTAATGGTCATAGAGTACTAATTCTAGAAAATAGACTTTACATAGATTTTTGTACATTGTTTTGGGTTTGAATCTGAATCAGTTTCTGCAGTGAATCTTGATGATACCTAAATGTGACCTTTGAAGTTTCCAAAAGGATGATGGGGCCTCTGAGTGATGATTTCACACGGACTATATGACAAAGCCACTAGGCTGACAAACATCAACCAGATATTGGCTTTGGACAACAAACTGCTCGGGACAGTTGCAAGGTAGCTAGCTGAGATAAAAACAGTCTCACAGACTACTCTAGCCAGGACGTGAGACAAGCCCTGAATTTTCCCATCATGTAGAGATTTGGACAACAAATGATATAGCTACCTCTCACAAGACTTGAGAATTAACCAAAAATTTTCTTTTCAGGATTCCCTAAAGATGTTGTCATCCCAAGATCACATTCTCAAAAGGTTGGGTGGGTGGTTTTTGGCCTTTCAATAGGTTATTAATAATTGCCATTATTTAGGGCATTTTTTTACTGTTACTAATTAACTATCTGATCAATAATCACAAAGAGACGGATAATAGGTTGATATTTATTCAAAGCATCTTATAATATATACTGGAACAACCCACTCATCCAGATGGATGGAACAGATCTTCTTTCCAGGTGGCAGGGAAGCAGAGTTTTCTTCTCAGAGACCAGCATTTTAAGCTGTTCCAAGCCACACCTTAAGTCTACAGCTTTGAAGGTCATAGGCAAACCCCAAACCTGTGCTAGTCCAGAGAATACTGATGCTTGGCAAAATACAGAGATTACTCTACAGTTGTTTACCTTGAATAACATGAATCTAGTACCTAAATGCTCTTAAGCTGAGATATAAAATGATCATAACTGATGCTGTCTAATCTTTAACCTCACCAAAGACTTAAGAAGGAAAATATATTACCTGAGTAAGTTGGAAGTACAAGTGAGTAACTTCCAAATTTTAGTAAGAGAAGACAGCAACAGTCAGCTGCCTGGACAGTCAACCACAGCTTTCTGCAAAGTTGGGGCACCTAATTTTTTGGCTACAGGCCTTGAATATCTGACATATTTTTCAGAAGCAGAGTATTTTGAGACACTACCTTATTCTGTCTTTGCAGGTCTCAGCAGTCTCTCTTCTCTTATCCTGCTCATCCAGATTGGACTGTGTGCTTATTAACAGTTGAGGCAAGGGCACTTCTGTGCTCAACAGTCCATTATCCAGCAAGGAAGACAAACACCATGTGGAGTGTCCTTGATGTTCAACATCATCTCTAGAAAGGATGGAGCTGCTAGGAGCAAACATGTCTCTCATAGCCAAATTTTGAATAGCAAAACATTTAAATGCCGTATTTTCCAGGTATATGAAGTGTTTTAAGACTCCAGTCTGTCTGACATATTCTACCATATATCTGAAAGACCCAAACAACATGACTAGTACATGGCAAACATAGGTAACTGTGAACTGTAATTCTTGTCATCCTAAAGACTGAAGCTTACATTGTAAAAGTAGGCAATCTATAAACAGGAATAGTTTTGGGACAATGACTTCAAGTAAGATAATCATACAAACATTAAACAGAGGTGCATGCATAGTACAAAATGACAACAGTACCCTAAATATATATCACTAACAAAATATCTTAACCAGAAGTAGACAAGTATAATTAAACAGATGTAGAAACTGCGTAGTGGAAATGACCACAATATGCTTAATATGAATTAATGTAAAGAATATTCTAAAGAGTGGCATAAGCATGTTCAAAGTATGACAAACAGATTCAATTTTGTATCAATGTACAAATTACTTTAAACATACATAAAATAATTTTAGATTTGAATTTATATCAATACACAAATTATCTTAAGCAGACATATAAAATAATTTCGCATTTGTATCGATATACAAGAATCCATACTAGTGCAAATTGTTTATGCCTAATAGTTAGTTAATAATTGTTTACAGATAGATACAATAATCTACCTACATCTGTCCTACCTACTTCTCTTTTTTCTTCTCTAAAAGGGATTCCTGAGTCTACTTTATTGTTCCACCCTCAACCCAAATATAACTTACAACCACCCTAGCAGATCGATAATTATCCATTACTCTCAGAAGACAAAACTTATCAGCAAAGGGGTGTAATTTTTCATAGAGTTGCTTCCTGCTGACTTGGGAGTGATGGTATCTTTGTGGGGTCCTGTAAAAACTAAGACAGTGGTTAAGTCCCAAAGGACTGACTATAAAAACCTATACTAGGTAAGGACATTTGGACTTCTTGTTAGAGATGTGACATAATGTACAACAATGGTAAGCTATCTTGTAAGTGTCCCGAAGAGTCTGTAGTTCAAAATCAGTCATTGAGTGGTGTACACCAGTTTTAAAAAATATCTTCATGGACTAGGTGGAATCATTGTGGTGGGGCCTCATCTTCTTTCTGGACACATTGGAGATTGCTGTTAGGAAAATTTATTATCTGCCGTGGAAAACTTACATTTTATTGATATCAAATGGAGAATTTACATTTTAAGAGAGAACTATATGCAAAGAAGGTTTTAAAGGTCAAGAAAAAATAAGAACAGAAAGAAATAAGATTAGAAATAAAATTATAATTACAACATTCCCTATATCTCTTGGTTGTCTTCTATTCCATACCAGGTGGCTTTATCTGATATGAGACAGAATCTCTTAAACTTTTTTTTTGTACCAACATGCTTAATTTTAGAGACAGAGAAAGCCACTTACTTAAACTCCATAGCCAGCTTAATTTGTGAGTGAATCAGGGCCACAGTTTTTAAAAAGGAAGAGAGATACAGAGGTTAAGTAGTGAGAATTTACCCTGTATTGCATATTGGTACCAATAAGCCTTATATTCCTTTGCTTGTAAACCTTTCAGAACTGATTTCCTTTTAGTCTTAGATGTCTATGTGTGTCTTTTTAACTTCTTGAAGATAGTTATGTCTACTTTTCTGTAAAGACAAAAATGAAACTCTGTCCCAACTTTTGTTAAGTGAGTTGTCCTTACCATTCATTAAATTATCATATTGGTGGATGAGCCATTACTTCTCTCCAAGAGGGTCTCCTTTTCAGATCAGATCTTTATTAAAATTTTATTGGTACCCATAGTTTTCTTCTCCTTCAGAAACAAAAGTAAAATTCCTTCCCCAACGAAGCACATATTCTGGCTTCCATTCTGAGGTTAGCATATCATTGAAGTTGACAGGTTGGTTTATCTCAGAATTTTTTCTATTATCCAATTACTCTCAAAGCTGTTGTTCCTTTCTCATCAGCATTAAGAAAATTCAAGGTTAGTAAGGCATTATTTCTAGGGTTTTTACATTCCTCATTTCTGTTTATGGAGCATCTCTTTCAAGGTGTGATTAGATCTTTCCACAACTGCTTGTCTTATAGGATTGTGTGCTGTACCTGTAATGAGCTTTATATTATAATATCCAAAAATCTGTTTCATCCTTTGGGAAACATTTGCTGGTGCACTGTCAGTCTTAAATTGTACAGGTATCCCATAATGGCCATAACTTCCAAAAGGTGTGTAAATTACAGAATCAGCCCTTTTAGACCTCAGAGAAGCTGCACACTGTTATCCTAAATAAGTAAATATCAATGGAATGGCGTACATACTTTATTTTTCCAGATTCTGCAAAATGAAACACATCCATCTGCCAAATCTCATTTTTGAGTACCTTTAGGATTGCTTCCTACTAGTAATGGTGGTTGATTATAGAAGGAGCAAGTAGGACATTTCTTCACAGTTTCCTTGGCCTGGTGCCAAGTGATTGTAAAACTCTTTTAATCCCTTTCTATTAACATGGTGTTTCTTACAAAATTCTGAGGCCTCCAGCACATTTATTATTAATAACCAATCAATTTCATCATTATCTTGTGATAGAGGACCTGGCAGACCCTTGTAAAGTCTGATATGTGTTATATTATATATTTACATGTATGTATTTATAATGAAGTCTATTTCTAATAATTTCCTATAATTGTACAATGAGGCCAATTTTGTTTTATCAGGAATAAAATAAGCAGTTTCAATATGTAAAACAATTCTTTCTGTATACTAAAAGTCAGTTATTATGTTAAGAGGCTCTGTAAAGTCCATTAATACTATAATAACAGTATATAATTCTGACTTCTAAACAGAATGATAAGGACTTTAAACCACTTTAATTACATTTTCTGATTTTTAACTTGCTTTTCCTGATGTGGCTGCCTCAGTATAAAATGTAGGGACTCCAGAAATTGTCTTATTCCATACAACATGAGAAAAATCCAGTTTCCTTTATACATTGATTTATTTTGTTTGGGGGGAATATCTGCTGTTAATCTCTCTCTAGATATCACTTCAGGCTCTTTGCCAAGGTTCACTGTCTGCCCACGATCAACTGATTTCTTCATTAGTTAAAGGTACAACAATTTCTGCTGGGTTCCTGCCCGTCAACTGACAAAGTCTAAATTTTCCTTTAAAAATCAAATCAAAAATCTTTTCCACAAATGTTTTTAATTTTTTACTCGGCCTATGTGGCAGAAATATCCATTCTAATATAATATTTTCCCTTTGCATTATAACTTTTGTAGGAGAATGCTTAGAGGATCAAATAATGAGCATGCAATTAAGGTCTGGATCCACATGTGCATCTTGTAATTTCTTTTCCACCACATCCAATTCTCTCTCGTCTTCATCAGAAAATTCTCTTGAACTATTTAAGTCCTTATCACTATCTAATATTTTAAACAAATTAACTAGTTAATAAATTTTTACCCCAATGGACTGCATATGAAAAAAATATCTCCTATCAATTTTTGGAAATCATTAAGAGTTAACAATCTATCTCTCCTAAGTTGTACCTTTAGGGGTCTAATTTTTTTTGTAGACCTATTTTATATCCTGAATAATTAATAGAATCTCCTCTTTGTACTTTTTTTTTCAGGAGCAATTTGTAATTCCCCACTCATGCAAAATTTTCTTTACTTCTTCAAACATTCTTTCTAGTGTATCTATATTTTAATCAGCCAATAAAATATTATTCATGTAGTGGTAAATGATAGTTTGTGAAAACTGCTTATGTATTACTTCTAAATCCTGTTGTACAAAGTATTGGCACCTCAACTTAAGCTGAGACTCAGTGTGTGCTTACTGAGAGAGCACATGCAGTTTACAAGAGGTAAAAAATAAAGTTAGCATTTTTTAAACATATGTGGAAGGGATCACATGTACCATTATAACCTTCTTGATGTCTTTTATTTCTCTTATATGTATGGGTTCCCAGTTATATTCTACAAACCTTCCATGAGATTTATCGTTTATTTTATTTTCTGAATAGTAACTGGATAGTTCATAGGAGGAAATAAAGGAAGACCTGTATATTTACAACTTTAGGAAAATCATTGCCAACTCTATATTAGTGATGGTTATTCTGAACTGTTCTGGGTTGATTATACTTTAATATCTATCTCAATTACAGCAAAATGATCTTCCCATTGTTGAAATTTAGAAATCACCAATTTCTCTAAGGTCTGAATTTCTTGAGTAGTAAATATTTCTAATGACTCCATTGAATTAGTAAGTTTCCTATTCTTATCATTAATGTACAATTTTACAGATCTACACTTCTCCCATACAAACCTAATATTTGTGTCCAAGAAAAAAGATCTATCTAAAAGTTTGTCGTAACCAATTTCCACAAAATTAACTTTGCATGCCAATTTATCATCGACAAATTCCATGTTATACATTTCAGAAAGTAATTTATCATTCTTAGTCTGCAACGTCTCTATGAGTCCAATCAATGCCTCTTATTTATCAGACCATCTTTTTTTGAGATAGAAAATGTAGAATAAAGCAGATAAGTAACAGGACTGTGAGTATGAAGATCTCAAAAGGTGTAATTGTGCAAAAGTTCTTTGATTGTAGTAGCAAAAAAATTTCTTTTTTCATATTATTTTTCTCTTTTTCAATTTATAAAATAGTATTTTTCCATGTATCCCCCTGCTCCCCCACCCTTCCCTCCTCCCAAGCCCTCCCAGTCAGCCTTCAGCCTCCCCCATCCCCATCCCCCAATCCCCTCACAGAAAGGGCAAGAAGTTCCTAGGTGGGTCAGCTCAGCGTGCCGCATCCACTCCAGGCAAATCTGATTTATTTATCCCGATATCAAGAATGGGTTGGGTGTTCCTCTGCAGGGAATGGGCTCCAAGGTGCCAGCCCATGCACAGGAACACAAGCTGATCCCACCCCTTGAGGCTCCACGTACTGCCCATGCCAATTGCCAGTTGCCTACCCTTGGAGGGCCTAGCTCCTTTTCCCAATGGTTCCCCAGTGGCTTGATTCAGTGAGCTCCCCAGAGCTCCAGCCAGCTATAACTGTGAGAGTTTTCCTAATAATCCCTATTCCCTTGCTCATGCAGACTCTTCTTCCCTGCTCCCAGCTGGACCAGGAACTCGACCCATTGTTTAACCATTATCTCTGCCTCCACCTCTATTCATTATTGGATGTAGGTTCTATGATGACACTTAGGGTGGTTATTCATTTGATTCAAGGGGAAATCCTGTTTAGGCACCCCCTCCACTACTGGTTTGAGACCTAGCTAGGGACATCCTGTGAGTTCTTGGGAGTCATTCTAGTATCCAAACTCTTTCTAATCCCACATTGGCTTCCTCTATCAAGATATCTATCTCTTTCTATCTCTCTCTTTGTTCCTCTCAATAAACCATCTCCTTCTTTCATGATTTGTTCCCATATCTTCTTGATCCCAATTTGCTAAGGTGATCTCTATTTTCTCTTCCTGGGGAAATCTCTGGATGTCTCCCTTAAATTCCTTCTGATCCCAAACTGTTCAGGGGTTGTGGTTTGCAACTTAGTTATTCCTTGCTTTTTGTCTAAAATCCACTTATGAGTAAGTACATCCCATGCCTATCTTTCTGGGCTTGTGATAGCTCACTCAGGAAGATCTATCCATTTGTAAATTTTAGGATATCATGTTTTTTAAACTGCTGAGTAGTACTCCATTGTCTGGGTGTATCACAGTTTGTTAATCCATTCTTTAGTTGAGGGGTTGTTTCCAGGTTCTTGCTATACTTGCTGCAATGAACATAGTTGAGCTAATTCCTTTGGGGTACGAATGTGCATCCTTTGGGTATATGCCCAATAGTAGTATTGCTGGATCCTTGGGGAGATTTATTCCCAGTTTTCTGAGAACCGCCATACTGCATTCCAGAGTGGCTGTATAAGTTTACACTTCCATCAACAAGGGAGGAGTGTTCCCCTTGCTCTGCATCCTCTCCAGCATAGGCTGTCATCTGTGTTTTTGATCTTAGCCATTCTGACAGGTGTAAGGTGGTATCTCAAAGTTGTTTTGATTTGCATTCCTCTGATGGCAAAAGATGTTGAGCAATTTTAAAGTGCCTTTCAGCCATTTGTAGTTCTTCTGTTGGGAATTCCCTTTTTAGCTCTGAACCCCATTTTTTAATTGGATTGTTTAGGTTTGGGGACTCTAGTTTCTTGAGTTCTCTATATATTTTAAAGATCAGTCTTCTGTCAGATGTAGGGTTGGTGAAGATCTTTTTCCCTTCTGTAGGTGATCTGGTGTTGGGGGCATAAATATTCAGGATTGAGACCTCATCTTCGTGGATTTTTCCTGAGATGAATAAGTAATGTCCATCCTGGTCTCTTTTGATTGATTTTAGTTTGAAGTCTATTTTGTTAGATATTAGGATGGCTACACCAGCTTGTTTCTTAGGACCATTTGATTGACAAGTCTTTTCCCAGCCCTTTACTCTGTGTCTGTCTTGAAGTTAAGGTATGTTTCTTGTATGCAGCAGAAGAATAGATTCTGTTTTTGTATTATCATGTTAGGGTGTGTATTTTTATAGGTCAATTGAGTCCATTGATATTAAGTGATATAAATGTCCAATGATTGTTACTTCCTGTAATTTTTGATGATAGCGTGAGTGTATTTCCCTTCTTCGGTTTTTCTTTTTCCTGTGGGATTATTGATTGTTTGTGGTTTCATGGGTGTATCTGGTTTCCTTAGGTTGGAGTTTTCCCTCTAATGCTTTCTGTAGGGTTGGATTTGTGTTTAGTTATTGTTTAAATCTGGTTTTGTCATGAGATATCTCGTTTAATCCATCTATGGTGATTGATAGTTTTGATGGGTATAGTAGTCTGGGGTGGCAGACGTGCCCTTTTTGTGTCTGTATAACATCTGACCAGGACCTTCTTGCTTTTATTATTCCCATTGAATAGTTGAATGTTATTCTGAAGGTTCTGCCTTTATAGGTAATTTGGCTTTTTTCCTTTGTTCTGTAGGTTTAGTGGCTTGATTATTGTGTAGTGAGCAGACTTTTTTTGGGGGGGGGGTCCTAGTTTATTTGGTGTTCTGTAAATGTCTTGTATCTTTATAGACACTTCCTTCTTTAAGTTAGGAAAGTTTTCTTCTATGATTTTGTTGACTATATTTTCTGTACCTTTGAGCTAGTATTCTTCATCTTCTTCTTGAATTCCAATTATTCTCAGGTATTACAATGACGTTTCTTGGCCCCATCTGGTCAGAGGTCCAGACCCACAGACCTGCAGTCTCAGGCACCTAGCCACCTGCTACTGTTTAACCTCCTCCCTAATTGACTCAGACGTGTATATTAATTTCATGCTGTTTGGCCTATGGCTCAGGCACGTTGCTAGCTAGCTCTTTTATCTTAACTCAACCCATTTTCATTAATCTGTCCTGCCAAGTGAACCGTGGCTCCTTACATGTTTTTTCTTTGGACACTTGACTCGATCTATCTCTCACTCTACCCTCTTTCTCATACCTATGCTCCAATCCCTCCAGCTACTTCTATGGTGTCTACAATGGCCAAAACAGTCCTTTATTCACAATGTATAGAAAGACATTCCCACATTACTCAGGTTTGGTCTTTTCATGGTGTCCCAAATATCCTGGATGTTTAGTGTTACGACATTTTTGGTTTTAGTGTTTTCTTTGAATGACATATCTATTTCCACAATTGAATCTTCCACTCCAGAGATTCTCTCTTCCATCTCTTGCATTCTGTTGGTTATGCTTGCATCTGTTGTTCTGGTTTGTTTCTTCAGGTTTTCTATTTTGCCTTAGTTTGTGCCTTCCTTATCGCTTCTATTTCAGTTTTTAATTCCTGGAATGTTTCTTTCATCTGTTTGTTTCTTTTTAAAATTTTCTTTCAGGGATTTGTTAGTCTCTTCCAATATTTTGTTTTTATGTTCTTCTAGTTCTTTAAGGGAATTTTTATATCCTCTTTTATGGCTTCTATTACCTTCATAACATTCTTTTTAAGGTTGTTTCCTTCCGTTTCCTCCTCAGTATTATGCTCAGGTCTTGATATTGTAGAACCACAAGCTTCTTCTGGTGGTACCTTGTTCTTTATGTTGTTATAAGTATTCTTGCATTGGTGTCTGCCCATTGCTTCCTTGATTTACTTTTAGTAAGGTCTTAGTCAGTTGTGGGTCAGGGTGCTGAGGGTCTTTAGGTGTCCCTGGGATCACCCTCTTCATTGTCTATTTGTCAGCTCTTCATTGGTTGTGGGCCAAGGGGCTGTGGCTCTCTAGTTGTTGTGGAGGTCACTAAGATCTGTGTATGACTCAGTTTGGGGTTGGGGTAGGGTTTGGCCATGCTCTCGATGAGTTTTTCTGAGGACTGGGCTTTCCAGAGGACTCCCTACTGTCTTTGATTTAGGGTAGAGCTAGGTGTGGATGGGGTTCCAGGAGCTGTGTCCCTGAGCAGGCTTCAGAGACCATGGCCTCGGTTTGGTCTGGAAGTTTGGGATATTACTCACCTCTTCATTGGCTGCGATCCAAGGCCACTCTTCTTGTAGTCCTATATAGTATCCTAAGGCATAAAATAGCCTTTATTTTGTATATAAACTTTAAGACAATGAGTGAAAAACTCAAATTAAGTCATTACATTTATAAATTAATTTGATAAGTTGACCCCACAGACTCTCAATTAAAATTGTTAATATTGCTCAATGTTCATTAAAATAACCTTTAATAATTAAAGCTTATCATCTACTAACTTATTAAAAATAAATGTTTATCCCACTACTTATCTGTTTAGTAGCTTCCAGTTTTGTTTTGCTAGTTCTTGAACCCTGATAAAGATAAATGAGAACTCCTGGTGCCTCACGGCAATATGGTGGTTCCTTCTACTACAGCCTCCTCTACCCAGAACTTTAAAACTATTCTTTTCTCATCCACAGCCACAAGTGGTTATTTATAGACTTTGCCAGTGTGTTCTGTATACAGTTTGCTGTAACAGCCATCCAGGCACAGTTTGTCTTTTCTGGGGGTACAGAGCATACCACAGGAATCTCCGAAGCTTTGCTACTATGCAATATCTTACCCATACCCCCTTCAACCAGGACATAAGGATGGCATTATATTAATGACACATTCTGCCAAGATAACCTGTTTATCACACACATCAAGGAAAAGTTCATAGTGAGTTCTCTCCATATTCCAGTGGCAAGTTATTTATCATTTAATAGTTCTACATGAATTTAAGAGTTGTGACTATTTACAAAACAGCCTGCTTTAAATGAGGTACACCTCCCATAAAAGACTCTGACATCTGTCTAAATTTTTTAAATAGTGGCTGGAGACTGTTAAGTTTCAAACCCAGGACAAATGGCTAAAGGTGCCTATTTAATATATCAAAGAAGACCTTGTTGCCAGGTTCTTCCGGAACCCCTCAGTTCTTACCTGTTACAGAGTATTCATCACAACCTACCATGGCCTTCTTAAGACAGGCTGCATTTGGGACCCCTTGCATATTCTACTCCTAGAAGGTGTACTCATCTGTCTTCAACTCCTTACCTGGTATCACGGCGCCAGAGGAGGTCCCCTTCTCTAGATTGCTTAGCTACCTGAAGACTCTCTTGTGGCTAACTGAGACTTTGGGAGCTCGGAAAGTACAGAAACAGACTTGCCTCCATCAAAAAACAAGTGGTATGGGAGGAAGTGCTAGTACACGCCTTTAATCCTAGCACTCTGGAGGCAGAGGCAGGTGGATCTATGTGAGTTTGAGGCCAGCCTGGTCTACAGAGTGAGTTCCAGTACAGCCAGGGCTGTGACACAGGGAAACCCTCTATCAAAAAACAAAAATGAAACAAGAAAAAGTGATATTCCCTGACCAGGACATTCCTGACGAAGGGTGGAACAGCTTTAAGCAATTGACACTTGGAGCTTTGGTCAACAAATACCCTACTTTCATGTTTATGACCAGTTGTTGAAACATTGCCCAAGTGTTTCCCATCAACCTCAGCTCACTCTCCCAGTCAGGCAGAAACCCCTTAAAAATCTCTTACTCAATACATCCCTAAATGTTAAATCAAAACCACTCATATCTCTGCATAAATTAAGGCTACAACACAAGGCCTTGCCAGGACATATATTCTCAAGTTGTATCTGTCATTTATAAAATCTGTGGTGCATACATTACTTTCAAAGTACACAATGATGCCTCTTCATGAAGATCTCTGGAGAAATTTAATATCCATGATGAGTCTCCTATAGCAGCTTTAATTGAGAGGGTTTATAGCCTCAAGCAGGTGTCTTTCAAATAGCCTAGCCTGGGAGTGGGTGCCAGTCTCACCCCGATCTCAACTCATCTTTATTCAGATCCTCTTGGTTATAATTTACAGTAACTTTTAGAAAAGTCCTCATCTTCCTTCCTTATATATGAGGGATGTTCAGTCTCACCTCTTTGTAGTTAGTAACTGATTACAGGGAAGACCCCTTCGGATGTGGTCTACTACATCTTCATTAAGTTTCAGTGAACTCCTGCACAGGATAGAAGTGCTGTCCTCTTATCCAAGGCATGTCCTTGTCTTCCAAGTGAAATCAGAGAAAAGTTTTCTATGAGGCACAATTCTACAAGTGAAAATCAGGATAGGAGAAGCTAAGAAACTTCACCAAAACCTCAAATAAACAGGTATCTAAAGTGGGAGACTGTCAGAAAGACGCTGGAAGTTTAAGTCCTGCCTAGAAAACTTAGTGAATTTTAGGTTAGCCTGGGCTACATAGTATGATGTTGTAGTAAACCCAGTAATAATACTGGTGTTAAGGAACTTAAAATGTTTATAACAAAATCACGACTCTGTATAGCTCCAAATTGTCTTTGCTTTTGTTTGCTATTAGTTGATATAAAAATGCTCCTCACAGCAACCTGTATTACTTTCTTATTCCTGTGTTAGAACACATGACAGAAAGAGGCTAAGGCAGGACAGGTTAACGGCTGTAGTACAGTAAATCATGGCAGCAGGGAAGCTTGGCTTATGTTAGTAGGAGCTTGCACCACCATTTTTTCCAATCAGCTAGTCAAGAGCTCAGTGGGAAGACCAGACTATCACCCTAGGAGGCTTATGCCAAGCACACTCCTCCTCCAGCCATGCCATCTTCCTCAAAGGTTCTACAGTCTTTCCAAACTAGTGGGGACCAAATGTCCAAACACAGAATCCTAATGTGACAAAGGAATCTTAACCATCCATGAATTCAATATTTTCCTTTTTTCAGTATCTGCTCTGCCCTGGTTCAGAACCATAATCAAATGACACTGGTTTCATTGTTTTAGAAGGGCATTTGTACTTATATATGTATGCTTTAAAAAAAAATGGTTATAGAATTCCTTCTCTTTTTTTTGAAAAAAAAAAAAAAGTCTCCAGAGCTGGGGCACAGCTTAGTGATAGCATACTTGCCTATCATGGTCTCCAGTACCACAACATGAAGAGAAGGAGGAAGGAGTGTCTGCATTTACAGAATAAGTGGGACAATAATTTTCTATATAGTCACAAGAAAGGAGACTGAGAACCACAGATAAGATTCCACATCAGATGTTCTTCAGCTTTATACCCCGATTCCCAGACTTTCCAGACTTTCCAGTTTTGTATTAAGGAGTTTAAGTCTAGAGTCTTCCTCAGTTTCTAGAGCGAAAGCATTACTCTTTGCTTTGTTTCCCTTCCTCCTATTCTTTCTTCCTTCCTTCCTGGTGTGTGTGTGTGTGTGTGTGTGTGTGTGTGTGAGAGAGAGAGAGAGAGAGAGAGAGAGAGAGAGAGAGAGAGAGAGAGAGAGAGAGAGAGAGAGAGAGAGAGATCACAGGACAGAGTTTTTTTCTCTTTCCTCAATGTTGGTTCTTGGAAACAAATTAAGGCTGTCAGCTACTTTACCTGCTAAATTATCTCCCCAGTGATCCCTTCCTTCATTCTCTCCCTTCTTTTCTTTTGTTCCTCCGCCTCCCTCCCTCTTGAAGATCTATCCTTTCTGGAATCTTGTTGTGGCTTCAGCTCATCCTTTGCAGGAATGGGATTGGCTGAGCACTCTGTCTTCTCTAGCGTTCAACCTCCATTGTCCCTCTAGCTTTTCTTTGTGTGCCTCAAGGATGATTTACTGTGTTTTTTTTACCTGGATGCAGAGTGGAGATCTTCATGGAGCAGCACATCCTATCACCACACATTTACACGCCATCCCCTATATCTGCTCTCATACTGTGCAGTCTGATGAACTATAACTGATGAACCACACTGAGTATCTCTGTCAGCCACTGTCCAAGTCACCTTTTGAGTCATGGTGTGCGTTGGCCTTTCTCTTCAGACTGTCAAGGAACCACCAAGTGTTTGACAACAAGACCATTGCAGTTAAGAACACAGGCAAACTGGCTATTGTAAAAGATCATTAAGACACCCTATTAACTAACTAATGCATTTTTCATGAATAATAGAGTGCTTATGGTCTAGTCCCTTATATAGAATTGTTCTTTATAATTTCTTACATATATACAGTGAAATATGATCATGTCCTGCTGTGCGAGTATGCTCTAATACATTGTAAATATTTGTACCTCCTTCTGACTTAATAAAATGCTGATTGGCTAAAGGCAGACAGGTAGTGTGGGGTGGGGCTATCAGACTAAGAAAACTCTGGGAAAAGGAAGAGCAAAGCAGAGATGCCAGAGAGATGACAATAAAAAGAGAAGCCAGCAGACCCAGGGGAAATGAGATCAAAATGCTGCTTCAGGTAAAGGTACTAAGCTGTATGGCTAAACAAAATAATAATCATGGGTTAGTTTAAGAGTAAAGAGTTAATATGTTATATGCCTGGGCCCTAGGTAAATCAGCATAAAATTAATATAAGTGTCTGTGTATTTCTGTGGGACTGTGGGTCTGTGGGTCTGTACCACAGGCCAGACATGCCAGAAAGTTCATACTACAAATGGTGGCCCAGGGTGGTGATATACACCCACATAAAGCAGGAGAAAGACTAAAAAAGATTCTAGAGGACAGAATTGGAGCCAAAAACAGCATCTGACTTAAGTCTCTCACATGAGCCATGGTACAGACATCTTGATGAGGCATATGGGCTTGAGTTACAAAATGGTAAGCTTTTGAAATCCAGCTCAAGCTGCAACATGGCCTGTTCCTGAAGTCTTACAGAAGCCGCAGTATAAGCAACAAGATGAATATAATAGACAAATATATATAGACAGAAAGGGAATAGACTTAAAAACTGCTTCTTAGTAGCAACATTTTCTTGGGAAATCTCTGTTTGTTGGAGGCAAGCAGAGGCGTGGCTTTTATTCCTGACTTAGTGTCATCAGCAAAACACTTGTAAGTCTTTTAAGAGGCCCTGCTGCTAAATACTTACATGGAGTTCATGAGTAGCAGACAGCAGTGCTTTACTTGGTGATTATACAGACCCTAAAATTCCCAGAGTGGCAATTGTGGTTCCTACCAGTACTTCAGCTAAAAAGCTCAGTTCTATGAAGCTAGACTAGGAGCTGGGTGGAGTCAGCCATCCATCCTAGCCAAGCCTTTAATCCTTAGCCACACTTTAGCAGATTAAAGGTGTGGTCAGAAACAGAAAAAGATAGATATACAATAGAGACAGAGTGAAAAAAAAACTCTAAATGGTTTAGAGTGCACTTAAAAATATACGTAGACTTAAAAGAAAAAAAAAAGAAAAAGGATAAAAAAGTCCTTTAAAAAGAAATAGAGTATAAAAAGTAAGCCATGCCTGGATACTGTATTGATACTGTATTTTATTGTCTTGTCTTTAAGTTTTGTTTTTGTTTTTCCAGAAAATGAAGTAGTAAAAGCTGCTAAAAGATATTTGATTATAAATGCTGCTGGATTAATCTAACCTATATTTTGTAAATGAGTTGACTTTAAAAGTAAAGTCAAAAAAATGCTACTTTGGAGAAGAGGTTTTCTTTGTATTTCCACAGAAAATGAGAGGCTGTGAATTTATTCCAGGTTATAGAAAATAAAGTTTGATTGAGGAAGACCCCCTGAAAAGTTTCCCATGGAAATGGATGGTCCAGATGATTCACCATTTCAGAGCACCTCTATTGCAGTTTCCTCTGAGCTCTGCACCCAAAACAACTTCAAGGATACTGGTTGAAATGACCCAGACTTAAAGATTACTTTGCTAAGGACTTGTCTGTAATCCTAAATTTTTCTTTGGGTCCCTATGGCATTGCCAGCATCCCCATTCAGCAGGAAGTAGCCTAGAGAACTACACCCACATTCTCCCCAAATGAATTATGTATGTTTGTCTTTGTTTACAGTGTTGATTACAATTGTTATAGATAATGGGGGGGGGAATATTAAATTTGGGGTTCTTGTTTTGAAAAGAAAAAAAGGGGACATCCCTTTTCCATTTCCACTCTCCAGTTTTGATTTTTTCTTAAAGTACTCTCATTTCCATCTTTGCTAATGTCTTACAATGGTAATTAAATATGAACATGTGCATTGGTAGCTATACCAAACCATGGCAGGAGTTGATCAAACTTCTGAAGTTCTAGAGTCACTGGGTGACAATTCTAGGGTTCAAGGTGAGATTGACTTTTTCTCTCCTCACCCAGATTCTCCTGGGTCTCCAAGTACTGACTGACTCACTCTGGTGAGATGATGAGATAGTGTGATGATTGGAATAAGAGCAGCCCCATTGTCTCATATATTTGAATGCTTTATCAGCAGGGAGTGGTACTATTGGAGAAGGATTAGGAGGTGTGGTCTTGTTTCATGAAGTGTGACACTGTGGGAGGTATTTGAAGTTTGAAAAGCCCAGGACAGGCCCAGTCTCCCTTTTTCTCAGCTTTTTGCTCAGGTCAAAATGTAGCTCTCAGCTACTGCTTCAGCGCCTCTTTGCATGCTCCCACCAAGCTCTCTGCCATGAAAATAGTGGACTAAAATTTTGAAACTGTAAGCAAGCTCCCAATTAAATGCTTTCTTTCATAAAAGTTACCTTGGTCATGGAACAGCAACTGAGACAGATAGATATTGTCTGCTGGCATCCAAACCAGGCTAAAACAGACCAGAGACAGACAGAGATATCCCAAAGATAGGTTTGTCCATTTCATTTGCCTACTTAAGGCAAACTTTTTAAGTACTATATAAACTTTTAAGCTACATTGGAAGCACTATAATTATCAGAAGCCCTATCACAATTCAGGGAGGGGCAGGCTTTCCACCAAACACCCATTTCAAATCTAGGTGGTATGGGCCATTCTGAGTTGTACCTGCCTTTCTAAACTCATCCCTGTCTTTCAGGGCAACATGTTTCCAAGCTGGGCTCTTTGGGTCTGAAGATTATTTTGCCCTGGAAGAATCCACAGTAGCCATTCATGCTTGGCATACTCAAATCGTGAGTAAAAAAGGCAAGTCATACCCTTTGTCTGGAGCCTGGAACACAGTTGCTCTGTAAGTGTGAGGTGTCACTGTAAGGATGATGACCTCGATGTATCAACTTCAACATTTAGCTCCCGTATAACTGTCATGGAGCTTTCATACAACTGAGGAGATGGCTGTTCAGTGCTCTGGCTCCTTCTATTCATGTTCTGCCACTCCCGACTTGCTGTTTCAAGTCATATCAAAGAAAGCACTTATTTAGCTGACAGCCTATCACAGGGCATCTTTCTGCATTAAATGAACCAATTTATAGTCACTGCTGACAGCTGGTTTGCAGAGAAGGCCATTTGCCTCTGTTGATTACAAGGAACAGTGATTGATTTAGCTCATCGGCCTGTAGCAGCAGATGTTAGAAAGGACCCCATTGTGTCAAGCTCCCAGGTCTCTGGAGACCAACGCTTCTCAGCATCAGAACTTCCTGAGCTTGGCATGGCCTTATGGAGGTCACTTAACCTTCTCCTGACCCTTCTGCTATTTTTAAAATGTCTCCAGGGGTGGGGGTAACCATTTCTCTTTGGCAATGAGCTGTTAGGGGAGGGGAAGGGAATTCAGGAGCATCTCTGTTTTAGAACTCTATAAACATCAGAAAAGAAATCCAGTAGCCAAAATATGACCCAAAGGAACAGTGTCTGATGCTATAGTCACAGAAAGCATTAAAGGTATATGGCTTTCTCTTTCCCTTCTTTGCCTCTCGTGGTGGGGAGGGGTGTAGGAACTGGTTGCATAGTGTCTGGAAGCTTCTAGAAGCTTCCACACAGCAGGAAAGCTCCCTTAACTCCTGCCCCCCCCCAGGACAGACTACGAGGACCATAGTCAGTATAACCTCTAGAGCCTTGCTACAAGCCAGGATTCCCAGGGATCAGAGGTGGTGTAGAAGAGACCTAGAGCATTGTGGGGGAAAAAAAGAGATTGGGAACAGAGAGAAAGGCTTTTCTAAACAATGGCCTGAGTAGAGTGATGACAGATTAATGGGAGATGATGATATGCACCTTATTCTTTACTCTGTGACATTGTCTGAGGGTGAGTCCCCTCCAGTGGTACACTCCTACCAGGCCCACCTAATGCTGTGACTGATATCAGACAGATTTGCTGGCCATCCCTCTTACTTTCAAACATTGAACATCATTACAACATCTGAGCCCATTTGGGAGAGTAGGGTCCTTAGGAAGAGATCCTTGGTGACGAATGAGTGTTGTGGCACACTGTTCCTGGGGAATACCTGGCCAAATCTCTACTCACCCCACACAGGGAACTAATCACAGACCAGAGAAACAAGTTGAACTTGGTGGGCCAATGAGTTTACCAGGGTTCCTTATAGGGACAGAGTCAGCTGCCCGATGCCATCAAGATCAACTTTGTACAGTTTAGAAATACATTTTTATCTCTTGCTCTCTCTGAATCACACATTTTAGTATCCTCACATTACAGATATGGAGACAATTGCATGGATAACTCAACTTTACAGTGGGGCAAGAGCCCTGTATCCTAGGCTCCTGGCTCCACGGCTCCTGATGTGGTTATTACACATTACTTAAAGGAAGAGAGAGCCTCTGTGGATTAGACTCTGAATTTTTGTGGTGTCATCATAGAAGTTCCATTGCATATTGTGACCACCCCTCAAAAAAAGATGGCTGACAAACTTTGAACTTGACAAACACCTACATTTGAAAAGGACAGTTTTCCTACTGAAGGAAGTACACTGACTTGTATGTGCTCTAAACCCAACATTTTCACAGCCCAAGGGCCTTAAGGGATCAAGACTCAAGAACTTGTGCCTCCCAGTTTCCAGAAAGAGCATGCTTTTGTGACAAACAGCTGGTTTGTCTCTACCTGCATAGTTTGCAAAGTTGAAGAAGTCACATCTCCGGAGCAGAGTTGGCAGCAGCTTCTCTCTCAGGTATCTCCAAAGTCTCCCTCACACAAAGAGAAACACCCAGCTCACATGTTGCTTCCTGGCCCTGCTTCCCTCTCAGGTATCTCCAAAGTCTCCCTCACACAAAGAGAAACACCCAGCTCACATGTTGCTTCCTGGCCCTGCTTCCTTCTGAGGTATCTCCAAAGTCTCCCTCACACAAAGAGAAACACCCAGCTCACATGTTGCTTCCTGGCCCCTTGAGTTAAGAAGAAGGCCTCTCCCCAAGCCACTGGATTTGAATAAAACACAGTATGGCCAGATTTCAGAGGCCTCTTCATTTGGCCCTCGTGGGACACAGGTCTGGAACATGTCCAAAGCAACTAATTCCTACCACTCCTCAGTGGGATGTATGCTTCACACCTTGGCCTCAGTCTACTTAAAAAGAGGAATGCCAGAGTGACAGGAAGTCATTTTCTGAGAGGGGGAGGGGGAACATGACCAACAGGGTAGCTGTCAGTTACTTGTGTTGGAGACTTATGGAATTGTCTGTTTTAACTAGAGCAGTACCAATTAATGAGTAGTTCAAAGTGGCTCAGGAGCCAAGTCCAGGGCTGCTTCTAAAATACCATCCTGTGACTGTTTAGCCAGTGTATGGAAGCTGAACCTTGCATCATTGCTTAATGGATTTGTTCCCCTTACCCTCTGCAAACAGGAAGAAGAATGTCAACTTTCCCCCAGAGCCTTTTGCTACAGGACTCACACAGGTCATTTTCCCAGCCTTACCCAACAAACAAAGATGCTTACATGCTCCCCAGCACTGCAAACAGCCTTTCAATGGCAGCTGGTCCTGGAATTAGGTTCCCCTCCCCTCCCCTGGTCCTAAAATCAATTCTTAGACCTCAGATTCATTCTATCCCTGTACACAGGCTCTTTGTAAGAGAAAAGAATCTACAAAATGTTACCATATCCCTGGAGAATCAGGGGGAGTGGTGTATTTGCATCCAGTCTTGAACAAGGAGCAAGTCAATTCAGAGAGCGAACGACCTTGCTCAGCCATGTGGATTCTTTCCAGAAATTGCTGTCAGCTCCTTTCAGAAACTTAGCTGCTCAGACAATCTGAGGTATCTACTGCTGTCTGGAGAGAACTAGTGAAGTAACTCTTGATAACATAGCCACAGTGTCACCAGGCAGCTACATTCCTAACAGGAAAAGTCGGCCCATCAAATGTTTGAGTAAATCCAAGAGTGGTTGGATTTAGGTGGTTGCCCAGGACCCCTCTTGACTGTTTAGCTGAATCTCACAGAGATACCCATAGTTGGTGGAGACCTGATATCTAGATCACCTTCAAGCCACCAGGCATTTTGATGCTACTGTCTCATAGTGTCTCATCCTGCATCTAGGCAAACCCCAGAGGCCAGGAGAAAAGCTGCCAGCTGTCTTTGGATATAATCAGGCTGTTTTTACCATTACCTGTAAGGAGTTTGCAGAAGAAACACGCGCACACACGCACGCGCACACACGGAGAGAGGGGGAAGGAGGAGGAGAGGGAGAGGGAGAGGGAGAGGGAGAGGGAGAGGGAGAGGGAGAGGGAGAGGGAGAGAGAGAGAGAGAGAGAGAGAGAGAGAGAGACTATCAAGGCCAAATAACTAAACTTTAAGATCATGGAGACCTGGGTCCTGAAATGTTTCAGATCAGAGCCAAATCATCTAGGGCTATTTTTAGTTCTTTTGAAGGCCACTCACTGCTCACACCTGTGTCTTACCCAACAGCCTAGGGACTAACAAAATCTTACAATGTATTCTCAGCTGACTACTAGCTTCTACTGTGCCAAAAGCTACAACTATAATAGACAGCACCCGCAGCAGACATTGCCCTGCTTTGCTCTAATACAGCTGTAGCCCTCACCAATGCATTCTGTAAACACTCCAATTTATGACTTTCTTTGTTCTGCAAGTAATAAAACATCATTACGTAACAAACCATGGCATAGGCAATATTTTGGGGAAGCTTGAATCCATGTTCCTGGTCATGCATATCTGACTACTGCTTAACTGGGGTAAGAACTAAATTTTTTATTAACACCAGTGGATCTTTGTGGGAGAATTTCCTCAGTGTCTTAAGCACTCTACTCTCTAGCTAGAGTTAACAGAAGCCAGAATACTGTTTGAAAATGAGAAAGCTGCAGTTGGACTGTGCATGGAGAAGAGGCCACATTCCAAGCATCCAACAAGTCTATCTTTATGTCACCTCATTTCTTGTCTGTTTCCCATTTACTTCCTGTTCTCATGGGTCTTTTCCTCTCTGGGAATAGCTGTGGTATAGATAAATGTCACCCAGAGGCCCTTGTGTTAAAGATTCTTTCTCATCTCAGTGCTGGCGAGAGAGTACCAGATGGCAAGGGTATGCCAGAGCCATCAGCTAATAATGAAAGCCAGGAAGGGGAAAGAGATTGAGAGACAAGAGCTCCACAGTCCCCTTTGGGGGGATATCCCCAGTAGCTTCAGGTCCTCCCAATAGGCCCTACTTCTTGAAAAGCCACAGAACCTTCCAACAAACCAATGTGGGGACCAAATCATTGATGTATGAATGTTTAAGGAATAGCACTTATTCTCAAGCCACAGCTCTAGAAGGTGAGTAGTTGGAACAAAGATTATAAAACAGGAACTAAAATGACTTGGGGGAAATCTCATGAATACAATATAGATGGAAACATGGCTCAATAGTGGCTATAACTAACTGAAATCATTATGTGCTAGGCATGTTTCCCCCTTCAATATCTACGACAAGTCCTCAATATCTGAGGGCCAGGTGTGGTGGCATATGCCTTTAATCCTAGCACTTGAGAGGCAGAGGTCAGCCTGGTTTACATAGCAAGTTCCAGGACAGTCGGAGATACATAGAGAGATCATGCCTTAATTAATGAACTATTGATTGAAAGAATAAATATAGATAATTGTAGTGGGACTCAAGTGTTACTTAGGGAAGCCCAGATGCATAGCTCCTGAGTTCAGGACCCTATGGGATGTGGCCAGAATCAACTGGGACCAAGGGAACATTGAATTTTGCCCTGTTTTGTTCCTGTGTTCTCGGAGAGAAGCCCAGCATGGGATGGTTCCTATCTCCAAGAATTGTCCTAAGGTTCAATGTGTATTATGAGTGTTCATATACCCCTCAATAAATATTAATCCTTTATATGATATATTGCAAGTGAATAGTAATGCAATAGAGAATCAGCATTTGAATCTTCTATAAGCCCCTGTTACAACCAACTACCAACAATGATGTGCTCTGCAGTTCAGTGCAAAGCCTATAAGATGTCTTTGTGATTCAGATTCTCATAGGAGTTTTCTTAACTCCTCTGTGTGCCAAGGTGGAGGTGGGAAGTTTTTTTCCTGTGCCTTTAAAAAAAAAAATGATAGCCTTGTTTTTTGTTTCCCTCACACAGAGAGTAGTTTTAATGGCTTACCTTTATATAGATATTTCCTGTTCTACTAGGTTCCTTGGGCTTTGTCATGATCTACTTATGCTACTATGACAAAATACCTTAGCCTAGAAAATTTATAAACATCATAAATTTATCACTCAATTTTGAGGTTCAAAGGTGTCTGAGGTCAAGACTTGCAAACATAGTGACATGGCTTCCTTCATGAGGGTGCTAATCTCAAGGCTGAGGTGTAGCTCAGTGATGGGGTGCTTGCCTAGCATATATAAAGTCCTGGGGTCAATTCTCAGCACTGGGGAGTAGGGGAAGCACTAATCCCCTTTGTGTGGCCTCATTACTTAACTACATCTTCATTCTACTACATTGTAATTAATTTCCAGCACATGAATTTTGAAAGGACACCAATATTCACACCATGGCAAACATAATTTATTTGTCTGTGCTGTAGATGGCTTGTTGCCATAATACAAAGTTATATAGCTTACCTTCCCTTAGGGAAAGTGGAAATTTAAAAACTTAAGAGTATATATTATGCAAATGCTTTGCAGAGCAAGCAGTCTGTCATTTTCTTTTAAGAACAAAGACATATGTGCTGTTGTTTCTCAGCATCTGTGAAGAAGTTGGTCCAGGACTCTCTATGAGCACCATCATCTGGAAATGCTCAGGTATCTTGTATAGATTTACACCTAACCTATGCACATTCTCTCCTACTTGTTAATCATCTCCAGATTACCCATAATTCCTAATTCAATATAAGTATCTGTAAACAGCAACTATGTGAAAACTCATCATACTAGATTGCTAAGGGGATAATGGCAATATATATATATATATATACCAACAAGCCCCACACAGATACAGTTGATTTTGGAATATTTTCTATCTGCAATTGGTTGAATGTGAGGATGTGGCACAGAGGACAGAATGCCTATCAGGGTTCAGGAAGTCCTGTACACAAGAAGTCACTAAAAGAGCTTGTACAAAATGCTTGTAACAACAAAGCAGCAGCAACACAATCCTCTTTGGGAAGGAGAATAAGCTGGTTGATTCACTCAGCGCAGCTGTTATAAGGAAGGTTTTCAGTCTGGGAAGATTTTAACAATGTCAGGGTAACACAACAGTGAGAGGAAAAACCAGAAAATGCAGCAGGCTATCATTTATGTGCATCTCAGAAATAAGTCAGAATAGCAGTAGGTGTTAGATAAATGCACAATCCAGGACACCAACATGCTGATTGCCACAGTTGTCACCTTTGCACACCGATAGGGATTGGGAAGCTTGAGTGGGTGCTTTCGCTATATCTGTTCTTGTCTATTATTCTAAGTCTGGAAATGGTATCCAGTGCCTTGGGCATGAGAGTTCCTATTCAGCTACAATCAGGTCCCATGTTTTAAATGGAAAAGAACACAACAGTGATATAGCAAAATGGTAATATTTTTATTTTAGTGGTGATATATAGTTAGATACAGTGTGTATATATTATATACACACATATGTTACTTTTTGTGTATTTGAAACGATCTATGAATCAAAGATATAACTTCTATAATTTTTCAAAAAAATTGAAAATGGTAAAGAAATGTATCAAAATGTTCATTGTTGCTTGTGGTAGCAAGGAAGAAATGCACGGCGTCTCTCTTGACTTTCTACATTTTATGACTATGTTATTTTATAATGAAAAAATACAGATTTAGATTTCTTTTAAAAGTAATTCTATGAAAAAGAAAAACAAATGCACTCCTGTGACAGAGTTCCTGAGGCCTGTGGGTTTGCATCAGCTCTTGGCAAATAGGGAGCCCTTTGTGAGGTCTGATTAATAAACCCTTCAGGGCAGAGTGCTAGTGGGCTGCATGCCAGGCTCATGTCACACAGTGAGTGCAGTGTTACCTCTGCTGACACCAGTATTTCCGCAAGACCCAATTGATAGACTCTTTCTGAATGCATCATTTATGCAAAACAGAAAAAAAGTTTATTTTGGCGAGCTAGCCTCTAGGCTGGAAAGGAACAGACCAATTTTTATTCATATTTTTAATTCACATTTTACTGTTGCCCATTTTAAGCAGGCATCTTTGTAGTAACCATGTTAACTCAACACAGATTTTGCTGTTCTAGGTCCTGAACCTACACAAAGATGGATTTAATTGTCTGTCACTTAATGAGGTCATTAGAGGCCCTGAGATATAAATAAAGACTTTCAAAGCTCCAGTAAACCAGCGTCCTTTGGAGATTTTCAGGAAGAATGAGGCTTCTTTAAGAGTCCCTGTCTTCTCTAGCTGCAATTCTTTCCCAAAAGTCCCCACTGGGAGAAATACTTATTACCATGAGGCTAAATATAGATAAGAATTATAGGTTAAGTGTAAGAGTTATCTAGTAACAAGCCTGAGCTATTGGTCAAGCATTTATAATTCATATAAGCCTCTATGTATTTTTGAGACTGAACAGTCAGGACAGGAAACATCTAACTACAAATGAGCCTTGAGACAGAAAGCTTTCAGCAATGAGTTCATTATGAAAAAAAAAAAACTTGTTACATTTACATAAATATCAAGAATAAAAACAGTTTAATGTATTCTTCATTGAACCACATCTCACTCTAATAGAGACAACATCTTAGCTCATCTACAACTTCTCTGTAATATTTTGATGCAAATTTCAGATATTACATTATTATACCTGTAAATATTATAACTTCCTAAAGTAGTAAACCTCTTTCAAAAAAACCATAATATTAATATTATACTTAGTTAACAAATAATAACATTTTTTCCAAATTTTGATGTCTCATGGAGTTTTAAAATTGTTTATCACAATCAAGGTCAAACTGTTACAAGTACCTATTAAGCCTCTTAAGTATCTTCTGATTCATAGTGTCTTTACTTGAGTTATCACCCCACAGGAAGAACCATACAGCTGAATGAGGAAGGTCTCAAACAAATATGGTATATCTTTTTAATTACAACACTCCAGAGGCAAAGATGGTCAGACTTCTGTGAGCTTAAGGCAAGCCTGGTCTGCATAGTTTTAGGGCATTCTGGACTTCATCGTGAGACTCTGTCTCAACAAAGAAAAAGGAAATCAATTCCCCCATGGAAGATGGGTCGTAACTTTTAGCCTCAGCACCAGGAGTCTAGATTTCCTTTCTAGAAGTTCACCTAGTGCTATGATCTCCAAAGATGTCTGGTGATTCTCTTGAGAGAGCAAGAGTTAGAAGCTAGGATATCCAGGTGGTAATGCTGCACACCACTAATATAAGCACTTGGGAGGCAAAGGCAGGTGTATCTCTGTGAGTTCAAGGCCAGCCTGGTCTACAGAGCTGATTACAGAGCAGCCAAAGCTGTTACACAGTGAAACCTTGTCTCAAAAACAAAACCAAACCTGGAATACTCCAAGTATTCTTTTGGGAGATGGGGTGGATTAGTCAGTACAAAGTTATGGGTTCGATCCCCCAGAACCCAAGTAAAAAGCTGGACACAGAGGTATGAGTTTATAATCTCAATGCTGAGAAGGTGGAGACAGGAGGGTTTACAGGGCTCACTGACCAGGCAGTCTAGTTGAATAGGAGAGTTCAGTGAGAGATTCTGTCTCATCACATGAGGTGGAGAATGGTTGAGGAGGACACCCAGAACTGACCACTGATCTCCACAAAGATGTGTACACATTCTCGCATACTCGTACACAAATAAGCACACATGCATGAACATTAAATAGAAATAAAATGTACAGTATGTCTGAGTTTCTGGCAGGCTTGCTCATCTTTAATACCATGACTTTACTGCATCCTTGATTCTTAAAACACTGTACATGCCCCCCTTTACTCAACTCCAAAGAGAATTTCCTAAACTGTCTCAGCTTGGATTAGAGCATATTGTAGTCATGGAGATCAGTGTTTTCATTAACATGCAAAGATTTTGTTCTTATCAAACCATAACGGTTTAACTATGAGTATAAAACAATATTTTTCTACTGGCATTCCTCAGCATATGAATATTAAATTGGTAATTCTTTAGATTGGACTATATACAAATGTTTGAATTTAAAAATTGCTATTTGAGTTATTGACTTGAGTTTTATAAAATAATTGTTAAATAAATTTTAGTTTAGGATTAGGAAAAAATTTCTAAAATTGACTTAACATGGTATTGTCATCTTGTATATTTATGCAAAGCAGTATTCTAAGCATTGTTGATTATGAAATCAAAATATTAACCAACTAGGAAAAACATTGATGGTGTTCTGCATCCTGTAGTATCAAACTTCCATCTGATAATTAATTATTTAAGGAAACTTAAACATCACACTCACCTCACCAGCATACACATTGGTTTTGCCCACTTAGTGCAGCATATATGTACACATGGGTGCTCCATCTTCTGGGACCTAGATAGCTTCTCAGGGCTGTATCTCTGAAGATAACTGACTTTCGCTCCTCTAGAATTCTATCACATACTAATAATACTTCATCTAGGAGTGAGTCTTTATGAACCCCTGCCTCACCCATGCTGGAATTTTGGTTGTCTTGGTTTTGTATAGGTCCTGAACATGTACAGGTCCTTACAGCTGTGAGCTCCTGTTAGCAGTGTCTCTGTTGTGTCTGTGCAGATATTCACTACCCCTGGCTTTTACAGTCTTTCTACCCTCTCTTATGAGATGATCCCTGAGACTTGAGGGAAAGGCCATGATAGAGATGCCCTAGGAAGAGTGGAGCATGACACTGTCTCTTAGTCTCTTCAGGTTGACCATTAGGGGGGAAACTCTGACTTAATCACCATCTATTGCAAAAAAAATCGTATCTGATAAGGACTGGGAGATATACAAATCTATGAGCTTAAAAATTAGAACTTGGGGGGCAGTTTATCAATATGCCCATTTATCAGTGTTAGGTTTTCCACTAGAGTCTACGACTTATCCAGCCATGAACTTTTTGACCCAGCTAACAGTACCAGATATAAATTTCATCCTTTGGATCAGGCCTGCAATCCAACCAAAAAGTGGTTGGTCACTCATAATATCCATGCCTCTATTACACAAGTGGACATATTTTGCCTGCCCAGTCATTATTGTAGCTTACGGGGCTTTCAACTCTGTAAGACTGTTGATGACTTTTCTCCTCTAGTAGAATGCATTGAACCTTCCATAAGAAAGCTGGCCAGTACCAACTTTATTTCCTTTGTGTTCTATGATTCAAGTATGTAGTATACTTAGCAATAGGTCTTGAAATATACAGTTCTAGAGGGCAACTGAGAACAGTGACAGTAGCCTGTAATATTTAAAGAGGTCTATGTAACCCCTCCAAAATAAGTAAAGTTAAAAAGAAGTAACCCATATTTGGCACTGGGCTTTCTATTGTATATGGTATATGGGGAGTCATTTTTCTTCCCGGTATAAAGTAACTCTATTTAAACTCCAGTTATATATGTATATATGTATATGTATATATATAAATATATATATACACTAGGGAGTTTCAATAGTAGTACAATCAATATATCATTATCAAATGTCTATATGGTTAATTATCTCTCCCCTATTTCCCTTCCATCCTCCCCATCCTATTTAACCTTTTCTGTTTCTTTTTGCCCCTCCTCTCTTTGTACCATCTGCATTCTATACCTTGCAGTTGGAAGTTTTTCTGTTTCACCCAGAAACTCTCAAATACCCAGCAGCCACTTCCCAAGTAATTGACTCAGAGGCTAATATTATAGTAACGGCTGGGCCAGTAGTTGAGAAATATTACTATCTATCTTATTTACTCTTAAATTTACCCGTAATTCTTATCTAAGTTTAGCCACTTGGCTTGGTACCTTTTCTCAATGCAGTATTCTCTTCTTGTTTTCTATGGATTTTTCTGGTGTCTGTGACTCTGCCTTTCATCTTCCAAGAATTATCCTGGTCTGGTTGCCCTGCCTCTACTTCCTCACTAGCTACTGATCAATTAACATTTTATTAAGCCAATATAAGTAACACATCTGTACAGTGTACAGGAGTAATATCCCACGTTTCCCTTAAAAAAAAAACCAAGAACACTGAATCTAATCTCATTTGTTTAGCCTTTTTCCTGACTATTATCTGTAACAACTTGTAACCAATGTTCTAAAAAAAAAAAAAACAAAAACAAAAACAAACAAACAAAAAAAAAAACCAGACAAATATCCATAATCCACTTTTTGGGAATGTGAGCATAGTTTTCTAGACTACTTCCTGATGATTGGGGAGCACTAGTAAACTTATTGGGGCCCCCAAAATTTAGGATCTTATAAACAAGTCCTGAATGCCATAGTCTGTAAGGCTGGATTATCTCAGCCAACACCCTTGCAGCTGTTCTAGATGTAGAACTCAGAGGAAACTAAAATAGAGGTGCTCTGAAATGTTGGATCAGCTGGGCTACCTGTTTTCATTGGGGGCTTTTCAAGGGGCCTTCTCTAACAAACTGGGTTTTTCTTAACTCTGAATAAATCCACAGCTTCTCATTTTCTGTGGAAACAAAAGTATAACTTCTTCTATAAAATAACATTAATCTTTTGGCTTAAATTTTGAAGTCAAGGCATTTTCAAAATATATGATCTGAATTATCAAGCAGTATTTATTATCAAATGGCTCTCAAGAGCTGCTGTTCTTTCCTCAGCCATCAAACAATTCAAAGACAATGCAATAACATACAGTATCAAGGCTCTGTGTATCCTCCATCTTTATGTGTTTTTCTTTTTTAAGTACTTTATCCTTTTTCTATCTTTTTAAAAAGGATTTTATCCTTTTTTCTTTTCTCTACCAAGCCTATGTATATTTTTAAGCACACCATAAATCATTTAGAGTTTTTTTTTAATCTGAATCTGTCTTTATTACATATCTCTATCTTTTTCTGACAACATTTTCAATCTGCTAAACATTGTGGCTAGGATTAAAGTCTCAGCTATGGTGGCTGGCTCCTCCTAGTTCCTTGGTATGTGAGAGCTTAGCTTCATGACAGAAGTACTGTCAGGAGTCACCTTTACTATCCTGACTCTGGGGAATTTAAGAGTCTACACTGCTACCAAGTAGAATACTGCCAACTACTGCTTATAACCTCCATTTAAAGTGTTAGGTAGCAGGGACTCTTGAAAAAGCCTTGATGGTTTGCTGCTATGCTGAATCAGGAAGCCTCTCTTAAAGGAGGTGAGTCTCTGCTTGCTGCAAGAAAACAGAGCCTACCCAAGACAATTCTGCTACCATGAAACCTTGCTTGACTTTGTTTCCTTTTTGTCTGTATTAGAAATAACCTTAAATCAGTCATATGCAGCTTGTATTTGTACTGAAGCTCCTGTGAGACTTCGGGAACCTGCCAAATTGCAGCTCAAGTCTGCACGCCACTGTATACCATAGCCCACTTGAGAAACATAAGAAGCTCTTGTATGTTCTATACTTGTGTTTTATAACTCTTTTTAAGCTTTCTCAAGCTTTATGTGGATGTTCATGCCCCATGTTGAATGCCATTTGTAGTCGAGAGTTTTTCTAGTGTGGTCAGAAACTTTCAAATACCAGGCAGCTACTTTCCAAGTAAATTGACTTGGAGGCTTAATATTATAGTAACTGCTGGGCCAGGAGTTCAGGAATATTATTATCTGCTGTCACTCTTAAATTAACCTGTAATTCTTATCTATATTTAGATAAATACTAAATACTAGTTACACTTGCCTTGATAAGTTTTCTTAATACAGAATTCTCATTTTTCTTCCTCTGAGTCTGGCTGGCATCTGTGACTCTATTTTTTCTCTTCCCAGAATTAACCTAGTCTGGTTTCCCTGCCCCTACTTCTTGCCTAGCTACTGACCAATCAGTGTTTTATTAAACCAATACAAGTAACAAATCTTTATAGTGTACAAGAGCAATATCCCACAGTACCTCCTTAAATTGGTCATTTCTGTCCTACCTGAGAATAAACTGAAGAATTATAGAGCTATAGTTCTATTCGTAGTAAAAACAAAACAAAACAAAACACTGTATTATCTTTTCTGTGTATTATTTGGTCAAATCCTAGAGTTTTCCTTCCCTCTCCTCATCTTTTGCTTATATTTTATAGAAAGTTAGATAGCCTTTTCTTCATGAAAGAGGGCACTAACTACAACTAGAAGGTTCTACCTCTTACTGCTGTTATAGTAGAACTTGCTTTCAGATGTATAGATTTTAGGAATATATAAACATCCAGGCTACAAAGCTCACCTTTTCTGCTTCTTTAATTGTTTGTTTTGTTTTGGGGATTTTTGTTTGTTTGTTTTTAAGACAGGGTCTCTCTGTGAGTACCCCTGGTTGTTCTAAAACTTGCTCTGTAGATCAGGCTGAACTTGAACTCACAGAGATCCACCTGACTCTGCCTCCTGAGTGCTGGGATTACAGGCATGCACCATCACTTTCTGTGCCTTTTCTGCTTCTTAATAGACCTATGATTTTGTTACTTGTTTAAAGGAGATTACCACCTTCCATGCCCCAAGGTTCTGAAAATTTAGAGACAGTCAGAGAAACTCATGTTCTTTATTGGTGATTGTTTTAAATGTGAGTGCATGATGCATCTTGTCCAGTAAGACCCAAGAGACAGACTGGAGTCATGTATTCAGAAATATTTTCCCACTGTTAATGAGCTAGACTCCCTTGCTTCTGGGAAGTAGTGGTGTCTGGGCTTTTTCCTTGATGCAGTTATCTCATAAGCACAAGGACAGAGTTATCATGTGGAGAACAGAGAAGCAGGAAGATGCAAATGAGTGTTGGATGGTCCTCTGAAATTGCTGAGCCTTGAAAGCAGTGAGCCTTGGAGCACATCTGGCTTGCCTTCTCTTTTCAGGAGAGGAGGTTTCTCTTCTCTTTGAAGATTGACAAGGGTCTGCTTGAGGATATACTTCTTGGCCCTCTCCCCTTGCAAGGTGTAGGATTTCTGTAGGCCCTGGGCACAACACTTAACATAAAGAGTAACAACCACAGGGAATGTGTGACAGATTGTGAGTGAAGAGATCTAACTTCTGGACTACATAACAGGGCAGATGGGCCACAGTGTATGCTGATTAGATGCAGAAACAAGGCTAGCTGAAGTGGAGGAAAGCTGCTCCTGCGTTACATTGGAAACCATCACAGAATGACAAGTATCTGCATAATGAAAGCATATTAGAATGATTAATAGTGCAATCAGAAACTCTGTGAAAACATTAAGGAACAATAGAGCCTAAGCATATCTCAGACTTGGCTCAATAGCTGGATTTTCAGTGCATCAGGCAGCATGCAACATCAACAATCTACACCAACAATGATCAGAGAAAATAGATATGATTATACTGAACAATGAGCCTAACTAAGCAGGCAGATTCAGTCCTTTTCAAAAAGGAAGGCGGGAGCCGCAGCTGACTAAGACAGTGTGACCACTCTCCATCCTCAGCTGGTGACTTGAAAAAAAACAAGAATGAATTTTTCTCATGTCAACTTAGTAAAGCCAGCTTTTATTCACAAAATTGATTGAGAATGGTAATGGAAGATATTGCTGCTGTAACCAGAGCTGTGCAGATATAGACTGTAAGAATTGCTCAGTGAGCTCCATGGGGTAGGAAGCAATGGATATCATAATTTTCCTTTCAGATGAAATACAGAGAGACTGGATAGATGCATGGTTTGTAAGTATGACAGCTTTACAGCCAAGATAAATCTCTAATATGGCACAGAATTAAAATAATTAAATCTAGAGTCCTGGCCTTCACAGGCTATGAAGAAGTCTGCCGAAAAGAAAAATCACATCCCCTCTCGCAGTGGATCTTTTATTATTACTATTATTTATTTTAAAAAGTCAATGGCATGAGAATGTTTGTACAGACAAGAGTCTGAGACTTCAGACAAGAGCTCATCTGGAACCTCAGAGGAGGGCGGGCAATGGAATTTGGTAAAGACCAATTATCTGGCCTCTTTTCTGCTCATCCTAAGTTTTAATAAAGAAAAAAAAATCCAACTATTTATCCAGCTCCCCATTGAAGGAAATACACCACAAGTGGTAATAATTGGGCACTGGAGCCTAATGCTTGAAAATTATATCTTCCAAAGGAACTAAATCTGAAAGACTCATCTAGGAGACACAATATCTCAGCAGTGAGAAATTTAAGAAACTGAGAAAACATATTAAAGAAGACACTATATGCTGAAAAAAAAGTATGCTTTTGCACCATGTAGTGATTATTGTGAAAATGTCTATAGAATATATATATATGTATATATATGTATACAGATTCAGTTACAACTCCCCCTAAAACATTTTAAAGTCATTCCTTACAGAATTATAAGAAAAACTGTAAAAAATCATATAGCATCATGATAGATCATAGCTAGCCAAAGAACTCTAAGCAGAAAGACACTGATGGATATTTCATATATATATATATATATATATAAAACAATAGCAGCATGGTACTGGCACAAAAGCACACATTGTGAAGCAATGAAACAAAATGGGACCCAGAAGGAAGCCCACATAGCTATGGCCACTTAATTTTTGACAAAGGCATCAAAAACATAAGCTAGAAAAAAAAAAAGCCCAATGATGCTGTCAAAATTGGATACTCTTCTAAATGAATGAAGTTAGATTTGTATCTCCTACCCTCACAAAGATCAATTCAAAGTCAATTGAAGACCTTAATTTTTATCTAAAATTCTGAAATTTCTAGAGAAAATATGTGAAAAATACAAGATATAGACACAGATGAGAATTGCTTTATATAACTCGAGCAGCACAGAAATAGTCCCAAGGATTGGATTACATGAAATTAAAAAGCTTCTATACAGAAAGGAAACTTAGCAGAGCAAACAGACTACAGAATGAGACAGAAAACTGTCAACTATACAACGGGGGTTAATATCTAGAATATAATATATATATATATTTAAAACTGTGAAAAGTAAAACAGTCTCCCCACATAAAAAAGTATAAAAGTGTTCACTATCCTTAGTGATTGGGAAATTGGCAAACTAAAACTAGCTCTTTGTCGTGAGCCAACTTTCCTGGATAAGTATCACTACCATTCTTCATCAAAAAAGCCTCTCTTTACAGCAAATAAAAGCCACCACGGAAAAACACATCTGGACACAGGCAAAGGTCAAAGGATCAAGGGGAGACCAGCTCCAAGAGATGCATCACATCACAGCTCTTGCATCTAAGGCTTAGGTAACATCCTCCGAGGGAGGGCAGAAAGAATGTAATGATGGACCAGGAAGTATGTATACTGTGAAAAGTGTCTCCTAGAAATGGGTACATAAACAAGACCCACACAATGGCAACGCCAATAGACATGTTAACGTGGATTGAGAGAAATTTTTAGGGATCTACTTTGAAACTAACAACTATGGACAGCTAATGACTGTTGGGGAAAAAGTGAATTCACCTTTTCCAGGGATGAGCCCTCTTACTGGTTGTCCAACACAGAGTTGTCAGACCTGGAACCATATACACACAAACCATGAAAACAAACCTGGTTGTATTTGTATATATGTTTGTACATATATACAAGCATACATACATACTCACAAATATACATATATGTGATACAGTAAAAAAATAAAAAATAGTTAATTAAAATTGCTTTAGGGTTCTATCTCTCTCAGTCTGAAGGCCATCAAGAAAGCAAATGGGAACAAACGCTGGTGAGGATGTGGGGGAAGGGACACTTTATTGATTGCTGGCGGGAGGTAAAGTGATGTGGCCACTGTGAAAATCACCATGAGGGTTGTTATTTTTTAAAAAACAAAAACAAAAAACTGAGAAATAGATTTGATGTTATCTAGCTATTTCTCTCTCTGCTACACAAGTATCCTGCTGCAGAGATATTTGACAACTGTATTTGTTGTTGCTCTACTAACCAAAGCAAGAAAATGGAATCAGATTTGATATATATCAATAGATGAGTAGATAATGAAAACACAGAAGCAATGGAATTCTATTTTGTTTCATAACAAGAAGTAAAATTACAAAATTTGCAGGAAAATGGGAGGATCTGGAAACTATTATGTTAAATGAGAAGCTCAGAGAGATAAATAGTACGTTTCTCTCATATATGAGTCCTAGCCTTTAATTTTCATCTATGTGTGTTTATGTGGCTATGTTTGAATATAGGCCATAGATTTAATTTTCATATATGTGTGCTTAGGTCATGGAACTGGAACATGGACCCTGATGGAGGAAAGAGGCTTTAGAAAAGGTGGAAGGAAAGCAGAGTAGGTGTGGAAAGGAGACAGTGGAAGGTCCACGGGTGCTGGGAGACACAGGGCTAGGCAGGAGGGACAGGGAAGCAAGGGCCAGCCAACAACATACTTGGAGTACTCATTCCCTTGCCTTCCTTCTCCATTTTCAGACTGGATGCTTCTCCTCAGGCTGGGTGCTTCTCCTCAGACTGGATGCTTCTCCTCAGACTGGATGCTTCTCCTCAGGCTGGATGCTTCTGTCTCAAAGATATTTGCATAATTAGTATGCATGGCTATGGGCAGATTCTGTATTTTGAAGGAATGCTTCCAGCTGTGGTTTTATAATAAAGTTGTCCCTTGGTGTCTCTGGGGGACTGATTCCCAGGACTCTGCTTTGGGTGATAGGTGTTTATCCTCAATTGTTCTCTATGCTATTATTATTATTATTATTATCTTAAATTTGTTTAGTATATGCATGCATGCATTCATGGTGTGTGTGTGTGTGTGTGTGTGTGTGTGTGTGTGTGTGTGCATGTGTGTGCTCCTGAAGATTCATGTTTCCTCCCAAAAGCCCAGGTGGTTTCCATTGGGCAGTGATGGAAGCATACTCTAGATCAGCCTTGCTCTTTAAGGTTGGAGTTCCAGTTCATTGGTGCTGAGATAGCAAAACACTTAAGACAGAGTCATTTTTCAAATGGAATGAACTTTCTTTTCAGAGTTCTGGAGGCTGAAAGTCCAAGGGTAGGTTTGGTGTCTGATGAGGGCTTTTCTCTACTTCCAAGATGGTACCTGGCTATCTATCATCTGGAAAGGGCAAGCCCCAAGTCCTCTTGTGATGGAAAGCAGAGGAGGAAAAAAGACAGAAGTGAACTCCCTTTTTCTAGCTCTTTAATAAATCCTGTCCACAAGTACCCAGCCTCCACAGTCTAATTTTCTGCTGGAAGACCCACCTCTCAACATTGCCCCATTGGAGATTTTTGACATGAATTTTGAAGAGACACAAACAATTGGAACATAGTCCTTGGTAATTCTAATTGCTTCATTTCCTCAACACATGATCAAAACTATCAGAACTAAACCCATACCGTTCCCCGGTTCCCCTCCATGTCATTGTGGCTGGACTGTAGTGAGAAAGCATCACAGCCTGGGAATGTAAAACAGTAGGACTTTATCTTCTTCCTGGGGACTGCCAACTCAAGGTCAAGGTGTGGATGGGGCTGCCTTGTTCCAAGGTCTCTTTCCTTGGAGAGGCTAGCCAAGGATTTCTCCCCACGTACTCGGATTACTTCCCTCTAACTGTTTCTGTTTGTGGTCCTCTGTTGCAGGAGAATTATTCCTACAGCCTTTCCACTGTCTCTATAAAGCGACCTTAAATCAATGGAAGAGAAAAGGGAAGATTTCCAAGAGAAGTGGTTTGGGGTGGGGAATGTGGTGAGGGTCAGCTAACTAACTCCCTGCTATCCTTGAATTTATCGTGTCTTTAGTTTTTATTATACTGGAACAATTTGGTTATTCATTATATTTGGTGTCCAATGTAGGGCATTATTAAACTGCACCATCACTGCCAATGGTGGCTGACACCAGGATTTTTCCATGGTATTATTTCTACAGCAGCCTTCAATTGCTGCCTCCCCTCTGGCCCATGCCCTCATGGTCCTCCCTCAAGCCCCCTTCTGGGCCACCAACCCAGGCCAGTTTGGCAATCTTGACACCTACTCTAGGCTTAAAATTTTATTGCTGCTGCTACTGATGCAAGCCATCAAGAATCTCAGCCTTACACAGCTGGTGTCCTCTGCCCAACCATGCAGAGAAGTAGCCCAGCTGCATGGATTTCTTCTGCCAGTTTCCTTATGTTAGCTCTTCAGGCAGCTAGCTGACCCATCCACTGTAGCGAGTGGCCACAGTGTGCTCTCCCAATTGTACCTGCCCTCAATGCTGGCAGAGTCAAACATTGTCACTGCAGATGATTACCCCCACACATCTTCACCTGCACTGTCAGTGTCATCAGAGCTGGTAAGACACTTGGGAATTTTTAAACAGGGAATTATTTGTTTTTAGAGGAGAAAAAAATCTATAATAAGAATTAGAAATACCACAATGAAGGGAGCTATGACCCTGTTTAGTGCTACTATGGATGACTATAAAATGAAAAAAATAAGTGAGGGGATAAACAACTTAGTTGAGATTAACATAATGGTGATCATAATTGTTATCAGGTTCATTCATAAATCATATTTTGTACTTAAGAAGTGGTTTGATAACACTGCCACATATAAAAGTTTGACTGACAAGATACATACTGAGTTATTGATAAAATGCAAGACTTAGGAGAACTTACATTGATTGATAGGATACAAGCTTTAGAGAGACCTGCTAATTAAAATAGGAAAAGTACTCAGCCACAGAGAGAAGAAATTAGAGCAGAATCTGCTTTATCATTGCATTATAAAACTAAAGAGGAGCAGCCTGAGGTTATTAGAAAACCAATCTTAATTTATCTAGTTAGTACAAGAATGACCACAAGATGATAGGCATCCCCAAGGCTATGCAGAAGTTAATTGGGATTCTGTAGAAATGTTAGATTTGAAGATATTTAAGGAAGGAGTCATATTATATGGTATGCATTTACCCTTTGTGAAGCAAACTATTTTAAGTTCTAAAAAGGCTGATTCTGTAATTGAACATTTTTAGAAATTATGGTGATCGCGGGGATACATGTACAAATTAAGACTGGCAATGGCTCAGCTAATGTCTCTACTAAAATAGAATAGTATTTGCACATTACAATATAAAGCATATTACAGATATACCACATAATCCTATAGGACAAGTAGTTATATAAAGACCTAATTGCACTTGTAAAAATATGCTTAATAAACAGAAAGGGGTAATAAAGAACACCAGAGTTAGATTACATAATGCTTTATTAACTTTAAATTTCTTTAATACCAATGAGAAAGAAATGACAGCTGTGGAGAGAGACACTGGATAATGCTAAAAACTGCTAAATAGAATCATCCCATATACTTCAAAGATGTGTCGACCTCATAATGGAAACCAGAATATATGTTACATTGGGGAAGAGGGTTTTCTTTTGCTCCACAGGAGAAGAAAAGCTATGGATACAATCAGAATTGATAAAAATTAGACTCAAACAGGAGAGACCTCTTGAATAGAAGAGGTGATAGTTCATCAAACAGTGTAGCTATTTGGAAACTCCCAAAATTAAGGTTGGGGCTGGGTTTTGTTTTTGTCTTTCCAGAAGAATAAAAGCATCCAACTAAGGAAAGTGAAGATGTCTGAAAAAATAAGACATCTGAAAAAGAAGAATGAATCATCCAGAAAAATAATGATCCAAGAAAAAGAACAAATTGACCTAATGGTATAGCATACTTCAAATAAGATAAAAATCTTTTAAATAATTCCAATATTTGTCCCTACTGTTGTCTACAGAAATACGAGGCAAATGGTCTTTCTGTAGTCCCAGTTCATTTAAAAAATAAAGCTTGCTTTGGAATTGGAGCATTGCTCTCTGCTTCTCTAAACTCAAGCATGCTTGTTAAAGGAAAATCCAAAAATCCCTGTCTCATGTTAGAAGAGCCACCTGGAATGGGATAAAAGAAAAACCAAAATTCATAATCCTTTAGTTTTATTCTGACTCTTTAATTAAGGTATAAATATTATCTTAATGTTTACTATATATATACATACATACATACACACATACATACATCTTCTGGCATGGTATATTAATGGTAATATAGAATACTAACTAATTCTAGAAATAACCTTTATTTAGCTTTTTGTACATGACTTTGGGCTTGAGTCTGAAGCAGATAATTAGGAACTAAGTTTGTGTACCCAAGAAATATTTAATAGATTGTAGTCCTATAACCTCTCTGATATACATTGCGTATGACCTTTAAAATGTTTACATTTTCTTCATTGAACCATGACCATTCCTAAAAGTAACCTTTAATATCTCCCAAAGAATATTGAGGCTCTACAATCATGAATCCACCGGGATTGTGGTAATGTCACTAAGCTGAAAAATAGTACCCTAAGATAAGCTCTGAACTGCAAACTACTCAGGACAACTTTAAAGCAGTTAGCTAAGATGTCCATCCTAATAAACTACTCCAGTCAGGGTTTCAAATAGGCCTTTCACTATTCCATCACACTGAGACTAGGCAACAGCTAGCTTTCCTAGAACTTGCTTTTTACATAAAAAATTCAGGGTCCCCTAAAAATGCTGTTGCCTTCAGACAAGAGAAAGTAATTTTAAGAATGCAATACCATATTCCCAAGAGGTGAGGTGTATGGTTTTGGTTATTAAATTGATGTTTGTCATCATTTAGGGGAGTTTGTCACAAGTTTTTATTGGTCAAGGTCAGAGAAGAAACCAATCAAAGGAAATTGATCTAGATTCAGGTATCTCATTCTGAAAAGAAAAGGGGGAGAAATGAAGTTTACAGAGTAAAAGGGTAGATTCTTGCATCTACTTCCAAACTAAAAAGGTAACTACTAGTCTCAAATATTTTACATTGGTATGAATTTTTGTATATTAATCCAAATTTAAAATTATTTATATTATACTTTTTATATGCTTCTATTTTTGTGTAAGATATATTGATGCAAATTTAGGGTTTTTTGTTATATAGTATTATATGTTTAAATTTTTGTTTAAAATACTGTACCTATGCAGCTTATTTAAAAATCTAAAGTTCTAGTTCTTTAAAGCTCTTTAGAATAATAAAGAAATATGGGTTAGTAGTCAGTTATCTATAACAACCAAACTTATAGTCATGTTAGATATATTTTCAAGGTAAACTAGAGGCATATTTAAAATAGATTGATGGTCTTCAGATATTTCAGAGACCTAAAGAATATGACATTTTAATGTTTTAATAATAAAGGCTCTTTTCATGGCAGACATTTTTGTTCCTGGCAGCACTAATTTACTACAAAAGAGGATGATGGGCATTGACAAACCATATGGAGCTTGCTTTCATTTAAGAAATTGTTCTTGACTCAACTTCTGACAGCATATTGTTCAAATTGGATAAGTAGGACACAAAAGAAAACAGCTATCAAACTTTGCCAAGACAATGTAGGACAGTTCTTCAAAATTATTGTTTCACAGAAAAGTCTGTAAGATATTTTAGACCTGTAGGCTGAATATGGATGTCCTAATATTGCAGAGAAACTCCGGGTTTTAGAAAGCCAGATGTCTCTGTTGGTTCCTAGCTTTGGAAGCTGCTTGTTCTTCACTTCCTGTTTACTCAGGAAATAGAACATCCTTCTCAGGTCTCTGAAGACATTGAAGACTTGATAGTTATAGTTCCAGTTTTCCTTAGCTATGGTAGAAAGTAAATTATGTACAAAATTGTTGGGAGCCGCTGGCCCCAGCCCCTCAAGATGGTGCCAATATCCAGTGCTGGCCAACCCACCTGAGTCAGTAATCAAGACAAGGGCCTGAGTCAGTAATCAAGACAAGGGCCTGAGTCAGTAATCAAGGCAAGGGCCTGAGTCAGTAATCAAGGCAAGGGCGCATGCCTTTGCTAATTTTCCGAGACTGGTCTCTCCGCCTCTCCCGTGACGTCATGTGGGATGATGAGCTGCAGCCTATAGAGAGGTGACACGTCCAAGGCGGAGGTCTTTGGCCTATATAAGGGCTGGGCTTTTCCTACCTCACTGTCTCCATTTTATGTAAGCTAATGCTCTCCCTCAAGGAGCATTAAAGCTTTTCTGCAGAAGGATCCTACGTGTGTCGTGCCTTTTCTTGCGGGCGAGAAGTGGGCGCGGGACAGCTGGTGCCGAAACCCGGGAACTGAACACCATTAGCACCGTCGGAGACCCCTCGGAGACGAGGTGGATTCAGAACTGCAGGTAGGTTGCTCGGAGAGGTATGTCTGAACTGGACTTTGGTTTTTTTGAGGCCTTGATGCTTGTCTTGGCAGTGCTGTTGATTTTCTTCGTGGTTGCCTTTTGCTTCCACCGGTCCATGGGACCCTCCCAGTCTATCGTAACAGCACTAGACTCCCTGCTTAAGCAGCGTGATATTAAGATGGCACAGCGTACCCTAAAGAACTTTGTAGAAGATAAAGCCTGTAAAGATCTGATAGCTAAAGGGCGAGACGTGATGGAAGAAGTTCAGGACAGCATATCAGAAACCGAGCGCCATGTGAGGTTAGGCGCGCGCCGTAAAGTAACAATACTCAATAAGGAAAAAGGACCCCCCGGTAATATGGGGGAGTTGGGAAACCAGAAACTACTCAATAAGGAAAAAGGACCCCCCGGTAAAGTAAAGAATATGGGGGAGTTGGGGAACCAGAAACTAAAGTCTGGTCCCCCCACATTGTACCCTGTATGGGAACTTGAAAATTTAAATTTAAAGTGTGGCTTCTTGAGTGGCTCTGATACATCGGAACACTCGGGAGATGATGAGTTGAGCCCTGATGAGGAAGATGACCTAGAGGAAGAGGCGGCTAAATATGAGGCAGAGAGATATTATCCTGATGAATTTCCCCCCAAACAACAGCTCTGGATATTTGAGATGCTGATAGGGCAAGGACCACACGCAGCTGATCAGACTAATTACCCCTGGGGAGCTTATCAGCTGATTGCTAATACAGCCATTAGGGCATGGAAAGCTTTATCCAGAAAAGGAGAAGGGAGCGGTCAATTGACTAAGATTGGTCAAGGTGCACAGGAGCCCTTTTCTGATTTTGTGGCTCGCATGACAGAGGCAGCAGGTCGAATCTTTGGTGACCCAGAGGCGGCTGCCCCTCTGATAGAGCAGCTGGTATTTGAACAAGCTACCAAGGAATGCCGTATGGCCATAGCTCCCAGAAAAAATAAAGGACTACAAGACTGGTTGAGGGTATGCCGGGAGCTTAGCAGTCCCCTGACAAACGCCGGTCTAGCTGCAGCCATTTTGCAGTCCCAGAGGTACCCTCTAGCGGACCCTGCCAAGAGAATTTGCTTTAAATGTGGCAAGCCCAGCAATTTATACATGTTCAGGTATTAATCTTTCGAGAAGCCTTTCTCAATTTTTGTTACAGAATTGGTCGTCTGAATTTGAGCAGACCCTTCGTGACCTGTGGGTGGCGATCGTCTAGGTCAATTCCACTCGGCTAGACCTGTCGCTGACCGAAGGGTTTTCTACGTGGATTTCCTCAGCCTTCTCCTACTTCAAGGAATGGGTGGGGGTGGGTATGTTTGGCCTAGCCTTTTGCGGAGGACTGGTCATTCTTCTCTAGATGGTTTGCAGGCTCAGAATCCAAAGTCAGAGAGACAAAACAGTTTTGGCTCAAGCCTTAATGGCTCTAGACTCAGGAGCCTCGGTAGATGTGTGGCTAACTATGCTAAAGCAATAGGGATATTTTGGCTCGAACAGCTCCTGCATGCCTAGGACAGTCCTGTCCATTGCACTGGGTGGAGTGTTCGGCCCCTTTCCTGAGAGGGGTGTTGAGCCAAGGGCATCGCACAGGACATAGCTATGTCCTGGGAGGTATGTTGTCCTGCATAAGGGTGCCTGCCTTAACTCCCTTCCCAGCAAAAGGCAGAGGACAGGCTGGGGGAATCTCGATCTGTCGAGGGATTAGAGATGACGCCCATGCAAGTCCATAATGTTTTCTGGGGGATAACCACTGCCTCCACCCTCTTACAGGATTCCCTCATTGCTTAGAAAAAAAAAAGGGGGAGATGTTGGGAGCCGCTGGCCCCAGCCCCTCAAGATGGTGCCAATATCCAGTGCTGGCCAACCCACCTGAGTCAGTAATCAAGACAAGGGCCTGAGTCAGTAATCAAGACAAGGGCCTGAGTCAGTAATCAAGGCAAGGGCCTGAGTCAGTAATCAAGGCAAGGGCGCATGCCTTTGCTAATTTTCCGAGACTGGTCTCTCCGCCTCTCCCGTGACGTCATGTGGGATGATGAGCTGCAGCCTATAGAGAGGTGACACGTCCAAGGCGGAGGTCTTTGGCCTATATAAGGGCTGGGCTTTTCCTACCTCACTGTCTCCATTTTATGTGGGCTAGTGCTCTCCCTCAAGGAGCATTAAAGTTTTTCTGCAGAAGGATCCTACGTGTGTCGTGCCTTTTCTTGCGGGCGAGAAGTGGGCGCGGGACACAAAATTTTGAACTAACCAAGATAATAATAGTGATAATAGAGTATTTTCTCAGAATTGTCAAATACTAATGGACTGGACATGATGAATATATTTTTTACTTGATAATCATTCTTATTGTATATAATTCTTATTGTACAAATTCTACTTAGTATTATAATAATACCAAATACAGATATTTGGTAATTATCTGTCTACTTCAAAGGTATTTTGACCTCAGAATGGAAACCTGGATATGCACTACATTGGGGAAGGGGTTTTGCTTTTGTTTCCACAGGTGAAGAAAAGCTATGGAGACCATCAAATTTAATAAATACTTGATTAGAACAAGAGAAACATCTTGATAAGGAGAAATGATCACTCATCCACTCATGTGACAATTTGTTAAATTGTAAGAAAAACTCACCAAACAAAAGTCTGGTTTTTTTCTTTAAAGAAAACTAGAAATACCCATCTTTAAGAAGTTAAAAGAACTTGACTCTAAAGCAGAAAGAAAGGCTATTCAGAAAAAAATGTACAGACAAAGAAAATTTAGACATATTGGTACCAATATATTCTACAGGTAAAATATCAATGCCTAAAACCTATATCGTTTTACTTCTAAAAAAAAGTTGAAGTACCAGTTTAATCAAAAATTAAAGCTAGCTTTGGAGTTGAAGTGTGGCTCTCTCCTTCTCTAAACCCAAGCATGTTTGTTAAAAGAAAATAAAAAAATCTCTATTATATCCTGATATAGGACAGAAAAATGTACAAAAGTAAGGAAGTATTCTATTGTTACTAAGTTTGTTATATATATAGATTTTATATCAAAATTTATAAGAGACATTTACTAAAAGGTGTAAGTGTATAAGCTTGAGAAACATCAAAAGTAGTATTCAGTTGGTAATACAAATTAGATAGAAAGTGAATTAGGTACAATCCTTTGGACTTGCCAAAACAGGGTAAAAAATACAGTATTTTTTTAACTTGTCAATTGTTAATGCACTGGACATTATTAATATAATTATTGCTTACATATGTTGTATATAGTTATTGTACTTATTGCATATAGTTTTTGTTATATTATTTATAACCTCCTTTTAAAATTTTTGACACATAAGGGGATATGCAGTGATTTATTGTATATTTTAAAAAATAGTCAAAATATCAGAGGCTATAGCCACCCACAGAGACAAGCCATGAAGGTCAGGGAGTGGTGACCCATCCTTTTAATCCCATCACTTGGGAGGCAGAGATCCTCTGGATCTCTGTGAGTTCAAGGCTCAGAGCCAGGCAGTGGTGGTACCCACCTTTAATCTAGGAAAGTTGATGCAGGAATTGAAATAGCTGGGCTGGAGAAGAAAGGTAAGGAGAAGGCAGAAGTTCTTTTTCTTGCCTGCACACCCTGTCAGTCTGAGGACTCTTAGAGATGGAACCTACTTCGATCATTCTGAGCTGTTAGCTGGGTAAATAATGGCTGTGGTTTGTTTCCTGTCTCTCTGATATTTCAGCATTTTAAATTAAATATACAGTGTATCACCACAAGTTCTACTATTTTAGAGTTAGTCTAACTTTTTCTTTTTACTTAGACAAAAGGGGGGGATATTACAGGAGAATTGTTTGTACAGCTATTCCATTGTCCCAACAAAGCTACCTTGAATCAAAGGATAGAGTCAGTGCTTGACATACTAGGATTAGTGATGCCATGTTACATGTTTAATAAAAGATAGTCTGGAATATTGGAAGACAATGCCACTCACAGAACCCAGTCATGAAGGTCAGGGAGTGGTGACCTACACCTTTAATTGCATCACTTGGGATATAGAGATCTATCTGTATCTCTATGAGTTCAAGGCCTAACAGCCAGGTAGTGGTAGCTCACACCTTTAGTCATTGCTCTAGAAATGAGGAAGTAAGATAGCTGGGTAGATGCAGAGAAGAGAAGAATTCAGCTTCCCCTGCCACTCCCTAGTTGGCTGAGAAGAAGGAGGTTTGGAGTTGGAGGATTTGTAGAGACAGGCCTGAGGAGTTAGCCAGGCGAGAAGTGGCTGTTGTTTGTCTATCTCTTTGATATTTCAGCTTTCTTCAATATCTCTTTCTTGGTTTTTATTGTAATACCAAATAGAATTAATGAAATAGGGACTAGCCATAGTATTCTTGGAAAACTGGGGAGATCAGCTAGAGAGGACAGAAAGGGAGAAGAGAGGATTTTTCAGGAGAAGTGGTTCAGGAAAAATATGGAGTGAGGGTCAGCCAATGACTCTCAGCTGTTCTTAAATTTATTTCAATGTCTGACTCACCAGTTTTCATTATACTGGAACAATTTAGATATTCGTTACATTCCTCCCATTTGATAGAGACACCAGTCATCCTAATGACCTCAATATAAATCAACTATCTCTTTAAAGCCCCGTCTCTAATTACAATGTCATTCTGAGGCACTGGTTGCAGCTTCTACCCATAAAATAGTAGGAGATGTGTCATAGCTCAGTCAATGACATGCTAGGAGAGGAGGTTTAGATGGAGGTCTTTTCCAGGGCAGCAGACAGCCCTGAGGCCTTGGGTTCATGGTAAAGGCCACCTAGGCCATTTAAGCCAATATCTCAATATCCTAAGAAACCTGAACTAAAACTTTAAGAATTTTAGCCATGAGTGGCACCAGGCAGCAACAGGGCATCTGAGTGACAGGGAGAGAGTGAAATAGAGAGATATGCTTGGCTTGGGATACAACCCAGGGTGCCTGTGGACCAAAAGAGGCTCCAGTAAGGTTGTGGTCACAGGTTCTAAGCTCCCGATTCCAAACTTTGTTGTGGTGACTTCCTGATCTAAAGATCTACAATTGTGAGGTTTTTGTTGTTTATTTGTTTAATTTTATATTTTGCCTCAAGAAAAATTATTTGAAAAGACTTTGGCAATCCATAACCTTCTTGGGAATGTGGTAGCACCTAGCCTCCATTTTTTTTTTTTTTTTACCCCAATCCAGGTACATTTCGGGATAAAACAGAATGTCCTCCTCAAAGCACCAAGATGAGACATGAATGCCAATTCAGAAACTGCCTGAAGAGCATTAGGTGCAAGGGAAGACAGCATCAAAAATATCACCATTTATTGCAAATTTATTATGTACCGGGTACTGTAATAAGTTTATCTTCTATCATAATTCATGTGGTCTATGCCATTTTATGGGTAAGGATGTCACAGCTCAAAATCCATAAAATGGAACCATTTAAGTGGTGGCTAGGAGATATGGCCTTAAGGAGAGTGCAGGTCATGAAGGTGTGGCCTCAAAGAGTTCTCTGGCCATCTTTTTGATGTGGGGAGATACAGCGCGAGAAGACAGCAATACTGATCATGTCTGGTGCTATTTTCCAACTCCATTTTCCAGAATGAAAAGATGTTTCTGCTGTAAGAAGCTGCCATAAGATGCATGGCTACACACACTCAGATCCTCAGCTGGACAGAATCTTGTCCAAGGAAGGTGAAATTAGAACATGTATAGTGCTGGCATTCAGATACAGTTTTCAGACTAGCTCAGGGAACCCCTGCTATGGCGTGCTGGTGGCACACTACTCTATTGGACACATTTTATTTGGTATTGTTAATTAAAAAAAAAAGTGCTTAGCCAGATATTGGGGAAAGCTGAAATATCAGAGAGACAGAGAAACAACTACAGCCACTCCTCACTAAGCAACAACTGGTCTACCAAAATCCTCAGACTCAATGCCTAAGTCCTCAGACAAAAGGGAATTGGAGTCCCTGGCGAAGAGCTGGACTCCTGCATCCTCTTTCTCCACCAGCCATCTCACTTCCTCCTTAGCACTTTTTAAGTGCTAAGACTAAAGATGGGAGTCACCAGTGCCTGTCTCTGTTACAGAGATCCTAAGGATCTCTGCCTCCCAAGTGCTGGGATTAAAGGTGTGGTTCACTACTCCCTAATCTATATGGCTAAATCTGTGTGTGGCTTGACTCTGTCCTCTTAATTTTTAGGCAGACTTTATAAAATATATAACATATCACCACATATCCCCCTTTGTGTCAAAAATAAAAAAGGTTATACGAATAAAAGAAAAAAATATATATATATAAGTACAATAACTATATATGCTAGATAAGGCAATAATTACATCAAAAATGTTCCGTCCATTAACAATTGACAAATTCAGAGAAAATACTTCATTATATATCCTATTTGGTGAGTCCAAAGGATTGTACCTAACTTACTTGCTATCTAACTTGTGTTACCAACTGAATATTACCTTTGATGTTTCTCAAACTTATACACTTTACCCATCTTAGTAGATGTCTTTTTTAAACTGTAACAAGAAAATATAACTATCTGATCTTTAACTCCAACAGAGACTTGAGAAAGAAATAATATTAACTAAACAAAAAGTAAAAGCAAGCAACTTCCAAAAAATTTGTGAAAAATAACAGAAACAGCTGGCTGAACAGTCACCCAAGGTTCCTCTGCAACATTGCAGTATTCATCTTTGGCCTACAGGCCTAGCATATCTGACAGACTTATGTGAAGCAGGATATTCTTAAAGACCTTCCTACCTTGTCTTGGCAAGGATTGGCAGTCCTTTCTTTCATGTCTTGCTTGTCCATTTCAGACATCATACTGTTGCATGGACAAATGAGATTCAGAGATAGATCTCTGAGAAATTCGGAGATATTAGAGAGAGTAAACACCACAGTCAGATCTTACCCAGCTGTCTTCCAGCTTCCTCAGCCTGGCTTCTCTCGGCTTCCTCTTCCTCTGTCTTTCTATCCCTGCCTTAAATACTATTTTGGTAAATTAAGGCATGCCCAACCACTGCCTGCTTGGAAGCCTGGAATTCCTTCTATAATCTAAGATGACCTTGAACTCAGTTGGGATTAAGGGCATAGGTCACCACTCCCAGGATACTCCCTGTGCTGGGATTAAAGGTTTGAATCACCACTCTCTGATCCTCCTAGACTGACTGTGGTTAGATCCCTCTTATATCTCCAAAACTTCTGGAGCTTTTATTAAATCCCCACATAATACAGTCAAGCATTGGAGGCAAGAGTGGCTAACTTTTGCCACAAAGAAAATAAACTCCATATGGAGTTCTTCAATGCCCATCATATTCTTTGAAGTACATTGGTACTTCCCTGAGCAGATGTGTCTCATTGTCAAAAATAAATAAATAAATAAAATGAAGTTATATTATTAAAATATCTTAAATGCCATATTCTTTAGATCTCTGAAGTATTTGAAGATGCTATCTGTTTAAAATATATCTATGTTTGACCTTGAAAACATACATACATAGTTTAACTATAAGTTTTATTGCAATGACTAACTACTAACTTGAATTATTTTATATTCTAATTAGTTGATAATAACAACTTTCAAGGACTAGAAATTTGTGTTACATTGTTAGATGAGCTATATAAGTACAATACCTTTATATGTACTGAAACAAAATTAATCTTAACTTTTGTATCAATATACACAATTTGTATACAATTTATCCAATGTAAATCCAATACAATGTAAATTATTTTTAAAAAGTAGTTGCTTTTTAAAAGTAGATTCAATTATCTACTTTTATATCTTTTCATATACATATTCTCTTTTTCCCCCCTCAGGGTATATTCAATAATCTATGCTTTTATCCTATCATATTTATATCCCCTTTTTTTCTTTCTTTTTTTCTTGAATAAGAACTGAATCTGATCTTCTTTATTTAGCTTTATTCCTAACTATTACTAATAACAATTTGTAACCAATCACCCTAGATAATGACAATTACTCATAATCTATTGAAAGACCAAAACCCACCCACCCCTCATCTTGGGAATGTGGGTGTTATGTTCTTAAATTTACTTACTGTACTTAACTGCTATTTTGGGATGATGAATTCTTTAGGGGATCCTGAAAAGAAAAATTTTGGTTAATTGTCAAATCCTGAAGAGGAAGTGATATCATTTGTTGTCCAATCTCTGCATAATGGAAAAGTGCAGGACTTATTTCAATTCCTGGCTATAGTCATCTATGAGAGTGGACCATGTCAACTAGCCAATTTAAAATTCTCCTGAACAGTTTGTACGCCAATACCAATCCTTGGGTGTTTTTTGGTTCTTTTTTTTTTTTTTTTTTGTGAAATCATCATTGTTGGACCCCATCATCCTTTTGGAGACTTCAAAGCTCACAGTTAGGTATAATCATAGTTCCCTGCAGAAAACTGATAGAGACTGAAGCCCAAAACAATGTACAGGAAGCTAGATAAAGCATTTCCCTCCCTAAAATTAGTTAGTACTTTTTATGACCATTAAATCATGACAAGGAGTTTGAAATGTATATATGTATATTTATCTTATACATTTTTATATAAAATGTATACGTTAAATTAATTTAACATAAAATTTTATTTATATTATATAACATATACAAATATAATTAATATATAAATATAACTCATATTTATTTGTATTATTTATATGTGTAAATAATATATAAATATAATTAATAGTCAAAATAAAAGCAAAGATCATAAGATTAGTAGCAATAGAATAGCCTTTTAATTTTTTTTCTTCTGCCCATATCATCTGATATAACATAGAGATTTTTGCATTTTCCTTTAACAAGCATGCCTGGGCTTAGAGAAGAAGAGAGTCACACTCCAACTCTAAAGGTAGCTTTAATTTATAATTGAATATAATTTTTCTTAAAAGTAAAGAGTCATGTTAAATAGTGAGATTTACCCTATATTGGTATCAATAGGCCCAATTTTTCTTTGCTTGTAATATTTTTCTGGATAGCCTTCTATTCTACTTTAGATGTCTAGATTTTCAAGGCATTTTGACTTCTTGAAGATAGATACTTCTATATTCCTGTAGAATATAGACTTCTATATTCCTACAGAATAAAGACAAAAAACAAAACTCTGCCCCAGCCCTAGTTTGGTAATCTTTTATTTAAAAGTCCTTTTTAACAACTTAAAAAAAGCATCCCCTCAGTAGATAAGCCATAATTTCTCCTTATCAAGATGTTTCCCTTGTTAGAACTGAATCTTTATTAATTTTGATGCTATCCATAGCTTTTCTTCACCTGTATAAACAAAAGCAGAACCTTTGCTTCAATGTAATAGATATCCTGGTTTCCATTGTGAGGCCAATATATATTTGAAGTAGACAGGCTGATTTAGCTCAGTAATTTTTTCTATAGTTCAATGACTTTCTGTAGCTGTTGTTCCTTTCTCATTAGCATTGGGAAACTTCAAAGTTAATAAAGCATTATGTGGTCTATTTCTGTGCATCTTATTACTCCTTTCTGTTTATTTAGCATATTCTTTAGAGTTCAATTTGAACTTTCTATGAGTGTTTGTCCTATAGAATTATGTGGTATATCTGTAATATGCTTTATATTATAATAAGCAAAAAAACTTTTCATTTTACTTGTGACATATGCTAGAACTTTGTCAGTCTTGATTTGTATATGTATTCCCATGATGGCCATAACTTCTGGAAATGTGTGATTACAGACTCAGCCTCTCCTAAACTCAAAGCAGTTGCCCATTGAAATCCTGAAAATGTATCTATTGTATAATGTACATATTTTATTTTATCCAAATTCTGTAAAATGAAACATATCCATCTTCCAAATTTTATTTCTATGTATACCTTTAGGATTACTTCCTGCTGGTAGTAGAGTTTACTTTTAGAAGGAATGGGTAGGACATCTTTTTTACAATTTCTTTGGCTTGTTGACAAGTGATGAAGAAATCCTTTTTAAAGCATTGCTACCAACGTTATTATTTTTATGATACTTTAAGGCCTTTAACACATTTCCTATAATCAATTTCATCATTACCTTGTGCTAGAGGGCCTGGTAGACCTGTATGGAATTTGATGTGTTATATATAAGGGATGATTCCAATTCCTGATTATTTCTTGCAACAGAATAAATAATGAAGTTATTTCTGACTTATCAAGAATAAAGTTAGCAGTTTTGATGTGTAAAACAACTCTGCATATTGAGAGTCAATAGCTATATTTAGAGGTTCTGTAAAATCCATGAATACTATCCTATTAGCATATAAGTCTAACTTTTGGGAAGAATTAGAAGGGCTTTGAACCACTTTTTTTTTTTAATATTCTGATTTGTAGCTTGTCTTTCCTGATTTTTTTTTGCATCAGTATAAAATGTAGAGGCTTTAAAAATTGGTGTTCCCTGTACAACATAAGGAAGAATCTAGTTTGTTCTCTTTATAAATTAAATTTCTTTGCTTTGGGAGATATCTGTTGTTAATCTCTTCCAAAAAATTACTGCAAGTTCTTTGCCAAGGTTTACTTAATCAGTAAATTTCAAGATTAGATAAATGTATGACAATTTCTACTGGGTCCATTTCTGTCAATTAACAAATTTTTAATTTTTCTTAAATAATTAAATCATAACTATTTCCATATATTTATTTAATTTCTTACGTGGTTTATGTGGTAGAAATATCTATTCTAATATAATATTTTTTCCTTGGCATTAAAATCACTGTAGGAGAATGCTTAGAGGGTAAAGTAACTAGAATGCAATTAAGGTCTGGATCAACACATGCATCCTGTAATTGATTTTCCACCAAAGCTAATTCTTTCTCAATTTCAACTGATAATTCTCTTGGACTATTTAAGTCCTTGTCACCATCTAAGGTTTTGATTATTCAGTTCATGATTTTTTTTTTTATTCCAATAGGACCATAAATTTAAATTGTCTTCTAATAATTTTTAGAAATTATTAAGAGTCTGCAATCTATTCTAATTTGCATTTTTGGGGACTAATTTTTGTAGTCCTATTTTCATATGCTAAATAATTAATAGAATCTCCTCTTTGTATTTTTTCAAGAGCAAATTGTAATATCCAAGCAGGCATATTTGAATCAGCCAATATTACCCATGTAGTAGTAAATGATAGATTGTGGAAACTGCTTATATGTAATTTCTAATGGCTATTGTACAAAATATTGTCACAGCATGAGGCTATTTAATATTCTCAGTGAGGGAACCTTTCATTGATATTTCTTTACAGGCTGAGAATTATTATAATTAGGCACTGTAAAGGTAAATTTTCCCTTGTTCTTGTAGAGGTATCATAAAGAAACAGTCTTTTAAGTCAATAACTATGATAGGCCATTCTTTAGGTAACGGAGAAGACAAAGGAATTCCAGATTGTTGAGAGTTCTTTGGTTGAGTCATCTTGTTAAATGCTCTTAGATCTGCTACCATTCTGTATTTTCCAGATTTCTTTTTAGTGACAAATACATCATAATTCCAAGGATTGGTTGATTCTTGAATATATCGAGCATCTAACTATTCTTGTACCAGCTGTTTTAAGGCCTGAAATTTCTCTTTTGTTTAAGGCCATTGCTGAACCCATATAGACTTCTCTGTTAACCATTTTAACAGTAGAGCTATTGGTGCCTTTGTGGCCATTCAAAGATCAATAGCTGTTATACTTTGTTCTTGTATACTTGATTGGTCAGAGTCTGTTTCATAACACCTTCTAATATTTTTCCCAGAAATAAGTGTTAGTTTATGATTTGCTTCTGATGTTGGAGACATGTTAATCTGAGTATTGCATTGTTGTAATAAATAATACCTCCATAAATTCATGACAAATGTTAGCCACATATTGCTTTAATTTTTATTTCTGTCTGGCCCTATACATTTGAGCCATGTTATACCCTGTTTTACCTGAGATTCTGTCCAAATCCCTAAAAGCTGAACATTTATGTCTTGAAAGAGCCAATTGCCAAGATTCCAAGTGAAATTATTATTACATTTGTGCCTGTGTATACCAGGTCTTCAGTAACAATGTCATTTATTCATATTTTAAATTTTGGTCTTTGTTCATTTGTAGAAGTTTGCCAAAATATTTGCCCTATAGTTTTTCCCAAATATTTTGATCTCTTTTCTTTTCTATACCTTTTCTATTGTCCAGAGCAGTATTTATTTATTTATTTATTTATTTATTTATTTATTTATTTATTTATTTATTTATTTATTTATTTATTTATTGTAGAATAGGATTTAGGTTCTTTAATTGCTCTGGGAAGGTATTCTCTCCACAATGACAGGATAAAACAGAATTGAATTTGATAAGAAGGCTACTAGGCACCCATCAGAGCATTTTCTGAATGTAAAATGTTCCCTTGTATGTTTCTTGTTGATTTACATTTGTTGATCCAATGCCTGCCTTTGCCACGCTTTCTAGATATTCCAGAAGGGAAGGGTGTTCTGTTGGGGTTATTATTAGCAAAAGTGTTATTTTTATGAACCCCTTATTTTCAGTACCCTTTTTAGGTGACCTTCCTTATCACGGTTGTAACATTTGATATTTTGATTTTTCTTTAAGCCTCTGGAAATAACTTCTCTTACCTAAGCATTGTCATAGTTATGATATTCCAAATTTGTTTAATCCCAGATACAATCCTCCAAGGGTGTTCATCTTGCCTCTTAAGGCATAATCATCCTTTTGCATTGTGAATTAGAAGTTTCAAAAGACAGAGATTCCATTATTATTTGATTAGCTTCTGAATTTGGTACTGTTCTATTTACCGCTAAAGTCAATCTTCTTAAGAAACCATGAAGTTTTCTCTTGGGCCTCAAATAACTTTTAAAAATGATGTAATTTTCTTTCCCACTTCTTCAATTCTACTCAACCATTTAAGACTGCCATTTATCATAAATACAGGGTATTGTCATCATATAAAAATTGCCTTTCTACATTAGGAAAATCTCCCTTTCCAAGAAGTTAGTCTTGGCATATTTCAACAGCTCTAGCCATACTCCATTGTTCAATTATCATTCTTCTGCCAGGTCCTCCATTTTAACTGGGGCCAAGCCTCTAAAACTGTTATAAGCATGTATGTCCAGTCTTTGGGGATAATTCTATTACAAGATGACCATGATCTTAACATCTGCTTTACAAATGGTGAGTGCATGCCATGTAAAACTATCACTCCTTTGAATCTCCTTATATCTAACATTTGACCAGGAATCCCTTCAGTTTTCACACCGTTTCTATCATTTAGCAATTGCTGTAAGGTTACTAGATATTTTAATGTTGGTTATTTAAAAGCCTTAGGCTCTTTCTCTATAACCTTATAACACAATATTGAGATGGTTTTCCTGTCTAGGTCTGAATTCTCTATGATCTATTTTAACAAGGTTTTCTTACCTGTATCTTGGCACTCATATTCACCAACTTGGCACTCATATAAACCAATGTTTTTAGGGTTAAAACAAGAATGATCAAACAAAAAATATCATAGACATTATAATAATTCCATCTACATTAATTATCTTCTCTTAATGGTTACATTTTCATACTGTCTATGGTATTATCAAACAAAAATCAAATTCCTTCTTTTTTTTAAATGTTTTCCCTTTTTTTGTAATGGGGAAAAAACCTTTCTCTTCATCTTAAACTAATTCCCCTTTTTAAGAAATTCCAATTGACAATGATGATTCAGATGACAGTGAATTGAGGCAGTTACCCATGTGGCAGCAGCTCAAGGAGGAAGTCCAGGACAAACCACAACCCAATGGAGAGGAAACAAGCCAAAGCCAGCCATCTGCAACATAGACTGTGAAAAGGCAGCTAGCTCCTATTATTTCCATAGCCAGCAGGGTCATGCCTCCGGCCACATGTAACTCTGGCTTTTGCCAATGGCTGTAAAACAAGAGGCAAGTAGCTTTTTTATAAATTTGGGCCCCAAAAGTTGGGTAATAGATATTATATAAATTTTATTTACTATTATTAATAAAATAACTCTGGATCCAGTTATTAGGGAAAAGCTGAAATATCAGAGATGCAAGCCACAGCCACTTCTCACTTAGCCAAATCCTCAGACCTGTCTTCTCAAATTCTCAGACTAATGTCTACTTAGCCAAAAGAATGTTGTGGTCCCAGAGAAAAGCTGAACTCCTTCCTGCTCTTTCTCTACCCAGATATCTCACTTTATCCTTCCACTTTCCTGGCTCTGTTTGGTCTTGAACTCATAGAGATCCCAAGGACCTAGCCTTTGGAGTTCTGGATTAAAGGCCTGAGTAACCATCCCTGACCTTCATGGTTAAATCTGTGTGTAGTTTGGCTCTGTCCTCTGAGTTTTTGGCAGACTTTATTAGGTATACAATATATCACCACACTGCTCTGCATTTTCACTAGGTTGTTACATTGCTCAGGGTAACTTCTGGAATTTAGCATTGCCTAGTCAGTCTCAGTTGTCCCAGCTACATATCTTAGTCCTGATTAACACTGCCTTAAAGAGGAGGTATTTTATTCTTTCCTTTCTTAAGATAATATTAGCCCAAATGGTAAGTCAGAAAACAGATTCTATTTATAATCTTTGCCAACATTTAGATGCAGTATAGAAATGTCTATTATCCTTAAATACAACAGCAAAAATGTCCATGGCTCTGAGAGATTCTGCTTTTGGGCCAGACAAGTGGGCCTGCCATGCAATCTAGAGACATGGAAGTTATGAGCCCATCCCAGGGTAGAATCTAGGAAACAAAGATTTATCCTAGAAGGTCTTCAGCTGTCTAATCTACTGCATGTGGGTTTATCTGCTGTTTGACCTTGCACCCCCAGGTGCATCCAAGTCTCTCTCTGCCCAGCAAACCTGGGTGGAGTTCTTTGTAACCTTTGTTCATCAAGCAAATCCTTATATACTGTGCTTTTGTTGTTCCTGAGTTGCCCTGTAAACATTCCTATTGGAAATTTCCAATCTTGTCTTGGATGAAGTAAGAGGAAAAGCCATGTGTCCACACCCAGGCCAGCCCAGCCAAGGAGAGCAGACAGCCCCTCCAGAACTGGCCTTGTCAATGTGGCCACAGGGTGGCTCTAGTTAGAACTCACAAGGAGCATGTGGGAGCTATATGGTGAGGTGGACATTTGGTATCAAAAACTTGGGGGACCTTGGTACATGATGGTGACAGTTGTTCTATAGAATCCAGACCTTCTCTCTTCATCACCAACATGCTTGTCGTGGTTGCTGTGTTTGTAGTTACAACATGTTATGTTCAGCTTCAGATGTTCAGCTTCAGATCTATCTCTGACTCCTCACTACTTAGGACCTCAGAGCACAAGGCTACTCATGTCCGTATCTCCAATGCCAAGGCAGAGAGAAACATACAGTCAAAAATGAATACATTGTTTTTAAGATAAATGGTGCGACACTGAGCTCTGAAATTTGTTGTTGAGGTTGTTTTCAGTGCTGAAAAAAGAATTCTCAGAACCATTCTTTCACAATGTGTTGTTTGGGTCCAAGTTTGAGAAGTGACGTTGGGGTGTGCACCCTACTGCCACTACCAGCACCCTCTCCACCAGGTGGCGCTCACCTCTTGGTCTTAGTTCCTGCCCTGAAAAATTCGTCACTTCAAAATTGCTCCAGAACAATTAAGATGTTGTCTTCCTTTAGCCCGGTTTGTACCATATTAGCCTGCCTTAGAGATCTGAATGTTCTGTTTCCCTGGGGACACAGGGCTCATTGAGGTGAGCCATCTTTGATACTGAAGTCAGGCGAGCCTGTTGAGGGACACAGTGCCATGTGTCACTTAACCCTTGTTTTCTTAACTTAGACGCAGATACTTAGGATAGTGACAAGGATAAGTGGTTTGAGAAACTTGCTCTGTTGGACACGGTGGCCTTGGTTGGTCTCAGGCTGCTGTCAGCCTCTGTATTGCTGCTGTGGCCCTCTGCTGTAATGACCTGGTCTCTGTAAACAAGATTGAGTTTTGCGCTTAAGAGAGGAAATTTACAGAGGGAAGATTTTTTTTTTTTTTTTTGATCTGTGAGATTTGTGAAAAACTTTTAACAAAAATACTCCAGAAAAGCAGTCCCATATGAGCCAGGGGGAGAATTTTTGGATGATCTTTTATGGTTTTTTTTTTTCTTCCTTTTTGACTGCTTAAGGCACATACACACTGGTAGGCTATTATCTGTTATCACAAATAATACATTGCATCAAATCAGTTCCTCTCAATACAATCTTCCAATGCTCCTCCACACTTGCCCCCAGGCATTTTACAGGATAATGAGACAAATACCAGGGATATTAATCTGGCCCACTGACAGATTTCCAGAATCTTTGGGTCAACTTAATTTTCACCAACCTTGAGACAACTTGCGGGGGAGAGGGGGTCTGTCTTTCTTGCTTTCCCCTTCACACCACAGTCATAGATCTCCAAACAAGCTGGAAATGCTTATTTTCTTGAAGTAACAATACATTTATTTCATATGAATCTAACAGGATTAAAATATATTTTAAGCAGTGTGTAATATTTTCAAGTGACATGAGTCTGTCATGTTTTTGCAGGGCTAGATAGTAAATGTGCACTTACACCTGAGTTAGTCTTCACAGCAGTCATGTTTGGTCAATTTTAGAGATAAAATGAAGATCTGAGAAGGTGGTGATTTGTGCAAACTCACCAGGCCAGTGCCTCAGACCTGGATTTCAAACCTCGGTGAGAGTCCTGGCTCACTCTCTCTCGTATTGGGTACCAGACCCTGCTGTGGATATTAGGAACCATCAACAGTATCTACAGCTCCCACCCTCAGGATGCTTCCAGTCCAGTGGGAAGGGGACAGGTGTGATCAGACTGCTGCATGAATTGGTGATGAAACCTTAAAAACAAAGTAGGAAGGTGGGGCACCTGGGGGCTTGATTGACTGGATGTTGTGGCTTCAGTTGATAGGATTACTGCCATTATTCTGTACAGTGATGCTCCATATAGTCTTGCTTTCCTTGGTGTAAGATACGTAAAGTCAACAGTGCACAGAAAATATTAAATGGAAAATTTCAGAGAGACCAAAATTTTGCAGAATGTTTTAATGGCAATATAGTATGTGTATTACGACTATCCAGTTTATTGTTAGATGTTATTGTTAACCTTGCTCTTGGTCTGGTTTATAAACCAAGTTTGATTGCAGGTATGTACCACAGGAGACAAAATAGCATGTTTTAAAACTGCCTGATGTTTCAGGGGCAACTAGGGCCACTTCCCCATGGATGAAGGAAGGTAACTATATTACTACCATGGTCTCCCATCATCCTAACCTGACTATGGGAACATGCCTGGGCTGCTGTGCTTAATAATATCAACACACACACACACATACAAATTTCCTCCATACCTGGAAGGACTTTAGAGGTGTCCAATCCAGGAGAATCCTATAATTTCCCAGTTGTTATTCACAATGCACTTCTTGTAACATTGTTCTACTTTAAACGGTGTGTTCAGGCCACATTTGAGTAGAGGCGTGAACATGGGATCGAGGCATGCGCAGTTCTGGAGGAAGAACTTGGAGCAGAAGAGCAAGCCGTGCAAAGGCTGCTGGGGATCGGGCCTGGGAAGTACTCCTGTCTGCTCACCTCGGTACCTGTCTACAGGCAAGTGGGGACATGCCTGTCTTCTCTGCGGCAAGTGGGGACACGCCTGTCTTCTGTGCGGCAAGTGGGGACATGCCTGTCTTCTCTTCGAGTGCTGGATCACAGAGAAAGCAGGTCCTCATGTCTTCTACCCACTCAGCCACCTACCCAGCCCCCTAATAATGTTTAATAATTTTTAGGGGAAACCTTTGGTTATTCTTTTGTTTCATTAACAAAATGGAGTCATTTTATAATAAACATTTTAAATAGCCTTTATAAATGGAGTCATTTGTTTCTTTTAACTGTCTGATTAGTGAATAAATCTTCCCCCAAACTTCAACTATATTTCTTGAAATGTGATTTTAAAAATCTAGAGGTATGACACGTTTTCCTAAAATGTCAATATAGAGATCCTTTTCTAACTGTCCCAATACTTAACTACTAAAGTGGACCTTTTAAATTAAACATTTGACCTCATATTCCAGCATCCTTTTCCAGCATCCTTGCTCCCTCTTGAAATTTACTCAAATACAGCAAATACCAGAAAAAGACTAAATATCTAAAACCCCAACACACATACACACACACACACACACACACACACACACACACACACACACACACACACCTTGGTTTATCATCCTGTTTGGACTTCATTCTGCATCTTTTCAAAATCTCAGGTGTCTTAGTGTATTTTCCCATTTCTGTGTTAAGATTTCCTGACTAAGGAGACTTAAGGGAGAAAGGGTCTATTTCAGCTCACAGTTCAAGAGGAAGTTAAGAAAGCTGGTCACATTCCAGCTGTGATCAGAAAGCAGAGTACAACAATGCACTTTTATCATTATAACTCTGTTCCTTTTATACTGGACTCTTAAGTGCATGTCTTAAGCTGCAACCTCCACCCATTGTCCCCATAGGTTCATGATCATTTATAAGTAAAATTTTTTCAGTTCAACTTTTAAAGTCTTCAGAACCTTCAACAATTCCAACACTATAAACATCCAAAGTCTTAAATTTGAGGTCCTATTTTTTAAAAAGCCAAGTTATATTTCTAACATGTAATAGCACAAAGTAAATATTCTGATTCTAAATGAAGAGTGAGGGTGTAGCAGGGAATCATCAGATCAAAAAAAGACCAAAACCCAGCAGGACAAACATCAAATCCTGTAGCTCCGCTTCTGCCATTTGAAGCTTGTAATGAAATTGGCTGGGCTCCAAAGGGCGTGAGTAACTCTATCCCTCCAACTACACTTTCAGTTTGGATTCTCCTTCCATTTAAGCTTTTTTCGGGCTATTGGCGGTGTCTAGCCTTCTGTCCTGCTGCCCCAATGCCCAGCACCAGGTTTCTCTTTAATGGCACTAATCTCCTTTACAATTATATCCAGGTTGTTGTCTTCGTTCTTCTTATTTAAAGCTTCATGCTGCTCATACGCTTTTCCTCCATCAAACGAATTAGTCCCTTATCTTTAAATTCAACTTCATTCAAATCCTCAGGACACGGGCAGAATAAAACCAGTCTTGATAAAAAAAGATCACAGAAATGACTCTTAGCCTAGTTCCTGATAGCATCTTTGCTTCCCTCTGAAGAGTCCAGGATCCTGTTGTCTGTTCTGGGTGAGCCAGGACACCGCTGTTCATTCTTCTCTCAGCATATCACTCTTAGACTCATCAGAATGACTCAACGAAGCTCTACTTAGAGCACTGAAGGACTGTTTTTTGACCAAAATTCCAAACTCTTCCATATTCCTCTTATAAACCAGTTCCAAAGGCCCAAGAACCATGTGGTTAGTTTTATCATAGAAGTGAACTATACGGCCACATTTATTTTAGCAATGACCCCACTTCTTGGAACAAATTTTCTGGCTTACTTTCTTTTTCTGTTGCTGTGGTAAAATACCTTGACTAAATATACTTAAGAGATAAAGGATTCAGCTTTACAGTTTAAGGATATAGTTCATCAACGTGGGAAAATTGAAATGGAAGGAGCTTGAAGCATGTGGTCACATTGTGGCCACAATTAGAATAGGAGATGAATTAGTTCTAGTGCTAAGATCACTTTTTTATTCTATTTTACAGTCAATAATCCCCTACCTAGAGGAACAAGTAGCAAGGCAACTGTTTACTAGAGAAACAATTGTATCATGAACCAATGTGAGATTGTCAGGGACTACTCACCAGGAATCTGAAGTTGGCTGTCTTCCAGGGATGCTATCTGAGACACAGGAGCTATAGACAGAGATGTTCAAGATACATTTTATTGAATTTTCACTTGCCAAGTTTTTGTCTTGCCAAAAAACCCAAAAGATAAAAAACAAAACAACAACAACAACAAAAAAAAACCTGGCCCACAATCTTGGTCTCCTGTATTTAGCCATGGGTCACCTACTTCTGTGCACTTAGACATGTCTGCAAGCTTGCCAGAATTATGTCACATGGCCAGATTTAACAGTGCTATTTCTGGCTTCATTCTATCCTAAATTCTTTTCAAATTCTACAGATCTGCTGCAGCTGGAGCTTATTTATTGAAACGATGTTAGACTGGATTTCAGGTCTAAGATTGTCTGAGTCTGATCAGGTTTGAAATCAGGCCAAGGCTGAGTCTTGGCTTGCACGGAAGACAATGACCTGTGCAAGAAAGTGAATCTGAAATAGTCCGAGGCAGACCAAATGGTTAGATTCATGGCTGCCTTAGATCTGGGGAGAAGCAGCACTGTGAAATAGCAAATCTCAGACCCTAGGTTGGAGACAAGTCCATCTGCAGCAGCCAAGATCAATGATGCAGGGGGTGGGCTTCTCTGACATTTTCTCCTGGACAAATTGATGAACTAAGGAACCGCATGAAAGGAAACAAAGGTGGAGAAGTGAAGAGCTGAGGTGATTCTGTGCTAAATACTATTCCCAAAGTGTACCCAGCAAGGTAACAAGGAGGCTCAAATGTAGACAGGGGAGAGTAGCCAGTCAGTGTGCAATGAGAGAACGCTCTCTCTCTCTCTCTCTCTCTCTCTCTCTCTCTCTCTCTCTCTCTCTCTCTCTGTGTGTGTGTGTGTGTGTGTGTGCTTACTCACATACTGGGTCAGTCAGGCACAGTTTACTGAAAAATAATTACTCAGTAATACTTTCTATTATTCTTATTTGCTTTAGGGGTTACACAGGAGGAAATTGCACAAATGAAAAGCTGCAAGTGAACCTTTAGATACTCATAGTCCCGATTTTTGTGGCTTTTTTTTTTTTTTACTCTTGAGTACTTGCAAAATGTTGACCTGAAAACATAAGCAAGCTTCACTTCTTTTCAATTTTAAGGCAAGAAGTCTCTTGAATTTCTGTTTTGCAGTTTAGAACCAAGTCTCCAGGGTAAAAATGGGTTCTTCAAAATTCCACAAATTGTTCTAGTCTGCAGCTGACTCCATGGTTCCCAGTGAACCTGGGATTCCTCCAATCTCCTCTTGTCTGCAGGAGACTGAAAACACAAAAATACACTGACATGGTCTTCTAATTAGTCAAAACTCCAAGGTACTTGCTCTATACTGCAATATACAGGCAACTGTCTACCCTGGCACCTAGACAGGACACTGAGCTGTCTATAAGGACAGGCTTGCCTCCAACATGGAATATTCCAAAGGCAGAAACCCTCAATGCAACCCCCTCTCATCCTGTTTGTAAAAGAGAGTTGCTGTCCACACAGAAAATTACAGTCTGCACACTGTGGGTTTGGAATCTGAACAAGTATTTTGTTCTGGAAACACATTGTCATAGATTTGACATGACGACTGCTTGCCAGTTATGATTTCTCTTTGCCACGTTACCAGGGTGCACAGAAGGCTAGGGAACTCTGGGTTTTGCTGTTCTCAAAACACAAAAACCACATGAGGAACGTGGCAGTCATCTGAGCCAGTATCTTTTCTGGAAATAATTAGTCGGTGAGAACAAAACTGTGGAAATCGGCAGTACCCCAAAACAACATTCAGGCAAACCCAAACAAAGAGAACTAAATTTCCTTATGTTTTGTTCACAGCTGTGCTTAACACTCCTGGACAGTGAGATCCAAGTCTTTAGCTGCAACCTATTAGTTGAATCAAAGTCATGTTCACCACCTTTTTAAGTAACAACAGATCTATGTGTAGGAAAGTTTCTAAGAAAAACTGCAGAATCGCCTTTTGTTGTACAGTTTTTATATTTTAATTATTATAGCATCAAAGCCAACCTAGACACTTCTGCTTTGCTATTACTACCAAACTCTGTTAGGGCGTTTGGTGTTACTTCAATCAGTCAAAGAAAGAGGTCAATGAAAGATAAAGTTTTAAGGCCTATGTGGAAGCAGGAAGGTCCAACCTCTCATGAACTGAACTGAACTGAACAGCTGCGCAACAGTGTTTTTATTGATTGTTACACTAAGTTGCTTTCCTGGTAAAGCATTTCCTCACACCAAGGCCTAAGGGGAAATTCCACATGTCCCTGCTACTTTAGTCCTTACTGTATACCATTTGCAGTACACGATAATCCAAGAGTCTCAAGTATGCCAGAGCAGCGCCTTGTGACCAAAGTCATGCGGAGGCTGCAGCCCCTTCAAAGTAATAATTTTACAGATGGAGGAAAACAATTGCTGTTTTCCACAATAATTTTTAAGGTCAAAATACTTCTAGAAAACAATTGTTCACTCTAATGATTTACCTTAGATATGGTGGGTGACTCTGCTAGATTTCTACAACAAAACTCCATCCCAGAACCCTGAAGTTACTTCTGTCCTATACAAGGAGCCTGTGAGTTTAAAAAAAAAAAAAAAAAAAAAAAAAAAAAAAAAAAAAAAAAAAAAAAGTTTCATTTATTTTGGGTTTTTTTTGGGGGGGGGGGTTGATGGGATAGCAGGAAAAAAAAAACTGTCCATACTTAAGACAGACACATTTTTTAAATATATAAAATGTATTTTCAGCCTGAGGGTAGTTGAATTTGCACATGAAAAAACTGAACTGAGAAGCGATGCCTGTGAATACAAGATAAGCTCACTCTCTCATGAGTTAATTATTGTACTATTTCACTGTAGTGATGGAAAGTATCAAAAAAGGAAATACAATTACTTCATTTTTCTCTCGGAAAATGTGAGCTTGCCTCTGAGAAACAGGTAAAACTAGTCTTTTAGAAATCTCATATTGTTGAAAGATTGTTGTAGCAATTGCCAATACATACCTAAGTGTATGGCACTGTATAATTTCAAATTGTGGGAATGCTCTTGTACACTGTAAAGATTTATTATTTGTATTGGTTTAATAAAACACTAATTAGGCAGGAAGTATAGGTGGGGCAGCCAGGCTAAGAGAATTTGGGGAAGATAAAAGGTGGACAAGGAGAGGCCATCCAGACTTGGAGGAAGCAGGATGAAGATGCTATTCTGAGCAAAGGCACCAATCCACGTGGATAAACATAGATAAGAAATGTGGGTTAATTTAAGCATAAGAGCTAATTAATAATAAGCCTGAAATACTGGCCGAGCAGTTACTATAAAATTAAGCCTCCAAGTCATTTTGGAAAGTGGCTGCTAGGTATTTGAGAGTTTCTGACCCAGATAGAAACTTCAGACTACATCAAAATATTTCTTTTTTGTTATCAGAAAAAACTATGTTTTTTGTTTGTTTGTTTGTTTGTTTGTTTGTTTGTTTTTGGTGCATGTGAATGCTGGTACCCAACAAGGCCAGAGATGGCAGACTTGATTTGACTACAAACAATTGTAAACTGCCTGATGTGGGTGCTGAGAATCAAAACTCAGGTTATTTGTAAGAGCTGAGCCATCTCTCCAGCCCCAAGTCTGCATATTTAATGACAGAATGTTATCAGTTTCTTAGCTTATTGATTGAATGTGTCATTTGAACAAAGAAGATACAATCCGAAGGAGCATGCAAACCTTTTTACCATAGAAACACACTCAAAACAAATTTTTGAGGAATGGTGATGATATTGCAATGGCTCAGCAATGGGACTTGGGATTTATTTGCTGCACAAACAACCAGAGACTGTCTCAGAATAAAGAAGTTGTTAGTGGGGAATGTTTTCTAATGGACAGAATCCTGTTGAGTGAAATCCTAGGTAAATATTCAAGGTATTCTGCAAGCCACAGCAGGTCAGCAAAGAAGGAAGAAAAACAAAGCAGTGTTCCTTGTTAGAGAGCCAAAGATGTGATGTGCCACTGGTGGCCATTCCTAGTACTGAAACAGAGCATCCCTGAAGGCAGAGTTTGCCTCACTGCTTACTTTGGATCCGTGTAGAAGTCATGAGAAACTGGTTCTTACAACAGGGCCACTTCATCCCTGAAGACTTAAGATGCAGCCAGATTCTTCAGAGAGTCTAACTGAGCGTTTTATAGCCCTCTAGTCTTCCTCTAACTAAAACAGAAGAAAATGCCTTCTCCTTCTCTGTTCTTCTGCAACTCCGTGTACTTCACTCTGTGACTCTCCCTGTTTCTCTGTAGATGGAGTGGGTGCTCCACTCCACAACCCTTTCTGTTCTGCTTCTGAATCTGAACATCACTGCTCAAAGCCGAGAATGTGAACTTAAAACAATCCTACATATTAACCAAGAAGGGGAGCTTTGCCTTAGGGGATATAGGATGTGGAAGATGTGACTTTCCAGGGACAGGATATTTGAAGATTAAATATGGAATCGTCAGAGCTTTAGTTTCCCACAGATCACAGTTGTAACGGGATTAGGACGCCTGCATGATGTACACGTTGCTTACACTGGTGCTGGGACAAGACTCCCGACAAAAGCAACTGAGAAGAAGAAAGCTTTACTCTGACTCAAGGTTTTAGAGGCTCCGGTTCATGGTCATCTTGTCCCAGTTGCTCCGGGAGAATAGACGACCTGTAACTCCTGTCCAGGGATCCGGCGCTATTCAGATATTCTGTCAATTCGGGTAAGCAACAGAAGAAAGTTGGTCTTTCTATGACTGCCAGGAAGCAGTAAGTCACAGGAAGTGGCCAGGGTTTATGTTTTTCCAGATATCTTACTCAGTGGCCCACTTCCTCTAGTTCAGTCTAGCTCCTGAAGTTTCCTTAACCTCCCAAAACACAGCCACCAGCTGGGAACCAAGTAGACACATGAGTCTGGTGCATGGGGGGGGGGGGGGGGGTATGGTGGGATTCAGGTGTCAGCTGATAAGATCTGAGGATGCTTATCCAAGGTCCCGAGCCCCTGAAGGGGGCGTGGCCAACCCCATTGATAAGGGGCTGCTGGGACCCCTGGAAAGCCTGTTTGCCTGGTTCCTGGCTGTTGGAGAGACCCGTTTGGAATCCATCGTCCATCGTTCCAGACTCCAGTCTCTGTTCAGGCTCCACTATAAGCTGTTACCTGTACCGTGAGTGTTGGTTTATATTTTAATAAATGTTAATCTTGGACTGGTGCCTTCTAAGTAAAACTCCGCCTATGGGGGGGGGCATTTCATACACAAACTATAGCAATGTAAAGGGCTCCGATTTGTGTTTCTGTGCTTTTGGAGGCCTTTTCTTCATACCTAAATCTAATATATAATTCTGTTGGGTTTCGTGTATCCCACTGATTTGTCTGAAATTCTGTTAATGTGTGTCATACATTTGTGCCATCCACTTCAGAAGCAGTCTTTCTTTAGAGCTTATTGACTACAGAGCCATAAACAGATGCACTTTAATGTTAAAATCACTTCCAGAAGCCAACCAGGGACAGTATCCTACTGTCTCAGAAGCTGTATCTGTTGAAACTTAGTTGCATTCAAACCAGATGTTGAACAATAAGGAAGTGGTTTAATAAAGTAAGTAGAATACACATCAAGACCATGTAATATTATGTTTGAATTAAACTTGGGATTCTGGAGCCTGTTTTGAGATCAAAGATGGCATCACTGCTTATGGAAGAACACATAAAAGCTTTGGGCACATTCATTATGCGATGCTAAATATTGGTATCCCAGAGAAGTTAGAGGCAATATGTACGAGTATTGGGAGGATATGTATTAACTAGTTTGAAATATTTTATCTTGGTGGGGAGTTATAGTTACTTAAAAAAATGAGCCCTCTCTCTTTCTTGTTTGCCTTGAAGACCAAACAGTACATGGTAATGGAGCATGTGAATGGAGTGGCCTCATCTACCATGTACAATAAGTTGGCAGTTGGAGGAGTCTCATGCTATTTTTCAGACTTCAAAGCTAGGCAGTATTTGACAGTGTGGTGATGTGGAACACATAAAGATAGATGACTTTGGCATGTGCAAGAAAAATATCTGGGAAGGGATGGCTTTCAAGACATTCTGTGACCCTGTGGGCCACACTGTACAGAGATCATTGCTAATAAGTCTTCTAGAAGGTCTGTGGGTATGTAAGCATTCAGAATACTGCAGGGATGGTGGGAGGGTTCAGTGTGAAATCAAGTCCATGTCTGAGGAAGCAGTGTCCATCTGCTGAGGGCAAAGAACAAGACACCCAGATAAATGGCTTGAAGACCTGAGGGGAACAAGACATGGAAGTGTGTTGTGGGAGATTGTGTTGTTTCATTGTAAATAATTGTCCCACCCACTGGTTTAATAAAAAGCGCTGATTGGCCAAAGGCAGACAGAAAGTGTGGGCGGGCTACCAGACTAGGAGAACTCTGGAAACTGGAAGAGCAGAGCAGAATGCCAGAGAGAAGCCGGAAGAAGCAGAGGACAACTATGCTGCTCTAAGAAAAGGTACTGAGCCACATGGCTGAACAACATAAGAGTCATGGGTTAGATGATTAAGGGTAAAGAATTAGCAAGTGATATTCCTGGGCCTGAGGCCAATCAGCCTAAAACTAGTGTAAGCATCTGTGTGTCTCTGTGAGTCTGTGGGTCTGCGGGCCTAAACCTTGAGGCTACGCCCAAAAGTCTGGGCTAGAAACCTCCTACAACAGTGTGTATATTTTTATGGTAATTGAGACAAATTTGAACATACAGAGCTTTCTGCCTCCATATGAACCCAAAGCTCTCCTGGACAGAGATTCCCAACTTCAGGAAGATTGAGAACAATGTATTGCAAACAATAGGAAATTAAGAGCTGTCATGGGTGACCCAGAAAAGGAAAGATGATTTAAAGGGAAGGAGGGTACTTATGACTACTGAATTTTGTGAAGGCAAAAATGGCCCAAGAGGAAGCTTAGTTAAGTGAGCTTTCAATGTCATTGCATTATAACATTGTTCAAGAATACTAGGGTATTTTCTTTTTCTAATTATATATTTCAAGCCTGGGAAGGATTCAGTCTGTCTAGTTTGTCCAGGGTTGTTGTGGTGATGTGTTATATATTTAATAAAACCAGTCTGGAATATCAGAGAAGAGATCCACCCACAGTCAATCCAGGAGGACCAGAGGGTGATAACTCACACCTTTAATCCCAACACGGGGGAAGACCAAGAGTGGTGACCAACATCTTTAATCCCATCAGATCTGAGTTTGAGGCCAGCTTGGTTTACAGAGGGAGTTCCAGGCTCCCAGACAGGCAGTGGTGGTGCCTTTAATCCCATAACTCCAGAGACAGAGGAGATCTTTCTATGTTTCTGTGAGTTCAAGGCTAACTACCAAATAGTAGTAGCCCACGCCCTTAATCTTAATCTGGATCTGAAACAACTGGACAAAGGGGGTATTTAAAGTAGGCATAGAAAGACAGTTCAGGCAGTAGAAGCCATGAGGAGCAAGGCTGAGAATTCTGGAAGACAGCTGGGTGAGATTTGACTGTGGTGTTTCCTCTTTTTGATATTTCAGCCTTTCCCCAATAACTGGCCCTGAGTTTCCTTTAATACATCCAAAATTTGTGCTACAAGTTGTATAATATTAATGAATAATAAATAGTTGGAGAAACTGTGAAAAATTTGTTCATTCAAAAAATATATCTATGGGGACACTTGCTTGTACTAGACTCTAGAGGACATACATATTAGTTTATTTTCTTATTGCTGTGGTACAATACCCAACAAGAAGAGACTTAAGGGAAAAAAGTCTGTTTTGGCTCACATTTCAAAGGGAGGTAGTCCATCATGGCAGAGAATGCATGGTGACTGGAGTGTGGGGCAGGGCGCCATGCTCCCTCCTTGAAGGAGGAGGAGAGAGGTGCGCTGGCACTCAGCTCATTTTTTCCTTTAAAAGTTTTGATTTATCATTAGTGTGTGTGTGTGTGTGTGTGTGTGTGTGTGTGTGTGTGTGTGTGTGTGTGTGTGTGTGTGATGCACTTCTGTTTTTAAGTACAAGTGTGCTGTACCATGGCATGCCTGTGGAGGTCAGAGGACAACTTTGAGGAGCTGGTTTCCTTCCTCTCACTTTGGCATAGGATGTAACTCAGTTTTCTGGCTTGTACAGTCACGGCTTTTAGTCAAAGAACCTCTGGTGAGTCAAACATTCTCCCTTTTATCCAGTCGAGCATTCCAGTCCAGGGAATTGTGTCACCCGTATTTAACATGGACCTTCTCATCTCAGTTAACCCATTCTACAAACTACTCCATATTTCCCGGTTATTCTAAACCCATCAAGTTAAGAATTAGGATTAAACCTCAAATCCCTACAGGATTTGTGGTAGCTGGGAAGCAAGTGAAGTCTGCCTCAGTTACACTGCAGTTCAGTTCCACAGCTTTTTATAAGACGGGCTGCTATATGAGGACACTTGACATGTTTTACTCCTTAGCACCCATGACTTCATTTATTCTGTGGGTCAGAGAGGGTAAATCCAGGGGCCTCCCAGTATAGAAGCAAAAGGGTTTAACTGTCCTTCTTACTGCAGGATGTGTCCACAGGGACAAGCATGATAATTCAATTGTTCTGGACTCTGACCCCTGATAAAAGCTGGGCCTTGAGTCATTTTTTTAGATGCAAAGGCTAAGCCTGGCTGCCTGACCCTGGTGGGAACTGCCTCCTTGTTTTAGAATTTCAGTGGTTCCTGAGCTCGGTCTATCAATCTTCTATTGATTTTATGAGCTGTACGAACACCCTCCATGATCCTGCCCACTCCTTTGCCTTTCAATAATTTCTTTGCTCATCTTGGCCAGAGCTGTTTCTGACGTTCTCAGCCAAGAGCTCTATTGAATACAAGCCAGGATGCCCTCTACCTGGTTAAGGACAGCAGTTAGCAATACAGGAAGCCTAAGGTTAATCCAACTTCAAAGCATAGAAACCTGAAGTTTCTAAATCTGTGAATAACTCAGTTTCTTTTCCTGAAACATGAGAATAACACCTATTTCCTTCATAAAGATCAAGTGGGAGAATGCTATGAAGTCATGGGAAATTCTACTCAAGACTGAGTCACTCTGTGTGTGTGTGTGTGTGTGTGTGTGTGTGTGTGTGTGTGTGTGTGTGTGTGTGTGTGTGTTTACTTTCTAAAGAAAAAGCCCAAACAATTCTAACACCCTGCTTAAGCCTCACTTCCCCGGGGCAGCCTGCAGCTCCAGCCCAAGCTGACTGATCAGCTGTGGACTCATAGATTTGATGTTTCCCTGACTTAGGTTTCTTTCTTAAACCCAAACCCTACATTCTCCTCTTTAGAATACATTTACTTTGAGCTTTGCCCAAAACTGAATCTGCCAAATTGTAATTCCTAAAGTTCCCAATAAAGCTTTTAAAAATTCTTTATCACTTTGATAGAGTCTACTCACTGACTGTATAAATAAACAAAAGGGCCTGGCAGTGAGCCTTGCTCATTCTAGAACAGTCTAAGGGAGGCTTTCTTATTGGCCTCAAATAATTGCCTGAGGCAGTCTGTTGGCTGCAGAACATTAAAGCGAACCAAGGAAACAGGAATCTATTGTTCTCTGACCCATGGTTTCCAGTTTTCTCTTCCCAAATCAAATTCACTGGCCAGGCATTTACATTTATACAACTAGACAACTGGATTGAGAAATTCTTTTAGAATATGATTTGCTAATGTGATCAAATCTGTATTTGTTGACGATAGCAAAAAAAAAAAATGTAACAATACACTTTTGTTGTCAATATTAAAAACTAAAGCAATTCTCATGGCTCGTGATTGCCAATGAAGGGAAATATAGGGCACTGTGCCCTGGCAAAATATCATGCAACCAAAACTCCTATCTACCTTACTGTATAAAGTGTTGAGGGGGGAGGAAGGGGGGCTAACACCATCTGTATGCAGTGGGAGGTTCAGCACCAGATGTGTAAAGTGAGGAAATGACTGCTCCGAGGTATGGTTGAGGGGAAAGGTTTTTTATTGTAGATCTGAGGAAGAGAACAGCCAGAGGCCTCTGTAAGAGGCCAGAGCAGGGAAAGTAGTAGACTGAATATAGCCTTTAGACTGAACTAAGCCATGAAAGACAGACAGAGAGAGAGAGAGAGAGAGAGAGAGAGAGAGAGAGAGAGAGAGAGAGAGAGAGAGAGAGAGAGAGAGAGAGATTGAGCCAAGAGAGAAGGAGCTGAAGAGAACCGAGAGAGAGAGCACCGTCCAAATGGAAGAGTTATAGCCTGAGGTAAGGGAGGCCCAGGAACTGGAGTTTAGGATAGCTGTCAGGGTGAAAGACCTGAGGGAGCCTGGAGGCCAGCATGTGTTTTGATATGCTAACAGCACCTCAATTAGCCATTTGCCCTCAGTTTCCTTTGGTCCTGACACTTTACTAATGTATGGATACAAACCAGCCCAATTAAGCAATGCCAGCAAACTGGAGGAGCCACAGTGGCGGTCTCAGATTAGCTGCCCTGTCATTTACAAATTTGATTTTTTTCATTTTAATACATGGCTCACTGCAGAAGCAGCATATACAGCCTGCTGAGATAAAAAGCATTTTGGTTTGGTTTTATAAATGATAAGTCATATGCACACCTTTTGATACCTGTGGAGACAGGTCAGACCCATATATAATTAGTCTGAATTAGCATAACTCACCAGGTGCTACAATTTTTCAGTCATGATCTGTGGCTGAACCGAGCTCACACTCTCTAAAATGTGTCATTAGTTGTCTGTGAGCCTTGTCAAGGAGAAAGGGGTACTTCCTAAAAGCCAGCAAGTCATTGCTTCGGAGGGACATCATTTTAGTTCTTGCAAGTCAGAACTCGGCTGTGGAGACTCAGTTTGGATCACTAGCTCCTCTCCTCCCATACCTCAAGGACCTAACTACACGGATTATCCAGAAATTGAAAAGTGATAGATAATTTCATTCTACAAGATAGTTTTATGTAATAAGCAAGCAATCATTGTCTCATACCTAAAGAAATAATCTCAAAGGCAGAAACAAGATTTTCATCTTGACTGCAATAGGTTCAGTATCAACTATCAAGGATAATTGAGCCCTCCTCTGGTTTCTATAGTAGACTGGTCCCAAGGTTCCTCGAGGTCATCCAAATCTAAAGATTTTCAAGTTCTTTACATAAAATGATGTAGTGTTTGCGTTGATTGTAAATACAACTTCCACATGCTATAAGTAGCTCCTGGGTGACTTCTAATGGGGTTGCCACACTATATGCTGTAGGGAGTAGTGTCAGGAAAATGCCTGCACCTATTGTGAACAAAGGAAAAGATTTGGAATGGGGACATTTTGGATGTTTGGTTGGTTGAATCAGCAGATGTGAAACTTCTGAAACATGGAGATGAGTGGAGTGTTTACCTTTGTTGGTAAGACATGCAAATATGTGTGAGAAATATTCAGACTTGGTTACAGATGGATATTGAATGTTACATGAGGAACTTGACAGTTTGTTACACAGCGATGAAATCAACTAAGCCAACCTCTTTTAATCCAGTAACTTTTAAAGCAAAATAATTAATTGCTCCTCAGTTTCCATGGACTAGGAAATTGAGAGCATTCTTCCTGGATGGTCCCAGTTCAGGTTCTTTAATGAAATTTGCAGTTGGTTTTGAAAAAGCACACCATGACCCAGAGACAGGGCAGAAGGATCTAGCTTGTCCCTTCACAGAGACAGCAAATTGGTATTAGTCTTTGTCTAGGGCAACTGGCCTCTCTCCATATGCTATTTTTGCATTGCTCTGTGAATGTCACATGGTTTGGTGGCTGATTCTTCCTTGAACTAACAAACCTGAGAGTCTAAGGGAGTATGTGGGGGCTTTGCCCCAACATCATAAGAATATTTGACAATACTTGATGATCGTTTTGCTTTCAACTGAGATCTAAGTGTGGCAGAGGCTCGGAACACCAGTAAATATCCCATAACTCACAGGACTTCACCACAGCTGTTAGTTATTATCCATGGCCAGCCAGGCCCAAGGCCAGATTCAGGCTATAATCACAGATACTTTGGAGGTTGAGGCAGCATCATTGAAAGTTCAAGGCCAGCCTAGGCTATAGAATGAGTTCAAAGCTAGACTGGCCAATTTAGTGAGATCTTGTGCCAAAGTGACAAGTGATGAGAGAGCCTAGTGATATAGCACCATGCTTGCCTAGCATGTGAAAGACTCCGGGTTCTATCTCAATACTGTGGTCAATCGTCTGGTTCAAACTGTTCATAGGTAACACAGCCAATTCTTTGTGATCGGAAAGAATCTCCCTGCTCCTCATCTCTATTTTCTGAAAAGAAAATGTAAGATTTTGTAGGAATAAATAAACACAATGAGTACTCTCCCTGCTGTCCTGTTTGGGTAAGAAGATAGAGCAACTTCTCCTGGGCACTGAGAGACCGTCTCTTCTTAAAAGCTAGTACCATCTGTGCTTTGACACTGGAGCTTGTCCTGTGCATCTCTTCCCTCCAGTGTTAACCTGCCAATGAAAGCCTAACCACCAAGCACCACATTAGGAAGGGCAATACTGTTCACGCAGAGAGAACAGTAGCATACTTGCTTTGGTCTTACCTCAAAAGGTTTGTTAGGCTTTATTCAGATTCAAAGACAGAATGTCCTTCATCCTCTGTATACCCGGCTGGTCATACACTAGGGTGGGCTGGGACTCAGGTCTGTTCTCTCCTCTGAGCCTAGTTCCACGGGGCATTGTTGTAGTGAGTTTTCTCGGGTCCCAGACAGCCAGAGATCCCGGACCCACAGACCTGCCCGGCGCCGCTTATCCGCCCGCCGCCGCCCGGGTCCCCAGAAACGACTCAGACGCTTCTATTTACTTCATGCTGTTTGGCCTATGGCTCAGGCACATTGCATCTTACATCTTAAATCAACCCATTTCTATTAATCTGCGGGCCACGTGGCCCGCGTGGCTCACCCATGCTCTTTACATGTCGTTCCTTCGGCGGCTTCAGCTCGGTCTGCCTTTGACTCCGCCCTGCTTCTCCTACCTGAACTGATTCCCCTCCCACCTTTTCTATGGTGCCCGCCATGACCCATCAAACAGCTCCTTTATTTAAAGATACAGCACACACAAATGCATTCCCACATCACTTCCCCCTTTCTCTCTAATCAAAAAGGTAAAGAGCACGGGTGAGCCACGCGGGCCATGTGGCCCGCAGATTAATAGAAATGGGTTGATTTAAGATGTAAGAGCTAGCTAGCAATGTGCCTGAGCCATAGGCCAAACAGCATGAAGTAAATAGAAGCGTCTGAGTCGTTTCTGGGGACCCGGGCGCCGGGCAGGTCTGTGGGTCCGGGATCTCTGGCTGTCTGGGACCCGAGAAAACTCACTACAACAGATGGCGCATCCAAAGTGGGTCAATTATCCACTTAAAGCCTGAGAAAGATTAGAAAGGGTTCTAGATCACAGAAACTGAGCAAAGGCAACTTCCAAATTGTGTATGTAAATCGGGTCTTTGTACAAAGAAAGCATGGTCCGTCCGGGTCACATTCAAAATGGCGCCGGCGGGCTGTCGGCAGTCAGTGTGAGCTGCAGCTGCAACCAGTCTCACAGAAGACTAAATAGCATGTGATTGATTTTAGATTTCTGCTTATTTTGAACAAAAGAAAAACAAATTTTCTTCGTGGCAGCATTTTCTTAGGTGTGCTCTGTTTACGGTCCGTTTAAGAAAACTTAGTGATTCAGCCTAATTTGCAAAAACTGTGCTTCTTTTTGGAGAATGTATTTTAAAAGCTCTTAAGGTTAGAAGATGATTAAAGATTCACAATAAAACAGATTCAGATAAAAAGAAAACCTGTAAACGGGTTACAATGTTTGTAAAAGGTACATAGGCTTCAGAGAAAAAAGAAAGAGGTTAGAAAAAGTTTTTAAAGCGAGAAATAGAGTAATAAAAATATAATAAGCCACGTAAAGATGGAAAATAGACACAAAATCTGGATTTTGGTTGTTATTGTGTTTTCTTTTAATTTTTTAACTGTTAATGAGCTAACTGCAAAAAGACAATGGATTGCAAAGGCTACTAAGTTAAACAAGAATGTATATTTTAAAGGTATTTTGATTTTGAAATTTGTGTCTAAGGATTTATTGCTTTGGAAGAGTTCTGTTTCTGTTTCCACAGATGAGAACCTGTGGATTGCTTCCAGGCAAATATGGTTTCATCAACCAAAACCCCCTGAAAAAACCTCTGATGAAAAGAGATGGCCAGATCAGCTTCACAGCTACAGATTATGACCCAGTCTCAACAATCCGTGAGATTTTCAACGCCCCTTAATCAGCAGGAAGTAGTAATGGATAACTTCGCCCAAATTCCCCAAATATTGTTTCTAAATGTTTGTTTTCATTATAAATGGTTAATGGTCATAGTCAATCTCTTTCTAAGAAGAAACGGGGGATATGGTATGTGAATGCTTTTTTAAAAAAAATAGATTATTAAATTTACAGGTAATCAGCTGTTAATCTCAAACTGCTTTACATTGGTATAGATTTTGGTTTATTGATACAAATTTAAAGTCAATTTTATTATGCTGTATGTGTTTTTCTATTCTTGTTTAAGGTATGATGTTCATGTAACTGTTTTAAAATTGTAGTGTATAATTAAAAAATAAAGGTTAATAGTCACTTTTGATAATCAAACTTATAGTTAGGTTAGTTAAGATTTTTAGGTATACAAAGATATATTTCAATTAAATAGATAATCTTCAAATACTTCTAAGACCTACAGAATATGGCATTTAAAATGTTTTAAGAGCTTAGACTTTTCTGGACAGTGAGACAGGTCTGTTCCTGGCAGCACTAATTTACTTCAACAGGAAAATGGGCATTGAAGAAACTCCATATAGAGTCTCATCTATTTGTGGTAATGGTAAGCCACTAGAGAAGAAACTGTTTTTATATTGACTGCTTGACAGTATGCTGTTTAAACTGGACATGCATGTTCCATAAAAAGATGACCTCTGAACTTTGGCAGAACAAGCCTAGATGGTCATTCAGGTTCCTGCTTTACAGAGAAAACTGTCAGACATTCTTCAGGACTCAAGGAGAAGCAACGGATGAACTGTGCCAGAATGGGCAGAGCGGATTTCCTGCTTCACTGAAATGAAAAGAGACTCCAGGCCTATAGGCTGAAGATGGTTGCCCCAACTTTATAAAAGAACTTTGGGTGACTGTCCAGGCAGATAGGTGTCATCTCTGTCCTTTCTAGATTTTAAAAGTCGTTTGCACTTCTGGTTTACTTGGGTAAATATTATATCCTTCTGTGGTCTTTGATGTAGTTGAAGATTAGATAGTTATATGTACAGTTTTTCTTAGTCATTTAAAAGATATATTAGATATAAAACTTTAGATTCATAAAGATAAGGTAGATGATAGAGTATTTTCTTTAATTTTGCTAAATACAAATAGACTAGATATTGTAACTGTAATTCTTGCTTGATAGCTATTTTGTTATATGTAATTTTGCTATGTTAAAATTGAAACCTTCCTTTTTGATTAGAGAGAAAGGGGGAAGTGATGTGGGAATGCATTTGTGTGTGCTGTATCTTTAAATAAAGGAGCTGTTTGATGGGTCATGGCGGGCACCATAGAAAAGGTGGGAGGGGAGTCAGTTCAGGTAGGAGAAGCAGGGCGGAGTCAAAGGCAGACCGAGCTGAAGCCGCCGAAGGAACGACATGTAAAGAGCATGGGTGAGCCACGCGGGCCACGTGGCCCGCAGATTAATAGAAATGGGTTGATTTAAGATGTAAGAGCTAGCTAGCAATGTGCCTGAGCCATAGGCCAAACAGCATGAAGTAAATAGAAGCGTCTGGGTCGTTTCTGGGGACCCGGGCGGCGGCGGGCAGATAAGCGGCGCCGGGCAGGTCTGTGGGTCCGGGATCTCTGGCTGTCTGGGACCCGAGAAAACTCACTACAACAGGGCATCCTTCATTCTGCCATCTGTATCTCTTCCTTTGCTATTATCCCTCTCATCTCTCACACACTTCCATTCTTTAAGACTTGAGGACAGAGATACAGTGTCATTGCCTCTCTCCCACACACACCTCTAGATAAGCTGCCCTTTTCTCTTTGGGTTCTATAGTGTGGCCTGCAGTTTTCATCATTTGTTCTCTTCACCAAGACTAGCCGGCAATAGTGTTTGCTCTCACTTACCCCAGTGTTTCTCAGAGACTGGGCCTCATGCGTGTGCAGCTCTAAACGGAGTCCCCAGTGTCTCCTCTGTGATCTAGTAGGATTGCAGGTTTCGAGATGTTTCCTCGGGACTCAAGTTCACTAAGCTTCCAGAGCCATCAGCTCATGAACCTGTCAGCTTTGGTTCCTGCATTAGTTTCTAAAACATCTCTGTGACCAAAGTACCCAGGAGAAACTTGAAGGGACAAAGGACTTATTCAGCTCACAGTTTCAGAGGGCTCACTTCCATCATGGAAGGGAAGGTGTGGGGGTGAGAAGATATGGAGGACTCTCCATCATCGCTGACCAAGAAGCAGAGGGAAAACAGACTGGAATTGGAAGCAGCTAAAGCCTTCAAAGGCCTGTGCCTACTGACCTACATCCACCAACACCATCCATCCACCCGCTCAAGGCACCATGGAACAAGCATTCAAAATACAAGGCTATGGAAGCCACACAGATCCAAACAGTGTCAGCTTCACACAAAAGACACCCAGGCACTACACACTGTATTTGGGCGCCTCTTTCAAAGATCTGATTTACAACAGAAATCTACAGTGTAAAAAGCATATGAAAATGGCAAAAGAGAGAATGCAACTATGTATTTTTATCCCTAAGGCAATGATAGCAATTTCATTTCATTTCCTGCTTTTTGGCTACCTGCTGAAAATGGAAATCCAGGTTACTGTCTCTTCCTATACTTTCAGTCTTAAGGAGATGCTGGTGGAGACTAGAATCACTACTGAGTGACAAAGATCAGAGTGACCCATGTGGCCCAGTTAATCTGGAACAGGGAGAACACCAGAGGTAAATGCAAGTTTTGGAGAACAAAGTAATACTTTCTAATCCTAATACTTCATAGCTGACAGCGCATGATTTTGTCAGTGGATAAACCCAGCAGTTCACTGCCTTGAAAATCATCCCTAGAAATCAGTGGTAACATGGACCCTGACCAATGTGTTTCTCAAGCCTGGAGCTTGTAGACTGTACGCTGGCAGAACTTCTTGTTAGGTCCAAAGACAACCCCCCCCCCCAAATGGCAGTGCTGGTGACATTGCCCTAAACAGAAGCACAGTAAAACAAGCCTAAAGGCACGTTTCTGTTCACCGGGAACTACCATCAATCCTCCAGCAACTTCCTCTAACCTTGCCCCAAAGGTCAGTTACGTCAGGCAAGGGCTCTAACTTCCAGGCCTAAGGACAGTCTGTATTAGCTCAGATCCCCATCCTGTTGACTGTCATATACAATCTGCTTGCTTTTCTGCCATTTTTTCCTCTCTCTCCACTAATCTCACCCTAAGAGATGACGTTGGCAGTTTGATCCACGTAAGCCTTTCTTTCTACCCAGAAGAGTCTAGTTTGGTAGTGTCTTGGCACCATTACTAACAGTTTTAAGTGGGGCTTTGTGAGACCCAGGATACAGAAATGGTCCATGATGTTTCACCTCTTCAGGGAAACACAGACTCTTGGGGGACTCTGCCTGGGGAAAGAATCCTTTCTAAGCTTATAGGGTTCTTATCTGAGCAGGTAGCATCCTGTGGACAGATAGTTAACCATTGGACACCGAAGCCTTTCCCTCTCTTCTGGTGTGGTCCCTGCAGCCAGGTTCCTTGTGATGTCAGGATCCAGGATGTCTCCATCTAGCAGCCCCAACTGTAAGAGCACAAGAAGAGGCCACTGTTTCCATGGGAATATGGAAAGGCTTTACATTGGAGTACCTTGTCTGGCCCAGAAAACTGATCCATGAAAAGGCGTTGGAAGATCTTAGCACCTTGATCTCTTTTTATTTCAAGGTTGCCTCGAGGTGGGGAGGTGTGGGAGACACTGTTGTACATGGAGCTGTCATTTAGGCGTGTTTTGATTACCCAACATACTAGAGTGATAGGGAGATGGGAAGGGATTTGCAGATGAGTATATCAGAAGAATGATACGTTTTTTAAAATTATAAAATTATACATATATATAGTTTAATGACAAAAATATATATTTCATATACATTTATCCATGACTGAAATGACTATAAGGAAAGACTGTCAAAATGATAGTACATGTTTCCCAATTAATAGCCTATGAATGATGTTTCCTCCTCTGGATTTGAAAACCTCTCTATAACAAGCATGTGTTAGATTTACAGAGCACAAAGCAAAATTCTATAAATATCAATTTTAAAGTCTGTTATAAAAGAAACTCTAGAGAAGGAAAAATAGAACAGGTTAGACCATTTTCTGGGTCAGTTAGTTAGAACTTTGCCCCTAATTTTCCATTGCTTTGATAACTTCCTATGCTCTGTGAACCGACCTACTTTACACTCCAGCTGTGCCCAGCTTCTCTCCTTCCAGTGTGGGCTGCAAGTCTTGTCCTGACCTTATTCAAGCTCCATAAGCCCACAAATGAGCATGCCCCATTTGTAACCACACAGATGTTAGACATGGACCATTAAGACAAGTGAGATGATGCCACAGCAATTTCACCCAGGGAAGAAAGAGGAAATGGAAGAACCATGTGCTGCAGGATAACAAAGAACATCTGTCACACTCACAGGGCAACCTCTGCATCTCTTAAAAACAAAGCCCTCACCATCCTCCCAGGAGCAGCTCTGCCTCTTTTTATCTGAAATGAGACTGCAGAATTCCCTCTTCAGTGCAGGACAGGATCCTTTTCTTGGTGGCCGTCTTCTGACTGGTAACCTTTTCTGGTTATCTGATGAGTAGCCAACTCATCAGTTTCTGAGAATCAATCACTTGGTGAGAAAACCAAATTTCATGAACTAAATTCCCTCTCAAGACTAGTCCCGGACTCAGAGCTCTCTCTCTGGGGGTGGGGGCGGGGGCAAAACAAATATGAAGGCAGGTGTGAGCCTAAGAGTATCTCCAGGTATCATTTTAGGGTCCTCCAAATAAGAGATGATCTAGAAAACATGGCTCTGTAGTTGTGTGAGTGTTATTTGAAAGGGACACATAGCAGTGACTCTTGTCTACAATGTCATTTCCCAAGGTTTTAATTGCTCTTGTTAACTGTGGTCTGAAAACATTAAATGGAAGACTTCAAGAGTAAGTAGTCTGTAAGTTTTAAATGGCACACTATTTTGAGTAACGCTAATAAATCCCTCACCATCTGCTGTGTCCCTGGTGGGGTATGAATCATGCTTGTGTCCAGAGTAAACACTGTATACATTGATATCTACTGATCATGTAGTGGCACGTCAGTTAGCAGGGAGAAGTCCATTCGAATGTCTCAGTGTGAGACAAACAATACCAGTTGTGATTATATATAATTGAATGTAGTGGCCTCTGTAAGCTTATAGGGAGTGGCACTATTAGGAGGTATGGGCTTGTTGGAGGAAATGTGTTACTGTGGGACAGGCTTTGAGGTTTCCTATGCTTAAGCTTCACTCAGTGTTACAGACCACTTCCTGTTGCCTTCTGATCAAGATAAAGCCAGTGCCATGTTTACCTGTATGCTGCCACATTCCCACCATGATACTTTTACAAATGGTGAGAACCTAACTTGCTGCAAAAGGGATTTCAGCTTCAGTTGTCTCTTGTTAAGTAGAAAAACCCAATTGGAGTAGGCATTTTAATTTTGTTTTTAGCAGCTTCAAATTAGAAAATACTCATCCACGCTCAAATAAAAAATGGATTAATGATAGTTCATTCTGTTATAGTGAGGAAGTCTTAGTATAAAAACAGTACTTTGGATGAAGCATGAAGAGCTCATATTTCAGAGAAAGAATACTTCAGGAATAAGTAAAGTTTTTGTTTGTCAGAAGGGAGACATTGGCCTACATTACTATACCAACTTTTCTTAACAGATAGATGTTGACTTTTACTGGGAAGTCATGGGGCAAATCTATACCAGGGTTAGAGCTCTGAGGGAAAAGAAGTAGAGTATTGACCCTGTCACCTGAGCAAAAGGTTATTCTAACCTTAAGTCTTTTAAACCACAGTCAAGTATCCATTGAGTAGTGTAGTGGAGCTGTGTTCTGTTTCATTGTAAATAATTGTCCCACCTACTGGTTTAATAAAAACACTGATTGGCTGAAGGCAGACAGGAAGTGTGGGTGGGGTTACCAGACTAAGAAAACTCTAGGAAAAGGAAGAACAGAGACAGAGATGCCAGAGAAGCCAGCAGATAAAGAGGACAACTATGCTGCTCTGAGTTAAAGGTACTGAACAGGATTCTTATCATGGGTTAGTTTAAGAGCAAGAGCTAGCTAACAATATGCCAGAGCCGTAGGCAGATTAGCATAAAATTAATGTAAGCATCTGTGTGTTTCATTGGGTCTGCGGGTCTGTGAGTCTGTGGTTCAGAACTAAGGGTTAGGCTGGAAAGGCTGGGCCAGAAACTTCATACAACAATGTAGTACTTGAGAGTGGCCAAGGTGCACACAGATCTCTTAGCTTTGCTGACTCAGAGTGGCCTCTCTCAAGGACAACTACTTGCACAGTGAAGACTATATAGTGACCCTGACCTGATATCCAGAAAGATTTTGTTTTTGTTTTTTAATTTAAACACACATCAGTCTGGTTCTGTTTGATTTTAGTCATTTTTCTTTGACTGCTTAAAAGTAATCAAGTTAACCCACTCTTTATCTTGACGCTTCCAATCTCCTCCTCAGAAACCAGGCTTTCATCACAGTATCTGCAGCTTCAAAAAAATTAAAGTTTATGTTCTAAGTATATTTTATATTTTTATAGCACAGTTGTATAGCTCACATTCAATAAGTATAACCTGATCTACTGTGGAAAATGTCTTTCACACATTAGTCTCCCAGCAGCATTGTTCTGTTCTTTCACTCCGAACAAAACAATAATTTCTAGAATTATGTATTTTTTTCTTTCCAGAGTGATCTGAAGTGAGATATATATATATATATATATATATATATATATATATATGAGAGAAAAATCTTTCACCAGTTGCCTCTGCCTTCTTTTGCACAGTGTCATATAATGCATTCTGAGGTGTTTATATGCACATATATGTATACACACATTCATACATACACATAACACACTTTTTCCTACTTAAAAAATGTATCTTAAAGCACAAGGCAGTGTGAAGACACTAGAAAAATTACCCCCCCCCCCAGACTTTATAAATTCATCAAATTTAGCATAATCTAATCAATAGAACTCTCTAGAGTTTGATCAAAGTGCCCACAGCAGACAGAGTGAGCATGGGGACTGGGCACATCTAAGGGGACAGTGAGGAGAAGGGAGGCTGGTGCACTCAGCTCTATGTCAGAGAGCTAGCTGCTGGGGCTGAGTGGTGGCCCTGCCTTTATTCCCCCCCCCCCCCCCCCCCCCGCTCCCTGGAAAGGAGAGCTAGCTATTCCTTTTCCATGAGTCCGGGTGGGTAGGTCCCACCTCCTCAGGCTCCTGGCTATGGAAGTCTTACAGGACATAGGGTATATGCATCAGTGTTGGCACATGAATGTTGGTGACCAGTTCTCAGATCTCATTTCAGTGCCCTAACACAGAAGGAGTGTGTCGAGGATGATGCCAAGTAGAGCTCCTCACTCCTTCACAGCAGTATTTGTGAAGGAACAGCTAGGCTCTGCTCGGACATGCCCATCCGACAGGTTCCTGAGGGGGAAGAACCATGAGAGGTAGGTTTGGCCGCCAGTCCCATCCTCAGCTCTGGGGACCCAACCACACAGGATAGGAATGATTTGTTCCCTTCAGCCGTGGATACTTAGTGCCTGCTCAGTTTGAAGGATATAGGTGGCTCAGTTTCGGAAGAGTCGTTCCCATCCTTTTCCACATTGTAATCTATATTGAGGAAGACCTTCGTGCTAGCTTCAACCAGGGCCATACACCACCCTGTGCCAGGCTCTGCTTTAGTTGTATAAGACTGTGGATTGTGGATTGATTTATGGCTCTGGGTCATGATTGAAGACAGTAAAATAACTAACTAGTGATTAGTGGAGGCTCACAATTAGTTGTTACAATAAGAAGAAATTAGAAGATAAAATCTAGGGGTTTGGGCAGAGGCAGAGAGAGCTTCAAAAATGCCAGAACAATACTGTCAATGAGCTCACAGGGCAGGAAATGAGAATCCCGAGCAGATGTCTGATCCCTTAAGACTGAAATGTGCAGCTTTCAACAGCAGTTATAAGTCATATGGAGAAACAGAAAAGAACAACCCAGGTACAGGCAAACAGCAACAGAAAGGACCTCTAAGGGTGCAGATGTTGGGTGTAATGGAGAACAACTTCAAAGCAGCTACCACAACCAGATTCAAAGAACCCACAGGAGGCCACTTCTGAAGAACCAAAGGAAGGAGGTGATAATGTCTTATGAAGCAGAAATGTAAATATAACATGGAGCTAAATGAAAATATAAGAATTGAAGTAAAAAAATTCACTGGACTTGACAGTAGATCTGAGGGGGCAGGTAAAAAAAAAACAAAAAAAAAAAAACAAAAATAAAAACAAAAAACCAGCAGGGGTAAAGATAGAGTAACAGAGACTATAAAAGAGGAATATTAATAAACTGAGCCTCACATGATTGTAGACAGTATTAAATATACCAATTCATGCATACAAAGTATACCGTAAAGAGGAAAGAGAATTAGACAGAAGTATTTAGGGCTGGGTGTGATGACTCAGAAGGTGAAGGTACCAGATGCCACATCTGACAACCCTAGTTTGATCCTTCTCTGGAACCCGAGGTAAGAGTGGATTCCCACAAATTGTCTTCTCACCTCCACAGGTCCACTAAGTCATTTGTGCCCCTACTCCCCAAATAGGTAAATAAAATTATCTTAATTAAAAAAAATATTCAAAGAATTAATGCCTGGCTAGCACAGTAGCATACAGCTTTAGCCTCAACACTTGGGAGACAGAGGCAGGTGGCTCTTTATGAGTTGGAGGCCAGACTGGTCTACATAGTGAGTTTCGGTTCAGTCAGGGTTATTTAGTGAGAGTTTGTCTAAAGAAGACAGAGCAAAGCAAAGCAAAACCACCAGACCAAGCAAACAAGCAAAACAAGGGGAGGTGTAATTTGACAATGGATCAGTGGTTAAGAACCCCGACTCCTCCACAGGACTACGGTTGATCCTCAGCACCCACATAGTAGCTCAGAATTTGCTGTAACTTCAGTCCCAGGGGTTCTGATGCCCTCTTCTGGCTTTCAAAGGTGCTGCGCGCGCACACGCGCGCGCACACACACACACACACACACACACACACACACACACACACACACACAATGGTTAAATAAAACAAATCAACAGAAATGATAGATGAAGAAGGGGTTGTTATCTGGAGAGTGGGAAGGGAATCAAGAGGCGGCCACAAGGAGAGGGGAGAACGGAAGAGCAGAACAAAGGACAAAGTAGGACGATGCCATCATAGAAAAACCCATAATTTCAAAAATGACCTAAAGGAAAATGAGGTGGCTCAGTGGGTACCGACTCTGGCTGCCAAGCCTACCAATCTGAGTTTGATCTCCAGACCAACATGGAGGAAGGAGAGAACAGCTCTCACAGGTTGTTCATTGACTCCCTCTGTGTGCTGTGGCACATGTGCACACAGGCATATGCATGCAAAATGAATAAAGTATAATTTCTAAAAAGTTCTTTTAAAAATTACATAAACATGTTTGTAAGTAATGGCTAAACATTTCAAAGTTACTGAGAAGAATTAATCTATATATCCGAAGAGCTCAGTTAACTTTAAGTGAGATTCAAACAGTACCACAAACAAGTACATCGTACTGAAGTGAGAGCAGGCAATAAATGGACAATTTTGAAGGCTCTAGAAGAAAAATAACTCATCAGCATTAATTGTTTCTGCCCCTATAGGGAAAACCAAACTCTATATTCAAAAGTGTTTCTTGTAAAACCTGAGACTGGAGTCACCCCTATAACAGAGGTTGAGAAGTTTCAACAAGATTATCCCAAGTCATCCCGAGGCAGACCAGTCAGACTCCCACAGGAGGAGGACTGTAAAGAGGCATACAGTCCAGCAAATGTCAGGGGCATTAGTTTCAAAGCTTTGGAAACTTCTTCAAACATTTAGAATGTAGTTAGGGGTTATGCTGATTTAATAAAGTGGTGTTTGTAGGTTCTTATCTAATACCATGACTTAATTAATCTTAAGTAGTTGGCTAGGTTACTAGTGCCCCAGCTATAGTTACCTTCATATGGAGCAGGTTTTAAACCCAGTTGAAGAGCTACTGGTTACCACTACTACACCCTTAGGGGTATTGTACCATGCTGATTGTGGTTCATAGGTGTCATAGAACTGTGTGTCTTTCCTTCAGAAGCTTACATAGTTCCTTCTGGTACCACGAAAGCCTGTCCCCAGGGAGGACACTCTGTCTGATGTGTATGACATCTCCAGGAATGGGGACTTACCTTTCTCCTCTGGGAGGAACCAAGGGCAATAGCAAATGCTTGTAATGCTTTGGGAGTCTCTTGCACAATCTTGGCCAATAGCTCAAAAGAGGACTTCTTATATCTGGTACTGGGGTTTTGTTAGATGATCCGTGTCTCTTGGAAGGAGCATTATTAATGCAGATGGAGATTTTTATTTAAATTATATATGTATATTTGTACACTGACTTATTATGTATATTATAGGTACTTTTAGGTAGATAGTCAATAGTAAGATTCCTTACGACTTCTCAAATATCCTTACTGGTTTTTTTTACCCTCTTTCTTTTGTGTTTTCTCTTACACCTCATTACTTAGGATTCTCTGTTTTATAATAATAAAAAGTTTTTAAAGTGGGGAAAAAGAAATGGGCATTTCTTCAGATGCAATACACAAATTGTAAATAAATACAAAGGATGCTTAATATTAATAACTATAGAAATATAAGTCAAAACCCACATTAAAACACCACTTCATAGCCACAAAGACAGCTTTAATAAGAAAGATGGATTCTAATGATGAGGACTCATGGGTTCTAATGATTTCAGATATTCTGAAAACCTTTATAACTGTTACTGGAAACATGAAATAGTATAGTGGCTGGAGCAACATCCTCAAAAGTTACACACAGTTACTGTGTCACTCACCATTCTGATTCGAGGTATAACCTCCAAAGAACTACAGAATCATACACACACACACACACACACACACACACACACACACACACACACACTTCTACATAAATGTTTCTTAGCAAGGACACAACCCAAAGGCCTATTGTATTGTTCCCTTTTCTGTTGTTGCAATACAGCAGCACAACTAAAAGCAATTTATTTTGTCTTATGGCTTTGTACTAGTTAAGGTTGCTGCTGCTGTGATGAAACACCATGACCAGAAGCAAGCTGACCAAGAAAGGGTTTATTAGGCTCACACTTCCACATCAAAACCCATCATTGAAGGAGGTCAGGGCAGGAACCCTGAGGCAAGAACTGATGCAGAGGCCATCGAGGGGTTCTGCTTATAGATTGCTCACCATGGCTTGCTCAGCCTGCTTTCTTATAGAACTGAGGACTACAAGCCCAGGGGTGGCCCCAACCACAATGGGCCAGACTTTCCCATCAATCGCTAATTAAGAAAATGCTCTACAGGTTTGCCTACACCCCAATCTTACGGAGGCATTTTTTGCAAGTAGGGTTTGTTCCTCTCAGACGACTCTAGTCTGTGTCAGGCTTACATAAAATTAACCAGCACTGGTTCTAAAGGGGCTACCATTCATTGTTCGGTAGGCAGGAGGAACAAAAAGGTTGGAGCTCACATCTTCAAACCCAATCATGAAGCTCAGACCAAGCGAGAAGTGGGGTGAGACTATGAATTCTCAAAGTTTATCTTCCAGTGTGGTGTATGTCCATTAGCACGGCTCCAACTCCTGAAGTTCCCACAACCTCCCAAATCTCCACCAACTGGGGACCAAATGTTCAAATACCTAACTCTACAGGGGACAGTTCTCAATCAAAACCACAACCAAAACCAAAGTCCTGGTGCACAAACAAAATATATATATAAAAAAATCTGTGTGATAAGCATTATTTGGTCATAAAAAGGAATGAAATATTGATCCACGGCATGATATAAAAAGCCTGGAAAAGGGTGTGATAAAGGATAGAAATGAGTCAGAAAGATCACAAATTGCATAATTCCATGTGTCTGAAATGTCCAGAATAGTAGAATCTACAGAAACAGATAACAGCAGCTTCCTAGAGCTGGGAAGGAAAATGGGATGGAAGGTATCTGGCAGCCAGAATTGAGTTTGTTTTGGGAGTTATAAAAATGTTCCGGAATTATATTGTGCTAATAATGTTTGCAAAGCTCTGGGAACAGACTAAAGATCATTGAGCTGTGTACTTTAAGTGGGAGTGTATATAACATGTTGAGAAATGTATGTCTGTAAATGTAGATGCATTCTTTGCATATGGCTGTGGCCTCCCATGAGACAGCTAGATTGCTGGCTGGCCTGAAGTTGTCTAGAAGCCTGGTGGGACGGGAGGATATGATTCCAGCACTGGGGCCCAGTTTGTGTTGGCTGCTGGCAGATGACTTTAATTCATTGTTCTTCCCCAAGTGACCTCTTTTGTGAGGCTTTCTCATTATTCTTAGAGTATAGCAGCCAGCTTTTCTGGTCACAAGCAAATAAGAGAGCAAAGCCTGTACCTTTTATAACCTCATCTTATGTGTCTGGCAGTTACTTCATCAAAATCCTACTGATTCTATAAGGGTGTGAAAGCAAGAAGGAGCTGAATGGGGGCCTGCTGGGAAGTTGGCTCTAAATGGTGACTAAATCCACTGCCTCCTCTTGCCCAGCTCATTGGCGATAACTTACCTACTAGTCAACATCCTCCTGTGTACACACTCAATATTCATACCATATGCATCCATATGTATGTATCATGTATCTACGCACACGCACACACATACACACACACACACACACACACACACACACACACACACACACACACACACGACCTTTTTTGTAAAGTCTGACTTGGTCTGAAGGCAATGGATTCTTAAGAGATAAATTTCCAAGATGAGTTTAACATGAGAGAAGCTGTTTTCTTACTACCATATACTATAGCATTTTCTTGGCAAAAATATGCATATACAGGAAATGTCTTTTCCTGTTGCCATCTGACTATTAGGAAGTGTCAAACTCCAATCCTCTTACTCAGGAATCACAAAAGCACTAACTCAGTTTTGATTAGGCCGCTTAAGCCTGTCATTCTCATGCTGGAAGGTTTTGTTCCAGTGGTTTTATTGAGAGACATTTAATCTTGGCAGGTCCTCCTGTTGCCTGTTGCCCTGTGCAAGAGGATTCTTTCACCCTGATTGCACAGGTTTGCTGTATCCATTCCCCCAAAGCAGTTGGAAAGAAACAAAAGGGCACTTTCCTATTGTCAAAGGAAGGGGACACAACTTTATCCTAATTAGGGAATGCAAAGCCAGGAGACAAAGGTAGGGCTCTGCAAATGCTAATCTTTCCATTAGTTAATGGTCTCTCCTAGACACATCAACAGGAGACCTTCATTTTATTTTCAATAAGAAATTCTTACCCAGTCTGAGTTCTGGGAAACACTGAGTTCTTCATACCATCCCAGGGTACCAGAGGCAGGGTGGAGGGTAGAAGGAACTTGGCACCAGAGCTATCTGATTTAATGCTGTTTTGCTAAACAAGCCTGCATCCCCGGTTGGTCACTTCTCTGTCCTGGCCCTTATTTCTATTTTGTAACATGGGACTACCGGACTAACTCCAAGGTTTCAGACCTTCAGATCCCCAAAGCAGCAGGGATGTTCACAGGATGGCTATCCTCCTCCTCATGGCCAAATAAAGATTCACCCCTTCTTCCAAAACACACAAGTGCAGTATCTACAATGATTATGATTTAATTTTTAAAATTTTCTAGGTCTCTTAAAAAGAAGAAATGAACATGATCTCCATATAAACATATTCATTTTAGTGGAAAAATAGCTTTATAAAATATTCAATGTCCTTTATATCCTCACCCTCTATACACTTTTGAAAATGCCACTGGCCATCTCTTGGGATCTTAGGTACTGTCTGTGTAGGGCCTTCTCCACTTGACATCTCAAAATTATCCAACAGTGTGTATGGCAGACCTAGGGCCCCAGTACTTCCCAAAGGCCATAGGAAACAAGGTTGGGGAAGCCTGACAGGAAAGTCTAGCTTTGCCCTCCTCTGTCTAGCCCCTTTGGGGTACCAGTCACCAGACTCCTTATATTCAGCTATCATCTACCCCAGATATCTTGGTAGCAGCTAATTGTGCTAAGCATTACTTCTCCAAATGGCAGAAATGTTTCCACTGTTGTCCATTGCTCACCAGAATTACAACCAACTCAGTGTAACACAAAGCTGACTCTTTTAGATGAAAGGGTAGGAATTTAGTTATTACCCACTTAGAATCAAACCCATAGATTATAGTCGGAGTTTCTCTGCCTCACCAACCTGCTCCCAAGTAACCACAGAGAGATTATTAATTATAAATGTTTGGCCTATAGCTTAGGCTTGCTACTAGTTAGCTCTTACATCTAAAAATCATCTATAGTTCTTATCTATGCTCTACCACACGGTGGTACCTTTTTTTTCAGCATAGCATATTTATTTACTGCTTCCTCTCCATCTGGCTGGTGACCTTCATAACTTGTCATTCTTTCCAGTGTCCTTTCAGTTTGGCTCTCCCACCTAACCTTTTCCTGCCTCCTATTGGCCAGTCAGTTCTTTATAAAACCAAGGTGAGCAATATATATTCATAGTGTACAAACAAGATTATCCCAATAGACTCCATAGCTTTATGGCCCGAATACTCATTGTCCACAGCCAGTGCAGTATAATTTTGCCCCATATGCCAATGTATATGTTAAAGCCTTAAATCTCGATACATTTACATTCAGAGGTGAGAGGTAATTTAGGGTTAGATGCCTTCCTGAGGACATAGCACATCTGCTCTAGAGAGTGATCCATGATTATCAAAATGGTTGAGCCACTATCAAAGCCAGGGCTCTATATAAAAACCAAGGCAGCAAAGTATCGGACCTCAATTCTGCCCATACTAGCTGACCAACTTTGAAGAAATCACTCATGCCCATTTGTAGGATAAGGATCATAGAGTCTGTGTCAATGGATCTGCATAGGATTGAGTGGAAGAGATGAAAACAGCTGAGGTGTGAAAATAGTTGCTGCAATCTACTGGACACTTGTTCCACAATGACTGGCTGTTTATAAACCTCCAAATAAATGGATATGGCTGATAATCGTAAGCCTGGAGAATGGAGTTTGAGTGCAATATCTCAGTCAGAAGTTTTTATCAGAGGTGGTATAGGGAGGGAGATGACTTTATAGAGTAAGCCTCATGGCAGGAGCAGGGTGGGAGGGGTGATGTTGTCTTTGGAGAGTCTTATGGGACATTAGTACCTCTGCGAAAAATCTAGTAAATCTGAGGCAGCCTCTTAGTCCTGTCTATCTCCATCTTAAATTCTATGGGAAAGGTGTGGATCTGGGTGCAAGAGGTTCTTATTATGTTAGGGCATTCTGGAGAGAGGTTGTCTTCATCCAAATGGCTCATGAAATCCAGCTGGTTTCTGAGGTCATGGGCAAGTAAAAGTCATAAAGTCTTGGACAGAGACATAGAGAGAAGAGGCCTCACCCAACATACTATGTGACGCCTACAAATGTGGTTGGAAACAGTGTGAGAACTCACTTGTGGGTTAAGACTTCATGGGGCATGGATTCAGCAGAGCAAGGAGTGTTTACTGTTGCGGAGAAGAAGCCCCTGCAGTGTGCCTGCACAGGCAAGCAGAGGTTGGCAGAGCAATGGCAATGTTCTGAGGAGACAGGGAAAAGAAGTTGCCAGTCTGGCCTTTACTTAGGGGGAGCCTGTGTGTGTGTGTGTGTGTGTGTGTGTGTGTGTGTGTGTGTGTGTGTGTGTGTGTGTATTGGGGGATGTGTCTTGGTGTTTTTTTACAGGTCTGATGTAACTTCTATACGTGCACATCTACTGTGTGTTTTACAAAATTCACACGCAAGTGCTAAGAATATGGGCCTTGCCTTTCACATCTTGAGAGAGGATGGTACAGAGCCTGCCACATTTCCATTTGTGTAAGAGGCTACTGTGGAGATGAGTTTAGCAATTTAAGCTCTAGAAACAATGGCTTGCTTGTTTGGGCTAGGGATTGAATTAACAACCCTTAGAACACTAACTGAACACTCTACCACTGGACTATATTTCCAGTCCCTTTTTATTATTTAGTTTTACTTTTTATTACATAAACTCTTCCAAAGTCGCTTAGGGTGGCTTTGAGCTTGCCATCCTCCTGCCTCAGCCTCTGGACCACCTAAGATTATAGAGGGCACTGCCTTGGTAAACACAATGTTAACACTTCTTAAGCATCCCCAGTCATTGAGCAGAGGAAGCAAATCATGAAAGACACAGAACAAAGAGGTAGGAATCCTTAGACTAGAGCAGAAGAAAGATCCCAGAATACCAGCTCTCACCATGGAGAATGCCCACCCCAGATGGGAGTGAGTAGAACGCTGAAGATCAGTTTTCAGTTAGCTGAGACTGTTGGCATGCTTCAGTATCAAGACAAAAAACTTTGGGTTTGATGTAGGAGGAAACAACATTTTCCTGACACAGACTCTACTACCAAATGGCTGCAGCTCCCTCATAACCGAGGCTCTCCTTATCTCAAAACGATCTATGCAATCTCCACATTCTTGTCTTTGAAACCCCTTGCCCTTATCTTCTGTACAGGGAACACCAACAGTTCTCCATGGTTTGAAAGGCACCACCTCCTGAAGGCTTTCACTGTCACTGCCTCAACTAAGCTCATTATCAATGGAGAATGTAATTCTAGCTTGTCAGCATTGCACTATGACCTTAATACTGATGGGAGAAGAACACAATTGACGTAAAGTTTGAGGCACATTCAGTAACAACACAGGACTCAACCAAAATGGAAAACAAGAAATAATTCCAGAAAAAAATTTAGTATTATAATATGATTGGGTATTTATAATTATCATATGACTATTGATCTGATTGAAGAATTGGGGTGAGGAGGCTACATATATGTGGAAGGACTGGTACCTGAAAACTAACAAGAGGCAATAGGATACATATATTTCTAAGGGATGTTTCTGCTAAAAAGCAGTTACCTCTGGCCAGAATATGGGATAGGAAGAAAATGTGGTCTACACTCAAAGAAATGCACTTAGTTCTGAAAAAGAAACTTTATTTCAGCAGCATGAGTAGAAGGTGGAAAATATTATGCAATAAACCAAACACAAGAAGATAAAATACCACATGTTCTCACATGTGAAATACAAAACAGTTTTATTCATTAAAAAAAAAGAGAGTAGGAGAGTTGATGGCAGAATGGTAGATCGTTAGTCTCAGGAAGAGTAAGTGTGAACTTCAAAGACAATTGTACAGCATGTTGAATATACCTAATAGTTTAGATACTATACATTTCAATGACTAAAAATAACATTTTAATGTCAATACAAAAAGTTAAAATACCTGAGATGCCTAGGTTAAATAGCTTAATTTCATTACCCCCTCTATTTTCACTTTAAAATTACAACACAACTTTGAATCCCATATGTATATATATGTATATATATATATATACATATATATACATACATATATATATATATATATATATATATATATATATATATAAAACTGGTCAACACATAATTAAAAATAAGGAAATAGATGCAGGAGTAAGAATGTTTTTAAATCAAAGATGGAGTAGAAAATAAAGCTTAGAACTGTAGACCATTAGCAGCTACTGAATCTAGTTTTTGAGCTGAGAGGCCAAAGTGTTGACTAGGGAGCAGACATCTGACCAGCCAGGGAGGCTCCTCCAGTCTCAGCAGGCTTGAGTCACACAGGGATCCTGCTGGTACTCACATTCAGATTGAGCAGGTCTGGGGTGGGGCCGGAAATCAGGCCTCTGTCTGTGAATCAGAAGCACTTCATAGGCCCTAAATTCTTCAGGCTTGCTTGCTGCTGCAGGAACTCCAGGGTAAGGGTGAAGGGTGAGAAAACATGGGGGTAGGGGTCAGAAGTAGAGAGAAGGCTACCCTTGAGCATTTGTTCCCTGCCTTGCTGACCATCAAGAACCCCAAGGCTTCAAAAGAGACTGATGCCTCTATCCTGTCCCGAGGAAAAGCTCTGGGTGCATCCTGGCTATTGAGAAATGTGCGTAGGTGATCCTAAAGTCAAGCAACACCCAAGACCACCAGAGTTGTGATAATGCTTGTTCTTGGGCTGGTGCAAGAACTCAGTGCTAGAAACAGTAAGAGGCCCAAAGTTGATTTAATGTTAAAGAGGAGTAACCTAAAACTCTGTAAAAGTGATTCATCATACTTTACATGTTTTAAAATAAAAATTAACACAACACTCAACAAGGAATAACATATGAAAACTCCAGGGTGAGAATCATAGTAGTGTCATGTGGAATCATACTGGAGTTTTTGGATGAAAAGAAATCGGTGATACTGATGTTCTAAGCTGTACACCAGCTTCCTGCCCCGCCCCCCAGCCCTTGGTTAAACCATCTAGTTAAAAGAACTCCAGAGGTGGGCCATTTGCTGGGCTTTGTGAGGCTTCTCCCACCATTCACAGACCCTGACACCAGTGCTGTATGTGCTGGTTTACCCTAGTCCTGACATTTCCAAGACAGATCACAGGTTTTTTTTTTTTTTTTTTTTTTTTACACAAAGCAACTGGATCCACAAAAACAATAGAAGGCATTTATTGAGCTCTAAGTGTTTACAAATATTAACTCTCTCTTCACTTTGGCCTTGAGGGTGTTCCATCCTAGTGCAGGTGGGAAAACTGAATTACCTAGCACAATGAATTGCTCACAACTACACAGCAAGAAAACATCCAGCAAGAAAATCAAACCCAGTCTGTCAGCCTGACAAGTCAATCAATGCGTACAAGCATTTGGACAATAAACGTGTCCCTTATCACATGGAGCACAACCGAAACACTAAAAATACAAAGAGCAACGCCAGCCACAGAACCAACACAAACCGATCATGGAGACTCTCTGTATTTATTGAATTCGGTAATATGAAAGTAAGGCTATCCAACAGGGTTCGACATCACCGGATGGTATACCTGTCCCACTTCTTCTCGGGGTCGTAGGGCTCCCAGCGGCTGGCAGGGAAGATGTGTTTGTTCTTCTCGTACCAGCTGCGCAGCACCACCTTACCCGCATGCGACTCGTCCTTCTCCATCGTGGCGTCGCTCAGCAGCCGGACATCGTCGTGCACGTCGAAGCTGAAGAGTGGCCCGCTCTTGCCCCGTGCCTTGGCCACAATGAAATCGTAGAAGGTGTGGTAGTGCGGCAGGATGAGGTCCTCTTTGACGTACATGAGCTGCTCCACGCCTGCTGCACGCAGCTCCCGGAAGTCCCTGCGTAGCCCCTGCAGCGCCCGCTTCAGGAACTGCTGCACGGTGCTGCCCTTGCGCATGCGCACCGTGCGCCGGTGGCCCGAGCCGTCCCAGTAGCTGAAAGTGATCTCCACCTCCTCGCCCTTCACCTTCTCGCGCTTCGCCTCCCACTCCTGCCTCAGCTCCTCGCGCATTCGGTTCTCCTCCTCCTCGCGCTCACGGTCGGGCAGGAAGCTGGTATCCACATCGGGGTCCTTGCCCAAGTTCTTCTTGGCCCCACCACTGAGGGCCTCATCGCCCTCGGCCTGGTGGCCATCCTCTTTGTCACCATCATCTTCCTCTTCCAGAGTGAAGGACAAGTTGGAGATCTTCCGCTTGCGCTCGCGCCGTCGCTCCTTCTCGCGCAGCATCTCCAGCTGTAGCCGGCGCTGCTCCAGCTGCTCCCTCTTGGCCAGTTGCATCTCCCGCTCCCTCAGCAGGGCCTCCTGCTTGGCCTTCATGTCGTTCAGGGTCACCAGGCCCACCGTGCTGGACTTCAGCTCGGCCTCCACGGCATCGTAGTGTGCCGAGAACTTCTTGTCCACCTTTGACTTCATGATGGTCTCCTCCGCGATGCGTTGTTTCAGCACCTCCATCTGCTCCTTCTGCTTCTCCCGCTTCTTGATCAGGTGCATGGCCCGGCCGGCCTCCCGCATAGTGCCCTTATACTGTGCCATGCCTGCAGCTCAGCACAGCCCCTATGGCCCGTAAAGTCTCTGTATTTGGTTGCCTTCTGGGTCCGACGTCAGATTCTGCAGCTAGGAGGAAACAAACAAAACCGTTGAGAATCAAACCGGCACAGCAGCTTGCCATAAAACTTCCGTTCTGTTGGATGATTCTGTCTCCAAGGTGACCCAGTGTACCTACCACATAAGGCTCTTGAGTACGTGAAATTCAACTGCTATCACAAAGAGAGCTGTTTAAGTTCAAATTGATACAGCCTCATGTGACTACTGTACAGGGTGGGTGTTGAGGAGCTGCATGTGAAGGTTTACCTACAGAGCAAACCCTTATTCCACATGCAGCCCATGTGTGTGTTCAAGCATAGCCATGCAAAAGCAGGGTGCAAGAGAGCCTGGGCTTGGGCTAGTGAGTACCGACCATAGGAAAACTGGGGTAAAGAAGAAAATTGTGTTATGAGGAGGAAGGTTGGCTCTGGAGGATAGATCTTGTCTTTGTTGGACCATCCTCCTGCTGAAGGGAAGCAAAGAAAAGAGTTCTTGGGAGCTTTCCCTGCATGCACCTTCCTGAAAAATGATGATGCTATCTTAAGTTCCCATTAATATTATGGTCCTGGCAGGTCCTGACAAGCTTCTATCCCTACCACAGTCTTAGAAATGATTTCTGCGTAGACTATATTGAACACACCTTGTGTTAGTGCTGATGTACACAGAAGCAAATGAACACTGAACTCTCCCTCCCTTGCTGTGAGAAACAAGACATCAGAGGAACTGCCTTCAGAAGAGGCAGGCTAAGTACAAAATGCCTTCTCTTTTAAGCCAAATCAGAGAAATAATTTAATAGATTCATCTTGACCACTTTCTACAAGTACCAATTCTGCCCTCCTTACCCTTCTGTAGCTCTATCATTACTTAATGGACTCTTCCCCCATGCACACCATGCCAACTAACATCCTCTTATCTAACTCTTCACATGACCCAAACTGGACCCCCATGCCCTCTGGAACACAGTGTATAAGCAAATTCATAGGTCATCCCCTTTAACTTTCTGGGAGTAGACGGAAACCCAGGTCTCCTCTGAAGACACCATTTCTCCACATAGCTGTACAGCAGTGTTTTGTTCTGACATTCTACATCATACCAGATATCTAAGTATGAGACCTATTTCCTCACCATGTCAATAGCATCTTTATTTTCTTTGATATTGCAAAGTGCTCTGTGGCTCATGCTGTTCTCTGGTCTGCTGATGCTGTCACTGCTTGAATTCCTTGTCCTGCTGAGTCCTTGGAGATCATGGCTATGTTGCTGAGTCTCCCATCCTAGTCCATTGCTAACCTGGATGTCAGCAGCAGGACCCACACAGCGCCTTCACCTCTTTTCGAATAACCTCTTCACTTAGACATTCATTCTCCTATCCATATGGTGATGCCTCTGCTCTTACCACTACCAACAGATTCATCTTAACTTCATTCCTTTCTTGGCATTCATGATCTCTAGTTCTCTGGATTTCAACGTCCTCTGCTATCCCAGACCTCCATATCAATGGCCCCCTGCACCCGTTCATTATCATCACACCCTCCCATACTTCTGTGCTTCCTACTCACCAAAGATCAAAGCTCTTCCTCAAGCCTTCTCATCACTTGCTTGCTGAAATTTTATGAAGCCTTAATCCTGGCTAAACCTGGAATATCTTTCAGCCCTTACATCCTGGTTGTTTATGGATCAAGAAAATGAACAATTTGTTGGCGAGCCTCACTTTAAGTCGATGACTTCAGTCCTCTGTGAGGACTCAGCACCACCTAGAAATTCTACCACAATGTTCCAAGTCTGCTGTCTCATTTTTCAAGGCAGACCTTGTTCCTCCTCCATCTCCACTTGACCCCTGATATGGCCCAGTGGCTGGGGATCCTGTGTCTCCACACCTCTTAGTGTTTGGTACCAGAATCCTAACTTCTCACAAATGTCATGACACATAGTTTGCACTTGCTTTGTTAGATTGGTTTAACACAACACTTTCTCTGAGTATATTATCTGGGAAAGAAGTTTCTAAACTTATGTTAACTGTGAAAACGGGTATCATTGTATGCAGATTTTTCTTTGGCTGCCAGTTCATAATTAAAAAAAAAAAAACCCAACATGGAGACTTATAATAAAAGTTTGGCCTATAGCTTAGACTTGTCCCAGTAACTCTTATAACTTAAATTAGCCCATTCCTGTTCATCTTCATGTTGCCACTTGTCTTGTGACTTTTACCTCTCCTTTTGCATGTTCTGCTTCCTTTGCATAATTCTGGCGACTCCCCCTTTATTCTTCCCAGTGATCTGTCTAGAAGTCTTCCCTATACCTCTTGCCTAGCTATTAGCCATTTAGACTTTTATTAAACCAGTCAGTGATATATCTTTACACAGTGTGATCATGTCTCGAAACATATCATACATAGCGCTACTGTAGGAAGCCTTTAATCTGCTTGCTTTTAAAAGGCAAGGTTGGGGCAAATGTGTAAAGGGCAGAAGAAGGCAAAGCTTCGTCCTGTCTCTAAGGTACGGAATCTTTGGCTTCAGTATCACAATGTGTCACAGCTTGTAAGTTTCACCAGACAGGACACCAAGACACGACAGAAAACAAAGGAAGAGGCTAGACACCTGTTATATCAGGCTGTGTGTAGTAGGGACCAGGAGACCATAAACTTCCCCTGCACCTACTGACCACCTCTGCCTGCTCCCATTCAGTGTCCCCCCTCTAAGATCCAATACACAAGTTGAGTATCAAGGCCCCTTTGGGCACTGTTTCATATCCAAAGCATAGTTTCCTTAGAAAAGTAAGTGCTTTAAAGAGGTCAGAAATGGCCCCTTTAACTATTTACTTGAAGCAGAGAATGGTTGTCTTATTTTATGAAGAAAAAGGTACACTGCCAGTCATTGGACTCTGCAGCCTCTTTCAGCTCTTACCACAGCACTTAAAACAGCTCCAAATCAGAGGACAGATGAGCTCACTCTCTGCCCCTGTAGGCAGTCAGTCTTAAAGCATGCCTATGAAGCTACTCAGCCCTTTGCCAGTCCCCTCCTCTTGTTTTTGATGAGGATTATTGGTGATCAAACATCACCATGGTCTTGCTTTGCCAAACTGAAAGTAGATGGGTTCTGTCCCTGGCAGGGGACAACATAAGAATGAATGATTGCCTACACACGTATCATATTCCACCTTGGGACAGTGGCAGCCACTTTCCTAGGTCTTTGTCCTGGGCTCAGTGAAGGCCACACTCCACATAGCCAGTGCTAAGACCCAATAGAACATTCCAAGTGTCAGAAGGGTTGATGTACCTAGGAACTTCAGAGTTGGGTATAGGAAATCCTGTTTCTGGGACTACTCTCCAGGATGGCAGTTGCAAGGTTCACAATGAAATGGGAGATTCCCCTGAAATAACAAGGTCTTTGCTTGAAGTGGGCGGGGCCTGGTAGTTCAATCCACTCAGGAAATTAAATCTCAAGATATTAAGGTGCTTTAGAACTTAGCATTGAACTGGTAGACAAGAGGGCCAAGCACTCCTGGAAAAGCGTGGCTGTAAAGAAAAGCAGAATTTACATCATCAGTGTGCTCATAGTGTAACTGTTTTTGTTGCTGTCAATAGGGACATATGCTATTTGACCTCAGGTGAATTTGTTTCTTATACTTTCAGTCATTCCATAGGTAATTCTCTCAACCACCCAGAGCATTCTGAATGTCTGGCTCTGATTGTCTGCTCAGGGATCTGCTACTCTGGAGTATCCGAGAGCTTTTGCAAACACACATTTCTACTCTGTGCTTCATGGAAAACAAGACTGATCATTTTCCCAGCTATCAGGACCCTCCGGGGACCCACCAGAATTTTGATATCATCCAAGGCTACCTCTGTGTATTTCACTTGGCTCATTGCTATTATGTTTTAGTCTCTAAACATGAACATGATGACACTGCCCCAGAGACAAGGCCCTTTGCAATATATACACCAAACAAGAAATCCAGAAACTTCTAACTCCTTGGCCCAGCCTCATTGCTCCTCCAGTTTGACCACTTTGACCTTTTTGTAGACTTGCCTTTTCCATCAGAAACTCCATGATTTGTGGGAGTAAACTAAAAACTATTTACAAACCAAAACAAACAAAAACCTTGCTAGCCTTCATTCTTCTTATTTATCCCATTGATTTGGGACTATATATGTGAAAATATATGACTAGCTGCTTATAATTTATCATTAGTTATTGTAGGGGGGTTATGTTACATTGTAAATAATTGTCCTGTCTACTGGTTTAATAAAAATGCTGATTGGCCAAAGGCAGGCAGGAAGTGTAGGCGGGGCTACCAGACAAAGAAAATTCTGCGAATAGGAAGAACAGAGCAGAGACGACAGATATGCCACAGAGATGCCAGAGAAGAAGATGCAGAGGACAACTGTGCTGCTCTGAGAAAAGGTACCGAGCCACATGGCTGAACAAGATAAGAATCATGGACTAGTTTAAGGGTAAAGAGTTAGCAAGTTATATGCCTGGGCCCCAAGTTAATGAGTGTACAATTAATATAAGAGTCTGTGTTTCAGTGAGACTATGGGACTGTGGGTGTGCAGTTCCAGGCCATGAGTCTAGGCTGGAAAGTCCAGGCTAGAAACATAATACAACAAGTTATAATTGGAGATTTTGTCTAAAACTTTTTATCCCCTCTTAATTTTTACACATGCATATAACATGGGCCATTAATTTTCATGTTTAGTTATGGAAGTTTTCACAAATGCCCAGGTGTCTGTAAGTTTTGGAAAATGGTAGTCATTTTCATTTCAGAAACACCTGTGGTGACACACCTTCAGGTCCCAACAGGCCCTTATGAGCTGCTTCTCTGATCAGAATGCTGCCTAAAGGCACAGAGCTTATTCCAGCCTTGGGGTGGTGCTCCAGCTCTGTGTTGGGGTCCAGAAAGGCACACACAGCAGGAACTGACAAAATCCTGAACTCTGCCACTGTGCACCACCTTGACCTCCACACCCTGGCTGCAGTGTCACATTCCACTGTGTTATTGGTTATTCAAGTGAAACTTAGCTCAAAACTTCCTGTCACAGTGTTGTGGTTGAAAGTTCAGTTTTCATGAAGAAAGGATTGATTGACTTTTGATATAGGTGAGATCCTGCTGAAGCTCTGCTGTAAATAGCTCTTGGCAACGTCTTCAGCAAAAAAAGTAAAAGCAGTGGCCAAGGCTTAGCAGATGGAACCCTGAAGACTCAGGTTTGTATTCTCATGTGAAAAAAAGGGCCGGTTGGAATGGCACAGGCCTACACCCTAGCATTTCTGCAGTGAGAAGGGAGGCAGAGACAGCAGTATCTCCACTGGATGAAGCTCAGAGGCCAGCTCACTGGAAGTTTGCAGCAGATACAAGACAAAGATTCTGATTCAAACAGAATAGAAAGTGAGGATCAGCCGTTGAAACTTTAATCTACACTTGGAACTCCCCCCACCCACCCAACACACACACATGAAAGAAAAATTTCTAGAAATTAACAATTTCTACTTTTTTAATTGTGTGGTGTTTTACCATTCTACTTGATAGTTTTGAGAGATCTTGCTGTATTCTGTATATAATTTTTTTATGTGACACGTGACCTACAAGGTCTTCTAGCTTTTCTTTCAGGCCTGTAGGTGTCCCTTGCAGAGAAAACAGTTTTAATTTTGATGAAGTTCAATTTATCAATTGTCTATTTATGGATCATGCTTTTGGTATTTAAACCCAGGTCATACAATTGGTTTTTTAACGAGCTCTTCTAAAACTCTTTTACAGTTTTCCATTTAGATTGACAGTCCACTTTGAGTTATTTTAGAATTGTTTTGAAATTCCCTTCTAGATGTTGGACTTTCTTCAACATTGGCAATTTTAAGTAATCAATCTGCCACCACATCCAATTCTTCTTTCCTTCCCTGTCTTTCTCCTTCCTTCTTTCCTCCATCTCTCCCCTTATTCTCTTTTCTCTCTCTTTAGGTACTGAGGGTCAAACCCAGGTCATCACCCAAGGTAGGACTCTCTGTGCCACAGACCTACCACTCCCGCTCTATTGCTAAAACTTCTAAAAACAGATAGCACCTTCTCTATGTTCTGTGAATTATAGTGTCAACGAAAGAAATTTTACCCGGTAGAATATTGATGGCGATCTCAGGGACCACAAAAGATAAGTGAGCAACATTAGTGTGGTGGTTTGAATAGTTATGGCCCCATAGTCTCATGTCTTTGAATGCTTGGCCTATAGGGAGTGGCAGTGTTAGGAGGTGTGGCCTTGTTGGAGTAGGCGTGGCCATTTTAGAGGAAGTGTGTCACTGTGGTGGGCTTTGAGACTTCAGAAGCTCAAGTCTGTTTGCTCCTGCTGCCAGCAGATCAAGACACGGAACTCAGTTCCTTCTCCAGCACCATGTCTGCCTGCATGCCGCCATGCTTCCCTCCATGACAATAATGGACTGAACCTCAGAACTAGAAGTCAGTGTCAATGAAATGTTTTTCTTATAAGAGTTGTCATGGTCATGGTGTCTCTTCATAGCAACAGAAACCCTAACTAAGAGAATCAGCCAGGATGGTTGTCTTTGTCTATGGCACATGCTGAGGCATATTTATAACACTAATGGCAATGGGAATCACACCCATCTCCCTAAATGCTCCCCTAAGACAAGAAAGATACCCATTCTGACACAAGAAGTCTATTCAACACACTACTCATAAGATGCAGGAGTTTCCAAGTTAATTGAAACAGAGCTGTGCTTTATTCATAATAAGAACTAACTACTTGAATTTCAGCCAAGCCAGGGGATTATTTATAATTGGGTCTTTGTGCCTTAAGTGATTATGTACCTTGTTCTCTCTGGCAGAACTGTGATGTGAAAGATCCTCAAAGTCCAAGCAGATGACATACAGATGGCAGAAGCACAAGCTACTGGTGTAATATAAAATGCTCCCACAGCCTTTGTTTTGAAAGCTTGGTCCACACACAATGATAAAACATTAGGAGATAGGGCTTACCTGGAAGGAGTGGAGTCAGCAGGGGTTGGGTCCTAGTGGATAGAGGGTATGCTCTATCTGTCCCCCTCCTGTCATATTCTTCTTCCTGGCCTGTCATAAAGTGAATGCCTTTCTTCTGCCACATGTTCCGATTGCTGTGAACCAATTCTTTCTCCATTAAGTTGCTTCTTCTGTTGGGTCACAGTGGTGAGACACTAGTGAGGGGAGGATGTTTTTCCATCTTATATTCTGAGATAATCACTGTGACTGCCAACCACAGCCACCCTGTTCCCAGGGTTAGCGCCTAAGAGTGACTGCGTTTTTTTTTATGTATTGCCCGAGGGCTTTTGGTAAAGTGTGTATATTTCGCCAGGATTCAGTAATTTATCTATATAGTGAGGTAGTTTCTCATCATTATGACAGAATGATTGGCATAGATTGCTCCAAAGGAGGAGACATGTATTGAGCCCAAAGATTCAGAAGGATGTCCATTACGACAGGGAGAATAAGGTGAGACTGGACAGGTCCCATCAGGGTGGTAAAGAAGCAGAAGAGAAAACGTCTGCACTGTGACTGGTCTCCCCACTCCACTGTCTTTCATTCCCTCTAGGTTTCCCTCTGTCATTAGTTAATCCTCTCTGGAAACGTCCTCACAGACACACACACACACACACACACACACACACACACACACACACGGGATGCTTTATAATCTCCCAGGTGTTTCTCAATTCAATCAAGTTAACAACTGAGATGATTCATCACAGATGGCTGGGTTTTGCTAAGTCACCCAGCCCCCTGCTACTACAGCACTTTTGTTTGTCCTGCTCAAGGACCTGAATGTTTTTACAGCTTCAGTGAGTATTTGACAGCTGAGTAAAAAAAATGTTGTACCTTTGATTGCATGATTCTGAGATGCTATTGATATCAGCAACTCTAGGTGTCATGGTAAAGATATTTCCTGCCACGTCTTTGTTTTCAGTTCTCTATTTAGAATCGAAGTGCCAAAGTTCATTCATTACAAGTCCCCAAAGGCCTGAGCTTCTACACCTGGCAATTAATGATAAGCTGGCAGAATGGAAGGCAAGTTGTCTGAAGTCTGAGGCCCCTGGTGTCCATGGTAGGCTCTCACACTGACAGTAAAGCAAATTTGCTGTTTGGGGATGTCACATGACTGTTTTAAGCTTCAGGGTTGGTTGGTTGGTTTTCCATCTGAACAAGCTGAGACTTTCTGGTCCCTTTGATTTGAATAGGGTTAGGATTCAGCAGAGAGCATGGCTTCACAACTCAAATTTTAAGTTGACCACAAGATATGGATAAAGAAAGCCCATGGTCTGTTTTTTAAGTGTTGCATCATCATCCCACTGCCATTCCCAGGAAGGGGGTTTCTTATCCGAAGACTCCAAACTCATTTGTGAAGTGGGAGATGCAGGTCCACCAAAGCATTACCTTGTAGGGTCCAGTTAGACTTTGCCTGTTCACAACAATGCTGATGTGCCATCAACTCAGTCCAAAGTCGCATCCACAGGGCTGAGAGTTCAAGAACCCTGGGGTGGCAATCAAGGAAGAGGAGGAGAAGAAGGTAGAGAAGGAGGAGGAGGAGGAGGGAAGGAGGTGATTAAGGTCACTGACTTTCACAGACAGAGCCTGATCTAGTACTGGGGACCACTTCTCAGACTTTCCAAGGAGCCAGTACTGATCAACTTTGGCAGGAACTTGTGTTGGAAAACAGCCAAAAACTACATCTCTGTTCACTTGAAAGTGTCTTAGAAGACGCTCCATGCCTGGCTTCTTGGTTGAGGAAGATACTTTCTTTTCGCAAACTTTCCAGGAAAGGAGGACGTTTTCATACCCGCCCTTCACACATCTTTGCCTTTCTCTCCCAAACATGGTTGTACCCAGGACTGAGTTCCTAGCTTGGATTCTCCCAGACTTGTTTTCATTTAATTCATTATTATAAAAGAAAACTATTTTGGTACTTTGTAAAATATTTTGGCAGTTTTGTAAATTATCTCCAAGAGATTTTAAATATGAGAAATAACTATTATTAATATACAGCGCTTTCTTCTCAGACTTTGATGTATCTGTTAGCATGCATTTTAAATGTGAATGGATTATTCTATATGTTGATAACTCCCAGCAACAGATACCTGTTTTCATCATAAAACTGAAAGTTCTACCTGATCTTTGAAACTGGCCTCAATGTATTTTTCACCATCTTATTGCTGACTTTTTAAACACTGTACTAATCATTATTATATATCTCTGTGCTTAATATATATTAGTTGTGATTTTTGGTAACCAACCCCATGGTCCTGTCTTTGATCTTAGACTTAGCCCCTCGTCATATGTTGCTTAAAGTTTGTGATCACCTTTTATTACCACTCTTCATTTTTCTTTTGTGATGCTGGAGATGGAACTTTGCTCTCATGCATGTGAGGCAAGCATTCTATCGCTGAATGACACCCCAGATTCTTATCTATTTGTTCTTTTCTTATGGATTTACAAGAACTCTGTACATAGAGAGCACTGATCCTTCATCTGTCATATTAGCTTCAACCGTCTTTCCATTGTTTGCCTTACTTATGCTGGGAATTTTTGCAATATAATGATTTTTATGTTTTCTAACAGTCTTCCTTTGATGACTTATGAATTTTACATATAAAACAACTGGGTTTTCTATTTTCAGTCATTTGTTTCTTTACATATATATTCTAGTTGAGATCTTTTCCTAATCACACTGTAAGTAAAGAATCTAGTTTTTGGGGTTTTTTTTTCTAAAAGAAGACACTAAATCAAAACTTGCCTTTAGAACATTAGCTCAACCTGCTCTTCACTGTTCTTGCTACTGATGAGTGATCATGAAATTATCAAACAGGAACGACTTACAGGCCTATATCTTATAACTTCTGTTTGCACACTAGCAGTTGAGAGCCTTTCTTCAAGCATGCAGAGGAGACCTGCCTCAAGCTGGCTTCAAAAATACTTAGTAATGTGCTCATCAGAAACTGTTCCTGCGGTTGCTTCAGAAGGTTAGTGATCCCCTTCCTTCCTGTTTCACTGGCACCCATTAGAGCCATACAACGATTCTTGCCATTTCCAGGGGGCCATATGCCATCTTGTTTGATTATCCAAGAGTGTGAACCCAGATTTTCTGACTGACTTCTCCTACTCACTGTGGCCAGGACAATGGGTAAGTCAGTCAGGTCTACCCTGGAGCTGGACCAGCTAGAATAAAAAGCATGGTATACACAAGAGAAAATAATTTTCATCAACTATATAAGAAGCAAGATGGACTTACAGCTTTCTGTTTTCTCTGAAGATAAGACCACAGAATGGTTACCTTATAGGGAGATAATAACACAATGCCCCATGTTGCCAAGAGACTACATTTCAGACAATCAGCTTTCCATTACTACAACAACATGCCTGATGATGGTCAGCATGTAAAGGAGAGAGGTTACTTTGGCTTATACTTCTGAAAGTTTCTCCACCTGGTAAATTGACCTCACTGTGAGAGCATATAGCAGAGGAAGCTGGTGACTTCAGGGCAGCCAGAAAATAGAGAAAAAGAGAGAGAAACCAGTGCCCCACAGTCCTCATTAGGTCCCACCACTTAAACATTTCATAATCTAGTAGTGTCAATATGAGACCAAGCTTATAACCCATTCCACTCCAAATCCAAAGGACAGAACAGGAATATCGGGAAGCTCTCTGAAATAAATCTCAGCATCATGGATGGAGAAAGCGTTCATCTCAAGCCTCCTATTCTCAGCAACTAATAATTATTCTATGGATATTGGCAGTCCTGTGTGTCAAGTTCATTGCCTCTGCAGTGGAAAAGTCAGAGACAGAGAGTACAGACAGTCTCAGGTCCCAGCATGAGGCTGCTTGGTTAGAACTGCCTGCTGCTGCAATGTCAGAAAAGAGGGATTAAAAGCAATTTAACAGGGGCACATGAGGTTCTTAGCATATGATGCACTGGAAGATAATAATGTCAGATTTGAGTTAAAGAGGTGAGGCTCTCATGTAATGATTAGACTTGTTGACTAACAGGATTTGGAATTACAGGAGACACAGCTCTGGGCGTGTCTATGGGGGCATTTTCAAAAAGGTTAAACAGAGGAGAAGCAAATTATCCTTAACGCGACATTACCATGCCATGGGCTTGCGTCCCAGGTGGAGTGGGAAGGAGGATAACAGAAAGCCAGAGGAACACAAGCACCAAGCAACCCTGCTCTGCTTCCTGACAGGCTGACTACCTTGTGTTCCCACCACTACACCTCCTTCCCCATTAGGATAAAATGTGAGTCAAACAGTCAGTCACAATAACCTCCCTTTCTTAAGGCACTTTTGCCAAGCATTTGTTACAGAAATGAAAAGTAACCAATACAATCCACAAATTTCTATTTTTCCACTTCATAGTTGATAGCCCGTGCCTGGGGTGTTACGGTAATGCCTTTGAAAATGTCTTCCTCATATCTTCTAGTTTAATTATTCTCGTAAGCATTCCTAAATTACAACAAAAATGTTGATAATATGTTGCTGATAAGGATCATTAGTTTCCTCTGCTTGCAAGATGATGGACAAATTCCTTTGCTTAACATTCAATTTTTTTCACAATGGGTTTTCTAGGGTTTAAACAGCTGTACTTCCCACATCTGCCCCAGCTGGATTTAAGCCAACTCTCACCTTTTGATGTATGAGCCAAGATTATTCCTTCTGGTGCTTTTGTAGATATTGTTTGTTCTAACCGACACAGAAAATATGCAAAACATTGACCAACTGCTGTGGCAGGCTCTAACCAATCAGGACAGAGCCTGGGCCAATCAGGTGGAAGTCGTGTATAACTGCCAATGTGGATTGACTGGTTGCTTTAGCCCCTGCTGCCAGCCTCTGCTCTCCAGTCAACTGAAATCTCATCCTTCAATGAAGATTTCCTGGATAGCTCTTGCTCACATTGGCTTTTGATTGTTATGTATTAATTACTCATTGTGTGTAGGTTGTTAATAAAGAGCTTATGTGATGTGCCAGTCTAAAATACTGGCATTCTCTTGACAGCATGATTTTATTGCCTGTTCATATGGTAATTGTGATCTAAGCTACAGAGGAAGCAGAAAACTAGTACTCCATCTTTTCTGTAGTAAGATTAATCAGAATGACTTTGATACTTTGGAAATTTTTTTAAATTTCAAGATCTTATGACTGATAAGGATATAAATTTATAGAATTTTATTTCTAAATACATAAAAAGAAAATAAGAGAAAATATCTACTCCAAAGAGCTCACACCCTCATAGTGTGTTTATTTGATGTCTTAGAACTTTCAAATATGGGGAAAGCCTGCATACACTTTCTATTAAGGGAGAGAACCTAGTAATTTCTTTCAAGTATGAGCTATAAAAGTCCAAGGGATTTCAAATTTTTATGAAATGTGTTCTTTTTGCTGATTTTCTGATTTTTTTCCCCTTTAAGACAGTCTTCTTATGCAACTCAGGCTAGCCTCTAACTTGCAATCTTCCTGCCTCAGCCTTCTAGTGTTGGGAATGGGTATGCTACCCTATGCTCCAACTCTTTGAAGTGTTTTTCAAATAGCTGTTGAATAGGCTCTTGGAAGCTACCCAACACCAGAATAACTAACAACATTTTCATCTATGTGACAATTTAAAAATACGGTCCAAGATTACTTGATACTCCTGTTGAGGGTTCTGCATTTTGTCCTTGAGTCTTCACAGTCCAGTGAACTGGCTATATTCACAGAATAGGCTTATTAATTGTCTCTTTCTTTCCCAGGCGATTTCCCATTGAAGTCTGATGTCCCCTGTAAAAAGACCAACTCCAGCAGCTATGTCCTGCACTGCAGTCACCACCTTGACAAACAGCCCAGCACCCCAGACAAGAGCATTTGATCAAGCCTCTGATGGTTGTTAGGCACTGACCTGTTAAGGCATTATTTTGGGAGGAGCATTTGTATTCTTCGTTCTGGGTGGTGAGACATGTAATTGAAATCAAGCTGTCTAAGAGTGGAGGATCTGTCAGGGCAATTCTAGTGTGGTGGTTGCTGGAGCAGCGCTTACAGTGAGTGTGTCTTACAGCTATTGATGATAATACAGGCCACTGAGGCTGAGCGATCTGCCCTCGTAGAATGTCAGAGAAATCCATAGGAGAAATCCTGGTGGGGATATCTAGCTTCTTTTATGCCTTACAGGGCAATATACTCCCTTGATGAATGTAGTCCACTAAGGGAGTCTATATGGGGACTGCTCTAGAATGGCTGGTGGGTTAAAGAATATACTGACATCCCTGAAAGCACTATGTATGGAACAAGATTATAAGGAAGTTAGACAGATTTCACTGCCACTGCTGGGGGTGTTATGACATACCATTGAGGCTCAGATGTCTGCTCAGAAAAAGCTTGCCCACATGGAGAAGAATTACAATTTGAAAAGAAAATGTAGATGCCAACTTTCCCCCCAGCCTCTAGACTGGTAGGAAAAATGGAGAAAGAGGAGAAAATGCTAAACTGACTTAGAAAAGATAGAGAGGAACAAAGATGAGGTGGAAGTGTTGGCTTGACTTCCTTATTCCTGGGAAGGGCACAAGGAAGAGAGAGTAAATTAGATCTGGACTAAAATTTGGGCCACTTAAGAAAAATCAGACAGTGAGGGGAGAAAATAGGTTGAAATGATGGTGAGGAAGCTGAGCATGGGTGAGGCAGAGTGTGACAAGTCAGTCCACTGAACAGGATACAAATGTTTTCTCCAGAGACTTAAGATGGAAGTTAACTCAACAGGGACCTCCAGGGTGCTTCTGTGGCACTGTGACCCACTCTCTGTAAAAATGTTTCATTCATATCGTGTTAACCGCTGAGCCTTACAATTATGAAAACATCTAATATGTATATATATTATATATATATGTACATATACATATATATGTATATTATATATATATATACCCTAAAGGACAAGGATGTGAATTAGTTTACCCAGGTGCAGGCATCCGACAAAGCAATGAAACTCTTAGGAGTGTTAACAGTTGTCCAAGTGAGAATATCGGGGGGAAAAATCCTATGGTATCTCGCGCCTCTGAATGTAAAATGGCTGCTTGTTTTGGGTGCAAGCTATCAGTGGACTTTCAGCTCAAGTTGCTTCTTTGTGTAATTTGATTTAGGAAAAAAAAGAGAGAGGCTGCATGTAAGACTGAGACAGAAAGGCTCAAGAAGCTTTGAGCTACAGAAAGTACATGGCAGACTAAACATCTCTGTGCCCAGATACCCCTGTGCTCTCTTGTGTTGGAAGCTGGTAGGAAGTCGGTAGGAAGTCAGGGGGCTACTGCTGAGGGCTATGGCAGAAACAACCGAATGACACAGTGGCAGGAGGGTATTAGAACAGCATCCAGTGATGGAGAGGGTATTAGAACAGCTTCCAGTGATGGAGAGGGTATTAGAACAGCATCCAATGATGGGAGGATATTAGAACAGCATCCAGTGATGGGGAGGGTATTAGAACAGCAGTGGTAGTTACACATAGAGTGTAATGGGAAAACTCTACTACTGGTTCCATTCAGCAACAGCAAAAACAGCTTATTTAATTAAGAGTTGGATTGAAGGTATTTTGGCTAAGCCTCCTTTTGAAGGTGGCATAGAACTGAATTCTACACAAGTGTTATGATACACATATTTACAAGAAGATTGCTGTCTGCAGTTTGATCTCCAGTGCCACATGCTTTTAATTCACTAAGCTTTCCCTACTGATTGAGCACTAGCCAAACAAGACAAAGCACTGGGAGGGACAATATTCCCACTCTTTACAGGCCTACTAGTACCATCTATAAGAATATCAGACAGAGACATAGCTGTCACAATACAAATGAGCACAGGCATCATGTGTCAAGAGACAGAGAAAAAAAGAATAGTTAGCGAGATGGGTTAAGGACAGTATGGACAGTAGTAAGTCACAAGTCTTAGCCACTAAGTCACTCTATTCTGACAAATGGGCTGTACTCAGGGATCTGACTTTATGGATGGCCTCCTTGGAAGGAGAAAACTGTCAGGAAATGGATTGGTCACAGTGGGGACTGTGGTGATATATTTTATATTTAATAAAATCAGCCTGGAATATCAGAGGACAGAATCACTCACAATCAAGCATAGAGGGTCAGAGAGGGGTGACTCATGCTTTAATCCCACCATGAATGATGAGTGGTGACCTATGTCTTTAATCCCATTACTTGTGTTAACCACAAAAATACATGTCTCCTCTCTCAAACTAAAAGTGTCTTCAACCTCACACTTTCAGAGGGTGTCCTTACTCAGTGTAGTGACACCAAGACAAAGGCCAATCACAGGGAAAAGACAGGAACCCTAACCAATTCTGGTTGGTTTCTTAGTTTGGAAAATATTACAAAATGCTTGGCCCCAGATAATGGACCTGGGCAAGCTAGACCGATGAAGCTCAGGCTCATTAGCTTCCTGCTGAGCCTTCTTTTCCACTTCTCTGCTCCCTCCCTCCTGACAGACAGGCTGGAAAGACAAGCTGCTCACCAGCATACTTAGGTTCTACTGGAGCATCTCCCAGGCATCATTAACCTCCAAATGTGTGCATGTAGGATGTGATGTTCCTAACTCATATGACTGAGTAAATGACTATCACTCAAAACCTGGACTTTTTGTGTCAAAAATTCAAATTCCTTTTTTTCCTCAGTAATCTTCAAGATCTAGGAAACCAGAGATGTGAATCACTACAGTGTAAGAGGCCAGAAAAGAAGGTGGGTTGTCAAGATTTTCTTGGCTTCAGCATCTCCTGCTAGCTCTCACCCTTATCTCTCCCACTGTCTAATCTCTGGGGAACCTGAACACACACTGTCTAGGTTATAGCTATGGGGTAGGGCCACAGATATACATGGAATAAGATGGTGAGTTCAGACTGAAAGATGCTGCATGGCCCTGGTGCAGATTCCATGGGCTTCATGGTGATAAGTGAGTGGCTGTGGAAATGAAGGGCTAGAGATCAGTTTTATTAAATGAGCCAAAGGGCACGGTGGAGTAGACTTTCTAGCATTTGGGAGGCAGAGAAAGGACAATAGACAATGTAAGTTCAAAGCCAGTAAAGGCTACCTAGCAAGAAACTATCTTAGACAAAACAAAAAACAAAAAAACAAACAAACAAACAAACAAAACCAAAACACAAAAACAAAAAAACAAAACAAAACAGGGAGAGGCTAAAGCTATGAACTTACATGTTTAAAATCTAAACAGCATGTTATGTCCAGCTATTTTCTATCATTTATACTGCTGACTGTATGGTATGCATAATAAACTCTCTTCTGATCATGTCTTTAAGGTTCCTTGAGATTTTTTGATAAATAGACAAATAAAAAGGCAATGCAAAACTGCAGCTCCCTGAGCTTCCCCTGACTTCATATTTGTGAGAAAATATAGGCTTATTGTGTTCAGAGGAATTGGCAACAGCGCCCACAAATCCCATGTCTGTCTTTACAAAAATAGGCACAGCAGTATGGGGTTCCTTCAAAAAATAGAATTCTTGTGTGCTCTAGAAGTTTTGTTTCTGGGTGTTTAGCTGGATGAACAGACACAGGAAATGTAGTAAGTACATGCAATGGTCTTAGGAAGTAAGGGTTCCTATTCCTCTTTTGGCGTGATGAATGTGGTAGTTTGAATGGAAATGGGCTCCATGGGCTCCTGCATCTGAGTGCTTAGCCACCAGGGAGTGGTATTATCTGAAAGGATTAGGAAGTGACCTTGTTGGAGGAAGTGTGTCACCGAGAGTGGGCTCTGAGGTTTCAAAAGCCCAAGCCAGGCCCAGTGGTTCTCTCTTCCTGGTGCCTTTGGATTGGGATGTAGAACTCTCAGCGACCACATCTACCTGCATGCCACCATACTTCCCGCCATGAGGATAATGGGCCATGTCTCTGAAACTATAATCAAGACCCAATTAAATACTCTATGGTCATGTGTCTCAACAGAAATCGAACATTGACTAAGACAATGAACTTTGCAGATGTGGTGCCAGGTGAAATAAGCCCATCACAAAATGACACATACTGATTAATAAATGACTCTTGTGCAAGGCACTTCCAGTAATCAGATTATAGAGATAGCAAGTCTAGCTGTGGTGTCTAGGGCCTGAGAAGGGAAGAAGGGAAGGTGAGAGCATTTGTTAGATACTAAGGTTTGATTTGGGAAGATGAAAAGCCCATGGAGAAGATGATTGACACAAAAGTGTTTCCTTTTTAAAAAATAGCAATATCCTAGGTGTCAACTGATGGATGGTTACAGGAAATGAGACCTATGTACACAGCATGAAAGAATCCAACCCTCTCCTACAGCATAGATGAGCCTGGAGCACCTTAAGCTGAGCAAGATAAGCCAGGAATAGAAATAGTTACTTCATGCTCTCACTCACACATATAAACCAAAAAAGATCACAGGAAAGCAGAGTCTGGGAAGAGCAGGAAGGAGCCAGGGAGAAGGGATGGTCAATGTGTATAATGTAGAAGTTCAGCTGAGTAGGAAAAACAATGTCACCTGTTCCGTAGCACATAAAATGACCAAGTAGAAGTGATTTAATGGTATGTCTTCAAGAAGTCACCAGCAAGTAACATTTCAATTTTTCCCCAGCACATAGATTTGGTAGGTGTCTGAGGTGATGAATACACCAACTATTTTGAACTGATTATCACATACTATCTGTAGGCTGTGTGTACCACCTTCAGCCTAGGAGAGTTATAAATGTGATACAACACAGAGGAATACACTTCTTTAAAAGGAGATAATCTTTTTTGCAGCTGCTTTCTTTGTAACTTGATAGTGTAGTATTCAAGCGTGAACTTTGTAGAAGACAACATTGTATCATAGTTTCCAAAAGTTGGGCATGCCTAGAGGCATGTATTAAAGCACCACCTAATGTCTCATAAATGTGTGTCAATGAAAAATAATTTTTCCCTTCATGAGGCTTCATCTCATGTAGGCGAGGCCAGCCTCAAACTCATCACTTCACCAAGGATGACTTCCAGCAAATGCCCCTCTAGCTTCCATGTTCCAAGTCCTGAATTACAGTTGTGCAGCACCACACCTGGCTGAAAAAATAAATTTTTAGAAAGGAAGTAAAATCGAAAACAAAAGGGTTGAAGCAGATGGTTTTAGCTGAAAGGAGATTTTGTTTAACACATGTCAGGTGCTTTCAGGAGCTGCCACTGTGTGCACAACACTCAAGCAGATGCTACTATACAGGCACAGCAAAACAACTTGCAAATAGAGGGAGAAAGGCTCTAGTGGTAAGTACCATGCATATTTGCCTCAACTACAAATAAATACAAAAGACATACTTGTGATTGGTAACTTCTTACTTAAAACTGAACATAACTGGGCCTGGGGATGTAGCTCAGTTGGTAAAGTGCATGCATAGCCTTGAGTTCAGCTACCTGCAGCACATAAAGCTGGGTAGAGTGGCAAATGCTTTTGATCCCAGCGTGCAGAAGGCAGAGGCAAGAGGACATTCAAAATCGCACTCAGTTTTATTAGCATATTTGAGCCCATCCTGGACTACAGAGATCCTGTCTCAATAAAAACAAAAACAGTTTGCTTTCCTGAGAGAGTGTGGCCTGTCTTCCAGAGAGGCAGATGACATAGGCAGATAAAACCCAAACCTTACAAGGCTCATTGGTCCCCTGAAGGGGACTCACAGTTCTTCATTAAACTGGTCTATTCTCTGGTTTGCTTAGACCTCTGGGCTGATGATCACTTCCATGCTTAGACATACTGATGCTGGAAATAGCAGAATTCAATGATCCCATTTAATACATAAATTATAAATAACTATTATCTTCAGAAGAGGTAGAGAGAAAGTCAGATATAGAAAAGGAAAGAAGGAAGGAGAAAAAGGAAGGAAGAGAGAGGAAGGAAGGAAGGAGGGAGGGAGGGAGGGAGGAAGGAAGGAAGGAAGGAAGGAAGGAAGGAAGGAAGGAAGGAAGGAAGGAAGGGAGAAGAAAGAGAGTTAACATTACTCAGTGGTTCCAAGGAGATACATGTTTACAACTGTCAGACCTATGGAATTACAAATGTATGTTCTGGAAACAGCTACAGATGTGGATCCAAGCCCCAGAAATCCCCAGCGGTGATATCACATGCCCGTGTGTGTGCTTAGATTGTGTAAGTGTTGAGTCGTACATTTTCACATTGCATCAATGTGCTTATAATAAACATGAATGTCAAACTCAAACCTAATCTTGAATATTTATACTAAAACACCCATGATATTTCTGAAATTTCATAGCTTTTAGTAATTTATATGTATGCTTTTTTGAATGTGAAATGGTCCTGCCCCATTCTTATATTTTTGAATACCTGGTATCTGGCTGGTAGAGTTTTGGGGGAGCAGATGAAAACTCTAAAAGAAGTAGGACCTAGTATCACTCGGGGCATACTTTTCAAGGCTATTTATGTTTCCCGATCCTGTCTCCTTTCTTAAAAAAAAACTGTAATTATGTGTATATGTATATTTTGTATAGTGATATATATTTAGGATACTGTGTCATTTTACACTACTTATTTACCTTTGTTTAATGTTTATATGATTGTCATTATTCAAAAGTACAGTGATTGGCTCCATTTTATAGATGAGAAAATGGAGGCAGCAAGCAGCATCTGTCCTAATATCAGACAGTTGACACATCCATGGAAGTCACTGACGTGCGTGCACACATACTGGTGAATGTTTTCCTAGGATATTATAGTCTGTCGTGTTTTGAGTATGAAATGATTCCATGGATTAATGTGTGTCAGGTGATAGAAGGTTATGTTAGCATCTTTATCACTGTGACAAACATTCAAGAGAATAGCTTAAGAGAGGAAAGACTTGCTTTGGCTGATAGCTTCAGGAAGCTCAGTCATCCTCTTGTTGCTTGGCCGATGGAGTTGGATGGAAGATCATGGTAGTAGGAGCGTGTGGCAGAGCAACTGATTCACCTTGCGATGGAAAGTAAGCGAGGAAAAGAGGAAAGATGACTCAGCAGTTAAGAACGTATTCCTATCTTGCAGAAGACCCTAGTTCAGTTTTCAGCACTCACCTCTGGTGGCTCACAATTACCAACTCCGCGGGCTTTGGTGCCCCCTTCTGGCCTCCACTAACACTTAAATGCACAGGCACACACACATACACATATATTGCCTATTTTTACAATGTACAACAAATGCATGTCTGTATAGCAAATGTGTATGGCACTCACAGAGGCGATAAAAGAACATCAGATTCCCTGGGACCAGAATTGTTATTGCAGTATTATTCACTTGCAATATATTATATAAAGGATTTGTGTTTATTGAGAAGTTATATAAACACTGACTGATACAAATCGAAGCATAAGACAATTCTTGGACAGTGGAGCTGTCCGCTCCCCAAGAACGCAGGAAAAAATAGGAAGGAAGGTCAGCATGCCCTGGTCTCAATTGGGTCTGGCCATGCCCCGTTCAGGGTCCTGGTACCCCAAAGCTACACCTCTAAGTTTCCCTAAATAATGCCTAAATCCCACTACATCTCCCCCTTTTGTCTAACTAAGAAAGTTTTAAAACTAAGTATAAGACTATATACAATAGAAATAGTTATAAGGTGATGTCTAGGGGAGGGAAAAGCAAGAACATAAACAAGACCAAGCCATAACTAACAAACAATAAACATAAGGTATATCTTAAATGTCTAGAATATTGGCAAGTGGCAATGTACAGGGATTACTTTAATGCCGTTTATCTTGAATAATATGAATCTAATACCTGAATGCACTTAGCTAAGATATGAAATGGTAGTAACCTTAGCTATCTAGTCTTTAACCCCATCAAAGACTTGAGAAGGAAAATATATCACCTGAGTAAGCTGGAAGCACAATAGAGTAGCATCTAAGACTTAGGAGAGGATGGTGACAGTCAGATGGCTGGACAGTCACAGCTTTTTTGCAAAGTTGAAACATCTACTTCTTTTGGCTATAGACCTAGGATATCTGATAGATCTTTTTAGAAGCAGGAATTTTTAGAGAAACTGTCTTATCCTGTCCAGGCAGGTTTCAACAGTCTCTATCTTTCATCCTGTATTGGACAGCTTGTGTACTGACAGCAGTCGAGGCAAAGACAGCTTTTTTCCAACAGGCCATTGTCTACCAAGGAAGACAAACTCTTTGTGGAGTGTCCTTGATGCTCAACACCATCTCAGGAAAGGAACAGTCTCTTGTGGCTGAATTCTGAATAACAAAATATTAAAAGCTATATTCTCTACGTCTCTGAAGTGGTTGAAGAATCTTGTCTATCTGATATATTTTACTTTATATCTGAGAAACCTAAACAGCATGACTATTACATGGCAAACCTAAATTACTGTAATCTGAAATTTTTATCATCTTAAAGACTGAAGCTTACATTGTAAAAATAGGCCATGTATAAATGGGTGTACAGTTTTTGAATAATGACTTTAAGTATGACAATCATATAAACATTAAACAAAGGTAAATGTGTAGTGTAAAATGACACAGTATCCTAAATATATCACTGTACAAAATATCTAAATAGATGTATACTAAACATCTTGAACAGAAATCGAGTATATGTATATATTGTGACTAGTGTAATTATATATTATGACTAGTATAATTAAACAGACATGGAAATTGCATAGTGAGAATGACAACAATATGCTTAATATGCACTAATGTGTAAAATATTTTAAACAGAAGTAGAAGTATGTGCAACATATGGAAATTACAGATTCAATTTTGTATCAATATACAGATTACCTTAGATATACAAAACAATTTCAGATTTAAATTTGTATCAATATACAAATTATCTCAATCAGACATGTAAAATAATTTCACATTCGTATCAACATACAAGCATCTATACCAATGCAAGTTGTCTTTGGCTCAGATTTGGCTAATAATTGTTTACAGGTGATTGTGAGCCACCATGTGATTGTTGGGAAACCAGACCCAGATCCTCTGGAAGAGTAGCTAGCGTTCTTGACCACTGAGCTATCTCTCTAGCCTTACGTCATTGGATATTTTAATTTCCAATCTCTGTCTTCAGGTTCTTTTTGAGTATTTTTGTCTGAGGCAGAGACTTGAAACTGTAGGGGACATACACAGGAAAACCTAACCTTGATCATGATGTGCTCTCTAATTTATAATAGTCTTGAAACATTCATCTGGTTTATATTCAAGAAAAATCTACCCCTAGAGCACATAGTCTATGTGTGCCAAGAGTCAGCACTCACGGAGTCTGCCTGGAGTAGCAGTGAGTGTCCAGCATGTCACATGAGATCTCTAGGGTGTGACCTGGGAGCTGGGTGTGTAGCTGAATCAAAGCAGATGGTGCACTTTCCTTCAGGACTATGCAACGTGTGATCCAACTCTGCCGGGAGAAAGCAGCGTGGGACTTATTTTGATTACACTTGGCTCCCACCTCCTCCAACTCCAGACATTTTCAGAATGGGGAAATGAGCCTGGAGTCCAGTGATACTGCTGATATGATTCAGGGCTCCTCAGGAGGAAAGAAACAGGAAGTAGAAGGCTGGCTGCTGTGCAGTGAGGTCATTGCTTTGGCATGCTGTCCTGGTCCTGGAGAAGACAAGAGACAGAAGCTATGTGGCTTCTTGGCCGACTCTCAAGTCTTCACTGAGGGCCAGGAAAGGGTGAAACATCGGTATGGATCCACTGTTGCCAAGACTCGAGAAGAAATGTAAGATGAAACAAACCCCTTTATTTTAAATGCCAGTAGAAAAACACTCAGGACAAATACCAAGACATACAATGTGCTTTTATTAAAGCAATTTTAAAAATGAGTCTTGGAAAACAGCCTGTTAATGGCTATAAAGGTCCTCCTGACTGAAGGACATTTGACAATTTGGCTTTGTGGACACAAAGCTCCCGGGCTGTTTGAGTTTTGTCCCTGCCCTTGGGCAGGAGCTCCTGCACCTGGCCTGGCCTCAAGCTTCTCATCCTAGGCTTTCATCCCATAAGTACTAGAGTTATAGGAGAGCACAGCTTTACCCAGACTTTCAGATTGCTTTTTAGTGAGTAGGAGGGCAACATATTCTTAGATAGGAAAGAGGTTGACAAGGAAGAAGGAAGCTGACTTTGGGGCTCTACTCCATGACCCAGAGGCAGATATTTTTGTTTTGCTTCATTTGCTTTTTTTTTTTTTTTTTTTTTTTTTTTTTTTTTTTTTTTTTACTTCTTTAGAAAGTCTTTCTGTGTAACTCAACTTGATCTGAATTTAGAATCTTCCTGCCCCAGTTTACCGACTACTGGGCTCATAGGCATGTACCACTATACTCAGCTTTGGTAGGCATGTTTTCTAGATGACAAGATCCCAAAGTCAGCCAGCAAAGGTCGATGTCAGAATGGAAGGTCAGAGGCAAGGGGACCTACATATTATGTATGTTACTGATGTCACCCAATAACATCAGCATTCCAAATAAACAGACCTAAAGCAGGGTCAGTGACTGTGGTTGTTAACCCCTGGCTCTAGCTGAAGGGTCCACACCCGGCAGTAACAGGTCAACCTGCTGCTGCTGCTGCTGCTTTTATGAATACATATTCGAATACATCCTTTATGCTACAAGAGCAGAGTTGAGAAGCTGAGACCTCAGAGTCCAGAGGTCAAAATGTGTTTGCTGTCTGTTTTTACAACAACAAAAGTTGCTTAACCCCTGGTTGAAAGCCAGCAATGTGCCAAGGGAAGTCTTAGTGTGTCCCTCTCTCCCCATTTGGAGCCATCAATGTACCCACAATGCAACCATCTTTCTGTCTCCTCCCCTGGCTATGTATGAGGCTTGATGGGTGAAGGTCTAGTTGAATAATGCAGGAGCTACCACCTCTGTTATCTACTTCCAGACAGGTCTCACAGCTGGGCTGTCCTCCAATGCTGTAGTTGCCTGGGGCTAACACTTCTCTTATCCTCCAGTTCTGTTCCAGGGCAAGGTGAGGCTGGCTCATTACTGCATGCCTTCCTAAGCACATTTTTAAGAATGGGATTTTAATTATCACTGATTATGTTTTCTGGATCCTCACCTGTTACTGATTCAGATCACCCAGAACTGCCACCTAACTGGGCAAGACCATGCATGAGGGTTTCTAAGCAGCTTGGCCCCACTTCAAGCCAATATACTGCTAACATTTATTCCACATTTATTAAGTGTGAAGAATCAAATTTTATTGTGGGAAGGTGTGCCACAATACCTTTCTTTTCTGCCTGTCTTGAATACAGCACTGCATTTAAATGTACTATGTCTGATTGCTTCATATAACTTTCTGGGACTAAACACTAACACTAAATTTGAAGCAAACAATTTTTTTTTTTATTGGGGCGCCCCCAAGAACTGGCCAGCGACTGCTTCCTTGATTAGATTAAAGAAAGCAGCCCCAAGTACATTCCTTGGGCTCCTTTTAAGGAGTAAAATCACGAATAATTTGTACAGAAGGGAGACCATGGGGCAACAAGAATATGCCCCCCCAAAAAAAATCTTAAAAATAAAAAGCAAAGCAGAACATCATGGAGTCACCCACCAAGTGATTAGGGAGGGATGGGGGGGGCACAGGTATCAAAACAAATCAAGGCCATGGGGTGGGGAAGGTCAGGTTCCAAGAAACAGAGAGCAGTTCCACTCTTACAATAGCTCTGCCTTCAAAATGGAGTCAGGCAGTTTCCTCACTACAAGGATTGCAAGTAACCGGTGATCATTCAAAATAGATTTCAAAACTTTTTTCTTATCTTTCACCACCTCAAAATGTTACCTGCTTTCCTGGAGTCCTCAGGATCTCTGATATTTTCGTTCACAATTCTTCAGATACAACAATTTGAATTGAAAGTCTGTACGAGAAGAGGAGCCAAGCAGCCCCGAGAGCCTCATCTCTGCACTCACTGGCTATGAAGTCTCTGCAGCAAGTGGGATCCCCGTTAGGTGTGGGAGATTTCCATGTTGCTCTTCTGTGGAAGACAGACATTTTCAGGGAGCCATGCCTTTCTCACCTGAGAATATCAAAAACTCTGCTGTGTATATGATGGGCTTCTATTTTACCGTTTATCCAGAGACTAATACACACAATATTCAATTAGCAGACACCTAGATTATGATCAGTTCCAATAAGTTTATGCATAGCTGTGAACTCTTGCCTAGGCAAGAGGCAGCTTAATATCTTTACCTACTTTACTCACATAGGTAACATCAATACAGCCCAAAGGAACAGATGACCTGGAAATAATAATGATCATAACAATGTCTACCATCACAGGGGAAGCTATAAAAAAAGGGAGAGCTGTCCTGTCTTATTCACTCACTGTTGAAATTAGCCTCCCAAGGAACTACTAGTTAGCAGTCTTTTGGGATGCAACAAACAGGTGATCAAATAAACCTGTGAGTGAATGAATTCACTGGAAGCTAAAGGCTAGTTGTCCCTCTGTCACTTTATTTAACTCTCATAACATCCATGAGCCAAGTACTGTTATATCTCTTCAGGTAATGAGGAAATAAAAAGTTCTGATGTTAAGTGACTCACTCAAATACGGAGAACACTTTTGAGTTCAGCCAGGCCAGTTTGATCCAAAGATCTTGCTTGACCTTAGGCCACAGAGCCATGGAATTGGTGCCATTAGGGAACCAACCCTGGCATTCTAACTGCTCAGGTGCAGAGAGTAACTATCAAAGTCTTCACAAAATATTAATTCCCATAGAGAACATGTTCAAGGCTGTTTACAGGTTGGTGGGAGTATAATTTACAACTGCAGATGAAGACCTGACAGCAGTCTCAGCATGGCCATGACAGTGAGCAGTGGCTTTGTGTGACTGTATGGGCAGATGTTGGCCAGCAGAATGTGTGTGTGTGTGTGTGTGTGTGTGTGTGTGTGTGTGTGTGTGTGTGTGTGTGTCCACAGAAAGCTCTATTCCTCTCAATCTGTATGGCAAGATGCTGGTTTTTATTGGCTAAGGTCCCTGTGGGCAGAGAGAGTGAGATTTACACAGCACATAGATGCAACAGTGTGTCTGAATATGTTTGTGCTCTATACCGCAGAACACACATACATAAGAGGATACATACACACCAGCCCCAGGACAGCAGCCAGTGCTGGCCAGCTCAGTGTGGTACAACTTAAAGCAAAATTAATGCCCTGACTCGAAATTATCCTAGGGTGGGCTGGGTACGGTTAAAGATGAAGTCTTCAATCTGGTGCCAAGGGTATGGCAAACCTGGGGTATGTGCTCACTTGTGAGTGCCTCTACCAGTTCTTACACTGCTGAAGGCCGAGAACTCAGATCAGAGGAATGGGATGGAGACAGAACTGCTGTTCACTCTTCAGGTTTTCAGGTCTTTGGGAGTGTGCCCTTGAACCTCTCTTCCTCTTTCTCATTTCTTGACCATGATGTAAACAGCTTTGCTTCCCTGCATGCTACCTGCCATGACCTGCTGCTTCACCTAAGACCCCAGACAATGAGAAATAGGCCTTTCTTTATAAACCAGTCATCTCAGATATTTATTGCAAGGCTAGAATATTGCTTAACTCAGCATCTCTCTCACACTGTCACTGCCACACAGAAGGCATCAGCCACAGTGTTCTCTCCTGTCCTGGCCCCCCACAAAATGAAAACAAAACCCAAAACACCCAGACTAGTGTCTGTAACTCCCTAGTGCTGAAATTGTTTGCTTTGCCCCATTGCATATTTCATGAACAGTAGAACAAAACCAAGCCTTACAAGGATTATTTACAAAGTTGTCCTTTTGATATGAACAAATAAATAAATCTACTGCATCCCTAGATTTGTTGATATGACGTGATTCTACACACCCTGCTACAGAATAAGAGAGGTTTAAAAAAATATTTGTTTCAAATAAGGTCCTTTCACTTCAAACAACAAAGTGTTTTCTGAGAAGGATATTAAATTCTAAAAATATTTAGATTTTTACAGTTGGAATGTTTAAAAATGAAGCCACTTGGTCCTGGCCTTACAGTAGGGGCAGAAGAAAGTGACATTGATATTGGACTATTTTAGATGGTACGAGGGTCTCTCTAAGTATTCCCATAAGGGACATCTGCCAATCTGAGGTTTTCATCTGGAAAACATGAATCCCAGTTATCAAAACTCAACCTGCCCTAAAGTCATTTAGTCTGATGTTTTGCATATGAATAATGGCTCCATTTACTGAACCCCCCTCCCCCCAGCCAGAACTGTGTGCCTCCAACAGAAGTGGCTAGAAGGCTCTATTTATACATCAAGAGCTGAGGCAGAGAAGCTCTGCACTGTTCTAAGACCTGGAAGACTAGAATTTCTCTATGCCCGGGCCCCTGTGTTCTTTCTCTCCTTGAACAGCCTGCCTTGGTCACTGCAGCCTTCTCCTTCCCCTGCAGACATCTGGTTCATTCCAACTGCTCTCAATGATGTCAATATAGAGTTTTAATTGGGCCCAAGAGTAGTCCACAGAGTTCTGAGCAGGAGTTACTGAGGAAATGTAGGATTATCCCAGGCTACACTCTGGGGATGGCACCAAGTCACCAGCATTCTATGATGCTTTACACGCAGTTCTCACATGCATCCCAGCTGAGGCTGACCAGACTGGACCAGGCATCAGGCAGTTTTTCTTGGCCATCCAGATGATGAGTTTGGAGACTCAGCATGGGCTTGCCTTCCATTAGAAGGGTGGAATCTCAGCTGCTCAAAGACATTCCAGTTGGAATGTGCATTTCAAGATTTGCTTGCACACTACTATTGCAGATTTTAAAGTTCTGACAGGTGGCAAACCTGAGACTCACACTTTTATGGTAAATCAGAGCCCTAATCTTTCAGACCTCTGTGTGTACACTCTGACCCTCTTTGGAAAAACAAGAAAACTGAGGTAACAATGCAGGTGATGACTCCTTCCAAGTCTTCCCTAAGTCTACAGCATCCCCAGAGCCAGGAAAGGAGGAGGGTAGAAAAATCACACATGGCTGTGTCACTTGTCACATTCTAGAATAGATCACTAGGATTATAGATGATTTTGTTTTCTTGCTTTCTTTTCTTTCTTTTTTTCATTCTTTCTTTCTTTCTTTTTATTTTTTGGAAGGTCTTAACTGGTCTCAGACTTGAAAATCTCCTACTTCTGTGTCCAGATTACTGATTTCACAGGCCTCTGAGTACTACCAGATCCCCATTCTTATATCTTAATGATCCATTGCCATGTAATAAGGCATCCTGAAGCATAATAGCTTAAAATAGTCTGTCCTTTGCTCCAGATCCCATGATTCAGCAATGGACAGAGAACAGTTGGAAGTCTTCTGATGTCCTTGCCTAGGGTCATCTCTGCAGCTGCAGCCACCTGGTGAGTTCATGAGGCCAGGATATCCCTCAATGGCCTCAGTCACACATCTAGCAATCAATCACAGGGCTGGCCAGGGTGATTTGGTTTCCTGTGAGGCCACAAGGGCTTGGGGTTTTATATAGTGGTAGTGGTACCAGGACTATATACTATGAGACCTCTCACAGCCTTACTCAGAAACTCCAGAGTCATTTCTAGCATATTCTAGTCATTAAAGCAATGAGCTACTGATACCGCATATTGGTAGATCACTTGTCTGTCATGTGTAAAGCTATGGTGGTGGTGGCAAATGCCACCTATAGTTGGAAAAGGCTGTAAAGTGTCTGTGGTCTTTTCAATTTGAATCTTCTCACCTGTTGGCCTCCGTGATCCACATCATTCTCCCTTGTGCAAACATGTATGCATCCTGTGCTCCCTTAACTTCTACGCCCAGGTGTAAAACCCTTCGTTCCATACTGTGGGGCCGATGCAGACACAGGCGAATATCCTGGAAATGTGCAGGCTTTCCTCATCTAGACATTGTGAACTGAAAAGCAAGTTTCCTGCCCAGCTCCACCATTGTATAATAGAGAAACAAACAGCATTTATGTTTGAGACTCTGGGAGGGGGGGTGATGGCAGTTGCCAGTAAACAGAAATTCTGACTTCCAGCTGGCATTAAGGTGTATCATGACCCTTGGTGAGGTCATTTATGCACACACACCTCAGGAGCAGCTGGCATGAAGGTGCAGCATGACCTTTGGTAAGGTCATTTCTACACACAGCTCAGGGCAAATCTCTCGCCTACATCCTGAGAAATCTTATCCACAGGAGAGATCTATTGGGACTTAGAGTCTTTCTCAGTCTGCTGTGTGCTCATGGACAGTCTAGTATCTGGGTGTCTCTTCACAGTGGAACCTGCCATGGGCCCTTGTAGTCTAAGCTACTGCTGTTCTCACTGAGAGTGGCTGAGAGACAGAATTGTCTTCATGATTCAAAAGCCACAGTATACATTTGATTTGGGATGGCCAATGCACCTCTGTGCTTAGTTAAGTTTTACTCTCTGACACGTGTGTGTGTGTGTGTGTGTGTGTGTGTGTGTGTGTGTGTGTGTGTGTGTTTGAAGACAGAGTTTCTTTGTATAGCCTTGGCTGTCCTGTGTAGCTCTGTAGGCCAGGCTGCCTTTGAACTCACAGAGATTCACTTCTGAGATTAAAGCATCTCTACCTACTTGCCCAGATACCCTCTGTGTTCTTCTTACAAACCTGTTTCCTCTTCACTCACCTCTCAGTATCTTAGCACATGCTGCCAAGAACAGGACCTCAGTAGTCTACATAGACATGTTTTTAACCATCTTGGTTGTTAAAATACATTTTGTTGTTTCTTGTTAGGATTCGTGGTAAGTCAGCCCACAAAAGATCACTGTTCATGCATGCAATCTCTAAGAGCATTTATTTCTTGAGAGTAAAAATCTCATTTAGGGGTCAGTCATATGACAAGATGAGAGAAGCTTGCAGGCCCCTTTTAAGCACAGTGTGGGGAATTCCAGCTATGGTTAAGTGTACTTTGAAGCGATTGGGGATAGACCCTTATTGGTACAGGAATCTTTATGATTGGCTCATGACATCTGGTCAGCAACTGTGGTTGCGGTGTCAGGGATCTGTCTGCTGTGTCAGGGATTTGTCTGACTAAAAATAGCAAGACCAGTTCCTGCTTGTAGCCAGGTAGGACCCTGATTGGCTACCAGACTGGACATACTTCCTGAGGGTCTGGTTGAAGCCAGACGTGAATCAACATAGGATGGTGGGATAATATGGAGCAGAGGTCTTAGCAAACTGTCCCGAGGAAACAAACAAACAAACAAAAAACCTACAGGCCCTGTTAGGGTCAGTCCTGCTATAGGAGGGAACGGCCACTTTATTTCTAACTTATCTCAGGTGACATTTTCTCCAGTTTCTCGTCTCCTTGTATTATCTCCTTGCCAACCTTAGAATCTCCTCACTGGCTTTCTAACCTTCACACGTGTCCTGCTTTCCATTTTTCCTATTAATGTAAACAGCCTTCTCACTTTTCTAGATACTGACTAACTTCCCAAAGAATATGCCATATATGGACAGATTTCTACTGTCGTTTCCTTACTTCTAGAAACAAGTTCTCTCTCATGTATTATTGCTGCAGAAGTCAAATTTTCTCTATAATGCCATAATCTAGCATAGGCTATCTATTCTCCACTTGCTGAAGATTTTATTCAGTCTGAGTTCAGCTAGGCAGTTGATGGGGGATGTCTTTCTGTATGCTGTGAATATCATTCATTAATAAAGTAACTGTCTTGGCCTATGGTAGGCACCTTAGAAGTAGACAGGGAAATCAGAGCATAGAAAGGAGAAGGAGGGCAGAGTCAAGAGAGACACCAGCCAGCTACCAAAAATCAACAGGTAAAGTAACACAGGTGAGCCACAGGCCACGTGGCAAGACAGATAAATGGAAATGGGTTGAATTAAGATGCAAGAGCTAGCTAGAAATATTCCTGAGCCATAGGCCAAACAACATGAAACTAATATAAGCATCTGAGTCATTTTTGGGGGGGGAAATGGCTGCAGGTAGGTCTGGACTGCAGGGCTGGGCTGGGCTGGGCTGGGCACATATTACAGGCAGTCACCTGAGTCATTCTGACGGCATCATTCACCTGCAGTGTGCACCCAGGTTGGTCTAAGCTGGAGTCACTCCTGTAGCTGATAATTAGCTGTCAGTCTACTGAGAGGACAGTCCAGGCTTCTCTCATGTCCCAAGAGAGCAGCAGTGGAAGTTATGAGGTCTTCTGAAGTCCCACCTTTGAGCTGTACAATATCACTTTTGCATATTCCATTACTAAACCATGTCAGAAGCTCTGGGAATGGAAAAAGAATTTTTGGTCATTTTTATTTTATCAGAATTAGAAAGTAGAATTATTTTTTAAGAAATACAATTCAATACAACATCAATAAAAACCCTCAAAACTTTCTTGTCAGAGTTCACTAGAGTCAATAATATTAAGTACATGTTAGGACATAAATATTGGGCCACAGTAATGCAGTAGGACCTGGAATGTTCCCTGATAGAGAAGGTGTTAGGGAAAAGCAGGGCACATGTGGGGAAAGCTTAGTCAACGCAATAGTGAGAAGTGACATGCCAGCTCCATAACAATAATAGTTCTAATGTTTACCCAGAAACAACACCAAGTGCCTTTACACTTATATGCATCATTCGTATAATTCTCACTATGTGCTTCATATTTCCCTTCACAGATAGCAAGCAAAGAAATTGCAAGAAGATGCTTAAGAGACCAGAAGTTCACGGCATTCATAGCCACTGCAGCAAGACAACTTGAGTGCATCACCCATGAGTCAGCAGAAAAACTTTGCTGGTGAAGCAGACAAGTAAAAGTCAAGGTTAGAAACTATGAGGAGAGCAAAATGTTTGGTGCTCAATCCCATCCTAGGAAGATGAATGGGCCACATCATATTTTATAGGTGAGAGACCTACAGACAGTATCCCTTAGATCAAAAGGATGTCACGAACAACGATCTATTTACTCCAGATAAGGCATCAATGATGGATTAAAGGAACAATTGCATCAGTTTATCTTGAGAATCCAATTAATTTGAATGTAGTTATTTAATGGAGGCATGAGTGAAGAGCATAGGCAAATTATGGGTAGCTACACCACTGAAGAAGAACCTCTGTCCACCATGGCAATTATTAACCCAACTGTACTGTTTATATATCTTAAGGGTTGGAGAGGACTAGTGAGCCTCTCCTCTCCCCATTCACAAGGGAGTGTTAGTGGGTTCAGTATTCTGAGGGCCTCATATAGCTAATCACAGCTGCTCTGGTTCCAGAGCAATGGCCATGTAGTTCCATAGCACTATATTCCTTTTTCTCTAGCTCTTAGATTCTCTACATTCTCTTCTTCAAAGTTCTCTGACCTTTGGTAGCAATAGGATGTGGATAATATAGGTGTGTGGTTATTTTCTTCCATTTAGGACTGAGAGTTGGCCTGCTGTGCTATGGCAATCATCACTTATTATTGTTAGTTTAATTAGTTATGAGTATCGTAGTAATGATACTACTCACTCCAAAGAAATGAGCTTTTCTGAACAAGGCTGACAGTATCAACAAAGTATAAAACAATGTTTATATGACTATAAACATGAATTTTAGAGGGAAGTTTGACAGGATCATAGACATTTAATGAAACAATAGCAAGAGCTTTTCCACGAGGTCCTGAGATCTTCGCAGACACGTTTTTGTCTCTCAGTATCAAACATGGGTTTCTTATATGAGGAGATCCTTAAGTTCAACTGGAAAGGCCTTGGTTGCACCCATAATAGCAATACTCCCATTTCATCTGTGGAGAAATTTTGCTTAGCATGCTGATTATGTTAACATGCTGTCTCCATAGCTGAATAGGATCTAAGAAGGGGCCAGAATTGGCAATAATCCTTCCACGCACTGCATAGCACCCCAAAGAAACATGAATAATAGACAGTTGAGAGGCAGCTTTTATCTTAATACAAGATTGACTTCTCTCTATCCTAACATCAAAGCATGTAGTGTCTTCACAAATGGTGAATTACGTCTGACTTTAGTATATAACCAACAGCAGTGACTACAGTCTATATTGTGCATGGGGCCTCAAACAGTCCATGCCAGCATAGAAACTTTTATTCATTAATTTCATGACTTTTGGGGATGTATTTTTCTACCCATTGTCTTCAGACTCTTTAGCCATCCTTTTAATGTCCACAGGCACAGGCTATTGTAAGACCTTTTTTTTTTTTTTTTTAGTTATTTTGTTGAGTATCATCTACACCTTACTCTGAAACTCCTGAGACTTCAGAGCTATCCTTGGCCCCTAGGTTCTATGTGGGCTTATTTCCCATCCTTGGTTGTTTAAGGATGCTTGCACATTTTTCATATGCTTTTCTAAACCTCTAAAACACTCTGACACTAATGTGGTATCATCTATGCAATGTTGCTTATTTATAAAGACAATTTCTGAAGGCTCACCACCAATCATTCCAAGCAAGTGCCAACAGGTCTTAGGGTTTATAGGTTCTTAAGTTCAGCTAAGAATATACTTAAGAGAGTCAGCAAGGCTTAATACAGCATAAAAAGATTCTCTTGGTTATACTAATTATTTCTGCAATAGAGCACTGTTGGATATAGCAGCATGGACAGGAGGCACTGCCTTATTTATCTCTCTGCATTTCACAGTCCTTCTCTGTGAACCTTCCCGCTTCCTCATCCTGGAATGCTCTTGTAGGGGCTCTTATACTCTCTCCACCCAAGAGGATCTCGGCTTGGCTGGATGATCCCTGGCCTGAGGACAATTGGGGCTTAGGCTGTGCTTGTAGCTAACAGATTCTAGGCCAATGCTACAACTGCTAGTTGACTTTACATTGGCCACACCTGGCTACTGAAATATCTCACGGCTTGATGAAAAATCTCCACTTCCAGAGAAGAAATGTACATACCATACTCTCAAGAAGGATATTTGCCCACTCCTAGGGCAGACTAAGTCCTTGTCATGGTTACTGCTCTGACTCCATATGCATCTACTGATGCCTATCAGCTCTGATACTCCTGTAGGCTTTCAGGAACCAAGGCAGATCTACTTGGTCCATTATCCAGCTAAGTTGTTAATCTGCACATTAGTAAAATATCAATAAGTCCACAATTCTACCTGGGACTTTCAGTCACCCTGTATGGTCTTCATCTGCTGGTACCTTGGCCACCCCAGTGAGGCAGTTCCCACTGTCAAGGTCTCCTTTGTCCACAGCAGCTGGCACAGCTGGAGTCCTCTGTATCATTTTGCTAAATTTCCCTTCAGGCTTTACACCTTCTTGGAAGCTCACATTCACAACACTTTCTTCCCTGGAATGTATGTTTGCTTGCTATGTTTGCTTCTGAGTAACTAGGCAACCTCTGTTTTCTTCTTTTTCTCCTTCTCCCATTCTCTTGATTGATAGATATGGCACTTTGTGAGCCTGACATATTGCCAATCTACATCGACGTCACTCAGCTCTTTATTTATTAAACTTATTTCTAGGTGTATGGGTAGAGGTTGTTTATGGGTAGAGGTTATTTATAGAAGGATGGACAACTTACTAGCACCTCTAAAACTGTGGCATCTTCTGTCCTTCATCAGTTTCTCATATATCTTCAGAGAGGGGTGGATCTTATTTGATGCCTGATAAGCCCTCTCTCCCTTTGCGTGGGAGAATTCTAGCAGATCAATAATGTGAGGGTCTCAACTGTGTAACAACAACAGTGCTGATTTCAAGACAGTTATGTCACACCTGGCAAAGTTCTATGACAATAGTTTTAACAGTGGTTGGGAAGTTCTTGGCAAGAAGTAAGTAGTCATCACAGAGAAGTGGTAAAGAAGGCACCATGGCGTCAGTGATGGCATTGTGGGCCATGCATGTTAGAAGGGACTTCTGGGAAGACCCTAGTAAGAAAAGTATAGTAGAGAGGTGGGGAGAGAGGACCAGGAAGTCAAACCAAGGAGTAGTTTTGTGGTAAAGTGGAAGAGGTAGTTTCACATTGAAAATAATAGGCAGATAGGAGAGAAAACGTATCAATTGATAGATCTATCATGAGTAGATACACCCCCCCCCAACATTTAGTAGTTAATACATTGCTACATTTCAATGAGATGGCTTAAAATATTAATATTTCATTTATAATCTCTGGGCTAGCCGTGTTCAGCAGTGTGGAGCTTCTGCATGGGGTGCTATGATATACAGGCATCTGGAAGTTACCCTGAGCATGGGTGTCCATGGTTGCTCATTCATGTTGCCTCAATGGCACTGTCTGCTGATTAAGAGTTCCACTGAATGGCGACCAGCCTTAGCTCTGCTCCATGTGACTTTTGCATAGCTAGTGTGCCCTACCCCAACAAAGTTCACAAAAACAGAACTGAAGACCAGTAGAGCTCCAATATCAGGAGTTACATAGTGTTACTTCTGCCTTGTTCTGTTGATCAAAGTGAAGGTTAGGACTTCAAGAAAGTTCATATTCAAGAAAAGAACTTTCCCTTTAATTTGGAAAATGGAAACTAACTTTCAGACATCTGTAATCTACCATAATTACAGTCACAATAGCCTATTAAATTTATTTCTTAGTAACCCGGTGAGCTCCATATTTATTCCTGTATTAAGCATCCAACTGAGCACCCACTAGACAACCAAACAACTTTTGGACACTTGGCTTGCAAACAGGTGCTTAGTTCTAGAGGAAGAAGCAGCTCTGGCTAACTGATTGTATTAATTTATGCAAGATTACATCTGAGATAATGATCTTAAGGAAATAAAGTATCTCTTGAGAATTAAAACAGACAATGCTGTCCTAAACTGTCACAAATCGAAGGGAGGTGATGGTATAGAGGACATTTGACTGGGAAAATGGTATTTGAACTACAGTATCTTCTGCATTTGACCAAGGAAGACTTAAGTTCAGAGAGGTTTAGTAACTTGTCCAAAGTCACACAGACTTGATTTGAGCCCAGGTGCGTCTGTTTCCCTTAGGTTCCAAGGCAATGGAGCAGTGGAGAAAAAGGGGTGGAATGACAGGGATTCAGAGGGATGGGGATGTTTCCTGAGCTGGCAAGCATTGTCTATTCTGGGAGGAACACGAAGTCAATGAAAAGTGATTCTTTGGTTTTAAAGATTTATTTTTAAATTGTGTGTGGAGACATGCTTGGAATCCCCAGCACTCAGGAGGCTGAAGCAGGAGGACTATAACTGTGGGGCCAGCCTTGGCTACATAGCAAATCCTGTGTCAAAAGTTACATTTTTAATTAAGTGGTAATTTGTGGATATATTGCAAAATTTTTAAGTATTACAGATTTTGTCAAAAGCCTTTCTAATCATTGCTAATTCTGTTCTTAAAGTCACCGCTGTGGTCCAGTCTGATGAGCTCGGCTTTTCCTTTTCTTTCCAGTCTCACTAACTCCCCTCCCTCGTCCTTGCCCAAATCATGTGCTAGTCATGTGGTATAAGGTTGTGTAGTTGAGTAACTTGGCTGTTGGGCAAATGTCACAACCCAAATCAGCCTGCCTAGGATGTCACCAAATGACATACCCATGGGACCACCATTGTGTGCTGAGGTTCCTCTCTGTCCCGGCAGCATTATATAGCACATGTCTGTATACACAACGGTGTTTGAATTTTTGGTTTATCAAACTTAAGAGAGAAAGAAAAAGAGAGAAGGAGAAGAGAGAGAAAAGGAGAGGTAAAGGAAGAGAAAAAAGAAGAGAGAGAAGAGAGAATCTGTACATGTATTTATATTATACTGATTAATCTTTATTCTCAACTTGACTGGATTTAGAATCACCTAGGAGACACACCTCTGGACATGTTTTTGAGGATGTGTTCTGAGAGGTCTAACTGAAAAGGACACTTCCCTTAAGTGTGGGTGGAACCATCTCATGGGTTAGGGGACCGGGCTGAAGTTTTAAAAAGAGAGATAGAGAAAGCCAGCTGAGTACCAGTTCTCTCTCGGCTTCCTGCCTGGATTCAATGTGACCAGTTACTGTGTCTTCCTGCTGCCTCAGCTAGAGCCTCTCACCATCCCAGTCTTTGCTACCATGATGGGCCAAGTTCTCCGACTGAGAGTTCAAACTACCTCTTCCTTCATTAAGTCACTTTTGTTGGGTATTCTGTCACAGAATGAGAAAAATAACTCATGCATATATACACACATACATACACACACACATATATACACACATACATACATACACATACACATATACTTACATATATACTTACAAGCATGTGCACGTATTTACATGCATACACACCTATAGACATACACAGTGCATACAAACTTATATAATTACCTAATACATACCGACACACATACTACACACATATCTTGATGAGGTTTCAGTGTGTATCTAAGTATCTACATCATTATGTGAGAATATTAAATTTGGTGCTTTTGCTTCAATGACAATAAAAATAACTTTCTAGATTTGAAGAGACAACTAAGTCCTCCTTAGGACTAACAATCAGCATCGGAAGACAATACAGTAAAAGGCCCAGGCCAGAAGTCTGGGTGTGTAGTCACTGAGAATACAGTACACTTCTCTTCATCTTTTCCTTTGAGAGATTACTCTCTGCCTCAGTAGGGAAGTTTACTCCAGAGGGCAGATGGGGATGGAGCTGCTGTGACTTGAGACTTCTTTTTCATCTCTGAATTGAAGGCCAGCAGGTCCCATCTCACTCTGGAGCTTGACAAAAATGCTGTCTCAGACCCTGGGACCCTCTGACTCACAACCTTCGCTGTGACAAGCCCAGGGCATTCCGTGTAGTAAGCTGCAGGTGTAAAGACAACATCAAGGTGATTTCTGACACTTTTCTCGGTGGTTCCCAGTTCTGAAACCCCAGGTTCAGCAGCTGAGCACAAATGGCCTGCAGCTCTTTCTGAGATTGTGACTAGGGTTCTCCCAACCCACAGCTGCTTCTGCTGAGTCATGGGAGGAAGTGAACAGGGGAGGAAGCGCTGTATCCTGCCGAAGACCAGGCAGGCAGGCAGGTGACGTCAGCAGGTGGAAGGAGTCAAGCGTCTAAGGTTGTGCTGTCTTTCTCTCTGTGTGCATTTGCTTGAATGCGTTTTCATGAATAGCACGTGTGTGCAGGAGTCCAAGGAAGCCAGAACGGTACCAGCTCCCCTGGAACTGGAGTTATAGGTGGTTATCAACTACCTGACATGGGTTCAGGGGACTGAATCCCAGGCCTCTACCAGAGCAGGAAAGGCTCGTAACCACTTAGCTGTTTCCCCGGCTTCCACCCAGCTAGGTGGAAACCACCACAAAACTGATTGCATTTATTCAGCAGGACCAGGTAGTTTTTGTTCTTGTTCGTTTTCCATTCGTAAACACCTGGTATCTGGAACGCACTAAATGCTATGGGGGAATCTGGCTCTCATTTGTCTCTGCTTCAGCCGAGTGGACCTTCCCGTAAATGGCATCTCCTTTGGGAAGTGTATGGGGTAGATAGAAGCTAGATTGGATCCAGCAGCTCTGGGTTTGAGTTCTGCCACCCTTGGTGTGAATTTGGTTAAGTCCTGGACTCTCTGGGCTTTTTCAGCACTTGACAGATGATCCAACCATCCACAGGTCTCTGTTCCCATGTACTGTGGATACTGAGTAAAGCGGAGTCTTTTCTGTTTATTTATTATAACATATATATATATATATAATAACTGTTGTAGGTGGAGTTTCTCTTAAAATACACCAATCCAAGATCAAAATTTATTAAAATATAAACCAACACTCACGATACAGGTAACAGCTTATATTGACACCTGAACAGGGATTGGGTTATCCGAGTGGTAGACAATGGATGCCAAACCAGTCTCTCCAGCAGTCAGGAACCAGGAAACGGGCCTTCCCAGGGTCCAAGCAGCTCCTTATGAATGGGGCTGGCCACTCCCCCTTCAGGAGCTGGGGACCCTGGATAAGCATCTTCGGACCTTATCAGCTGACACCTGAATCCCACCACAAACTATTATATTTGTATATCTATTTTAAACAACACAGTCACATGTAGAGATTCTTATCAGCTTCTTACAAATCCTTTCATCTAAGAACATACAAATGTGTATTCTTCCTACCAACTTTCTATATGTATTGTTCCTACTTTCTCTTGATGGTTTGATGATGTCTACAGTCATCCTTGGAAACATAGTTCTATGACCCCCAGATATAAATCCACAGATGCTCGTATAGAATGGTGTAATATCTTTATCTAACCCATGCATATCCTTTCAAGTACATCAATTGTGTCTAAATCATGTATAATGCTATATGAATAACTTTCTGCTGTATCGTTCAGTACAGATTTGATCATTGCTATATTTTCCACCTGTTATTAGTTAAATATACAGATGTAGAAATTGTCCACACAGTATTTCTCTATGCAGTGGTCTGGAGAAGCAGGTCCTACTTGATAGCTTGTTCTCCATAGCTATATCTACTTGAGAGCTTCTGGGAGCTCAGATCAGGAGAAATCATCTGCTGTCTATTCTGGCTCCACAAGTATCCCCAGTACCCAGGACATATCCAAAGCAGGCACTCTCATGAATCATGTGTGTGTGTGTGTGTGTGTGTGTGTGTGTGTGTGTGTGCCCAAATGCACACCCAGTGTGCACCATGCTCCCTGTCTGCCCTGTCCCAGGAGCTCTTCTTCTTGCCAGAGTGGCCTTTTCTACAGCCAACCTTGAAGTGAGTCAGCTGCTTGCTCTTCTTTCTCCAGAGCTATGTTTTGACTTTGTAGCCATAACAGACAAATAATGCATTCCCCACTTTTAAAATTCATCTGTGGCCTTGTCTGGGTCTCTATTCATTGGCAAACCCTTTTGACTTACAGTATCTCAGCTTAAGAGTATAAGTCCTCCTTGTTATAAACAAACACCAGGTCCCAAGGACACAACATGGTAGACCATTCTAATGTCTTTGAGTAAAATGCCCATGCTCTTCCATTTGTCTGCTTTGGTAAGGCAGGGTCTTTCCATGTGGTCCAGGATGGCCTGGAACTTGCGATCTTCTCACTTTAGGCTCCCAAGTCCTGGAGTTACAGGTGGGATTATTCTTCTATACCATAGATCATGCTTTCTAACACAGGAAGATGATGTCATTTTGATCTGACCTGCAGTAGCTGCGAATTTGCTCATCCATGCACAGTGACCTCACCATCTCTGTCATTCTGACTCAGGACTCCGAAGTCCCACTTGTCAAGACATTTTTAGTTTTCTTCCATCCACACCCTTTTGGCATCCTGCCATTGGCTTTGCTCTTGGAACATTCATTTCCTATTACTAATAACTCCCTAGGAAGTGCTGCTGGCTCCGACTTTATTGTTATATAAAAAATTGAATAATTCTTACTTCACCATTTGGCACACTCCAGGGATCTTCTTTTCGGTAGTTTCTTATACTAAGACAGACGTGCCGTCCAAAAGCTCTGTCTAGGAAGAAAGAGATCCAAGAACTCTCTTATGGGACTGTGTCTGGTTGTTGACAGGGAGGATGTGAGGGAGAAGGTAATGGCTGGGTGATAAGATTTGAAGGGTGGGCTTCTCACTAAAGTTTCATGGAGTTCCAGTCACCATCACTAAAGTGAGGACAGATGCCTGGGCTTGACTTTGGTTTGGTAATTAACCAAGTTTTTTTTCCTTTTCTGAAGAAATAGTACACTGGAAGTTTAATTTTTCAGATAAATGCACCAAATGTATCTAATCTCTCTATTTTTCTATATAATAACTAGCTGTGTCAAGAAGAGCTTTGGTTGAAATCTGTCTCTTTCTTCAGCTGACAATGATGGTGATGAGGTAGGTGTCTTATGTGGTCATTAAAAGAACAGTTTAAAATATTAATTTGCTTAGGCTTCTGTAAATACTTTTCATTAAGCAATGCATGGAAAAAAGGTTTATTGTAATTATGGTTTTGGAGGTTCAAGAGCATGGTATTAGCATCTGCTCACCTATGGTGAGGGTCTCTGTGACCATGATGTGTAACAGGTCATATATATATATTTAAAAAAAAAAAAACTAATGGAGAAAACAAAGGTCAGAGACCAAGGGAGGGCTAATTTGTTGTTTTATAAAGACCCATTCCCAAGAGATCCAAAGGTCCCATAAGAGTTACATTAATCCCTTCCGTGGGTAGTACCCTCCGTGACCTAACTACCTTGATCTAAGGAACTCCTAAGAAATTCTTTAGTGTTCTATCATATTCCAGAGTCACCACACTGAGGACATAAGAATCTTTGGGCAAAAATCCCATCCAAATCACAGCACATGGGGGTATATGTATATGTAAGATATATATATCTTACAGAAGTGATGGACACATAATTTGGGTTACATTTACCTTTGTTATCATTTGTTGTAAAACCATAAGATACTTCAGTCACTTTTTCCCAAGATCCCCTATGAAAGCTGACAAGGACAAGGGATGGAACTTTTGGTCAGGCATGTCTTGAAGCAACTGAAGAGGGAGTGAAATAGAAGAACACTCTTGCCTGGGCCATTTGTCACCATCAGTTAAGGTGTCTGCTGAACTCCCTGGGAAGATTTTAAATACTGTAAATTAACAAGGGAAGGGAGAGCTGGAGTTTACTAGGGCTGACCTATGGGGTAAGTAGGTCATCTGAAAGGGTCATGAGTTAAAAAACGTTCCCAGTATGGTCTTTATTCATGTTGGTTTAGACACTGCTGCATTCAGATTTATCTAGCACCAGCTAAGAACTACTAAGAACAAAGTGAAAGCCTCCAGGGCACCTATGTCTTCATTGGGACCCTGAGCTTCTCTTTCTAGTCTGGAGTTAAAGGACAGGCAAATAAATTAAAGAGAGGGTTGTAGGTGAGAAGGGAATCTTCCCCAGGAGACAGTAGGTCAGGAAGGACCCATAACTGGTCAAGAGTTGGCAGAGGTCATGGCCCAGTAACATTAATTTTCGCTCTATCACCCAGTTGTAGGACCCACAGACTATCTTGCTTGAAGCCCAGATCCTGCCCTCAAAAACCATCTTTCTTGCTTAGACAGGTATCTTTCCTCTGGACACAATCTGATCCATCAGCTTGGACTGCGCAGACTCCTTCTTTTCCTTTTCCCTTCCTCTGTCACAACCTTTACCAAGGAGGCCAGTGTCCTGCTGAGCAATATTCCTTAGATATTTTAAATCTGTACCATCTTCAATATTGCTTTGAAAATCTACAAGGGTCTATATTGCACAATTATGTATATAGGTTCACATGTGATATGAAAATCTGAACACTCTAAACCAGCATACACACACACACACACACACACACACACACACACACACACACACACACACACACACACCCCTCTTCTCTATAATCTGCATACAATAACTCAGACATCATTCCACAATATCCTGGAAGAAATGGAGTTGAAGTAATTGTAAACCTTTTTTTTTTTTTTTTTTTTTTCCCCCTAAGCCATCATTTATCTGGCACCTTCCTGCACTACCACATTGGAGACCATGTGATGAAAGGGCAGAGGCAGACACAACTTCATGGAGTGCATGTCTATAATTAGAAAATATGCGCCTTTCCTTTCTTCCTTTCCTCCCCCCACCTTCCCCCTCCCCCTCCCTCCCTTCTTTCCTGTCTGCCTGCCTGCCTGTCCTTTTTAATCTTCTTCCAGAAAATGTTGTTGATGCCAACATTAATCATTAAATCAGGGATGAATAGTCACAATTTAAAATACATGTGTCTTATTTCCTGTTGCATGTAGCTCTTATCCATCCCTCAAAGCAAAACTACCTTATAGTTGAACAGCAGTTATTATCATGGAAATGATCTCATGTATAACTTAAGGCAATGCCAGAAAGAAACTAAATGGGAGGTCATTTATGGACTGAATTACACACACATACTCCAGATAGTATTATGGGATATTTGCTTTACTTCAGGGTTTCTCAGCCTTAGTACTACTGACATGTTAGGCTACCTCCTTCTTTCTTCTGCTCTCCCTCTCCCTTCCTCCTTTTCTCCCTCCCTTTCTCTCTTCCTTCTTTGTCTCTCTTTATCTCTCCCCCACCTTTCTCCCTTATTGTGGAACAATCTTTTTGCATACTGAGAAGATATGTCACTTGAATTGGTTTAATAGCCATCTGAACAGCCTATAGCTAGGCAGGATTTTGGGGCAGAGAATGCTGGGCAGAAGAAGGCAGAGAGGAAGCAGCATGGGGGGGGGGGGGCTACAGAGTAAAGGTGACAGAGCCACACAGAAGACTTTAGATTAAAACATATAGGTTAATTTAAGATATAAGAACTAGTTAGGGACAAGCCTAAGCTATGGCTGAGCTTTTATAATTAATAAGTCTCCATGTAGCGATTTGGGAGCTGATTGGTGGGACAGAAAAATTCACCTATACTCCTTCTCCTCTCCCTCTCACTTTCTTTTATAAGTTGCCTTGCTCATGGTGCCTGTTCACAGCAATAGAAAAGTAATCAAGATTTACATCCACTGCAGTATGCTGAGCAGATTCTCTGGCCACTACCCATAAAAGGCCAGCGTACCATGATTTCCTCCAGTTATGAAAATTCAAACTACCTTCAGAGAGTGCTGATACCCACTGTGAAAATTTCCTATGATTGAGGATCAATAATCAAAAGAGATTGATGGCTTACCCAGAATGGAGAAAGCAAAATCAATCACTGTGATGCATTGAAAGGTGTTAAAAAAAAAAAAAAAAGAAAGGAAGGAAGGAAGGAAGCTGGAGAGAGAGGGAGGGGGAACAGAGAAGAAGAAATGAAAGAAAGGCTGAAGTTCTAAGTCCTTTTAAGAACAGGCTTAGTTAGAAATGGGATCCTTGAAGATGTCATTCAGGTAAGATGAAGCTACATTAAAGCAGAGTGAGCCCTTGTTCCAAGGGATGATGGCTGTTCTTCCCAGAGAACACAAGGAAAGATGGAGAGAGGTGTTTGAACTGTGCATATATAAGCCAAGGATAGTCATCAATCTCCTCCTAGATACATTCACAGGGAAGATTATTCCCCATGGCTCTCATAATACCTCAACCTTACAGTCTGACTCCATTGGGTCTACCAGAAAAAAAGGATGGATAGACCCTGGAGAAGTCTTACATTCAAATCTGGGCAACAAACCATGCTTAAAGGCTTTTCCAGGCCACAGCCCATGACTACCCCATACCCTACTTTATTTCAGCTAAAGACTACTATAAACCTGAACTCAAGACACCTCTGAGACTTACTCATTTTTCTGTGTCTATCCTATGTACATAACATGAAGTGTATATGTTACTAAGGACATGTATTTTTTTCTCTTGTTAATCTGTCTGTTATTATAGGGTCCATCCCCTACCAAGAAGTCAGGAGGGTTGAAAAAACTTAGTTTTGTCCTCCATGGGGAAAATATGTGATATTTTTCTATCTGTGAGCAGTTTTTCAGCTTGCTGTCATGGCAAATATGCTCATAGTGTGCATTGTGCTGTGCCATCTCCCAAGTGATAATTTATTGGCTGGAAGGATAATAAAAAAAGTGGCAATGTGCCTCAGCTGGGAAAGGTGTTTACCTTTCCAGTCTAATGACCTGAATTCTTGCCATATTGCTGTATAACATAGACTGTATCACTCCAAGATACAGACTTTATCATCCTACTGTTGGATAGTGTTGAGTACACTGTCAGAAACACAGAGAATATGTTTCTGTCCTTCCATAATGTCAGAATTTAGTGAGTAATAGAAAATTCACATGCTACAGTTTCCTTGGTTGCAAGTTGCCAAGTAGTCCCAATATACAGGTTATTTTATTTCCAGTGTTTTTACTGTTAGCTCTCAGATCACATGTCAAAATAATTCTTTTTTCCTTCTTTCTTTCTTTCTTTCTTTCTTTCTTTCTTTCTTTCTTTCTTTCTCTCTTTCTTTCTTTCTCTCTCTCTCTCTATTTCTATCTATCATCCACTGAAACATTTATCTAATTATTCTTTATGAATAAAAATTCTGGAGTCAACAATCAGGGTAAGAACCTGAATGATCAGAAATAATCAGCAAAGAAATAACAAGTGAACTCCTCTTTCGTTTGTTCCTCAATCCCAAAAGGTGCAGAGTCCCTCTAAGCCCCGCCCTACTACTTCCTGTATTTTTCTATCTGTCCTCATCCTCTAAAACCTCTATGGTTAATTTTGGTCAGCTAGTAGCTAGCTGCACCCTCTGATTTAAAGCAAATTTTATTGGCAGTCTTGGGAGCATCGGGATGTGATCAAAATATCACACATCTATCTATCTATCTATCTATCTATCTATCTATCTATCTATCTATCTTCTATCCATCCATCTGTCTTATATCCATCCATTATCTATCTATGAATATTCATCTATCTATTTATCTATATCTATCTATCTATCTATCTATCTATCTATCTATCTATCTATCTATCTATCTATCTATCTACCAGAAAGCCGATAGAGATAAAAGAAGAGTCAATTTGTAGCCCAGCTGGAGAGCTGCTGGGAACAACCAAGAGGAGCTTCATAGGCAAGATCTTGAGCCAAGAGGCAGAAAACTGGGGAATGAATAGATGGCAATTTGACTGCCCATGTTAGTGGAGTCTGAGCTGGCCTTAAGCTGATACATACCAGGTAGTGAGATGACAGATGAATAAGGACTATGGCCATCACAGTATAGGTGCTCCTCTCCTCGTTGTGCCCAAGTGAGGGATCAGCACAAATTCCTCAGTCTGGTATGTTAAAGTAAGTAGCTAAATAAATAAATAAAATATCGGAGCTGCTTTTTTGATATGGCTGTACAGAGAGAAAAGGACCTAAATTAAAAACGAAAAACCCCTTACCCTAAATCTCTTACCCTGAACAAAAATCAATTCAAAGATCAAAGATCTTAGCTTAAAACCTAAGACATGGAAACTTTTAGAGGAAGATACATTGGGATATAGACATATGCAAGAACTTTCTGAACAGGGCTCACACGGCATAGGAAATAACCTTCTCAAAAACTAATAAACAGGATGGTATGAGATTAGAAAGCCTCTCAATAGCAAAGGGAAGAACTGGCAGAATGAACAGCCTACAGAGGGGAGAAAATTTTTGTCTGCTGTACTATACATAGGGAGGTTAATTTCTAGAATATATAATTTAAAAAAACAACTCTGCAAAAATCAAACAAGAGAACTAACAACTTCCGGTCAACAAATGGGATAATAAAATGGGCAGACAGTTCTCAAAAGGAGTATAAAATAGGCTAATTGTGCTTGTTCTTTTGGTTTGGTTAGTTTTTTTTTTTTTTTTTTTTTGTCAATTTGACATAAGCTAGAGTTATTGAGAAGATGGAACATGAATTGGCCAGTAGGCAAGTCTATGGGGTATTTTCTTGATTTATCATTGATATGGGAGGGTCCAGCCCACAATAGGTGGACCACCTCCAGGCAGGTGATCCTGAGTTTCCTCAGAAAACAAGCCATGAGGAATAGTCAGCAAGTTCTCCCCTGGTCTCAGCTATAGCTCCTGTCTCCAGGGTCCTTCCTTGTTTGGGTTCCTTTCTTAGCTTCCTTCAGTGATACACTGTTAGCTGGAAGTATGAGGTGAAATAAACTTCTCCAAGCTGGTTTTGGTCACAGTGTTTATCACAATAGAAACCAAAGTAAGATGCCAACAAGTGTTTGTGTAGTTGTTCAACTTATTTAACTCTAAAGAAATTGCAAATTAAAACTACTTCATTTCAGTAAGAACAGCTGTTACCAAGAAAGCAAATTACATATACTCGTAAAGATACAGGAGAAAGGGAAGCTTTATTTACCTCTGGTCGGGGGGGGGGGGGGGGTAAACAGACATAACAATTATGTAATATCAGCACAAAGGTTTCTCAAGAAATTAAAATTAGGACTATCATTCCTGGACATATACCCACAGAGATATATGTTTATTGCTAGATGTCCATCAACATGTGGATGAATAGAGTAATCCTGTTGGGTACCTTCAGAAACTGCTCACTGAACCCATTCAGGCTTCTTAACAACCTCTTGAGAATAATATCTCCAAATTCCAATAGGATCCTTGTAAAAATGATGACTTGTAAATAACTCTTAGCAATATCAGCATCTAGGCTTCTTCCCCTCTCTCTCGTTCTTAATCCTCATGCTTAGGCTTATAGTGAAACACTTCTAATAGGGGGACAGAGAGATGGCTCATCACTTAAGAGCACTGGCTGCTCCTCTGGACAACTAAGCTTTGAGTTCCCGCACCCACATGGTAGCCTATAGTCATTTATAACTCTAGTTCTAGGGGAACTGACATCTCTTCTGGCCTCTGTGAGCACCAGGCATGTACATAGTACACAGAAACATTCAGGCAAAACACTCACACAAATTCTTGGAAAAACAAAACAACAATAAAAATCCTCCCCCCAAATCTCCAAATCCTTCATGCTTCTTACAAATCCAAATATTTCACCCTAAATTCATTTTTACAGTGAAGTCATGAGTACTGATTTGACCTAAGATAAGGTTCCTATAAGTTAGAGGAAATACCTTAGTCTCCAGTGGGCAACCAAGTAACCTTACACATTTTTTTCCACTTGACATACCAAAACTCACACCAACATACGTACACACAAATATATGCATTAAATGCGATATTATAAACATATTAAATAAGAATACACATGCATTTATGTACATATATATTGAAAGTTAGGATGTACATGTGAAAGAAAACATGTAATAATATTGGAAGCTTCATATGAGGTATTGTCTTCATCAGATTGTCCAATGACATGTCTGTGACACATTTTCTTAATTGCTTATTGATATAGGAGGCCCAAACCCCAGTGTGTGGTGTCATCCTTTGATGTGGGAATGTATTTCTATATGCTGTGAATAAGGAAACTGTTTTGGCCTATATCGGGCACCTTAGAAGTAGGTGGGAAATCAGAGCATAGGTAAGAGAAGAAGGGCAGAGTCAGAAGAGACATGACCCAGCAGCCCAAGAATCAAGGTGTAAGGAAATAATAGGTAAGCCACGGGACATGTGACAGGACAGATTTGTTGCATGAATTCTGGTTGTACTAAAGGAAACTCAGAGCCAGATATTGGGGAAAGGCTGGAACATCAGAGAGAAGAAACACCACAGTCAAATCTCACACAACTATCTTCCAGTTTCCTCAGCCTTGCTCCTTGTTGCTTCTACTGCCTGAACTGTCTTCTGTGCCTACTGTTGTGGGGATGTGTTTCAAATTTAATAAAACCAGTCTGAGATATCAAAGAGATCTACCCACAGTCAGTCTAGAGGATCAGAGAGTGGTAGCTCACACCTTTAATCCCAGCACAGGGAATATCTGGGAGTGGTGATGCATGCCCTTAATCCCAGCAAAGCTGAGTTTGAGGCCAGTTTAGTTTATAGAGGGAGTTCCAGGCTCCCAGGCAGGCAGTGGTGGTGTCATGCCTTTAATCTTAACCTGGATGCGAAACAACTGGGTGAAGAGGGCATTTAAGGCAGGCATAGAAAGACAGAACAGGCAGTAGAAGCCATTAGGAGTGAGTCTGAGGAAGCTGGAAGACAGCTGTGTGAGATTTGACTGTGGTGTTTCCTCTCTTTGATATCTCAGCCTTCCCCTGACATCTGACTCTTAGAGTTTCCTTTATTCATGCAACATGCCTTAAGGCCAGTTGCTTCACATCCAGGTTAAGATTAAAGGCATGGCTAATACTTTTAGGTAGTTAGCCTTGAACTCACAGAAACACAGAAAGATTCCTCTCTCTGGAGTTACGGGATTAAAGGCATAGCACCACCACTGCCTGCCTGGGAGCCTGGAACTCCCTCTGTAAACCAAGCTGGCCTCAAACTCATATCTGCTGGGATTAAAGGTATAGATCACTACTCCCCAGTCTTTCCCACATGCTAGGATTAAAGGTGTGAGTTACCACTCTCTGGTCCTCCTGGATTGACTGTGGGTGGATCTCTTCTCTGATATTCCATACTGGTTTAATTAAATATATAACATATCACCACACAGATTAATGGAAATGGGTTGAATTAAGATGGAAGAACTAGCTAGCAATATTCTTGATACATAGGCCGAAGAGCATGAAATCAATATAAGCATCTTTGGGACTTTGGGATTGCTGGTCCAGATAAGCAGTGATGGCCGGCCAGAAACCTCATGTTACAATCCTTAAATGGGTGAGCCTGGGAGAAAGAAAGCCAGTAAGTAGAGTCTCTTTTTAGTTAATGTGGTATATCTTTCTGTAAACTGTGAATTTGCTTTATTACCATTGGCTAATAAAGAAGCTGTTTTGGTGTATGACACAGCTTAGATACAGATGGGACAAGGGAGGAGTCAGGGAGACCCTGCAGGCTGTGGGCCAGAAAGCAGATATGATAGGATATAGGTAAAGTCATGGAGTCATGTGGCAATATATAGATTAATAGAAATGGATTGAGTTAAGTTATGGGAGCTAGCTGGTAATGAGCCCAATCCATAGGACAAATTAATATAAGCTTTTGTGTGATTATTTGTGACTAAGTAGCTACAGGATTGTGGGTCCAGACCTCCGGGTTAGGTGGGGCTAGGAACTTCTGGCATCATTTAGTCTCTGCTTCATTTCTGCTTTGAGTCTCTGCCTTGGTTCCCTCAAAGACTGACTAACTCCAAAGTCAAATAAAGCATTTTCTCCCCTAAGTTGCTTTCCATCAGTGTTTTCTCACAGCATCAGGAAAGCAAATGAGGACACTGTGTTCGCCTAAGCCACAACGATCAAGGGAATCTGGGTGAACTGTTGCCAATGAAGCTGCCAATACCTCATCATTGTTAAAACAGTGATGGGTCCATCTGTGTTTATGACACAATGTGCTCAGGACCTACATGGTTCCTCACCCTCAAATGGCAAGTCTCAGGAAGGCTGAAAGAAGTTAGACAATGTACTACCTCACAAGATAGTGTGCCCCCAACTACTCAAATGGCCACCCTCCTCCCATGGGGGGAAAAAGCCTTAGCCATGAGAGAAAAGCGCATTAAAACTACATTGAGATATGATTTCAGCACAGCCATCAAAGAGTGAGATTCTGGCAAAGGTAATGTGTGTACATTGCTGGTAGGGATGTAGTTCAGTCCAGCCACTATGCAAACCAGTGTGGAGGGTTCTCAGAAGGTTTAAAATAGAATTACCATATGACCCAGCTTTACCATTGTTGTATGTCCCTGAAGGACCCTACGTCAAGATAGCCCAGAGACACTTTCACATCCGTGTTTATTATAGGGCTATTCACAACAGCCAAGTTTCAAAAAACAGCCTAGATGCCCTTGATGGGTGAAGAAAATGTGTCAAGGAAGAATGAGATGATTCTGTTTATTAGAAAATAGATGCAACCTGAGATCAACATATTAGACGAAATACACCAGACTCTGCCAGTTGTTGCATATTCTCTCTTTTGGAGCACCTAGATTTTATACAGGCATATAAAATAATTTTTATATGCATGACAAAAAAAGCAGAAATGAGACTGTCTGGAGGAAGGAAGGGAGTAGCAGGAAGGGGAGGGAGGGAAGGGAGGGGTGGAGGGTGAAGAACACATATGATATGCTTGAGAGAAAAGTCTTTATGAAACCCATCACTGCATAATACACAATATATGCCACCTTTTATAAAAAATCTTGATGGAGACCAAAAAAGTCAATTCCTGCTAGAAAGCTGAGAGCTCTCTCTTACAAGCTAACTGCATCCATTTGTGAACACACACACATACACACATGTTTGCTTGTTTAACTTCTGTGTTCCCAAGGCCAAACCCAGAATATGTATTTTTAACATCTTTTGCAGTAGCCACAGGCAAATGAAAAACCAACCAAAATACTGGTCTTCAAGAGTAGATATGTTCACCAGCTCATTCCACCCAAGCCTCTTGCCACTACACTGGCAATCAGGAACAGGCAAGTGAACCTAATTACATAGAGGCCAAGAAGAGACAAGAGAGTAATGAGTGAGAAGCCAGCTGAATGTGATATCCCCTCCTAATGTGGCCCCACACTGCCCCTAGCTGGAGAGTAATTGGGTGTTACCCCTCAGCTCATATCTCAGGATTATCTTGCCTGCATTCAGAGCTCATTGTAAATACTGGCATCTCCTCTCTTCTATTTGCTGGGTTTTCTTTCTTTCTTTTACCCCTCAGTCCCACATCTAACAGTGTAAGCACTGGGCTTTCCAGAACCATATGCCTTGCTGTCTGGTAGGTCTTTACCACCTGTCTGCAGAGACCCTCTGGTCTTCCCAGGCCTCTGAAGAATGGTTCAAAGAGGCAACTCCTTGTCCTCTGCTTACTTGGGACCCTTTTAGATCACTCAAGACTTTTCAGTCTGGGTCTTAACCTAGCTTATGCGGAGAATGAGCAGCTAATTGTTCTAAACACCAAATATAGAAAGAGCAGGAGTGCCTGGATGCCTGGATTCCATAATGAATGTCATGGCTCTCTAATGGTCCCTGGTCTCTTTGTCTCAAGTTCTGTTTCTGGGGAAGAGCCATGGAGACCTAGGTTCAGACTCAGTCTATAGCTTCACACGTGGGATATTTCCTGTCTCCGCCTACAGCTTCACATGTGGGTGATTCTGGCCTATTACTAATTCTCTAATAAGATAAAGAGATGAAGCACAGATTTCTTGACAAATCACTAAGCTTCTGCTTTACTAAATTGTAATCTACTAATGATTAAATTATCTGATAGAGATTTAGAATAGTTAAGTCTTCTGATGATCATAATTTTTTGTTTGTTTTTAAAGACAAGGTTTCTTTGTGCCTGGCTGATGATCTTGACCTGAAAACATTTCTATAGGTTTTTAGCTTGTCCTCCGTGATTGACTGGCCTACTTTTGCTTCCTATGGAAACATTAAATAAATCATTTGGCAATTTTCCATTAAATTGCTAAGTCAAAAAAAGAGGCTCTTTTGAGACATATTGTCTCAGACTCTCTTGATAAAAATATTACCTGAATATAGGGGCTAGGCTGGGGGGAAAGAAAAGTATAATGTATGTTTTGGGTCCCAAGATATCTTGGGCGAATTGTTAATTCAAGGCCTGAAGTAGAGGAAGAAGATGGCCTGGAAGCAGAGTTTCTCCCCTCTGGGTGTCATTCTCCCCCCATACATTTCTGGGTCCCATCCCTGTCCTATAGATTCCATTCTCCCTGTCTTTATTCCCATTGGTGCCTCAGACTGAGCCTACATCATCTCTTTAGACTAGAGTGTGGTAAATTCTTCTTCAGGTCCAGAAAGTAAGTACAGTCAGATACCAAGGGATAACATTTGGGTCAATGGTAGACCACATATATAATGATGACTCCATAAGATTATATGGCCAAGTGGCGACACTGTAGACCTTCTTATAGAGCACAACCCTTTAGTCATGTGTTGTGGTTACACTGTAAGTACCACCAGTCATAAGCACATGTGTAATTAATTGTATTTGAGAATGAAAATGAATGACTCTGTTGCTGCTTTATGTATTTACTATACTGTATTTTATCATTGTTTTAGAGGGTATTCCTATGCTTATTAAAAAGCATTTGCTGCAGAACAGTCTATATTTAGGCTTTGTGGATGCACAGCCTCTATTCCACTTGCTTGCATCAACCCAGTTCAAACATTAGCATGAACAGTTGTGCCTATGGTCCATAACTCAGGGTTCAGGCTGTCCTGGAGCCTCGGGTTGTGGTTTGCCAGCCTTGAATAGCGTTTCTCAACTACTTCATTCCCAATTCTTGGCTCACATTTTAATATTTTTTTATGCCCTCGGGATCATACAGAGTGTCTGGCACCTAAGAGGCACTCAATAAAAGTTTGTTGAAAGAAGCAATGAGGCCCCAGCCCACACATGCACACCTATGATATCATTCCATAATAAACCCGCCAATTACTGCTTCCAATCTCGTTAACAAGATAAAAGAGTTCTTACTTCTTTGAGATTTACTAAATATCAGAAATACATGTTGCTTCTTAATGCCAAAATCCCTTATTCACTCATTGTTCTATACACAGTTTGAGACACGGAGATGCCAGCACCTGGCTGGCATTGTTGGTATTTTAAAACATTGATGGGGGTACATGTGCTCAGTCCAATTATGACTTAAACAAGAAGTGTTTTGTTTTGTATTTAAACAAGAGCATCTCAGACCTAGGAGAACGATGTGAAGGCCTGGTAGCTGGCATCAAGAAAATCACACCATTAAACTTGGTGTTTGGTCAGACATACTTCGCATAACTGTGAGGCTACTCACTCCTGGAAGGAAGTCCTTACCTTATTACTCTGAGTCACAGCTAACAGGCTTTGCTTTAAGGCTTGCTTTCATAAAGAAGAGTTGTCATGAGCTACCCAGCTTACCCCTGTCACATGTGGCTTTAAACAGACAGGATGTGTGCTCTCAGGGACTAGCATGAAGCACAAATAGTCAACACTGGGTTGGCACAACTACAACCGGACGGAACCTCCAAATCACAATAAGAACCGGGTAAATTATCCACAGGCCACATTCATAAAAATCTTCCAGCATACCCCTCCTCCCTTTTCCTGTCTTTTCATGAATGGTTGGAAATAGAGCCTAGGGCTTAAGGCATATTAGGCAAACACTCTAATGCTGAGCCAAACCCCAGCCCAACACTGCTTTTAACAAACTGTCTCATAGAACCAAACACTATACAGATAAACTGAGTTTGGGGCTAGACCCCTAATATACCCATCTGCAAACTCATGGGTGTGGAAGTTAGCTTTTACTAGCTTATAAAAGGCAAGTATATCATTTCTTCAGTGTGTCTTCTCACTGGTGATTGAAATCAGAGAAGGGAAGTGTTTACACACAGGAAATGAATAGGTGATGAGCACTGGGTCTTTAAGGTCCAGGGAGGTTGAGGGTCAAGGTTTCCTGGCACACCACTGACTAACTCCCTTGTAATGTCAAATTTTCTCAGCCCACAACCCTGAGATGAGAAGCTGAGCCACTCTCCACCTGCCTTGTTGTCTAGGAAACAGGAGTTGCTTCTGTTTGAATGGTCTCCCAAAATCCCTGATAAGAGTAAATCTTTATTATGGGATGCTAGGAGACAGGACTGGGTGAGCCTCTTAAGAGGTGATTAGGTTCTCAGGGCTTCCCCCTGTAAAGAGTTTTTCTTATTCATGTGTCAATGGATTGACAACTGTCTCTGCAGCAGCTTTGTGGTACCACTGAGTTCTCTGTGGCAAACCTGAAGCATCTCACCCTCATCATCCAATGGTCTCTGCCAGCCACAAGCCAGATGCTCAGTAGATGCTGGCATCATGCTCTTGGGTTCTAGCCTCCAGAACTACAGAAATGCCATAAACTTTTTTAAGTTATTTTTTTATTATTATTTTTAGTCATGTGTATCTCTCTCTCTCTCTCTCTCTCTCTCTCTCTCTCTCTCTCTCTCTCTCTCTGTGTGTGTGTGTGTGTGTGTATGCATATAAATGTATTGGATCCCCTGAAGTTACAGATAGTTGTGAGCCATCAGATGTAGGTGCTGGGAACCAAACTAGGGTTGTCTAAAAAAGCAGCAAGTGTTTTGCATGGCTGAACCATCTCTCTACCCCTAAACCTATGTTTTATAAATATATCTTATAAATTATCTGTAGCATTCAGCTTACAGCGATAGAACAGAGGAGGAAAAAAAAAAAAAACCAACATTACCAAAGAGACAAGAAGATTAAATTAAATGTCAAAGGGCATCTAGCTTGTTACACTGATTGTATTCTCTAAAGGTGGTTGATATTACTAGAGATAAACTCGAAAGGGAAAGACTGGGTAAGAAAAATAGCAGGAAGCTAAGACCTGGGGCAGCAACTTTAGAGACCGCAGATGTCTACAGGATCCCTACCATGCATCTGAACTACACCTGAGGCCCCCAAAACATAAGCGGTTAGAGTAGGGAAGCTTGGTTCTAGGGCTGCCTTTCAATCACTTCAGCCTGTGACTTCAAGCCTCTCTTACAGCCTCACTAATCAGGAGGCTCCAAGCAGAATCAGAGGAGGAACAGTCGTTATTGAAATTATTCAGATGGCCCCACATCAAGGCCTCAGGAACTTCCACAGCACAAGCTGATGGAAAGGAAGGAAGGCAGCAATGCCTGTAGCTTACAATAGAGTTGGTGTCTATGGAAGCAGGAAAGAATCATAGGATGGCTGGAGTGTATTCTGAATTGGCTGGCTCTGCACTGTGTTTTGAAAAGGAAGCCTTTAGCTATGCTAACTAGGTCACTGTGGGCATTCTGAGCAGCCACAAAGGACGAGCTAAGCTTTAGTTTCCTTCCAGGAAGGAGAAAAGACAGTTTCATGTCTGATCTCAGAGGTTTCCATGCAATTGAGTTTCACTCAACAGAAATCAGATGAACGCAAGGGGAAATGTTCTGATGTCTTCCCATCAGGACTTAGCTGTCTTAACTTCCCAGGCTCTTAGAAGACATCAAGTGATATGCTAACCATGGGCTTCTTTTAGGCAGCCCTATGTGTCCATGTTGCAACAGGATGTTGATTACTATGTCAGTCAGAAAGCAGCAGTGCCATGTCTCAGGTGGGCACTACGCTTTTCCTAAGTGTCTCATTCTCCCTTAATGTCAATGCTTTACTCCATATAAAACCTTTTCTTAATAAATAGCAACTCTACTTCAAAATAAAATAGTAGATGAGGTTAGAGATTACATCCCCACACAAGCAAGGCCCAACAGTTGTATTTCTCTCTACCTATCTCTTTGACTGGGAAAAAAATCATCACCAGGGGTCATGTAGGAAGCATCTCTTTACGTTCCCTTCACCACAACTAGAATATGTGATTGCTGTAGCGGCAAAAAGGCAGGGAATGGATGTATTATGTAGACTCTCCAAGAAAGAGGGAGATTGTAATGGTATTTTGTTTATGCTCCAGCAAATAAAGCTTACCTAGAGATCAGAGGACGAATTAGATACTGGTTAACCATAGAGGCCAGGCAGTGGTGGCACACACCTTTAATCCCAGAACTTGGGATCCCATGCCTTTGATCCCAGTACTTGGGAGGTACAGGCCTTTAATCATAGCACTAGGAAGGTGGTGACAGAAAGTGATATGGCTGGGCAAAGAGAGGAATATAAGGTTGGAGGAGACAGGAGTTTGACCCCTTTGGTCTCAGAAGTGGTAGAAGGAAGGAGACTCTCTACTGGTTCCTCCTTTGTCTCTCTCATCTTTCAGCATTTGCCCTAATATCTGGCTCTGGGGTTTTAATATTAATACCAATTAGGATTTTCCCTGCAGGAGATAGGTGCATAACTGGTAAGCAGAAAACAAACAGGTATGCCACTACCATCCTCCACAGAAACGCTTTGCGAACAATAAACTCATATAAAGTGGAATTATCTTTGGAGTTCATCCCATGTAAACAAATGTAATTGTTTTAGTATTTCATATGTCTTGTTAAGAAAGATTTGATTTAGTATTTCGTATGTCTTGTTAGGAAAGATGGTGAAACTCTGGGAATCAGCAGGAAAGAATATTATCAACTAGTGATGTCTTCCATGAAGGCAGTGTTATTGTGTTTCAAACCCAACCTGAAGAATCTGTTTCATGAATTATTCACTTCTTTGCAAAGCAGTTTAGAGAGCTGGGCACACTAATCTTGTTCCAGTGAGGACAGTTGAGGCCTAAAGCATCTGTGCTATGTTTCTTACACACCTGATGTTCAGGTTGCTCCTTGACCACATTTTGCAGCATGAACCCTTCAATCAGAATAAATGTCATTGTAACCAATAGCAGATAAAGTAGGATGCAGTTGTAGAAAGGTCCCCAAACTTCTCCTGCTTATCTGTGAGATCCTGCTTTCAGCTCACTCACAAGGTTTATATTGCTCCTGACACACACAATATTCAGTTAATCTATATGTTGTAGGATAAGAAGTAACTTATTTAGTCCTTCTTAGAGCATATAATTACAAAATATATTAATAGTGAGTGCTCATTACAGCCACAGCTATTTACAACAACTAATAATAAGTAACACACTACAGTAAACTTTATAAAACACCTAAGTGTACATGTTAATGCTTTAAGTTTCATGAGTAATAACAGTCTTGTGCATTAGCCAGTTTGGTTAGTAACAGCAGCTAACTCTATTGTGTGCTTCCAGCCTTCCCATCACCATATTTACAAAATTTACCTTTGCACTGATACAAGTTGACTACTATTTCCCTATCTGTCAGATGAAAAAATTAAAGCCTAAAGAATTCAACAAACTTTTGTTTGTTTATTATAGTAAGGTTTTTTGTTGTTTATGGAGATAGGTTCTTACTCTGCAATCTAGATTTGCCTAGAAATTTAAAAACCCTCCCTCAGCCTCCTGAAATGCTGAGATTACAGAAGGGCACCACTCCAAGTATTCAAATTATTTGTAAATGCTAGAAACCAGATTCAAATACACATCTGCCTTATTCTAAAAAACTAAGCTCTTACCCACTAATTTTAATTGTATTTATTGTTATTATTACAACTTTAGTATTATTATTCCTATTTTGGTGAATTAAGGAAACTGAGCTGGCAAAGGGTAGAGTCACTTATGATTTCTTATTTACTCATTGGAAAGGTCCAGACAGAGTACAGGACCAAAGCTTTTGGAGAAGTTGTCAGATGGGACACACCTGATAGTTCAGTACATGAGACATTGCCCCTCATTGAAGTTCTCAGATGAACACTGTATACATAAGCAAAAGGGGAAAGGCATGACACCCATATTCCCAGCCATGCTTTGCCATCTGCACATGCTTCTGCCCTTTCTCTGGTTCCAGAAATCCTTTGGTTGCCAGACTTTAATCTGGGACTACTTCAAGGGTCAGTGAGTCCTTCTCATGATTTTCCCCACAAAGAGATTGACTAGAAGCCTTGGGTGTTTTCACTGTTTTGTAGCAAATGTGTATTTAGAGGATTTGGACTTTATGAAATGAAAATGTACTGCTTGAGACATCCATGTCTTCATGCCATTGAATGGCAAGTCTGAAGGATTTTACCTGGGTCTGAAGGCAGAGATAGCTCTGAAGTCTTAGAGGAGTTCAGACCTAGCATTTCACTTGGTAGATGGAGGCAAAAGGGATGAGTAGCTGTGTGTGAACTGTCCATCACATGGTTTGGATGCTAAATCATTCTTCCCAAATCCAAGATTCATGAGACAAAGATTGTAGCTTAGTCCACTGTAGGTGCCCAATACATGGAGATGTTGCTGGTGGATAGATAAATGATGGACATATATAGATGGATGGGAAGATGGTGGGCAGATGACTCAGTTCTCTCAAAGCAGAAATGTTGGTATAAAAGTAGACACCACTTCCCTCTGGTTTTTTAAATTCCCCCTCCAGTTATATAAACACTTGGTTAAAAGAAAGACTGAATAAAGGAAGTAAGGCATTTCGATGACATTAGTCCTGACCACAGCCAGTCCTAGCAGAGAAGGGACTATCCTGGACTCCACTGGGAGCCATAACCACAATAACACAATGCCATTTCAGCTTTCTGAGGACTCAGTTCATGTCCATAGTCTCCTGTCTAGGACTAAGAAGAAGGTAGCATTGGAAGCTATGAAACTGACTTTAGGTCATTCTTTTCTTACTGTATAAGATTCAGAAATAAAATCTCCCTCTGAACCCTACAGCAGCCTTGAGCAATGAGGAACATCATTTAAGAATGTTAGTTACAGGTTCCTACAGCATAAAGCTTCCCCGGGTATTTTTAGTATCACTTTGCTGGCCGCTGAGAAACTACTATGCACCACATCCAAGACAGGCTACTCTTCAAGGTGTTTTCCCTCATCATGATATTTCTGTAACATTTTTGGGTTTTGTTTTGGGTTTTTTTTGTATGTGTTTGTTTGCGGTAAAATCTATGATGATAGTTAACATTTTAACACAGGTTAACAATTTGCTAAACACATCTTAGGAGAGTATAAACTAGGTTTTATCTTCATTCAGGGTAAATGAAGGAAGCCAGTGTTTGGGAAGGTCACATGACTTGCCCAAATCTGTAAAGCAGAGACAATGGATTCAAATCTGCATCTAAAGCAAAATTTTAACTCTGATAGAGAAGTGCTCAGGTGAGTTTTATTAAAGTCTGCACTCATGATAAGCTGGAGAGATTGGCATGAACTCTACATGAGCTGTAAGAAACAACTCAGTGACCACAGACTTCTAGATTTTGATCACTGGGACTGTAAGTCATGTGCCATGGGCAAGTGTCCTGCTAGTGAAGTATTAATACATCTCTAGCCTCCTCTAATCCTTTACCTGTCTGCTCCCGGGTTCACCTAGGATGCTTGCTGATAACACTTAGCACCAGTGTTTCTCAAACCTACCCTGTGTAAGATACTTCTCAACCAAGTATTAGAAAGCAGGGCTCTAACATGACTTTCATGGTGCTCCATTTCTTTGAAACATGTGACTACAGATAAGGAATTTCAAGGGTATGTAACGCAAGCATGTCCTAAATTAACTGAGCCCCAACTTATACCATTGTATGCTATACTTACTAGTACATTCCAAAAGACTAGGAACACAGTTTGAGAAAACCTTAACCAAATTGCCTTTTGCCTCTTCAACCCTTAAAGTCCATTGTCTGTTTAGTCACCATGACAACAACCCCAGAAGCTGGCTTTTTCCTCAGTACTCAGTGAAGACTGTCTTACCCTCACTGTACAAACCTGGGCTGATTCAGCCTGTGAGCATCCTAGACTGACATTTGGAGGTTTTTATTTCCTCCTACGTTGTAGCCATACCACAATGGTGAACAATAGTATCTTTTCATGAAGAGAACCTCTTTTGCCCACACAATGGGCCACTGTTGGCCATTTCCCTTTTTGTTTTCTCTGAGAGCAGGAACCAGGTGTTGCCCCTTCTCATTGCCCCATTACCATTGTGTTGACTGGAGAGGTCCTCAGGAGATAGCTACTGGGCTTCACAGTCCAAGGCAAGCCCCTCTGTCTTCAACTTCCTGATGGTGAAATCAAGGCATGAAGGGGAGAGTCTCTAACTGGTGGAAGTTAGGAACTGGTAGAAACAGAACTAGAACTCATGACTTGAGAGCACATAGGTCCAATAATCAGGTCATTCTCTAGTAGCCACATTGACTGACAGAGGGCTCTGTACTGTCACTGAGCAATATTTCTAAGAGTCAAAAATAAAACTAAAATCAAACTGTGGGAAATGAGCAAGTTGATCTCTAACTTGAATGAAGGCTGACACAAAGTACCCGGAAGGAGGAACACAAGCCTTTCCCATATCATAAGACCTACTTACTCACTTCCTTGTTTATGGGTTTGTTTAAGAAAAGGAGCTCAGAATACAGCCCATCTTTCCTTGAAGTTTCTTTCTTCCTGCCTCTGCTTCCCAGTGCTAGGATGACAGGCATGTGCTACCACTGCCAACCTCAGAAAACTTTCTCAAACATTCTTAAAGTTAGTTATAGCAGGCATAAATATGTGGGCAAGCAAAAATAATAAAGCCAACTGTTCCAGACTCTGTAAGTCCGAACAGAAAAGTAGAGCACTCTTGCCGCTAATGAGAAGCGTACACATTGAAATTGCTCTTGCTTCAGCCAGTTTTTAGAACTCACCTCCATGCCACCACTGCACCACAATCCCAGCCCGATTACTCTCAGCCCCATGTTAAATGTGAACTGCCTTACAGATTTGATTCAGGTAAAATATTCCCTGTGTGTCTGCAGTTAAGACACAGCAAGGGGGATCTCGAAACTTATTATTGATGGACCAAACAGGCTCTCCTTCCTGGGTCACAGTCCCCAAGCTGGCCCTTACAGCAGAGAATAAAGGTTCCAATGCCCCATGCTGCTCTTGAACAGCAGGATGTGGGATTAAACACTAGATCCTAGTCCTGGAGGAAGAACCCATATAGCAGAGTTCTTTTTACCTAGGTATTACTTTTGATAATATACTTTATCATGGACAAATCTAGAAACAGAATTGGGAGCATATCAAAGGAATATGTTTCCCCCACATCTTTATTTACCAGGGGCAAGAGTGAGCATATAATTTTCTTAGGACCCAAGACATCTGCTTACCAGAGGAGAAAATTCTAAGGAAGATTCTTACCTGTGATAATAACAGATGGATGGGGGATGTCTGCAGCACCTGTTAACTCTGGAACGTGTCTCCTGGAGAGTGCAACTCCAAAGTCACACACTCATTTATAGATAGCAGGCTTTGAGACTGAGAGTGAAGGGACCACCTTCTCCTTTAACAGTTGGCCACACAGGAACCCACACTGCTGGCACAGCTGAGAAGCATCATGGAAAAGGATGTGGGATCAGGAGATGATCTGATCCAGGCTGCCTGCCTTTTATGAGAAGCAGTAAACCCAATAGTGGGGAGCAAGGGTGGGGGTGGCAAGGGGATGTGGGTTCTGCACTAGACCTCTGGACAGAATCCTGGCCCTTCAGTCACTGGCTGTGAATGGTGCAAGCTCCTGGCAAATCCTGTGATGTAGAAATGGTTGTGAATAGAAGCCGAGAGAGCAGCATCTAGCACAGGTGGTAAGCTGTATAAATGTCTGCAGTGAAGCTCTGCCTAGAGAGGGGTATCTGCCCTGGCTGAAGGTCCATAGGTCTTAGTATAGCTCCAATGTCTGTTGGGGTGGTAACTGAACCCTCTTGAAGCCTATGAGTCTTTCTCTGAATCATATTTCGGGTAACTTGGATCCAAAATTTTCTGCCCAAACTCCCATGTTCTCATTTTGTGGTCAATGTAGGTGGATTCTCTAGGGTCTGTCCTCCAGCTGATGAAAACCCTGGGTCATGGAAATGATGACAGGTCGGGAACCCATATGTATTCATGAGATTCTATTCCTCACTAGAATGAGAAGAGAGGCCAGATGGAGGCCAAGCTCCAGTTTTCCCTGCTCCAGTATATATGCCATTGACACCCTAAGTAGCCAGAAATACTGAATTTCAGCTTGTTGTTTGGGCTATTCTCTAAGTATTCCCTTTTTTTCTGTTTTGTCTCTTGTGACAGGATCTGGTGTAGCTCAGACTGGTCTTGAACTTATCCATGTACCTAAAGATTTCCTTAAACTCCTTATCTTCCATAACCTTCTACCCCAAGGGCTAAGCTCACAGGATTGTGCCACTGTGTAGATATATTTTAAAGTCAGGAGGTTAAGAACCTTTTTCTTAGCAGTTTGACAGGTAACTTTTAATGTGTAGAGGGTGGTCTGTGGACTTTGGTGCTCTTCTCTGAGGCCCCACAAAAGTTGCAGGAAGAATTAGCCACTATGATCATTTCTATGTTTCATGTGCCAACCATGCTATTGAAGACCCCATACAAAAGTGTTCCCCATGTTTAGGGTCAGTTCTCTTTTCAATTAATCATCTCTGGAAATACCCTCACCAATTTCTGAGGTGATTTGGGGAAGTGGGTTGCTGAGCATAGGTCTCAGGGCCAGCGACTGCTCTATGAATAAACATCACCCTCAGTCTTTGGGGTTTGAGGTACAATCTCTCCGTAGAGCCTGGACTAATCCCAAACTTCCTTCTCCTCCTCCTGGGTACTGGGATTACAGGTGTGAACCATCATGGTGGGTACCCCTAGGTGACTTCAATTCCAGTTAAGTTGATAATGAGTAATAACTCTCATAATGTCCCAGGAACACTCTAAAGCATCTGACCTGTGGGCCACGGTTTACCAAGCTATGTTACAAACTTGTAGCCTTGCTACTCAAAGTGTGGCCCTTGGTCAGCAGCATCCCCTAGGGCTGACAGACATGTACCCGCACCTTCTGGAACCTGAGGAGACAGATCCCCAGTTATGCAGTACTGTGGGCAACTGGAGTACATACAAGTTTGAGAGGCACTATCCCCAAAGCTGGGGTTCACAACATGCTTCTCATCAGAGCCACATGGGGAGTTGTAGAAAGTATTGCTGCCTGGACATGCTCATTTGCTTAGAACATGGTAGCACCCAACTACTGGAGTCTCAGAAAGCCTCCATATATTGCACAAATTCTAGTTAGTATTTAATAAAAACCCAGAGCCAGATATTGGGGGAAAACTAGTATATCAGAGAGGAAACAGACCATGGTCAGTTCTAACTCAGCCAGCTTTTAAGGCCAAACTTCTAAAGGTAAATGCTATTTTCCAGAGTCCTCAGCTTGGCTGGTCACTCCTACAGAATGCCTGAATCTCTGCCTCCTTCTGCCTTAAATATCTTCTCGGCCCAGTTGTTTCCCTTCTAGATTCAACTCTGCATCATAATCCTAGAGTTAGGATTAAAGGTGTGAGCTACTACTGCTTGGCTGTTTGGCCTTGAACTCACAGAAGTACGGAAAGATCTCTGTCTCCTGAGTGATGGGATTAAAGGTGTGAGTCACCACTCTCTGACCTTCATGGCTTGACTGTGGGTGATTCTATTCCCTAATACTCCAGGCTGATTTTATTAAACAAAATATATCGCTACATCCAGGTGATTTTAGTCTATGGCCAGATTGAAAACATTCCTAATTACAGAACAGTATTATAGAAAAAAGAACAAAATCAGTGGCTCTAAGATTGTGACAAGTGAAGCATTCTGTATCCCTTGCTCAGTTGAGAAATTCTTGTTTTCAAATGAGACTGCACTTGGAAGTTTAGACCTTTGCTCGTAGCAGTGGGGTAGATAACAGAGGATTTCTAACAAACAGGGACTTTGCCGCCAGCTGATTCATACATAGTCCCCTAAGCTACTTCCCTTGTGACTTTCACAATCTGTTCTCAGAGGATACATGGTCCTCAGAGTCAGGCCCAGCCACACAGAGTAAGAGCCCAGGTGCTAAGGACAGCTGTTCTCAACCTGTGGGTCATGACCCTTTCATAGGAGTCACATCGGATATTTACATTGCAATTCATAACAGTAGTAAAATTACAGTTTTGAAGTAGCAAAAAAATAATTTTATGGTTGCGGTCAGCACAACATGAAGAACTGTATTAAGAGGTCACAACATTAGAAGGTTGAAACAGTGCTCTGGAAGAACATGGAAATACTAGATGTCATCAGTCTGGAAAGGAGAGAGAACTGTGAAGTCGGGATGAATCATGTGATTGCATCACAGAAGTTGTTTATATAAAGAACCAACATAAAGATGCTAAACACCAGATGGACTCTTTTTGAAATTTCCTGAGGGGTGGGGGGGAGGGGAGGCATCTGCTGAGGGGAAGCACCAGAGAGGCCTCCTGAGACTTCGAAATGTTTTTGAAGAGAACACTTTTTGTGCAGAGTTTCTGACTTTGGCCCAGGACAGTAGTGTGACATTGTAGCAGTACATAGACCTGCTCCTTAGAGTGAATCCCTGTGACATGTTGGCAGGATTCAATCAGGAATCCACAGGCCAGTATCTGAAAACAGACATGTGGGACTGAGGATGTAGCTCAGTGGCTAGGTTTGGACACCTCATGCTTGAGACCCCGGGTTCCATCCCCAGCAAAACATACACACACACTCCCACTCAAGGATGCAAAGTGAAGGCATTTTTGCCATCAATGGAACATAGCTTGGCTGCCTTCCTCAACCCAGCATTGTCCTTGTTTGCAACTGTTCTGATCTGAGGTTCATTCATATGCAACTTTGGGCCACTGAAATCAGAGGCTTATGAAGCCTCTAACTAAGCTTGTTCAACCATGAAGTCTCACCCACAAATTTGATCTGTGCTTATTTTTGGAACATGGCTTTGTTCTTCTACATGTCCACAGACTGCATGTTTGAGATTTCTGGCCCATAGCATAATTAGCACAAAGTGAGGGCATGGGTGTGTTCACCTAGGGAGACTTATCTGGCCTGTCATTTTCCAAGTCTGGGTTTGAAAGTGCCTGAGGGCTTTGGTCAGGAAGTCAGTATTTTTTTTTTTTTTCTATGAAATTAGTATGAGAAGCTCCATTGAACCAGAAAGAGAAGTGATCGTTGGCTGTATTGTCTAAATTGGGACTATGGATATACATTCTGGGGCTACTCTGGAGAAAGGTAGTTGTTTAGAGACTGCTGACTGAGAGACTTTTCCTGGGGAGATGCAACACCTAAACACATTTACTTGGAGGGGACCTGTGACAGACCAAAGCAATGATTGCATTAAAGTCCAACTCAGTGAATCATTGCGTCTTTATTGGGGTTGATTACAGGAGTATAGTGAGGGGTAACTTACAGAAGCATGGATGACTCACAGGTACCATCAACAATGGAAGTCCAGTCCCAAATAAGTGACAGTCCCCCTACATACATCTCTGGAGCTCTCTGCAGAACTTTCAGACCACTCCACAGGTCCTAGAGATCTCCTCTCCGCAACTTGGCCTGTCAGGGCGGCCTCCTCGGACAGGTGTTACTATTTCTGTAAATCAGGAGAAGGCCTTCAAGAACCTTGCAAGTTTCAGCAATCCTCAAGTTGTGAGTTTGTTTTCCCCCTGGGTCTTGTGAGCATCCTTCCTGGATGGAATGTTTCAATTTGAGGGAAACTGTCATTTGCAAAGACCCTGCCCCTTTCTGGCAATTCACCCTGTTGTCTTCTTTGGCAGAGTGATGGGATTATGTGCCTTGCCTTGGTCAGAACAAGGAGCATTCAACATCCCTGACACCTTTGACAAGTGTACATCCCTTCTCCTGGCCACTGGGGTACCATTGTGAGACTCAGTGTGCCATGCCATGCAAAGATGACTTCTGCTGTACAGCTTTGTTGGCTGCCTCTTAGAGGATGAGCCACCACATCCCAACAGAGCTTAGGAAATGATCTACAGCAAAAGCTTGGTGTTGTTGGAATCCTTCCTATACGTGCCTGTGCCAATATGGGCTGTGCCTAAGAGTTGTTCGCAGGTGTGAAAATGTTTCTTACCAGAGGTCTCAAGGAACCAGATCCAGATCACCTCATTCTGTGAAAATTGCAGAGTAAATGTCCTTAAATGAATTATACATTAATACATTCTATGATTTCCTCTAGGGTGAGTGAATGGCTTGGCTCTTAAAATAAGCTGGAGATAGCAGCCACGCATAAAAATGTACACAGGGTTTAGAGGGAGAGATACAAACTGCTACCCAGAGAACCTCTGGTGGGGTTTATCTGGAAGCACCAGCTTGCTTTGGGAAGCTCATTTCTCTCTCTCCAAACCCTGCCTTCTCAGAGAATCTCCAGCAATGGAGAAGGGAATGGAAAAGTCCAGTTCTACATTCTTGGCCTCTGGAGGCTGGCAGCTCCTCCACTGAAGTTGCCAGGCCCAATCCCTGCCTAAAGCGTTATAATTGGACACAAACTCAGCTTGTGGTAAAAGCCTCATCACCCCTCACCTACAGGTTACGTGAACACCCTGCCTTAGGTCAGCCATGTTATTTTTTTCTGCCCCTCCCAGTCTTGATCTCTGGTGGCTGGAAGAGTCACCGGAAGTTGCTTCCTTCAGAATGAACCTGGTCTTTTACTTTTTATTTTGACTTCATCTGGCTTACTGTGTTGGTGGAGAAACTTGTTATCAGAGTACAAAAAACCTATTAGGGGTATTTTCATAGGAACATTTCCCTGAAGGCGCGTTGTTAGAGATGTCAATACAACTGGGGAATTAAAGAATGAGTTTTAACTATTTATTTTCTGTGCAATGTTTGGCCTTGATTCCTATGCCTCAAATTTCTCATTGTTAGGATATTAACAGTATTGCCATCTCTTAGCGATAAACCAGATCATTACACAGGGATTTCTGGGCATGATTCAGGGCACATGTGTGTGTGGGGGCTTAATAATTGTCTTCTCTTGTTATTATATTATACTCCTTCCCATGATAAACTTGGCAAAAGCAACCAAATTAGGGGCCTTCCTCCTCCCCCAGGGCTGCTGACTGTGTCCATTCTTCGTGTGTTACAGAGGACTTTAAATCTATAGAAAAACTATCCAGTGGACCTGTGGCTCTGTGCTGCATTCAGAGTCTCTATGCTTCTTGTAAGTCACAGAGTTGCAAACAACATTCCGTGTCCGGACTAGACCCAGTGCACCTAGAGATTTCAAAGTCATTTGAAATTTGCCTTGCCTTGGTCAGAACAAGGAGCATTCAACATCCCTGAGTTTGGTGTCAGCAGGATTCACCATTGTTTTTCCTCCCTAGCCTGCTTCCCCTCCCTTTGGTCTCTGGGAGAGAATATCCCCTGGATCTTCATAGGCACCCTCCTAGGAAGCCCGCATATGGCTTTAATCTTCTGCTCCTTTGCTCTCACCAACAGGCCACCAGGTCTCCCAGGGTGATCTGCTGTACTTGAATATGGTTTGCTCTCTCTAGACCTCACGTGCTTGTGACTGTAATGCTATTAAGAAGCAATACTCTGGTAAAATACTTGCGCACTCAAGCATTTTACTGATTTCAGATCCCCAAAAGACATGGAAAAAGCCAAACATGACAAATGCCTGCAATTCTAGTACCGAGAGGGATAGAAAAGAAGGAGCCTGGGGCTTGTAACAACTCCAGAACACCAGCACTAAGGTACCACATCTGTCAATGAAGCCCTGGATCAAATGGCTCCACAATTTTCCAAAACAGAGCCACCTACTAGGGACCAAGCATTCGAACATATGAGTTTGTGAGAGACATTTTACATTCATACCAATTCAGGGCTTTTTGTAGAAGAATGGATTCATTTACTGGTTACTGGGTGGCCTCATTCATGGCTTTGTTGTTGAAACAGGCTCTCTGGCTAGCCTCATCGCCCATGTTCTCCATGAGTTGAAACAGTAAGAGAACCACAAGATGTGGTCTCCTGAACTGTCCGAGCCTTCCACTGTTTAGGGGTAATGTGTCATGGCCTCTGTAACTTGTGTTCAGTTCATTAGCAACCATTGAATGCTGTCAATTTCTCTTTGTATTTGAAAATTTTGAAAACAATTGGATCTCAGAAGCATATACTCAGCACCCACAGTGCCCTGGATTCAATCCTCTACACTCCAGAAAAAAAAAAAAAAATGAAAAGAAAGAAAAGGTTTCTTTTAAAAAATCTCTACAAGAATCATTAGGAAAATATAAATAAAACTACCCATAATTGCCATTCCACGCACATTAGTGTGGCTGCTCTGAAAATGAGTGTAGATGAAGACCTGGAAAAATCAGTATTCTTGTGCATACTTGGTAGGAATGTAACCTAGTGTAGCCATATGTGGAATATCAGCATGATGAGTGAAACCACTTCTAAGTGTATGGTCAAAAGAATTGAACACAGGGGCTTGAATAGATACTCACACACAGCGTTATTCACAAAAGCCAGAACAGCCAGCACCTCTGTCTTCAATGACAAGCAAGGTTCATCCGTTGAAATGGATGAGCAAACTGTGGTCTCTTTATAGGATGAAAGGAAATTCTGACATGTGCTATAGTGTGGATGAGCCTGGTAGTGATTTGAGTGAATGATGCCCCCCATCCCCCACCCCGGGCTGCGAGCTTTTGTATTTAAAGACTTGGCCCTGTTTGATGGCACTGTTTGGGATTTTATGGAACTTTCAGAGCATGGAGCCTGAATGGAGCAAGTACATCATTTGGGGCTGGATTTAAGAATTTACAGCCCCGTCTCACTTGCAGTTCACTCTCTGTGCTTTCTCTGTGTGGTTAAAGATGTGACCGCTTAGCTTCCTGCCCCTGCTGCCATGCCTGCTGCTTACTGCCATATCTGCCCCCAGTGATGGAATCTCTAGAACCATAAACCAAAATAGAATCCTCTAACTCTTTTGGTCATGATGTTTTATCCCAGCAACAAAAAAGTAGATGATACAAGGCTTAAGAATGTACGCCATCAAAACAGACTAGCCATAAAAGGACAGTATTGTAGATTCACATGTGAGGGTTCTGCTGACACTGAACTCATAGAAACAGAAAACAAGAAAGTGGTTCCCAGAATCCATAGAGCTTCCACAAACCTACAAGAGGGTAGGCTCTATACAGAGGGAGCCTTCACAATAGACACTCTGGCATCCTGTGGTAGCACCTCAGAAAACAGTCAAGCCGGTCACAGCCGGTGCTATGATGATCGTGTGTCATATCACTCTGAAAAATACTGTTAGTAAGTCTTCTCTTATATGAGCTTATATAAACCTGAATTTCCAGGTTTGTTGCTCACCACGGCTACAATGCAGTCAACACAGGATGGATGAGGCGGTCGTGTGTCACTCAGCAGGCTGTTTTATAACCATTTTTTAAAAGATGTAATAACAATACAAAGTAAAGCATAGTGAAGATGTAAACCAGCACCATAGCTGATTATTATTATTATCAAGTATTGTGACCCATGCATAATTGTATGTGTTATATTCTACAAGACTGACAGCATGGTAGATGTGTTGAAACCAGCGTCACTACCAATGAGTAATGTGTTATTTTGCCATGATGAAAAATCCAGTGTCACTAAATGATAAGAAATTTTCAGCTTTGTTATAATCTTATGGGACCACATATGTGGCCTCCTTTGGTCAAAACATCACTCGTCAGATTTTGCTTGTATTTAGTTCCAGAGTCCCACCGTGTGCTTAGTTTGGGGTAAGAGCACACTGAAGAGAAGAACCTACATCTACCTCACCCACTGAGTAAGGGCATCCTGGCCTGAACCTCCAGGCGCTTTCTCAGCCATGTACCCACAAGGACCCTCCCTGCAGGAGTTACCATTATTCTGAAAAGGGTAGCACAGCCCAGACAACAGGAGGAAAGCAGTGGGCACAGGCTACTAGCCAAACAGAATTTTTGAGATTGGGGCAATTGGGAAGTAAGAATATTGGGAAACTTTCTACTTAGCACCCCCAGCATGCTCTGCCATGTGACCTGGAGTCACACAGGAAAGAGTGCATCTGCCAAACCAAAAGATAGGTCGCTGTCCCTACTAAGCAGGCTGAAAGAGATGTGACATGAGTCACGTGCACCATTTTCTCTGGATATTTTTCCACACCAGGACAGGAAGGATGGCTGCTCATATCCCAAAGGAAAAAATGTTTGCGATTTCACTTCAGATGTAGACATCGGGGTAACTTCAGGCTGGTTTGGACGGGCAGGTTGAAGCAGAGAGAAGTAAGTCTTTTCCAGGATTAATTAGGATATTAGTCAGTGCAATTTGTCAGATGCTTGGATATTGACTTTCATGCTCATTTTTAAATGGTGGAAATGACAGGAGGCTGGGGAATCTGTGTCCTGTGTCCCACTGCTGGCTGGGGGAGGCAGGATCACAATCACTCTAGTAACTGATGTTATGGTCCACAAGAGATTGCATTTCTGAGGCTTTTGCTGATGGATTGTCCAAATATCACTAACTAGTCAGTGCAGGGATACTGATATCTGATGCTATAGGAAGTCCAAGAGGTAAAGTTCCTTGGATTGTCAAATAAAATAAAGCACACAGCACATGTTTTATTAGACTTATGTATCACAGTATATGAAATAGTAAATATGAGCATGCTTTTAGAAGTACACATGGATTTCAATCATGGGCAAAGAAGAGGAAACTGAAATTTTCTTCTTGCCAGACAAACTGGATAAACTTAAACATACATTATTTTTCTGGTCAAGAAGGGACTGTATTTTCATCCTAAGCAGGCGGCCTTATAGATGAGCTTATGCCTGGCACACACATAGTCATGCATGCTCGTGCGTGTCCTTGCTGATCTCATCCCATTTTGTTTTCCTGGAAGGGAATTCAAGCTGTTGCAGGAAAATTACAGGTATGGGTGGGAAAAGTGAATATAACAGAAGCGCATCTTTCCTGCCCAGCCCACAGCAAAGGGCCGTGGGAGCCAGGAACCATTTCTTTCTGTTCTGCCGCCAGTTGTCGCTTATGGATCTATTTATTTGGAGCCGAAAAGAGTAGATACAAAAGGCTCTCTCAGGAATTCTGTGCATAGAACAAAGGGGCCACTGCGCAAAGTGGAATTTCATTAGAGGACTGCCCGATTAGCAGACTTTCTCTTCGACCACCCTGATCCAGCAAAGAGCCACAACCACCAGTGTGCACAGCAAGGCAAGAGAGACCCATGCTGTGCAATTCCCATCATCTTGCTTCAACTGCCTGGAGTTCGCACAGACCTAGGAGAAAGCCTTCACCAGGGTCCTCAGTCTGAAGGGTGCTTCCACTTTGTCAACCCTTCCTGCCACTGAAATATTTCTACCTTCCCTCCTCTAAGATGTTTTAACTAGTATTTCTATGGCATGTTAATAAATAGAGTTAAATTAGGTCTTGAGTTTCAAGTTATTATAAACAAAAAACTTCACTGTAGCTAGAAGCTTCCGATCTGGCCTCTCCCTGAGGTCTAGACCCACAGTCTCAAAGCCGTTTAGTCCCAAATAATCACACAAAGGTTTATATTAGTTACAAACTGTTTGGACTATGGCTCAGGCTCATTAACAACTAGCTCTTACAATTTAAGTCAACCCATTTCTATTAATCTATGTATGGCCATGTGGCTCCGTGGCTTTACCTGTGTTCTACTACCTTGCTTTTTGGGTGGCAGCCTGCAGCTTCTTGACTCCGCCCTCCTTCATCTTTATCTAGGCTTGGATTTCCTGCCTGCCTCTAAGCCGCCTTGCCATAGGCCAAGATAGCATCTTTATTAACCTATGATAATAATGCATAATCACAGCATACAAAAAAGACAGCCCACATCACTTTATAGACTCAAACTTAATTGAACCAAATTCTATCTTGAGCCCAGTGTCTCCCAGAGCCCTTGCTTTGTAAAATGGAAATCATAATGGGAAAAAAAAAATCCACCATCATCATCCAGACCTGCAGTTAGTGAAGCTCCTTGGCTGTGATCTCCTTGAGTCCTCTCTATTTCCTCCTGAGCCGCTGGAGTTCATGGCACTACCTGATTTCATATCCAGCCAAGAACGTTTCCAATAGTGATCCTGCACACAACACACTTCCAGGGGTCCTCAATAATAGTGCTGTCTTTGTTGCGTCCATTCTTGCCACAAAGGTGTATGTAAACACACACCCAATAAGTAAATTTTCACAACATACCTAATGGCAACACACTGTCAATATTCATATCTATCAGACATATACATTTATATACACACACACTCAAACTGGGTATCCAACAGGCATTTACATACATTCAACATGCATTCCCAACAGATATATGTGCACTTAGCATACACTCAGCAGACACATATAATCAATCCACCTTCAACATGCATATTCAACGGATGCATCTGAAAGGCATACAAATTCAACATGTACATATCCAACATACATATATAGTAGACACATCCAGCAGACATTCACATTTAATGCACATACACTCAAACTGTAAATCTATCCCACACATGTGCCCAACATGAATAACCACTACACATATTTATTCACTATCTACATGCTTAAAAAATGCCTCAAACATACCTTAAACACTCTTATGCTAGATACATATACATAACAAACATATATATATATATATATATATATATATATATATATATATTCCAAAAAAATTTTAATGTTGTTTTTCTCTGTGTAGTTCTGGCTGTCCTGGAACTCATTCAATAGACCAGCTTGGTCTTGAACTCATAGAAATTTGCCTGCCTCTGCCTCCCGAGTGCTGGAATTTAAAAATGTGCCACCACTGCCTGACCATTTTAAACAGATTTGAAAACAAAGGTTAATAGAAAGAGAAGCACTTGGGGAGAAAGACGTGAATGTGGACTTTCCAGGAAGTCTTTCTTGACTGTCTTTACAATATGGAGAATTCTGGAGTTTTTTGAAAGATTGCTAAGGCCTTTGAATAAAATGACAAGGTAGTTCCAGAGGGGGTGGCAATTGACACATAAAACTCTAAGGCCAGGTGGAGGGGTGCGTTCCCTGTTCCTTATCCTAGTACCCAGGAGGCACAAGCAGGCAGATTCCTGTGAGCTCCAGGCCAGCCAGGTCTACAGACCAGGACAGCCAAGGTCACATAGGAAAACTATGTCTCAAAAACCAAAACAAAGCAACCCTCTAGATCATGGGGAGGCCGAGCAGTGGGCTATTTCCCCTGTAGGCAGAGTAAACAGTCTTGTTTATAAGATTCACAGAAAATGTAAAGATGGGGAGTGAAGACCTGCCCAAAATTACACACACAGTCAGGCCTGAAGCCCGCTTTACTGCTATTTAATATTGTTTGATTCTTTTTTTTTAACTTTGTCCCTGGACCCGGAGCTGAAGACTGAACCCAAGGCTGGGCATGCACTTTATCAGTCTAATTTTAACATTTTTGTTTGAAAATAGTTTTATGTAAAAGAAATGCCTCACAGCAGTGCTGTTAATGGTGCTTAGGGCCTTGGTTCTCTTCTGTCGGGAGACGCTTCAACAAGACCCCAGAGTAGGAGTCATCTCCTTCCCAAGCCCAAGTGTTTACTTCTTGTCTGGCCTCAAACCCACAAAGTCTGAGATATGTTCCGTTCTTTGCCATGGGGACCCTGTCAATCTTTAGATGGTTCCAGATAGTTTCTATCACTGAAATTCTCATGGTACATGTTTTTATTTTCATTTTAAAGATAATGAATGAACACAAACATTATTTCAGGGTGGCCTCCTGAGATCTTGTGGCTCCTCAGTGTCCTGGGAGTGAGCTCTGTGGCCTGCAGTGGACAAGGCCCAGATTGCGTCTCTGACAGCCCACAGAATCATGTTTTGTGCGTGGGTGTTATGCTTTTTTTTTTTTATTTTTTTAGTACATATTCTTAGTGTACAGCCTAAGCTGCTGTGATACGAAGGCTTCTCCTGCCTCAGTTTCTAAGCTGGGGTCATGGTTGCTACCATACTTGAGTTATTATTCTTTCAGGAGAGCCATAGGGTGGTGGGGTTGCACCCAGGGCCTTGAGTATTACAGACAAGTGCTCCACCACTGATCAACTCTCTCATCCACTTTATTCGTAATCTTATATTTGTGTGTTTTAATTCATACCTAGAATAGGCTATCAGATAAGTAAGCAAGGCATTCATAATACTGGCATTTGAACAAAAGTGTTTCAAACATAACATAGCTGCACCAAAGCTTTTGCTGGTTGCATCCACGGAGTCAAAATCTCTTAGAGAACATTGACTCAGTCTCCCATACGTTACCACCCTTGTGTAAATGAGAAAGTAGTGGCTCTCTGACTTCTTTTTCATTCTTTATAAGAGAAAGGTTTCCTCTTATCATTTTGAAACAAATATGAGAAATTAAAGACACCAAGTCCCTGGTCAGTTTTCCATACCATGAACATGGTCCACCAGGAGCTATTTTAATCCTTGCTACCTACTACCCAACAAAATGTGACGGGGCATTCTAACATTGTTTTGTCAATAAAATTATACCTCTTTACATTAAATCAAAATACGAAATAGAACTAATCATTGAGAAAATATAAAATCGCATTGAACCATGATCACGGTGGATATTACATTAGAAACGGTTTGCAAAATATTCTTTGATATTCTGAAGTAGAATAATAAATAAGATGACATTTGGTCAATGCTATTTTTAGAAGGAGTTCATGATTTGAAGTCACATATTTTTCATAACTTGAATTATTATCTTGTTTTCTTTTCCTTCAACAAAATACCCAAGTCTGGATATGTGATAAGAAGGTTTTTTAGCTCACAGTTCTAGAGGTCTGTGCGTATCACTCTGGCTTCTGTCTAGCCACGAGGGACTCAGCAGTTAGAGTCACTAGCAGGGAGGGGAGAGAGACACAGCTCTACCATAGAATGTATGGGCCCTAAAGGCTTCTAAGGGCCTGGAGACCAGCTGGGCCTCAGCCAGTACAAACTGCTGATAACGAGTGCCTTAAGACATGTGCTCCTAAGCACTTCTGCATGAGCCCACCTGAATCTACCTGGGACCTTGACAAGGTTGGAATCCAGATACAACATTCCTAGGCCCTCCAGAGACCACTGCCTGAAGCCACAGATACCAGCAGATCAAAGACCTTTCCTCTGGCTGCAAGGAGGGTCTTGGAAAAAGAGTTTTTAAGGTTTTCCCCTCCATAATAAAATTGGACTTTCTTGTTTCAACTTGCCCCAGAGGCCATGTCGTTGCTCTCCATGCTGTGTTTCTCCCTCCCACAAGAGCAGGGTAAAGTAAAGAGCAGGGTCCTGAGCATAGAGGCAACACACCAATTCCTGACCCCAAATTAGAGTCACCAACACTCTACATTGTCACTCCCAGCAGTTAATGGAGTGTAGGGACCTTTACTTCAGTCAGACTGAGATTCACGGCTTTAACATTAAAAGAAGTTTAGGACTAGCAAGAGTACCGAAATTTACTTACAAATTTTATTAAAGATATTTAAGGTAGAGGAAAAAAGAGGCACCTTGAAGAAAGCAAGACACAGTGACACACTTTTTCCAACAAGATCACACCTACTCCAACAAGGCTACACTTCCTAATGCTGTCACTCCCTTTGGGGACTATTTTCTTTCAAACCATCACAGCTGGCAGGAGGCTTCAACTGGGGTAAGAAGCTTCTCTCTCTTCTCACATTCCTTAATTTTTTCCCCCCTGCCTTTCTATTGTATTTCAGTACCACAGTGACAGGAATACATACAAGATGGTCATTGGGTGAGATGGAAGCCAGGAACCAGTCATGTTCTTTTATAATAAGTCAGATTTGTGAGAACGAATTCTTTTTAGAAGACAAGCGTTGGTGCTCCAAAGAGAGTATTCCCAATAACTTAATCATCTTGCACTAGGCTCCACCTCTTAAGCCCCTCCCATCCCTTTGCCTTTGGGGACCTGACTTCTATATATGATTCTGTGAAGGATGCAATCAAGCCATTATCAGTCATGCAGTGAACTTGCTAAGTGAAGGTTTCTGGTTCTCAAGCAGATCCAAGGTCCAGAGTCTCTGAGAAGGGTGCTGAGTGCCTGTGGTTTAATAAACACCTTAGATATTAGCCAGAATGAAGCTGGGATGGGAAACATTCATCAGAAATCAAGTTTCTGGGGCATCAAGAAACCAGAAATGCAAGATTTTTGGTGGGCATATGCTGGGCGAAGGGAACACAGGTCTGAGAGTATGGCCTTGCTCTGTAAGGTCCTAGAAAGCTTGCACCGAGGCAGAAGACATGGAAGGCTTGAAAGGAAAAATAAATGAAGAGTTTTACATGGGTTAATTTATAACTGATGAGACAGATGCACTTCTATACCTCGGATCTGTCTCCTGTGTGGCAAAGGAATTATACAGTCTGATGAATCAGCTGATTTCACCATGATGACAAAACTCAAGAGGTGCTAGGAACTGGTAATTCTGGCCAGGCTGCAGTGGCCTGTTTACAACCTTCCTGAATCTCACTCAGGAAATGCTTCAGTAAGTTGAGCACTCTCTCCAACCCTGAACATCCTTCCTTTGTGGCGTGGTCAAGCTGAATATCCAGTGAACGAACCTCATCAATGGTGCTTAACTTAGTTTCTGTGAGGTTGTCTGGGTAAAAATAAATACTCCAAATGGGGGAGTTTTATAACATCAGCCCTTTCAGGCTTTGCCATAATTTTTCTTTATTTTTATTTAGCTCCCACCAAAAGCATTCTTCTATTTTACATTTTTCAGCAATGAAAACATAATTGTTAGCTGGGCTTACAAACAAGAAGAACAATTCTGAAGACAGAGGAATAACTTACTGGAAGCATACAGGCTAGTAATGAGATTAGAGACCCAAGCTTCAACCATTACACAGAATCAACTACACATTAAAATGCCTTCCTATACCCTTAGGAAGCTGACAATGGGCTCCCAGGACCACCAGGTAGCTGTTATGCAAATACAGTAGGTATGTATTTGGAACAAGCAATCTTTAGAGTTCTATTTTCCTGAGAGAAAATCGTTTGGAATTGCACTCTTGAGAGGCCCCTTCACCTCCCACCCAGTCCAGGGTGGCTCTGCCGAATACTGAAGGGATGAGCCCACCAAGCTGCTGAGCATGGAGACTCTGAATGCAACCTAGCTGCTGCAACCAGAAGCAAAGGAGGAAAGAATGAGCCGGCTCTTTTCTCCTTTATCCAGCTCTTTTCGTCTTTATCCTCCTATTTTCCTTTTTATCCATTGTGGCTAGATGGTTTCTCTCACCGTATTGTTCAAGTTGATTGTGTTTTTATATCTCCACCTTCCTTGCAGCCACAGTGCTCTGAACTGCTTAGAATGGTTAGGTATTTGTGATTAGCATATTTCAGCAGAATCTCGGACAGCAGAAATATGCAACTCAATGATAATATTCTTTATTAGAGGAATGTAATTATTGGAAGCTTGGGACACTCGAATACATCTGTAGCTTCTTCTCTTGGTGGCTTTTTTTCGTTATAGAGTACAGGATGACTAAATCCAGGACAAGGAATTTGTAAGTGAATTTTATAGGAAGGAAGCACTGGAGAGATCTCCCTTGACAAATTCAATATGCTGTTTAAAATGCATTAGAAATACATCACATGAAATGAGCCTTGAATCATGCATTCTGTCTGAATGTGACTTTCAAAGTGGATGGGGAAAGGGGGCAGAATAAACTGTCTGCCTAGGAATAGAGTTCAGAGATACAGTGTGTGCTCCATGTATGCGGGGCCCTGGTTCAGTCCAATCCCCAGCACCGTTACAATAAAATAAAAAGATAAAACTGTTAGAAATGACTGGTATGCCACCTAGGGAAGATCCTAGCCTTACTTTCTAGGAAGCATCGTATATAGAAAGCATGTGCACCATGGCTGTGTTCTGAAGAGCTTGCTTTGATTTTAGCTGGGGCTGTGAGGACTATTAATTCTGTTACATTATGAACTTCTTTGACTTTGAAAATGCAACCATAGTGGAACTTAAATCTGATATATGAACTTATTGGAGATGCCAGACAACCAATTTCTAAAATATCATCATTCCAACCCTGTATCATCTGGAAACTAGGAACCTTGTGCTCTCCCAGGCCAGTATCTTAGATAGCTTACCAATGTTATCACAAACACTGGAAGCAATCATCTTATGAAGAAGAAGGACTTATTTGCCTCACAGTTTCAGAGCTTTCAAACCATGACTAGTTGGTCCTGTTGGTTGGAGAATGTGGTGAAGAAGCACATGTGATGGAGCAACACTGCTCAGGGTTGGAATTGAAGAGAGGTAAATATTAGGGCCAAGCAATCCCATCTAGAAAGTGCATCTCCAATGACCTGAATACCTTCTGCTATGACTCACCTTCTAAAGATCCACCTCTGTGCTTGTTAGGTTTTTTTTTGTCAAATGGAAACCAGTTAGGGCCATCTAGGAAGAGGTATCCTCAATGGAGAAGATGCTTCTATCACATTATCTTGCAGGCAAGTCTGTGGGGGCATTTTCTTGATTAATAATTGATGTGGGAAGGCTCAGCCCACTGTGGGTGATACCACACCTGGACTGGTGGTCCTGGGGATGAGAAACCCATGGGAACAAGCAGCAACCAGCAGCACCCCTCCATGGCTTCTACATCAGTTCCTGCCTCTAGGTTCTTGCCTTGAGTTCCTGACCCCACTTTCCACAATGATGGACTACAACTGAAAGCTAAAACAAACCCTGTCCTTCCCTGGTGGCTTTTGGTCATGATGTCCATCATAACAAGCAGAAAGCAAACTAGGACACTCCCGAACAGTGTCACATTGGGGAACAAGACTTTGTTACAGGAGCCTTTGGGGGATGGTCCAGATCCAAATTGTAGCAACTAAAAAAAAAAAAAAATCAAACTTCAAAACAAGCAATCACTTTGTTTTTCCTCATGGCTCTTGATGGCTTATTGTTCATTAATAAGATGCAGCCAATGAAGAATTTTCCACTAATATGGGTGATGTACCTTATGCTTTGTCACCATCAATGAAGCATGTTGAGTGAATAAATGAACAGTAATGAAGGGTGAGAAAAACATGTGGACAAAGATATTTTAGAAGGCAGAAGAACAATCTGGATGAATACATATTTGAAAAAGATTAAATGGAAAACCAAAAATTTTTATACAAGTAAAAATGTCTAATATTGGGAAGCAGATCTGTAGATGTGGATTTTACATCTGAGTTTCTAATCATTAAATTGGGGGGTGGGGAATGGCAACCTGTCTCAAAATCACCAAGAAAATCACAGTAGCATTTGGGTGTTCCTTAGGAAATGTGCTCTTCACACCATGTTACACAGAAACCTTTTTAAGGAGTTGGTTTCTGGCCATCTTGTTGTTCCATTGAAGCAGCAAATACTGTCTGAAGAGAGAACAAGAATGTTCCCCACACCTGCACCCCCATCTTCCAACCCAAACCAAAAGGACCCGTCCTTCCTTCTACATCAGTGATCTGAGAAGTGTGTTTACTTGGAAACCTTGGACTGGCTCACATAGCTCGGAATGATACAGTGTGTAGGAAAAGTCCACCTGTTAAAGAATAATTACTTTCTGATGCTGGAGGTGGAAGGATGGCTTTGAGAAGATCTTACAACATGGAAATGGTTATTACCACCATGGTAAAGTGTATCCACTCCGTATTTATAAGAAACAGCCAAGAGAATATCAATAGTCCTGTTTGCTTTCCTGTGTGTACATACAGTTTGATCAAGGCTATTCCCGGAATTGGAGTCATGTTCCCCTGGCTGTCGCTCTATCCTCCTCTGTTATATCTCAAGACCTGACCTGGCACAACAGTAACAGGGAAGTAAAATTAGTGAGATACACTCAGAGTTTGAACACTATCCTTAGCTGTAAGTGAATCCACGTTGTTTGGGAGTTACTTTTGAACCTTCTTGGAATGAAGTAGATACAGACACAGCTGACATTCCCTCTCCACCAGCTCTACATGCCCAGTTCCACCAAGTACAGATCAAAAATACAAACCAATCAATCAACCAACCAACCAGCCATCTTTTTGTCTTGTAAACAGTAGAGCAGGGTAACTATTATACGGTGTTACAAGTCATTCACAAATAATTTACATTACATGGGTTGGGGGTAAGCATGGTGGTGCACCGAGCTACAAAAGGCTAAGAGAGCAAGACCAATGCCTGACCTGATGGCCTGGGAAACTTCGCAAAACCCTAGATAAACAGAAGCTGACTGGGGATGTATCTTAGTGCTATTTCTGTAGCATGCACAAGGTTCTGGGTCCCATTCCTGTAAAATAAAACAAGAAGAGTGGAGATAAAGAATATGGGTATCTGTGCCCAGGCTCTAAGGGAGAACTGTCATGTACAGAAGACTTATCTCCTTGAGGATTTTGGAATCAGTCCCTGTAGGCACCAGGGCAACTATAACATTCTGCGCAGTACTGTTTTTTTGTTTGTTTTCTGGGGATGGAGAAAATCATGTTAATTGGGTTGTAAAGGGAAACTTGAATCAAGACACTCCTGGAATCCAGAAGGCCGTGAAAACTCATCTTGGTACACGGTAGGCTAAAATCAGCCTCTGGGCCACACAGCAGTTCTATTCTTAGAAGAATTACATTCCTTCAAATGTGGGATTCCCGGTCACTGAGATTAACTCATTTGGAAACTCTCTCCTTAATTCCATTTTCTCTTCATTGAAATATATTGACTACATGTTAGAACCTGTTGTCCTAAAAGTAGAGGAAAATTAATCACCAAGAGCTATTATCATCAAGGTAAAATTACATAAGGGCCTCTGAAGACGAGACAGAGCTTAAACTACACAGAGGTATGGTTATGAGTGAGACGCTGAGGAGCATAGGAACCACAGCTGTTGGCTAACACAGGCCCACGCGACCACGATGACTCGACCAGCTATTTCAACTGATTTGGAGTCAAACCACCTTCTGATGTGGTGGGAAGGCCTGTGGACTCTCCAGGCATCACTTGTTTCGTCTGCCATTCAGAAGTGGCACACTGGCGAGCCAAGAAAACAATATAGCTTACTCTCAGACAGGGATTTGCTGATGCTGAACTTATAGTGGGGTTCTAGAAGAAGTATAATTAGAGTCCAAAGCCTTGCCAGTTTAAAATAGGTTATTAACAAAGAGCAGCCAGCAGTGTTTAGCTCCTAAACGGTGGCCACCAGAACTAACATTAATTTTCTAGACTGTACATTTTGTGGTGGGACAAGAGTGTTGTGGCAATAGATACCACAGGGCACAAACTTTTCAGTCACATGTGCGCACACACATGCACATATGCATGCATACAAACATCTGAACAAATATTCGCACTTGCATATACACATGCACATATGCACACATATGCTGTGAGATAATGCTCTTGCACACTGTAAAGATTTGTTACTCATATTGGTTTAATAAAGTGCTCATTAGTCATACTACTGCCAGGCAGGAAGTATAGGCAGGGTGACCAGAGTAGGAGAATTCTGGGACGAGGAAAAGCAAAGAAGCAGACGCCAACCAGACGCAGAGGAAGCAAGATGAGAACGCTGCATTGGCAAAAGGTACCCAGCCATGGCTAAACACAGATGAGACTAAGGAAGAGCTAGTTAATAATAAGTCTGAGCTACTGGTCCAGCAGTCACTCTAATATTAAGCCCCAGAGTCAATTACTTGGGAAATGGCTGTGGGATATTTGAGAGTTTCCGTACAAATTTTCACACTTGCATGCACACATACGATATGCACACATACAAACACACACATATCTGCACACACACACACATGCACATATACACCCACATTTCTCACTCAGAGGTCCAATATAAGCATTATAAGCAATTACGTTTTTATTGATAAGAAGAGAATATGTATCCTAGTTATTCCTTTTTTTTCAATCATTGATCAAAATTAGATGTTCAGTGGTTTCTCTTCATTAAATATGTACTTGCATACTTTTAAAAAATCTAAGCCTATGACCTTTATTCTGTAGTATGGAGGCCAGATCTTCACCCTTAAAACTTCACACAGACAACCTGACATGAGACATACACTCATAAGCAGCTACCAAAAAGGAAGCATCATGCCAAATACTCCTATACAACTCCTTAAACAACCATGATGGACCTCTCTTGTCTTTATTTCCTCATAGAAAAAAAATTACTGGGTGCTAGTCTAGAAAGTCCATTATGGTCTCAATGAGAAATGACCCCCATAGCCTCAGGTATTGGATGTTTGGTCCTTGTTGGCTACTGCTTGCTGGGGGACATATGTCACATCACCGGGGCAGGCTTTGAGAGTTTATTGGCTCATTCTACTTCCAGTTTGGTTGGCTGATTCCTGCTCATGATTGAAGATGTGATCTCTCAGCTTCCTGCTCTGGCCACCAAGCCTGCCATTTGCTGCCATGAAATGATGGTCTCTTAGCCTTCTGGAAACATAAGCCTAAAACAAACTTTTTCTTCCATAGTTGGTTACTTTTTGTCATGGTATTTTTATCATAATGGCAAAAAAATTAACTGAGACATCTGTGTTCTACGACATAACACCCTCAGAGCCCTATTGCTGTCCCCAGAACCAGCATTATTTGATAGTGGATGCTCACTGCAGTCAAATGATTGTAATCATCCTTTTCCATGGCCTTGTGAAATGATTCTGTGAACATTTAGTTGACTATCACCTTGGTAGATTTAGGTATAAAAAGCAATTTTTTAGACTCAATTTGCTGAAGGCTCTTGGGCCTTTTGGTAATAAGATTGGTATGCCTTAAACTTAGGCTTCACAGAAATAAGGAAGCTTTAAATATAGCAGCCACATCATTTTTACCTTTTGGATAACATGCTCTATGGATGCTCGAGGAAATGTCTCACATAATCCACAAGCGTTCTATGAAGCTGTCTCACACATGCTGTAAATACTCCGTGTAGATTTTTACACTCTCTGTGTTCACTCCAAGGTCGTTTCACATGCTGTGTGAGTTCTCTGTGAAATTACAAGTTTATAACTCTGTGAACTTGTATTACTTACAAGATAATGTTGATATTCTTCGAAACTTGAATCTATGAATAGTCACTAGTTTTAGAATAGTTTTAATGTGCTCCATAAATGCACAGGCCACTTTCAAGTTTACAGAATCTGAGCCTTTCTTATCTATCTATCTATCTATCTATCTATCTATCTATCTATCTATCTGTAGACTGTTGGAGAAAGACAGATTCTAGCACTGGTTTTAGATCTGGCTTCTTAGGGCACTCAGCATGGTATCTAGGTAAAGGTGTCCATCCAACCAGTGCCCGCAGCCATTCTGGCCCAGCAGGGACAACAGGGCAGATCCTTGCTCTCTGGGACATATTAGCAGTGAGAATATCAGGAGAAATACAGGTTCAGAAGCCAGAAGGATTTCCTCCTTCCTTCCCTTCCTTTTGGTGTACAATGCACCAGTTTGAAGCCACATTATCTGAATATTGTAAAAAGTAGTATGCTATTTTCCTTCTTCAGCTTTTTCTTGTGAAATTTTTTATTTAGTCAGAAAAGTTGGGAGAGAATGTGGCAGTCTTACAAGAGTCTGAACTGATTCTCTTAGGTTTAACAGTTTTAAAAAACATTTTGCTATGTTTCCTTCATAAATTTTCTACATGTATGTCTATATGTATTATGCTTATATGTTTTTATATGTTATTATATGTTTAGTGATTGCAGAGTAGTTTAAAGGCAGGGTTTTTTTTAAACCATAACTTCAGCATGTAAAACCAAAAAGGACACTTGTATTACAAAGCACAATAAGTATGCTTAGAAAAATAAATACAAATTATAAAATATCATCTAATATTCTATTTATATTAAAAAATAATTTCCAAGTTCCCCCAAAGCCTTTGCCAGCCACATTGCTGAACTTCTAACGCCTCAATTAAAAGAAATAACCTTTTCTCTTAGTTAAGTACCAAGCCTCAGATATTTTGTTAAAATAGCAGAAAACAGAGAAGGTTACACAGTACAGAAAAGTGATGGGCAAGAGCATATCAAGGAAGGTACTCAGGTGACATTTTAAGAGATGGTAGATTTCAACTGCAATAAGGGTGGGGGTAGTTGAGGGCGTAGGGAACAGTATCATCCTAGAGTAACCGCTGAGCCTTATATGGGTATATCTAGAGAAGAATGGACCACGAGAATGTGAAAGTATCAGGAAATGAGATGGAAAACAGGAATAGTAAAATAACAGGGTGATGAGTGTGGAACATACAGAAGTCTGGAAACAAGGCTGAGGTTTTAGAATTTATTTCTGACACAGGAGGCCACTGGAGAGAAGCTACTGCACATCCACAGTGATCAAGTGAATAAACTTCTGTGGACTAAACTTCTGTGGACTAAACTTCTGTGGACTACTTATCTATGTACTAATTTTCCTCAGCTCGTTATTTTTCTACATTTTCCTAAGTCTCATATTCTAATGTATGCATGCTTACTATACACCAGTGTGAGCAAGTTATCTTAAGTCCTTTGGGGGAATCAAACACATCTGTTTATATAAGCTTATGTTTATATAGCCATGTTTTTATACCTCTATCAATTTATGTGGTAAAAAATTTAAAAGTCGTATTATTTGTTTTACACTAATTTTGCTGTTTAATGAGACATTTCACTAGCTCCAAACAGGTAAAAATGACATTCGAGCTTGAGGAATTTAGCTCAATGAGGAAATGCCAAATCCTAGTAGAAAGAGCAAGATCTGAATTTTTCTAACCACACAAAACCCAGGCAGGCCCATTATCAATTTGATGAACTAGCATGACGTCACTGTCTCCAGTCAGTGTTGATCCATAAACATTTCCAGTTTGACCCTAAGACTTTCCGTTTTCTCTATATTTTCCACAAACAGACTCACTAGCTTACCTGTTCCCCACAAATGCCAGAAGCCCATGGAAAGTGGGTCAAGTAGATACTTCCGCCAGCTAAGAAACATGAACCCCAAAGATAGCATTCATGTGCCCCTGCCAGTGTGGGATAAGATAGGGTAGGTAGGAGGAGGGGAACCCCAAACAGGTTTTTACTGAATGATTTCATGGGTTAAATATCAGAAAAAGTGTAAAACGCCAAGCTTTCCCAATGGGTTTATCATGACTGCAAATGGTCTCACACAGTCTTGGACCTTGGGCCTCTTACTTGTCAGTCAAGCATTTCATTCTCGAGTTTTATACTCTTACCTCCTTGCTTACTTTCTCCAACAATGCATGCTCTTTCAAACTTGTCCATATTGTGTCGAACTCACTCCAGATTAGGAAGCCTTGAATTTTCAACCTTCATGTCTGAGTCTCCTGAGTGGCTAGGATTATTGGCTTGAGCTACCAAGTCTGGCTAGTTTCAGACCATCTTGAGTTTTCTTTGGATTTTAGGAATGTCATTGTTCAAATATGGTGATTTATGTACAAATCTTCACAATGGACAGAGCAAGATAATACAGCCAGACCTTTATATTCATGGATTTAACCAATCACAGAGGTGGGGGGGGTATTTTCACTAAATATTTACAGACTTTTTGTAATTCAGTATGTATAAGTATTAAAACATCACAGTATAGCTGTCTTATAAGTCATCTAGACATAATTTTAACAAATACGGGAGGACAAGCATTCTGTGCTCATACTCTACCATTCGGTTGAAGGGATCTAAGTATCATTGAAAATGTCTCAGTTGGTTTTCTGTTGCTGTGGTAAACATCACAACCAAAGGCAACTTGCAGAGGAGTTAATTTCAGCTTAGAGTTCTGATCCACCATGAAGAGAAGTTAGAGCAGGAAGAATGTTGATTACTGATTTGTTCCTCATGGCTTGTCCAACCTGCTTTCCTCATAGAATTTAGCCCAGGGGCGGCAGCACATACAGTGAGTTGGGCCCCTAGTCCATCCACCATTAGTCAAGAAAAAGTCTCATAGACTTTCCCACACGCCCATCACAATTTCAGTTTCCTTTTCCCAAATGACTCTGATTTGTGTCAAGTTGACAAAAAGCATTCAAAAGGCTCCTTCTAATAAAGTAATTTTCTCAGAGTACAATGGGCTGGCTGTAGTGATAGTTCGAAAGAGAAATGTAGGTCATTGTTTCATACTATTGTCTCCAATTCAAATTGCAATCATGGGAACTTTACGTCTTTGATTTTATATTTACTTTTCACAGAAAATTTTAATTGTTCTTGACCGTGTTTTTAAAAATAGAATCTCATGATGTAGGCCTGGCTGGTCTGGAACTCACAGAGATTCTCTTGTTTTTGTCTCTTAAATGTTGGAATCAAAGATGTGCACCACCATACTTGGCCAATAATTTTGTATTTGCTTTATTGTACCACATATACATAAACGTCTTAAAATATAAATAATCTATTAAATTTGTGCTATCACCTTTAAGGCAGTCAAAAGTGAATTCTGTTATTTAGGTCATAAGTAGATACTTCCATCCTGAGCAAATGGGCAGATAGGACAGTGTCCAGGTTACTGTTGGGTGGCAGATATGAGACAGCCAAGAAAGGATATGGGTTGTCTCATCTTGTGGGTATCAAGGCTGAGATGGAATAGTAAACATAGATTCAAAGACAGAATCATGAAAAAGTCCTTCTGGGAAGGTCTGAGGTCCCAGAGGTCACCTGTTGTCCATCCTCAATTTGTGGTTTCATGGTTCAGATCTTAAGTATCCCCCCCCCCCCAAAGTCTCATATACTAATGTAGTGGAATCATGTTGTTATACTGTAAATAATTGTCTCACCTATTGGTTAAATAGAAAATCTGATTGGTTGAAGGCAGACAGGACATGTGGGCAGGGCTGCCAAATTGAGAAAACTCTGGGAACAGGAAGAGTAGAGGAAAGAAGCCAGAGAGACACCACAATTAGATGCCAGCAGATTCAGAGGAAAGTAGCTGAAATGCTGCTCTGAGAAAAGGTACCGAGCCATACTACTGAACAAGATAAGAATCATGGGTTAGTTTAAGAGTAAAGAGTTAGCAAGTTATATGCCTGGGCCCTAGGTCAATCAGCATAAAGTTAATGTAAGTGTCTGTGTGTTTCTGTTGGACTGTAGGTCTGCAGGTCTGCACTACAGGCCAGACAGACTAGAAACTTAATACTATATACAATGTTTAACCACCAAATTGTGATGCTACTATGAAGTGGCAGAACCTTTAAGAGGTAGAGTCTGGTTGGGAGAGTTAGGTCATTGGAGATATGCTCCTGAAGGGGTATTGGGATCCTCAGCCCCTTTCTGTCCCTCTTGGCCTGCTGGCTGCCAAAGTGAGCTAACTCTGTAGCATGAGACTCTTAATCTCATAGGCATGGGTTTGTGTCCCATGTTGGGTGCCATTTATTATGCAAAATCCCCAAGAGTCTGCTAAAGAGGCTCACAAGGATTTCCTAAGGTAAGAAAAGGGAAGATACACTCACAAATACAGAACCAAGTGAACATCCATAGTTCATTCTGACAGGGAGTGAATGAATCCAGCAGTCGCGTTCCCACTATGATCATGTGTTTTCATCTAGATGTGTTGCCTTGCCATAGACCCAGAGCAACAGGACTAAGTGACCATGGCCTACAGTCATGAGTCAAAACACACCATTTCCCTTTTAAGTTGCCTTATTCTAAGCTTTATTGTCACAATGACAGAAAGTGAGCTGCAGAGATAGACAGGAGACTCACTGTGAGTTCTCCATGTGCAGAACAGAAAAGAAAATGTCATCATTAACAGCTAAGAATTTGCTCAGATGAACTTTAAAATTACTTTGCAACTACAGCAGTGATGGACTTTGTGTGAAATTTAGAAGATGCTACCACTGAATAAAGGAAAACCTCATACTCTAAGACTCCACTCATGAGGGACAGTGATCACTAACGTTGTACTTTTACAAAGTGGTTCAATACACAGGGCTAGCATCTCCGGGAGAACTCAGGGCTGACAATGGGCTATGAAATTTTTCCCAATATTGTAAGAGGAAGGCTGGAAGTTTCTAGGATAAGGCCAGATTGTTTCTATCTCATCCAGTTCTTCACACTCACTCACTCATCAGGTAGTCAATGAGCATTTACCAGGTGCCAGACCCTGTGAACTGGTAGTACAAATATGAAAGACACAGTTGAAGCAAACTCTTTCCCTGTAAAGATTCCATTTTAGCCAGATAAATCCGATGGCTACTCGCATGACCATTAGCATGCAGACATTGTGAAATTACATCACAGCATCTCCTGGCACCTTACTAAGTGTGACTGTGCCATGGCTAGCCATGCTACCTACATATGGAGGTTTATAGATGATCAATAAAACCAGGTCCTTATTAGAAATGCAGAAGCTCAAGCTCCATCCAGACACACTTACATCACAATTTTCTTTTACTGAGATCCTGGGAAATTCACAGGTCCTTTGAGTTTGAGAAGTACTGGTGGGAAGACTGAGTGGGAGTCTATAGTTTAGGTATTGCAGGAAGGCCATTTCACAATGAGAGCCTACTGGCTCTAAGTGTGGCCCAGGGTGTCAAGATACTTGGTGCTGTGGGATAGTGAAGGAAGGCCAATATTCTTGCTGATGAGGATAGTGGGTGCGTAGTCTTCATTGAGTAGGTCCTCAGAGGTTCTTGGTTTGGGGCTAGATCTCCATTCTAGAGGCCTCTACATCTTTCTCCTCCATCAAAGAGTAATGACATCTTCTTTGTGCCTTTGGGCTACTGAGACCCATACTTATTAGTATTACTGAAACCTGTTTACAACTCTGAGGTCCCAGTGCTTTCGTACTGCCAGCAGAACCATGGGTGAGGCAAAAGACTCCTCCAAATTCCCCAAGCGAGAGATGAAATCAGATGCCTTCTGCTCCAAGATGGGGTAGTGAGAAGGTGGATGGGGGACAAAGAGGGGCTGACATGGATGATTATAAGGGATGGCACTACAGGATCCCAGGTATCCATGGTAACATAGTCTGACTCATCCTCACTTTCTGCCCTGACTGGGCACTCGGGCTTATTCTGTACTATTTGTACAGTATATTGACAAATACCTGGGTCACTCAGGGTTAACTGGGGGAAAGGCTACCTACCAACCTTTGTATTTTCTTTCTCTTAACTTTGAATACTAAAGGAGAAAAAAAAATATCCAAGTACCCCTCCCCGAAATACAGGCTTTGAATTTCATGCAGACTTGTGTACAAGCCTGCTCTTTACTCCTATGGGTTGGATGAAGTATCTGGTTCCCCTAAGCTCTTACCTTTGAGCCATGTTCCGCCTTGGATACAACTTGGTAATTGTAAACCAGGCTTGGATGTGGAGCAGGTGACCCAGAGAGCTCCTGTTTGCTCTCCGCTTTCACATTCTATTATGTAGCTCCCAGCATCAATTCAGCCAATCAGCTTGACTTATAACCCGAAACCACTCTATGTTCTGTGTATCTATTACTGACATTTATGTAACTCAGGTCTTCACTTGTCACTATACACCTTGTTGCTGCTTTTAGTAGTTGTGAAAGGCTTTTGAATTCTGATTTTAAATTCTTAACTGAATTTGAGATGCTTTTCAATAAGTTCCAGATTTTGGTATATTTTGGATTTCAGATTAGTGACGTTCAGCCTGGTAATGTCTATGTGCATATCTAAGAATTTGAAAGACTCTAAAATCACAAACACTTTTGGTTCTGAGCATTGCATTCAAGCCAGTAACCACAGCCCCTATGAGCTGATGTCAGCATTTCATGGCTCCTCCCACCCACCAATTTATATTCTTTCTGCTTCCTTTTCTGTGATGTTCTCTGAGCCTCAGATGTGGGGAAATCAATTTAGATGACTCATCCACAGCTGAACAATCACAGTCACTTAGACTTGGCACTTAGAACAGTTTTGAGTCGCCGCATTAACCATCACCCACTGCAGACAGAAACTATTCTAACCAAAGTTGAGAGCAATATGGAACTATTGGTATGCTCATAATATTTAGAAAGAAGTTTGCCAACATGACCCTCAAGTAATACAATTATCACTTTTCCTAGGGCCTGTAATCTCCCAAGTAATGGACTTTTGACCAGGTTTATGGACCAATCAAGAAACCCTTGCAATCGAAAAGGACTCATATGCACCCATTCTCATGAAATCACCATTACAGTAGTGGGCACGTCTTGATAGACAAGTGAGTACTGTAGCATTCAGAGTTGGAGTTGGTTCATTTTGCAGTTATACAGTAGGTCCTTGTGTTTACCTGCCAGAGGTCTATTCACTCCCCTGTGGATGAGCATCTATGCTATTACTTCTCACCTTAGCAAACAGGGCACCCATCATTGCTTGATACATGTCTCTTAGTGAGCACACAGAGGCATTTTTCTAGAATTGGGAAACCTGCTCTCTGGAGAGAATTACTGGGCTACAATTTACAAATATTTTAGTTTTAGTGATCTTTTAGCCTGCCTTCCCAATGGGCTTCTTTCAATGGAAACATCAGTGTCAGTCTCTAAAAGTCCATGCTTCCTTTAGAAGCAAACACATTTGTTCTTGTCAAATTTATCCAGTTTTTAAAGGTTAGAAATACAGGTCCCAAGTGTTTTTATGAGATGCATGTATGCCAAAACATATTTGAATCATTAATCAGTGAGAAAATATGAAAGAAACCATTTGGGAGAGACACATATCTCCAATCTCCCAGAGCCTAAAGGGGGAAAGGATCAGTATTTTGAGTCAGTCTAGGCTACAAAAATGAGGCTTTAGCTAAAAAAAAAAAAAAAAAAAAAAAAATGGCACGAAGGTACTTGGTGTTTATTCTTTTTCTGAGGGATTGTGTGTGTGTGGGGGGGGGGGTGCTATGAGGTAACCCAGACTTCTGGCCAGCTTCAGAAGATCTTCATAACCTGCCTGGGATACTTGAATTACATACGTAAGTCATCACTCCAGACCAATACATCTTTTTATTTTTATTTTAAGTGTTAAAATGAAGTTCCAGCACAGCCAGGACTACACAGAGAAACCCTGACAGAAATAGTTAATGTTCTACAGAACATAAAAGATAACGTTTCTAACCAGTGACTTCCGACAGTGGCTATTTTTGCTCTGCCATGTAGTTTTTCTTACTTCTAGACCTCTTTAAGGAAGTAATACTAATATGAAAACCCTCTCTTCAGCACTCAGGAACGCCAGGCTCAATGTGCAGGCCAGTCTCACCAATACAGGCCACTTGGGCAACAGGGAACTGAAGACCTGATTGTTCCCAGCAATCACTCTCCTAAAGATGGGGTGGGTGCCTTGAAGGGATGATGCTGAGGGAGTGGGAAGCTTCAGAAGGAAACTAGATCCATGGAGGAGTGGGGTCTAGCATAGGCTAGCCTCAGTAGAACTTGGAAAATAGCAGGAAACTATCAAGAAATTATTAGGAGGGCAGAGACACTCCTCTGCGCAGCAGACTTCTGCAGTGTCAACTGCGATCTAAATACTACCTACCCACGCCCACTCCGCCTCAGGAGGGGGCCAATAGACAGTAGGGTCAAATGAAGTCCAGAGAAGGAAAACCTGTTGCCAGCTTCCAATGTCTCTGCTCCAAGTTGGGCTTTGCTGACTTCTAGAACAGTGTAAGGATTGGTCTTTCTCCCCTGCTGTGGGCACAAGAGTCTGTCTGGAACCCACTTATAATTCTTAATGCTTAAGACACTATTTGGAGCAGCCTAAGAAATGCACGGAGCATGCGTTCTCACTTGGCAGCCCTACCAGTTGGACTTCCAAGCTCTCGCCAGTCACTCTCCCGGGAGACCCTGTCCCCTACAATTTCGATTCACGTGCCCTTAGGGATGACAACCCTTGGGTTGGCTAGTCGACCTCCGGGGAACTCCTCCTCAAAGAGGTAAAAGGCCTTGCCTTCTGACCCGCGGCGTCCCAGGCCTCCGCCAGGCTAAGGCACGACCGGAATGCGGGAGAGGACCGGGGCGGAGACGCCGGTACCGAAGGGACACGGGGCGGGCCTGCCTGAGTCCCAGCCCAGGTCAGGCACCAGGTCCACTGCCCCATTACCGTGCTGGATGGGCCCGCTTCCCCGCCCCATGCAGCGCCTCCTGGCGACTCCAGACTCCGGAGACTTGCCGATCCCACCCCCCCGCAGGAACCGGGCAGAACGCTCAACTCTGGGCTGGAGAATCCCGAGGATCTCGAGAGTAGCAAAGAGTAGAAAGTCTCCCAGCTCTCCGGGAGAGACCGCGGGGCGGGTCTCACTTAGCAGCCGACAGAGCAGGGAAGCAGCGCCGTGCGTGGAGCGCTCGGCCAGGACTGCCCTCGGCGGGGCCGGCGATGGGTCAGCGGGAGGCGGGAGGGAGGCGCCGCAGCCGGGACTCGACGTAGACGCCCGCGCCGCCCGCGATGGGAAGTGCCTTATAAAGCCGCTGCTTGCACGGCGGGACAGACTCCTGGCGGCGCCGCCCTGAGCGCGGAGCGAACGCAGCCGGCCCAGAGTGTGCAGGGAGCCCCGGGATATCCGCGGGGCACCAACCTCGCCCTACGGAGACTCTTAACAGCCGTTGCGGAGCTCGATCGCGTCCTAAGAAGGACCCCTGATCGACCCTGCCCGGAACCACTCTGCCCAGGCGGACCCCGGGTGGGGGCCGAGGGCGCCCCCGGCGGCAGGGGCATGCGCGACCCCCGGCATGGCCTCGGCGGTGTTTGAGGGCACGTCGCTCGTGAACATGTTCGTGCGCGGCTGCTGGGTGAACGGGATCCGCAGGCTCATCGTCAGCCGGCGTGGCGACGAAGAGGAGTTCTTCGAGATCCGCACCGAGTGGTCGGACCGCAGCGTGCTCTACCTGCACCGCAGCTTCGCAGACCTGGGACGCCTGTGCAAGCGCCTCCGCGACGCCTTCCCCGAGGACCGGCCCGAGCTGGCGCGCTCGCCGCTGCGGCAAGGTGCGGGGCTCCTGGGCTTCGGGTCGCCGGGGCATTGCGATCTGTGGCGTTGGGGGGAGGAACGGAGCGACGAGGTCGCTTCAAAGTGCAGTGAAGTCAGAGGGAAGAGTTACTTAAACTGAGACTGTTTCTCCCCTCTACTGCTGGGCACCTGACATCTGGACCCCGGGTTCCCTGAAGAAGGGCACCCACCCATCAGTGGTTCAGGAGGGACAGGAAACCAGCGTGGAGCCGGAGCATACAGTCTGGGAGGATGAATGAGGTGGGTGGGCAAGGGGACGCGGTCAGTAGGACTCTCGCGACTGTCCTAAAGAATGAGTCGCTTTGCGAGGCGACACCCGGGGCTGACAGCTACTAGGTTCCCAGCCGCCTACCCCGCTATGGAGAGAGAGCCAGTGGCGGCTCGAGTGGGTTTGCGATCGAGAGTAGAGACAGTTAGATTGCACCGAGTACGATCGCTGCCGGGGTCCTGCCTGGGAGCAGCCCCGGTCCTATACTGCCCCAGGATAGCCGAGCCGGAGAGTGAAGTGCCACGCAGCAATCTTTTCCACCTCTCCTAGGAGGGGACCGCCCCGCCTTCATCTGTCGGGCCAACCCAGGGTCCCCATCCTTGAGCTGGCTCCGCATTTGGATTTGATTAGCCATGGCCGCCTCCTCCCTGGCCTTGTGACGGCCCTGGTTGGCTGTAACTCTTGTTTTCTCAATCAGCGGTGGCTTCCCCTTTCCTACTGCCTGCAAGGGGACTGGAAGAGCTGAGGAAGCCAGAGGGAGGCCTTGGTTGAGAAGGGGAAGAATGAGGTGTGGGGTGTTTAGCTGGGGACAGGAGGGACGAATAGTGTTTCTGAGTAGACTTCCAGCCAGGTGTGTGTCTTCTGGGGGTGCGGTTGGGGGGATCTGGAACCCATGGACCCCAGCCTTACTTTTAAAGAGTCCTCCAAGCATCAATCCTGGGTTAGCTTGGGGCAGTTACTCAAGGTTAGCCAGTACATATCTCCTTGGCTGCCTGTCTGGCTAAGGTCTGAGATAACCTTCATTCCCTCTGGTGATAGGCCCCACCCGTGTGTGTATTATGTGGATAATTAGCTCCATTCTTATGACACATCCCCTGGCAGACATGTCTCTAGAGCCTGCCAGTGTGGAGGCCAGAGTGACAAGCCTGCCTTAGATCTCCATTCCAGCCCCTTCCAATGGCTGAGCACTATTTCAAGATTGGACCTGTTTTTATTGTTTTAAATTTGCTAGTTGTTATACTTTTAATTTAACAAATGAATGTTTGATCAGGAAAGCATAATGAAGGGTCGGTGGTTTTCTCAGTGGCTTTTGGAACAAGGTAGGCCATAAACAAGTTGAACTTCCAGGCTGCCCCTCTTAGTGGGTGACAGAACACCCAGGGCAAATTGGAACCAAGTCTAAATCTATGAGAGGATCTACTGCCTGTGGGCTTTTGTGAAGAGTGAAATGCTTGGTAGTGTCTGATACAGTAAGTCTGAATGTGCCACTTATTTGCTGGCCTCTTCAGACCAGGGTTGCTGGTACAGAGGATGTGGAAAAGGGTGTGGCTTCAGTGTGGAGTCACTGGGGAAAAGACCTTCCCTGGGGCAGACAGGAGGAAATCATCATATCCTGTTCACCTGACCTCTTTTGAATTTATACAAACTCTAGGAATCATGCCCCAGGTGCTACAGTGTACCCAGAAGTCTCCAAAGAGTAAAACAAGGGTTATTAGAGCTGTATGAAAAAGGGTAGGAGAATGAAGAAGTGCAGGTTAGACATATATGGTGATGAGGTAGCAGGGGACAGATGGGGTGAGTCCCGGAGGCTGGAGGGAAGGGATGCTCTGCCATGCAGCTATTAGAACTATCCATCACTGGTGGCCATTCCTGTCTGATGGAAACCCCTTACAAGAATGATTGAAGATGAACTTTGGGAGCAGTAGAGGGGTGACCATAAGTCATGATCCATTCTGATTCTCCTTTCTTGGCTTGGATCTTCCTTAGTACCACATGAGTTTTGTTTCCCAAAGCCAGGAGCCCCCATTAAGTGATATACCAAGTAAAATACCTCATCGTAACACAAAAGATCCTACCTCATTTCCATGCAAATATGTTATTTGCATTAAAAAATGTCTGGATTTTCAAACTTCGAATAGGAAAGGTATGCAGCTATGTTCAGTGTTGGCATTTTAATTCTAGTTGGTCAGATTCTCAAGTCAGTATTTATTACATTTCTGGGCTGGGTTAGGTTTGTGTTCTTGTTCACTAGAAAAGTTTCCAAGGGAGATGGGTCCCTGAACTGCTCCTGGCAGGCTGAGTTCCTGACACACAGAAGGCTAGCTCTGGTTCCACTTTGCATAGGCTGAGCTCCTGACACACAATGAGCCAGCCATGGTTTGCATTTCTGGATCTTCATGCAGCTGAAGAGGTACCATCCCTCAGCCTTGGTTCCTCCGGAATTGCCATGAGAGAGATTTTAAATGGAATGGGACTGTTTTCTCCCTCTGTGGTGTTATGCTTGGTAAATATCCATGGGTTTTTTAAATTTGTCACAGGCAGGGATAATGGTGCCACTGCATGGGATGGAGGCACAGTGCTCACTACCTTACCTTCCTGGCCTTCTGTTTCCATGAGCTAGGGTAGTGCTGATCTCATGACCTGCTTTGCTTTTCTGTCGTGTATCTGTCTTCACTGAACCAGGCCTCTCTCCAGACTAACAAGCAGTAGGCTGGTAGCTTACAGCCTAGGGCTGAAGTAGTCACCTCTTGCTCTGTTGCCCTCTAACCCTGGGAGGGGGAACTGCTTCCTGTGGACATTATGTTGGATTGTCGAAGTGCCCCCCCCCCTTACTTTCTGCTCTTTGGTCATGGGGCTGTGTCTTGTGTTTAAGTCCTCTGTGGTGTGTGTACCTATTGATTCAGATTTGGGAGTGAGACCTCTCACTTTGTTTACATTTCACAATTAAGGTCTGCGTTTCAAAGCAGAAACACACAAATTTTTCCCATTGACCATTTGGGGCTCTTGGAGTATTTTGATCCTCTTTAATAGCACCCTTTTCTGATCTGTGACGTCTGAGCTGGCCTGATTACCTCTGCTACTGCAGATTCTATTTCAAAGTGGCCAGGCAAGCTTGAATCTTTGGTAACTACATTTTGGGTTTACATTCATTGATGCAGTCACATCTTGGCTGCTGGGCACCGTGCAGGTGCAGGAAACAATGAAATGAACAAAGAAGCAGATCCTTGTGACTTATCCTTTTGGTTCTTATATTTTGGTTAGGACACAAGCATTAGTAAGTGAGATCACCAAGCAATCAAGAGATCTCTGTGGCTGCAGAGGATAATGGTCAGGGAGCTGGAGATAGTGGTCAGCCATGGTTCCCCCATCACTGGGGGCTCTGAGCCAGGGAATTGATTTGATCTGAGTTGGGCTCCAGCTGACCACTGAGAAAGATGGACATGGGGGAGTGTGGAGGCAGGGCTGCTGGAGGGTTTCTGGGACCAGGCATAATGGAGAAGGTGTGAGATGGACACTGTTTGGCCTGGAAGAGAGATTCATTGAGAGTCTAGAGGTCAGCACAAGCCTAGAATTCTGGTGCAGGGTTTGTCCTGTGCTACAGAGAGGCCACCTCAGGGGACTGTGGAGTGGCAGGTGCTGGCTGAGGTTTGACACTTAACAGCACAGTTGTCATGTGAACCTGTTCATAGTGTCCTTGTCCTAGCTATACTCAACTTCATCACCAATGATGAGCGTCTGTAGGGCTCAAGACACGGCCTCTTCCTGATGGCCGTAGCTGGGAGGAGGGGTTGGACACCAGGATACCAGGAGGGGTTGGACACCGATGTGGCACGTGACTCCCACATCCCACACATGTACTCTGTTCCTCAGGTCTGCTCCACTTCTCCACCTCATTGTCCTCACCCGGACATCAGGGAGAATGATGTTACTGCCAAACAGGGAGAATGGTGCCTGATGGATGGACCAACAGCCACTCAGAGGCACTGGCTTGACTTTCTTAGTGAGCATGCTACGCACATGTCTGGACAGCAGAGCAGGGCATCGAGTTGCCACTCCTGTCTGCCCTTTGATGTTTGGGCATTTTCACTTTTCGGGGGATTTGGGCATCTCCCCTGACTCACTCACCTACTTTTGACTCTTCCGAGTATGGGACCCCTGACACATCCTACTCCTCCTCTCCTTCCCTGTTTTGTATTTGCTCCAAAATCCATGTCATGCTGCCCACACCAGGCTCCACTCTGACATCCTTGACCCTCTTGTTTTTATTTATTTACTTATTTTTCCTGAGACAGGGTTTCTGTGCACAGCCCTGGCTGCCCAGGAACCTACTCTGTAGACTAGGCTGGCTTTGAACTCACAGAGATCCATCTGCCTCTGCCTCCTGAGTGCTGGGATTAAAGGCATTCACCACCACCTGTTGACTTTCTTCTTTTTCTAAATATGATTTCTTGGTTGTACTTGGTTCCTGGGTCCCGGATTTCATGCCCCAGATCTTATATTCTGCCCTGGATAACCATGACCCCTGAGTTGCCATTCCCAACTGGAAGTAGAAGCAGTTAGAACTTACATAGCTGGTCCAGCAGCTTACACCTACATCACAGCATCTCCCCCATGAGATGCTGAAGTAGACACTTGCCTCTCCATCATCATTGGATCTCACTGTGAGCCATCAGGCAAGTCACCTCCAACCCTGTGCCCTCAGGCTAGGAACTTAGATCCTTCCATTTCAAAAAAATCAGTTTGGGCCTGGTATGTCTCTGCTGTCTGTTTTAGCAGACACTTTCCAGAAGTAAAAGGAAATCTATTGATGCATTGTGCATAGTTGGAAATAAGAGTAGCCACAGAACTTGTGGCAATAAAAAAAGGAGGCCTGTGGTACCTCACCACAGAGCTCATCCTGCCGCAAATGAGATGAGTGGGCTTGAACTTGGGAGGGTGCAAGGGGCTGGCAGGGAGGTACAAGGTAGCCTGTGTTTTGCTTGAGTATCTTCAAAGATGGAAGTCCAGGCCATGGGACTTTCCCCTGGGGCAGCAGCAGGTTAGGGACAGTAGGTTAAAGGCACATAATGTCATGTGTTGGCACTGCCATTCCACAGAAAGACAGTTATAGTATTTTTGCATTTTGTGTCCTGGGGGTTGAACTCAAGGTTTCGTGCATTCTAAGCTCTACCTCTGGGTATACTTCCAGCCCCACTTTAATGCTGTTTTTGTTTACTGCTGGGATCTTTAGGTCACGCTAAGTGGGTGGCTTCAGTTGCCATCACTTAAAAGGGTGTGCTTTGTCACTTCTCAGTCTGGAGAAGCCCCTGAGAGCCCCTTGATCTAACTTTTGTCCCTGCTGGTGAGAAGGCGGGAGCAGAGTAGCTCTGTTCATTTCTGGCAGCCGCAGCATCTCCTGAACGAAGCCCGGTCACTGGTACATGTGCTCATGTGCTGTTACCGGTCCTGGTAACACTGAGGGCCGGTGCTTGTCTTCATCTGACCCCCAACTTGAGTGATAATGGTCACAAGCCACATCTTTCTGTAACTGAAGTATAAAAACTCCCTTTTGCTGATGAGGAAAACATGCCGTGGCATTTGGACAGGGAAAGGAGGGGAGAGGAAGGGACTTGGTCACACGCTGTCTCTTATTCCCACTACTACCTTTCATTCTTCCTGTGTGAGAACATCGAAGGCCTGAGGGATTGGGTGGCAAAGCAGGGGACACTCAGGTCACCATAGGAGGGCACTACATTTCCTCACAGACAGTGGGGACTGCTTTGCCTGCTCTGTCACCGGCTACTTGCCCTGTGGCTTTCAGCCATACTGCTTGATCCTCAAGGCTCGGTATTTCTACCTTCTCACTTCCAATAAACATACAAAGTAATAGGCTTCGCAGTGACAATCCATACACATATTGTCTTTTAATTTGCCTCCCAAACCACCCTCCCCTCACCCCCTCTGTCCTTGATGGTGGTTCACTATCGCTATAATAACAATAAGAATATCTATGTGACATGGTGGTGAGTCCTACTGAGTAATAATCACAAAGTGCCCAGCACCTTGTCTACAAAGTGTCTACGTGGAGTGGCTGGATTTCTCCAGCTGCCTATGCCCTGAGTAATCCTGTTCCACGCCTATCTCTCGCCCGCGAGGAAAGACACGGCACACACTTAGGATCCTTCTGCAATATAGCTTTAATGTATCTTAGGGGAGAGCATTTAGCTTACAGAAAATGGAGAAGGAGGAGAGAGAGAGGAGAGAGAGCTAGGCCCCGGCGTGGCCCGGGCCGAGCCGCCGCCACGTGGCCTTGAGCCCGTGTCCCAGAAGCCGGGCCGGCGTCCGTGCGCACGGCGGGGCGGAGAGAGAGAGAGAGCGGAAGAGAGAAGGGGCCACGAGGTAGGAAGACCCGGTTTTAAGACGACCAAACGGCTCTTGCTTTATACGAAACACCTTCCTATTGGTCGTAGTTCAGAATCCCATGACGCCACGGGAAAGGCGGAGAAACCAGACCAGTCTCGCGAGATTACCAAGCGCATGCGCTCTCTAACGACTCAGGCGGGTTGGCCAGCACCAGGTAATAGCGCCACCTAGAGGGGCTGGGGCCAGTGGCCTCCAACATAATCCCAGTAACTCCAATAAAAGGTTTCTAGATAAGAGAATGTAGAAAGCCCTGGTACCCAACAAGACCAATGTCCTCCGAGGCTGATCTACCTATGAGACTCCTCATGCTCCCAACACACTGGGAGGTATGACCTCATCCTTCCAGTGACTCCCTGCCCCTGCCAAGAGAGAGAATGGACCATGTACCACAGTGTGACTGACTGGGCCTATGGTTTCACTGGCTTACAAACTAGTATTTATTGCTTGGTGTGGGTCAACTCACTTAGCTGAGTGACTGAGGAATCCTGGGTCAGTGTGTGCGTCACTCTAAGAAACAGAATTGCCAAGCATGTGGGGTGCTTGCTGCCAGAACCTTCCTGGGAAGCTGTGATCTCCTCTTGGCTTCAGCTCTTACCATTGCAGACTCTTCCCAGCCTCAGGGACTTTTGGGGGTCTCCATACTGACTCCCCCCTTCATCCTCTACACCTGTTCATCCTGCAGGCCTCCTGCTAGGGTGGGTAGGTGCATGTTCTGTTGTCTTAGGGCCTAGACCCTGCTAACTGTGTGTGGCCAGCATATGCCTCCTGACCGCCTTGTGGCCAGCACAAATGTCCAGGAGAGGTAGGGCTCCTGCCAGTTTGGGCCACACCATCCCCTGACCTCCTGTTCGTGAACTTTAGACAGTGTGTCCTTCCTTTGTGGAGAAGTGAAAATGGGCGGGTATCCTGTACCTTTTATTTAAGACAGACTGACACGGGCAGGAAGGCTTTATGATTGATCTCCGGCACCAGGAGAAAGGAATGGCCAAGTAAATGATTTCTGTTTCTTTTGTGAAGATAGGGTCTCACCCTGTAGCCCAGGCTGCCCTCGGTATCCTCCTGCCCCGGCTTCTTTCCTAAGTGCTGGAATTACAGACATGAGCCACCATGCCTGGCTTGTGAATGGCTTCTAAAAATTGTCTGGGTTTCAGGAAGGGAATTTTGCTTTAGTTGGGGATAATAATGAACCTCAGAGAATACTCCCCCTGAGAGAGGGATTAACAAAACAGGAAAAATCAGAATGTTCCATTCAAATGCATTTTTCTTTTTTCGTTGAGAAAACTGCTTGGTCCCTTTCAGAGGCCCCTGCTGGGAACAGGAAGCCTAAAAGGAGAAGGAAGAGCTTCCTCCTGTGGGTTCCAGGGAAGTTCTTTCTGACTCCACCTCTTCTGTTTCTTCCTCCCATGTTCCCATTCTGGCTTCTCATCTTGGGACTGATGTGGAGGGATACCTCCTCCATCCTCACCTCCTCCGTGGTCCCTGTGAGCCTGGCTGTGCCCAAATCAGTAGGACAGAAGGAAGGGGCAAACCCAGCAGCCAGAGTCCTCTGGCCTGTGCTAGGGTTCCAGTGACAGTTACTGTTCAGCCATGTACTGCCCTGTGTCAACACACACTTGAGCATGTGCATGCCGTGAGTTTGTATTGCACAAATGCCGATTTCCAGGACTTGAGAACCTCCATTGGAACACCCGCCTTATAAAGAATTAGGAGCTGATTATTTCTTAGGCTCTGCTTTGTAAGCTGTCATGACTGCCTGTTTAGAGGCGGGGTTCCTGCTCAGTAGAGAGAGCTCTTGCCTGGTGTGTTCAAGTTCCATCTCCCCCTCTCCCCCTGCAGCAAGCCAGCCACAAGCAAGAAGGGAAGGAAAAAGAAAATAGATATTTAGAAATTATCAAATGTTTAAAAATTTTTTTAAAGTATGTTGTCTCCAAAATATGTGTGTATTCAGCATTTTAGTAACCTTCTGCCCAAGACTGAGTGTCCCTCTCTTGCTGTGCACAAATGAATACCTCAGAAAGCCCTGCATTTCTGTGTGCAGTGGGTTGATCAGTACATTTGTTAAATGGACAAAAAGCCATTTCAATGCTGTTTGTTATCTGGCCCCATTTGAAAATGCCCCCAAAAGAAAGTTTCCCTCAGGGCTGTCTTTTGTGGGGAGTCAGAAAGCTCCTTCCCTCTCAAGAGAGGCAGGTGCCGAGGGCTATGGACATTCTTTAATGCACTCCTGCTCTGTGGATCTTGGCCACATCTTGTCTTTATGCCCAGAATTCCTCTGCAGAGGAAGCCTGTGGCTTTTGTCACAAGTGTGAAGATCAAGCTCTGTTTAACAGAAGTGTAGGACCTCAGACTCAGGTTTTGGAGGTATTAGGAAACTAATTTGTTTAGGCTTGCTTCCGTTGGTTTTGGTTTCATGAATAAGGGTGTTTACTTTTGCCAAAAGCAGTCAGTTATAAAATTGCCACAAACTTTTCTTTTCTTATGAGGCTAAAGCTCTTTAGGAAGAAAGCCACCCAGAGGGTGGGAATGGGCAGCTTTAGGCTAACTCTTTCTTGAAATGGAGTCTCACTGTGTAGCTCTAGCTGTTCTGGAACTCCCAGTGTAGGCCAGGCCTGCCACTGCCTCCTGAATATACTGCCAAGCTGACATGTAGTCCCTGAGTATTTATATATTTGGCTTGCTTAAATTTATACAACGTGTTCTTAATAATTTTTCAAGTTTTTAACAGGTTGTGCTGAACTTGGATGAAATTCTTGTGTCACAAACTATGTGTTGGTAAATTTTAGAAGCTGAGGGTATATGAGTAATTACTTTTTCAGGAATCAGAAAAATTTCAGGGACCATAAAGCCTTCTGGGCCAAATTCTTCCTGTGTTGAATAAGTGGGCATTTGTCATTTCTATGAATTTGTGATTGAGATCTTTAGGCTTATGCGGTGTGCTGCCTCCCTCTGCTGGCTAATTATAGAACTGCAGTCTCTCAACGAAGCTTTTTTTTTCTTTTTTTAAAAACGCCTCAGTGCACATTTACTATCTTGTCTACCTGCAGTATTGACCATTACAATATTAGCAAAAACATGCTAGATATGATTTGGAAAGCACATTGTTTATGCTTACTTCATTCAGTCGTGGTTCCAGGAAGGAAACAGGTGTTTGCTTTTGATGAAATCAGCTAAGCAAAAACAAATTCTCTGTTCTTTTATTGCAAGGGTCAAGCCCTTTAGGGAGAAAGGAACCCTAGCAGCTCCAGGCTGACTTTTCTTAAAATACTAATAATATTTGGAGTATAAAACACAGAAGCATCAGGTATTCTAAAGCTATTGTATTTAAGTACATCAAAAAGCAAACACTCAGCAGGTGCAATGGGACAATATGCAAAGAGTGCACTGTGCTAGTGGCCATCCACTAATCCATGGCTCTGTCAGCTGCCTCAGAAAATGAAAGCAAAGGCCCAAGTGAAGACTGCTTCAGAACCCTGCCTTTCACAGACAGTGCTGGGAGAGTCTCATCCTTATTGGGACAGTGGCAGCAAGTATTTGGGGACCCCACCTGTGAAACTGAGAAATCCCAGGAATGTGAAACAATTAAAAGTTTCTAGAGGAAAATTTATTTCATTTTCTGCATTGAAGCTCCAGAGTAGAGGGAGGGGTGTGTGTGTGTGTGTGTGTGTGTGTGTGTGTGTGTGTGTGTGTGTGTGTTTCATGTTAAAATATTTTTGATAGAAAACATTTAAAAAATGATGGGAGGACAGTGATGTCCAGGACCCCAGGGGAAGGGCACTGTGAGCTTTGGGATTTGGGACTGTCAGAAGCTAAGTGGCTAGAGGGGACTCATCTATGCCTTGCTGGCCTGGGGGCTGAATGGGGTAAGGGCAGGGATGCTGAATGCCGGCTCTTTCCTGCTTCTTCAGACTGCTCCTTAGCCCTGGGGCTGTAACTGCAGCAATGGTCATCAGGTTGTATTGCCCTTAGGAAACTTCCAAGGAATCCACCATTTTGCAAAGTTGCTGTACTACCTGGTTAAGGGGACACTGTTCCTTGCCACTCAGGCAAGAGTGGTCTTTGAAGACAGGACGTGTGGTACTTTAAGAAAGCCAACCTAGTCTGCCAACTTGATTGTTACCAAGGAGCCAGCATGAAGATGAAAGCATCCCCTATCTCACAGCTTCAGAGAGAATCACCTGTCATTTCCAAACTTGCCTGTGAACGTCCCACAGGCTTTCCCATTCAGAAGGAATGAACTGGGAGAGTCTCAAGTATGCTTACATTTCCAAAGAACACCACTTGGCAGTCAGAAGCACAGAGACTGGTCCAAAGAAGCAGATGAAACCAAACCCAAAGGGCTGGTAGTCTGAATGCTGCTGTGCCCCTGCCTATGTCAGAGCCTGCACTGTGGGCACTGAAGACATGTTGGTCAGCAGAGCCTGTGTCTCAGTGTTGCCCCACAGCTGTGAGAAATGGCAAGGCACAGAACTCGTGGTGGCCTGGGATCACATCCGCTAGGGCCAATGTGCTGATGCTGTTTCTAGAGGTCTGAAGGGCTACCCTTGCTCTTCTCTACTGTCGCCTGGAAAATGGTCACAGCAAAGACAGAGTGCCGGGCAGGAAGTTCATGCTGAACATGTGACAAACAGCAAGCTCTTTTTAGTAGACCAGCCTTTACTGTTGTGCTTATCTGTCTGAAATTCTCATTTTACTGGGCGTTCTATATTTTCCTTGTGAATTCTGGCTGCCCATGAAGACTGGTTGTATTAGATGATTTCATCTTGCTGTGATAAAGCAGTGGGCGAGGCAACCCACCGAAGGAGGAGAATATGTCAGCTTATAGCTCCAGAGTCTAACCCGGCTTGGACAGCATGGCAGCGAGCTGTGAGCACACAGCAGGAGTGCGGAAGACTGACCTAGAAATGGTGTCGGTTTTTAAACTCTCAAAGCCTGCCTCTTGTGGCATCTGTCCTCCAACAAGGCCACACCTACTAAACCTCCCCAGTATCACCAACTGGGGGCCTAGTTTAGTGGTCAAACATCTGGGTCAATGTCATTGGCACCACTACACTGGTCTACAGCAGAGTGTATTTACCACTCCACTGGTAGCTGTAAATCCAACCAAGAAAGACAAAGATGTAATCGGGGCTCTGCCATCACAGCTAATGAGCCAGAATCAAAGCTCCTTAGTTGAGAATCCACGGATTCTCAACTAAGCCTGTGAAGTGGTGTAGACTGGCCCTGTAGGAAAGAATGGTCCCCTGTGAACTGTGTTTTCAGACAATAAAAGCGGTTGCTGTGTCAGTGAGATGGACTCCCTTCTAGGTTTGTAGTTCTCAGAAACTGGAGGACAGCTTGGCTTCTTTGAAGAAAGCAGCCCTCGGGGGACTGTTCTGTGATTTTTCTCTCTTTCTTTACAAATAACTTTCTAAGGAGTTCTGACTTAGCTCTGCCCTCTGCAGACTACTTTGTGGCAAGGAAGGATGTGGCCACGCCCTCTTAAAGACAGTGATGCTTTGAGAAAGGAGTCTTTGATTTCTGTCATGGTGTGAACATCGGGAGAGCATTTACAGCATGAGCCAGCTGTGCTGTTTCTAGGTGACATCTCTTCTGACACCAACTGTCATACATGCCACATTGTGCCCCAAGCAGGCCATCAGGCACAGATGACTATTTCTTTCTGAGGAGCTCAGGGCTTTGGGCAGAGACATTCAGGAACTCTGGCACCCTGGTGTTTTCTCCTTTGGGACTGGGACTTGGGCAGAGAGGGAGGGAGTTGCTCAGTCCCTTCCTCTGGGAATGGTCAAGGTGTTGTACTTGAGTGCACGTATATAAAGCCAGAGTTTGGCCATGGAGCAGTCACAAGCCACTCTGTCACCTCTGCGCTTTGCACATTCCATGGCTGGCCACCCATGGCCTGTATAACTGAGGGGGGGGAGGAGGAGAGAGAGAGAAGGAGAGGCAGGATCAGAAAATACTATCAGCAATAGGGGTATCTGCATACCTGGAGAGCCAGGTAAAGGAGACACTCACTTGGACTTTAGGGATAGCCTCAGCTAGCCTTTTAGAAATGTCCTCTACATCTGGAGACTCTCTGGTAGGCGCTCCCAGAAACTGTGTTTGGTGCTTCCTAATTTCAATCAGGTTGCTTTAGAAATTATTTTGATCATGTTTGTTGATACAGGTGGTCAGTTACCCAAAACCTTAACACTTTGCCTTTTGTGAACAAAACCAAACCAGAACCTGAGAGAAACTTTTGGGAACTGACCATAGTTCTGTGATCTAGGTCCCTGGGGCTCTGTTGCTGATCATGGAGATTGTGGCATTCTGGTTGTGCAGAGCCGTGGACAAAGCTAGTATACAAAGGAGTCTTAATTCCGTCCCTTGAAAGCTGTTGGGAAAAGCTGAATTGGGAAGTCTTACATTTGTATTGCGCATGGGAGACAGAGAAAATGCCACATCTCCCAAGCATGGCCTTGAGCCATAAGATTTTAAAAATAAAATATTGCACAGCCCAACAGGCAGTCAGAGTCTGTGGTGCCCACTCTGTGGTGCCCATAACAAGCACCAATGTCTGGGTTCCTGGAGAGGGCCGTGACTCATGCCCACATGGGTTTTCCCTTCTGAACATTGCATTTAGATGACTTGCCTAAATATGGGCTCCGTTTACACAGGCCTTGTGGTCTGGGTGGCTGTCGTTGGCAGAGTGGGTCCTTGCCTGTATCATTAGGGCTGATGGGTCCTGGGCCACCCATCCCTGTGCAGTCATCATACTGATGGACACTGAGGGGTCTCTGGCTAAGCTCTGGCTGTGTCCAGGTGTTACTGGCATGGCCCCAGAATGTCCCACTGCAGGGGATCGTCCATTCCACTGTCACTGGGGATGTGTGACATCTGTTTCTGCAGAGTCAAACATCGCTAATGTGCTTCGCAGGGGGAGGGTAGTGCAGGACCTCGCAGATTAGCACCTCACACACACAAGGCTGAGTGAGTACTGAGGGAGCTTTTGTGAGAATTAGGTTCTTGTTCTTTTAGGCCAAAAGGTCTCAGAACAAATAATTCCCAAGTTTCAAATTGCATGCCATTCTGAGTAGCGTGATGAACCGCTAAGCCAGCCCACCCCCACTCTCCTGAAATAAGAATGGTTCCTTTACCTCATATATACGCCACCCCATTGCCAGTCGTTAGCAGCTGTCTTAGTATCTCAGAGCTCAGGGTCCTATAACCCCCATTTTCCTTAATGTTGGTCATAAACTGGGAGAGGGGTGATGCTGGCCAACTAGGGCATGCAAAAGAAGCTGCGAAGCCCCTCTTCTAGAGAAGAAGCGAATAGTCTCACCTGAATAAGGAGACCAAAACAGAAAACAACCCCCACAGGCAGAGGTGGCTAAGACATACTGTAGAGGGCTTTGTCTGTCTGAAATTGTGGAGGTGAAATTTATGGAAGCTTTCCCATCTTACTGCAGACTGTGAAAGCAATAACAATGGCCACAGCATGATTTGGGCTGAATTATGGTAGAAAAGACTTTATATTTTTGGGTCTGGTTCTATCTGTGGTTTCAGGAATCCATAGGAGACACTGAGATGTATCTACCTTAGGAATAGAACACTTTGCTGTGGAAGATGACATCAGGTGGTGTCCTCATGTGTTCCTTCCTCACAGACGGCTCACCTCTCTAACCTGGCCATTTCTGTCTCTGTTCTAGGACTGCTTGCCATCAAGGAAGCACACGACATAGAGTCCAGGCTCAATGAGGTTGAGAGGCTGCTGGAGACGGTCATCAGCATGCCGTGTAAGGTGAGTCAGTCCTCAAGGTGGGGCAGGGAGGCCAGGGTGGCCTGTCACCACCCAGACTTAAAGGCAACCCCCAGTATCTCCCTCAGCAGACAATCAAGGGAAAGATTTCTGTGGGCTCTGCTAGGTTCTTTCAAGTCATGAATCGAGAAGCAGGAGGGGTCAGGGGGTTCTACCGAAATACCAGCCTTGACTTTCTTCCCTCATCTTGGAACCCCCTCTTCCTGCTTAGATTAGAACAGGCACCAGGAAGCCAAGAGCAGTGTCAGCATCAGTGGTAACCGTGGGGTTCAGTTCCATTTCCCTAGAACCCACACACTGAATCTATGAGCTTGATGTGGAGAACCAAGAACGTGGAGATCAGCTGGGCAGTGGTGACACATGCCGCAGGTGGATCTCTGCAAGTTCAAGGCCAGCCTGGTAGGCAGCAAGTTCCAGGACAGCTAGGGCTGTTAAACAGAGAAACGCTGTCTCGCAAACAAAAAACCTGGAGGGTCAGGCAGAACTCCCTAGCTCTTAAAGGTTCTGTTTTTCCTACTGGCAAATGGCTGAAGGAGGCAGCTGGGTGTGAAATGTCAGCTGTGTGCAAAGCATTCCACAGAGCTGCCCACTCTAGCCAGAGACTTTGCCTTTTAGCCAATTATACACAAAGAAACTGCAGTGACCTAGTCACTGGGCATAGGCCATCAATCAGCCCCTGCACAGGCTTGGGACCGCCTTCTGAGCATGGTCCTATCATTGAGGTTATGTCTGTGCACACACACCAGTCCCAGCACACACAGGACCTACTGTGGAGAGCTTTTCACTTTGAGTAACTACGGTGTCTGTCCCCAGTATTCCAGGTCTGAGGCTGTGCTCACCTTCTTTGAAAGATCGCCTCTGGATCAGGTGTTAAAGAATGATAATGTCCATAAAATTCAACCCAGCTTTCAAAGTCCTGTCAAAATATCAGGTAAGAGCTGCAGTGAATGTGTGAGAGAACTGTTCTCGGTGGCTGTGGTGATTGCAAGGTCTTTCCAGGGTGGCATTTGGCTCAGCCTCCTCCTTGGGAATAACAGAGGACATTTGATGAGAAGCCAATGGAAGCTCAGGGCCCTCTGTGGGTAAGAAAAGGACTGTGGACTGGCAGGGACAGAATGATGCTGCCTTTACCTCACAGGGACTACAATCCCAGTTGTGTACGTGGGTGAGTTGGGTGAGTGTTCTAGGACCTGGGGTGGAAGAGGTCTCCTCGATATGACTGTGAGTGCATAGGGTGGGCCGTCCATCTGGATGGTTCAGTGTCTGGGAGCTTCCTGGATTGTCTTAAAGGAGGACAGTGTGAGAGCCTGGGGCCCCTTGATAACTGGGACCTGGCCTCTAGAACCTTCTTTCCCAGCTGATTGCAAGTAGTGAGGCTGTTTGTCTGGGTTGATGTCTGTGAACCCTCGTCCCATAGGGTTTCCTGCAGACTCTGAAGTCTCACTGGTTGTCAAGTGGGCGTCTGATTCCTTACCCCGACACACAGGGACGCTTCTGCTAGAATTTGAATTGGAACAGTACACTGAGTCCTAGGCTTGTTGCATTATTTCATTGTTTGGAACAAACGAGAAAGAGTACAGTAGAACCCTTAAAGGGATGGGACACTGCTTCAAGATGACCGCTAGGCACCACAGTCAAGGGGACAGATGAGCTTCAGGAGCTGCCTCTGGAGAAGTCCTCTGTCCCCTTCCTGCCTTTATCATGTATTGATCATATCATGGTGTAATGACCACACGGTGCATGTTTGTCCTCTAAGGCTGAAAATAACGGGGTAGAATTAAAGGGATGAATGTAGGTGCCACATGGGGCTTTAAGTCTGTTTTTATATTTTTACAAGGACTGGTGACAGGCCCTTGGTGCTGTATGAGAACGTCCTAGTGGCCTTTGCTCATGACGTAGGTGCATCAAGGATCTTGTCCTTCCGGTGCACCTTGAAGCACCAGGCCACATAAGCTATTGTTCCTTGCTTGGAAGACACTGAACAACGAGGTGCTGTATCAGAGAAGACCAGGGTTGGGACGATCAACAATTAAGAAGAAATGGGGCAGGGGGATTGGGAATATGCCCCTTAGGCACTGGTGGGCCTGAATGGAGAGAGTTAGCCAGGGTCCGGTTTGGGAAAAGCTTGGCACAGAACCTTGGCTAATAAGAAGGGAAACTTTAAACGGCCTGCAGGCAAGTCTTGGTGGAAGGTATGGAGTGTGTGTGTGTGTGTGTGTGTGTGTGTGTGTGTGTGTGTGCGCACGCATGCGTGGTGTGAGATTGTTGCTATGTGAGGTGGCAGTCTAAGGGGTAGCCTCCTTCCTAAGGAGTGTCTGGAACTCTTCTTCAGGCTTTCTCTTCTCCTGAGACTCTACACTTTAGTACTCCCAGCCTTCCTATTTTGGCTCCCAGAAAACCCAGGCCTCTTGCGAGCCAGAGCTTCCTAACATGAACTACAGTGTATGCATGCACTGGGTCCTATTTAGAATACACTTCACTCTTCACTGAGGGAGCAGACACATTCACTAAGAGACTTCCACACCGGTTTCTTTCTTTTTAAGATTTGTTTATTATTTTTTTTATATGTATGAGTGTTTTGGCTACATGTATGTCTATGCATCACATGCATGAGGTATTTATGGAGTCCGGAAGAGGTCATTGAATCCCTTGGAACTGGAATTATGGGTAGTCATGAGCCACCTCGTGGGTGCTGGGAATCGAACCAGGTCAGTCCCTCAGGTTTTCCAGCCTTACTGCCCTTATTCACTTGTGTTTTGGGCATGTGGCTCTCAGGAGAAGGCCCAGAGTCTGAGGAGTTCTGGCTGCCCAGGAACCATGCAATGACTTTCCCTGTTGCCTCTACCTTTTCTCCAGAGTTCACCCCGTGTGCTGACATGAGGACCCCAAACTGTCTCCTGGTGGTCATTGCTTTTCTTAAAGTATTACCCACAGAATAAAACCCAAGTCTTGTCATCTCAGATGGACCAAAGTCTGAATGGTGGATGAATTTTTATCTTGTCACATCCTCTCTACACCCTCGGTCTGGTCATAGTTTGTGCTGTGACCCTCAAGAGTCACCAAGGCAAACACTGCCTACCCATGGCCTTTCTCATCAATGCTATCATTTAGGAGATAGATGTTGATGGTCAAGACCACAACTGACCCTTATTCCCTTTTGATAAGGGGGTTTCTTCATGTGTCTGACATTTGGAGAGACAGTGAGTGCTATGGCTACTGAGCCAGGGCTCTGAGGGTCCAGATTTTTGCTCTTGGAATGTTGAGGCTGTAAGTGGTGAGGGCTCCACCAGATGGCGCTAGGCACCGGCTGTGCTGAAAATTTTTGTCACTATTTTGGGGCCTCATCAAGGACAACCACTCATACTTAAGCATTTCTTTCCTGTGTTGATTTAAATGTCTACTAAACGTAAGAGAGCACAGATGGGGCTGCCAGTGGGGCTGCAACTATGCTGTGCAAAGGAAACAGAGGTCTCTGCTCCATCTCTTATGACTAGTAGTAGGACTGATAGATTTCAGCCACGAAAGCAGGTTGTTCGCATTCAAGGTCTGAAAAGAAATACATTCTTTTTTGTGTTTGTTAATCCAAGATCTATTCAATCTTAGCCTTAATTTTTACTATGTGGTTGTAGAAAAGTCAGCCAGCTAATAGAAGGATATTGCTTGTGCTTCTTCTGTTGCTGGAATAAACTGGAAGGCTACAGTGTGAATACTTCTAAAGATCTGTAGAAGAAATGGAGTCAGAGAACCAATGACCTGGAAGGGTGGTGGTTTAGAGTGCATGTAAACTCTGTCATGGTTACAAATTAGGGAAATCACCATTTCAGCACCATGTACACAGATTAGGAGATGTTCTAAAAAACATCCATTGATGGAGATAAGCTAAGCAGTGGGTGGAAGTTCAATACAAAAGCAGGATTTGTATAGTGTTAAGGTCTCATTCTCTAAGATATGTGTTGATGGATAGTGGATAGTGTGTCTATGGATATTGTACAGTACACACACACATACTCCATATTTTCACAGAGGGTCACTCAACAGGCACTATGGGATTCTTCCCAATGGCACATCACCTAGTTCTAACCACGTGGGAATCCAGCTCCAAGAAGAATTGTAAAGTGGCTTACCGGAATTCTTCACAAGTCTTGAGAAGCAAGGAAAGACCAGGAGCTGATAGAATCAATAAGCTCAGAGCACGGAACCTGAAGCAGAATAAAGAGCCATCAGGAGCACACTATTGAAACCCCACTGAAGGTGCTCTACACTTAGTGGCTTTGTTCCCTTGTCATTCCCTGGATGTGATGAGGGACCTGTCTGAAATGTTGACCGTAGTGGAGCTGCTGTGGAGTAAATTGGATCCCCGTCTATGTCTTCATGGCTTGCCTATAATTCTAAAGTTAACTCTATATTAAACATTACAAAGCACAAACATAGGAATATAAAAGTATCTTTATGTAAAAGGACTGGGTGTGCCTCCATGGCAGAACTGTTTCCTAACATATTTGAGACCTTGAGTTTGATCTTTGCATAGGGTTGGGTGGGGTTAACTTGAAAATGAACTGTTTCTAGAGTTAGGGATGGGATTTAAAAAATTAAACTAGCTAGTGATTTTTTTGCTGTGGGTTCTAAATTGACATGTAAAAAAATCATATCTTAAGTTTGTTTGAAAATAGACTGCAGACTCTATCATTTGCTCTCACCATGCCTGCCCCTAGTGACTCATTCTAGCCTGGCTCACCTTCTAAAGGTTTCCCAGCCTTCCAAAACCACGTGACCAGCTGAAGATTTAGTGTTCAAACACACAAACCTGTGGGGGCATTTCACATTCAAACCACAGCTCCACCAGCCTGAGAAGACTGATCTAAGGCTACCTCCCATTCAAGCTCTTGTTCCGTGTGTGGATGGCGCCTGGGGAGGGCACCACTGACTATTAGCAAAGTGGCCATTTTAAACTGAAGGCCTCTACAATTAGATGCATGCTAAGCTTAGACTTTATTTATTATATATTTTGGATAATTCATCTGAGGTCTTTAAGTCACAGCTCTTCTTAAGACATTGGTTTTAAGAGAATGGACAAAATAAAGATATAACCTGTCACAGAATCTTTGCTCCAGTTTTAGCTAGCACAGATTTAGGAGAGCCGTGTATGTCTGGCTAGGTTTGAGCCTGCTAAGATACCTGCTTTTGTGGCAGTGTTTCTCAGTTAGCCATCCCTCTCCAAGCCAGCTTGGAATGGCTGCATTAATGGTGCATAGATCTGGCTGTGTGCTCAAAGGTTTGAGAGCTGGTGGCTGGGAATGATGAAGGTGAGGGTGAGGATCCAGAAAAGTTCAAGAGCTTCCTGGGATCATCTTTTGAGAAATACTGGCAATTTGAGCAGCATCCCTTTGTGACCTGGGGCATGGAGGGACTGGAGAGCAATATACTTATCGTCTTTGGGGCCCAACTGGCATTGGGAACTTTAGACCTCATTTATGTTCCCAAAGGCCCTTTGTCATAGACAGCTGGGCAGTGACTTGTTCCAAATCTATTCTGGAGGGACATGTTTAGATTCTACTTCCTAGACTATGCAATTTACATTTTGCAAAAATTAGGTGTGCTGGTAGCTCCAGGAATTTTTATAGAAGTGACTTGCATCAGTGACATCTGTTTGAACTCCCAGGATCTCCTCCCCCGCCCATATTCCCTTGGCAAAGGAGTGAGAGAAGAAGAGCTAGGCTGTCAGTTAGAGGTGTGGAGGCTGCTTTGGTGCTGCCTGCACTTCCTCAGATAGACAGATTTGGGTCAGAGTTAATAAGAACAATAAAGAAAGTGGCACTCGGCTGCCACACCCTTTGAAAAGGGAAGCGAGGGAATCGGAGCTTATGTGGGGTTCCGTGATTTTCAATCCAACAGCTCACTAGCTAAGCATCTTCCCTTTATTCTTTGTGCAAAGAAATGTAGCCGGCCTGAGTCCCCAGACACACTCCTTATTGTTGGGAGAGTCCCTCCCCAGGTGGAAGAACAGGAAAGCAGGCAGGGGAGGAAGCCAGAAGCAGATAGCCCACAGGTGTGACTGACGGAGACATGTTGTAGGGAACCCATGACATATGCTGTCCAGGAAGCCAGGCATACATTTCAGTAAGTACTTAGCAAACAAAGTCCCATAATCCTTAAGATGGGGAGAGATCCCTTGTTGGCTGTGTGCCCAGAGGAAAGGAGGAAGGACTAATGTCAACTATGTCCCTAGTGTGAGGATGCGATCTTGTGAATTAAGCATACCTTTTATCTGGGGTATGTGTTAAATGTGTCTTTTAGGGTGAGAGCCTAGGTTCTTACACACTCAGCTCTCTAACTGTGGATCCAGAATCTGTAGATTCAACCAAACATAAAACAGAATGCTGGGGGAAAGTACTATATCTACTGATCCGGTGTAGCTCTTTCTCCACAGCCATTAATAATGATTTATATAACATGTGCATTGTATCAGGTATTATACATGATCTAAAGATGATTTAAAGCCCAGGGGGAAGATGGGTGCTGATTCTAGAAACACTGCCCCATTTTGCATTAGAGATTTGAACATTGTAAGGTCTGCTGTTCAAAGAGGGTGTCAGAAGCTAATGGATGCTTGTTGCCATGATGGAAAATCGGACATCATGGGATACTAGAGTTAGATATATCCTTGAAGATTCTCAAATACAATCTTGAAGGTGTCCCTGGGAGGAGAAGAGTCCCAAGGCAATGAGGCTGCAGTCTAAGCCACTAATCCCCCACCTCAGCTCTTCCAGCCTTAGGAGAGCCCTACCAACCTAACAGTGGTGTATATACAGGAAACTGCTTTTTTGTTATTGTTAATTTTTCTAAAGTATCCTTCCTGATCTGTGATTATGGGGGGACTATTAATGTATATGTACAATTTTGTGAAGCAAAGACAGCAAGACGCTTATTTAAAGTGCATTCTGATCTCATCTGATGCTTAGAGACTAATCAGGATGTAGATGCTGCCAGCCCTGTCTCAGCCAGGGCTGAGCTCAGAAAGGACAGAGAAACTGTGATGTCGCATGTCACAATGATCCATAGATCCTGCCTTCAATTTCCCTGCATCCTCCACTGTAAACCCACAGGGAAGGGTGCATGGGGGGTACTCAGATAGCCAGAAGATCTTCCTTCAGGGAGACACACAGCCTCCAGTGGGCACTGGCATTGCCTTAGTCTGCCTGTCTGAACCCTAGAAGGGTTCTCTGGGCAGCTAGAGAGAGAACTATGGTCAATAGATGAAGGAGTGGGGGGCTGACATAAACCTCAATTCTAAAGTTTTATTTCACACACACACACACACACACACACACACACACACACACACACACACACACACACACATGCTGTGCTATATGGCCCCTCACTCAATATTTTCTCTTGTCATCCTCTCCCTCCCCTTCTCTTTATAGTCCCCCCTCCTATTTTCATGACCTTTTTAATGGCACACTATATCTAAGTAGAGTTGCTGGCATGAGCTTGGGTGGGAGGCTATTTAGCGAGGAAAATCACTTTCCCTTCCCTGTTCCCATGACTGACTGCTGAGAGGAGGTGATGAAGGGGTGGAACCTTATAAGTTCCTCTCCATCCATGGCAGATGTTGGTGGAACCATTTCTGTGCAGGTGGCCCCTGTTGCTGAGTTCCTAAATGCAACAGCTATATCAAGTCCAGAAGACACTATCTCATGGCCCTCCTTCCCATCCTCCAGTTATTACCATCTTCCTGTCCCCTTTTCCATAATGTTCTGTGGCCTTGAGGGGGTGATATTGATGTCCTGTTTGGGGCCAACCAGTTAGCATCACTTATTCTCAGCACTGTGATCAATTAGGAGTTTGCATTGACACACCTGCCCACTATAGAAAGAAGGTTCTCTGGCCAAGGCTGAGAGCAGTCAATCTATGATAAGTCCTGAAATTCTAAACCTTGGGTTCTGACCTTTCCTGAGTACTTACTTACTTTCTGGCTTTGGTTTTCAGAAATCATGAGATCGAATGGATTTTGTTTGGCAAACACAGAAACAATAGTCATTGACCACAGCATACCCAATGGGAAGGACCAGCTCCTGGATTCGGATTCCACAGAGCATTTGTGAGTACACAGCTTCTGATGTGGTTTCATACATGGGGCTGAAAGCTGGTGGCTTGTGCAGTGCTCTACAGGAAGGAATGGACATAGCCTTGAGGTACCCGGTAGCAGACACTGTCAGTTTAGGGGTTCCTGTTTTAAAAGCTTGCCTCATATTCTGGTGAGACTTTGACTAATTGATCCAGGAAGAGACCTAATCACTCAATCACTAGATGTGAGGGGCATTTTGAAGAAGTTGCAAGGCTTCAGGATCTAGTTTGTGCTGGCTCTAGGGGGTGTGTAACCCTGTCTTCTGGTCCAGGATCCAGATCCCATATGCCTCTACATTTCTGTACTTGGGCTATGACACACATGTGGTCTTACAAGTTTATGAGTACTCAATTAGAACCTTATTCTAGAGGGCTGGACAGCCAAGGCCACCGTTAGCTGCACTTCCCATCTCTGCAATGGAAATTCTGACCGGAATGTGCTGTAGAGAGCCTGCCACCTAGAGGCTGGAAAGAACAGCTTCCTGTGTGCTTCATCCTGCCAGTCAGCTCCTTGATAAATTACCTGGGTTGCAAAGTCCTCTGACAGGGTCACAGGAGGTCAGGCTTTGTTGCTGGGTGTTCCTGAGGACAGAAAGCGGTCCCTGGGAATGCTGTGGGGTCAGACCTAGGCCCTGTAGCAGTTGATGGTGTGAAAAGGTCTCCAACTGACTCCTCTCCCATGACAGTCCCAGGCCTCCTCACACAAAGCTGAAGGCGTTTTCTCCCTTTAACACTCATTCAGTGTGTACCAGAATGCCATTTCTGCCACCTGAAGTTCCCCCAAGAAACAGCATGAAGTGGGAACAGCATTCCATGGTGTCTTGGCCAGGCATGCCTAGAAGCTAGGCAGGCCAGTAGACTACTCTGTCAATACAGGGTCTCACATTCTCACGCAAACTCCTAATATCATGCCCTCTGTGAAGTTCTTCAGTATTCCTAGTAACTGCACTCCAAAACACACATCAGTCTTTGAAGTGGGACAATGAGCATTCAGAGACTGGAAGACGGGTTACGCTTGATGCTTACCATGTGGCCCTGGGCTGTGAGTTGGGGTTGTCATGCAGTGGCGTCTCTATAGAGAGCATCCATGTTTGACCCAGAAGGAAGGGGAGCACCAGTGAGGAAGTGATGTGCCTGATGGAGGTGGGGCAGGAGGATCGCACCCCCACCACCTCACCACCCCACCCCCACAGTGCTGGTACTGAGGCATTTGGCAGTTTCTACCTCCAGCTTCTTTCCTCCTGTCTTCTCGACATCCTTTGGTCTGAGAGGAGGTGATGAAGGCAGAGCAGGTTGTGGGAAGTTTGGGATGGTATTGTGTAAGCTTCCCACATCCACACAATTTTCTTCCTTCTGCACCCGAATCAGACTGGATCCAACTAGGCTTGTTCACCAGGTAGAGCCTCCCTCCAAGACTTTAGGGAGCCTCCTCTAGCTAGTGTCCCTCTCTGGTATCCTCACAAGCTCCTGTTCCCTGAGGAAACATCCCCTATACCTGCCCATCCGCTGCTACTCTCCAAGCTGATACAGGGCCTGGCACAGAACAGGAACCAGAATATCATAGCAAATAATGAAGGGTGAGGGCCCTGTTAATCCTCTGAAACAGATACAGAAAGTAACTGCAAAGCTCAGAAGCCACAATGCCATCCGTTTTATCCCGTTTGTGTATTCATGGTTCTTCCTATGTGTCTGCTGCGAGCCTGGGAAAGACCTCCCTTCATTGATGTCCCTCGTTCCCTTCCACAGAGCCTGGAGCCCTCAGTATCTTTGCACTGCCCTGGCTATCTCCTTTCCTCCTTCCTCTAGCTGGGTGGCTCTTACCTCTGTCATCTCTTTCAGGTTTGAGAATGGTGGTGAGTTCACTTCAGAGCTAGAGGATGGTGATGACCCAGCGGCTTATGTCACCAACTTGTCCTATTACCATCTGGTTCCATTTGAGACTGACATTTTGGACTGAGCCTCTCCACTGGGCCCTCTCTGCCTCAGTCTGTGACTGCATGTTCTCATGCTGTCTACTGTGTGGCCCGAAAGGCCAAAGCTGCTGCTCAGCCTGGGCCTCCCAGCGTCCTGAAGCTCACCAGACCTAGATGCTCTGAAAGTGGAGACACAGGAGCTTTTGATGTCTACACGCTGACTCCAACATAAGGAGGCCACATGTCCTGCAGCTCTGAGGGGCCTTCTACCTGCACTCAGCCCCACCAGCTTGCCTCTTCTCCTGGAACTCACTGTTCCTGCAGGTCATACTTCCTCTTGGTCTCACTGCCTACTTGAGGAGAGCATTGTGCTTGGCCATATGGCCCTTACTCCCCACGTTTCTCTCACGTGTCAAGGGCACTTTTCAAGAGGAGTTTTGATAATTCACCCAGTTCTGGACCACAAGGGCAGGGGATATCAAGTGATTTGGGGCTTCCCTGAAATGTGTGGCTTTCATTTATTTTTCTTTACATCTCCTCCCTGGAAATGATGTTTGGGGTCAGCTGGAAGGAATGTTTACACAATGGCAAGCCCGAAGGAGAGTACTGACTTCAGGGAGAGGAAAGCATTCAGAGTCATGTGCATATGAACCCAGTGTAAGGTTTTCCTCAGAAGAAAGGAGTTCCCTCCTCTCTGCCAGCAGCTGTCAGTTCTTCAGCCAGGCTGGGGTGCTGTCACCACCACCTATGGTGCTTGAAGATCCTCCCTGGTGTACTCAATGGCATATTGCCATGATGAATCAGAAAGGAAGGGGTGGGGAGGAAGGGGAGCTTACAGTTTGGACCACAGGAAGGTCTGGGTCCTGCAAACTTGTCTCCTCACTGTGTCTACTAACAACCAGCACTTGCTAATGTAAATAATAGTAAATTATTGAAAATTCTAATTCTTTTACACAGTCTGTTTTTAATCTATTTTAATTAAATAAAATCTATTGCTCTACTTTGATCTAGTGAGGATGTTTGTGTAAAAAGATGCAGTTCATTCTGTCCCTTGCCTGGGAATAAGAAAGAAAGGAATGCTCCCACCCCACCTCTACCCTGAGGCCTGACCCTAGCACTCTTCCTGACACACTAGCATTTAGGAAATGTGTTCTCACCCCAGGGAGTGATCTATTCAAACCAGATAATGGACGAGGAGTCTGGGTTTGCTTTCATTCTGATTTAGGGGTTTCCCCTTCTCTGCTTTCCTTTTTGGCAGCCACAGGAAGTGTCTCCCGCTGACCCAGCTACAATACAAATGGCATTTCCGTGAATTTTGCCTTCCAGCTGTGTTCAATTTAATGCATCCTGCTTTTCATATATGCTCCCGAGGGACTGACTGGGGTTGACCAGTTATCTTTGTTTTTTGACTGTCGAATTAAGATCCATACAAAAACAGAGTTTCCCTTACTATTTAACATTTGACACCAATGCGTGTGGTGGCAAACACCTTTAATCCCAGCTCTGGGGGGAGGTGGCAGAGACATGGGGATCTTTGTGAATTCAAGGCCAGTTTGGTCTACATAGTAAGACAGTCTCAAAAACAAAAACAAAACCAAACAAAATCCAGTGTATTCCATTAATTCCAATCCGCCTTTCAATGCTTGCTGCATGGGTCATCCTCACTGAGCACATTCTGCATACATGCTTCTCAAACCTGCACTTTGCCAGTGACCTTGTCTCCCATGCTCAAACTCCTAGCTCAGACTACTTTTTTGTCACACTGTGAATTTGGTTCCACAACCTCCTTCAGATTCCCCCTGGGAAGTATCACTTTCTTTTCCTATAGAAATACTCGACGTAGTTTGTTGTCCTATCAAAACAGCCCATTCTTCGTCTTTTTGTGGGAAAACTACACTTCATAGCCTGTTTTTCATGTTTCCACATTGCAAAGAAACATATAGGCTGAGGGGGGAATCTCACTTGGTAGAATGCTTACCTACCATGTGCAAAGTCCTGGGTTCAATCCCCAGCACCACATAAAACCAGACATGGTAGCACATATCTTTAATCTCCACTCTTGGAAAACAGAAGTAGGAGGATCAGTTTAAGGTCGTCTTTGGCTATATGTGGAATTCAGTGACACCCTATGATACATGAAACTCTGTCTCAACTCTTTTCTATCACCCCTCCCCCCCAGGAAGAAAAAGTGAAGCAGAAGTGAATACGTATGCATTTTTTTTTTACTTTTTTGTTTTGAGAAAAGTTCTGGCTGGCATGAATTCAAAAATCTTCCTTCTCATAGTACTCCTGAGTGCTGGGATTACAGATGGACATTTCTTACAATGTGATGGTGTGGTTTCTGACAATCAGAATCCTCATGGGGAGTATAGCACATGGATCTATGGTGGACAAAGAACTTGTATGACACACAGAAAGCCATCATTGTTGTTTAGCACGGCTGCTATGGTTGGATATATTAGTTTCCAATACAGAGAAAATGTCTGATTTATAAGGTGAAAAATTCCAATAATGAGTGTGGGCCTAAAGCAAGTAAAAGAATCATGAACTTGCAGCCTCTAAATGATCAGTTCTGGGAATGGACAGAGGACCAGGTTCAAGTGAAGTTGCACATACTTGTCATCCCTTCCTCCAGAGGTCTGCCTTTCTCTTTGCTTTGGGGGTAACCACATCCCTCTTGTTGTTCCAGCATCCTGATCTAGGCATTCCTCTTTGACTTGAATTTGTGTTCTGGCTGCTCTTCTGGATCCCATCCACAGTAAATAAACATCTTCTAACTAGTATGTAATTAAAGATTTTTTGGCCAAGAAAATTCTTTAAGTCAACTAAGTTGGAAAATAGCACATGCTATTCACAAGCCAAACGATCCTTCCCTTTATTTGTAAATAAATGCTTGTTTTCACCTGTGAGACTTACATAAAGTAAAAATATGAAATATGATCAACAAACCAGAAGTGGCCTTGGGTCACTGCACAGAGAATACACATACACTGTAGTGCACATCCTTCTTATTGACCAGGCATGTGCACACACTTACCACCTGGTTATTCAATTGACCATGGGCTCATGCTAAACATAAAATTCTCACCTGGAGAGCACTTGGTAGACATTCTTGTAGGGCCCCCTTGCCCAGAGTCACATATCCTTACCTTCTCCTCCTGGGGAGAGGTAACATTCTTGACTTTCATTTAAGAGGGCTAGGTATCCTTCTGTCACATCTCCAGCAATGATTTTGTTGTTGTCATCCTGTATCTATATGGCTAATGTACCTCTTGCAAACCAGCATTATATTCTTAACTGAATTTTTAAATGTAGATTATATTTTTAAGTTGGCATGACCAGGCCAATAGATGAGGAGGTGACATTCACTCAGGGGATAGTTTGTTACCTTGCAGATCCCCAGTGGAAAGGCACATGTCATGGTTCCAGCAGTACATCTAGCAAGAGACTTCAGCATGGCTTTGTGGGGAGGACCAAGTATGGTATAGGGGAAGGGGCCAGTGTAGACAATTTAATGCTTTCAGGGGCAGAACCATCCATAATTGCTTGGTATCTGGACCTGGGTCCACTAGTGCATGTGGATAGTGTCCCAGAATATGGAAGCCAGTAAAGGAGATGGGCTGGGTTTGGCTCAGGATTGGTGAGTCTGTAGATGAGTCCTTATTGTGTATCTCTAAGAACTGGCTAACTCTTGGGAAACAGTCCAAGTTAGTGTGTCTCCAAGATGTTAAATCATCAAATATAGAAACTAGAAAATGTAGTTATCACACATACCTAACTCTGAGAACCCTAGACTATGGGCATCTAGTTTTACCTCATTTAGGGGTACCAAGAAAATCCACAGCATAACATGCTGTATGCCTCATGATAAGCCCTATACTTTACACAAGGCTCCATGTATCTGCCTTTGCTTATTTGACTGAGTGATGCATTCTCATGGTTCAAAAATTAGAATAAAGAGGGTTTTAGCATCCTCCCAGCCCTGGCCTTCACGAATATTGCTAATTTCCAATGTAACCATCACATATATGTGATATTTTCCACTGCTGGGGATTGGATCCAGGGCTTTGCATGTTAGCCAAGTAATTTACCACTGAGTGTATCTCCAGCCCTTTGGGTTTTAAAATGGGTTTTCTCCAGAGAGAGCCCAGGCTGGCCTCTAACCCACAGTTTTTTGCCTCAAATCCCTAAGTACTGAAATTACAGGTATATGACATCATTCTTGGCCCTTCCGAGAATGTTAAGCAAATCCTAAACAGGCATCATGCATTTCTAAAGTGACAGCTAGGGATCCTCTGTAAGTACATAACTTGTCATTTATGATCAAATACGGGAAGCTTTTGTTATCTAGGAACATCAGAAACAATTTGTTCATACTTGTTAAATTTTACCTCTAAACCAAGAGTGCACGATGTATTAAGTCATTTATACCACTGCAACCAAACACCCAGTGAAACAAAGGGGAAAGGATTTCTTTTACCTCAAGATTTCAATCTTTGCTTCTGGGTGTTTGCATGGTGAGAAGGAGCATCATGGTGGACAGCATATGGTGGTACTCACCTCATCACAGACGAGAGACAGAAGTACAGAGAGACCAGGACATGAGACACCATTCAAAGATGGTCTACTTTCTCCTGTCAGACCCATCTTTCAGCTTTCATCATTTCCTAGTATCCATTCAGTTTTGAATCTATCAATGGAGTAATTCATCAATTAGGTCAGCACCCATATAATCGAGTCATTCCTTCAATTCCCGCCTTTTAACACTGTGTTAGGGACTTCAAACACTCATTCTGCACAAATCAGGCCAAATTGTTTCTGTTATTCTACCAAATCATACCAAATTGTTTAAGAGCTTATGATCCTTTAGACATATTTAATTTTTCCAATATGTAAAGTTATATTTTCTGTTATTTGCTCCTATTTTGTGGGTAGGGTAAACAGATTAGTGGAAGGTGGCAAAGAGTACTTAGATTGCCACAGGCTAGGGGGTTGCTGATAGCCTTGCAGGTGGTAAATATGAATGCTAATCTCATGTGGATACACACATATTGGACTACCTTTTAGGGTTTGGGTTTTGGTTGGTTTTATTCTATTCCAATGTAGTTTAGTTTTTTGAGATGGGGTTTCTTTGTGTAATAGCTCTAGCTGTCTTGGAAGTTGATTTACAGAGCAGGCTAGCCTCCAATTCACAAAGATACACCTAACTCTGCCTTCCAAGTGCTGGGACTAAAGACTGTGCTACCAGATCTGGCTCATATTAGAATATCTCAAGACAGATGTTCAAATGCATATTGGATGTCTCAAATCAGAACACTAATGGGTGGCCAGTTTGTTTACCTACTTTCTACAGTGAGGAATAGTCAAATTGATGGAAAAGCTACAGGAATTTGAATAGAGAGAATTAACTAAATTAATACCACTGAAAACATCATTGGTACCAATACTTTGGAATTTTCCTGAAAGACATTTCTTATCCTTAAGATCCAGTAAATCGGCAGTATAAAAAAAGTTGGTCCTTTGAGGTGTCTCAGTATGTTGAAGCCCATGTGTTTGGGTTTTACATCCTGAGTTGGATCCATGAATCCCACAGGGTGGCAGATGTGAACCTAAGCCCAAGTATTACACTCTGCTCTCCACACACACTCTGAGGCACATACAATATAAACGAATAATTTATTAAAAGTGACTATTCCTCATTTTCCTATGAATGGGTGAAAACTTGGTATATATAGATAGGCAATGTATTTATTGGAAGTTGTGAGGCAAAATGAAGAGACAATAGGGGTGGTGTTACAGATGGGGAAGAGAACTCTAGCTTCTCCCAATCTAAGTGGCTTTGCTTAGGCAGGTGTGACTGAAGTGATGAGAAAAGGAATTTTGAGGGAGGACCCTCTTCCTTGTCCTGGAGCATCCTTAATCATCAGAAAGATGCTTCTCCAGGAGGAGTGTGTCTATGGGGCAGTGGAGGGGTGGACATGTTGCAAGCTCTAACCATGTCCTTGTGGTCAAGCTGACATCCAATGGCACTAAACAGCTTTGCCCCGTGACTCACTGAGGCTGACTGCCCTCTTTTGAGTTATTTTTTAAATGTTCTTACATATATTTATTGATTTAGTGTTGTGTGTGCTTGTGGAAGTCAGAGGACAATTTATGGAAGTCTATTCTTTTCTGCCACCATGTAGATCTCAGGGATTGAACTCCGGTCATCAGGCTAGGCAGCATGCACATCCACATGCCGAGACATTTTGCCAGCCCCGAGTTGTCTCTTTCCTAGACGTTTGAGTATGTTCAGATGGGTCTTAAACTCAAGTGTTTTGATGAAGTTTTTTTTTCCTGTTTGACGAATATGCAACTCATTCCTAATCAATTGTATGTTCTTTTGGGATTTGATAATCACTGATGCTGTTCTTTACTTAGGAATTTATATAAAATTTTAAATTGATAGATATTGTTTGCATGTGGTACAACATTCAAGAGTAAGGCATTACCCATTGAAATGCCAGTTCCTGCTAACCCTTGCTTCCTAGCTACTCAGTTTCCTTGTGTAGGAACAGCTGTCATTGCCAGTTTCCTGGGTTACACCCAAAAAGCATATAATTTTGTTAAAAAACTAGCATACCCATTCACGCACCTGCATTTTGAACTCCAAGATTTGGATGCATATTCTTAGTAGAGCTATTTCATTCTTTTCCCTGGCATCTGTTTATTTGGCTGGGCTACATTTTCCCTTTCTTATATTTCCTCATACAGCTTCCTGTTCCCTTTCTCTTTTAATTAAAACCTAAAAATCAGTAACCACACACTTCAGAATATTATTCATTTGCTCACACATTGTTAATTCAAAAGATAGGTACAAGGTGTCCTCTGCAAGGACACAAGCTATTCCAGAGCTAGGAGTGTGTCAATGAACAGTGACGCTCGTTTCTGGCAGATGGAGGATGCGGTAGTCAAGTAAACAAAGATAATGAATGTGTAAACAAAGATAATGAATGTGAAGGTGGTAGGTACAGTTTGAAATGTGGTGACCACATAGGTGCACCTGGGAAGGTGAAGCTTGACCAAATGCTAAGATGTGTGTGTTTGTGTGTGTGTGTGTGTGGGGGGGTCCTTTGAGAACCTTGAGGGTCTTGGAACAATTATAGACTTTAGCTTTATTTTGAATGAGATGGGAATTGTGTAGGGCTTTGAGCAAAGAGAGCCTGTGTGTAAGGATCATTCTTGGTTTGAGGAAGAGCAAAGATTTGAGCGGGTGAGGCTGGAAGTAAGGAGACTATTCGAATGCTAAAACAAATCATCTTAAACTGGGTCATTTATGAATAAGAGAAACTCACTATTCACAGTTCTGGAGACTAGACTAGTTCCAAGATGAAGCCGCCAGTAGCTCTGAGTCTACTGAGAGTCCATCACCTCATACTGGCCTCCACACAGCAGAAAGAGCAAATAGGCTCTCTCCAGCTTTGCTCATAAGAGAACTAATCCCACTCGTGAAGCCAGAGCCCCATGACTAGTCATGCTCCAAAGGCTATCTTGTTTGTTGGCCAACATTTTTTAAAGTGTCACACAGGAAAGAAGGATGGACTAGAGTGTCAGCAGAATGGCAGCCGGAGTAGCGGAAGGGTTCAGTGGAGCTGGGGACAGTTGAAAGAATAGGTGGTGTTTATTGTGGGCAAGGAAAGTCCCGGGGGTGGGGGTGGTTTCTGCCATTCCGGAGGAATAGAATAATTTTGTCTTATCCTCAGTAAACAAACAAAAACTAGCAGTAAGAGATAAAAATTTCTGGTGCTATATTAATGTAACATATGTGAAATCTCTGGAAATAAAAATTAGCTTTATTGGAAGGAGAAATTTTCAAAGATAAATGAGACCAGTGATTCTCAAAGTGGCATCCCTAAAGTGGCAGTTTGGAAATCATCTGCAATATTTCATGGCTGATTATAGGCATAATTGCAGTGAAAAAAAAAATCAAACCAAACTTTCTTCATCTGTATGAAATGCTGAGAAGTTATTTTCAAATCAAGATAGATTCTGATCAATTAATGTTAATGTTCAGCAGAGATTAAATGTTCAACACTGATAAAATGATAGCTTGAATTTTAGCATAATTATTTTAGTTGAAACTCTTCAATATGAAGCTATTTCCAACCAGTTCCTAGTAAAAACTTAAGTTGGTCTTTTAAAACCAGTGGGGGACCTTCTCAAATAGAAATACTCTTAATGAAAAGACAGCCATGTCAGTAGCAGAACATGGTAATGAGTTAAAAGAACAACCATTCATAACACTGCTAGGAAGGAAACCAAGGGCAGGTGGCAGACAACTGTCCTGGTTTGGATGCTTGCCTGTTTTGTGAACCACTGAGTTTAATTAGGGCTAATTACAGAAGCATGGGCAACTTGCATATGGCTACACCACTGAAAAAGTATCACCCCACCACCACCACAGAGAATGGGAAGAGGGGAGAAGGGAAAAAAGCTTTTTATAGAATCCTGAACACTATGAAATAACTTGTTTAGGGATGTGTAAGATGCTGTCTCTGCCCTCTAAGGACAGATAGCATAAAACTGCACAGCAACATAGCTTGAGAGAGGCAGAGCATAGAGGGACGAGATATGGGCCAGGAAAAGGAGAATAAAGAGCCCCTACTTACAGTAAGAGATTAGCAAGGCAGTGTGCTAAGAAAGCTAGCAGGTCATCCGGAGAATTTCTTTAGCCATTTAGAGTCTCTGATTAGCCTGACCAAGAGAATCCACTCCCCGAGAACATGTGCATTTAGCCCATCTCTGCTTGTATGGTTGACCTTCCAGGCTTTGTAGCTTTGTGCTTGGATCTGGCCCACACTCCAGGCTCAGATTTGATTGGGCTGAGAATGAAGCTTCTTGCAGAGCAGACTTCTTCTGGAATGTGACTGGCATCCTGATAAGGAACAGCTTGAAAAACTCAGAACTCATTAGTAATGCTTGGCCTTGACGCAGCGAGATCAGAGACTTTGGAATCATACTCATGCCGCCCAACCCGATTTCCAACCCTTGGAAATGGAGTTTTATGTGAGAGAGGGGCCGAACAGCCATGTGGGGAAGAAGCTTATTGTAGTGGCTTAATCAGCACTTTTCCTACAACACCTTCAGACTTTCTAAGGGTTCTTGTTTTCTCTGGTAATCCAGTTCAACTTGATTCTTAGTATTCTCTGGGGGAACTTGTGACCCCTGACCCTCAACACATACCAGGAATAATGTCTTCTTTCTCCACAAAGAAAATATGAAAGAATAACCATGGCATTCCCTGTGTGCTCCAGATATGGTTCATCTACTAAAGGAATACTAGAGGACGATGAACACCCTTAAGGTTTGGGAAATCCCAGCTTGGTCTAAATGTGGCAGCCCCATATTCCCAGTGGACTTTGGCAGATGGACTATAAGCTGAGTGCCTGAGAACCGAGTTCTTGGCATCTTGGCCTTCTAGGGAGGCTGGCCTTAAGTCTGGATTTGCTGGAATGGTCAGGTATCTGACAAGGTGAGACCTTTTGAGACTGTACTCGTACATAGAGTCTCCTTCCTCACACACTCATTCCTCCCTAATCCACATTGAGACTGGCAGCCCTCTCCAACCCCAGGGACCACAGAACTAATGTCCCTGCCATCCACCAACCAAGACATTGCATCTGAGAAGGCAGCAGTGGTGTTCCTGAATTGCAGGAGATTTACTGTCCCTTGTGTTCTGCTACCCGCACTGCTGTAAGCCCCTCCCCCCCAACCTGCTCTCACCCCTCGCCAGGGTCCACAGTCAAGTAGAAGCCAGTTTTGGAGATGAATCCACTCAACTGCCTGTAATTTTTACAAACTTATAAATGTCCAGCAGAATTGACTAGATTTCATAATCTGGGAGAGTTCCTAGATATCTACTGGAAACACTGAGTTTGAACAGGATCTAGATGCTGTTGGTCCAGGTGACCTTGTAATCTGACACCTCATTCTTTCTCAGGCTCAGCTTTTCCCCCTCTCAACTAGAGTTCCAGGGTGTTCTTGGAAACCATAGCTCACCACTTACGTCTTTCAGTGTTAACTTGGATGGATTCCAGATGTGGTGATATTTTGTTTGTGCAAATAAAGCTTGCCTGAAGATCAGAGGGCAGAGCTAGACACTAGTTAACCATAGAGGCCAGGCAGTGGTGGCACACATTTTTAATCCCAGCACTTGGAAGGAAGAAGCAGGAAGATCAGGAGTTCAAGGCCATCCAGACAGACTACAGAAGAGTGATCCAGTCCAAAAGAGAAACAGAACCAAGTGGTGGAGGCCCACACCTTTGATCTCAGCACTAGGGATGTTGAGATAGGAAGTAATATGGCTGGGCAGAGAGGAATATAAAGTGGAAGAAGACAGGAGCTTGGCCCTTTATGATCTGAGAAGTCATAGAGGTAAGAGGTGGCTGTGGCTTCCTACTTTGTCTCTCTGCTTTTCCAGCATTTACGCTGATATCTGGCTCCAGGTTTTTATTATTAGACCAATTAGGATTCCTGCTACATCCAGATTTTTATTATTACTCACTGCTAATGATTAGCATCATACCTCAGTAGTGAAGTAGTTAGCACACTCTTTTCCTTTATTGTTTTAGTAAGCATCACCATTGTTATGATAAATCATGAGGCTGCAGTTTTCAAACTGACCTGGGTTCATATGTTGGCTATATCACTAAATAACCCTGTAACTTTGCTTTATTCGAAATTAATTTAATTACATTTCTCCCTTTCTTTTTCTTCCCTCAATCATCACCCTATATGACACCCCTTTCCTGCTGTCCTTCAAATTCATGGCCTCTTTATTCATGTACTATTTATTGCATGCATATATGTACTTACATATTCATATAAATATATATGAATAACCTGTTGAGTCTATATAATGTTACTTGTATGTTCTCAGGACTAACTGACTGGTATTGGACCACCAACTGGTGTTCTTTCTCTTCCCTGAAAAGGGCCACCCCTCTCTCTCTCCAAGCTTTACTCAATTGCCTATAGTTCTTCATTTAGGCCACACATTGGCAGTGACCCACATCTCTTTAATTGGACTTCATGCTTGTGAAATCATGGTTATTGGAGGAACTCACAGCTGTTAATTTACTAAGCCACATAATCCCCAACAACAATCTATAAACATTTGTACTTATACCCTGTAACTTTGACCTTGTCCCATGATTCCTCTGAGCTGGTTATAATGATGTCAGTTTCCTCAATTTTAAACAGAGGTAGACAAAATTACTTATCAGCATTGATATGAGAATTGAATAAAAGAAAAGATGGAAAATTCTCTCTTTTTTTTGTCTAGAAAAATGTGGCCAGTATGGGACAGATTCTGATATTAGATTTCTATGTTTCAATTGCTGTTAAGAGTTTGGTCTGGAACAGCTTATATTTATTTCCTTAAAAGTGAAGCAAGCTATTCACAGCTAAAAATACACATTTATATTTCTAGGTAGGGTCAGAATAATTTAGTTTGTATATGAGCTACTAGGTTCAGAGGGAAGCTAAAAAGATGGGTCCCACTCCTGTTCATTTCTGAGGTTGGAATAGACCTGCTTATCCCAAGGCTTCCAAGTCCTGTTTGCTAATTAGTAGCTAACTGGGAGGGTCACTTACCTAACTGGGGGAGGGGGCTTTTCTCCTGTTTCTGTGGGTGGTTCCCATGGAAATACTTAGCAGGGGTCTGAGGGTATACTCAACCAACAAGCAGAAACAGTGTGAGAGACATCAGAAAGGAGACAGTGGCCTCTGTTCGCTACTGATCCTGAGAAGAATGCCGTGTGGCATGTTTTTACTGCAGCCTCTTTGGTAAGTACCAGCTTTGCTGTCTGTCCACCCACCCAGCAGTTCTTCTCTGGGAATCAGGTCCTAAGAGAGTGTCCAGCCCCCACTTACATGCTCATATACATGACTACTGAAGGCTCCTAGCTTCTCTTTTATTATTTACCTTCAAGTACAAAGCCTGGTTTTAGTATAAAGAACTCTGACTTTGTTCAGAATCAAAAATCTCAAACCGCAGGGAAGAGGCTCTACAGAATAGTTACTTCCCCATTACTTTGATAAAGTATCTAATGGAAGCATCTTAAGGAGAAATAATTTTTGGCTCGTGGTTTAAGAGTGTAGAGTTCATCATAGAAAGAAGGGGTGGCAGAGCTCATGATAGTGGAGAGGATGTGGCTGAGACTCCTCAAATCTTAATTAAAAAAAAAAAAAAGATTGGGTCAAAAGTGACCCATTTTCTTCAGGTCCTGAATGTCTCACCAGCCTTTCCAAACCACGCTATCAGCTGGATCAAACTTTCAAATACATCAGCTTGTAGGAGAAATCCCACATTCAAACCACAGCAGGCTCTGACTATGATTTCAGACTCAGCCTGCAGCAGCAAGAGACTGGGGAATGAGTCACCATGAGAACCAAGGCCTAGTTATAGTGACTCTGAAATAGTATATTGAATACAGATGCTGAATCATCATAGCAAAGCTCTGATGAATTGTCAAGGTTTGCCTCAGAACTAAGAGGACTAAGCACCAATTTCCTGGTGACTGGACCTCACAATAGCAAGTTCATTACAGAGCCTGTTTGTTTGTGCTTACCACCCCTCCTTCTCTGGTTTCCTTCTTCTTTCCTTCCTTCCTTCCTTCCTTCCTTCCTTCCTTCCTTCCTTCCTTCCTTCTTCCTCCCCTCCTCCCCCTTCTCTATCTCTCTCTTTCTTTCTTGTGTGAGAGTATGTAGTATTTTATGTGTTCGTATGCACTGTGCATACATGTGGAGAACAGAGGTCATCAAGGAGTGTCCTCCTCAAACACCATACACCTTAGTTTTGAGAGAGACTCTCCCATTGGGCCTTGGTCACTCTAAGCTTGCTGATCAGTGAGCTCCAAGGATCCACTGTCTTTTGCCCTCTCCCCCCCCAGCCCTGGAGTTACGTGCTGTGCTCGGTGTTTTGCTGGGTGCTGGAGATCTGAACTCAGGTCTCCATGCTTGCACAATATGGTCTTTACTAACGGAGCCATTTCTCCTTCCCTAAAACCCTTCACTCTTAGAAGCAAGGTATAGGACACACATTTATAGTCTCAGCAGAGAGAGAGATGGAGGTAAGAGGCTCAAAGGGTTACAGTCGGCCTTGGGATACAGAGTAAGTCTGAGGCTAGCCTGGGCTACAGGAGACCCTGTCCAAAAATAAATAAATACATAAAGAAAGAAAGAAAGCCTTTTTCTGCTTGACATTTCCTTCATGCAGCTTGTGGAAATTTTCAGGTGGTCAGTGATAGTTCAGTTCATAGCCATCCAATAGCTGTGGCCATGATACCAAAGTTCTTCAGAGCCCAAGTGATGTGGCCTTAAGTTACATTCTCGCTTTCATCCATCCTGTCATTAATCCTCTAAGTACATACGGGGCAGACTCTGCATGGATCCTGGGCTTACACAGAGGGACAGATGGGGACCCAGCCCAGAGAGAGCTTACACTGTAGCCAGAATGACATCCCATGAAGTTTTTGGTCACAGCTGGAGCACGTATCCAGATAGATGGACCACAGAGAATCCCAGTGTAGTTAGGACCCTTGATAGGCTTCCCTGAATGGGTGATCATTAAACTGGAATGTGGAGGGAGTTGGGGGCGGGGGAGTCTTTTAGTGAAGAGCAGCCCAAAAGACAGAGAGCATAGACAGATGCCCTGAGACATGGATTGGTCGAGTGTGCTGCCCACTGGTTCACTGTCATCTTCCCACAACTATTCAAGAACCAGCTAAAGGAAATTGTGAGTGCCTTGCCCAGAGCTGATGCACAGTAGCTCTTCTTTCCAACCAATGCCCATCCTGCTATTAAAGGCCTGGCAAATTCCACTCCCTTCAGAAGCAGTGAACACCTGGAATTTAGGCTGAGTTGTCAGCATCTGGGACCCAGAACACCAGGAGCCCCATAGAGCTCCAGGAAGTGGCTGCTCTCAGTCTGGACTGCGAAATGACAAGGATTTTAGCAGACAGGGGTGGCAGGTGCCTCAGCAAGCTCCTGGTGGGATTGTGTCCAGGGCCCAGGGGCTTCTTTTTTGTCACTTTGTGTGTCAAAGAATTCTTAGTTTCCTCCTCACTCCATGATAAAGACCAGAAGGCAGTAGGAATTCTCAAATCCAGGTCTCAGCTGAGCCATAATTACCCTCCTGGGCTGGATTAATTATCCATATGGAGCAGTTACAAGTGCCGCTGGTGGGTTTAATCAGTGAGATGAGCTACTGTGAGTACAAGAGGCAGAGTCCGCTATCTCCCTCAGGATAGAAAGGCTCCCTCCGCCCTCAGCCAGGGTTGCACTTTTCTGTGAGTATGGGGAGGAATTCTCTAGTACCTTCTACACCTGGAGGAGATAGGCCACTAGGCCCTGTCTCCTGGGAACAGTGCCTCGGGCCAGAATTGCTGATCTCAGATTGTGTGTGATCCTCCTGAGAATTCTTCCATGTCTTGTCTTGATCATCACAGTGAAGCATATTCACTGACAGGCACAGCACTCATCTTTAACAAAAATTCTTATCTTAGCATAGAGTATGTGAAATCAGAAATTGGCAGAATTAGAAGAGGGAGCTCAGCCTCTAGACAAATGTGGACCACAGTGATCTGTGGGAGATTGTGTTGTTTCATTATAAATAATTATCCCACCCACTGGTTTAATAAAAAGTGCTGATTGGCCAAAGGCAGACAGGAAGTGAGAGCGGGGCTACCAGACTAGGGGAACTCTGGAAACTGGAAGAATAGAGCAGAATGGCCAGAGAGAAGCCGGAAGAAGCAGAGGACAACCATGCTGCTCTAAGAAAAGGTACCAAGCCACATGGTTGAACAAGATAAAAGACATGGGTTAGTTTAAGGGTGAAGAGTTAGCAAGTTATATGCCTGGGCCTTAGGCCAATCAGCCTAAAACTATTGAAAGCATCTGTGTGTCTCTGTGGGACTGTGGAACTGTGGGACTGCGGGTCTGTGGGTCCTAAACCTTGAAGTTAGGTCTGAAAGTGTGGGTCAGAAACCTCGTACTACAGTGATCGACCACCAGGACACCCGAGAAGCCTCTTTGGCCACCTGTGTCTCGCCCTCCACATCTTCACATCCTCATCCATGTAGAGCCCCGCTTCCCTTACCCTCTCCCAGGGAGATGGCTCCTTTCTATAGCAGACAATGAGCATTTGACCTCCCTGCTCCAGCTCCCAGGGTGAACATCAGTATCTCCCAAGTTTCAGGCTCTGCCTCTTCATTTAACCCCTGACCCTCTAAAGCATCAGCAGCTGTTTTCACCAACTCTACTTATTTCCCATATGGTCTAATTGGGATGGTTTAGCTCTGTGCTCCTGGCCCCCCAGCTGATATTGTCCAGCTACTCTCAGACATCCACTCACATGCCACCCCCTGAACTTCTATTGGGCTCTCTGAGCCTCCTTAATGGTACAATCAGACTACTCTAGACAGCATGCTCCTGTGCTTTCGCTTTCTTGCTGATTCTAGCAGCAATTAGAAAAACATACAATGCATAAGTAGTTCATATGTGATATTATATAGAATACACACACACACACACACACACACAGACACACACACCAGGCCTTTTCTTTAGGGCTACCCACCAAATCATGACACAGAAACTTCTTATTAGTGTTGAATACTCAGCCTAGCTTAGGCTCCTTTCTGGCTCTTTCCCATTAACCTGTTCTTCTATTTCTACCTTTTGCCTTGTGGCTTTTTATTTTCTTTCCTATTTTATATCTTACTTTCACTGCTTCTTGGGTCTGGCTGTCTGGCAGCTGCCTGGCTTCTGATCCTGATGTGTCTCTCTCCTTCTATTCTCTCTTTTCCATCTTCTCTCCTCTCTCTCTGCCTGTCAGCCACCCTTCACCCCCAGCCTCTCTCGGTCTAGCAATTGGCCATTCAGCTCTTTGTTAGACCAATCAGGTGCCTTAGGCAGGCAAGGTGAAACAAATGTGACACATCTTTACATAGTTAAACACACATCCTTACATCGTTAAACAGATGGAACATAAAGTAACACACCTTCACACAGTTAAAGTAATATCCTGCATCATAATCAAATACAACACATCTTTGCCTAGTTAAAATAACATTCCACAATATATACACATAAGATTGAATTGGGATTTCGGGGTTATGATATGAAGTCAATAAATTTGCACTTGGAAATCTGAATTTGGATCCCCCCTCAGATTAAAAATCCTCCTTGTTGGTTGCTAAGCAGTGGCAGTGGGCTGGAGCAGACACGTACAGGTACCCACACTCAAATACAGACACATTCATATGCAAACGCCCAGGTACACTCACATGCAGTCACACAGATACACATTCATGCAGATACACACACACACATTCGTGTACAGATACTTGCAGATAGAAACTCATGCAGTCACACATATACACAGGTACAGACACACAGGGATACACATTCTCCTCCAGAGCTATGCTTACAGGTGGGCACACAGCTATGCATGCTCAAATGCAGATATGCACAGACTGATATGTAATCACACACATAAATGCTAACTTAGACACAGACATTTGCTCACAGACAACACATATTTGTACACATACACACTCAAATGCACACATGCTCTTTGGCCCCACCCTGGCAATCTGGAATGCTCTGCTGCTGAGATTCAGAGCAGATGAATCAACCCCTGCACACACCCCCCCCACCCCCCCACCCCCCCCACCCCCTCACCCCCCCCACCCCCTGCCTGCTGGACAGTGGAAGACTAGGGAGGAATGGGCTTGTGCACTACTGAGAACATTTGAATGGGAAGGGCTAGGAGTTAGATTCCCTGCTAGACAGACAGATAGGAAAAGGCCATGACTAGGTAATAGAGATGGTGAACTTCCAAGATGGCTGGCTTCTTTCTGCTTTCCAGACAAAAGCCTGGCCCTTTAAAACAAACGCCTTGAGTGCCTTTTTCTTTCTTTTTTCTCCTTCAAGTAGGTCCCTGGCTCAACAAGTTCAGAGGAGATCAGGATGCACTGCATAACAGTTGGGGCCAACCAGACATCCTGTCTCTCTTCAAACTGACCAGCCCAAATTAGAGTATGAAGACCATTCACAGACTTTAAAAACTCACCTTTGAGAAAAGACTGTATTTCTACGTCCATTTTGCAGAGGGCCTTCCTCTGTATAACTGCTGCATTTGTGTGTTTCCTCACCCCCCAACAAACACTTTTCTTCAACTGCTGTTTCTGTCTGCCTCTGTTTGCTGTGTTCCAGGTAACTGGCAGAGGAGTGAACCCAATCAAGGCTCCTAGACGGTAACAGTACCACAGCCCAGAGAAGACCCAGCTGAACAATTCACACTCCCTGTCCACTGGGCACTCATTCTTTCCCATCACCGAGTTACCAGGTGTCATCCTACTAAAGCCAGCTGATGCTGAAGACTGCCCTGTGCCAAGGGTTTCACAAACCCTTTCTCACTTCATTCTTTATGCTGACCTTCTGAATTAGGCCATTTCACCATCTTTTTTCCTTCTCACTTTCTGATGACGATAAGGTTCTGGTAAACTTGCATGCTCAGCATCAGGAAGCTTTCAGCTTTTGAACTCACACCCAGCTGATTCCCAGTCCCTATTCTCACCTAGCCCTTCAGGGCCTGAGGTTGGCTGTTTCACAAGCTCTGCTTGTCCCTTCAAGATATTCTTAGAGTAGCACGTTTTCCTGCTTTGTGTTTGTGTGTGTGTGTGTGTGTGTGTGTGTGTGTGTGTGTGTGTGTGTGTGTGTGTGTGTATACACGTGCGTGTGTATTGCAGGATATTTGCCCTAACTGACATTCTGAGGCTGCCAATAAAGTTTACTTTGAGCAGAGAATGGGCAAAGGATTGACCAGTGATGTCCTCTCTCTCTCCTTCCTCAATCCAAAGGGACTCTGACTCTTTTTAAGCCTCTTCCTCCTATTTTTCCTGGGCCTCTTTGTGTGTATCCTGAGTCCTCTAAAACCTCTATGGCTAATAGCGACTGGTCAGCTAGTTGATAACTCCACCCTCTAATTCAGTGTGTGTGTGTGTGTGTGTGTGTGTGTGTGTGTGTGTGTGTGTGTGTGTGTGTGTGTGTGATGGGGCTCCAGCATTAACATTCCATCCTTTGTTGTTATATTATTCTTATATTTGATAAAATATTTTTATTAATTCTCTAAGAATTTTATACAATGTATTTTGACCATACTCTGTGGTGATATCTCAACAAAAAACTGCAAAAAATGTCTGGAGGGGGAAAAAAAACACCCAACAATAACAAAAAACAACCAAAAAGCTGGAGAGACTATTTTGTCAAATATCTATCACCACAATACTCACGTCCTTCTCTCCCTAACTCCTCCCAGATCTACCCCCATGTCCCCACTCCCTATTTATTGCATTATAATAATAGAGATGCTTGTGGGAAGTTTTCAATGTTCTTAATTCACAGTTTGTCAACCTCCAAGCTTCTCTCTTTTGATGGTAATATATGGAATATGTCCACCAAGATATATCTTATATGGGAAAGTCCCCTTAATCCACGTGGAAGAGAATTTTTTTCCCATCCAGATTAACATGTTTCAAGGGCTCCAATGCACTGATGAGATACCAGCACTTTTCTCTGCAGCTAGGCAGCATGCATCTCCCTTGGCCAGTGTTTATTCTCTGTTCCTCAATCCTCTTTCCTTCAGCTCACACTTTTGCCTCAAAGATTGTACTCAGTCTAGTTTTGGTTCCATAATCACTGACAAAGCTCAGCATGTCCTTCCAGTATCCTTATCACTGTACTTGTAATATCCCATTTACTTGTCTATCTGGGTTTTGGGGATCAGACCAAAATTTCAGCTATTCTCGGACTGCTTTCATGTAGCCTTCATTGCCCAGAAGATTGCCATAGGCTGAGGGAAAAGAGTTATCTCTGCCTATCATTGCAGAGTCCCTCATCTAGTGCTACATGCATAAAAACCCCTAGTAAGAGAGTTTCAGTTTTACCAGCACTGGAAGCCTAGTCATGTTAGTTACCATCTCCTGGACTCAGTTGCCTTGCCTCTCAACTAGGAATCATAACAAATGCTCATCACATAGATTTATTGTGCGGATTAAGGGAGGTATGTGATGAAGTGGGCTCCTGATTCAACCCCATACAAATGAAGAACTCAGCAAACTTTAACCAAGTGCACCATTGTGACTATGCTTCTTATGGTGTATGAGGCATGGCACGTGACCCAACTTGTTTATCCTTTGAATAAAACAGGCACATCAACAAAAGAATCACAAACCATAGGTACCAAATGGACTATGCTAGTAGAGAAGACCAGATTGAAAGCTTTAGGTTCAAATTAGGCTGGGAGAGTTATAGGGAGTGTGGCTGTCTCTGTAAAGACCAGAACTAGTAGAGTAATGATCTGCAAGAAGCAAGAAGGAAATCCAGTCCAACACAACTTTGTAGCTGATGTTGGTTTAAACTTCTAATGTCTGGCACTGAGCAGTTTATTTTAGGCATATTTAATCACAGCACAATTTTGGGGAAAAGTTTCTTGATGATAATTAACTCAATCCCTTGTATACAAAAAAGTTTAAGCTATGTTTACATTGAAACTCTTTACTGAGTACATAGTCTCTTCCATAAAGACTGATTCTATTGACTCAGAAACAATACTCCAATAAAGGTCTAGGGGAAATGACTGATATAAACATAAGTCTATGAGAGTTGGAGTGGCCTGGCCCTGCAGATAGCACAGATTCATTAATTACATCCATTCCCAGCTGGGTATAAAACAGATAACCCCACGTTTTGAACATTCCTGGTTTCCCTAGTGTTTATCTGTGAGCCCCAGAACCTCATGCCCTCAACAGGGAAGGTTTGTTTAAGCTGGCTCTTGACAGGTAAGTGAAGAACCAGAGAAACACCTCGATTTTTGAGCAAAAGTTTCTTTACCCCAGTTTAAGACAGGCCTGCCTGAGTTCTGCTGGGATCAAAGCACAAGAGGAGATGGTCTATGAGCTATGTGATAGCAGCTAATTAACCATGGATTGCTCCAGTATCAGAGATAGCCTGGGGCTCTTCAATAGCCACGGAATGTCCCAACCCAGGAGGTAGTCTAGGGAGGAGTGAGTAGAAGATTTATGATGTTACATTGTAAATAATTGTCCTGCCTGTGAGTTTAATAAAAAGCACCGACTGGTCAAAGGCAGACAGGAAGTGTGGGCGGGGCTACCAGACTAAGAAAACTCTGTGAACAGGAAGAACAGAGCAGAAATGCCACAGAGACTTTTGAGTTGCCAGACAAGCCAGAGGATGCAGAGGACAACTATACTGCTCTGAGAAAAGGTTCTGAGCTCCATGGCTGAACAGGATAACAGCCATGGGTTAGTTTAAGGGTAAAGAATTTACAAATTATAGGCCTGGGCCTTAGGCTGATCAGCCTAAAATTAATGTAAGCATCTGTGTGTCTCTGCGGTGAAAGACCCTCCCGGGGGTGAGGGGACCCCCGAAACGGACCTTCCCTCAGGATGAGACCCCAGGACCCAAGGACTGAGCCAGAACCACCAGTCAGATGCAAATAGCACGAGGTTTATTGAGCACAGGACCTGTGGGATAAAGCCACTCTCGGATGGACTTCAGCACCCAGGCCTTTGTTTAGGGTCTTTTTATAGGGTAAGGGGAGCATAAGCACATGTACAGGAGCAGAAGCATAGTTACAGGGTTCTCATTGGCTGGTTTGAATGAGGCCACCTGTGGAAGAGTTGAGGGTTAGGTCACCATCTGGTTTGGCTATCATTACCTATCCAGGCCCGTTATCTATCTTTTTCAAGGCCTTTTTGCTTGTTATTTCTTTTTGGAATTTCTAAAACAGTCCTTGACTAGGGGCAGGTCTCGTAGCCATAAAGTCATTATGGTCATTATCTCTCCTGCCCTCCTGCCCTGCTATCATGAACACCGTGAAAGCTTTTATTGAGAGCAAATGGCAGGATGTCCTTGAGTGAGGAATGCCTGGTGTCTGGCCCCTGACCTCAGTCTTCTTTATGTCCTCGGATTGGAGACATCTAGTGTTAGTTTTAACTACAGTTCTTTTTCTTCCTTATCATGTCTTAGACAGGCTTCAGTACTATTTCTTGAGAAAAGGGGAGACTGCTAGAACAAAAGGGAGTTGTTTAAGGGAGGGGAAAAGGAATCTCACAGCGGGTCTAAACCTTGAGGCTAGGCCCAAAAGTCCTAGCCAGAAACCTCATACTACAGGAGTGTTTGGCAAGCAGCCAGATAACATAATAGAGGAAATCTGAAAAGTCCCCCTAAACAAGCCAATCAGAATTGTATTCATACTAAGGAAGACCCCTAATTGATGTATAACCTTGTGGTTTTTGCCTTAAAACTCCAGCTTCCAGAGGGGCAGATACCTCCTCTGCCACTGCCACACAAGTGAGCTGGACGGGAAGTCTTTGTCACGACTTGCATTTTTCAATAAACCTTGCTTTTGCATTTTGGAGAGTTTGTGTCTCTGGTGGTCTCTTTGGAGGGGGGTCTCACAACCAGGGCACAACATTTGGGGGCTTGTCCGGGATCACCAGAGACCCCTCCCCCAAGACCCATAACCCCGAAAGTTTACACTGGGGTAAGTTTACCTGGACTGTTTGTTGTTGCTGTTTCTTGTCTCTGTTACTCTCTTACTATCTAAAAGGTTGTTGGCAGCATCTGTATCTGAATCTGTAAGGTTTTGGGTTTCACTTTGGTAGACTCACCTGTAAAGCATACCCAAGGGGACTGGGAGATGTCCCTACTCCTGGCGGAGGTCTTGAGTTTGAGACTCTCTCAGATCCCCATCTGAACTCTGGAGACTCTAGAGGGTTCCTGTCTGAACTCTGGGGACCCAAGAGGGTCCTGTCTGAACTCTGGGGACATGGAGACCCTACTGGGCCAACCCTGTCCCATCTGTATGGTTTTTGGCATTATCAAGTTATCTAGGCTTCCTACCTAGATCTCTGATTACCAAGGCCTCTGAACTGCCATACTCTGTTATGAGCCCTTGTTCTTCCATTTTGTCTGAAGTGTGTTTCTGCGCATCCCTTGTTTGTTTGTCAGGGCACTGGGCCTGTACACAGCCATTGCCTTGTTTGTCTTTATGCGAATGTTTTAAATCATGAGACAAGCTAATAGTCATCTTACTCCCTTAAAAATGTCCCTGGATATCAATGTGTGAATGCGTGAACAATGTGGCCACAGTATGAGTGTTTATGTTTGGACTTGGGTGTGTTTTGTGACTCCAGATAAAAACTGTACATGGCCAGCAGAATGTTGCTCCTGTTTGAACTGTGTGTGTCACAATTATCCGTTTTCTGTGTTTCATTGCAAGGAGGCAAGCTCCTCTAGAAAGGATGGGAAATGTGGGCTGCCTCCCCCTAAACCCTTCCCTTGCTCCCTTGCTCTCTGGCCCCAAGTGTAAGCAATGGTCTACAGGGCTGTAGATGTTTTTATACTTGCCATGCTGAAGAGAAAAAACAGCAGAGTAGCACACTGTACTAGTGTTAATATAGTAAAATATTACCTGCCCGTCTGGTTCTGGTTCTGGTTGAAAAGTTTTGTTTGTCTTGTTGGGAAGTTTTATCTGTTTCTTGAGCATGTTGAATATGCTTGTTTTGTTAGAAAGTTTTGTGTTTTCTGATGTGTTCCTAATTTTTGTTAAAAGCATAAAGCTGAAACATAAATGATTTAAATATTTTTTGCTTTATTGCCAATAGTAGCCAGTCACCACTCACAGCTGCTGTAACTGCACTTATTTATGGTCAGGAATCAGAATTTAGCAGACGTTCAAGTGGTTTTTAATGTGGATAATGCTGACACAGGGATAGAAATTATTAAATATGGTTAAAATCAAAACTAGTAACACTGTAAATTGATGATTAGAAGTCTATGCATGAGTAAATTTAAAACTATGATGTGATTCCACTTTGGATTGCATTTTTAGTCAGCCACTTGGCTGGGTTGTCACTATTCTTTGGTCAGTCACATGTCTGGCAACCATCTTAGCTAGGTTAATAACAGCCTTTTGTCCCCATATGGCTTGCCTTCCTCACCTATGCTAGACGGTGGGGATCCCATGACCTGCCTTGGGAGCTAACTACCAAACCTGACCAAGGTTTGATTCCAAAGACAGAGAGTCACTGCTTGTGGTTGCCAAGCCAAAGCAACTGCTATCTTGATCATTCCGATATGATAAGTTATAAATATTTGTCATCTTTTAGAGAGGCTGGTTACAGATTATTAATGGTTAAGATAAAGAAAAAATCTCTACTGCTAGTCCGAGGTGCTTCATTTTGGTATTGTGTTGCTACGATGTATGCATCTTTCTGTTCTTACTTAAAATATTATAGCCATACAATATCTCCTAGACTACTGAAGAAAACTACAAGAAAGCCTTTTATAGAAGTTTCTTTGTTGTTCAGAAAATGAGAGAGAAGGCAGAAGACCGAAATTGAAGTAAAGAAACCTAAAAAATTAGAGGGACAGGCTAAAGGTATATAAAATGTTAACCAGTGAGGTACATGATGGGCATGGGCGGAGAATTCCGTCCTACTGACACCAGATGGGTTCAAGTCCACCAGGAAAACCTGGGTACAAGGGGCCACCAGCACCAAATATTATTCATGGACTACCCGAGAAACAGTCGACTCGGAAATGGGATGGGTAAGCCATTCATTCCTAGTTATTCCAGAGTGTCCCTACCTACTACGGGGCTAGGACCTTTTGTCAAAAATGAAAGCCCAAGTCTGTTTCTTGGGTAAAGGGAGCTCAATTGTTATATCAAAATGAGAAACCAATACAGGTGTTGATGACAGCTAGCCTGTCTGAGGACTATAGACTCCATCAGAAGCTAGTAGCACCTGAGCCAGAAATTGAAAGATGGTTGTAGAGGTTTCCCTAAACATGAGCTGAGACTGGGGCATGGGACTAGCAAAGCACAGACCCCCAATATATGTGGACATGGACCCAGTCAAAGTTTGACAGTACCCCATGTCTCAAGAAGGGAAGAAGGGAATAATCCCCCACATATGGAAGTTATTAACCCTTGTGGTACTGAAGCCTATTCAGTCTACCTGGAACACTCCACTGTTACTGCTCAGAGGTAAATAAAAGGATGGTAGACATACACCCTCAGTAGGGTAAATCCTTATACCCTACTGAGTGCATTGCCTCTGGACTGGCAATAGTATTAAATTGTGGACCTAAAAGATGTCTTCTTCAGCCTGCTCCTGGCCCCAGGAGTCAGCAATATTTTGTCTTCGAGTGGCACGATCCAGAAATTGGAATCAGTGGTCAATTGACTTGGACTAGATTATCCCAAGGGTTCAAGAACTCCCCCACCATCTCTGATGATGCCCTCCATGAGAATCTGAATGAGTACAGAAACCAAAGCCCTGATATGAGCTTATTGCAATATGTGGATGACCTGTTGGTTGCAGCTGCCGATAGAGAAGCCTGCAGGAAAGGAAGTGAGAACTTGCTATGGGCCCTGGGACACTTGGGTTATCAAGCCTCTGCCACGAAAGCCCAGATCTATAGAGCACGGGTAACATACCTGGGAGTATGTTTTTTGGGGGGGAGGGGCTAGAGATGGCTCTTGGATGCCCGCAAGGAGACAGTGTTAAAATACCCACTCCTAGGATTGTCAAGCAGATGGAATTCCTGGGTACAGCAGGGTTCTGCTGCCCATGGATCTAGTGAGCTGACTAAGCCTCTATATGAGGCCACCAAAACCACATCTGACTTCACATGGATGGAGGGCATTTGATGTCCTGAAGCAGAAACTCTTAGGCCCTTGGACTGCCTGACATAAACAAATCGTTTTATCTGTTTATCGATGAGAATAAAGACATTATAAAAAGAGCACTTGCTCAGACCATAGGCATATCTGAAAGAGGCCTGTGGCCTATCTATCCAAGATGTTAGTTTCACAGCTGCAGGATGGCCCCCTGTCTGCCTATCATAGCTGCAGTGGCAATGCTGGTCAAGGATGCTGACTAACTCTGGGGCAAAATTTAACCGTTGCCAAAGCATATGTCCTGGAGGCAGTCCTTAAACAGCCACTCCACTGCTGACTGAGCAATGCCAGAATGACTTATTTTCAAGCCTTACTTCTCAACCCCACCAGAATAACATTCCACTTGCCTGCGGCCCTTAACCAAGCCACACTGCTGCCAGACCCTGACTTCAGGGCACTGCTCGGAGATACTGGCTCAAGCCTACTGCATCCACCCAGACCTGCTAGACTCACCATTTCCAGATGTGGAGGAAACTTGGTTTACAGATGGCAACTGTTATGTGTGCGGATGTATGCAGGGGCAGCAGTAACCACCGGCATGTCAGATGTTTGCTTAAAAAATGCCTCTCTCTACTCAAGGTCTATTCAGGCTCAGGAATGTGTGTCTAGACTCCTTGTCTTAGCTGAATTTGTTAACATTAAGATATCTGGATAAATTGAGTCATATGAAAGTTTTTAAATTTGAAACTAGGAAAAGTTTCAATTCAATATCATTATTTTTAGGGCTAAACCTGACAGAAATAAATTGTGAGGACCCAGTCTTATGAAAGCTGCTAACATATTAAAGGATGTTAGGAAAAACAGTCAGTCATCTTTAAATAATCAAAGCCTTTTAATTGTAGCCATGCTAAATACTGATGTAATTAATTACAGGGATGAGCTTTATTTAGTCCCATGTATATGTTTTCAGGGTTGGGCTTCTAATAAGTAACTAGAAACAAAGTTTTTCTATTCAGATATACCTAGGTAGCTCTCATACTTCAGAGATCTGCAGAATATGACATTTAAAATGTTTATTTAAAAGCTTATTATATCAGACAAAGACTCCCAGATCCTAACAGTGACCCAAGGTCTCCAAAGAAGATTATGAGGCACCGGGATATCCCCATGTGGATTGTGGCAGTACTGACCTGGGCAAGATGCCATAGTACAATGCCTGCCTGCTGCCAGGACCCGGCCTAGGCTCTGGACAAGCTGCAGGACATCGAAGAATTGATTGCACCCTTTTGCCTAGACAAAGTAAGGCCAGTCTTCTACTATGTGTCCCTCTATTGTGGGAAAAATTCCCACCTTATAGGCCTGGCAGCTGAAGATAGATGCTATTCAGATACTTCTGCCTCCAACCATGTGAAGGCCTGGGTATGGCCAACTGGGTAAGGACTGGTCTCTTATTTTTAGTAGATTCGGAAGCTACTTAGTCTGCACTCAGGTATAATTTATCCTTCTCAGATCTCTACAAGTATTGATGGCTAGGCTAGGTATAACTTTGTCAGCTTGGCAGCATCAGATAACCAGATTCTTCTGCAAGGCAATAGTCAGCTTGCCCTCATTTTATATATATATATAAAATAAAGCCTTGCTTTTTTCTAGATTAGTAATACTAATATATCTAAAACTCTTATGTTTTTTAATAATTTGTATGAGCTTCAGAGAATCATAAAAATTGGATCCACTTCACAGAGGTCAAAAGGAGTCCAGATAAGTACAGTCTATTTTTCCCACCTGTCTGTTCCTAAGGATGATACTTTTATCTTTGGTTTGGGAACTCCTGCCCTTCCCAATTACTAAGACTGGGCCCCAAATTTACAAATAAGTACATAAATTCTAACTTGTGTTCTTTGTTTTAACGTGACTCAACAGATTTCCACTTGGCTGGCATACACAATTTGCTCCAAGGGAATACAAGCTCTGGACTTGTTGACAGTTCATATGGACCAGTCCAACCAACATGGACTGTGCCCTGTCTCCACAACAGGGTCAGATAACTATTAGCCTCTGAGATGTCCCCTTGCCCAGCCTTTTACTAGCTTTTCAACCTCTTTAGGCTCTGACAGCAATGCTCCAGAGTCAGCTTGAAGCAGTTATGGAAGAGAAACGTCACTCCTGTTACCGGCCCATAACAGGTTGAAATACCAAGTTTTTACCAAGGAAATTTTCTGGCATAGGAAACAAATCTATTCGTGAAGGCCGAAAGGTCCCTATATCCTGGAGTTTGACTTTGCAAGTCAGCCTACTGTGGGCTGTGGGACCGCATAGGTCCCAGGTGCTCCTGTCTCAAAGTATCCTGCCTTGAGAAGTCAGGAGAATGACTGACCCCTGACAGCTCACACTGCTTACCCTCCTTATAAGTCTGAGGAAGAAGATGGTGCTTAGATACAACCCTACTGGGCCCCACCTGTCCAGCCTATATCCCTGTCCCAGCCCGTTTCTGGGAAGAGTGCAGAGACTGGAAATCTAACGAGTATTCCTGCCCTCCCAGTTGGGGTCGGAGTGAAACAGCCTTGCAGTTGCACACAGCAGGGGTGAGTGAGGAGAGCAGGATGGTGCTGGGGTGATGTCCGGCTGGATTACCAGAAGGTGGAACTGAGAGCCTGGACTGAGAAGTAGCCATAACAGCACCCGGTTCTAAGCCAGGTTCATGTTGACTTACTGATTTGTTTTCCAGCAACTCTACACAAATATTTTTCTCCACAGAGCCAGTACTGTGGGAATATTCTAGTTTTCAGAGGCACAGTAGCCCCTTGCTTGGTTAAGAATTGGTTGAATGATAATGAATAGGTGTGTTAGCCCTTTTTTTCATGGAGCTAGAGTACCAGTGTGAGGGATCTGCCAGGATGAGGGAATGATGGCAGTGTTGATGTATTGTACAGACTCAGCCACAGGGAGACAGTACCAGGTACTCCCCCACCTCACCCCTACCTGCCTCTGAGGGTCATGCCTAGGAGTTAGCCCTGGATTCTATAGTCACTACAATATCACTGGATCCAGTGAGAACTTGCAGGTCAGTTTGGGCCTCCAAATGTGAGCACAGAAGCTGGTATAGAAAGAAGGAAGTGAAGCATGACCATCCTCCAGATAGACAGGCCTTGATAGCTCTGAGATAGCTGGAACCAGATGACTAGATCTAAAGTTGGGGGGCCAGGAGGAGGCGGCACCAGGTACTCAGAAGTTCAGGGACCTGCTTGCTGCCTTTATAGAGCTAGGATTGTAGTGATCCTGGCAGGATGGAAGATACTCTTTTTTTCTGGCCATTACCTTTGCACCCTGTGTCATAGACTACTCCAATATATGAAGGAGCAATTAGGGACATAGAGAGAGACACTTATGAGATAGAACTTGTAGTGGATTTATGATGTTATGTTGTAAATAATTGCCTTGCCTATGAGTTTAATAAAAAGCTCTGATTGGCCAAAGGCAGACAGGAAGTGTGGGCGGAACTACCAGTTTATTATTAGAAAATTTTGGGAACAGGAAGAACAGAGCAGAGTGCCAGAGAGAACCCAGAAGAAGCAGAGGACTATGCTGCTCTGAGAAAAGGTACCGAGCCACATGACTGAACAAGATAAGAGTCATGGGTTAGTGTAAGGATAAAGAGTTAGCAAGTTATATGCCTGGGCTTTAGGCTGATCAGCCTAAAATTAATATAAGCGTCTGTGTATCTCTGCAGGTCTGTGGGTCTGCGGGTCTAAACCTTGAGGTTGGGCCCAAAAGTCCAGGCCAGAAACCACTCACTACAGGAACTAACTGTCTAAAACCCATGATTAGGTTCCGTTAGGCTCATGGGAAGGGGGAAATGAAGAACCAGAGCCTCCATTTTTGAGCAAAAATTTCTTGACCCCAGTTTGAGACAGGCCTGCCTGAGTCTGCTGGGATCAAAGTACAATGGGAGATGGTCTAGGGACTATCTGATAGTAGCTAATTAACCATGTGTTGCCCCAGTATCAGAGATAGCCTGGGGCTTTTCAATAGCCACAGAATGTCCCAGCCCAGGAGGTAGTCTAGGGAGGAGTGTTTGGCAAACAGCCAGCTAAGATAACAGAGGAAATATGGAAAGTACCCCCAAATGAGCTAATCAGAATTGTATCCTTACTAAGACCCCTAATTTATGTATGACCTTGTGGGTTTTGCCTTAAAAAACCCAGTTTACAGAGGGGCAGGTACCTCCTCTGCCACTGCTACACCAGTGAGCCACATCAAGGTCCTTGTCACAACTTGCATTTTTTTTTAATAAACTTTGCTTTTGCATTTCGGAGAGTTTGTATCTCTGGTGGTCGCTTTGAGGGACTCACAACCAGGGCACAACGGTAGGTAGTGGTGAGTAGAAGTGAATAGATTAAGGAACAACATGAAGAATGAGACAAGAAATGGAAAATAAAGAAGTCATAGGTATCCATGTGTCGCAGATAAAATATGCTTCTTACCTTCCCAAGAATCTCCATTAGGGTGATTTGCCTGTGAACTGAAGTCTCTGGAGAAGTTGCATTTACAGTAGTGATCATGAACATAGCTTGACCTTAAGTGACTAAATCATCATGACTATTGATAGGTGATACATTACAGGTCCACAGCCAAAGTTACCTTGGACTCTCCTACACCTTTTAGTCAGTCCCTCATCTTTTGTATATGGTCTAACATTCTCATAATCAATTAGTAAATTTCTTAGGATGCATCACTTAGATTAGGACATCTCTGGCTCCTTCAACCCTGAAATCAAAAGTGTGACACCTACACAGGAGGGTGGGTCTCTGCAGAGGCTTCTTCCATGGTAAAATGTGTCAGTCATTCTGAGTAACTTAAATCTGTGTTCTTGGAGTCATTCATAATTGATGCTGTGGAATATTATTTTAAAATGTGTTACATTTATTTATGCTGTGGAACAATTATTAATGATGTAAGGATGGGTTGTTTTCTTTTATGTTGCATTTATTAGCTCTGTAAAGCTGTAATACTTTGCCTGTCTAAAACACTTGATTGGTCTAATAAAGAGATGAATGGCCAATAGCAAGGCAGGAGGAATGGTAGGTGGGGCTTGCAGTCAGAGAGAATAAATTAGAAGAAGAAATCTGGGAAGAAGGTATCAAGGAGGCAGAAAAGAAAGGGCCAAACACACAGCCAGCAAACAGCAAAACACACAGCCAGACATGGAATAAGAAGGAAATAAAATATATACAGAAATAGAGAAAGGTTAAAAGCCCAGAGGCAAAAAGTAGATAAGTTAACAAAAGCTAGCTGGGCATTCATAAGTAAGAATAAGACTCTGTGTGTATTTATTTGGAAGCTAGGTGGCAGGCCCCCAAAAAGCAAAGAGTAAAGTATAAAACAACAACATTTTGGCATACCAATGTGAGGTTCAAATTTCCATAGGGCCTGAGAAAGTTTTTTTGTTTTTATTTTTTTGGGGGTCTTGGGGGGGTGTTTTTTAAAAAAGCAGACACAGCTTTTTAAAGAATTTCTGATTTATAGCAAACCCTTGAACAGAGGTACATTAAATAAAAATCAAAGTGAAAACACCAATAGCAGCACAAGCATCTGCATTCTAGAGTTCTGGGGGTTGAATGTGGTTCCTGGCTACCTCCAACTGGCCACAAGTTTTAAACTTGGCTTTCAGGACCGCTACTCTGGTGCTTTCTCTACCAGCACAGAGCAGAGCTGAGCCTGCTGACAGAGCCACAGGGGGAACCCAGATATAAATTATCAGTTTAAAGTTTGTTCTCACTATCAAAAAAGACTAGACATAAACAGTAAAAGAGGACAGGAAAAAAAAAAACACTTTTAAACAGGTTCCAGTGTGTTCTACAATGTGCATAATCTTAAGAAAGAAAGGAAAAGAGTATGGACAGTCACAGAAAGAAATAATTTTAAAATAATAAAGTATTTAGAGAGAGAGTAAAAGTATTAAAAAAGAAAAAAGCCACATAAGCTGTGAAATACACAAGGAGTCTGGATCCTGTGTGTTGTTGTATTATTGATTTTGAATTTTTTGAATGCAAAAGACAATTGCTGGGAGACATGGGACTGTGAATAGGACTGCAAAATTGAACCAACCTAGATATTTTAGGGCTATCTTAATTAAAAAAAAAACCTCAACAAATATATTTGTCAAATGAAAATAAAAAGTGCTTTGGGGAAGAGGTTTTGCTTTCATTTCCACAAGAAACCAGTGGCTGTGGATTTGTTCTAAGTTAATATGGATCAAGACTGATCAAGGAAAACCTGAAACTTGACAAGTGATATATGTGCGATGTGTGTGTGTGTGTGTGTGTGTGTGTGTGTGTGTGTGTATTAACAAAGGTTGCCACTGGTCTTCCCAAGATTCCATTATCTCAATTTCTCAGGGCTCTCTAAAGATGCTTCACCCACAGACAATAGGAAACAGTCTGAAGAACATGATTCCCACATTCCAAAGAGATGGGGTGGATGGTCTTCAGTTATTTGGTGGGTTATAGAAATCTGTTATCATGTAGGGGAATATAGTATATTGGTGAAAATTTAAAGTTATTTTTGTTACACTGTATATATGTTTCTACTCTTGTTTAAGGTATTGTGAAGTTCTTTTACAAATGTAAGGTAGAGTTCTAATTTTTGAAACTAGGATAATCAAGAAACACAGGTGAGTAGTTAGTCATATGTAACAATCAAATCTGTAGATATGTTTTTCAAAATCACATAGAGATATATTTAGATAGGATTATGGTCTTCAAACACTTCAAAAGACCTATAAAATACAACATTTACAATGTTTCGTTAATATTGGGCTTTTTATGGCAATGAGACACATCTGTTCCTGCCAGCATCAATTTACTTCAGAGAAGATGATGGACATTGAAGAAACCTCTTATGGAGTTTGCTTTCATAGTAGCAAAGCTAGCCATTTGGAAAAGAAACTGATGTTGCCTGGACTGACTAACAGTATGTTGTACAAACTGAACATTCAGGACACGCAGGAAAAAGACTGTTTAACTTTACAAAAATGAGACAGGACAGTCCTTTAAGATTTCTGATTTACAGAAGAGTCTGCCAGATATTCTAAAGGACATAGAGAAAAGCTACTGATGAACTTTGCCCAAACAAGGCAGGACAGTCATTAAAATTTCCTGCTTTACTGAAAAGTCTTCCAGATATTCTAGGCCAGTAGGCAGAAGATGAATGCCCCAACAATACAGAGGAACTTTGGGTGACTTTCCAGACAGCCAGATGTCACTGTTGTTAGGTAATATTAATTTCTTCTGGGGTCTTTGGTGGAGGTGAAGACTAGATAGTTATAGTTATAGTTTTCCTTAGTTATTTATGACAGAAAGTGAATTAAGTATCAAACTTTGAAATCTCTAAGATAAGATAGATAATGGAGTATTTTTTTCTAAATTTGCTAAATACAAATGGACTGACTACTGTAAATGTAATTCCTATTTGATAACTGTTTTCATTTTATGTTAAAGTCAAAATCTTTTTATATTATTTAGACAAAGGTGATGTGTTGTGGAATGTTATTTTAAGATGTCCTACATTTGTTTGTGCTGTGGAATATTTGTTTAATGATTCAAAGATGTATTGCGTTTTTTCAAATGTAACATTTGTTTAACTCTGTGAAGCTGTTAGTTTGCCTGTCTAAAACACCTGATTGGTCTAATAAAGAAATGAACAGCCAGTAGCTAGGGAGGAGAAAGTACCTCCTCACTACTTCCTGTGGATTTATTTATCCGTTTTCTGGAATTCATCTTACTCTCGATTGCTGCTTCCTATCAACTAGTTGCTGGCTCTACCCCTTGACTCAGGTTGATTTTACTTAAGAAATACAACCTCAGGGGTCACAGTGTGATACAATATTCCATAACCTGCTCTTATCCTCAGGAAATTGCAAGAGTTTTTGAAGCTTTGGAAGCTCCCTGACTTGTGCAGGTCTGAGAAGCACTGAAGACATTTCACCTAGAATTTTTTATTCAATATTTCTAGTGAACAAACATAACCATCTGGGTACCCTGATGGCAGCTGCCCTCAATGTTGGACACGTAGCTGAAGCTGTTTAAATTCTGCCTGGCAGAAGAGCTGAGAGGATTTATGCAACAGACTCCACATTTTATAAGTCCTCGGTGCCTGTCTGTAGCTCATGGCCTACAGGCTGCTTAATTTCATTGTAGAAGAAGACAAGCCATGTCTGTGAATTGAAAGAGTGCCTTTCTTCTGACTTGATTCTTCTTTCTTGATATTTTCAACTACTGTATGAGCAGGGTCCTCTTTGCTGAGGCTATGAGGTGAGCCTGCTATTCAGGAACACCCTCATCTTACCTGGGGTGAAATGGTCTCTTGGATTTCAATGGGATTGAAGACACTGGCCCAAAGGATTGTCTGGGAAGCAGGGGCCTCTGTCAGGTTCCATCTCACTAGGCTGCTGGTGTGCCTGTTTTTTCTTTCCTTTCTTATGATTCTGTGACTCTCCCAGTGAGCCAACACATTACTATGTATAAAGTAAAAGCTTTTTCATGACTAAACAACAGTCAGCTAAACTCCCTTTGTGTTCAGGCTTCTGGTCTTGGATATATTTTTTTTTCTTAATAGCTGAAGCATTGTAAAACTAATATGTGTGAAATTACCCAATCTCTTCCAATTCTCATTCATACATGTTGTTATGGTAAGTCACTACCAGGTGGGTGAGGAAGGATATTGGCTAAGAATGCATTGTTGTCCATACTAATAATTGGTTCCTAGTGCTTTAGATCAATCATGCTTATTTGTTATTTAGTCAAATAATTCCCTGATAATGTAGGACAGTAAATAGTCATAAATATTTTCATGTTGTCAAATGAAAAATGTAATATCCAATTTGGAATAAAACTTTAAAGATTTGCACACTAAAATATCATTGCTTTACAAACTTAAAATTATTCTCTATAATTTAGTTATTACTAATTCATTTAATCCTAACTTCTCAATGTATATCCTTTGCCTGGAAGATCTTTTCCAAATCACATAGGCTTCCTAGGTACCTTTGTTTATGCTCTTATGCACTCTGCTCCCTGTCTACTTCCTCTCTAGCCCATTGGAGGCTGAGGGACTTGTGGCAGCATCACATGAGGCTACGTTTTAGTACCCAGAGCGACTCTTGTCAGTTACATGATTCCCTCATTGTGCCTTTATCTGGGTTCCTTTTCAATACTGTTCCTCAATTTGGAGCATTCCTTTGCACCCTCACCCAAATACACCCCCCCCCAAACACCATCTGTGTACTAAATTCACTAACAAAAACCCTGGTCCAGGGATTAGCCTGCTACAACATGGTCCTGCATTGCAATATATATTCCTATTCTGCCCAGCCTCCATAGGCCTGCTGTCTTTCCAGTACAGAGGTCACCCACTTCTATACGCATCTCCTTTATTTCCAACATTTCTGATGGTTCTTTATTTAGTTCTTTTGTGTCTTTCATGACATGACTGTAGCACATGTTTCTTACACTTATTTATTTGTATTGAGGTGACTGTGTACCAGGGTAAACATGTGGGGGTCAGAGGACGAATATTAGAGTTGGTTCTCTCTCCTCCTACCATGTGAATTTCCAGGATCACACTCAGGTCATTTGGCTTGGTGGCAAGTGCCTTTATCTATTGAGTTATCTGTGGCCCCCTATGGCACTTTTAAAGAGTACTAACTATTTTTGTAGGCTATCTTCTCAATTCATGCTTGTCCAAAATTTTCTCAGTAACTACATTGAGGTTATACATTTGGAGAAAGTACTTCATAGAAGCCCAGTTCATCATATCAGAGATCCTGATGTCACTAGGTATTATTGTTAATATTCCCTATGGCTGCTTGGTGAAGATGATGAGTATCTACTGACTTTTGGCATTCAGACATTCCTGTCATTGTTTGTGATTGCTATTGGGTGGGGGAGATATGTTGAGATTACATAGCTATCCCCCCACACAGTGCTAGTTAGCATTCATCAGTGAAACATGGTGTATCATTTGCACTGGAGATAAAGTGGTAATTTTCTAATTCCCTAATTCTTGCAATATTTACTTGGAATGCGTCTACAAAGAAGAAAGTATTATCTTTTTACTGGATATTTTTGTTGACTATGGATATTTTCTCATGGAGGGTATTGAACATGTATTCACTCAATTGTGTATCTATCAGTATGGACTCAAATATTTTGATTTTGTTCTCTGGGATATGAGTCAATACTGTGTTTATTTTCTTGGTTGAATTCTTCTGCTTTGGCCACTGGTTGCTCCATAATGGCATCTCTGGTGTCTGCAAACGTCTAATCCTTTTTGTACTTCCTTACTTTTGTCTCTTGATAATGCTCTGGGCACTTTATATTGCATTACCTTTTTTTTTCCTTGCCCTGGAATTAACCATTTCTTTATATACCTTGGGCTCTTTTGGTTGAAATGTGGTATTTAAATACCAAGAGCTGGGCCTTAATTGTGTTTGTTGTTACTGAGATTTCATGCTTCAAAGGCCCTTTAAAGAGACAGAGGAAATAAGTATATGCATATTAAACAATATATACATATAGCTCATCTATCTATCATCTTTATATTAAAAATTCATAGGTTCTTATTGATGCACCTACATATTACACACAATGGGATTAATTCTTCTTTCTCTTTTACTAATTTGCAAGCCTTTTAAACATTACTATATAATAACGACCATGTTGCCTCTTCATCCTGCCCGGCAATTGAGCTTCCTGTCATAATGGTTAAATATGTATCCAGCCATTTTTTTGTAGCTACTGTTAGATTTTTTTTCTTAAGAGTTTAGAGTTATAATATCATAGAGTTAAAACTTATCATGCAGGTATCTGGTACACTTTGAAGAGCATAAAATATAAAATCGTTCTCATGCTTTTCTCAATAGCTGTTTGGCCCTAAAGTCACACTCATAACACAATGATGAAGAAATGACTAATATAACATTTTTGTTTCCCTTTCAAACCCATTCTGTCTTACTCATAACCAAGCTACTGTGCTATTGAACAAGATTTTAACTCCTTCTTGTGATGTCAGAAGCCAGTCTGGGTAAACCTGAGTTCTGAAGGAGAGATATCTCCCTAGAAATTCAAACCGGTGAGAGCAGAATAAAGTACAGCTGGAAGTCTTTCTTCTAGCACCCTGTTTATCCTTTAAAAATTTAAACCTGAAAGTAAAAATAATACATCACATGAAGAGAGCTGGACTAGAAATATTGTCTAGAGACCGGGAGTTTAATGTTAGAGATGAGGGTCAAAGTTTTAGGAGCATCTGTGATGAGGTTTTCTCATGAATTCTGGAGCCATAGAATAGTGCTATGTATTGAACTGACATCAGGTAAATCTGTATGACTTACGACCCACCCATTCAGTCCTGGGCTGTGGGTGGAAATAAAATCAGTTGTGAGAAATTGGATGTCATAACTTCTACTGAGTGTTGATGTGTGGTCAGAATTTTCAATACCACTTATGCAGGGCCAGAATCTCTAATAGAAAACTATTCTAGTTATAGAAGAGTTTCTGAAGCAATGGGGAAGATGTCCTCAGAAAGCCCTTAACAGCCTAGGGTACATATGGAACTCTCATTAGGGTAATTCCCGATAGAGATGAACTAGAGAAAAATATTATGTTGATAACTTGACTATATCAAGAATCAATTAAACCCAAAACTTCTAGGTCCTCCCTACAGGGATTTTCTTAATCAGATTGTTTGAAGAAAGAAGACCTGGGCCATACCTGGTTGCAGCCAAAATAAAAAGAATTCTTGCTTGCTCTCACTTTCACTGGCAAGTTATGTATCCTGTTGCTTTGCCAGGTATTAAATCCAACTTCCTCAGAGTTTCAAGGCAGACTGAAGACCAGGAACTCTTCAGAAATCATCTAGGAGTCTGGCACCAGATTAAGATGTCAGAAGCATCCAGATTCGTGGACTGAGGGACTGCCAGATTCTCAGGCTTTCTGGAACTGTGGTCACTGAAACAATAATCCACAGCCAAACAATAGCTTAGCCACAGGTAAAGAGAGAACCAACTACTTAGAAAGGAAGCATATTTGTAATAAAAAATGCTGTTGCTAAAATTACGTCCCAGTGGGAGCCATAAAACAAAGTCCACCTCCTCCTCCCAAGGTCCCAGTGACAAACAAAATTCCACCCAAGTTCACTCTGAGGAACCAGTGAGTTTATTGGGCTCCCTTATAGATCTCCATTAAAAAGACAGATTACAAATACATGTAAATGTGGTTAACAGCAGAAAACAATACAAATGAAATATCCAACGAAAAGATTATAGATGATGGGAATAACAAAACTTGATTCCACATAAAGGAGGAAACGAGAGCTAAAGGACAGAAGTCACAGTCACTGTTTCCTGTCTCTGTGAGGCAGAAGCACCTCTCTCCTGCCACACACACTTGCAGCCATCATGCTCTGCCATGGTGCGTGGAGGAGTCATGTGACACCTCTGTAGCTGATGGTGTGGATAAGCTGGCCTGGAAAGAGAGACTTCTAGATTACCTGATAAACATTGCCTCTGTCTTCCTCATGACTACCCTGGTGCTCTCCACTGCTTTTGGGTCGTTGTATATCAGATCACAGCTGTGGTTTCTCTGTTTCTCAATGTGTCTCCAGTGTCTGGGTGACAGTGATGGCAACCACAGTTACACTGACCTTGTGCTCATCTGTCTGAGTTCCTATACGAATGACCAAGACAATTATTATAAGAGGAAGTATTCAACTGGGGCTCGCTTATAGTTTCAGAGGTTTAATCCATTGTCATCATGTTGGGGAGCTTGGTACATAGACAGATGCTGGAGCAGTAGGTGAGAACTACATACAGATCTATAAACTGAGATAGATAGATGATAGATAGATAGATAGATAGATAGATAGATAGATAGATAGATAGATAGATAGACTGGATCTGTTATGAGCTTTTGAAACCTCAAAGCCCATCCCTCATTAACACACTTCCTCCAATAAGGCTACATTCATTCAAACAAGGCCACGCCTCCTAATCTTTGTAATCTTTTCAAATAGTGCCACTCCCAGATCACTAAGAATTCAAATAAATGAGCCATTCTTATCCAAACTGCCACATCATCCTCATTCTGTATGAGATCTATGGTGCTGTGGCCCAAAAGTGAGGTTTAGAGACAAGAATTTGGAAGATGAGTGCTTGATCCTTGGTTCTTTCTTGCTAAAGCCTGTTTAACGCCTGACCTATCTTTTATGTGGCAGTTTTCCAAAGGAAGGCTTGTGGGCAGGTCTGAACATTAATGCATGTGTTCATTTGTTACTGCAGGGAAAGGGTGTGCTCTGGGATCTACCTCACAGAGCTCTACATTCATCTCAGCATTTTCACAAAGGGGAAGCAACTATCCAAGAACAGTGTCTTTGAGAATGGAGTCCCCCACACAATAAACCCCTCTATGCCCTTGCTATAAGGGGCAGGTTTAGCTGTGCCAGACTTTGGGCAGATTTTCACATAGCTTGGTTATTTGCTTTTCTGTCCACCCTCCAATAATTCCTCTTGGAGCAAGGCCTCTCCCATTGGCCTTGTTTGCCAATTTGACCTGGGGTGTTCGTGGCTCAGAAGGATTTACCACTTGTTTAAATACACATAGCTAGTAAGTGGCAGAGCCAGAAATTAGACATCTCGAATCTGATAATACATAATATTTTAACACTATTTGTCCTCCCAGTGCATACGTGAGAGGATGTTCAGTAGGGTGGAAAGACAGACATGGGGATTTGAAGTATCACAGCAACACTTAGGAAAGTTCCTAGGGGGAAATGTGGTACATGCAGTTCTGGAAGGGGATAGAGAAATAGTCAGCAATGCCAGGGATTGACTGTTAACCCTGGAGCATCTCTACAGCCCATAGTTTTATATGTATTTCCTAGAAGGATGGTCCAACAGGTTTTGCATTTGCAAGCAATGTTGACCCCTTATTCTTATTAAAAGAATAAACAAGAATGAGTTATAATCAATTTACACATCTAAGAAAAGTGGCAACCCCTCCCATTCTTCCTTTCTGCTTCTTTGGGGTTGTTTCCAGCTAGTCAGAGTCACAGAGTTAGGGAACAACATAAGGGTACCAGGGTGACTCTAACAGGTGAGATGGACTTTCTTGCAGAGCACTTGCGTGACAGGCCATCTGGGCTGTGGTGGTCAGAGAATCATCATGGGGTTAGTGGAAGGTCCCTTTACTTTTCTGAGGCTTTCATGTGCCCTGATGACCCAGCCCATCCAAATAGAAGCTTGGTTAGTAACTTTAAACAACGTTTATGGCAAACATAAAACCTAGAAGATGCTAAAGTAAGTCCACATCTATAATTTGATAAATATAAATGGATTAAGCTAATGCATTTCCAGACAGAAAAAAATTGAAGTTTGTGCATGTTCTTGTTTGTTTTAAAGCTGGGACTAGAGAAAGAACTCAGTGAATAAAGTGCTTGTCATTCAAGACTGACAACTTTGAAGTTCAGATCCCCAGAACCCATGTAAAAGCCCAGTGTGGTCTCATGAGTGTGTGAGCATGTGTTATCCCAATACATGCAGGAGAAGGGAAGCAGGGACAGGAAACCCCTGAAAGCTCATACACTGCCTAGCCTGGCAAATACAGCTGCAAGGAGCTCCCTGGAAGGTGCAGATCAGTACCTGAATCTGTCTTTTCACTGCCACATGTGCTCCATGGAAAATGCACACCTGCATTCACACACAAACATGAGCACTCTTGTACATACATGTGGCGTACACACACACACACACACACACACACACACACACACACACACACACACACACAAAGTTTAAAGACAAAACATAATCAATTAATCAATTACTTGCAAAATATAGTACTAAAACTAACAAATAGTACTAAACTAACTAAAAGGAAAGTGATGTGGGATGTCTTTCTGTATGCTGTGAATGTCATTGGATAATAAAGGAACTGTTTTTGCCTATGGCAAGGCATCTTAGAAGTAGGAGGGAAATATGAGCAGAGATAAAGGGGAAGGAGGGAAGAGTCAGAGAGACACAATCCAGCCGCCCAAGAAGCAAGATAAAAACAGTAGGTAAACCACGAGCCATGTGACAAGACAGATTGGTAGAAATGGGTTAAGATGCAAGAGCTAGCTATCCGTATGTCTGAGCCATAGACCAAGCAGCCTGTAATTAATATAAGCATCTGAGTCATTTGGTGGGTGGGGAGCTAAGCAGCAGTGGACAGGTCCAGACTGCAGAGCTAGGCCAGCCAGAAACCTATACCACAAATGGCATCTCTGAGTGGGCACTTACATCCACATAAAACCTCAGAAAGCTTAAAAGGGGTTCTAGAGCACAGAAACAGCCAAAAACAGTTTCTGAGTTGTGTCTCTCAAGTGGGCATGGTACAGAGACACCCTGGAGTGGTGTGTGGGCTTGAGCTATAAAATGGCAGGGGGCTTTCAGAGGGCAGCTTAAGTTGCAACAAGGCTGGTTCCTGAAATCTCACAGGAGGCTCAATGTAAGCAAGGAGCCGAATATGGTAGATTTAAGGTTTCTGTTTATACAGGCTAAAAGGGAACAGAATCTTAGCAGCATTTTCTGAAAAGGCTCTGTTTACTGGCTGGGAGCAGAGGCACAGCTCCTTTAAGAGAGGCTTCCTGACTCAGCTTTAGAGGCAAAGACTGTGTAGTTCTTTAAGAGGCCCTGCTGCCAAATACTTAAATGGAGTTCATGAGCAGTGGTCAGTGGTGCCCTACTTGGTGCCAGTGTGGACCCTAAGATTCCCCAGAGCTGGCATAGTAAATAGCTCCACAATATTTAATACTGCTTCCCAAATTGGGAAGATAAGCCTAACTCTGGTACCTCCACCATGTTGAAAAGCAGAGTGGGGTGGTGTCAGCAGTCAAAGCAGTGCTTTACAGACTAGCATTTTTAGAGCTTTTCTGGTTGGAAAATGATTAAGAATACAAAATAAAACAGATTCATATGGAGAAAACTTCTAAATGGGTTACAATGTTTAAAAGAATACATAGGCATGGGAGAGAAAAGAAACAGGGTAGAGAAAGTCCTTAAAAAAAGAGAAATAGAATAATAAAAATAAGCCACATTAAGATGAAAAATACACAGAGTCTGGATTATGTTTATTATTGTATTTTATTTTAATTTTTTAACTGTTAATGAGCTGTCATTTGATTGTAAAGGTTGCTAAGTTAGACAAACATACATATTTTAAAGGTATCTTGACTTTTAAATTTGAGTCCAAGTATTTTGCTTTGAAAAAAGGTCCTGCTTTTGTTTCCACAGAAGGTGAGTACCTGTTAATTGCTTCTAGGCTAATATGCTTTGGTCAAGGAAGACCCCCCCCCCCGAAAAGTCTCTGATGGGAAGAAATTTCCAGATCAGCTTCCAGGCTGCCAACTAAGATGATCCAGACTCAGGACCCTCATAAGACTGCCAGTGCCTCTAAACAGCAAGAAGTAGTAATGGAAAGCTATGACCAAATTCCCAAAATATTGTTTATGAATGTTTGTTTTCATTATAAATGGTTAATAGTCATAGTCACTCTCTAAGGAAAAAAGGAAAATATGATATAGAAATTATTTAAAGATATGTTATTGAATTTACTTTAAAAAACAGTCATTAGTTTAAAAACATTTTAAATTGGTAAGGATTTTGGTTAATTGATACAAATTTAAGGTCAATTTTGTTATACTGTATGCATATTTTTACTCTTGTTTACAATATTATGTTTATGTAATTCATTTAAAATTGTAATGTATAATTAACAAATGCAGATTAATAGTCATCTAGTATCTATGATAATCAAGCTTACACTCATGTTAGGTTTTAATGTATACCAAGATATTTCAATTAGATAGGTAATCTTCGAACATTTCAAAGACCTACCGAATATGGCATTCAAAATATTTTAAGAACTTAGATTTTTCTGAACAGTGAGACAGGTCTGCTCCTGGCAGAACAAATGCACTTTAAGAGGATGATGGGCATCAAAGAAACTTCATATGGAGTTTACTTTCTTTGCAGCACAAGTTAGCCACTAGACAAGAAACTGTTCTTGCCTCAACTGCCTGACAGTATGCTGTATAAACTGGACATGCAGGACCCATAGGAAAGTGACCTCTGAACTTTGGCAGAACAAGCCGAGATGGTCCTTCAGGTTCCTGTTTTGCAGGGAAAAAAAGTGCCAGACATTCTTCAGGACACACGGAGAAGTGACTGACAAGCTATGCCAGAATGGGCAGAGTAGTCCTTCAAATTTCCGGCATCACTAAAAGGTATAGCAGAGACTCTAGGCCTGTAGACTGAAGATGGATGCCCAAACATTACAAAGGAACTTTGGGTGACTTTCCAGGCATCCAGATGTCATCTCTGGCATTTCTAGATTTTGGAAGTTGCTTGCACTTCCTGTTTACTCAAGTAATATTATATCCTTCTGTGGTCTTTGATATAGCTGAAGATTAGATAGGTATAAGTATAGTTTTCCTTAGTTATTATAAAAGGTGTATTAGATATGAAACTTTAGTCTCACAGGAATAAGGTAGATGATATAATATTTTCTTTAATTTTGATAAATACAAAGACTAGATGTTGTAACTATTATTTTTGCTTGATACCTGTTTTGTTATATATAATTTAAGATGCATGAGCTAGCTAGCAATATGTCTGAGCCATAGGCCAAGCAGCATGTAATTAATATAAGCATCTGAGTCATTTGGTGGGGGGGAGGCTAATCAGCAGTGGGACAGCAGGCAGGTTCAGACTGCAGGGCTAGGCAGGGCCAGAAACCTCAGATTACAGAAAGGTGATATGTGAACACTATTGTCAGGGGAAAAAAAATGAGTATAAGAAGAGCATTAATAAGATAAAATGAGTAATTAGTAATATAAAAACTATAAGTGGTAGATTTGTATGCTTCTGTGTTTTCTGGTTTTCCCCCCTCTATTTTTCTGTTATTGAAAATATATCTTTCTCAATAAATATATTCTGACTATGGCTTCTCCTTCCTCACATCCTTCAGGATCTCCCCAACTCCTCGTGCCATCCAAATCTATACCCCTTCTCTTTCTTGTTAGAAAATAAACAGGCATCTCCAGAATAATAATAAAATAACACAGAACAAAGCAAACAAACCAGACTAGGACAAAATAAACAGACAAGAAAAAGAGTCAAAGAAAAAGCATAAGAGACACACACGTTTGTATACACAGGAATCCCATATAAAACACAACATTGTAAGCCATAATACATACACAAAGAATATGCCCCAGTAACACATTATGAGACAAATGACCTCCAAAGATGTCACTGAGCTTGGTTTGTGTTGGTCATTTGCTGTTGAGCATAGGGCCTGGCCTTGAGAGTGGGTTGTATCCTAAGAGAGACTCTGTTGGATAGAACTAAGTTTTTATTTACAGATGGTTTTATATATAGGAAATAGCTCCAGAATTAGAGATGGGGACTGTGTCTACTTCTTCTCTGAGCACTGGGATCCTATGGTGCAGACTCATGCAGTTTGTATGTGTTGCCACAGTCTCTGTGAGTTCATATGTGCACCTTGTTGTGTTTAAAAGTCGTTTCCTTGGTGTTTTCCATCCTCTCTGGCTCTTGCAATATTGCTGCCTCCTCTTCCTCAGGGTTCCCTGAGCCCAGAAGGGATGGATTTGATGGCAACATCACGTTTAAGACTGAGTGTTCAAAGTCTATTACTGTCTGCCCCTGCCCACTGCCTGTGGGTCTCTGTATTTGTTCCCATTTACTACAGGAGGGAGTTTCTCTGATGATAGCTGAACAAGGCACTGATTTATGAGTATAGCAGAATGGCATCGAGTCATTTTATGGCAACATTCCTATGACAGAGTAGTAGCATTTAGTTTTCCCCTAGTCCCTTACCTATCTGGTCTCAAATTTTTGGCCATCTGAGCAGTGTTGGTGATTAGCTCCATTTCACAGGGTGGACCGTAAGTCTGATCAGTATTGATTGGTTATTCCACAAACTCTGTGCCACTATCACACTAGCACATCTTGCAGGCAAAGTCATCCCTGTAGATTGAAGAGTTTGTAGCTGCATTGATGTTTACCTTTCTCCTCTGGCAGAATGCAGAGTACCTTCCAGGACCATGAACATTAGTACAGATAAAGGCTCAATAGGCACCAGCTCAATTCTCTATGTTCAATGAGTTGTATAGGTTTATTCGGAGGAATATATGTTCCTCTTTCCCCATACAAAATCAATTTGTAGTGAGCAACCAATAGGCTTGACAATAGCCTGGGTCGTTTGAGGGATCCAATAAGGTCTCTTTGGCCAACAACTTGCTTAGATATAATCATCCTCAGCACTGGAAGCTTCATTTGGTGGCAAGAGATATTCAGTTGGGTTCTTCTCCCCCTTTCCTCATACGTATTTATTTTCTATGTATCACGCTTCAATATGGCCCCTCAAGTGGATCTTAGTTTAGCTGTCTCTCCGCCCCCATTCTTTCCCTTGTTCCCCTCTCCCCTCTCTGTTTGATCCACCAATTCCTGTCCCCATCCTTGTCCATTCATAACTATGTTTTATTATCCTTTTTAGGGGGTTCCACCTCTTCCCATTTCTTTACTCTATACCTAACCTCTGTAGTTATATAGATTGTAGCTTGTTTATAAAGGACTTAACAGCTAACATCCACATATATTTGGATTTGTCCTTCTTGGTCTGAGTTACTCTCTTGAGATGATTTCCTTTTTTTAGCTCCACCCATTTACCTGTGAATTTTATTTTTATTTTTTAATGGCTGAGTAATATTCCATCATGTACCATATTTGTTCTTGTTTTGTTTTGTCCTTTGGGGGCCCACCACCCAGCTCCCAAATAAATCACACATGGAGGATTACTCTTAATTACAAACGCCCAGCCTTATCTTGGCTTGTTTTATGCCAGATTTTCTTAAATTATCCCATCTACCTTTGCTCCTTGAACTTTACATTTTCTTATTTCTGTAAGTCTTACTCTTACTCCATGGCTGGCTATGTGGCTGCATGGCTGTGTGGCTTGGTGGCTGGGTGGCTGAGTGTCTGGGTGGCTGGGTGGCTGAGTGTCTGGGTGGCTGGGTGGCTGAGTGGCTGGGTGGCTGGGTGGCTGGGTGGCTGGGTGGCTGGGTAGCTGGGTGGCTGGGTGGCTAAGTGGTTAGGTGGCTGGGTGGCTAAGTGGTTAGGTGGCTGGGTGACTGGGTGGCTGGGTGGCTGGGTGGCTAGGTGACTGGGTGGCTGACTCCTAGTGTCCTCCTTTCCTCTTGATCCTAGATCTTTCTCCTTTCTTTCTCCCAGGTTTCTCCTATACATTCTATTTGCCTGCCAGTCCTGTCTATCTTTTTTTTCTGCCTTGCTATTGGCTGTTCAGCCATTTGTTAGACTATCAGGTGTTTTAGACAGGCACAGCAACATAGCTTCACAGAATTAAACAATGTAACATAAACAAAAGTAACACACCTTAAAGTAATATTCTACAACACATATTTTCTTTATTCATTCATTCACTGAGAGACATCTAGGCTGCTTCCATTCTGGCTGTTATGAATAGAGCAGAAATGAACATTGTTGAGGAAGCATCTCTGTAGTAAGATGTAATATCTTTTGGGTATATCATAAAGCCTGAGATAGACTACTCACACTTTCCAGGAACAGCCACATTGGTTTCCATATTGGTTCTACAAGTTACACTCCCACCAGCAATGAATATGTGTTCCCCTCCCCCCATATTTTCACCAGCATGAGATGTTTCACAAATCCTAATTGGTCTTATAATAAAAACCTGGAACCGGATATTGGGGTAAATGTTGAAGGATCAGAGAGACAAAGGAACAAGCCACAGCCACTTCTCACCTTGCCAACTCTTTGCTGAAAAGGGAGTAATCCTGGAATCCCGTCTCCACCCACCTTATAATCCTGTCTTCACCCAGCCATATCACTTCCTGTCTCAACATTCCTAGTGCTGGGATTAAAGGCATGTGACTCCCAAGTACTGGGATTAAAAATGTGAGCCATTATTGCCTGGCTCTTTTTTTTTTTTTTTTTTTTTCCTTTAGACTAGATTTATCTCTTGTAGCCTGGAACTCACAGAGATCTGTTTACCTCTTTCTTCTTTGTACTAGAATTAAAGGTGTGTGATCCCAAGTACTGGGATTAAAGGTATGTGACACCATCGCCTGACTTTTATGGCTACCTCTGTGTCTGGCTCTGCCCTCTGATCTTCAGACAAGCTTTGTTTGTTAGTGCGTACACAAAATATCACTATAATGAGCTGCCACTTGTTTTACTGATCTTAGTCATTCTAACTGGTATAAAATGAAATTTCAAAGTAGTTTGATTTGCATTCCCCTTATGACTAATGAGGTTGAACATTTTGTTAAGTATTTCTCAGCCATTTGAGATTCCTCTTTTGAGAACTCTTTGTGTAGATCTGTACTCTATGTTTTAATTGGGTTATGTGTTTTCTTGATGTCCAGTTTTTTTTTAAGTTCTTTTTATATATTAGATATTAGTCCTCTATCAGATATGTAGTCAGTAAGATTCTTTTCCCATTTTGTAGCCTGATGCTTTGTCCAAATGATAGTGTCCTTTGCCAGGCAGAAGCTTCAACAGTCTATGAGCTCAGATTTATTAGTTATTCTCAGTGCCTGTGCTAATGGGACTCTTCTCAGAAAGTGGTTTCCCGAACCAATGAATTCAAAGATGTTCCATGTGTTCTCCCCTATCAGATTCGTGTATCTGGTCACACACTGAGGTCTTCAATCCACTCAGAGTTGAGTTTTTGCAGGGTTATATATACATCTGGAACTATTTGCATTCTTTACATTTAGCATTAGGCATTTATTTCAACCAGCACCATTTGTTCAAGATGCTGTCTTTCTTCCTAGTGTGTGCTTCTGCTTTTTTTTTAAATTTTAAAATCAAATTATCAGGTGCCCAAAAGTGTATGGACTTATTTTGGGGTCTTCAATTAGATTCCATTGATTAATATGTCTGTTTTTGTGTGGTTTTATTTTTATTATAATAGTCTGTAGTACAATTTGAGATCAAAGATTGTGCCACCTCCAGAAGTCTCTTTATTATTCAGGATTAGCTACTCTCTCTCTCTCTCTCTCTCTCTCTCTCTCTCTCTCTCTCTCTCTCTCTCTCTCTCTCTCTCTTTCTCTCTCTCTCTTTCTGTGTGTGTTTCCATATAAAGCCAAAAATTTTTCTTTCAATATCTGTGAAAGAATATGTTTGAATTCTTATTGGGGATTGATTAAATCTGCAGGCTACATTTGGTAGGTTGGCCTCTTCTGCTCTATTACTCTACCAATCCATCCATGAATCCACGAGCCTGAGAGATCTTCTAATATCGTCTTCAATTTCTTTTCTCATTGTTTTAAAATTCTTATCACATAAGCCTTTACTTGCTTGGTCAGAGTTACCCTGAGATATTTTATATTTTTGAAACTATTGTGAAAATGATTTTTTTTTCCTCTTAGTCCATTTGTCTTTTTTATATAGAAAGGCTACTGATGTTTGTGTATCAATTTTGTGTTGTAGTAGGTTTCTCGGGTCCCAGACAGCCAGAGATCCGGGACCCACAGCTGCCGCCGACCGCTTATCCGCCCGCCGCCGCCACCCAGGTCCCCAGAAACGACTCAGACACCTATATTAACTTCATGCTGTTTGGCCTATGGCTTAGGCACATTGCTAGCTAGCTCTTACATTTTAAATCAACCCATTTTTATTAATCCGTGGCCCACGTGGGCCCTGCCCGTAGCTTACCCGTGTTCTTTACATGTTGTTCTCTGCGTGGCTTCAGCTCGGTCTGCCTCTAACTCCGCCCTGCTTCTCCTCCCCAAACTCCTCCCACTTCTTTTATGGTGCCCGCCATGACCCAACACAGCACTTTTATTTAAAGATACAGCACACACAAATGCATTCCCACATCACTTCCCCCTTTCTCTCTAATCAAGAAGGAAGCTTTCAGTTTTAACATAGCAAAATTATATATAACAAAATAGCTATCAAGCAAGAATTACAGTTATAATATCTAGTCTATTTGTATTTAGCAAAATTAAAGAAAATACTCTATCATCTACCTTATCTTTATGAATCTAAAGTTTTATATCTAATATATCTTTTAAATGACTAAGAAAAACTGTACATATAACTATCTAATCTTCAACTACATCAAAGACCACAGAAGGATATAATATTTACCCAAGTAAACCAGAAGTGCAAACGACTTCTAAAATCTAGAAAGGACAGAGATGACACCTATCTGCCTGGACAGTCACCCAAAGTTCTTTTATAAAGTTGGGGCAACCATCTTCAGCCTATAGGCCTGGAGTCTCTTTTCATTTCAGTGAAGCAGGAAATCCGCTCTGCCCATTCTGGCACAGTTCATCCGTTGCTTCTCCTTGAGTCCTGAAGAATGTCTGACAGTTTTCTCTGTAAATCAGGAACCTGAATGATGATTTTGGCTTGTTCTGCCAAAGTTCAGAAGTCATCTTCTTATGGAACATGCATGTCCAGTTTAAACAGCATACTGTCAAGCAGTCAATATAAGAACAGGTCCTTATTCAGTGGCTAACCATTGCCACAAATAGAGTAGACTCCATATGGAGTTTCTTCGATGCCCATTTTCTTGTTGAAGTAAATTAGTGCTGCCAGGAGCAGACCTGTCTCACTGTCCAGAAAAGTCTAAGCTCTTAAAACATTTTAAATGCCATATTCTGTAGGTCCTGGAAGTATTTGAAGATTACCTATCTAATTGAAATATATCTTTGTATACCTAAAAATCTTAACTAACCTAACTATAAGTTTGATTATCAAAAGTGACTATTAACCTTCATTTCTTAATTATACACTACAATTTTAAAACAGTTACATGAACATCATACCTTAAACAAGAATAGAAAAACACATACAGCATAACAAAATTGACCTTAAATTTGTATCAGTAAACCAAAATCTATACCAATGTAAAGCATTTTGAGATTAACAGCTGATTTTCTGATCTAAGTAAATTCAATAATCTAATTTTTAAAAAATCATTTATATACCATATCCCCTTTTTCTTCTTAGAAAGAGATTAACTATGACATTAACCATTTATAATGAAAACAAACTTCTAGAAACAATATTTGGGGAATTTGGGCGTTGTTTTCTGTTATTACTTCCTGCTGATTAAGGGGCGTTGAAAGTCTCACAGTTGTTGAGGCTGAATCAGTCTGCAGCTCTGAATCTGATACGGCCATCTCTTTCCATCAGGTTTTTTCAGGGGGTCTTGGTTGATGAAACCATATTTGCCTGGAAGCAATCCACAGGTTCTCATCTTCTGTGGAAACAAAAGCAGAACTCTTCTGAAGCAATAAATCCTTAGACACAAATTTTGAAATCAAAATACCTTTAAAATATACATTCTTGTTTAACTTAGTAGCCTTTGCAATCCATTGTCTTTTTGCAGTTAGCTCATTAACAGTTAAAAAATTAAAAGAAAACACAATAACAACCAAAATCCAGATTTTGTGTCTATTTTCCATCTTTACGTGGCTTATTATATTTTTATTACTTTACTTCTCTTTTTAAAGACTTTTTCTAACCTCTTTCTTTTCTCTCTGAAGCCTATGTAACTTTTACAAACATTGTAACCCATTTACAGGTTTTTCTTTTTATCTGAATCTGTTTTATTGTGAATCCTTAATCATCTTATAACTTTAAGAGCTTTTAAAATACATTCTCTAAAAAGAAGCACAGTTTTTGTAAATTAGGCTGAATCACTAAGTTTTCTTAAACGGACCGTAAACAGAGCACACCCAAGAAAATGCTGCCACGAAGAAAATTTGTTTTTCTTTTGTTCAAAATAAGCAGAAATCTAAAATCAATCACATTACTGAGTCTTTTGTTAGTTTTCAGGAACCCGCCTGATTGCAGCTCACACTGCGTGCCGCCAGCCCGCTGCTGGCGCCATTTTGAATGTGACCTGGATCATGCTTTCTTTGTACAAAGACCCGATTTACATACACAATTTGGAAGCTGCTTTTGCTCAGTTTCTGCGATCTAGAACCCTTTCTAATCTTTCTCAGGCTTTAAGTGGATAATCGCCCCACGTTGGGCGCCATCTGTTGTACTAGGTTTCTCGGGTCCCAGACAGCCAGAGATCCGGGACCCACAGCTGCCGCCGACCGCTTATCCGCCCGCCGCCGCCACCCAGGTCCCCAGAAACGACTCAGACACCTATATTAACTTCATGCTGTTTGGCCTATGGCTTAGGCACATTGCTAGCTAGCTCTTACATTTTAAATCAACCCATTTTTATTAATCCGTGGCCCACGTGGGCCCTGCCCGTAGCTTACCCGTGTTCTTTACATGTTGTTCTCTGCGTGGCTTCAGCTCGGTCTGCCTCTAACTCCGCCCTGCTTCTCCTCCCCAAACTCCTCCCACTTCTTTTATGGTGCCCGCCATGACCCAACACAGCACTTTTATTTAAAGATACAGCACACACAAATGCATTCCCACATCAATTTTGTATACTGATACTTCAGCTGTAGGAATTTTCTGCTGAAATTTTAAGGTCACTTAACATATACAATAATATCATCTACAAATAGATACTTTGACTTCTTACCTTCCTACTAGTATCCCCTTGATCTCTCTAAGTTGTCTTACTGCTCTAGCTAACACTTCTAGTACTATATTGAATAGGTATGGAGAGAGTGAACATCCTTGTCTTGTTCCAGACTTTAGTGTCTCCATGTAGGTTGATATTGGCTGTAAATTCTCTTTATTATTTTGATGTATGTTCCTTGTAGCTCTAATCATTCCAGGACTTTTATCATAAAGGGGTGTTGGACTTTATCAAAGGCCTTTTCTTCATTTAAAGAGATGATTGTGTGGGTTTTTCAAAATTCCATTTATTTGGTGCATTACATTTATTGATTTACATATGTTAAACCATCCTTACATCTCTGGGATGAAGCCCCCTTGGTCATGGTGGATGATCCTTTAGATGTCTTCTTGGGTTTTATTTTAAAGTATTTTATTGAGAATTTTTGTATCTTTGTTTATAAGGGACATTGGTCTGTAGTTCTCTTTCTTTGTTGGGTCTTTATGTGTTTTAAGTATCAGGGTAACTGTGGCTTCATAAAAAGAATTGGACAATGTTCTCATATGTTGAAAACAACCTTCAAAGTACACAAAGCAAGAAGGGATAGATTTACAATGGGAATCAACAAGCTCTCAGTGATAGCAGAAAGTCTGTAAACATGTGAGGCAGTTAGCTGTTTTAGTTGGTTTGTATTGTTTTCCTGAGATGGGATCTATGTCACTATATAGTCCAGGCTAGCCTCAAAATCATAATTTCTTGCCTTAACCTTCCAAGCGCTGAGGTTACAGGTTTGCATTACCGTTCTTGGATGGCTGCCTTCTTTCTTGTTTGAAAACAGAACTTCATTTGCAGGGAGGAGAATCAATTGCCCCAGACAAGCCTTATGCTGGCACATGGAGGAAGATTCTGTGTAGGTTTGCTGGAACTGTCAAGTACCCATGCATGACAAGACAATTTTGCAATGAATTGGTTATCTGCGGACAATTCCATCCCTTTTCTTCTTCCCATATGGAAGAACAAGCATAGAGTGTTGTTCAGAGGTCACTGTTATCTTTCAGGATATGTTGTCTTCCATTTTAGAGCCTCAAAATACCAGATAAGCATTGTCAAATCTGCTTTGGCGAGAAGATCAAGAGCAGGTAGCTATAACTCTGAGTGGTCCCTGACTTAGCTGAAGTCACCGTGCATAGTAATCAAACAGTGGACCAAATCAATTGTGGACAGCTAATCTGGGACCATTTCCTTCTTATATCTCCTCATCCCAAGCTCTACCCACATCACCTTCTACTCTTGTATTTCCCACCGACCCCATTCAGCTTCACATTCAAATTTCTGCATGATAATACTCTGTGGGTGTTTAAAAGTAGTTTCTGTTAAGATTGAAGGCTCTAAAAATATGTCTATTTCATTTTTTCAAAATTAAGCTATACACAATGTCTTAGCCATACATAACATCTTTGGGGAGGCACTCTCTTAGGATCTTATTGCATAATCTAAAATTTATCAAGTTTATTTGGGCAAACAAAGGGTTTTTTTTGTCTTTGTTTTAAGTCTCTTTAATTTTACTCTTTCTGTTGCCTTTGTGCTGGAGGGAAATTTACCTCTGAGCTGTTGTCATGGTAACCAGGCAGTTGCCTTAGTGGAACAAATCTATGACATGCAGATAAGCAAATGGGGGTGAATGTGATATACAGTGACTGTATTCATCCTGTCTCCTATCTACAATGTGTCATATTAAAAGCCGTTGTGATATTTTAAAGGATCTTGGCAGATTTAGTCACATGAAGTTTCCATTCATACAGAAAGCACCTGAATCAAGTCTTATGGCTAAGTTGCACATGTGCTCATAGTCAATTCTTCTGTTAGCTGTCTTTTAAGATGGCCCCATCCTAGCACTCACACTGCATGCTGCCCCTTGCTTATTCTATTTGGCTCCGTTGTGACCAGTGATAACAATTGGACATCTCTTCCAGTACTAGGTTATTAAAAGCCCAGGGCTTCAATCTCTTCGTTCACACTTTATGAGAAGCTAGCTGCACATCATGAAGATTCTTCATGTGACAGTACACTAAAGACACTGGCCAAGAGTCTGTGAGAACCTGAGGATTCCAGCTGTGGTCCAAGTGAGTCTGGCAGCGGGTCTTCCATCTGGCCATCTGTTTGCCTTCAGCTTCCTAAGCAACACTGAGCCAGAACTACCTGGCAACTTTACTTCTTTAGGATCCCAATACACAGAAAGCAGGAGATAAGAAATACTCTTGTTAAGTTGCTAGTGTTGGGGGTGCAGTGGAGAGAGGTAATTTGTTATGTAGCAAGTAATGTAATATTCTCTTTGTTTGGGAGATTCCCGTGGCTCCCACTCAGTCTGCAGTTTCTCCTTCACCAGGCTTATGTCTCCTCTTAGCTTGCTTTGCCTTGCCTTGCCTTGCCTGACATGTGGCACATGCTCAGTAAACATGCCCGGGTGGCTGACTTGCTTGTCATTGTACAATCTGATCCAGTGAGAGCAGAAAAGACAACCCATGCAGCTGACTCCCTTGAGCACATAGCAGGCTCTGTCAGAGACTCTTCAGAGTGGGATCTTTGCATTATCTAATTGCTCTTTGCCTTTGTTTCTTAATGTCTAATAAAAGGGGATGAATTATTAATGCACACAACATGGGGGAATCTTAAAATAGCTGTGCTGAGTGAAAGAATTTGGACAAAAAAAATAGTACTAAGTTCATCTGAATAGTGTTTCAGATAAGGCAAACTAGTTTATAGTGGCTAAATGTCAGTGTTTACTGGCGTGTGGTATGGGAAGATGCCAATTGCTAGATAGCTGGAGAGGTTACAAAAAGTTCTAAGGAAAATGATTGTGTTTATTAAAGTAAAAATAAAATAGCAAGGCCAGAATTCCAGACACTGTCACTGTCACATTAAATACCTGAGGTGGTCTGCTTAAAAGGAAGAATGCTTACTTTGGCTTAGGGTTTCAGAAGTCTCAGTTTGTGATCCCTAGTCCTGGTAATTCAGTCTGTGGTGGCTTAGTACAAAGCAGTGCTTGGTGAAGGCCTCTTCACTCATGCCTCCCAGGAAGGAGAGATGAAAGAGGTCAGGACTCAAGAGTCTCTTCCTCATCCGTAACTGAATGTTGACAGGCCTAGTCTTGTGCAGGCTTTGTGAATGCAGCCATACCTGCAGTGGGTTCATGAGGGCAATGGCCATGTCATGACCTAAGGACAGTATCTCACAACCCTCCTCCCCATCACCTGGCTCTTATGTTCTGACTGGATAATCCACATAGAAAAGTTTCATTTTGTTCAGTTTTGAAGGTTGGGGATCCAAGATGGGGCAGCTGTATCTGCTGAAGCCATGAGAAGTGGAGGGAGTCGGCACTCATGGAGAGAAATATTCAGAATAATGGAGCTTTAGAGCAACCTTGTCAAGGTGACTAAAACAGTCCCAGAGGAAGGGGAGCTCACCCACTCCCAAGATGGAAGCAATCTATTCACAGTGATGCCATCTCCATAAATCAGACACCTCCCACTTCACACATTGACAGCTGACAAGGCAGGAGGCCCCAGCATGAGTTTTGGTGGGAACAAATGATATTTAAATGAAACCACTGTTACTTATAAAAATCTTCAGAAGCATCAACACAAATATACATTTCCTTGCAGAGGAATGATTAATTCAGACTCATGTTTAAGTGCTCAGTTTCTGATGAAATGGAGAAGTACTTGCCAATCTCCTTCTTCATGTGAAGGGTTCGTACTGTGCCTCAGGCACAATGGGAGGACTGCTTTGCTCCTTATCACAAAAACACTCAGCTATGAATATTCTGCAGTGAACTGCCTCTTCTAGGTGCTTGTGTTAGAGGCAATGTCCAGAGTGACCTCAAAGCCTCTGTGTTCTGACACCTTAAGCAGGAGTCCCTATGCCCTCAGTTTCTCTCTAGAGGGAAGAAGTAACAATACTATAAATTAAAAGTGGGCGATTTCCCTTCTGTTTCATTGAAATATTTCTCTTTCTCTAAATATAATTGATTGTCTGAATCTGCTGCTTTCCACACCTGCAGATTCAATGAACATCAGATAAAATCATTCCAAATCAAACTGAGTCTTTACTGAACTTGTACAGGCTCGTCTTGTATTACCTCCTAAGCAATCCATTATGTCAACTACCCACACATCTCATTGTATTAGACACTGTAAGTCATAAATGGTTCATGGATACAAGATAGGCATAGCTTATTTGCAGTGCTGTGGGAATTGGTCCAATAACCAATTGGATGGATCTTTTTTTTTTAATCTTATGGGTGTGGTCTTCTCTGAAGATACATGGCCCATTAAAAACTGTGGAGTTCCTCTATAATCAAATGAGTAAACACCTTAGGTGTCATCCCAGAACCTACATCCAACAGAGAATGGAGGTGGAGGCAGAGATCCATGACTGGGTTGCTGGGCAGAGCTCCTGGTCCAGCTGAGAGGAGCGGAGGAGAGTCTGTACGAGCGGGGAGGGGGTTAAGATTAAGCGGGGGGGGGGGGGGGGGGGGGGGATAGGGTTTAAGAGGAATGTTGCCACAGTGATGGCTGGCTAGAGCTTTGCGGAGCTCACTGAATCAGGAGATCCATCAGTAGGGGGAGCTGGGCCCTCCCCCGGAAGTAGCTTTTGGACTGCCATGAGCAGTGTGTGGAGCCACGAGGGGTGGGATCAGACTGTGGTCCTGTTCATGGGCTGGCATCTTGGAGCCCATTCCCTATAGAGGAACACACAGCCGAGCATTGACTATGGGATGAGTAGATTTGGATGTGCCTGGAGTGGTTGTGCTGTGCTGTGCTGTGCTGGCCCACCTTGGGACTTCTCGCTCTTTCTGGGGAGGAGATGGCTGGATGGGGAGGAACAAGGCTAAGAGCTGGCTGGGACGGGTTGGGAGGGGGAGCATGAGGATACATTGATAGAGATGACATTTTTTAAATGAAAATTAAATTAAGTAAATTTAAAAAAAAAAAAACTTTTGAGTGAGGGTCATATGTACTCTCTTGGGCGGTTGGAGCAGGAGCCAGCAGCAGAGAAGTATGGCTTGCAATTTGGTTCCATCACCCTTGGGCAGAACAGTAGGACAGGAGCAGCTGAATCAGCAGCAGAGTCTCATCTCTGTTCTGTGTCATGAGTGTACCTTGTAGATTTCATTTCTTGATAAACCTTCCCTGGCACCATATTTCTGTATCCTGCTTTAATGTAGCAGCTATACCACTTTATATTAGAGATTTTTTTTTCAAGTAGTTTTGGTGCTCAAGGAAGATCCTAGAAGCACCCCCCTCTCTATAAATATCAAGGGGTTATTGTATTCCCTTTATTTTTATCAGATTTTAACTTACTAGGTATCTGTGATGGTTACATTTGTCAATATTGTTGGAATGAGAAATTCCTAGGGCATCAATAAAGCATACATTTGGGTGTATTTGTGAGAGTGTTTCTGAGAGAATTAGCTGCAGGGCAGAAGATCTACCTTGAATGTGGGCAGCACCATTGCTTGGGCTAACAGACTAAATAGCGGGAAAATGAGAAAGCCGGCTGGTAGCTGCCTCAGTCTTTCTGGGCTTCCTGATCCTGACGTTTATCAAAACACTTTAGTCTAACCTGCCATGATGGACTGGTCCCTCTCAAAGCCAAAAGAAATCTTCCCTCCCATTTATCACTTTTGGTCAGTTTTTGGTCATAGCATCAATAAAAAAATGTAAGGATTAAAGCACCTCTTCCTGCTATTGGTTAAACGTTTCCTTTGCTGATAAATAACTTGGATGAATGATCACCCTAAACTTTAGTTTTCTAATCTGCAAAGTGGATATGAGCTCAAGCGTAGAGTTATGAGAACAATGTTAATTGATTCAGCTAAAGCAGGTTATCCAGAACCCAGTATTTGGGGCACAATATATACTTAATGAATGTCAAATGTTATAATTTGATGAGGAACATTTGTGTCATCAAATACAGTAAACACATGCATTTCCCAATAACAGATTTTAGAATCTTACTTGTTAAATTGTTACTTTCTATCAATCCCACAAAGATGCAATGTGATATCTTACATAGCTTTCTCTCTTTCCAGATCCCCTAGAGCACCATGCCTGGGGATGTTGGCTGGATCCCCAGGTTCAGACTCACTCTTGGCTTTGGGCCACAAATTCTAATATCTGTTGGATGTTCTGTCCAAAAGCAAAGACTTTGTCTATAAGGTGTCTATAAGATGAAGAGAAATCTCTGAAATGCTCACGTAAGACCTCCTCAGGCCATCAGGTAGAATAACAGTGAGAAATGGCTGCATAGAACAGTGCCAAATGAGTACGTTGCCATGTGTTTGTTGAGCCCAGCAGCCAGAATGAGTGCTCCAGATTCTAGCAGGTTGATTTCTGTACCCCTCCAATTTCATAGGCTCTTTAAAGAGAAGATATTTAAAGAAAAACTTGGCCACCTTATAAATTAAACAAACTAATAGGGAAACAAACCTTTCTTTTAAAAAATAATATTTTAATTTATTTAAATCATGTGTGGGTTTGTGCATGTTAATGCAGTGTCTTCAGAGGCCAGAAGAGGATTTTAGAATCCCTGGAGCTGTAGTTATAAGTAGGTGAAGTTTACTTAGAAGGCACCAGTGCAGGATAGATATTTATTAAAATATAAACTAACACTCACGGTACAGGTAACAGTTTATAGTAGCACCTAAACAGGGACTGGAGTCTGGAACGGTGGATGAGCGATGGACGGACGATGGATTCTGATCTTGTTTCTCCAGCAGCCAGGAACCAGGAAGCGGACCCTCATGTCCCAGAAGTCCCTTATCAATGGGGTTAGCCACACCCCCTCCAGGTTGGCCTCATCCCCTCCAGGAGCTCGAGACCTTGGATAAGCATCTTAGGACCTTATCAGCTGACACCTGAATCCCACTACAGTTATAGGTGGTTTTGAATCACTCAGTGCAGATGCTAGGATCTGAACTCAGGTCCTCTGCAAAGGAAGACTGTTTTCTTAACCAATGAATCATCTTTCTAGCTCCCAGAGAAAATTTTCTAGTTTAAACCTAATAATTTTGATGAGAAAGGAAGAAAAAGTTAAAGGTACCCTGAAAAAAATGAAATTAAAACATGAACGAAGTTTAAATACAATGTAGATCCTAGGCAGGATCTTGAAATGGCAAGAAAGAAAATTATGAGACCGAATAGCCTGGCTAGTACTAATGCACCAATATTCATGTCTCACTAGGTGTATGAGAGTCAAACAGGATGCATCTGCACTGTGAAGTAAAATAAGAACTGAATAGAGACCGAGGAGGGCACTGTTAAGAGCTAGGCAGACATGAGCAAGAACGAGACAGTTCCCTGTACAACCACCCCTCCAGCAGTTAGGTTCATCTTGACCCAGTAGACAAAGAATAGGATGTGAGGTAACCAAGGAAACTACAGCCGTGTCTTGGTTGCTTTGTTTCCTGATGGTGACAGTGCTGCTTTATAGATTGGCATCTTGGAAGCTGCAGTTAGGTTCCTCCCACTTTATTAGAAAATAAGGGCACTTTCCCCATGACCATACTATGAGACCAATAAATATCCAGATAAGCAGGGAAGAAGAAAACACACACACAGATATAGACACGCACACACACAATGCATACACACATATAGATTCACACACACACACACACACACACACACACACACATACACACACATCTGGGGGCATTTTTGAGCCAAGATCAGGCACAATGGGATAGCACTCAAGAAGGAAAAAAACAAAAAAACAAAAAAAAAACAATGACTTCACAAGAGAGAATAGACTATATGAAACTTTTGGGGGCTTAATAAACCAAAGGATGGGTTTATATCAGTTTTATGGGAATGGGTGTTTTGCCTACAGTCATCTGTGTGCACCACAAGGAAGGTGGGGCTCCCTGCAGACTGTTTGGGAATGTTATCACTGATCTGAAAGAGCAAGAAAGGGCCATGGGCAGAGTGGATTGGAATTTCTAGAAGACAAGTCTTCTCAGGCCATCCAGGCAGGCACAGTGGACCTTGGGGGCTGAGTTGTAAGACGGTTGATGAATTTTGTTGCCAAACAGCATAGATTCATCTGAAGAGAGTTAGCGCCTGCTGTGTGGTTTCCCGTGATTTCAAACACTAACTAATGACTCAGGGGAAGCCAGTGTACTACCACAGATATGTTTGGCCAATTGTAATAGAAACCCAATTAGCCAAATTTAGTCAGTTTCTTTTCTCTTCATTTACTTTCTTTCATTAAAAATCAAGTTGACAAGGAGACTGAAGGAAACTGGTCAAAGCTGGTCATAATTCATGTTCTTCTGAGAGCTTCTAAACTCTCTTCCCTCATTGTCATTCTATGGGAGTAGTTTCTGTTATCATGGTAGCTTCAAGACTATTGCTTCTCTGGTTGCAAAGGGGCAATGAGAAGTACTTATATCAGCAAAGCACTTATATTCCCAAGAGAGTTCCAGTTGGCCAGAATTCTGAATCCTTGCTGCAAGAAAGATTATAAAGTAAACGTACTTTTGTAAAAAGTTGTTTTGTTTTTATTGAGCATACATAAATTTCAGCTATACTAAGCAGATCAAGATTGTCTGGAGGGAAAGATGTTGTAGAATGTTGTTTTAAGGTGTTTACTTTTGTTTATGTTGCATTTGTTTAACTCTGTGAAGCTGTGTTACCTTGCCTGCCCAAAACACCTGATGGGCTAAGAAAGAGCTGAATGGCCAGTAGCGAGGCAGGAGAGAGAATAGGCGGGGCTGGAAGGCAGAGAGAATAAATAAAAGGAGAAATCTGGGAGCAGAAGAAGGGGCAAGAGGGAGCAAGGAGGAGGACATGAGGGGCCAGCAGCCCACTGAGTAAGAGAGAAAGAAAGTTTACAGAAGAGAAAGGAAAAAGTCCAGAGGCCAGTGATAGATGGAATAATTTAAATTTAAGAAAGTCTGGCAAGAAACAATATAAACTAAGTCCAGGCATTTAGAGTTAAGAATAAGCCTCCATGTGTGATTTATTTGGGAGCTGGGTGGGTGGTCCCCCCAAAGAGAAAAACAACCAACTACAGAAAGAGTTGATGAATAATTGATCAATAATGACCAATGTCTAACCCAAAATGACACAGCAATTTTTGGACTGTAGACACTTTAACTTCTAAGCTTGCTCACCATTGTTGTGTAAGACTTTTCCTGGGGAGACAAGAGAAGATAGGAAACTGCAAATCAAAGTAAACATCACACCAAGACCCAGTTTGATGAAATGATGGGTTAATTGGGGTTACTGACAGGAATATGGATGAGAAGTTACTTACAAAAGACAGGATAATTCAAAGGCATCAGAGAAGGCCCACCCCCTGCATGGGTGATGACTCATGAAAGCTGCAGCCCTGGACCTCTCTGCATGGTTTGCAGGAATCTCAGACCTCCTCTTGGTAGATCCACTTCCTCCATGCAGCCCAGCTGCTCAGTCTCCTTTTCTAGCAGTTGTTTATCACTTGTAGAACCTTCCAGAAAGGCCTTTTGTTTAGGTTTGTTTAGGTTTCAGTTTTCCCAATCACATGGCTTTTGTTTACTTTCTGGGTCTCATGAACCTCCCCATTCTGTCCCCTCCTGGATGAAACATTCCAAGTAAGAGGAAATTGTTACCTAACCAACAACCATTGCTACTGCTTTGGTTCAAGCCACTAGCATATCTTACTTAATGGTGAAGGGTTGAAAGCTTTCTCTCTAAGACCAAGAAAAGGACAAGAATGTTGGCTCTTACCTGTGCCTTTTAATACCACGCTGAGAAATGTCACCGGTTATTTTGTTTGTAACAGTCTTCACTGACATATCAGATATGCAAGTCCATTCCTGGATGGACAGAATTAGATTTGCTCATATTTAATAATATAAAGGGCAATCACCACCAACAATGATTCAAGGATGGACCACATATATAATTCTATAAGATTACACTGATAGAAATAAAAAATCTTATTGGCTGGTGATGAGCCACGGTTGTGTGGTAATGCCATGCATCCCTGCATAACTAGAGACACTGTCATCGGTGCATATGCTGTAACATCAGTTCTATAAAAATACAGCACATCAATACAGGGAGCACATAGCATTTAATCACTGCCAATGCTCTGTCTTTGCTTATTTATTGTGGCATACTTTTCATGGTTAATTCATGCAATTTATTCAAGAAATGCTTCCAGTATGGCCCTCTGCCATGTTACCCTGCATGTTCTATCTCATGCTTGATTTAGTCTTGTGTTTTAATCTCCATTATAGCCGTAATAGAATAGTATACAGCCCAGGTGTATAGATCACTCTATTGGATGACAATAGTCTCGATGTCACACAAAGAAATGCACAAAGTAAAAGTAACTAGCAAAGCGATTTCTTTTTGTAAAAGGGTACCATACTTTAGGGTCTATCAAGCATACATGGCCAAAATGTCCTCTGTTGTTTGGTTTTGTCCCCCCCCAAACCCAATGCAGGTAGTGACTGTGTTTCAACCCATTGGAGGGAGTTTGACTTCACAATCTGGCATAATTGGTTAATTGGCATGAAGGGGAAGGGTGTGATAGAAAGTTTCAGGAATGTATAGGAGTTGGGCAAATAGCCTTGTCACAAGATGGGAGAAGCTTATGGAATATTGACCCTTGGAGCACTAACAAGTATTGATAGGAAAAATATTTCTTGCAATTTCATCTTCTTAGTTTTTATAAATATACTGCCCAGGTCTGCACAATATTAGAATTTCCCAATGATCCAATTCTCAGAATGTGAATGTAACTGAGTTAATATTTGCTGCAACAGATGAATCTGAAATCACTATGTGAAGCAAACAACAGACACAAAAGTCCATGTATTCTATGATCTCATGAACATGAGCTGTCCAGAACAAGAAAATATACAGAGATAAAAATTAAAGTAGTAATTAGGGTAGGGAGAGAAAGGAATGGAGAGCAATTATGAGACTCCCAGAGAGTACAGACTTCTCTGGGAATGAAGAAATGCACTTGAATTACACATGGGTAATAAGTGCATAACTTTGTGATTATACTAACAAAGCACAAATTTATATGTATTTAAAATAAAGAAATAAAACCCAAAACTCACAAGTAAACTTTTCCAATACCCTTCCCTAAGTTTCTGGTGGATATGCTTACTTACCAAATAATACTCTTTATAAAATGTGCATCAATTGTATCTCATAAAGCTTTTGAACAACAAGAATAAGGACCCAAATCTTAGTCAGATAGAAAGAGTTCTCACTAAACAGGATGGAGTTGAAGACTGGTCTAAATAGCATCTATGCAACTTATCAGTCTTGGAGAGAACAAAAACTTAAACAATAAATAAATAAAACAAATAAAATAAAATCAGTTTTCATGCTTTTTTTTTATGATTCTAGGAATATAACTCAGGACCTCACCCATACTAGGCAAGCACTTTACCACTGAGCTTTATCACCAACCACTTTCTTTAAAACCACCATCTCCATAATGAATTTGCATACATTCCTTAGTACCTAGGAACTCTGGAGATAATGTGCCATACTAGGCATCCTAGATTCTGAGCTCTGCTTCACTCCAAGTTTTAGCCTTTTTTGGAGAAATTAAGCTATGTTTTAGTCAGATGAGGGAGAAAATACACACACTGGGGTACTGTATATGCTAATGAATTTGTCTCCATTATCCCACATTTATGCACACCACAAGAACACTTTATATCTTACAAATACATACAACTGTAACTTGTCAATATTCAATTAATTTTTTTGAGAAGATGTATTTTTATTACGTGTATATGTGTGGGGGTCTGTGTGTGGATATACAGACATGTGAGTGCAGATACCCCCAGATTCCAAAAGAATATGCTGGATCCCCTGGAGCTGAAGCTACAGGCCCTTGAGAGCTACTGGTAACTGAACTCGGTTTACTTTGCAAGAGCTGTTCATGTTCTTAACCTCTGAGCCCTCTCTCCAGAGCCTCAATAAAGTTTCAAAGTGAGAAACTCCAGCTTTAAGGAAGGACTTAGGTAAGCTTTAGTTCTGGTCTCTGTCTATAACTGGCTTTTAAAAGCACAGATGGCAAGGGTAATGCCTGGCTGCATAGGGAGACACCTCTGCAGGTCCTTACAGAGAAGAATATCATTACATTTCCAGAGTGTGAAGAATCTACCCACTGTGATTCTGAAACCAGAGCAGCAAATGCTTTGACAGCAAAAACTAACTCTTGGCAGATAATTGAAATCTTGTCCAGGATCTATTATTCTATGTTAGGATTTAGATGTAGATTCTTATGCAATGTGACTCTTGTTCCTGTGAAATTTTAATGAAGGCACCTGCATGTGTTATTGTATTTCACGAAGAGCTACAGGAAATATTCCATGCCATGCAGAATAAAACAGAATACAACAGACTATGTGTGTAATAATGTGGAGAACAGACATACTCCAGGGGTCAGAAAGATTTCTTATAAATTTTGGCTTCCCATAGACAAATGTGTTCAGAGTCAGTTTTCTCACCTGTGAAAACTGGTATGGTCTGGCTATTTCTTAGCAGTTAGTCGGTAAGTGATTCATTTGGCCCTCCACCTCAGCACAGAGGACCAATATATCACATAGAGCCTTTCCTTGTCATGATAACAACTTTTTACATGCCATTTTTAGATGAGTTAAAGTATACAGAGGGACAGGCACGTATGCAAATGCTATACCAGTTCAGGTAAGACACTAAAGCATATACAATTTTTGCTATCTTCAGGGTCCTGGAACAATCTCCCATAGATACCAAGAAAGACTGTATAATAGCAGCAGCTAAGGAAGAGACTCCAGATTATTAGATAGTTTGTAAGAGTATCAATCATTGACAAATCAACAGTAGAGTGGCTACAAATGCTTACATCAAAGGGATTCATTGCAATTATGCCTATGATGGGCAGCTGATGAGCTAAACAGAGAATGGGGAGGGTCCTACCGGTTGGCACCAGTGGGAGGCCACTGCAAGCCTTAACTATACACACAGGGATGGAGCTAGCAGTCAAGGGTTAAATAATTTAAAAGGAGCTACATGCACAATGAGACTTTCTGGGAAGGAGAGTTCTATGGCTTGAATGTAATCCTAAGGATTCCTGTCTTGGGTCCTCGGTCCTCATGGTGATGCTATTGAAATGGTGGGATCTTTAAGAGGTAGGCCCTGGTGATAGACAATTGGGCCATGAGAGCTCTTCGTAGGGATAAGTTCTTGTGGGACATGGTTAGTTTTACTGAGTGATGGGGTGATCTTAGTCACATCATCTCTTCCGTTTGAGCATTCTCTCATTCACTGTATTTGTGTGTGGGAGAAACCAGAAGCCCCTCACTAGTGTATGTTAGAGATCATGTTGCACTACGATCTTGAATCTCCAGAACTGTTAGATAAATCAGTCTATTTCTTTATGAGTCATCTAATTTACGGAGCCATAAAAGAGGCATTTTGAGAAGATGCTTGAGGTCAAGAGGAGGAATAATTCATATCTTCCATCTTCCCACATTCCTACTTCTTTCCAAATGACACAGAATGCTGAGAAGCTCTGAATCAGGGTTGAGGCCTGATGACTGGGGCTGAAGAGGAAAGGTGAGCACAAATCTGCAGGCTCACAGAACAACACACTAAACACCCTGTAGCTTATTTACCAAGTTGAGGACTGAATCTGGTGCTGGGCATGTATAAATAGCTTCATTAAATTTTCCCTTCTTTCACTTACCCTCTATTCCAACACCAGCCATTTATTTCACTGTCGTTTTGGAAGGCCCATCTCCATGTACTGTGCATTGTTCACCTGTAGGTCTGTATGAATGTCCAGCTCCTTGAGAGGACATTCTTCTTACCAAGTATGTTGCCTGTTCTTGTGTTCTGCCCAAGGATTGTTCCATGACTAGATGATTCTTTTTCTGTTCAGTCCTTTTCTCATGGATATCTCTGTTGATGTGGGAATGTCTTTCTGTATGCTATGAATATCAGTCTTTAAATAAAGGAGATGTTTTGGCCCTTGGTGAGCACCACAGAAGAAGTAGGTGGGGAATCAGAATAGGTAGGAAAAGAAGGGTGGAGTCAGAGACAGATCGAGCCAGATCCTCAAAGACAAAACATGTAAGGAACACAGGTGAGCCATGGGCCATGTGGCAGGACAGATCAGTGAAAATGGGTTAAGAGGAAGGAACTAGCTAGCAATGTGCCTGAGCCATGGGCCAAACAGCATGAAGTTAATGTAAGTGTCTGAGTCATTTGGGGGACTAAGCAGCAGTGAGCAGCTAAGCGGTCTGGGATGGTTTGTAACACTCTGTCTCTGCTTATTTCTGTTCTTTACTCAGGAAAGATTTCTCAAACTCCCTCAGTCTGAGCCAGAGCTAGGGGCACCAGTTGACCAAGAAGTTCTGCTGTGGGACTTTTGTAAACTGTAAATATTTGTCACTGTAAATATTGGTTTAATAAAATGTTGATTGGCAAGAAGCTAGACAGGACGTAGAGGCAGGGCAACCAGAAGAGAATTTTGGGGAAGTAGAAGAACAGAGGAATAGACACCAGAAGATTCGGAGGAAGGAAGACAAGAATGCTGCACTGAGAAAAAAGTACCAGAAAAATGCTTAATATGGATAAAAATCACAGGTTAGCTTAAGAGTAAGAGATAGCAAGTAGTATGCTTCCGCCATAGGCCAAATAGCATGTAATTAATATAAGCCTTGTGTAATTATTCGGGACTAAGCTGCTGTGCATCTGGACCTTGGGGCTAGGCGGGACTGAGAAACTGACTATAAAATTCTTTTGAGTCCGTGGGATTTCTTAACCATGGAAAAAAGATGACTTGACAGATGAGTTTGAGCATCTTGGATAAACAACAAAATCTCCCCTTATCCTAGATGGGTAAACTCCAAAAGCACCTGTGTATGCTTGGAATCATTTAATTACCAACTCCACACAATGTAGAATGACTAGGAAGAAATCTCAATGAGGGGTTGTCTAGATAAAGTTGGCCTGTGGGCACATCTGGGAAGGATTGTCCGGATTAACAAGGAAGACCCAGCCTGTTTTGGGCGGCACCATTCCCTAGTCTATATAAGGGTGAAGAAGGTGGGTCAAGTACTAGATGCATTTATTTCTCTCTGCCCTTGACAGTGCACCTAATGTTACTAGTTGTTTTAAGATCCTACCACCTTGACATCCTTGCAATGATAGACTGTAACCTGGAATTGTGAACTAAAATAAGCCCTTTCTCCCCTACATTGGTTTGGTCATTTTATCACAGCAAAACTAGGACAATTATTCTACTAGAAAAATGTCCCTTGTCACAACATCATGGGAGGCCTGATAGCTGAAATGGTTATTGAGTGATTAATGGACATGTAGATGCACTGGACAAAAGGACAATTCACATCTTGGGCAGGATGGAGTGAGATAACATGAGGTTTAGTGCTCAGAACGGTGTGCAATGTAAAAATAGGGAATTGCTTCATTGTATGTTTTATTTTCAGAGCCCAGTGACAGAATTGAAAACTGTAATCATGGATAAGGTGAGATTAGTACAATTTCCGATAAGAATGGTTGCTTTATAACAAGACTGTCAGTCCCTGTCTTGTTCAGTCCTAACTCAGTCCCCGCCGAGGAGAAAATATGAATCATCTCTTTCTCAGAGATCTGGAATCCAATCCTATTTCCTTGAGTCTGTGACACTGTGCCCTCTGAGCCCATGAGAATCCTAAGCACAGCTAACCTTGTACTAGCACTGAGTCTAGAAATTCTGGAGGCAGATGTGACAAGATTTAGCAATTAGCTGGGCACAGCGCCTACCTGGTGCCTACTCTCTACTTCTTACCTACTCTGAACGTTGACTTCTATTTCCAATTATTCAATGCTTGTATATAGAAATGGCTACTTGTTTTATGTTTAGGTGCTGCATTCTATGGCCATGTTCATCTCACTGATTAGTTCTGTTGGCGTTTTTATAGACTACTTGGGCTTTCCTATGTAGATAGTCAATTCACCTGAAAACAAACTTTATTCCTCTTCTTCTTCAGATGCCTTGAATTTATTCTCTTGCCTTAGTCAGCAGTCCAGTACAATGTTAAATAGAGAGGTAAGATCAGACATTCTTGTCTTGTTTGGGGGACAAAAACCTAAAAACCACTTAATCTTTGATTATTGTGTATAATGTGAATGAATGATCTGTTTGCTGGACTTCTCTTGTTATTATAAAGCCTTTATCCATGAGGACATCAACTTAATTCCTATGTTTTCAAAATCTTTTTTGTAAGTGGTAATTGGATTTGTGATTGTATTCTTAAGTTCATTCACATAGTTACCAACATGGATGACTGTTTGAATATTTACCTAGATATATTTAAACGCAAAATGTCTTCCCCTCTGAATGCAGAAGCAACAATAATTTATGAACACAAGCTTGTTCTGCTGTTTTGTGTTGAACGATCATGAAAACTGACATAATGTGAAGCACTCACCACAGCACCTGACCAGTGGCAAGCCTTAAGAAATGCGTTATTAGCTCTTGCAAGTATCCCCACCTTCCACCTCCCAAAAGCTGAGTCTTTTGTGGTGTGTTGGAGGCACATAGAACACAGCAGCAGCTACTGGCTCTAGAGAGGTTCCCTGCTATATTGCTCTGTTCCTCAGGCCTGGACTCTCTGGTACCTCCATAGGTACCCTGGTGTGTGTGCATATATACACATTTAGACACACACATGAACAAAAATAAAGAAAACAACATTAAAAAATAAATTAAAAATAAAATCTCCCACCTGGAGCTATAGTCAGTTTGGTAAAATGCAATGCTGTTGCCTAGCAATGGCAGAGGGCAAAGTCATCTGGGAATCCTGCTCTCCATTTCTCTGATGTCCTAAATGCCTCCCGAATTTAGACTGGTACTAGTTCCTTCACCTGCTTTCCAAGTTCAAATATTCTGTCCTCTCCTTGATTGACTCTATTGCTGATAAAGTTACTTATTGCACTATTTTTTTATTTTAAACCTCTCAAAATAGTGTTCCTTCACCATTTCTACTTAGCTTTTGAATTCCTCCCTCATTTTATACATCTTCTTGCTTATTTCATTCAGCAATTTGTTTATGCATTTGAATAAACATCTAATCACTATTTTAAGTTCTCTATCTGGGATTTCATCTAGCTCACATTTACTAGATGGCATTGCTGCAGGGCTAATAGTTACTAGAGGAGTTGTGTTGCCTTGTGTTTCCTGGTTTTGTTTCATTGTGGCTTTGTGGCTTTTTTTTTTTTTTAGCTATACTTTTTCAAATGAAGTATTTGCAATGTTCAAGTGGGACTTGGATATGGTGGAATTAAGTGTAAATTTTCTATAATATTTCCTCAGGCCAGGAACTCAGGGTGCTTAGTATAAATTCTGTATGATTTTCTGGATAGGCTACAAAATTTGAGAGCAATCACAGGGCTAATCAGTACCACAATGCAAATGCTGCACGAACCAGTGAACTACAGTGGTTCCTTTGAATGCAAGGATAAACAGCCAAGGGTCATATGGGGTCAGTAAGATTATAATTGTGAGGGGCTTAGAGCAAAGGAGGGAAGATATAAGTACTGGTAACATTGAGAAGAAGGAAAAGTCAAGATTAGGTAAAGTCAGACTCCAAGAGAAAGGTCAGAATACTCCCAGTCCACAGACTTTAGAGATTGTTAAAACTGGAAGGCTATAATTAAGAAAAAGAGAAGGAGACACAGATGAAATAGGAAAAGATGTAGGTGCAAGAGGCGGGTGTATGATATGTGGGTGAAATGTGTAATGAAGAAAGCCATAGAGTAGACAATGTGGGGAAACACACAATTCAACAACCTGACCGCAATCTACAATGCAAAGCCATCAGGAGACCTGTGCAGAAGTGGAAATTAAATAATAGAAAATCAGAAATAAAAAGAATGCTGTGGAGTTAATTGCTCCATTGATTTGAACGATGGTGTTCTCAGAACCCTCAACTCCAGCAGGCTCCTTTTGATATGTGTTGAAGAGGGGAGACTGGGAGATGCTGGTGAGCACCACATCTCTTCTCTCCAGGTTCTACCACTCCTCCTGCCATTTAACTGTGCCAGGGGGCAATTCTAGAGGGCTTGCAGCTGGACTGGGGGCTTTCCTATTCCTGCCTGCTTCCTGGCCAACTATCCTCTTTTATCTTCCACCATTCATTCTTGTCAGAGAAATCAACGGTAGAAACAGTAACTAGCATGGTCTCCATGTGCTCCAGCCTCTACCCTCCCTGGCAGGCTGGCTCAGACTAGCTGTGCAATGGCTACTGGTTACCCACTCACCATGCTTGCTACTTGGCCAATATGGTGACAGTGCTGACACCTTCTCCGTAGGAATAAAAGCACTTGTTAGGGTACAGGGAATAAGGACTAAGATTGGATCCAGGGAAGGAGAGAAGAAGATTCTATAGCAAAATCCATTTAGGATTAGAAACAAGTCGCCCTCACACTGCAGTTCAGTGATAGTGGGAAGGAGAGAATTCCAGCAAGACATATGGAAGAAAAGGATCATGTGGGACCAGGTAGGTCTGGTAAGACAAGGCTGCCTCTCCTAAACTATGGCATCCATGTGATGTCCCATGCAGTTGTACAGAAGCCTATAAATCAGACAGCACTCCCTAGCTGAACTTTCTTGTTCTTCCACATGGCAAAGTGAATAAGATGACACACGCCTGAAATTTCAACACTTCAGAGTAGGAGCAAGTGGTATCATGGGCTAGAGATCTCTTACGTAGTAAGATTGTTTCAGCATTCATGCAAATAGAAAAAAGGAGGTACCATCCCTACTCATCTAAAGACAAGGAGCCATGTCCACTTTTAAACAAGACTAAGAGACCTCTTCATTCTTGCTTGGTGGAAAAATCTGCCTATAAATTGCTGGTGGTTTCCCACCATGGGTCTCAACCCTTTGAGGGTTGAAAGACCCTGCCGCATGTGTCACATATCAAGAGTTCCTGCATATCAGATATTTACATTAGAATTCACAACAGTAACAAAGTTACAGTTACGAATTCGCAATGAAAATAATATTATGGTTGGGGGTCACTACAATATGAGGAACTGTATTAAAGGGTTACAGTATTAGGATTGAGAAGCACTGTGCTAGACAGGCCTCATCAGCAAAGGAGAGTCAGCAGCAAAGAGATTCTTTTCAGCTCCTCCTTACAAAGACTCCCAAGAGAGCTGCTTTCCCGGCTGCACTGTTTCCACACATGCTGAGTGGATATGAGAAACTATATCTTAATAACTTTCACAAAGGAATCCACAAAGTACAAGCAACTCATAATCATCAGTCAATATCATTCCTCTGTAGTGAGATGGGGAAAATGTGTTTTCTCTGAATTTCTCCTGCACAGTTTTTATGTTTTGAAATTCTATTGTGAGGAGCACTTGGGTTAGAAGGTAGTTCTAACTTACAGCAGACAGAGGACAGAGACAGGACTGTGAAATTGGGGAAGTGGCACATTAGGGAACTCAGGGAAAGAGATGGCTTTCACAGAGATTACAGGAAGGTCCTTCATACACAACACAACATAAGTATATGCTAGGAACAAACTTACCCAGTTCTCTGAGGGGCATGGAGCTCACAGGAGAGATCTTCTCAGAGCAGGTCTCATTGTGAGGTGGGACTGAAATTGGTTGGTTGCCTGTGTGCTCAATTCACAATTATTCCAAAATAAATCTTAGATCTAGTAATCCTAGATGTGATACTTGCATTTGTTAATGTTTCAATATATGCTAAAAATTGAAATAATACTTTCAATATAGCACTTAAAATTAATATTCTTAGTAGAATTTCCTGGTTTTCTCATGCCTATTTTCAAAGTCTGGTTGAACCAAGCCTAACAGGTAGCTACACTGAAGTTACATATTGATTAAGGATGAAAATGACTCTCTAAAGTCTTAAATATCTTTAAAAATACATTTTACTGATTCTTTGAGAATTTTATACATACAGGTCATTGTACAATATTTTGGTCAAAGTCACACCCAATTTCTCCTCCTAACTCCATCCAGATCCACCCTAAGCCCCATTCTACTCTTCCTAACTTCATGCCCTCTTTGTTTTGTTTTGTTTTGTTTTTTTAACCCACTGTGTCCAATTTGTGTTCCCTATACAGTCATGCGTGTGGAGTCATCCATTGGAACATGGTGGACCTACCAGGAGCTCACTATTTTAAAAACTCTCCTTCCCCCAGAAGTCAAAAACTACCAGTTACAAATCAGTTGGGGTAACCGTTCTTAGGCTTCTCCATCCTCCATGCTAGAATGATGAGGGGCTTGGCCTTGTGCTGGTCTTGTGTAGGCAGCCACAGCTGCTGTGAGGTCAGGAGTGCAGAGGTTCTACCACACCCAGGAAGCCCTCTTATCCCTGGTCCTCCTCAACCTCTGGCTTTTACAATATTCCCACTCATTCTTTCAAGATGATTCAAGAGTCTAAGGAGTAGGAGTGAGCAGTGGTTTGAAATAATGGCCCCCAAAGGAAGTAGTGCGATTTGGAGGTGTGGCATTGATAGAGTAGGTGTGGCCTTGTTGGAGGAAGTATGTCACTGGGTGCGGGATTTGGGGGGGTCTCTTTTTCTCAAACTTCCCTCAGTGTGACTACCAGTTGACTTCCTGTTGGCTGCAAGATGTAGCACTTTTAGCTCTAGCATAGCTGCCTGCATGCTACCATGCTCTCCACCACGATGATAATAGACTGAACCTCTGAAACTGTAAACAAGACACCCCAATTAAATGTTTTCTTTATAAGAGTTGCCATGGTGATGGTGTCTCTCCACAGCAATAGAAACACTAAGACAGTGTGATTCAGATGTCTCACTTGTGTTTGAACACACCACAGTCATTTATTCTCTGCTCTTTGAGAAGTCTTTAGTTTTCTATAGTATCTCCTTTAGCTCCCCATTTCCCTCTTACAACTTAATTGTTGAAAATGAGATATTTTTTTGCCTGACCCAGTTTTCCAATTTAGATGATTTTATCCCTGTGATATAATTGAACAACTGATATATGAGATATATATGAGTTGTGATATAAAGAACACTGATAAATGAGTCAAGAGGCTTGCCAGATTAGAGTGCTTATCAGGTACATTTTCAAAAGAGGTCATACAGTGTCTCTTTTTATGTGCTGGCAGATGATCATCATTGGCTAGACATCCTCAGTGGGATTGCCTCCCACACCTCTCACCAGACAGGATGTGATTTTAAAGGGTGGAAAATCTTTAATCTTGCCAGGAGTGGTAGAGCACACCTTTTATCTCAGCATTCAAGAGGCAGAGACACATGGTTCTCTTGAGTGTGAAGCTGGCCTATCTACAGAGCAAGTTCCAAGACAGCCAGGAATACAGATAAAATTCCTGTTTCACCCTCTCCAAAACACTTACTCTATAAATTACAGTTATGTAGATATCTTTGCATATCATATGTATTACATTTATTGTATTTATAGAATCTGTTATGATCACATACTAAATATCCATATAAGTTATATGTATGATTCATCATACATGATTATCTATAACAACATACATTATATAATGTGTTGCTTATTATTTAAACAGATAAGCAGAATATGAGGTATTGAAATTTTATGGAATGGGAAGTTAAGAATAAAATATCTAAAGTTAGGGGACAGTATCCTAGATCTATTAACTCCCTAGAGGTTACATATACTTCTCAGACAACAGTTGTGTAAAAGTAGCAACAGGCAATGAAGACATAGAGATTACTAATGTGGAAGAATAAAGCCATCATTAGTTCAACTTACATTCAATGATAAAATGTGTCCTGAATTTGGATACTATGTGCTCTCCAGTGTCCTATATGCCGAGGGCTTGGTCTCCATATCTTTCTGAGGGTTGGTAGAATATGTCTTTTGTTGTTCTCTCTCTCTCTCTCTCTCTCTCTCTCTCTCTCTCTCTCTCTCTCTGTGTGTGTGTGTGTGTGTGTGTGTGTGTGTGTGTGTATGCATGTATATGTGTTTGTGAGTAAAGATATCATTAATTCCACCAAATGAGAGTAAAGACCAATGACCCAAATTAGGAACAAATTAAAGCAAGCTTTATTCTGTGCACAGCAGAACCAGTCCAGCAGCTGTCTTCCCCTAAGACTGGATTCCAGAGTGCAGCCATGGGCCAGTTACTCAAGCTTCTTTTATAGAGAAAACCACAGAGAAGGAGATTTTGCAAGCAACAGTAGTTAAGAAGTCTGTGGAACATTTATTACAGACCATTCTATGTTCACAGAGGTGGGGAATAGCCCAATTCCCAAGATCAGAAATTTAAGTTTTACAGTAAATAGAAAGTTATTTATCTGTGCCACATACATAACTTAGGCACAGCTATAGAAAATAAAAACTTAACTTAGCTAGAGTCTTTAAATGGCCCTCAGGAACACAGCAAAGATGGTGTGATTTCTTAGCATGTGCATCCCATGGCCTTTATGTAGAGGTTTCTCGGTTCTGCCTAGTCTAGAGGTCTGGAGGTCCAGATGAATCTCTCCCACCAGCAGTCCCAAAGCCAAAGGCATATAATTCCAAAATCTTTTGCTTATGGTTCAGACTTATTACTAACTAGCTCCTTCATCTCAATTTAACACATTTCTATTAATGTATGTATTGCCATGTACCTGTATTTCATTACATTTTGCTCCCCTAGAAACTTACAGCATCTGCTCTGACCCTGCCTTTATTCTTCCTCTATCTCTCTTGGATTCCCCCACATGCCTTTCTCCTGTCTTGCCATAGGCCAAAACATCTTCTTTATTAACCAATGGTAGTAGCACATATTCACATTGTTCAGAAAGACCATCCCACAGCAATCAGAGATAGTCCCCAGTGTTACTCTTCATTTTTCATTTTGTTTGAGAGAGGACCTCTTGCTGTTCAAGTCTGTGTGTCCTTAAGTTTCCAGGGATTCATTCACCTGTCTCCCTCTCATATCTCTCCATTGAAATTCTGAGGTTGTGATGTATGCTACCCAGTCCAGATTTATGTTTCTTCTAGAGATACAAACTCATATTCTCATACTTTCCTGGTGTAGAAGTTTGAATGATAATGATCCTCGTAGCCTCATATATTTGACTACGTGGTCCCCAGTTGGTGAAACTATTTGGGAAGGATTAGGAAGTGTAGCCAATTTGGAGGGGGTGTGTCACTAGGGAGATGGTTTGATGTTTGAAAAGACCCATGCCATTCTCAGTTAGCTCTCTCTGCCTAGTGGTCCAATCTCAAGATGTGAGCTCTCAGCTACTGCTCTGTTGCCATGCCTGCCTGCCTACTGCTGTGGGTCACCACAAGAGGATCATTGACTCTGTCTGCAACCATAAACTCCAAATTAAATGCTTTCTAGGTTGCTTCGACCACGGTGTTTTGTCACAGCATTGGAAAAGTCACTAAGATACATGACACATGTTTGCCCATTGAGCCATCACCCCACTCCCTCTTTTCTTTGTGAGTTGGTATTATGAGCAGCTCATTAGAGTAATGGAAAGCTACATGAGAAAGATACCAAATAGCATTGAGTAACTGACATTGTATGCCAAGTAGAATTATCACTTCCTTTCCTTCATTAGCTCTGTAATTAGTTAGTATCTGCCGCATGGGAGCCGAAGGCATCTGGACCGCCATTGTCATCCCTCACCCATCTCCCCTTTGGTTTGCTTCATATTTACAGCTATCAGAAGATAAATACCTCACCTAGACCCTCTGTATTCAGGAGTTTCCTATGTCTTTCATTTATTTCCTCCATGGCTCTGGGCCAATGTCCTCTCCCCAACACTTTTCCATCAGAGAAATCGGTGGCACCAAAGTTCCTCCATAAACCCTGACAAATTTGTTATGGATGGATTGTGTTCTTTGTCAGGGATGGTGTAGGATGTTGGGACTGCTGCAGGACCAACCCCACCTGTATTAATTAATGTTCTATTGCTGTGAAGAGACACCATGGGCATGGAAAAGAAAAGCATTTAATTGGAATTGTCTTACATTTAGAGGTTTAGTCCATTATCGTCATGTTAGGAAGCATGGCAGCCTGCAGGCCGATATGGTGCTAGAGAAAGAGCTAAGGATTCTACTGTATCTACATCAGCATGCAGCATGAAGAGAAAGACATTGGGTCTTGCTTGAGCTTCTGAAACCCCAAAGTCAAGGCCAAGGTCCTGCTCAGGGTGATATAGCCACTATCTGACCTCTCTTATGCATGAGGAGTAATGCCCAATCCAGTGTGGTCTGACTGGGAACAGAACAGAATTTGGAGTTGGGTATAAAATAAGGAAATGGTGGCTAAGAGTCCTGTGGGAAGACAACAGTGAGAGCTGGGGGAGATTCAGGCTAGTGTCCTCCTCCAGCAGGTATGTGGTCAGTGTGTCTTAACTCCCCTCCCCTCTCTTTATCCCTAATAACCCCTCCTAAGCTCCCAAGCCCCCCTTCTCTGCTTCCCCCACCCCCATGACCCAGTGTTGGAGGTGGAAATGACAGTGTTTATGGCAGGAATATTTTCCGAATTCCATCCATTTGGTTTTACTGCAAACTCATAAGCGAGATAGTGATCTCAGACGGGTAGAAGTGTCCTGTGTCTTTTGAGCATCTCAGTATGTAAATCTTAAAATCCAGCAGAGAATGACACTGCTGTGTGTTTGGAGCATCTACTGGTGCCATAAGTCTCTGATCTAAGCTGGTTGTGTGATATAAACCTCCGTGGAAGGGAAATCTGTTCTCACAGCTTCTACCTCTTGTGACTCTAGCTGGATGATGTGACACTTTTGGGTTCCTGGTAGTTTGATTTGAAGCTCTAGTATTTGTGGCTATGTGAATTCTGGTAATTGAATCAAGGCTGAGAGATAAAGGCAGCTAAATATTGCATGGTCCTTCAATATGTTTCCAACTAAAGTAGACTGCGGTATGACAGTATCAGAGTTTCTTAGAATATTACTCTTCGTCAGACATTTTGGGGGGGCCTAGAATCCTGCAGAGATAGGTTAGAGAATGAACCTTGCATTCTAAGGGATCTCATGCCAAAGTGAGAGAAACTTTATGCATGCTCTATAAGGTAGGGCATCTAACTTGATTCTTTTAAATGTGTTTTTCTAGCTAGTTGAACAGTGGGTCTTGCCTTTGTCTAAAGTGCAGTGATGCGGTAAAGAAGCCGACTTTAGATGGACAGAGAACACCTGAGTTCAAATCCTGATTCCAGTACCTTAACTGCTGACTTAGACAACGTATTAAACTGTTTGCTGGGACATTTTCCAACTCATAAATTGGAGGTAAGGCCACTTCACTAATAAAATTCCATAAATCTCCAATGGAACAATGTATAGAAAAAGCTCAGCCTAATGCCTGATATGTGGTAGATATACATGAGACAGTCTTGTTTCATTATTTAATAAGATTTTTTTTTTTTTTACTGATATGAAACAAATGTTAGTGCTTCAAAGGAATATCTGTTACATGACTGGAGGAGTGAATTTCTCCTTTCTCAGAGTGGAGTCTAGGACTTTTGGGGTTAGGACTCAGACAAGGAGTCCTGGCATTTGGGTGTGGCTTTGGTGGGGATGGCTGGAGTGGTCATAAGGACACTGGGCATTTTCATGCAGTGCATCCCTTCTTCTCCTTCTTGAACTGCTGGTTCTTTTCCTCTTAAACATGCTTTAAAGGAAAGCTTCACTGTCCTTAAATCTAAAGCATGTGCGAGCTTCATGGGACCATAAAGGTAAATAAAACGACTCGTCCACTTCCCAGTAGATGTTTGTATTTCTACAACTATTCTAACAGCGTCATTCACTAAAATATAATAAATAAATAAGAATCTTCATAAACCTCATTTTTATATTATTTATCTAGTAATAGACTCAAAACCTCTCACTAACTTGGCTTTACGCTCTATTTTAAAAGAATTAAAAATCACTCTTTTATGCATTACTCTGCCTGAGCCTGACTAACCATGTTGTTTAACAGATTTGCCATTGAGATTTTGTTTTGTTTTGTTTTGCTTTTAAATTAAGCCAGGAAAGCAAATGATTTCCAAGATCCAAGATGTTTTGGCTGACTTCAGATTGTCAATATTTGCTATGATATTGTAAGCAGAGTGATCCTTAACAGGTGTTATGGTTTGAATGTGAAATGTTCTCACAGGCTCTGAGGTTGGAAATAATCAGTCCCCAGGGGATAATGCCCATTTGGTAGGTTTTAGGCTCTGAGGAGGTGAAGCCTCAATGGAGGTGAGTTGACTGGGAAAATCAGAGGGAGGGCTAGCTATACTGCTTGCCTACTCACTGCTTCTCATTCTGCCAAAGGGAAAGGAGAAGAAGCCTCCCAGCTGCAAGCTGCTGTCCCTAGAGTCACTGGCCACCATGTCTTCTCTATTACGGACTGTAGCTCTTAAAACTTTGAGCCAAAATAAAACTCCCTTTTCTAAGATGGCTTTTGTTAAAAAAAAAAAAAAAAAAAAAAAAAAAAAAAAAGAAAAGAAAAGAAAAAAAAAAAACTTAGTAACTATTCTCATTTCTGTGTTCAAACACCTGACAAGAAGCAACTTAAGGAAAAAAAGATTTATTGTGGCTCAGCATTCAAGAAGACATAGTTAATCATGGTGCAGGCAGCTCCATGGTGGGGGCATATGCAGCTGTGACTCCTCACATCCTTGTAGCTTAGCAGAACCAGAAGTAGAAAGGTCAGGAAGTTGAGACAAGCTTTAAAACCTCAAAGTGTGTCTCCAAGTATCCATTTCTTCCAGCAAGGCTCTACCCTAAAGCCTGCTCACAACTGGGGGGTAAGTGTTCAAACACATGCATCTACAGATGACATTCACATTTAAATCACACCACTAGATATTTTGGAACAGCAATTTTTAAAAAGTCATTGATAGACCAGGCTACAGTGTGGAAAGTGTAGTGAACTCCTTAGGTCTCAGATGGTCACACACACAGGGAAACTGAGGGACTCAGAATCCTCTTAAGCCTGCTCCTGTAAAGACTTGGACAGATTCAAGGTTCAGAAAAGCAAAAACAACAATAACAACAACAAAAACCAGGTGGTTCTGGCCCATCTTTTCCTTTTATTCCTGTTCTTTGAGACCCAAAGTTTAGCCTGGAACATGTGCTGGTTTGGTTTGAACATTTTTCTCCCATCTTGTAACAACAGTTTCTGGTGCAACTGTGTTTGGAGGTGTGTTGGGGGTGGGGAGGTCTTCTGGCATCGTGGATGAATTTGTGGTGTCATAAAAGTTCTTAGAGGACTCATTTCTTCTCTTCTGGTAAGCACAAGTGCATTTCATTCACGTGCCCTTCTGCCTCTCATCGCGTGATAAGAGGACACGTCAGCAAGACCCTCAGCAGAGTCTGTCACCCTGAGCTAAGCTCAGCCACCAGAGCTATTGAAATTATTTATGAACCCACCGGCGCCCATTATCTGCATATATCTCCCTAATTGCCATCCCTCATAGTCCCCCTTTTAACCCCTGAAGGGTAAGTCATTTCTAAGCTACTCCTAAACATGGAACATGCCATATTCTTCATGCTTTGGTGCCTCTTTCCTCTGTTCTGTGGCCTTAGCTGACATCCTTCTTAGCCTCACTGAATTTCTACTCTCTCTCCACCATCCACAGAATCCCATTTCCTTTCACAGTTATCCCTTCCCAGTAATCCAGTGGACCTGGAATCATGGCCTCCTCCTCTCTCCACTCCTTCACGTGGTGCCAGGCATGATGGTCCATGGGCTTAGAATAAGACAGACTTCACAGATCTTTCTTAGTTCATAATATTAGCCAGCATAGATGTGGGGACACTGTTCATACCAGTTATATCCAAATTAGAATGGCCAAGGAAATGGATCCTCTATCCAAATAACATTAAGTTAGAATTATCCTAGCTGCCAATTATCTTCCCTAATTTCCTTGGATAAATTCCAAGAAGCATTGCCTTACTCTCAATGCTTTTTAAAAACAATAATGAGTGCACTAATTTTTAAAACATTTTTATTAAAGATAGAGATAAAAAAAGACAATGTTCCAGAAGTTTGTTGGGGTTGGTAGAATCTTGCTGACTGCTCTGTAATCTTCTATAGAGAGGCTGTAGAAACCGATAAAAATGAACCCCTCCAACTGGATGTTAGACCACTTAGATGTTTCTGTGTTTATAAAGCAACTTTGAAAAGCACTATGGTTAGGTCTCCACTTACCCTTCCCTTCTAATTTATTAATAGAACTGTCAGTCTTGAGGACATTAGTGGGATGGCAATGTGCCAGGGTAGTGGTCCAAATTTATCTAAATCAGTTATGACAACTGCTGTGTGCCAGTGTCTTCTCTTGGTCTAGGGATGTGACTCATTTCTGACCAATAGAACCTAAGTGAAATCTTGCAGGGCAGAAGATCACAGGGAAACATTTTTTTTTCTTCATATGTTAAAAAGGGAAGGGCTCAAACTCTGAACTCTGTCTGTAAAGATCTCTTTGTTTAGAAATCTGGGGAATGTGTGATTGACCTAGGGAAGAGCCCCACCTACAGGTTGGCAATCTAGAAAGATGGAGTCTGGATCTGGAGTTTTGGTGTTAAGATAAAACCAGTGAGCTAATAAGATTGGACCATCCACTTCTAGACTTCTTGTTAATAAAAGTCAATTATGGGTCAATGTGTGTTGGATAGGTACGTTTTCTGCTGCTTGAGACCAGGTGTCTCTGATTGATTCAACACCTGAAGTTCTTTGGGGAGCCAGATCAAGGTGGGGGAATCTCTGGGGCAAAGACTTAAAATATTTGTGATCTCAGATCTTTATGAATGTACTGAGCTCAGGAGGAAGGAAGTTTGCCTAGACTTTTAGGCTGTTTAGATGTGTCGTGAAAGAAACCCTAGAGGTGAGATACATCTTTAGGAACTGGGAAATGTAATTAGGAAGGCTGGTGGTGCCTAGAAGGACTGAAAGGGATTTGATATGGGAAAGGTCATTTGGGCTTCCAGTGGCCCTGACTAGGCATAAGTCTCCTAAGATGTATATGTAGCTGAAGAGAGACACCTCTTTGTAGGAGAATGTGGAGCAGTGGGGAGGGACAGATGGTTCTGGGACATAGCTGTCTTTGCCAGGTGACATAAGCAAAAGACAGAGTGCAACATGCTGCGATAATTATTGAAATTTCAAGTTGGAATTATAAAAAAAAAACTATCAAGAATTTAGTTATTAAGGGGAAATGACTCACAAGAGGAAGTTTGTATCATGGGTGTGCTTTGCATGGAAGTGAATGAGAGATGGGAAAGTTGGCTAGAAAGAGCTACTGTAAATTAAACTGTGGTACATCTACATCTACACAATGGAATACTACTCAGCAGGAAAAAAATACACCTAAAACTTTCAGGAAAATGGATGGACTTGGAGAATATTCTCCTGAGTGAGTATCACAAATCAGAAAGACAGACATGGTGTACTCACTCATAAGTGGATTGTAGACAAAAAGCAAAGAATACCCAAGCTGCAAACCACAACCCCTGAACAGCTTGGTATTAAAAGGAACTTAAGAGAGACATCCAGAGATTCCCCTAAGAAGAGAAAATAGAGATCACCATAGCAAATTGGGGTCATAACGGGTTGCAACCAAGAAGAGTTGGGAACAAATCTTGAAAGAAGGAGATGGTTGAGTGAGAGAAGCAAAGAGAGAGATAGAAAGAGATGGATATCTCCATAGAGGAAGCCAAGGTGGGGTTGGAAAGAGACTGGGTGCTAGGGAAACCTCCAAGAACTCATAGGATGTCCCTGGCCAAGTCTCCAGACAATAGTGGAGGGGGTGCCTGAGCAGGACTCCTATGATCAGGTGAGTGTGTCATCACAGAACCTACATCCAACAATGAATAGAGGTGGAGGCAGAGATCCATGGCTGAGGCTGGGCAGAGCTCCTGGTCCAGCTGAGAGTAGGGGAGGAGAGTCTGTGTGAGCAAGGGGATGGAGATTGTGAGGAGAGTTCCCACAGTGATGGGTAGCTGTCACTCTGGGGGCTCACTGAATCAAGAACAGCCACTGGAGATCCATCAGGAAAAGGAGTAAGGCCCCCCAAGGGTAGGCAGCTGTCGATTGGCATGGGCAGTATGTAGAGACTCGAGGGTTGGGCTGGCACCTTGGAACCCATTCCCTGCAGAGGAACACCTAGCCCAGCCTTGACTTTGGGATGAGTGGATCAGACTTGCTGAGCTGACCCACCTTGGGACTTCTTGCCCTTTTGGGGGAGGGCATGGATGGATGGGGAAGGGCCAGGCTGAAGGCTGACTAGGAGGGATTGGGAGGAGGGAAGTGGGGAGCAGGGGGATACATAGATAGAAATGACATTTTAAAATTAAATAAATAAATACAGTAAAAAAAAAAGGGGGGGAAGTGTATAAGAAAGATAAAACTAATACATATAACTGATGGACCTGGGGACGGGGGGGGGGGGGGGACCTTCTGCCATGAAATCTCTGGATGCAGCATGGCAAGTGCTAGCAAAGCACCTGGGGTTCCTTGCGTTTGACGTAGACTTAATTTTTAGTTGTTGCACATTCAGAAACCTATCACTATTGCTGTTTTCCTGCCCTCTGTTCAGTTGTGGAAAGCTTCTGAATGTGTCTTTGGTACTCAGATTTATGGTGGGAGGCATGATGGGGAATTCTGTAGCGCGTTTGTGGTTGTTAGTCAAGGGCGAAGAGCAAGTGAAACCGAGAAAAAGACCGAGTCCCACTTTGTTTAGACCTCTGCAAGATCTGCAAACATTGCTCGTAAATTCACATACATTTCCAGATGTCTGAGAGGAAAAAAAGAATCTTCTTGATCCCCTTCCCTGAGTAAATACAATCTGTGTAAACAGCTATCTGTGCTACACAGGCGTTGGATTGCATTAGCATGGGTGGGAGAGGCCCTGCAAAGATGGCTGTCTCTACAGGTCCTGCTTTTCTTTTTGTCTAAAGCAAAGACACCCACAGGGATCCCTTTTCACATGCCTTGATGGAGGAAATGAAATGCCTGGCCTGAAACATTCACCTTCCTGATGTCAAATAAAATGGGGTTTCCCCAAGAAGTACCGAATTGATGTTTTTGATCAAGAGATAAGATAAAAGTGTCTCAGGTTTTGCAACTTCTGCTTGGCAATTCTCGGAAGACCAACCACAGCTGTCATATGCCAACAAGGGAAGACCCCCAAGGATGCTGTTCACTGTAGCATTATATCCCAAGAGTCTGGTCAGATGCAGTCTTGGGCAAGTGAACTTAGCTGTGCATTTTTCTTAAAGTCAAAGAAATTTTACTTTCTTTTTAGGCTCTTGAAGACTGTATTTTTGTTATAAATTCAGTGTGAGGCACAGGTGGAATTGACTCAAAAGTGAACTAGCAAAGAATCATTTAGGTTGGGAAATGCACCAAGTTTCTATCACATGACATAGTTGTCAACTATACACACCTGGGAAGAGGAAGCCTCAATTAAAAAATTGCCTCTGTCGGATTCATCTGTGGGCATGTCTGTGGAGTATTTTCTTGGTTGTTAATTGATGTGGGAGGGTGCCACACTGTGTGTGGTGCTATCCTCGTGCTGGTGGTCCTGGGTTGTGTAAGAAAGCAGGCAAGCCATGAGAAATAACCCAGGAAAGCAATGCTTCTCGGTGGTCTCTGCTTCATTCCTGCTTCCAGGTTCCTGCCTTTAATTTCTTTTAGCTTTTTCTCCATGATAGATAGTGACTTGTGGGAGGCAATTGGAACAGCCACACTAGGAAGATGGGTCATGCCCTCATCTCAGAATATGGAAAAGACAGGCTTCCGTTGCTAAAATGTGTCCCTGTGGGGTAGAGGTGTTGGAGACTCCATTCTGAAATGGAGAGAGGGTGACCACTGGCCCACAGCCTTCCTGGGAGACTGTGTGTGTTACTCCTAGAGAAATAACTGTTCATTTCCGAAGACAGGTTTATTTTCCAGACCAGTGGCAGCCTCAAATGGTCAAGACCTGAAGTGTTTCTGGTTGTGAGTCATATTTTCTTGAAGGTATTTCTGTGCTGGTCATAAATCACACAAAAACATTTATCATACACATTTATTTCTGTCACCTTCCTTTTAAATGTTTCTATTTTAAAACATTTTGATTATCTATTTTGAAGGTAGTAGTAGTATAAAACCCAACATCTTAGCCATTTTAAGCATACGGTCCACTAATATTAAGTATATCCACATTGCTGTACAATTATTGCCCAGAAATTCTTACATTTACAAACTGAAAGTCTGTACATAGAGTCTCCATTTTCTATTCCTTTCCCAGTCCCTAGGAGCTACTGACTCTTGACTTTGACTATACTATGAGCCTGGAATAGGCAGGGCAGCTGGGGGAATGTGGAGTCATATGAGCATAGGGAAGTAGGTAGCCTGGTTCACGATGTGTCTCAGCTACCATATTCACGGCTCTGGGCCCTGGGAGGTACTTAGTCATGCAGTTCCCTGCATGTCTAAGAGAGCCAGCACCAAAGCTGAAGCTACACGGTGTATCATATCACAAAGAAACCATTTCTAGTAGGACATGTACTTGCTGGTACTGATTGGAACCTGGCATAGACTCTGGCTTCAGGAAAGGGGGATGACATTCAGCACATGATGTGACAAAAATCTCTCCTAAGTCACTTGAATACAGCATGCATTACAAGGAACAGTTTGTTAGCACGTTGTTGTAATAAAAAGCAACAGAACTCTGGTATGCATCAAGAAAGTTAAGAAAGATGGACAATGGGTAGGCATGATGGTGGGTACTTCTGTGGTATCAGCCTTGGAGGACTGAGATGGAAGGATTGCTTGAGTCCAGGAATTTGAGGGAAGCCTGAGCAACAGAGAGACCTCATCTATAGAAATAAGTAAATAGCGGGGCAGTGGTAGTGTGTGCCTTTAATCCCAATCCTCAGAAGGCACAGGCAAGCAAATCTCTGTGAGTTCCAGGTCAGCCTGGTCTAGAGTGAGTTCCAGGACAGCCAAGGCTACACAGAGAAAACCCTGTCTAATAAGAAAATCATAACGATGACAACGATGATATAATCATCTAATTTTCTAGGAGAAAAGGACAATGAATAGATAAAGAAATTAAATATTTACAACAGTAAAATTTTGTTAATTAATTGAATTTCAACTGTAAGTTGTGATTTGGCAAAGCATTCCAAATGCACGAGATATATATATATATATATATATATATATATATATATTAAAAAGCATGTCTTGCAAACTAGATAGGCAGGCACACTTCTGAACCTGAGGTAAAGCTCTACAGCCCATAGCAGGCAGCTCCCAAATGCACTATAATTATCTGTGGTCTATATGGGCTGAGGTTCAAGCAAGGTGTCAAATCAGAAAGTGGGGTCCTGACACCTGACATAGTCACTCAGAAAGGGGTTAGGGCAGGGGTTTCCAGTTGAACAAGACATAGCTCCTTCCACAGGGAACACTGTCAATTTGTCTGGGTGACAGTGGTTGTCTGGTACCGCTAAGGGAAGAGACTACTGGCAATAGAGGACAGGATGCTTCTTCACATTTTCCAGTGTTCGAGACAGCCCTGAACTAGGAATCTTCAGCTCCAAATGTCAGCAGTGCTGAGACTGAGATCTCCCAGGGCCAGCAGTACTTGGAAAGAACTTCTGTAGTCTCAAGTCTCCCATGCTAGGTGCTGCCTGTGTCCTGCTGCTGGATCCACATGCTTTCGAGTGGTTGGCACCGACCCCTTCTCACTGTGTCCCAGTCTCTCTGAGGTAAAAATGAAGCAGGATGCTTTACAGTGTTTTGTTAATTCATTAGGGCAATATACTTTTAGAACAGCAATGTATATATATGCTGGCATCAACAATGTGCATGCTGGCATTTATTGTTACCAGCTTTGATATGCAATTGGTCATGTCTTTATAATAAATAAGATAGCTCCCAGAGAGAGCAGTGAGCGCTTAATGTGGCTGGTGCAACTGAGGAGCTGTGTTCGCAATTCTATTTCGAATTAATAAATATGAATGACTGCCTGTGGGGGCATTCTGTCCTGTAGGGACTTGTCAGGAACAGCACCTGAGGCTGGGAGATGATGAGCATGTGATCCAATAAGAGAAAGCCTCTGACAACCTCCTGTACATGGGGGAGGGCAGCAGCAGCAGCTTGTCACTGTGCCAGGCAAGCAGCAAGGGTTTCTGCCTCTATTTCCCCTCATTGCTCTCTGTGAGTATTCTCATGACATCCAAAATGGAGGCTGGGGAGATGCCTTTGTTAGCAAAAATGCCTGCAGCACAAGCATAGGTTCCTGAATTTGAATCCCCTATGTCCACATAAAAAGTCAAGTGCAGTGCACAGGGGGAGACAGGAGGATCCCTGGACCTTCTTAGCCAGCTGCTCTAGCCAAACCTGTGAGCTCTATATCCAGTGAGAGACGCTCTCTCCAAAACCAAGGTGAAGGAAGATGGCTCAGCGGGTAAAATGCTGGCTGGTAAAAATGGTACAAGCATGAGGACCTGAGTTTGAAGATAAGAGCCACATACTTAGTACAAACACCTGCAATCCCAGCATTCCTGTGGTGAGATGGGATAATCCCAGCATTCCTGAGGTGAAATGAGATAATCCCAGCATTCTTGAGGTAAAATGGGAGGTGAAACAAGAAAGTTCCTGGATGCTCACAAGCTCAGTGAGCCAAGGAGACACAGAAAAACAACAGAGACCTAACTCAAAATGTGGCAGAAGATGAAGACTGAACACCACAGTTGTCTTCCAATTTCCACAAGTGTGCCATGGCATCCACACATGCCCATATTCTTACAAATACACAGCCATGTACACACACGGACACACGGACACACGGACACACGGACACACGGACACACGGACACACGGACACACGGACACACGGACACACGGACACATGGACACACGGACACGGACACACACCCCCACAGAAATATTTGAGAAAGACTCCTGATGTCCACCTCTGTCCTCCACATATACGTGAGTACCACACACAAATATGTACTTAAATATCCTTAAATGACCAACTTGAGTAGGAGTGGGTAATACAAGAGGTTGAGAAAGATAAAAGGGAAAAGCCCATTGAGACCCCTCCTTACCCCACCCTACTTCAGAGAGAAGCCCAACCCTCCCCACCTCACTGCAAAGAGAAGCATACTGAGACCCCTCTCCACTGTCCACTGCAGACTTTACAGTCTGAGGCAGAATGAGCTGGGAGAAACAAGAAGTTTAAGTTAGGTGAGAGTTTGGAATTTTGACACTACGCTGTATTAGACTCTTTAATTGTCCAGAGTGTTCTTGGGAAACTCTGGGGTTTAATCTTAACCAAAGTTGAAAGAATCATTTGATAGGGCATTTGAATAGCATCCTGCCAAGCCTGACTTTTCTAAGCAACTGTTACTCCTAATCCAGTACAGGGGAGCTTAAGGAAGGAGAATCTTTCTAAGTCCAGTAGTACATAATGGGTTCTGGGCCAGCCTGGGCTACATAGTTAGAGCTGTCTCATAAAATCAAGGGCTAAGAAGAAAGAAAATGTGTCATTTACAGAAAAGTGGATGAAACTGAAGACAAAACCAGACATATAAAACAAACATCATGTATTCTCTCATATGAAAAATCTAAGTGTGTGTGTGTGTGTGTGTGTGTGTGTGTGTGTGTGTGTGTGTGTGTGTGTGGTACTGAAAATGGAAGGGAAATATTTGGAAAGACTAGCATGGAGAGACAGAGGACAAAGTAAGTGATGTGAAACTTACTAGTGTGTATGTTTGCAAAGGTGTTTGTGTCACCGGCACATAGACACCAAAGACCAACCTCAAATCTCATATCTCAGTTTGTTAAGGCAGAGTCTTTCACAGGGCTGTGGGACCACTGTTTAAGCTAGGCTGGCTAGCCAGTGAGCTCCAGGGGTCTGCCTGCCTCCATACTCCGCAGGTATGTGCCACCAGGCCCAGCATTTTATATGGGTGCTTGGAACTGAACTTAGGGACTCATACTTCTGGCTGAGATTTCTCTTTAACCTTAATGGGGATTTATTTATACAATCAAAATGCATTTTGAACATCTACCAAAATTCCATGATGAAACCAATTATTTTGCACAATAAAAAGGTTTTTTGGGGTTTTGAAGGAGTGTGTGTGTGTGTGTGTGTGTGTGTGTGTGTGTGTGTGTGTGTGTGTGTGTGACAAAATAATGCTCCAGGGCTAGGGATGTGGCTCAGTTATATAGAACTTAGTTGGCATGGGTAGGACCCCGGGTTTCATTCTCAGCGTTTCACAAGGAAAACAAAACCAAATCCATTGTACCAACATTCAGATAACAGCAATCTGTTGAAAGAGGGGTCAGAGATGAATAGTAAGTCAAATACTCACAGTGTGAATTTATTTAAAATCTGACAGTTAAGTAAAATGGTGGCAAGAATTAGGAATCATCAGGAGAGCCACAGGCTGATTTACAGTAATAGACCGTGATCCTCTAAGAATTGAGGGAATGAACAGCATGATTTGTCTCACTTGCCGAGGTTGTAAGTCAACCTGTAGATTGTCAGTCGATAGACAAGGGCGGTCAGTTGATGCTTGTAATGAATGTTGTCCTAATGCCCTGTGAGCAGGAGAAAGTGCGAGTGCACATGTGTGGTGTGGTGTGCACATGTGTGTCAGGTTTGCAAATTCAAGCATTCAGAAGTCAGAGAGGGATATTTGGTGTTTTGATTTATCACATTCCCCGTTTCCTTCCGACAATCGTTCACCTGAATAGGAGTGAGGTGGGTAACCAGAAGCCAGCAAGCAAGTCTCTCTCCCGACCCCACAGGGGTCACACAGCGTGTCTGGCTTTTTACCTGAGCATTGAGGATTTGAACCCAGCTCCTTATGCTTGTACAACAAGCCTCTTACTGAGCCACCTCCCAGCCATGCCCTTGCTCCATTTCCTGTACTGTCTTACCACAGACCTTCTCATAGTTTGATATAAAATGTCATTCACAGGCTTATGTTTCAGGGACATGGTTGTTAGCTGATGACTTTGGAGAAACTATTGAGTCCTTCAGATTCTAACCTAATGGATAGATTGACCCCTGGATCCATTCATAATACAATGGCGTTTGGGGGAAGTAGTGAAAGATGGGAGGTGACACCTATGTGAGGGAAGCAGTCTCTGTAGAGCATGCCTGAAAGGATGCTCTGTGTCCTTTAATGCCTCATTTGTCTCTTTTCCTATCTGCTGTAAGGTGAACTGCCTTGTTGTGCCAGTATGCTGCTCAGCCCCACTGCAGGCTCCCAGCAAGGGAAGCAGAGGTCATAGCCAAATGTGTCCCTCTTCCTTAAGGTTTCTGGAGAGTCCTCCTCCTGTTTTCTAATATTCTCAAAAATGGCATCATATTATGAATCCATCAAGGGATTAGAGCACAGCCTTCAGGATCTACTGGTTTCTGGAAATGCCATTGGAGACCTGGCCAGTTGTGATTTACTAATCTCCTAGTATTATCAATCCAATCAAATTAACAAACAATCACCAATGTTTACATGGTGATAAGCAAGTAAAGGGAACAGCTTAGCAACCTTGGATTCTGCTTTGTTTTGTCTATATACACACCCCTCTCCTGACAATGCACCTAGCAACCTGTTGGAAACCTTGAGAGACACTACTTGCATCAGGCTGCACTTACCTACTTTAAACAGTGGAAATAAGTTACCAGGGCCAGGTCCAGCTAGCATCATGAGACATGTAGTATTAGTGAGTGAGTTTCCTGGCTCTCGGTCTCCCTACCCACTCCCTACCCACTCCCATTCACTCCCATCCACTCTTCTTTGGGTCTTAGTGAAGATGCACCACCCAGGAGAGTGTCTAGGAGGAAGACTCCAGCTCTCATTGGAACATCATCCCTGCAGGGCTCTGAAACCATGCTGCATCCCATATGATTCTGAGGTATGTTGGATTGCTAGCTCTGTTCCTGAGCCTAACAAGGGTAAGATAGGAGACAGTTGGCCCTGAACCCACTTGGAAAAAATAGGTGTGGATGGACTTCGGTTCTATCAGGGGTTTCTGGGCCCCGGGAAATAGCATTAGACTAGATTTACATTATGCTAAATAGTTATTTGTGTGAAGATCGTGAGTCTTTAGGGAAAGTATGATGGGCTGCTTCTTCAATTGTATATCTTTCTGGAAGTCACACACGATGAGCACCAAACATGTGCTGTGGAGGCTGCAGGGAGCTATAAGGAGCTGGATCCTGTTATTTACCAATGACCTGGGCATGAGATACTGGGAGATGATTTAGAGACCATTTGTGCCAGGTGAAAAGGATAATTTGCTTTTCTGGTATTGGTTTGTCTAGGATCCTGTCTGGACAAGCTTTTCCTGCACAGGCATCTTCCATAGTGCAACATTGGATGTTGCAGGTGAGCATCTAGGGATATAAGACAGGGGTAGCAATGAACTAAATACTTCCTAGAATAATAAGGTCTATTCACAATCTTTTCACCACATAGTCCTCTGTTGAAACACATAATAAAGTCATTTTCCCTGACTTCTGCAATTTGAATTTTCCATATGTGGCTTGTTTGGAATTTTTTTCACTTGCAGTGTTTTGGGGATTGTTTTGTGTTTTTTAAAGAAGCCACCCACAAAATTTCCCAACTGCTCTATCAAGTTCAGTATGTATCCACCATTAGCTCTTACTGAGGCTTCCCTTGGCAGATCACACGATTTTGCTTATCTCCTTATGGTTTACTAAGCTGCAGGTACACTGCTCAAGTTTCTCCCTCTTCTCATCTTGCCCTGTAGGAATCTTTGGGAGCATAGATATCTGAGACCACCAGCCCTGCAACAACCTCTCTTTACCTTGGTCTTGAGACTGGCCTGTGCTGTTAGTAAATTTCTGGGGGTGAGCATCCATCGTCTACCCTGTAGGTATGAAGAGTAGAGATGGTTTGACCCCTTCATCCTTCTAAGTTTACAACAGAGCATATGAACTGCACACTCCCAGATGGCCCTGCCCCTAGATGAGCCCTGGGCTTGCTTTGATGCTTTGTGGTGGTTGTCTAGAACTCTTTCTAATCTCATCCTTGAATCTGCATTGTGCAAGTGTGATATGATAAGAAAGCCACACCTGAGCAGCATGGACACCATCTTCCTTGCCACCTCATTGCCCACAGAGCTCCAGATGTTCCCCAGGCACAAATCCCAGTGGTCCTATGGCCCATGGAACTTACGGTAGTAGAAGTGAACGCAAGGCATAAAAGCCTGGTATACTCTCAGCTCAGAAACAGGGGGCACTGAGAACCACAGATAGGCAGCATTCCCTTTGAAGTTGATACAAATGCAGGTGAAATGATATCAACAATCAAGGAGCCATGTCTGCTTCCCCATGTCCACCAGCCACTTAAAACACTGAAGAGAGGAGCCAGGAGACACAGGGCATGCACTGTTCCTTTCCCTATCAGGGTTTCCTTTTCCATCAATAAGCCAATGGCAGAGAAAACTGATAGAAAAAGAGTTGAAAAGTCAATTCAAAACAGATCAAAAGACTGAAAGTAAGGTTTGACACTTTGAATGTGTTAGGCAAAAAAAAGACACTTCAAGACCTAGGTACAGGGAAGGACTTCCTGGAAACAATTCTGATAACTTAGAAAATAATTTCAAGAATCAAAATATTGAATCACATACAATCTAAAGCTTCCACATAGCAAAGGAAGCAACCAGCAGAGTGAACAGATAGCCTGTAGAATGGCGAACAGCTTCACCAACAATATGTATGACAGGTTATTATCATCTAGAATATATTAACTTAGAAAATTAAACATCAAGGAACCAAATCACCCGATCAACAAAGGGGCCAATGAATTGATTAGATAGTTCTTAAAAGAGGAACTACAAACCAGCCAATGACTACTTGACAATAATGGGTAACATCCGGAGCTATCGGAGAATGAAAATCAAAACCGTATTGGGATCCCATGTCTTCTGCAGTCAGAATGGCTAACAAGAACACAAATGGTAACAACCACTGGTGGGAAGACATGGCACAAGTAATCCTTGTTCATGACTGGAGAGAATTGCATCTCTATGGAACTCAGAATGGAAGCTCCTCAAAACACTAAGGTCAGAACTACCACACACACTTACCCAGCTTTACCTCCCTAGGATGTACCTGAAGAACTCTAAATTAATGTACCACAGAGTCATTTGCACACCCACATTTACTGTTGTGTTGTTCAGAATAGCCATGGCATAGAACCATAAGCCTACATTCAATAGAGATTTATCCTACTGTAGAGAAAAATGAAATTGTAACATTTTAGGCAAATGGACAGAACTGAAGATCACCATGCCAAATAAAAGTAGAAGAATTACACCCATAGATATTATGCTTTCTCTCTTCTGCAAACACACACACACACACATATACACATATACACATGTGTGTGTGTCATGAAGTGAGAGCATGACTATTTGTAGGGAGGAAGAGTTCTAAAATGGAGAGAGAACAAGAAAGGATAATAGGAAAGAAAAGAAAAATAAATATCACATGTTCTTTCTCATATGTGGGATGAAACACACATACACACATGCACACATGAAACATGGCTGTTTGGAGAGAAGCAAGTAATTAACAGAAGCAAGGAGATAAATGAGCAAATATAACAAAAGTACAGGGACATGAGTGCCATAGAGAAACCTACCATTTTATACACTGACTAAAAATCCTCTTCGGAAGGAATAAAACACACAGGCAAATGTTAGCTGCAGGATTGGCAGGGTGACACTTCTGTGAAGATGTACTTAAAGCACACTAGTATTTCAACTTCATTCATAAAATCCTAACAAATTGAACAAGGAAGCATGTATGAAGTCAAGGTAGAGACATAAATGAGGATCTAACTTCTGCTCTATGGCTTTGGAGGATGGCTGGGAGAGCTGATGGTATCACTGTCTTTGGGGGAATTTATAACATGACTGGAGAAGTCTTGTTCCATCTAAATTAGGAATAGTGAAGAGAGAAAGAGCAACCTTCCTCCACCGTGAGTTTTAGCCCCAGATCTAGCACACACCCCCATTCTTCCTAAAGCTCATGAAGAAGGCCATGACACTTCAGAGCGTCAAGGGTCTGCTACCGCTTTAGTCACTGTGGGAACTGGCTACCCATGAAAACTGGCCAACAGCTCCTTTGTCTGAGTGCCCTAGTGATAGGTTTTCAGTCTGAAGAGATCACACAAATCATTGAGAACAATCCCTGAATAACCTGTGTTTTCTAATAGATAGCAAAGAACTAGTCTGCTGTTTGATTGCTTAGCCATTAGGATGCTCAAGTCACAGTCCCCAGAAGGGAAGAAGATGGTGCAGGAAAGATTGGATCATCAATAGATGCCTGCTATGGCTGGGATCTTATGCATTCCCAGAGCTTGTGGGCTGAAGTCTTTGTTGCTGACCTGCGGTGCTGTGGGGAGGTGGAGACACAGAGGAATAAAAGTGAGGTCCCTGGGGGTTGCCTTTAAAGATGAATCTCTCTCTCTTTCTCTCTCTCTCTCTCCCTCCCTCTCTTTTTTCCTCTACAATCAGGTGGATGTTTGTTCTCTAGCATGCTCTTATCATGATGCCTTACCTTATCACAGACTCCACACAGCAGAGTCAAGAGACCATGGATGGAAGTATCTAATCCTTTAAAGAGTGTTTTCCCAGACATTTGTCATAGTGGCCAAAGCTGATGATGAATACAATGCTTTTTTGAGGAAGATGATCTGAAGAGATACTTGAACATTAACGGGGAGGGGGGGGAGTTGCTGGAGAGATGGCTTACTCTCCCAAGACCCAAGTTCAATTCCCAGAACCTACGTGGCAGCTCATCATTGTCTAAAACCCCATTTATAAGGGGTATGGCATCTTCAAACAGACATACATGCAAGCAAAACAAAAATGCATATTTAAAAATACATTTTAAAAAAGGGCTAGGTTCTGCTCTCAAATGCAGTAGGTTTCAGGGTCACAGCCACAGAGAGCTCATTATCTCCTATGGAGAAGTCCTGTGGTTCCCCCTGCTGTTCTATGCACTCAGAGTAGAGTTTACCACAGGAAAGCAGGGAAGACAAACCACAGGCCAATCTCCTTAGACTATCTCTATGGCTAGCCCTTTCTTTACAGAAAAAAAAAAAGGCATTTTAAATGCATGTGTGAGTATAAGTGGTATTATTATGGGGAGAACTTAGGAAACTTTTAAAACTTATTTTTGCAGATTTTTTTTTTTTTAATACTGTGTGAAGATGTCTTACTGTGATTGGCTTAATGAAGAGCTGAATGGCCAATAGATAGGCAGGGGAAAATAGGTAGGACTTCCAGAATAGAGAGGAAGTCAGAAAGAATAGAGGCATGGGAAGAGAGGCCAGCAAAACACTGAAGACATTGGACATGCGGTATAAAGGAGAGGAAACTGAGCCACATGGCAGAATGTAGCTTAAATTCTTAGAGCTAGTGTGGAAAAAAGCCTAAGCTAAGGTCAAGCTTTCATAATTAATAAGTCTATATGTTGCTTTTTTGTGAGCTGGCGTTTCAAAGGAAAGCTCCATTACATTTTGTTATTTTTAGTAACTTTTAGGATACTAATATGTGCCACTACTAGCCACGATTATTCTCAACCAAAGGAGAGCGCTGGGGTCACATTGCACAGAGATGTCTGCTGCTTTCTCTGGGAAGAGAGATGGATAGTGAGCCTGGGAGGCAGAGGAAACACTACAGTGGTCTGGTCTGTTATCTTCTTCTGTTCATCCGTGTGGATTCTAGGTCTGTTATCTTCTTCTGTTCATACGTGTGGATTCTAGGATGAACTCAGCTAGGTAGGCCTGGCAGTGAGCACTCCTACCACTGAGCCATCTTACATTTGCATTCTCTAATCTACATTTTCCCATTTCCTCACTGGCAAACATGGCTCCATTTTCTGTTTCTGTGCTTTTTTTTTTTTTTTTATTCCTTTTAGATTCCACATCTAAGTGATATATTTGTAAATTTCTTTTTGTGTCTGTCTTACTTCACTTAACATAATGTTTTCCAGTTTTGCTTATATTGTTATAAAAAAGGTACCATCTCCTTTCTGAAGCTGAATGACATCCTAATGTGTATATTTACATCAAAATGTGTTTGTCCATTCACCTGTCAACACATATTTTCATATCTTGGCCATTATGAGTAATGATGCAATCTTGGGACACAAATATTTCCATAAGGTCTCACTTCTTCCATTTAGAACACATCTGGCAATGGAATAGCAGGGTTACATAATTGGATGGTGCTTATGTTTGCAGGAACCAATATACCATCTTATATTGCTACTGATAGTATGTATATACATGTTTACTTTTCTCCATGCTTTTACCAGACCTGGTGAGCTCTTAATATTCTTGGGAATACAGTCCTAAGAGGTATAAGATGACAGGATTTTCATTTACCTTGTCATCAGTAATGCTAAGAATTTTTCATATACTTATTGGCTGTCGGTTATAGACAGTTGTCTATTTAGGTCCTTTCCCAGCAGAACTTATGTTCTTTACCTGGTGTTTGTTGCTTCTATATAGGAAACTAACACAGTTTTACACTGTGTGTCATCTGCTGATCCCCATAGGGGTTTTCCAAAGACAGTTTGCATATCATTTTTTCCCCTTTTCTGCACGCTTGCCCCTGTTACTAGCTCCTGGGGGGAGGGGGTCCTACCACCTACTAATCCAACTAATATAGAGATTAGCAGAGATAGTTTTATTCTTGCCTGGATTTAGAAAGAAAAGGAGTGGAGAATATATAATATACCTTACAGAAAAGCACTCCCCATTTTCAAAACAAGAGGTAGTCTCATGGCTTTTAATGGCGACAGAGGTAGAAAAAGTTCATTGTTCTATAAAAGTTTCTTAAATGGTGGAAGTTGGCATAGGAATTTCTCTTCAGGCCTCAGGACATAAGATGTCCTTAGTTAAAGTACTAATAGGCTACATGTTTGCTGTCTTCTCTAAATTAGAGCACCAATAGAGAGGATTTGGCTCCATTAACAAGAAAGACCAAAGTTAACAGGGCTTCCTTTACTTTGCATATGAATGTTCAGCTCAAGAAGGTTGTTACTTCCTGATCAGGCTTATCTTCTTTAGAAATGTCTTTTTATTTTCCCTGTAACTTTTAGTTTGATCTGTTACTTTGGTTTAGGACTCCTAATAATACGCTCCAGAAATGAGGCAAAAGTAAACCAGTTTTTTGTCTTTTACCAATCTTGAAAGTAACCCTGGGAGATGAGGCTCATTGTAGGCTTTTTCATACATGACTTACGATGTTGACACTGTTGGATCTACTGATTTTTAACCCACTTTTCTATCCTCATGTGTTTCTTGGGTGGTTCGAGTCTTGTCCAGGCGAGGCGCGTCGAGGTTAAATATCTGCACTCAGGAGTCGTTTAGGTTCCATCATTCAGGATCACAATGAGAGACCCGAGCTTTATTCAGTACATCTTATATCTTAGACCTATTTCTCCCCTTGCCATGCTTCTCTCCTGCCATGCATCTCGCCTAGCCTTTTTCCCCCTCTAGCTTCCCGCCATGTTGGTTTCCTTCTGCTCCCATTTACACTGACTCTATTAACTCTACTCCATGCTTGGTTCTAGCTTCTCTCTCTCCTCCATGCTTGTCTCCTTGTGTCTCCCCTTGTGTCCCAGTTCTTCCCCCACTCTCTGCTTCTTTCTTAACTCTCTCACCCCTGCCCCCTCGTCCGGGCACACCCAAGGTCTTGGAAGATCCCAAAAGACTAGCACTCAGCATCTATAAGACTTGTAGAGCAGGAAAACATGTTTTTCCTTTTTCCCCCTATTAACATAAGGTTTTAGTCCTTTGGGGAGGAGGATGGGCCATAAGGGCCAGAATGGCACTTATTCGGGAGTCAACATGTCTGGATTGATGTAAAGTGAAACTTTAAATGGCATGTTTAATAAGTTTTCAGTCTATAAATAATAATCCAGCTGCAGAAAATTAAGGTAATATTATGAAAAATAGTATTCAGACTGGAGAAATGGCTCAGTGGCTCACAAATGTTTGTAACCCAGCTACCTGGGCTTTAGCGCTCCCTTTTGGCTCCCGTGGGCACTTGCACTTACATGTGTATACCCACACACAGACATATAATTTAAAAATAATAAAGTCTTTTTTTAAAAAAGTAAAGAGTAGTGGGCTAGTTCGGTTAGTGAAGTGTTTACTTTCCAAGCATCAGGACCTGAGTTTTATCCCCAGCATCCATGTAAAAGAAAAGCTATGCACGCATTTAAATCCCAGTAACGGGGAGTTAGAAACAGGTAGATCTCTGGGTCTTTCTGGCCAGCCACACATTGCTTTAACAGGGAAGTAAGTTTCAGTCCTGTGAGAGACCCTGGCCTCCATACACACCAAAAAAAGCAGTTGGCATGACATCTGAGTTTGTTCTTTGGCTTCCACAAGTATACCTGAGAGAGCACATTCACAGAGTTATATAGAAAAGTAGTAACTGAAAAACCAATTCTTCACTTTTCCCCATGGAAACACCTGAGTGTATTTAAACAACTATTTGCCCTCATTTATTAAGTTGAACTATTTATATTGAAGCGTGGTGGTAACACAGGAGAACGCACATATGCAAAGTGTACAGTACCACGAATTTTTACAAAATGAATATTGAAGTATAATAGGACATTCCCACCACCCCCCCAACACACTTCCTGCAAACACACTTAACAGAGATTGTGGTTAGTTTGTTTGTCTGTCTGTCTAACTGCTTCACAGAGATAATAAGGGACTCTTGTAGAATGTAGGGGCCCTACAGGCTTCTAAGGACTGGGAGACCAGCCGGGCCTCAGCCAGTACAAACTGGTGATAACTAGCACCTTGAGACATGAGCTCCTAAGCATTTGCTTAAGTCTACCTGAGTCTGTCTGGGGTCTTGACAAGAGCAAAGTCCTGGTACAAGGAGACCTAGACCATGACTGACCACCACCTGCAGGGCAGATACCAGTGAATCAAAGCCTTTCCCCTGGCTAGAAGGGAATTGGAAAGAATATTTAAGGTTTTCCCCTTCCTTATAAAATTGGACTTGTTTCAACTTGTGCCCAGAGGCCGTGTCGTTCTTCACGCCATCCGCCCTCTTCTCTAAGGGGAACACTCAGGGCCCTGAGCCTAGAGGCAACCCCGATACCTGACCAGGCCTCACCCCAACAGATCCTTATTGCTTTCATCCCAAAGTCTCACCTAACTTTGCATTTCATGTAAGAACTGTACTCACCACACTCTTTGCTGTCTACCTTTAAAACCCAGCCATAGCTGGAGAGAGGGCTCAGCACTTAAGACACTGATTGTTCTTCTAGAGGACTTAAGTTCCATTTCCAATACCATGGTAGCTCATAGCCATCTGTAACTATAGTTCCAGGAGATCCAGCGCCCTGTTCTGGCCTTCTCAGTTATCAAATACACGTGTGGCACACATAAATCTATGCCTCTCATACATATAAAATAATAAATAATAATTGAAAAAAATTTCAGCTAAAAATCTATCCTGAGTTTTGGGAGATTCATGGGGGGGAGGGGAGTCGATTCCTCTTTATTTCTGTAGAGTGTCCCTTAACTGGTTTACAAACAAGAATCTAATTTGGCCAGGCAGTGGTGCCACACACCTTTAATCCCAACACTCAGATCTCTGAGTTCGAGGCCAGCCTAGCCTACAGACTAAATTCCAGAACAGAGAGGGCTTACACAGTGAAAACCTGCCTCAACAAAACAAAACAAAACAAAAAAAACGACAAATCTAATTTGTTCCTACTTTTCATGGAGTTTCTAGGTTGGGGCTGTAAACGCTCTTGAACATGTTACCTGATACAAGATTAACTGCATTTTGTTTATATGTGTGCTTAGGATACTCAGCTGTTGTGTTGGCTATAATTTTCCCAATTAGTTGACAAAACGCTTCCAGCAGCAATGTGTCCCTGAGCATTCTGCTCAGAACAATACTTTTGATTTCTGTTATTTTTGTTTTAGACACATTACAGTAGCATGCCCACGAGGTTTTAATTTGCATTTATAACTTATTGTATATGGTTGCCCAGTTAAATATCTTCTTTGGTAACGTGTCTATTAGACTCACTCAGTTCAAAAATATTTGACTTTTTCTAAGAATTTCTAAAATGTATTCTAGTTATGAGTCATTTGCCAACCATTTATTTGGAATGTTCTTCCTCTCCGACTTGACTGTCTTTTAACTCTCCTCAATGGAGTCTTTGCTGAACACAAAGCACTTTAATATAGACCAAATTGCCTTTTCTCTTTGTGTCTGTTTAAGAAATGGTTTTCCAAGATCATGAAGCTTTCTCCTGTACTGCCTTCCAGTAATTTTGTTGATTTCTTCTCGTTGGCTAAGTCTCTGATCCATCTGGAGCAGATGTGTGTGAAGTGCAGGGACCTGAGATGCTCTTTTCTGTGAGTTTATTCATCTGCCATCTATCTACCTACCTACCTACCTACCTACCTATCTATCTATCTATCTGTCTGTCTGTCTGTCTGTCTGTCTATCTATCTACATCTTTCAAGAGAAGGCATGCTAGTTTTTAATTCCCTCACTCTCTTCCATCATTGGGCTTTCTTCCGTTCAATGCCAGACTAACACTAAATTCATCACTGTAGTTTTATAATCCATCTTGGTGTCTTTTGCTAGGAGTCTTCCATCTTTATCCTTCAGGGGAAAAAATAGAGCATGTCAGCTTATCTCAGTGCTTTGCCTTTCCCCTGGGACCTTGACCTTCACGCTCTACTGCATTTATCTTCTGTTGATGTCTTCAAATAGACATTGTTCAAAACAAAATGTCTTTAGCATTAATAGTTACTACCAAGACAAAAATCGGTCTGATCTTTAGCTGCCTGGTTATAGATGGAAATAAAAATTCAACTGTTGCATTTTTGAAGGCTTTTTGTTTTAAATTGTGGCAAAATTACACAATATAAGTGTTTACTACATTAGGCATTAAAATATTTGACTCAGTGGCATTCTGTGTGCTTGTGACTGGTAACTAGTTTTTCAGCATCTTCTTTATCCTCTTTAAGGCTTACAGCATCCTCCTCCTCCTCACTAAGGTCACAGCATCATCAGCATCTTTACTAAGGTTTACTGCTACCCCATGTGCATTGTTATCTGTCTTCACTGTTGATGACCAATGTTAGCAGTGTTTTAAGTTCTTGGGGTGTTTGATGGACACATTTTTATCACATAGTGCATTGACTGGTTGTGTTTCTGGTATAGATAGAATGGTCTACACTTTAGCCTTGCCTCTGTGTTGGTAACAGAACAGGCATGCATTTGGTGTATAGAAATGGGGCTTGTCCTCAAGACATCTAAGAATGTGTCTACAAATGCTACAAAGTCTAAGGGTGTAAAGGAGCCTCAAATCAAAAATACTTTGTCTAGAGCATTTCATTAAGAAAGTTTCAGGCTAGGCGTGGAGACAGGTGTCTCCAAATTAAACCTAGAACTCAGAAGGCAGAGGCAGGTGAATCTCTGATTTCGAGGCCATCCTGATCTACAGATTGAATTCCAGGACAGCCAGGGCTGTTATACAGAGGAATCCTGTCTCAAAAAAACAAAAGAGAGCAGGGGGGAGAGGATGAGGAGGAGAGAAAGATTTTTTGAAAGAAAAATTTGCAGCCCATGTCTCATTTTGATCGCTTGTAGAGTCCTGAGATAGGTCAGTGTTGTTCCATCTTTTACTAACGATGACATGAGTTTGTGTTGGAGTCTGAGCAGAGCTCACACCAGGTTTGCTGAGGATGACCCCAGGGCTTCCAGCAGTCACACTGAAATGTGTGTGACTATCCTCTCAGATTTTCCTTTAACCATATGCCTTCACCCACCCTCAGATCTGATCTTTGCTAAGATGCTAAGCAATAATTAACACACAGCCAACCTGGAAGTTGGAACATTCCGTGCACTGATGAGAGATGTGGTATCTCCTTCCTCCCCGGGGAAAGTGAATAATTGAATACCTGGCCTGCCCTGCGTCATGGAACAGGCAGTTGCTGTGAGCGCTTCTCAGATACCAAATGTTCTGTTCGGTGGGAAAGAATGCTCTTTGTTTCTGGGACCTTCTCCAGTGTCTCACAGGGTGTCCAGTGGAGTCGGAAAGAGTGACAGCCCAAGTGTCCATCATGTCATGGCTCTGCCCTCAGCCCCAAGCAGAGCCGAGCTATTTATTTTTCAGCCAGCAGAGTACAGCCAAAATTAACCAAATCAGCTCAATGCCAAGACGTCGACGTTGGCACTAGATACCAAGAGTATCTAGGAGTCGGGAAGTGTGCAAGGGACTGGAAGGGGACAAAAAGAGGCCCCTGAGCTCAGATGCAGGTTGTCCAGCAGCTCTAAAGAAAGTCAGAGCAGAGTTTAGCGGTCCCACAGCTGTGCTCTTGACAGCAGGAACTGCCTCTGTTAAAACAGCTCTGCACGAGACTGGTGATTGGTGAACTAAGGCTGTAATGCTTACACAGCTTTCTTGGTCCCTGGCAAATCAAAGTCCAGCTCTCCTTTATCCGGTGTCCTTTGCCTTTTGAAGTTGTGGTCATATTCTACAGTCTCTTCAAATCCACTCCAGCTCTGTGGGGTCCCTATGATTCTAGAGACAGTACATCGCTAAAGTAAAACCCTGATAACATTTAAGGAAGTTTGGCTGTTCCCGATAAATATTGCCATGACAGATCATTTTATGCATGTATTTTTGCACTTGTTTGCAAACTGTATTGAGTTGACTTCCTTCCACTGAATAGCTAGATCAAAGTAAACCATGTTTATTCTGTTAATTCAGTTGAAACTCACACAACATAAAATCAAACATTTTAAGTTATCCAATCTCCCCAAAATAAAATTGCATATTCCTAAAGTAGTTACTCCCAACTCCTTCTCCTTTCCTGCCTTTGCAAGCTGACAATTAGTTTCCATCCACATAAATTTGCCCGTTGAGTTGTTTTGTGTCAGGCTCTTTCACAGGAGCGGTTCCTTTGAGGCTGTCTCATGTTGTGTTACGGGACAACACTTTATTTCATGCCATAGCTGAATCATACTTCCCCATATGCACAAGCCACCATGCACTACTGAAACTTATCTACGGATGAGCATTCCTGCCAGTTCTATGTGTGGCTACTGTGTGCAGATTTGTTTTTTCCTGTATTTTTTGGATATATACTGAGGAACTGATGTATAAATCACTGTGGTTAAGCTTCCGATAGATGTGGGAAAGTGCTGGCCTTGGATGGCTTCTGTGCACATGGGGTGCACATGCATATACTTAGGCACACAAATGTACACACGGGGGAGGGGGTGGTGGAAGGGATTTGGGAACTCTAGTCTTTTCCTCAGCTTTCTGGACACCAGGAGGACAGTTTCCTTCATCATGGTGCATTCTGTTACCACAGGCCCCACAACAACAGGCCCCACAGTGAATTTAACCTTGAAAACTATGGGTCAAAATAAACCTTCCCTTCTAAAAAGTTGACCCCTAAAGGTATGTTCTTATAGCAGAAAGCCGAGTGACACATTTTCAGTCAGTGTCGTGAATCAAGAATGTGACACTCTCAATGAAGACTTTTTCATCCTCAAATGCAATGAAGTGCTCTGTTGAGAAACACTGTAGGCAGACCACTGAGGACTTAGCCAAGCTGATCAGGGTTGTGAGCACTTTCTTCTTCAGGACTGGCCCTGCTGAGGCTGGAGAGATGGCTCAGTAGTCAAGAGTGTATATGCTCTTGCAGAGGATCCAAACTCAGGTCCCCCAGCACTAGTCAGAAGGCTGACATCCTCCTGAAACGCTTGCTCCAGAGAGATCTCATGCTCTCTTCTGGACTCTACAGGCACATGCATGCATGTGCACAGACCCACAAGTAGGCAGACATGCAATATCCACATATTTTAAAAAATGAAAATAAATCCTGAAAGTAGATTGCCCTTTTCCTAGGCACCTAGTCACATGTGGAAAGACCTTTCCTCAATTGTCAATAACTCAACCTCCCTAGCAGCTAGAGTCGATCACAGGATACCTGTTTTTGGAGTGTGTGTGTGTGTGTGTGTGTGTGTGTGTGTGTGTGTGTGAGAGAGAGAGAGAGAGAGAGAGAGAGAGAGAGAGAGAGAGAGAGAGAGAGAGAGAGAGATCAGAATAGGATGCTATAGTTCCTGCAGCTGAGTTACAGACAAGCAGTTTTGAGTTGCCTACTATGATACTGGGTACCAAACTCAGGCCCTCTGGAAGAATAGTACATGTTCTTAACCACTGAGCCTTCTCCAGCCTCCTAGAACACAGCTCTTATGAGATTAAAAGAGAAGTTTGATGAGATTTATAGGAAAGTTCCAATTGTGTTTTGTTCTTATAAGACCCCCAACCAACTGTTCTTTATCCAAGATAAACCCAAGATAAGCTGTTCTCTGTTTTGGAGGTAGCACTCTGTTCTCCCAAGTTTCACATATGATCCAACCAACCATACATCATAAACCATGAGGGGAAAGTTACATGGATTCTGGACATATGCACATTCTCTTGACCAGCTTTTCTTAAACAACACAGCATAACAACTGTTCACAAGTCCACTCCATCATATCAGGTCCTGTAAGCCTTATAGAGATATCAAAAGCACATGGGAGAATCTTTAAGTTCTGTACAAACATCATGCCCCTTTCTATGGAGGATTTGAACATCCACAGATTTTGGTGTTCAAGATGGATCCTGGAGTCACTTCTTCCATTCTGCTCTGAAGGATAACTGTATATGGTGCTGTATTACATCCAGTTATGACTAACTGGAGAGATGGAATCTATAGAAGGAGACACCCCCACTGCCACCTCAGCCCTATGATGTTATTTTGAGGATCAGCCAGTAGGGCTTCTAGCCACCTACTCCAGATTTTTCATTATGTGGAAATGTAAATCCAGATGACTTCCATCTATGTTATATAGATGTTCTTTGCTTGCAGCCAAGAACTATCCTGACACTGCCTCCTGCCAAGGGTTTCTTGTTTGCCTTTGTCGTTAGATTTTCCCCTTGAGAGCCATCTGCTTGTATCTTTAGTCTTTACTGAGTCATTTTTTACAATTTTGTTTCCACATTAAAAACCATCATATATTAGGGATTATATTTTTCTGAAATATGTGTGTACAATTTGCTTTGGCATGTTGTTACTTATCTTTTAACTCTCTTTTGGTGGCTCTCTTGTACTTTTTCCCATAATGCAGCGATATGTGATATGTGTTCATGTCTTTCTTGGTGGATTTTGAGGTTTAAGTCACTCTTAGAAATGTCATACATGGCTAGCACTTGAGAAGCAGAGGAAGGTGGATCTCAGTGAGTCTGAGGCCAGCCTCATCTACAGAGGGAGTTCCAAAATAGTAAAGGCTACCCAGAGAAACCCAACCCTGTAATGAAAACAACAAAACAAAACAAAAAAATGCCACGCCTGCTTCAAAGGCGTGAGAATATCAATTAGTAATGTTTTTGAAGATGATTCTGTCATGTATTTGTTTTATTATAAACACCTATTTTCTTAGTGGAATTTAAATCTTGTTAATTTATTTTTAGCATGAGAACACATTATATCATGTAACATTAAAATATTATATTTGATCGTGTTAAAATTCAATTAGAGTGTAAGAACATTAAATCAGTAATAGGCATCATTAAGCACACACTAAGTGTTCAAAATTCTCATGAAGTGTTCATGTTAGGAAGCAATGGGGCTTTGTTTTGTTGTTTTGAGACAGCTTCACGGCTGACAGAACACCATTGTCAGAAGCAACTTGAAAATAAAAGGTTTTATTCCATCTTATGGTTGCAGTTGACCATGAAGGGAAGTCAGAGAAGGAACTCCAGGCAGGAACTGAAGCAGGACACTGGAGGCATGCTGTCTACTGGCTTGCTTCTCCTGTGCTCAATCTGAGTTCTTCTATCACCAGGATCACCTTCCCGGGAGTGGCACCACCACAGTGGGCTGGTCTCTCCCACATCAATTATCAATCAAGAAAATGCCCCTGTAGACATGCCTGCAGGGCAACCTGATAGAGTTAATTCCTCAGTTGAGATTCCCTCTTCCCAAGTATGTGAGTTGACAACTGATGTTGGCTAAAACCATAAGAACCTGACAAAGAGGTTCACTAGGGTATGGGTTCTGGACTATTTCTTTATATATGAAAGGTGAAGTGGCTGGTAAGTCATTGGTGTTCCCCAGAAAATAGCTAGACCTGAGAGGGACAGTCCTTTCCCATGAGCAGGGCCCTCAGATACTACAGTATTAAAATACAGACTAAGAAGATGTCATCTACTTAGGACAATTAGCACTTGACTAGGCATACTGTTCTTTGGGAGAATGCCTTCCCCATTCTGTTAACAACAAAGTCACAGTTAGCAGTAACAATCTTCCTGAATTTAGCCCTAAGGGACGGTAGGTATCTGACTCCTCAGAGGTAAGATCCAGTGTTCATAAAGTGCAAGCAAGGGTAAAGGAAGAGAAGACTGCAATACAGAAGGAAGCAGAGAAGGAAGAGGGGCAGGATGCTTGAATCCTGAACCCAGTTACCCCGACGCAAATTCTATCTATCTCATCCTTGATAACAAAAAGCATCAATTTTCTTTTTTGCCTAAATTACTTTGAATCATACCTTTTTTCTCTCTGCATCTCATCTTTGTGGAAGAAAGGCTGTATGTGATCTTTAATTAATTTATTTTTGGAAAATACAAGCAGGCTTTTTAAAGGGGTGCTTAAACATTTGTATGCCCACCTTTGCGCTGTGGCACTTCAGTATTGTAAGAATCCAGAGACTACCTTTTCAAAATTTTTCAAAAATAATGAAAGCTAGGTAAGTAAATTTTGAAGTGTGTGTGTGTGTGTGTATGTGTGTGTGTGTGTGCGTGCGCGCACACGTGTGTGTGTGTACACACACATATACATATATATGCATATGCAGAATCTGTTAGATTTAATCATTCCTACTTTGACAAAGTTGCATGTGCGGTTTCTGCTCCAGTAAAGCAAGGACTTCTCTCTGATGATAATCCAACGTGAGCAAGTGATAGTGGACAGTGAGATGGCTACAGCCCTTGGAATCAAAGAAAGCTTCCAAGAAACTGACGTTGGCAAACAGGCCGGTCATTCTTCAAGAAATCCTGTATCTGCTGATCCCCCTGAGAAAGGGCTAATAGGGGATCATGGCTACTGTCTATTGGTGATGCCTGGAAATGAGATGAGGGACCCATAAGTAAAATACCAGGAATCCAATTTGCTCACTCAGATCAGAAGACAGTCTGGCACCACTCTCAAAGACACTCGCAGAAATTGCCGTTCGCTGATCTAATGCCATTGGCATCGGGTGCTGTCAGGACAACATGTGACTTGGTGATTTTCACTTGCTTATATTCATCATGCTTCTTTCTAATCTTCTTCTTCACTCACATGTAACTTAAAGTGTTCAAAATAAATAAATAAAAAGTAAATACGTAAATATATTGCTGTATTGGGATGTCATTTTCCCCCACGTCTTTAGGTGCCAGTATTAAAAGACAAGGTATAGATCTGTCAAGAAGTCAGGCTTCATGGCAGTCATTAGCTGTTGGTGGTGTGCCCCTAGAAGTGGTTGAGGCAGTTCTCATGGGACCCCATACTTGATGACTCTCACAAGACAGTTTAAATAACAACAACAACAATAAAGGACAAGGCTACCAGGTGTTGTGGTGAATATCTGTAATTCCAACACTTGGGAAGCTGAGGCAGGAAGAGCTGATGTCTGAGACCAGCCTGAGCTTCACCAATGCCCTATCTCAAGGGGGGGGGAGGGGTTTGAAAGAAGGGGGAAAAAAATGAATGAAAACAGGTCTAGCTTCAGTTACCCTTCACATGCTCACCCCTGTGATGTCATCTTCCATGAGCTATCAGCTCACTAGAGTTGAAATGATACAGGCGTCAGTCCTTTGGACCTACAGAACCATTGGCCAAATATACCTCTCTTCTTACCCAGCCTTAGATATTTTACTGTAGTAAAGGAAATGGAGGAACCTAAACAAAATGGGCATGCTCAGTTCATCACACCTCCTTTACAAAGGGGATTCCAAAGAATAGGTAAGAAACTGCTTGGTCCTTGGTAGGAAAGGAATCCTACAATGGTTTCCCTGACTTATTAAACTGGAATGCATGAAGATGGGGTGTGTATGGTCCAAATATGATAAAGTAGCATCAGTCACAGCCATGTTTATGTTTCTTTCTAGGCCTGGATTTTGGAATAAGGGTAGGTATATCAGTGTGTGTTTTCTAACTTGCGTTTGCTAATAAAAACAACTTTAAAACTATGAAGTGAATCTTTCTGTAGATATTTATGGATCAAAAACATTATTTGCAGTATCAAGCAATTCTCAGCCCCCACCCCGTCCTGTCATCCTTTGCTAACACCCACTAAATTTGTGGACTATGGGTTTCTATTGCCCTCTCAAGCTGCTTCCTGGACTTCTGCAGAGAAGAGACAAATATTTTAATAACCAGAGAATGAATAAAAGACCCCTCTTATTTCCATGCACACATAATTTGTGAAAAAACTCGATGCTCAGAGGCAGCAGTATTCATTATTCATTCATTTATTCATCCAGCTACATGTTCAACAAACATAAGTGTCATTTATTTCTGAATAGGGCACTGTTTTTCCCCTTTGTATCTCTGCTTGGTCCTCTAAAACCCCTGTCTTAATTATGAGATGGACCCGTGAATAAATAGCCACAGCATGGTCACAGTGCCACAGGTATCATCGCTGCCATCCGTTAATTTGCATTTGCTGTGGATGTCCTTCTCTAGAGGAACAAATGTCCAGGAGTACTTATCACATGACAAGTATGTAAGCATTGTAGCTTAGATGGAAAAGTATCCTGGCAGTCAGGAGCCAAGGAATACCACAAAGTCTCTGTATACTTGGCATCTTACTGCCCTATTCCCGGAAAAGGTTTCCCCAATGTAACAAACAACTCCATGGAATGGGGAGGGTTGCCCTCCCTGCCCTCCCTGCCCCACCCCCAGGTTGTTACAGCTCTGCTCAGATCCTCTGGAGTGTAACAACTCTGTTAGACTAGGGGAATGTCTCCCCCGATGCACTTCTGGCTCTGACAAAAAGTATTCTCTGCTCCACTCCAGGGCAAGAAAGTCATCTCCCAAACCTCATTCAAGAGATTTATTAAAGGGAAGAATACGGGAGAGTTTCTCCCTCGGCCAGGATGGAAAAAGACAGCTGCCAGCTAAACAGGTACAGGGCTTATGTGGATTTCTTATGGGTGGAGTTTTTCTAGTTGAAGATATTCATGGTGGGAATTGATCAGATTTTAATCCCTGAGTTTGGACAAGCTCAGAGATTTGGCTGAATTTTGTGCTCAGGGATTGGTTATTTCTTCTGCTTAAGGATTGGTTGGTTTTTGTGTTGAGTTGGTCAGGGGCAGAGTGTGTTTCTTTGGCTCTGGTTTCTGGGTCAAAGTGTGTTTTTTATTACTGGACCTTTCTAATCTTTTGACTCTGGTTTCAGGGTTAGTGAATTGTCTCTGGTCTGAGTCAGGATTTTTTTTTGTTTGTTTCTTTGTTGTTTGGGCTGGTCCTTTTACCCAACAAAGCACTGATCCCTTCATACCTGACAGCCTACTGAGCCTTCTCTGTAACAAATGGGATGGGAGGTATGGTTCCCATTCTAATTCCCTTAAGAAGAAAGTAAGGCTAAGTGTCCATGAGAACCCAGGCAGTCTGACGCCAAGCCTCCAGCCATCCTAGAAGAGTGTCTGATTCTTCCAGTAACAGCAAGCAAGAAATGATGTCAACAGGCTCTCCTGCATTTATCAATGGTGGCATCATTCCCCCTAAGGTCTTTACTTCCTCTTCTTACTTCACCCAGCACCGAAGGCTTGACAACTCCTCAGCAGCTTTGTCTCTGCCACATATTTTTCCCAGTCAGTGACATTAATACATGGAAAGGCCTAGGTGAACTCAGCAGAATGGGCTCATTATTCTATTCCTTTGTTGTTTACAAAATGTACAGTGGGCTCTCCATATTCATGGGCTCTCCATCCACAGATTTAACCAGCCACAAACTGAAAACACCCAGAAGATTGCGCTGCTCCTGTGCAGACTGGGTGTGTCCTGCCATTCCTGGCACTTCTGTCTGTAAAACATTTGACACTGTGTTATGTGTTCTAAATGACTTCTGGGTGATGTAAATTGTGTGGGAGGGTGTCCACAGGTTATTGGGGAGCAGTACGCAATTTTATAGAAAAAACTTGATCCGTAGATCTTGGTGTCTAAGTTGTCTTTCAGACTGATCCTTTGAATGGCAGCTATGAATGGAGCGGTATTACCTCTGGTGATGGTTTAAATGAGGGGACAAATCTATAGACAGAGACACTGTCCCTCATGCTATGAGTATTTTGTTTTGCTTAAATACTAGACCAAGTGCCAGAAGGGGTTCCACTTGTTTTGGATATGAGAAGTATCCTAGGATGAAGCCCCACAGACACTGAAAGGGCCACTTCATGAAGAAGGTATGATTGTGTTTCATGAAATTTTCAGGGTAGTCTGAAAATATCACATATTGGGCATGCCCATATTCACAGACAAAAGAGATCAGTGTTGGCTATAGAAAGAGGACCCAAGTCAGGGGAGAATGTTTTTTGGCTTGAGCTATGACAGCCCACACAACTGACATCTACCATGCTCCTGCCTCTACACTGGGAGCAGAGTTCAGATTACAGCCCAGGTTCTATTGGGATTCATGAAAGTGTACCATCTTCTTTTCTTAGGAAAAAACACCATTAGAAAGAATCATTGGGGGATGGAGACATGGCTTTGTCATTAAGGGTATTTGCTACTCTTGTAGAGGAGCTGGGTTTGGTTCCCAGCACCTGCATGGTGGCTTACAACTATCTGGACCTCCACGGACTTTCAGGGAACTCAGAACCCTCTTCTGGCTTCCATGAATGCTAGGCACACATGCAGTACACTTACACACATGCAGACAAACCACTCATACATAAAAAAATAAAAATAAATAAATCTTTATAAAAGAAAGAAGAATCTTCCTATAACCTCCACACCCTCAGGTGGCATGGATGAAGTATTTAAATGACTTTGTCCATAAGCTGTTTGCCTCTTTTGCAAGCACTGCATAGCTCATTCTTCATACCCCTCAAGGTTGCATGTTGGGTTTTTCCCATCACAGCTCCTGTGTCTGTAGGGCGGCACAGGATGAGATTGGTTTTACTGCCTGACCAAGGCAGAGAAAGAACCAGATGTGCCTAGGCTGGACACATCCTGACACTGTTCCTCCTGTAGAGGTTACATGGTCCCTGGGCATCCTCTTTGGGTTCTAGAACTTTCTTCCAGCCTCATCAGTCCCCTTGTCCTATGTCCTCATCCCACTAACATTGATAATATGCTCAATATGACCTTGCTCTGGGGAGAGTTGGAGGCTGCACCTGTTTGAAGGTGCCTTACCTGAACACAGGTGGCAGGGGTGTGGGAGTTGCTGGAGATCTGTGAAGAACCCATGTGTAAATCTATTCTTTGGCCCAAATGTCATGAGAGTTCCATGAGAAAGATTTTACAGACTGGGGCAGGGCAAAAAATGCTCCTGAAGTAGAAAGAAGCAGGGTGTCTGGGGCAGTCAACTCCTTCCCACATACATGATGCTGGTGGAGATTGTATCAGACTAGCAACATGTAGATCAGACACATTCCAACATGTCTCTGTTGCTCCTATTTCCCACCATTTGCATGGAAGGTGGTAGGGTATAGGAAAGGAGATGAGAAGGGTACAGGGATTTGGAAGGTGAATCCACACTGCATGGGAGGGCTGGGCCTCTGCTGATGGAGTGCAGTGTGTCCCATGTATGGCCTATATTCTTTTGTGCTGAATGCCCATACTTTGTCCGCTCTCTCGGCTCATCCCAAGTGCTTCTCAACTGTCAGCTTCCTGGAATGTGTTTGGGATACAGCAGCAGTTTGCTTGGTAGGTGACTTGAGCTTAACTATATCATGGGCTTCCCATCATCACAGTACCACCCTGGTGGAGTTCAGTGAGCTTAGATTTCAATGAGCTTTGCAGGAGGGAATTGTGAAATTCCTTCGTGCTTCAGCATGGGAGAGTTTTAGAAATTCAAGGTGCTTCTCAAATTTTAATTCTGTGTGGGGTGGTTTCTGAGAGTGCAATTTTTTAAATCAGGTTTTAGAGACTATCAAACCGACTGTTAGAAACGAAAGGAGTTTACACTGGAGGCAGGACAGTCTGCCCACGTAACCTGAGTTCACACAGGACTCGGTCTGAGCTGCATTCTGTCTCCACCATAGCCCTGAACCCACAAATTTACACTCTAAGGCCATGCTAGACATCGAAGATAGTTACAGGGGAAGATCATGTGGAGATACACAGGGAAGATGCAATTTTAAAACCACCAGAGAGGTCTCAGAGGAAACCCAACATCCTAGAACCCTGATCTTAGACTTTTAGCAACAGAATCATCCCAAGACTCCTGGTAGGCTCTCGGTCTATAGCAGTTTGTCAGGACAGTCCTAGCTCACTGTAAGTGCTGGAATAAATGTTCCTTTCTTTCAGCCTTGTATCCCTCAGGAACTTCCACCACTCCCAAGATGGAAAGAAGGACCAGGTAGGTTTTGGTGCTGAGAGTGAAATCTAAGACTACACACCATACCAGGAAAATGTGATGAGGTGTTTGAATTGCCATGATTCAGATAAATAGAATGTAAGAACTTTGTCTCTCATGGTCTGAATTATTGCAAACAAGATGTGGGGGTAGAGAGAACTAAATGTTCTCTAACAGCATAATTTCTACCTTTTAAAACAAGTATCTTGTCAATTCGGGGGAAATTTGAATAAGTCTACTTTTTCATGTATTCAACCCCCTAGATTCCCTGGAGCTAGGTGACTTTTTGGAGGCTTTTTGAACAATAAAGAATGGTGGGAGGAACCAGCACTTGTCCAGTGTGGTTTTAACTGAGGTGTGCCCAACATGGCAGTCCCATCATGGCACTTTCCCCTCCTGGCATCTCTGAGGCACACATATGCCATACTCGGAGTGCAGCCATTGGCCCATGGAGGACTCTCAGGGTAGCTCCTTCTCCACATTCCGTATTCACCTCTTTTAACTATGTGCTAGAGGACATGTGTGGGTCCTCGACGGGCCTGTGTCCTCCCAAACTGCACCCAGAAAGCAAGGTAACCTCTCTGATCTTGGGACCACAGTGCAGTTAGGAGTGCTCTGCTTCCTCAATCTGGATTTAGGGTGGGGAAGGAAGCAATGCCCATCTCCTGGCCCAGCTAACTCTGCTGTTTTTCCCACAGTCTTTCAGGTCTTTCTTGATTCAACCAAGGTCTTCTGTGCCTGGTTTGGGGAGGGTATGCCTTAGCAACTGCTGACCCCATATCACATTCTCCTATGTGGCTATGGTTTAGATAAATGTCACCCCAAATTCCATATGTTAAAGCTTTGGGCTCCAACCCATGGTGCTTGTAAATGGTAATGAAACCTTTAGGAGGTGGGACATCATGGTGGAAGGAAATTGTCACTGAGAACATGTCCTTGAAGGGGATATTTGATCCTGGCCCCCTTTGTTCCCCTAAAGCAGTCTCTTTTACTCCACACTCACACCATGTTATGCTGCCTTGCTACAGGCCCAAAGCAATGAGCCAAGCAAATGTAGATAAAAACCTCTAAAACTGAGTCAAAATCAAATTTTCCTTCCTCTTAGGTTGATTATTTCATGTATTTTATCAATGTGGAAGAAAGATGACTAATACACAGGTCATTTCTACTATGATGCCTTCTGTTCCTCCAAGTGTGGGCTTTTGAAAAGACCTCAAGCTCTTCCAGATCAAAGAGCCTCCCTCCTCTTCACACACAGCTTTTGTTTGTCTGTGTGTTTTCTGGAACCATTGCCTCTATTATCAGTTTAAAGTTTCTTGAAAATACAAATGCCAAATACGACTCCATCTTTCCCTCACTATGTTCTTACAACAACCTTTAGGCATGTACAGGTATGGAAGAACAGGAGCATGTCCTGAGCAGGACAAAAGAGGCATGGAAGGGAGAGTTGATTAAGAAACAGGCACAATGGAGAATCAGCCAGCCTTGGGAGGGAAGACAGTTCTGACTCACTTTACCACAGAGGAATCATGAGCACATGGTCAGTGATGTAATGTTGTCACTAAAGGACACTATGCATGAGTATTCTGCTGTGAGGTCTTATGGGCCATCAGCTGTATATTTGCAGGAGTAGAATGTTGCTAGCAAGGTGGGGGTGGTGGTAGACCGCCATTGTTTAATGAGCTCTGGTTTTCAACTTGGAAGGATAGAGCTCTGGAGACTAATGGTGGTAATGGCAGCCAAACAATGTGAGTGCACTTAATGCCACCGGACTATGCACCTAAAGTATGGGAGGGAGAAATGGTCAGATTTAAGTTGTGTGCATTTTGCCCCAGTTTTTAAAATTAGACAGCAATAAGGAATTCTTACTAGCAATTTAAACAGAAATATACTTAGTTAATTCCAGGGTTTCTTTATCTTTCTGGTGAAGTAAAGGAGGTTTCACGATTAATAAACTCCCTGAGAGGATCTTGAAAACTAGTTCCCACCAGTACTCTCCATAAGATGGTAATAGGTGGGGAAGGACTGGGCACAGGCATGGAGGAAGAGAAGAGTTTCATTGCAGTATAAGCATCTACTGTAGAGATGTGCATCCCAGGTTCTACCAATGATGAGTTCCGAGTCTTCCTTAGATCCCGGAGTCTGTGATGCATAAGTTGCATGCATGGAATGCCATAACTTTAGCAAAGAAGTTGTGCACACCCTCCTTTGTGCTTCCAATCATCTCAACATCAAAACCACAGAAATAGTTGATACCACCTGTACTGTTAGTGTAAATGAGAACAGTGTGAGGTTCTGGTCAGATGGTCTAGATGGTAAAGGGCTTACTACGCAAGTATGAGAACCCAAGCTGGATCCAAACACCTATACACAAAGCTGGGCCAAGTGGCATGGGTGCAAGTGAGGTAGACACAGGCAGCCCCTTGAGGGCTTTCTAAAAGCTGGTATAGCTTAATTGACAAGTCCGAGGTCCCAGTGAGAAACCAGATTCAAAAAAACAAGATGCCAGCTCCTAAGAAACAACACCCGAGATTGACCTCTGGCCTGCATATACACAAACATGTACACACACAAATAAAGTGTCTGTACATATTGTCAGGACAGATACAATGTTTGTATCATTTCTGTATGCACATACACAAATATGTAATGCTCATACGTGTTCAAACTCAAGCATGTGGAACCTGGGGATCCACAGGGCTGAGCACATGCTGTCTAGCACTAAACACACAACTCACACACAGATGCTTAACACTGAAAATCAAGTCCAACATCTTCCCTTTATGAGGTCTTCAAGTGGCATGAAGTCATCAGTCTGGAGGAGATTCTCTAAGTCCAGGGATTTTACAACAAAGCTGGCTTCCTGATGCCTCAGCAAATTTATTTTCTATCTGTTTTTAAAATCAGAAGAGACTTCAAGTAAAATTGGTCCTGCTATCCATCTGCAGCTGCACATCAGCTTTGCAAACCCCTGACCCAATTTCTACATCTGCAGTTGCCAACTCCCCCTCTTCATCCACTGGCTATAGGGAGCTCTTTGTAAGCTATATCTCTTTCTGACACTTGCTCTGCTAGGGATGCAGCTGTTCTTTACTGCCTCTTTTCTTCCAAGTGGTCAAGACACTAACAGCTCCCTTGTGGGTCTCATTTGGAGGTGATTTGCAATGCAGCGTGGCTGTGTTAACTGTGAGAATCTTACAGAGTCAAAGAGTCTGATAAAGAACTATTTTGTCAGACTTTCTGGATGTGAGATGCAGAATCTACATTTCATTTATCCAAGCTGAATCTGGAGCTGAAAAACTGCTGCATGTAGGAGCATCTGATTTTGCTTCTGTGAGAGAAATTCTAAACGACACCTGGTGTTATGTGATTTTGAATTTCATGCGTCCATTGATCCCCAGCCACAGCCTGTGAGGTATACAACACACTCTCTTTCCACAGATGAAGGAATTGAAGAAGAGGATTAATTTAAGCCCGAAAGCATCCAGCAATGTGAGAGTTTGAAGCGAGACTCTTTTGTTTCGCTTCCAAATCGCCAGGAGCTTTCTCCTTTGTATCTAAAATCACACCAAGTTTTGGGGTAACTAGTCTGCAGAGAAGGCTTAGGGAGGGCCAAGACTAATTAGATTAACTAGCCCTTGTGGTTGGGTAAACCCATTTAAACTATAGGCAGTACTAATGACTGCGTGGGCTGGTCTTGTTTGAACAAACCAATCACGGCAGTGGTGTGAGGTTACTGAATAGACTATGCTGGTGGTAAGTGTCCCCCAAATAAGCCAATCACAGCAGTGATGGGAAGTAGAGTCAAGCCAGTCGTGATAGGATCTGGGTGGATAGATGAGAGCTGGGTTTCCTGGACAGAGGATATCAGTCCTTTCAGAAATATCCCATGGGACTTTTGGCTCCATTGTAAATAATAAAACCAGAGTGAGGACTGGTGAATGGCTTCTTTAAGCTTCTTCAGTTTTTAAATAAAAGACTCACGAAACAGCAAGAATATGTGACACTGGTGGGCATTTGTAGGGTGTGCTTACGATGCCTGAAACTCAGGCATCTTGCAATCCTGGTGGTACAGCTGTTACCAGAAACATCAGATTTCCACGTTTGGGTTCTTGGTCTCACTAATAAAAGAATTAAGATGGACTATGATAGGAGCTCAAAAACAATTTTAATCTGGATTTAAAAGAAAAACTCTAAGGCAGGCAAGTGGTACATCTTGGAGCTTCCTAGAGGAAGACAATGGAGTCTTTCCTTCTACTGACAGCTGGAGATAGCTAGGGACCCTCCCATCAAGGAAGAGTAAAGGCAACTTGACAAGCCTAGTCCTCTAGGCAGAATCATGGCAGTAGAGGGTGTACAGAAGGTAGGAACCACTTTTCCCGCGATGGGAACCTCGTGTTCTAATGCTAACCCTATCTCTGTCATTCCAGGTGTAGCTTTTGCCTTCGCTACAGCAAATAGCAAAACTGGTCTTTATTGTATCTAAATAAACCTCAGTCTAAACTCTAAAAAATTGACAGCCAAGATATTTCAGAATATCTATTGGTGATGAGATAATTTAGCCCCTTTCCAGAACATGGACCCTGTAGTTTTCTATGTCACGTTCTTACTGAACTCACATAAGAAGCATGTCAAAGAGACAGAGATGCATGTAGATGTCATAGACTTATACATGCAAGTTCTCAGAATGGGGATGGTGGTGGAGGGGTTGTTTATCATTGACCCAGTAGCCTCAGTGTCCAGATCTTGAGCCCATCAAGTGGATTCTGGAGGGAACCAGGGGTTAGGAACAACTCGGATCTAAGATCTACTGATATAGAATCACTAATCAAGGCTCACTTATCATCCCTAAGATTTTCGTGGCTTTACTGAGAAAGACCCAGGCTCTCTCTCCTGCCACAGATTACTTCTTCCACACAGTAAGAAGCAAGGGTCAGAGCTGTCCAGAAACTCCTGGGCCAGATTAGGCTGGATCATGACAAGTTGTGGAGTCATTTAAGATGAGGCAACTCTCATTGAGGAACATAGGGTAGAACCTTAGGTACAAGAGTCCCCAGAGGAGGAACTACGGTAATAGGTGGGAAAACGATCACAATAATGAACCAAGACTTTCATAGGGTGTGGTGATATTTTGTTCGTACTCTAACAAATAAAGCTTTCTTGACAATCAGATGGCAGAACTAGCCACTAGTTAACCATAGAAACCAGACAGTGGTGGCTCATGCCTTAATTCCCAGGAATATAAGGTGGGTGGAGACAAGACCCCAACCCCATTCAATCTGAGGATTCATAGAGATAGGATCTCCCTCTTTTAGCTAAGGAGTTGACGAGGTGAGAGATGACTATAGCTTGCTCCTTTGTTTCTCTGATCTTTTAGCATTTACCCTGATATTTGGCTTTGGGTTTTTAATCATTAAAACCAATTAGAATTTGAGCTGCAACGGGGTACCACTGGAGAGTGGGCAACAGCTTGTGTGATCTCTGGTATGGAATGAGCAAGAGCTAGCAGCTGGTGTCATGGCCACACCTGGCAGTACAGTGGGGGCATGTTGAAGGGAAGTGAGGTCACAGCCAGACAGGCAGCTCTGTGGGAATTTCTCTCCCTATGGCAAAGCAGCTTAAGAAAGGGCTTTATGACTTCAAAAGACTTTCTGTTCAACATGGAGGGAAAGGCACAAGCAGAAACCCTGTGGCAAAGGCTTCTCCAGCTTCTCAAACCAGGCAACTGATATTGCAGCTAGAATCTGAGGTGGGTGTAACTTTAAAAAGCATGCAGCTAGTGACCTGCTTCTTGGCAGGCAGGCCTTACCTCCACAGCCTTCTAAATAGTTCCACAAACTGGGGACCCAGCATTCAGGGATGATGGGGGGACAAACAATGACATTCCCCATATCCCCTGCCCTTTCAACAATAAAGTCAGTGCTCCGCTTATACCTTCCTAGAGCAGTCTCCTCTGCCCTCAATAAAATTGATGGCGGCAAAGCGGGAACCATGCAAGTGTACACTCCAAGTTTTCTCTTAGAAGACTGAGTATTGAAATGGGGAGGTGGCTCATCGGGTAGAGCATGCTGATGGAAAGTTGGGTTCCCAGTACTGCCTGTGTAATATTTAATCTCAACTGTCAGCTTGATGAGTCCTAGGATCACATAAGAGAAGGGCGTCTGGGCATGCCTGTAGGGAGTTATCTTAGTTAGGCTTTTAAAGCAGGAAGGGTAAACTACTCAAGGCGACACCGTTTCTCTGACTGGGTTCCTGAACTGTATAAAAAGGAAAAAGTGAGCTGAGCACAATCATTACTCTCTACTCTGACTGTGGATGCATTGTGACCAACTGCTTCCAGCTCCTGCTGCTGTGACTTCCTGCCAGGATTGACTGTAACCTTGAACTGTAAGCCAAAGTAAACCCTTTATTCCCTTCAGTTACTTATTTCAGGATATTTTATCTCAGCAGTTGGCAAAGTAATATACCATTTAAAGATGAAGGAAGTATCATGGGTTTGTGATCACAGCACATCTACAGTGAGATGGGAAGCTTGAGACAGGAGAACCCCAGCTAGCCTGTCACGTGTGATGAATAACAAGAGAGACCTTGTCTCAAGCAAGATGGTAGGTGAAGAAAGATACCTCTGACTTCCACATGTGCACCACACTATGCATGTATTCACTCATACACACACACACACACACACACACACACACACACACACACACACACACACGCACACGCACACGCACACGCACGCACGCACGCACACACGCACAAAAGTGTACGCACACAGGCGCACATACAAAACCAGGATATATATGGATAGAGCATAGGAGTTCAAACAATAGAAACTTCACATTTAAATGACCTTGGCTCTTTACTGGCCAGTATATTAAAGCTTACATCTTTCATTTGGGAATACCTTTCTCCCTTTTGTGGGTTGAACTGTGCACCTCCCCTTCCAACTTATATATTGAATTCCTAGACCCCAATTGCCCAGAATGTGACTGTATTTGGAGATAGGGATTTACAAAAGGGAAATAATCAAAACATTTTCTTAGGAGGAACCCTAACCTAATGTCTGACTGGGGATTAGGACCCAGGCATAGAAGACCACATGAGGATGTGGAAAGACGATGGCCATTTATAAGCCTAAGGTGAAGGCTTCAGGAGAAACCAGCCCTACCACACCTTGAATTAAGCCTTACAGTCTCTGAATTGTGAGAAGGTCAATGTCTTTTAAATACCAAGTCTGGGGCATTTGTTACACAGACTCATATGCCCCGAATACCACTATGGTGGAGATTAAACAATACTTGTGAAGGAAGTTAATAGTGTGTCCAGCATGAATGACTCACAAATTGACTTTTCTCACGCCAGGTCTTTTCACTCAGCCTCTTATATCCATGTGGGATATGAGTTGAGCTAAGATCTGATATGAGATCTGGAATCCAAGTAGTCACTTAGGACAACCATATTAACCAGCAGCATTCTGTACCCAAAATATTCAACTTAGAAAAAGGGAAGGTTTGTCTGGGCATAGAATTATAGAAGTTTCTGTTTATTATAGGGTGGTCCTATTGCTTTAAGGCATGTGACACTACATCATGCAGACCAAAGACCACACGCCCAGTGACCTAAGATCCTCCACTAGGAACCAACTCTTAAAGGCTCTCCTACCATCCAACAGCACCACCTAGGAGAATAAGTCATATGACTTTTGTTCAAACCCATAAGTGGAGAACTGACTCGGTTCCCCTGCCCACGGTTGCCATCACTCCCATTCCTTCAGTTAACATGCTGCCATAAAAATTCTCTGCTCCCTGTCAATTGGTCTGGCCCTCTTGAAGGGGGTTAGACATTTCTAAAGTGAGTATTCACTAAAGTAATAGACTCTTTACCTGGTTCCAGACATCAGAATTTGAACTGAAAAGAAAGATCGGACAGTCCACTGAATCTCAAGTCCAGGTTCTTCCCATGATACTGACAGCCTGAGCATATGCTAAGAATAACGATGGGACTATTAGCAGCACCAGTCATGGCTCTGTAACCTGTGAGCCAGGCTCTGCAGTTGTGTTAGATTTGTCCTTATTACCTTCTGATAAATACAAGCTTTCAGTAGAACTTAACTTTCACAACGTTCTTAGGTTTGAATTATCCGAGGCTAATAGAGAAACACTGCTACCACTGCCTGCACTCTTAGCAGACATCACTAATCAATCATGCCCTCTCTTCTATTGGACTCAGGCCTGTAGTTATAAGCTTTCAGTATAAGCTCTCAGTATAGTTCCACAAGGGTTACCAGTAGCCAGGACTGAGCCTATTCCTGTGATGGAGATTCAAGGAGGCTGTAACATAATTACCATCACAGTCAAAGTGTGACACTTAGGGATATAAGCTGGTCTTCTACAGGAATTCTTTTCCTTTATTAAAAGAGGATCAAGAATGAGTGGCTAAGGCCAGCTTCAATTTCCTAATAATGCAACAGAGATGTTTTGGCCCTGACCTGAGCTGATCAAGGTGATACATTTCTTCTTTCTCTTTCTTAAGCCAATAGAGAGTAGAGAAGAAATCTCCACATTTCCCACTAACCTACCAAGGGAGACTGAAGTCGTGAGGCGAGGCCTTCCCTCTTTGGAGTCGGAAGATCATCCCAGAAATAAAAATGGGAAGTCTATTCCAAGCCTATTGGTGCTGATAGAAAGAACTGTAGCTGAGCACAACTGGGCTTTAGCTGAAATCATTCTCTGTCTTTCTGGGAAATGATACATTGCCTCCAATCAGTACACATGCCTCAAACAAGTCCGTACTCCTGGAGTCTCTAGACCACCAGATATCTTTCTCTTTCCTGAATTCCTTGGAGCCCTTTCTCTGGAAGGAGTTTCTCTTCCTCCTTATTAATCCTTATTCTACAAATGTCTCAGAGGAGAAAGGCCCTGATCTCCAAAGGATTGCTTGGGCTTAAGTATCCTTTTCCCAAACTGTCAGAAACTTCAATTTTCCCTTACTCCAGGCAGGACCAAGAGATATGGGCATTTGTGGAATCATTTGGGTTCTCTTCAAATCAATATTCTTTAAACAACAATCCATCATTTATTGAACCGAGATAGCATTTTTCTTTTTAAAATGGGTTGATATATTTTATTTTTGTACCAAATTAGGGATTTATGATATGCATTTGTTAGCAGGCATGTTCCCAATCATACAATTTATTGGCAGCCCATAAACAAGTTTCATTGCTTAAAATGTAGGTTTTTAAAATTACATGGTTTCAATAAACTGTGCTATTCTGTGCCTTAGCTGTATCTGGTTGGGGTAAAGCATCTCTCAGCTGCCCACTCTGAAGAGTTGGAGGCTGGGCTACCCTTCCATTCTGATATCTCTGCAGCAGAGCAGCGAACCCAGGCAGTGCTAAGGTCATCACTGGCTACTAGCTACCTGCACTAGGCAGGCAGGAACATTCATAGCCTAGAATTCTGGAGCAGGGCGGAGTCCTGAACCTCTTGGGAGAGAGGCAGAAAAGAGCTTCTCGCTTGCTTAGGTAGACCCAACCCTACTCTGTGAGGCCCAGTGACAGCTTAGGCTCTCCACAGAGGAAAAAGGCTTGGGGTCTTTGTTTTACAGAGCTGTCAGTGGGTAGACAGGTAATATATTAGTTACCCTTCTCATTGTTATGAAAGAATGCCCGACAAAAGCAATTTAAGGAAGAAGATTTATTTTAGCTTAGAAATTGAAGGTATAGTCAATTACAGGGGATAGAAATACCAGTAGACATATGAGGTCATATTACATCTACAGGCTAATGGCAGAGGGAGACAGGTGGTAGTGCTGAGTTCATCGTCTCCTTTCTATCCTGTCATATCCAATATCCAGGCCATGGAATGGTACCACCTATATTTGGAATGGATTTTTCCCACCTTAATTAGCTAAGTCTAGAAACTCATACAGATGAGTCCAGAAGTTTGTCTTGTAGGTGATTTTATATCTTTGCCGATAGGCAATGAGTATTAACCATCACAGGCACCTGTCTCTGTCTATATAGGTGATCTACAGATCCATTTGTGGATCTCCATCCATCACAGCTCATCATCTCTGGCAGGTTGATACTCAAAGCAAACACCCCTTTCTGAACAGAACCAGAGTGGAAAGCTGCATTACTCGACCCCAGAATTTCATATCATCTCCATGATGTCTCTGCATTGCTTTTGGAACAGTGCCCCCTTGTTGTCTCTGAACCAATTGCAGAAGAACCTGGATTCATTTCCAAAAAGTGTCTCTTTCAGTTCCCGCCTTTGTGATACTTTGGATGTGGAGTGTCCCCGAAAGGCCATATGCTGAAGACTTGTTTTCAAGCCAATGGCACTACTGGGAGATGATAGGAGGTTTAGGAGATGGATTTTATGGGAAGGAAGCTGGAAGACTGGGGGCTTCTCCTGAAGGGAGGTGTTAGTGCCTCAGAACCTTCCTCAGACTCTTTGTTTATTTGTTTTGTTTTGTTTTCTTACTCTGCTTCCCAGCTACTGTGAATCAGGGTTATCTATAGGAACTGAACTGAAAGAATGAAGTTGTGTGTGTGTGTGTGTGTGTGTGTGTGTGTGTGTGTGTGTGTGTGTGTGTGTGTGAGTGATTTATTAAGTGGCTTACAGGATTCCATCTGGGTAGTCCAACAGTGGCTGACTCACAGTGGAGAGACAGAGAACCCATCAGCTGTTTGGAAAGAGGCAAGTCTGGTCCTGAAGCTCTGGAGGATCCTTGGAGAGCTGCTGGTCTTCAGGCTACATTGGATCCTTAAAGAGTTGTTATAAAATCAGTGAAGGAATACCACAGCAACAGATGGCCTTATCAGCAGGAGTGGAGGCAACCAGGCAAAAAGCAGTTTTTTTCTTCCACGTCTGTTTATCTGGGCTTCCCCAAAAGGCACTGCCCAGAGTTAGGGTGGGTCTTTCTGCTTCAAACAATCAGATAAAGAAAACCCCACAGAAATGTCCAGCAGCTATGATTTAGTTAATTCCTGGTACAGTCAAGTTGACAACCAAAATTAGCAGTAACAGATGGCATTTGCTAAACTCCTTATCAGTGAGAGATAACACTGTCACTGTCGTCAGCTCAAGGCCATGGGGGCTGAAACTTCTGAAACCATGAACAAAAAGAGCTCAGTCCTCCTTTAAGTTGTTTGACGTGTATTTTGTTACAGCCACATAAAACTGCCTGGCTCCTTCCTCTTCCAGAACAGGATGAGAGGGAATCCCGGGGGATGTCCTGATGGCAGAGAACACCCACACGGCCTTCCTTCTCCTTCACCTGTTGAGAGCTTCAAAACCATGGCACAAGATGAAGGAATAGACTCCAAGTTTGCAAGGTGCCTGACTGCTTGAGATCTGGCAGGCTTGGTTAGAGAGGTGCTCAGTGCATAGTAATGAGAAAGCTGTCAGACCAACGCCCGTTTCTGACATTTGAAGAAAGAGGCTTATGTGATTTTTTTTTTTTTTTGTTATTTAAAGTCAAGAAGCCCAGAACTTTGTCTTCTTATTAAAATGACAAGGAGTAAGAAATTTTTCTTCTTGTCACCCTTAGCAAGTAGGATCTCACGTGGAACTTGTTATTATAATGAACTTCGCAAATCAGATCACCACGGATGTGAGAGGGGAGCATGCCAGTAAAATGCATTGCTCTTGTTCACCATTCCCATAATCACAATTGCCATCATCATCACCATAATCTTCCTTATACCATCATCATCCCCCATCATTAGTATCACCATCATAAGCACTATGACTACTACCACTGTCATTAAAAACATCACCACCACCACAATCACCATGGTCATCACCATCATCTACAACACCAGCACTACCATCATAATCAACATAACTCTACCACCACCATCACCATTACAGCCACCATTATCGCTGCCATCATCATCACCATTATCACCATAATCATCACTACTGTACTTCCCTTACCGTTAACACAACCATCACATCATCATGACACAGTTGCATGAGAGAGAACTCTGTAAAGGCTCAGTATGATTAACCAGCTGTCACACTGCCTGATTGGGAATTGTGAAGCTCTTAAAGAGAAACTCTTGGATTCCTTTAGGCATGCAATGAACGTATATATTGTCACATGCATTGTGCCTGTAGTTTCTTTGTTAACACTCTACAATCTTAGCTCCTGAGAGTCTCAGAAACCTTTTTGCTGTTGTAGTCTGGAAAGGAGACAGTTAAGGAGATGTGGCCAATGCAGTACTTCTCAAATTTGCCCTCCAGGAGAACATCCATGTCTAGCATTAGGTACTCTTTGAATCAATTCACAAGGGAATAAGCAAACCTTTAGAAGATTTGCATTTTCAGAAGCTCTCTGAGGACCAAGAGCTTGAGAGAAAAAGGAACTGGGACATGAAGCCAAAAGGGAAATGGGGGCGTTAGAAGTCTGGAATGAGGACCAGGTTTCAGAATAACAGTATCATTTATCAAGAAGGAGAATCGAAAACACAAGGAAGAAGTTTGGTGGCATGACAGGGACTTTTATTCCGAGTATTTGAAAGTGAGGTTCAATGGAGTAACCAGGGGCAAGGATCTGTCACTATAAGAAATCCCAGCATGAAAATGTCATTAAAATTAAACACTTAGAAATCCTCAGATTAAAGGTATTGCAGGAGCAAGAGAGGCTTTATTCCAGTAAGTTTTACATATTCTCATTGCCTCGTCAGGCAGGCTTTCATGAGGATAGGAATGCTTTCCTCATCTTTTTTAATTACCTCTCTTGCCTGTGCCAGCATATTCCAGCATGAGCAGAGTGAGTGTCACAGAGGATGGAGGATGGCTATGGGAAGAGCTTTCTAAAGTCCTGGTTCAGAGATGATTGAGGGTCTGTTCTGTGCTGTGAATTTGCTAACCCTTTGGCCAACGCCCTTAACTGGTGAGTGCTGGAGGCTAGGGAGGAAGTCTGTGAAATGCTATCTTCTGGACATGCATAGTTATTGTTCTCAGGAACTCACCGGCCGCTGTGGTTACCTGCACTAGGCCTGGTGTAGATCAAGCCAGCCAGAATTTCCAAATAGGTGGGTTAGATGATCTTCAGATTCCACCCGTAACTGAGGACCTATTAGTAGTTGATGTTGCTAGGGAAGAGATACTCATTCTTCTTTGGGGGTGTGGTCACTGGTAGGGTTCCCACATTCCATTGGATGGCCACCTACTCATGCAGCACTGTTTGGACTTAGTAGGTTGTTAAGGGGGGAAAGAAATAAAGATTTGAGGAGAGGAGTTGAGGGACATGTGGGGGACTTAGAGTGAATGGGGAATGTATATGATAATATTTCATTGTATGCATATAAGAAATTTGCAAATAATAAAAGAAAACAAAAAATAAAAAAAGGAACAGAAAAAAAATCACTTTGTTTAACCGTGGTTTGAACACTTTATAATACAAAAGACTTATTCTATCCATTAGCATTAGCTATTTGCAGGATTTGATACCAAGACAGACACAATCCTGCTTCTTCTGCTTAATGAATTCTCCATCAGAATTTTTAAGGCACGGTGCAGTCAAGAAAAAGGAGCAAGACAGAATTGTCCTCCAAGCAAACCACTGTAACTTCAGGGAAAAGGAGGACATTTTCTTTAGGATAGTCTTTAAAAAGTTAGTTCCCCCATTTCAGGAAGCCTCGGTGGTGGAGCAGCCAGAAAAACAGCTTCTCCCTTTGGGCTGACACATGGAACAGATCATCAGTTGTATGTAATACACACCATGCAGGTTCAAAAAACAGTGCCTTGGCCTTGACCTGCTTAAGTGTTTAGTGCCATTATTACTGGGGTTACTTAAGGAGTGCCTCACTGTCTCAAGGCATGGGGCAAGCATGAACTGGGAGCTTTTTCCAAAGAGCAAATGGAATGAAGTGACAGATGTCAGAACCTCTTCTATAGCACCTTGCCATCCCAGAGGCCCTGCGAAGCTGCGACAATCTTCTTCTTGTTCTCTCAGGCTTGTAAGTTCCGGGTCATAGAGGCTCTGCTTGGCATTTTTAGATCCATCACGTTCCTGGACAATCACAGTGTTCTATCCCCAGTAAATGCATGTCACAGGAAGCTGTCACATCAGCACAGTGAGGATATGTGTCTATTAGGACACCTTTCAGAAGGAAAAAAGATAGATGACCAGTGTATGACCCACTATGTGACCCGCTCTGATGTCTGGAGTCCTTCCCACTCCTCTCTCTGCTTAATTACGTGTGGCCCTCCTTTCCAGAAAGCACAAATCTCACTCAGTGAAATGACTAATTTTTATAACTTCCCTGTATGCTTTGTGGCACTGCACTATATTAAAATGACAGAAAGTGTATCCCTTTGAGCACCAATCATCAGCAGCATATCGTTTAACAATTTACCCCAGTTGATTTGAAGATACACATGGGTACCATCTGCCAATCGGTCAAACTTTGCTAAAATTAGGCAAATTTCTCTGCAAGAGGGCTACAGATACAAAACTCTCAATGAAGACAGGGGCTAAAAATTGACAAATATGTGATGTGCTGAACAGCTAGGACACTAAAATGACATTAACCAGACAATGAAAGTTACTCTGTGAAGTGCCAAGCTCTTGATGGCTGGATCTTTGTTGTCCATTATGGAACGTGTTACAAGGCCTCTATGGGATGTGGAAGAGTAATCCGTAAGAAGACGCTCAAAATCCTCTCTTTTTTTTCTTATCATACTTCCACCTCTCTTTGCTTTTAAGTCAAATAACCCTAAATAAATGTTTTCATTTGTTTGTGTTGAAACAGACTGCTTTTCAGAATGGAACTCTTAAAAAAAAAATCCTATGTCCCAGCTCTTCATATATTTGCCTTATAATGGTGTGTGTAGTTCTCTTTTAAAACTGAATCTATGTTTCTTGCTGTAGGATAACTAAACCTATAAAATGCTGAGTGCTTTTTAAGGTTTTATATGAAATTGTACTTTATATAACTTCTTAAAAAGAGATTTCATATACATTACCAAAACACCATAAATCATTGATGAGCAATACATCTCATCGAATGTCTATAATTCTAGTCACCTGGAAGTAATCACTGATAACTCCTTAGCATGCTCTTGCTAAATGTTTGTATGGACATACAAAAATTTATATACTTTCTGTATGATTTTCATGTGCATAGAAACATATACTCATCAACTATGGCTTCCTAAATAAGTATGGCAATATTATGTGTCTTCTATTTATGTGACCACATGAACATACACCACGTTTCTTTTATATAAACACATACACATGATTTACATACTTAAAGAGACACATGTACATCAAGTATATTATTGATACACACACAAGAATACACATTATACCCTGTCTTTCTTGCACATATAAGTATAATATGCTTTCTATTTATAAACAAACATATATGGATATCATATGTGCTTTTCTAGGGCACAGAAAAGTGTGCACACACCATAGTTATTTCCATATCAACATGAACACATATATGAGTGATTTTATATAAATACAAATACACATGTATGCATGTTACATGTGGTTAATATGTTTATAAATCTTCTTGTTTTCGAGTGATGTAGTGTATAAACAAGCCTACTGATCCCTAATGTTTTACTTTGGTTTGTTTTCATTTTCACATGCAATGATTATTTCTAAAGTTTTAGTATGCATGTTTATGTACAGTCAAAGCCTTTCTCTCTCTTCTTGGGGTCAGAGGCTATACCTATAAGGCAGTTCTCCATGAGCACGATGGTAAACCAATAAGAGAGAGAGAGAGAGAGAGAGAGAGAGAGAGAGAGAGAGAGAGAGAGAGAGAGAGAGAGAGAGAGATTGAGAAAGATGGCACAGCCAAGGAAATCACCAACAGCCAATTGGAAATCGGGAGGAGGTATATAGGCTTGCCCCGTGTCCACATTAAACGAGTTTGTGGGTCTGCTGTTTGCTTTAAGTGGGTCTGTGTCTGCATCTCACCTGACTCTTAGTGCCCGCATCATTGGCTCTGTGCCTTCTCCTCCAAGGGGTGCCCAGATAAAATGTCATGCAACAGTTTGTGAAAGGAAGTGGAAAAGCTTAGTGATACACACTTAGGAAGTCCTACAGTACCAAATGCAGAGCCTAATGACTGATTCTAAGGAGAGCCCAGAGAAGCAGCCAGCAAAACCCAGGCTCAGGAGTTTTCAGGTGGGAATAAAGACTCTATCATGGATTCAGTGAAAGGCCATACATGTTTTCTTCTGGCAAAGAATTAGTTTTATATATGCCATAGGACTTTGAACAAAGATAAATTAAAATTTACTAATGAGTCTAGTGGGAGAAATTTTCCAACAAAACAGGAGTTCAATATGTGAGATGGTTATTTCCAGCTGCTTTGAATCAAGTTTGCAGTGAGAAATGAGAGCAAACAACATAGCAGAAATATTTGAAAAATTACCCAGTAAAGAAATTTGTGTAAAGATGAGGCCCAGAAAGGACTTTACAAAAACCGAATACTTTTCAGTAAAACATAAGGAAGGTGTTCTAATGGCATCTCAGGAACTGATAAATTTCTACCTATGTCAGGAGAATAGCATAAAGATTTTAACTTATCTGGAAGTTGTCACTTTGAGAAGAGAGCTCTGGGATCCTCTGGTTCATAGTGTCATCTAGGAGAGTGTGTTCTTGAGTTCAACTCTCCATGAACTCAGAAGCTGCAGCAACTATAATCTGAGGAAGACAGGTTTTCTCAAGTGATTCATAGATCTTTCCATCATCCATATGATGCTGGTTTTGCAATCGTGAAAAAATTCAGGAATCCTGTAGTCTCCCACACAAGCTTCAAAGGGTGTGGTAGGAAGCAGGATTCCTGGAGGCATCCCCAAGAGGACAATATTTGAAGCTGTGAGAATGAAGTCAAAGATGCAATGGAGACTTTAGAACTTAGAGATGCTAAGAATGAGATATCTGTTCTGGAAAGACAAAAGAAATGAGTGGACACAACCCAAAGAGAGGCCATGTAGGCTGTAACTGGTCAGGTTATAGAAGTGGATTGCTTAATCCCTGGGGTGTGTATGCCAGTCATGACAATGTATAAAGGATTCAGAAGTTAAAGATTTCATGTTTGTCCTGTTGTGTTTTACTTTGGCGTCATCTCACTCCTCTATATCCCAATTTTCACTTTAACAAGAGGAATGTTTATTCTGTGCCATGATGTGTGAAAAGTATGTCAATTATCTTGAATTTTGCAGAGGATCTAATTAAAACACAAAGAAAGAGGTAGAGAGAGAGAGAGATTACATATAGTATTGTCTTATTTAAGGTTTATGCTGCTGTGAAGAGACATCATGATCACAGAAACTCTTATAGAGGACAACATTTAATTGGGGAGGCTTACAGTTTCAAGAGGTTGAGTTCATTATCACAATGGAAAGACATGGTGACTTGCAGGCAAACATGATACTAGATAAGGAGCTGAGAGTTCTACATCTTGATCAGCAGGCAAAACGAAGTGAACTGTGTCATTGGGTGTAACTTGAACATAGGAGACTTTAAAAGCCCATCCCCACAGTGACACACTTTCTCCAACAAGGCCACACCTACTCAAACAAAGCTATATCTCCTAATAGTGCCACTCCCTTTGGGAGACATTTTCTTTCAAACTACCACATTTCACACCCTGGCCTCTAAAGGCTTATGGCCACATCATAATACAAAAATGCATTTGGCCCACTATGAAAGTCCCCGTAGTCTATAATAGTCTTAAATGTATTTAGAAGTCTAATGCTCAAAGTCTCTTCTGTGATTCATGCAATCTCTTAACAAAAATCAAAATCAAAAAGCAGATCACATACTTTGAACATATAATGGCAAATGATATACATTACTATATCAAAACACAGAGAAGGGAGCATAGTGAGAAAATACTGGACCAACACAAGACCAAAAACCAGCCTGGAAAACTCCTAACTTTGCACTCTTACGCTCTCCAGCTCCCTTCAGCTCTGTTGACTACAACACACTTCCTTCTCTTGGGCCGTTTCTACTCCCTGTTAGCAGCTCTCCTCAGCAGGTATCCCATGACTCTCGGGTTTTCAGCATCTTGGGAACTTCAGTGCAATCCAGGCTTCAATTTCATAACTTCACGCAATGGCCTCCCTATATCTATGTTCAATATCATTCATTCATGCCTGGGCTCAGTAGCTTTCCTTAGTCTTGGAGGAAGATTCCATAACCCCTTTCTTCTATTTTTGATTTGAAAGGCAGAAACACATAGCCAAAGCTGCCAAGTTCTGCTGCTTGCTGGTGCTGGAACATGGTCCTTTGTTCAGTTATATCTTTATCAGCTTTCTGTTTTCAGTGGTTACTGCCACTGCCTAAACTTGGCTGTCCTGCTCGCTCTGTGTACCAGGATGGCCTCATACCTTCCTCTGCCTCTTGAATGCTAGGGTTAAAGGTGTGCAATACCATACCTGGCTCTAAGGTTTGTCTGTTTTTTTTTTTTTTTTTAATTTCTTTTAACAAGTTGGAAGCTTATCTGGGTGGGATCTTGTCCTGAGATCACCACCCCCTTTATTCCATTTATTTTTCCCTTTTTTATTAAAGATTTATTTACTTATTTTATGTATGAGTGATCTATCTGCATATATGCCTTTATTTCAGAGGAGGGAATTAGACCCCACTATAAATGGTTAAACATCATCATATTATTGCTGGAAAATAAACTCAGGACCTCTGAAGCATTGAGTCACTTCTCCAGCCCATTCATTTATTCAATTTCTTAATCTGTTTATCTCCTTGAACACAGGTCTTAGCTTCCTGGTACTCCTTTTCTCTTAAAATTGTACATTTTGTAAGTTTCTTTTCTTAGTTTGTTTCTTTTCATTATATAGCTTCATTAGAGTTAAAACTAATAACCACAAAACAGAGTCTATACTAGGTGTTTTGAGATTTCCTCTGCCAAAAGAATTAATACAAATTCTTCACTTTAGCCTCAAGCAGACTCTTCAGATATGGGCAAAAACAGCTACATTCTTTACCAAAATATCACAGGAGTAACCTCTAAGCAACACACTAAAATCCTTCTCCTCTGAAATCTCTTGAACCAGGCCCCCACAGTTCAAATATTCCATGTAGTACGGCCCATTAAGCAGTGCTTAAAGCATTCTGCTGCTTTTCTAGCTCAAAGCACCAAAGTACAAATTCCTACAAAAATAAACAAAGAGCAAAAATAAATGTCCAGGTCTATCATAGCATTATCCCAGTCCCTGGTACTGACTTCTGTCTTAATTAGGGTTCTTACTTCTGTGAAGAGACACCATGACCACAGCACGTCTTTTAATGAAAAACATTTAATTTAAGTGGCTTACAGTTTCAGAGGTTTAGTCCATTATCATCATGGTGGGACATGGCAGCATGCAGGCAAATGTGGTGCTGGAGAAGGAGCTAAGAGTTCTGCATCTTAATCATCAGACAGCAGGAAGTGAACTGTGTCACTGGGTGTAGCTTGAACATAAGAGACCCCAAAGCCCACATTCCTGAACATGGGAGCCCTCGAAGTCCACCTCCTATAGTGACACACTTTCTCTAACAAGGCTATATCTGTTCTGACAAAGCCACACCTCCTAATAATGCCACTCCTTTTAAAGGCTATTTACTTCCAAACCACCACAAGAATATTACAATTTATATGAAATTCTATGGGTGAGAAAAATTTGGGGGATGATGAATATCTTCATTAAGTAAATGGTTGTGATGGTTTGATGGATGCATTTCATAAATCAAAGCTTCCCAAATCGCACATAATATGTTAGTTTATTTATTGTGTGTTGTCTATACCTCAACAATACTATTTGAAAAAGGTATTAGAAGAAACAGACTGATGTATTCAAAATAGAGCTAGATAATCTTTGGGTATAAACTATGCATTACACATAACTAAATTTTGCACTGAGGCATGGGTCACATTTTCAAATTCTTATTATGTAGCTACTAATAGTCCAAAAATCTGCAAATATCTCTGTCCTGGGACACTTTTCTGTCTGATCCAGGAATTGAGGCTATGAGATATAAATTATATATACACTTAAGATGCTATATAAATGTAAGATTATATGCTAACAATATTTATCTTCAATAATCAAAAGGATTTCTTTACATAGAAAATTTGCTGAGTCAAATTAAAACCTTTTTTTTTTTTTCCTGTCTTACTAGAGATTGAACTTCATGAATGCAGGGCAAGTACTCTACTGCTGAGCCACATCTCTATTCCATTTAAAAATTGTTTTTAGAAACTAGACATGTGGCTCAACATTAGGAACATGTACTATTCTCTTTAGGATCTTGAGTTCACTTCCTAGCACCCATATCAGGTAGCTCACAACCACCTATAATTCCAACTCCAAGGGAACTGACACCTTCTGTCCTCCACAGACACTACCCTCACAAGCACAATTCCCCAAAGGAATATATGAAGACCAGACAAATAGAAATCCTATAAACAAAAGAATAATATCATTTGCATAAAAAACAAAACAACAAAATACACATTTATGGGTCAAGTTGGTAGATTAAAGACAAAGAAATTGGAACATAGCATCAAAGAATTCTTCCAAAGTTGGGCAGCAAAGATAGAGAAATAAAAAAATAAATGAAAAAAAATATAGAGCATAAGATAAGGGCTGCATTATACACATGTGATATAGATCACCTAGGAGAGAAACACACAGAGGCAATGATGTAAAATTAAGGGAGTAGAAAGGCATGTAGCTCAGTAATACAGTGTTTGCCTAAACAATTTAAGGCTTTGGATTTAAGCCCAGCACAAGAGAGAGAGAGAGAGAGAGAGAGAGAGAGAGAGAGAGAGAGAGAGAGAGAGAGAGAGAGAGAGAGAGAGAGAGAGAGAGAAGAGAGAGAGAGAAGGAAAGAAGGAAGGAAAGAAGATGGAGGGAGAGAAGAAGGAAAGAGAAGGTGGGAAGGAATTAACTTAAAAATATCATTACAAATTTTTACAATATCAAAGAAATAAAGTCTAAAGGAGCACATTAGGGTGAAAGTATTTCAGAATTTCTTGATTTACAGATAAGATCTTAACATAAACAATAGAAGCCAAAGTCAGTGAAGTTTATCTTCAAGGCGGAAAACAGAATCAGGTGTCACTCTAAAACGCTGTTTTTCAAAAATAGATATGTACTGTTTAACTGTCCTTCTTGTTGTGGAACACTTTGAAAGTTACGAGAGTAATCAATAACAAGAAATTCCATACTTAGATGTAAACATTGCTAATACTGTGTCATATTGCCTTCCTCTGTACTTATAATTTGAACTAGTAAGGGCATGTCCTCCTGTCATCTAGGTAGATGATAAAATTCAGGCTAGGTATTTCAAGCAAGAACACTTGTAGATCATGCTGTTTATTTTGAAATGTCATGGAAGGAGGCATGTAAAGTCTGATTATTCCATAAAATATTGCTATATATTCAGTCAAGAGGTTATGGATTTAACAGCTTTTCATCTTTAATAGAAATTTTCACTTTTCCCATTTTAAACACAAATTGTTTGTAGATAACATTTGTAGCTCCTCGGTCACATGGGCCCTAATGTTTTGGCATTTGTTCATGACCCTTATGTAATATCAAATATTTCATATGAGATTAAAAAATGGTCATTTTTCCAATTTCATAATTGCTACAACAAATAATTGCTGTTTTCCTCTTGTAAAATAATATTTTCATTCATCTACTAAATTTGGCTTGAAATACAGCGTCTATTGAAAAGGCAGCATGAATGCTTAATCCTTTCCAATTTTCTGCATAAGGAGTTTGTAAAATTACCACTTCCATTAGTGACAAATAATAATTTTCATTGCCTTTTAAAATGGTATCATTATGGACTTGTGAATTTTATATGAATGTAAAATGTTTTGAATAGCATGCTTCACTCACAATGATTATTCCTATAGTTCTCTTTATTACCACGATTTTTTTCGTGCTGTAGATCAAAGCCTTGCATATACGAGGCAAGCTTTCTGTCAATCTGTCACTGAGATCTTTGGGAGTTTGGCTGGTTTGGTTTCTTGTTTTAGGAAAAGAAGTCACTATGCATTCTAGGCTGGCATCAAATTTGCAGATATATAACTTGAAGCTCATTGTGAGAAAATAACACACAAATATGTACTTAGAGACAACCTAAGTATCTGTCTGAAAAAACTTGTGAGCACAAGGAGACAGAGGAAGTGTTCTATACTGAGGAGACAGTGATCATGAAGAAGGCTGATCTATGCTTGTGGGCATAAAAGATCATTCTTGCCTCCTGTCTTATCCCAACCATGACCAAAACAACTTACAGAAGAAACAGTTGGTTGGGTCCAGCCCCAGGCCCAGCTCTGTAACAGGGCACTATGGACCTCAGCTATTGGAGGGGGGCGGCTAACTATAGGACTTCCTGGGAACTCCCTGTGTCTTAATTCGGGTTTTTATCTCTGTGAAGAGACACCATGGCCACAGCAACTCTTATTAAAACAAAAAACATATAATTGAGGTGGCTTACATTTTTAGAAGTTTTAGTCCATTATCACCATGGTGTGACAAGGTGGTGTGCAGGCAGACATAGTGCTAAAGGAGGAGCTTTGAGTCCTGTATCTTGACTCACAGGCAACAGGAAGTAGTCTGAGGCACTGGGCATGGCTTGAAAATGTATAAGATCTCAAAGCCCGCCCCCACAGTGATATACTTTCTCTAGCAAGACCACACCTACTCTAACAAGGCCATACCTCCTAATAGTGCCACTTCTTTTGGGGGCCACTTTCTTTCAAACCACCACATGCTACTACTGTCCCAGTACCACCAGAGATGACGAGATGGCATGTTGTTATCCCAAGAAGTGATTCATATTCAAAACACAAAAAATAGTTTGGACTGAATCATTAAATAAAAAAAAAAATCATTCATGGAAACAAAATAAATTAGGAACTGTCTGCATGTTAAGCATGGCTACTGTTCTGCATCTTGACCCTTGTTCTGCCTCTGACTGGTACCCTCAACCCAAGATTCTCCCATACCTTTCTTAAGATCTTTGTTTATGTTCCTTTCTAATGATGCCTTCATTATCAATTGAATTTAGTATAAGGCTCTCTTTTCCCATCCATCCTACCACAAGGACCTTCCAACCGCTGCATTAAAAGTATGCTGTGGTATGAGAATAGTGGGCCGTCAGAGCCTAAGCTGGTCAGAGATGCAAAACCTTGGCCAACGTGAGACTGGTGGGCAGAATCTGCATCTCTCCATTGCGGGGTGGCTTACAGGGCATAACTGTAAGAGGGTGGAGGCAGTGGTTATCCCCCAGAAAACATTATGGACTTGCATGGGCGTCATCTCTAATCCCTCGACAGATCGAGATTCCCCCAGCCTGTCCTCTGCCTTTTGCTGGGAAGGGAGTTAAGGCAGGCACCCTTATGCAGGACAACATACCTCCCAGGACATAGCTATGTCCTGTGCGATGCCCTTGGCTCAACACCCCTCTCAGGAAAGGGGCCGAACACTCCACCCAGTGCAATGGACAGGACTGTCCTAGGCATACAGGAGCTGTTCGAGCCAAAATATCCCTATTGCTTTAGCATAGTTAGCCACACATCTACCGAGGCTCCTGAGTCTAGAGCCATTAAGGCTTGAGCCAAAACTGTTTTGTCTCTCTGACTTTGGATTCTGAGCCTGCAAACCATCCAGAGAAGAATGACCAGTCCTCCGCAAAAGGCTAGGCCAAACATACCCACCCCCACCCATTCCTTGAAGTAGGAGAAGGCTGAGGAAATCCACGTAGAAAACTCTCTGGTCAGCGACAGGTCTAGCCGAGTGGAATTGACCTGGACGATCGCCAGAGAGTTTTCTACGTGGATTTCCTCAGCCTTCTCCTACTTCAAGGAATGGGTGGGGGTGGGTATGTTTGGCCTAGCCTTTTGCGGAGGACTGGTCATTCTTCTCTGGATGGTTTGCAGGCTCAGAATCCAAAGTCAGAGAGACAAAACAGTTTTGTCTCTAAAGGTCCATGGTTCGATCCCGGGTTTCGGCACCATCTTGAGGGGCTGGGGCCAGCGGCTCCCAACACATAACAGCTTGACCAGAACTATCTCAGCATGCAACAACTCCCTGTCTGCATGATCCTTGCTCTTTGCAAACTGGTTCTGCACTAGAATGTCCATTCCATGAGTTTGATATTTTTCCACATGAAACTCATAAATCCTACAGGCTAGAGCAGCAGCAATGCTGAATGAACCATGCATTCCTGTAAATCTCTGTAGAGGGCTGTTTTGTGGATGACTTGTAGAATTTACTGATTTAATTTGAGAGTCTCAAGGGCAACGGTGACAGAGCAAATGCTCAGCATGCACAGGTTCCAGATCTCAAACCCAACAGCAGAAAACGGGACATTATTTAGTCATGGATTTTAATCTAGATGGAGAACAGGAGTAAAACATTTTGTTCACTTCTTCTAAGTGAACTAATAATGCTACATTGTACATATTATATAAAATATTAATACTAATGTATTCAAATACATTAGTTCATTTAAGAAGAATATTCATGTTAGTCATGGTGGCTCATACTTATAAATCCAGCACTTAAGAAACTGAGGCCAAAAGCTTGCTGCAAGTTTGACTTAGTGTGGGAAAAAGAGAGAGAGAGAGAGAGAGAGAGAGAGAGAGAGAGAGAGAGAGAGAGAGACAAGAGGAGAGAAAAAAATGAGAGAGAGAGAAACATAACCAAAGAAACAAAGGAACAGAGAGAGAAAAGAGAATTTGCACACACACACACACACACACACACACACACACACACACATTCTGGCTAGGTTGCACAGTGCTACACATTCTGGCTAGGTTGCACAGTGCTAGAAGGTGCTACTGGAGCGGAAATGTCTTCAACATTCTTACTTAGCTACACTGCAGACCTGCCAGGCAAGATGTGCCTGTTGGTGCAATAGTGGCAAGCAAGTGCATTTCAGTAATCGTCTGCTTTCTGACTGGATTCAAGTCCACTACACAGGAGGAAATTCAGGCATGGTACTGTAAACCCGGTCAAAAGACTGGGGAAGTGGTAAGCTCTGGGGAAAGCTATGACTGTTATTTTGCTTAATGGGCATGATATGCCTGTCAAACCCCTTCCAAATAACTACTTTCAGGCCTGTACAGATTTCACTGATGTCAGCTTTTGTCTGAGAAGCCTCTTTTTTGTAGTGGGACATGGTAACTGCAAAGGCTCATGACTATTCAATGTGATGAGAATAAGTGAGTGTGGAATGCTCAGCCACAAACAGAGTATCAATGTCAACCCCTCCAAGGCTCAAGTAAGACTCGTGGAACATAGGGTGAGAAAAAATGTAAGATAAAGGGAGACATGGAAAGGTATGGGACATTGACTTTCAGACATGATGTGACTGTTGCATTCTTGAACTCATAGCACATAATTGGGCTTGCCAACATCCTGCCAAAGAAGGGGGAGAAGCTCAGGAGACCCCACTCCTCCCTGAAGATGTATATGCAGTTATGGTTTCTGGGAAGGCATTTTCCACAGTAGTGTAGGCACAGGTGTCTATACCCCTGGAAACAACCCTTCGCCCACACTTACTTTTTTTTCTGTAAGAAAACTCAATTAAATTAACTGGGCTACTTAAAAAGGAAAAAAAGCCATGAAAGCAGAGGGAGGCTAGTTGGAAAGGAACCAGACAAGAAACGATAGTAGGGAAGAATATGATCAAAATACATCACATGCATACATGAAAATGTCATAATGTGGGCACAATTAATAAATTATAAGTCCATACTTTAGAATTACTGTGTGCTAATAAAACTCTAAACAAAGGAAGCAAAGAAGAAGCCATCCAAGACAATAAAAACTAGTACCCATGTGTGCAGCTGCTGGGGCCCAGAGCTGGGCAGCACCGAGGTCCACTGTGTTCTTAGAAGCCCTTGGAAGGTCAGACCATGTGACTTTGCCTCTTTCTTTTGTAGGCTCTACCAGGATCTTCTCCTTGACCTATTCAGAATGTCAGCTTGGGACTATGAGTGAGCCCATGAGTGGTGAGTCCATCCGTAGAGTGAGAAAAATGACCCCATTGAAGGCCTGGGTATTATGTCCCTCCTTGACCTCACATGTCATCCCGAGCTGCGATGGGTACAGGTGATTTCTGTTGGTGAGCCTGAAACACAGGCAGTACAGATTCAGGGATAACTGGACACTGGAGCAGCCCTTTACCTCCTGTATGTGGCTGTCTTACCTCAGTGCTATCAACTTGAAACAAGGCTGGATATATTTGGGAAGGAAAATCTTAATCTTAATTAACCTTTAAAAACTAAAATGAGATGTCTCTGTAAGATTGGACTGTAGGCAAGTCTACAGGGTATTTTCTTGAATTGTGGTTGATCCAGAAGGCATAGCCCACTGATGGAAGTTCCTTTCCTGGGTAGGTGGTTTTGGAGTGGATAAGGAGTAAGCCCTGAGGAGCAAGTCAGTAAGTCCTCCATGGCTTCTACTTCAGTTCCTGCCTTCAGGTTCCTGCCCTGATTTCTCTTAGTGATGGCGTAACTTAGAATTGTAAGATTAAATAAATCCTTCTCTCCCCAAGTTGCTTTTGGTTAGGATATTTTCATCACAGCAACAGAATTCTTAACTAAGACAGGCACCCTGGAACTGAATGAAGGAATATCACTTACCCAGGAGCTTCGTCGCTGTGACTGGAGGAAGTATGTTCAGTCTGTCTGCCTAAAGGAAAGACAGACTGTTGTTAGAAAGACTTAGTTAACCACCAGATCAGTTACACCAGCGACTTTCAAAGGCAACAGACTTCAGAGGAGAAAGGTCATTAATCATGTCTAAGAAGGGGTCTCTGAGAGCTGCAGCCTACAAACAGCTTTGCTATTTTCTGAGTCCCAGTGACTAAGAGAGCAAAATCTGCTGTGTTTCACTCTCAGATTTGACTGACAGTTATTAGTAATATTTTACTAAGAGAAACAAACTCTAGAAAGCAAAACACCAAAAGTCCCCACATTTTTATTTATTTATTTAGAGTCAAGCTACTTTAAAACTCATTATCCTCCTGCCTCAGCCTTCCCAGTATTGGGATTACAAGTGTACAATAATTTGAAATTTAAAATTGTTTATAAATGGTATAATTCATCAATTATAAATTAGTCTTAACTTTATTAGTAATCCCATTGATTATAACTTAGTTATTTAAGTGGATTTAATGTCCACCCCACCCCCAGATTCCTACATTGAAATCCTAGCCCTGTGGATGATGGTGTTAGGATGTGAAACTTTTAGAAACATGCTTCTCAACCTGTGCTAGTGACTCCTTTGTGCTGGAGGACCTTTTCCACAGAGGTTGCATATCAGATATTTACATTCCAATTCATAACAGTAGCAAAATTAATTATTTTATGCTTGGGGGGTCACCACAACATGAGGAACTGAATTAAAGGGTCAGAGCTTTAGGAAGGTTGAGAAGCACTGCTTTAGAAGGTGGTTAGGCCATGAGGGTGGAGCCTCATGAATATGATTGGTGCATTCTGTGAGAACATGGACAGCAGATGATACCTATGAAGAGGATTCTTAGAGGAACTCCACAAAACTGCCACCTGGATTGTCAGGTCACACAGGCTGACAAACCGGAAGAAGTTAATCTCTCCTGCTTCCAAGGCATCCAGCCTGTGCTACTTTCTATGGCAGCCCAAATTAATGAAACTGTTACCTTGATTATAGCTTTTAAAAGCAAGATGCAATACTTTGGCCCCAAATAGACGAGTTTTAAATCCTATAACCTAGGTAAAGCAACGCTAATCCACCCAGCATCTCATTATCCTCATTTTGTTAGAGAAGAGAGTTTCCTCATGTCAGAGGAAAACCCAAGCTCAGAGCTTTGGCAAGCTGTGTGTGAAGTGGGTCACATGCAGATCTCCAGGGGCAGAGATTATAAATTATAAACACTCAGCTATACCAAGAGTTCCTGCAAGTCAGTACCCATCTTTCTAGAAAGTCATCAACTGCCATATATTATATTTGGTATAAATCATGACTTTTGGTCACCTAAACTCTTTCCCTCCTGGATTATGCTATTCTGCTCTAGAATATTCAAAGGATGCAAGATCATCCATCTCTTGAACAGGGGTGGAGCAAGTGAGAACATATTGCACCCAAAAAGCCTGTATTGTCCAAGAACCATGCTATTTTTGATCAAGCCACCTTGTTTGCTGTCATTAAAAAACTAAACAACCTTTTCATGATTAAAACTTATTTTTTATGTACTTTTTATTGCTCAGGCACTGAACAAGGTCACTTAATTTTAATATGTGGCTGAGGAGTGTGATCCTGCATTCTCTTCTTTTCTGTGGAAGAACAGGACAGAGAAATAGATGGCCTTAGGCCTGAGAAAGAGAAGGCAAAAAATAAGGCTGGACCACGGGGCCTCAGAGAGCAAAGGAGGAGACTGTCCGAGACAGGAGGACTCTGTAATGTGAAGAGGTCAGGAGGTCAGCTGTGGGCAGTTCCAGCATCAGTGGGCCCAGGGCTTGAATGAGTCAGAAGAGTGTAGCTCAGAACTGATGAAGAACTGCGCTGGTGGACACTATTGGGGATGCTGGGGACTCCACTATTCAGTGCATGTTTGTTCTGAGCTTTTTGAAAATGGACCTTCTTTATGAGGAAGGTTTCTTTCGTGATAGTTTATTCTCCGCAGCTGCTCTCTATGAAAGCTCCCCTCTGTACAGCTGCTCTGTGTGCTGCTCCCCTCTGTGAAGCTTCTCTCTGGGCAGCTCCTCTCTGTGAAGCTGCTCCCCTCTGTGCTGCTCCTCTTTGGGAAGCTGCTCCCCTCTGTTCTGCTCCCCTCTGTGCTGCTCCCCTCTGTGCAGCTACTCCCCTCTGTGCTGCTCCTCTCTGTGCAGCTCCTCTCAGTTCAGTTGCTCATCTCTGTGCAGCTTCCCTCTGGGGAAAAGCTCTACCTAAGACACAATAGAGTACCAGTGTTAGGTGGCTCTCAGTAAACTCACAGATGCATGTTTCATGCTCCTATCCAAAATGCTTGAGACCAGAAGAGTTTCTGATTGCAACTGTTCCCTTTAGATCTTGAATTATTTGCATATTTATGATAGGATCAAATCTTAGGGATTAGATCCAAGACTAAACATAAAGTTTATGATATATGCACCATACGTCCATTTGAAAATATTTATGCTTATTTATTATTGCATGTGCTTACGTGTATGTGTGTTTGTGTGTGTGTGTGTGTGTGTGTGTGTGTGTGTGTGTGTGTGTGTGTGTACATGTGCGTGTACATACGTGGGTGCTTGTGTGTGAAGGTCGGAGGACAACTTGTTAGAGTCAGTTCTCTCTTTCTACCATGTGGAATAGAGGGACCAAACAGCATCCCACTCTGAGGGAGACCCTGCAAAACAGAAAGACACTTCCACCACACAAAAACTCGAGGGAGCCAAGAGAGGGAGAGGCAGATCAAGCCACAGGTGTGGGCTTGTGGGAGCAAATATAAAGGAAGCAAAGTGACGGAACTTTGGACAAAATGGAATTTGACTATGACTTGATGTTTGATGATGTATTAAGGAACCATGTTTATTGTTTGTGTTTATGGCAATAATATTGTGGTGAGAATTTCTTTTGGAGATTCTCACTATTTATGGATTCAGTGATGATCTCAGAAGGGTTTGTATGAAGTTAATGCAGGAGAGACACGGGCAGGTATAATGCAGCAAACTAACTCTGAATACATTATTGATGTGAGATGTCATGGTCCCCTCGCCCTCAGAAGACACAGTGAAGACCCCTTCCTGGATGTTCGGAAGGAGAACAGTTCAGAATCCTACATGCACAAAGTACTTTTCTGCATATGCACACCTATGATACAGTTAAAGACTGTCAGCAGCAATAATAAGATAGAACACTCATATCATGCTGGCTAGTCTTTGTCATCACTACACAAACTAGAGTTACCAGAGAAGAGGGGACCACGAGCAGTTGCCTCTATCCAACTGCCCCATGGGCACATATGTGTAACATTTTCTTGATTAATGATACGTGTGAGAGGTCGCAGCTTACCGGGTTGGTGTCACCCTAGGCAGGTGGTCATCGTTATATAAGGAAGGAGCCTGAGCAAGCAAGGGGGAACGAGTCAATACATAGCATTTCTCCACGGTCACTGCCTCCAGGTTCCTGTTTGAGTTCCTGCCCCGACTCCTTCAGAGATGGCTGACATGAAAATGTGAAAATAAAGCCTTTTCTCCCAAGATGCTTTTGGGTCATGATGTTTTATTACAGCAGCAAGAAAGCAGACAAGAATATTTATTACTGTTCTATAAATAAGGTTATTTAAAACTTAGAAAGAGTTTACTTCTGGGATTTTCCATTTATGGCTTCCAGACCACAGTTAAATGTAGGAATCCGGAGAAAGTGAAATGACACGTGGAGGGGACACTGCATGAGACTCTTCTGTTAATGATGCCTTGGCAAGCATCAGTTTTCAAATAAACTAAATGTGGGTATAAATGAAAAAGGACATAACACCTATACTCCTTCAGCTGAATTCCATTCTATCTGCCCACACATTTCTTCCCTTACTCACAGGCTCAGGGTGCAAGGATCTGTCTGTCTGCTGCTCCCTCCCCAAACAAGAACCACAAACCCTGAATTAACTTGTCATAATAGTTGCATTTCGTTTATGCTGAATTCAAAATCCTATCCCATTCCTAAAACTGCTACATTTTTTGATAGTGATGTGAGCTAAAGGCTTTTCCAAGCACAACGAATGCCATGCAGCATAATTATGGCCTTTAAATGAGCACAGAACTTGCCAGTTTAATACAAATGTGCATCGTATTTAGAACTCACTAAACCACACAGGCCGAGTAAGCATCTCCAGCATCATTCTTACAGACAGGAGGGGAGAGAAACATCCAAGTCTGTGTAGCTGTTAACTAGCAGAAGGGGCAAAATTCCATATTCATATATATACATATATAATTTTATTTCATTTAAAGAAGGGATTTTTTTCAATTTTTTCAATACCCCTGCTCACCCTCCCTTCCCTTTTTCCAATCCCTCCCAGTCCTCCCTCAGCCCCCCCCCCACGCATCTCCCCACCCACTCCCCAAGGAGGGCAAAGAGTCCTAAGGTGGGTCAGTTCAGTCTGGCATATCCAGTTGAGATAGGTCTGATTCCCTCATCCCAATATTAGGGCTGAGTTACATGTTCCTCTGTAAAGAATGGGCTCCAAGGTGCCAGTTCATGCACGGGAACATAGTCTGATCTTACTCCACAAGGCTTCACATATTGCACATGCCATTCGACAGTCATCTACCTTTGGAGGGTTTAGTTCCTTTCCCTGAAAAGTCCCCAGTGGTGTTTCTGATTCAGTGAGCTCCCAATAGCTCCAGTCAGCCTTCTCTGTGGGTCTCCTCCTCATGATCCTGACCCCTTTGCTCATATACACTCTCCTCTCTCTCTTTAGCTGGACCGGGAGCTATAGGTGCTTAGCTAAGGATCTCAGCTTCTGCCTCTATTCACTGCTGAATGAAGGTTCTATAATGTCACTTAGGGTGGTCATTTATTTGATTATAGGGAAAATCCTGATTAGGCACCCCCTCCACTATTGGTTGGAGTCCTAGCCAGGGACATCCTGTGGGTTCTTGGAGGTTTCCCTAGTGCCCGGTCTCTTTCCAACCCCCACAGTGGCTCTCTCTATCAAGATATCCATCTCTTTTTTTTTCTCCCTCTTTGTTGCTCCTCTCACTCAAAATTCTCCTTTCTCATGATTTGTTCCCACCTCTTCTTGGTCAATACCCATGATGATTCCAATTTACTCAGGAGATCTTCTCTATTTGGATGGATGTCTCTCTTAAATTCCTTCTAATCCCAAACTGTTTATGGGTAGTCATTTGCAGCCTGGATATCCTTTGCTTTTTGTCTAAAATCCACTTATGAGTGAGTACATTCCATGTCTATCTTTCTGGATCTGTGTTACCTCACTCAGTATGATACTCCCTAAATCCATCCATTTGCTGCAAATTTTAGGATGTCTTTTTTATTTTTTCTGCTGAGTAGTACTCCATCATATAAATGTATGATATTTGTTAATTCATTCTTCAGTTGAGGAACATCTAGGTTGTTTCCAGGTTCTGGTTATTAAGAATAATGTGACTATGAACATAGTGGAGCTAATGCCTTTGAGGTATGAATGTGCATCCCTAGGGTATATGCCCAATAGTGATATTGCTGGATCACTGAGGAGATTGATTCCCATTTTTTTGAGGAACTGCCATACTGATCTCCAAAGTAACTGTACAAGTTTACACTCCCACAGTGGAGAAGTGTTCCTCTTGCTCTGTATCCTCCCCAGCATAAGATGTCTTCTGTGTTTTTGATCTTAGACAAACTTATTGTGATTTGTGTTTCTCTGGTGGCTAAAGATGTTGAGTAATTCTTTAAGTGTCTCAGCCATTTGTAATTCTTCTGTTAAGAATTCCCTTTTTAGGTCTGAACCCCACTTTTAAATTGGATTATTTGAGTTTTTGCCCTCTAGTTTCTTGAGTTCTCTATACATTTTAGAAATCAGTGCTCTGTCAGATGTAGGGTTAGTAGGGTTAGTAAAGATCTTTTCCCATTCTGTAGCCTGTCATTTTGTCTTATTGACAGTGTCCTTTGCCTTACAGAAGTTTCTCAGTTTCAGGAGGTCCCATTTATTAATTTTTGTTCTTAGTGTCTGTGGTACTGGTGTTATATTTAGGAATTGGTTATCTGTGCCAATGCGTTGGAGGGTATTTCCCACTTTCTTTTCTATCAACTTCAGTGTAGCTGGTTTTATGTTGAAGTCTTTGATACACTTGGATTTGAGTTATGTGTGAGGTGATAGATATGGATCTATTTGCCTTCTTCTACATACTACTATCCTGTTATGCCAACACCATTTGTTGAAGATATCTTTTTTCCACTGAATATTTTTGGCCTCTTTGTCAAAAATCAGGTGTTCATAGGTGTGTGGATTAAGGTCAGGGTCTTGGATTCAATTCCATTGATTCACAAGTCTTTTTTATGCCAGTATAAGGCTGTTTTTATTACTGTGGTTCTAGTATAGCTTAAAGTGAGGGATGGTGATGACTCCTGAAGTTCTTTTATTGAACAGGATAGTTTTGATAATCCTGGGTTTCCATATAAAGTTGAGTATTGTTCTTTAAAGGTCTGTAAAACAAAATGTGTTGGGATGGCGATTGCACTGAATCTGTAGATTGCTTTTGGTAAGATGCCATTTTTGCTCTGTTGATCCTTTCTATCCAGGAGCACGAGAGATCTTCTCCTTTTCTGATATCTTCAATTTCTTTCTTCAGTGGCAAAGTTTTTGTCAAACAGGTCTGCCACCTCTTTGGTTAGAGTTACCCCAAGATATTTAATACTATTTGCAGCTACTATAAAGGGTGATGTTTCCCTTATTTCTTTTTCAGCCCTTTTAGCATTTTTTATAGGAGGGATATTATTTTTTTGCATTAATCTTGTACCCTGCTATATTTCGGAAAGTGTTTATCAGCTGTAGGAGTTCCCTGGTAGAATTTTTAGGGTCACGTATGTATACGATCATATCATCTACAAATAGAGATAGTTTGACTTCTTCCTTTCCAATTTGCATCCCCTTAATTTCCTTTTATTCTCTTATTGCTTTAGCTAAAACTTTGAGAACTATACTGAATAGATAAGGAGAGAGAGGACAGCCTTGTCTGTTCCTGATTTTAGTGGGAATGCTTTGAGTTTCTCTCCATTTAATTTGATGTTGGTTGTCAGTTTGCTGTATATTTCCTTTTTCTTGGTTTTCTTTATTTTCTCTCAGGGGTTTATTAATCTCTTCTAAATTTTTGTTTGTATTTCTATTTCTTTAAGGGAATTTTTTTATATCCCCTTTTAAGGCTTCTATTATCTTCATAAAGTTGTTTTCAAGATTGTTTTCTTCTGTTCCTTATGCATTGCCATGCTCAGGTCTTGATGTTGTAGAACCACCAGCTTCTTCTGGTGGTGCCATGTTGTTCTTTATGTTGTCATATGTATTCTTGCACTGGTGTTTGCCCATTGCTTCCTTGGTTCACTGTAGGATTTGTCTGTATCTTAAAGAACTGATTTTGGTGCAATCTGTTCTGGGCGTGTCTGTCTCAGGAAACCTCTCCTGGTCCAATCTGGGTTCTTGGTCCACTTGGAGATAGTGTATTCTCTTAGTTGCTTAGTGAGCTGTGGGCCAGGGTTCTATAGGTTTCCAGTTGTGGAGGTCGATGAGGTTGCCATGTGATGACATCGGTTGAGGATGGGGCAAGGTATTGGCATGAGCTGGGTTTTTCTGGGGGTTTGGGCTTGCAGGAGATTTCTCTGCTGGCTTGGGTTTAGGGTAGAGCTTGGTGGGGGTGGGGTTCCAAGGGCTGTGTCCCCAGGCTGGATTTTGGAGACTGTGGTCTCCACTTGGCCTAGGTGGGGTAGCACTCACCTCTTAGTCACCTGTGGGCCAGGGTTCTGTGTCCAAAATTCATATTCTTTGGCTTGCTGTTTAATAGTTTTTCTCAACATAATGATGCTTAATTAACTACTGATGGTTTAATTAAATTAAGATAAAAATATGTTTTGTCATTGTATAAAATCAATAAGTTAGATTAATATGTAAATAAGATTTAAATTAAACAGCCTGGTTTATTGAGAGTGGGGTTTCTGTGTGTGTGTGTGTGTGTGTGTGTGTGTGTGTGTGTGTGTGTGTGTGTGTAATGTGGTATGCAGTGGATTTATAATGTTACATTGTAAATAATTGTTCCACCTATGAGTTTAATAAAAAGCACTGATTGGACAAAGGCAGACAGGAAGTGTGGGCAGGCTACCAAACTAAGAAAACTCTGGGAACAGGAAGAACAGAGCAGACAGGTCACAGAGACTCCAGAGTTGCCAGACAAGCCAGAAGATACAGAAGACAACCATACTGCTCTGAGAAAAGGTACCGAGCCCCACGACTGAACAGGATAAGAAGCATGGGTTAGTTTAAGGGTAAAGAGTTAGCAAGTTATATGCCTGGGCCTTAGGCCAATCAGCCTAAAATTAATGTAAGCATCTGTGTATCTCTGCAGGTCTGCAGGTCTAAACCTTGAGGCTAGGCCTGAAAGTCCAGGCCAGAAACCTCATACTACAGTGGTATGTGTATCTCTCTGTGTGGTGTGTGTGTGGTATGTGTGTGTTGTGTGTATGTGTTGTATATATAGGGTATGTTGTATGTGTGTGTGTGAGAGAGAGGTGCAAGTAGAGGTCAGTAGTCAACACCCGTGAAGTTTTCATTTTCCACCTTATTTTTTGAGACAGGCACTCTCACTGAATGAAGAGCTCATAGATTCAGCTGAGCTGCCTGGCCATCAAGTCCCAGGGTTCCTGTTTCTATCTCCTCAGAGATGAGGTTATAGGCCCACACTACCATCAAATCCAGCATTATCTTAATGCGGGAACTGGGGACTGAACTCTGGTCCTCACGTTCACATAGCTAGCTTTTTACAGATGGGGCCATCTTCCCAGCAACCCCTGGTTTATTTTAAAATCTTTTTTTTTTGTCTTTCTAAAACTGTGATTCATAGTGTTTCCATAAATTTTAAATTCTCTCAACAGTTCTAGAACAAAAGTTAGACTCTGAAGCGGTGGAGATGAACTTTCTGTCAGGAAGGCAGATGGTGACTGTCAGCATATCACTCAGGGAAACATGAGTTTTCTCCAGTCCTAACCTCCATGGGCTCCTCACTCTGTCTGTTCTGTCACCCCTTTCTGTTCTCCAGATTTTATTTCTGATGAGGTTCATCTTCATGGGATTCTGAAGGCTTATTGTGCTATAAAATGCACAAAAGTTAAGGAAAAGTGGCAGCGGAAACTCCACCGTGGAAAACAGAAGCCCGACTTGTGAGCACAGAAGTCTCTGCAGTCACTGTTGATTCTGTCTTAGCTGGAAATTGCCTTGCAGTATTTTTCTTAACAATAAAGGATGATCAAAAAGGATCGGACTATAAAGATATCAAAACCAAGATAATAAACCAAGACTCCAACAGGGAGGCATCTGAAGGGAATTCAGCAGGCATTGTAAAGTTAGCAAGTGGCTGAGAGGCAGATGAAAGTCTGGAGAAAGATGGGCATTTCGGATAGATCACTAGAAAGATGAAGATCCCTGGCAGAAGTCAAATCTATTACAGAGAAAATTAAAAAGAAAAAAAAAATCAGTGAAGTGGCAGGCAAAATGTCTGCCTGCCTGCAAGAAACAGGCAACCAGTGTTGAGTTAAATACTAGAGTTGTTTAACCATTTCTCATCGCATCCAGCTTTGGTGCAGAAACTTGACACTGCCCTTCCCATCATCATCCTTTATGAACAGGACTTCGATATTCCTGCTCGTTTCTCTGTATTGCAAATTGACTGCCAGCACTCCAGCCATCAAATCTACATTTAAGATTAAAAAAAAAATCATTGGGTAGGAACAATACCAGCCCTAACTATTTGTTTTAAACGAGGAGCAAAGACTTTCTTAGAAAAGCATCTGGCCTTGTTTGTTTGTGTCTAGTGGCTGCATCTGTGTCACCCCTGGATACAGGAGAAACAAGGAAAAGTACAACTTGTCTTGTAGAGTGCTAAGAGCAAGGCAGACCTTGGAGAAAAGGGACAGAGAGCTTAGACACCACAGTGACACATCTGATGTTTACAAAATCAAACAAGCACAGAATTGAAGGATTGGAATTACCTGTACATACATCCTGCAGAAAACCACATTCTCATTCTGTGAAGAGTTCTTATTGAATCAGTAAGAAAACATGGGAAGTAATGAAAAGCCTACAAATTCTAAAAGGCAGTTTACACAAATAACCATGGATAAAACACAATTTGTTGACCACTGCCACTGGTCTTGGAAAATAAACTAGTCCCAGAATGCTCAGTGTTGTCACTCTGAGGTGACAGTATTGCCACATGTCTGCTGGTGCTGAGTGAGAAACCTTGAAGAGAAGGCTGGCTTGGCATAGGAACTCCAACACTAAGAATAAGCCCAGTAAGATAAATAAGGGGTCTGTCTTAGTCTGGGTTTCTATTGCTGTGAAGAGACACCATGACCACAGCAGCTCTTACAAAGAAAACATTTAGTTGGGGTGGCTCACTTACACCTCCAGATGTTCAGTCCATTATCATCATGATGGGGAGCATGGCATATGGTGCTGGAGGAGTAGCTAAGAGTCCTACATTTTTGTAGGTAACAAGAAGTTGACTGAGACACTGGGCAATATCCTAAGCACAGGAAAATTCAAAACCTGCTCCCACAGTGACACACTTCCTCTAACAAGGCCACACCCACTCTGACAAAGCCACACCTCCTAATAGTGCCACTCCCTATAAGATTATGGGGGACAATTATATTCAAGCTACCACAGGATCACACAAAGTCACAAAAACACTTAACTAATCATTGTATAGAATTATTGACAAAACCAGTTAACTTCTAAAAAAAAATAAAGTTAGCAATCTGGCAAGATGGCTCAATGGGTTAAAACCAGGTACCCTGAGTTTAGATCCCTGAAACTTCAGTGAAAGCTGAATACAATAGTGCAAACCCCTGCTGCAGTCAGAGCACATGCCTACAGGGAAATGGGAAGCAGAGACAAATTATTTCCAGAAGTCAGGGTGCAGCTGACCCCCTTTATATGCAGATAAGGGAACCTTCCTCAAAAAGTAAACTGACATCCGAAAAGTGTTCTCTGACCTCTGTGCCTTACATATATCCACACTCACATGAAAACAAGCACACACACACACACATATACACACATCACAAATCATACATTCATCACCTCTCTTCCACACACATACACACTACCTCTCTCTCTCCCTTTGTCTATCTTTCTCTCTAACACAAGCACACACTCTCAAACAAGTATACACAACACAAATCACACACATACAAATAAGTGCACATTCTCAACTCTCTCTCTCTCTCTCTCTCTCTCTCTCTCTCTCTCTCTCTCTCACACACACACACACACACACACATACACACACACACACACACACACACACCACTTCTCTTGTCTAACTCTGGGTATGGAGAGATGGAGAGGGAAGAGGCAACATGAAACATCATTACGTGGTGAAAAGCTATTTATCAAAATTGCAAATGTGTGATTCTCACATATGGAAATATTTTTTGAAATGAAATAAGCTTTACATGTTTATTGGCTAGTAGCTAGTAAAATGGCTCAACAGGTAAGAGGCCTTGGTACTCTTCCAGAGAACTTGGGCAAAGTTCCCAGCATCCACATACTGGCTAACAACCATCTGAAATTCCAGTTCCAGGAGATCCAATGTTCCCTTATGGCATCTACTGGCACTGCATATAGGTGATGCACTGATAGGCACGGTCCACAGTCAAAACATCCTCTCTCTCTCTCTCTCTCTCTCTCTCTCTCTCTCTCTCTCTCTCTCTCTCTCTCTCTCTCTCTCTCTCTCTCTCTCTCTAACTCTACTCTCTAGATCTTACTTTATGTGGTCCTAGGAGGCTTTTTTGTTTTTGTTTTTGCTTTTTTGTTTTGGTACATTTCTATGTTTTCCAAAACTTTATTCTTGCACACTTCTTTCTGTTTATTGATGCAAAATTACTAACAGCTGGGCATACAGCTGAGTCAGTTCTGATGAATGGGATCCTCCTGGGTCACTTGACTAAAATTAAATCCTTTTGTGTGGCCGTTCTTCTGGCCAAGCTCCCTCCAGGCTGCCACAGATCATTATTATAATTCTTAAAACACTAAATATTCCAATGTAGAGAGGTCCAAATGAGATCATTAAAACAATCTTCAGGTTCAGTTAGTGTGACTGAAAAATACCGCTAGAGTGGAATGAGCTGTTTGTTATATTAATGAATGATTTAAAGACGCATTGTTCTGCATCAGACTATCTCACTGCTTTCTTTTACTGCTTTAGTGATAAAATATGTTTGTGTACAAATCCAATACCATTTCCAGATATGGTTCCAGGAAGAAGACTTAAAGGCAAATTCTGGGCATTGTATGGATGCTTCTAGTTCTACATCCTCTGCTGGGTAGCTCCATTACAAGGTCAGTGTCTTCTCTTCAGTGAAGGCCAGGTATGCAGGGAGAGTGACGGTACCCTGTGAGAATGTTTGTCTTCCCATCATTAGCACAGAGCTGGGGCACTGAGGCTAACACTGCCAGTGGTACATTTAGCCTGGACCACACAGCTCTTGAACCGGGGAGACAAGAAGGCCCTAAGGAAGGCACTAGGTCCTGGGTTGGCTGGCCTGTCAGCGCCTCTGTCACTCACATGTATGCAGGCACACAGCCTCCCAGATGGCCACTAATCTCACCCTAGCCAATGACTTCTGCTAAGGGGAAGTGGCACTGCAGCCACTCTAGTAAGAAATGCATAAGATCCCCAGGCTGGGAGCCTTTGAGCCGTTCACCTTATTCAGGTTACCCCCAGTGTGCCCAAGAACCTCACTTTGTCAAAGCCCTGACTATGTTTCCCACATCTCACACTCAAGTCCCTGTTGTAAAATAACATTTTGCATAGTGCCTATAAGTGACCTCCCTAACACTTGAAACCATGTCTAGCTGACTTTCACTGTCTACCACAAAGTGGAGATAGCTGTCATGCTGGAATGTTGAGGTAATAATGTCCAGGAAAGCCTACATGAGCTTAGTACTGCCAATTAAAAAAAAATAAGAGCCAGGCATGATGGTGCATGCTTGGAATTCTAACAACAGGGAGGCAGGAGATTGTACAGTTGGAGACCTTTTGGAATACATTGTGGGACCATGTGTCAGGTGAGGCTCTTGACTCTAAAAGAGCTAACTTCTCATTAACTGATGGCCACATTGGAAAAGATTAAACCAGGGGAAGGGGGCCATTGAATTGCTGTCATTCCTTAGAATGCTCAGGAATGTTCAGGGGTCATTCCTGAGAAATGTAAGTTTGTAAGACTTCAGGCTTCACTGAAATGCTCTGGTTTGAGGGAGCCCCTGATCTGATTCTCATTCATTTCACTGTCAAACCAAGGGGTTTGGGGGGGGGGTATTCGGTTGCAGGCTCCGCTTCCATCCCCTAGAGGCTTTGTTCACTGTTGGGTTGTGTTTTTGTGGTTCAGACTCTTTCCATTTTTATGCTTTCTTTCTGGATGTGACAATCAGGTTTTTGATACCTGCATGCACTGTTAAGAACCTCTGAGAGTCACTCAGCTCTGCTTGGAATATCTTGTACACCTTGTAGAAGTGCTTGTCCGAGCCTGGGCTAAGCCCTGGGAGACATCTCTGAGGTCATCTCTCCCAAACATGGAGTATTCTCTGACCCACAGATCTCTGAACAGAGCTCTATACTTGCCTGCCTTTCCAGGCATGTACGAGCTGGGAGTAAGCAAGACTCCTACTCTCTGTGTCCTGACTTCTTGACTGAGGAACTTCACATCAGAGAGAGCTTCGAAATGCTCCCTCTCCTGCTCATAGTAGCCCTCTGCTCTCTGTGCTGGGTGGGGTGGGGCTCCAGTGTGAGATCTGGAGCATTCACGTGAGATAGCTACAGGCTGGGTAGTGGAGTTGAGGTGGGTGGGGCAGATAAAAAAATACTGGGTTTGGGCTGTGAAACTCTGGGGTCATCTCTCCTTCCTCAGGTCCAATAACATGGGCTCTTAGCTAAAACAGAAGCAGTGTTTGCGAAGTTCTGACTGTGTGCTGTGCTTATTAAGTTCTGCCTATGTACCATACATGCTACTGAGCTTAATTCCACCATGTCCGTAATAGGAAAACAGTGCTACATGTTTTGAAGGGTGATTGTGAAAGAATCGGACCTAATGTCTTTTTATTGCCTACGCCCTCCATTAAGCCGTGACCTTGAATACCCTGGAGCACATTTGAGCCATTCTTCATCCCAGATCTTCTCCTCTGTGCGTACAGTCTCAACTTTAAGATCAAATGGATCCTTGGCTAGCCACGTGCAGAAAGGCAAAAATGGAATCTCTATTTCTTGCTTATCCAACAATCAACTCCAACGAAATCAAAGGCCCGGAACTCTATTGGGCCCCTTTAATATACACAACTAACGTAAGTGAATCAGAAGTAAAAGAAAACAATTATAAGCAGGGAGAAGTGAACTGAGAGGCTCTGTGTAGGGTTCAGCTCTCCTCTGCTTGCTTTTTTAGCTACACACCTTCAGGAGCAACATGAAGGCCCGAGGTGTCCCCAGCCATATCCTTCAGGGCACAGACCAGGTGGTTCTCCTATGTTTCGCTAGCACCCCGTTCTGAGGCTCTGAAAAAGAGGGCACTGCTTCAGAGGGACCTTCAGCCTCTGTGCCCTTGCCAACCCTCATCCCAGGGCTAGAGTGAGGGACCTTGGTTATGGTGATTTCTTCCAGCTAAGCTAAATGCATCCTCATAAGCACTAAAGTCATTTTATTTATTGTAAATACAATCTATCTGTAATAGCAAATACATTTCATTTTTTTAAAAAAACATACTTTATTTTAAAGAAATTTAAAATATAAAAAGCTGAATTTATAGTAATGACCTGTGAAGCAATATCTTGACTCTTTGAACATCCTTCACTGTGACATCCTTTCTGGCTTAAAATTTGCCAGAGGAATTAATAGAGAGAAGACCATATTTATTCTGGAAGAGTTTAAACAGTTTTGTGGAACAGTGGGGAATCTCCGAAAAGATATCCCAAGGGTCACAGTCCCTACTTCAAAAATTAGAAGCAGTAATTGAACAAGAACAAAACCCCAACTTCCCTCTGTCTGTCCCCCATTCTAGGCTCCATGTACAAGACCAGATTTGGCGGAAGGGTTCTATGACCACAATACCTTTCACCGGCTATGGACCAATCTATGCTGCTCAGTACCATTACTGACACATATTACTGAGGCTGTTACTATTGTAACAAAGTACAAGAGATAAAGGACTACAAGGTTTCTTTTGTCTCGTGGTTGCTTGGCTTTGTTGTTCAGGAGACGGTGCTGAGGAAGAACATTGAGGCAGGGAGTGTGCAGTGTACAGCTTCTCATCTCCTGGTGGCCTAGAAGCGTAAAGAAGGACAGAGACAGAGTTCCGATGTCCCCGTTCCGGAGCATACATCAAACAAGTGATATAACTTTTCTCCAGCAGGCCAAACTGCTAAAGGTTTGCCACATCCCAATGCTACTGGCTGGGCCCCAGGCCTTTAGTATATATCCTCGATGCGACACTCCAAATTTAAAGTGTAACACAATCTGACATTCTCTGCTCCACAGGTGAGAGTGTTGAAGAACCATAAAATAGCTCTCACTGAACAACTATTTCCTTTAAATTGAAACTTTCCATCCAGATGGAGGTCGCATATGGTCTCGTCACTGGCAAGTCTTGGCAGAGAACTACAGGGTGCAGTTTTGTGAGTTCATACCATGCTGGAATGAGTTTGAGTGTAGTGGGATGTTTCTCTTTCACCTGCCAGTTCCCAATTCTCTCTCTCTCTCTCTCTCTCTCTCTCTCTCTCTCTCTCTCTCTCTCTCTCTCTCTCTCTGTCAATAGTGAGAAATTTCTGGCCTGGCCTAGCCCCAAGATCTGGACCACCCATAGGTGCTTAGTCCCAAATAATGACACAAAGGTTTGTATTAATTACAAGCTGGTTGGCCTATGGCTCAGGCATATTCCTACCTACTACTCTTACACTTTAGGTTAATAGCCATGTGGCTGGGTACCTTTTTTCAGAGCAGCATTCCCACTTTCCTCTCTTTATGTCTGACTGACATCTCTGCTCTACTCTTTGGATTACCAGAAATCTCTTCGTCTGCTAGCCACCCCCCCCCCAATACTTTCTACTAGCATTTAGGCATTTTATTAAACCAGTAAGAGTGAAAAATATTTACAGTGTACAAGAGCATAGTCCCACAGCATTTCCCTCTTTTTTTCTTTTTAAAACAAGAGCCCCAAATTTAATCTCCTTTGTATAGCTTTTTACGAGACCATTATCTATAACAACTTGTAACTAACACTCTAAACAAAGACAAAGATCCATAATCCACTTTTGGAGAATGTAGGTGTAGTTCTCTAGACTACTTCCTGCTGATTGGGGCACTGGCAATCTTATGGGCTCCTGAAAAAATTCAAGATTATGATCAAGTCCTCACTGGGTAGTCTATGAGGCTGAATCATCTTAGCCAGCAGCCTTGAAGCTGTTTTGGATGCAGAATTCAGAGGAAACTGCGATAGGGGTGCTCTGAAATGTCGGATCATCTGGTCCATCCACTTCCACTGGAGACCTTTCAGGTAGTCTTCCTCAACCAAACTTTATTTTCTTTAACCTGGAATAATCCACAGCCTCTCATTTTCTTTTTGGCTCAGTGCGCCATTCCTGTCCCACTTCCTCCGCATCTCACTGCTTCCCAGAATTCTCCTACTCTGTTTGCCCCACCTCTACTCCTTGACCAAGCAGCATTTTATTAAATAAATATTTACCGTGACAAATACTGTTTGAGAATAAAAATTTAAAAAGGAGATACAGTATGATGGGATAAAAGGATAAATTTTAACTACACTCTGAGAAAAAGGGGAATATAGATATTAGATTCTATATTATTGAATCTACTTTTTAAAAGCGATCACTAGTTTTAAATACTTTACAGTGGATTGGATTTCTGTATATTGTATACAAATTGTGTATATTGTTCTAAATTGGAGATTAATTTTGTTTCTATACGTAGATTTCTAGTTCATATATCTTGTTTAAGGTATTATACCTATACAGTGCATTTAACAATCTAATATAAATTTCTACTCCTTGAAAGTTATAATTAGCAACTAATTAGGATATAAAGGAATGCAAGTTAGTAGTTAGACATTACAATAAACTTATAGTCATATCAGTTACATTTTCAAGGCCAAGCAGATACATTTTAGATAGATAGGTCTTTTTCAAATACTTCAGAAATCTACAGAATATGGCATTTCAGATATTTTAATAACATAGGTTCTTTTTATTTTTATGACAATGAGATATGTCTTCTCCTGGCAGCACCAATCTACTTCAGAGAAGATGATGGGCACTGAAGAAATTCCATATGGAATTGACCTTCTATGTGGTAAAAGTTAGCCACTAGGCAAGAAAGTGACCTTGACTGTTGGACAGTATGATGTTTGAAATGGACAAGCAGGATACACAAAAAGAACTGCTGGACTTTGCCAGGACAAGGTATAAAGATCTTTAAGAATATCCTGCTTCATAAAGAAGCTGTGAGATATGCTAGGACTGTAGGCCGAAGATAGATGCTCCAACACTGCAAGGAACCTTGGGTGACTGTCCAGGAAACCAGCTGTTTCATTTTTCACATTTTTTGGAAGTTGCTTGTTTGCACTTCCTGTTTACTTCATTAATATTATTTCCTTTTTGGGTCTTTGAAGGAATTGAAAATGAGATAGTTATAGTTTTCTAGTGACCGTTTTATAAAAGAAGCTCACTAAGAGTTTAAAGTGTAAAAGTTTGAGAAACATCAAATGATAGTTTTCAGTTAGATAATACAAGTTATATAGAAAGTGAATTAGGTATTATCCTTTGGACTCACCAAAATAGGATAAAAAATGGAATATTTTCTTTGAATTAATCAATTGTTAATGGACTGGACATTACTGATGTAATTATTGCTTGTATATTGTATATAGTTGTTATACCTATTATATGTAGTTTTTATTATATTAGTTATAACTTTTTAAAAAATTTTTGACAAAAAGGGGATATATGATGATATATATTTAATAAAATTAATCTGGACTACCAGAGTCAACCATAAAGCCAAGCAATGAAGGTCAGGAAGTGGTGACCACACCCTTAATCCTAGCTTTATGAATGTGGAAAGAGGAAATAAGATGGCTGGGCTGAAGAAAAGAGGAGAGATTTTTCAGCTTTCCCAGAGATTTCCATGATGGGATGAGAAGAGAAAGATTGGAATCAGAGGGTTTCATGGAGACAGGCCTGAGAAGCTGGTGGATAAGAAGTGTCTGCGGTTTGTTTCTCCATCTCTCTGATAATTCAAACTAATTTTATTAACTATATGTAACCTCTCTTTCTCTCTTTCTCTTTCTCTCTCCTCTCTCTCTCCTCTCTCTCTCTTCCCCACCCCTCATCACACACACACACACACACACATACACACACACACACACTCACACACTCACACACACACTCACACACTCACACACACACACACACCACACACACACACACATACACACACACACACACACACCACACACACACACATACACACACACATACACACACACACACACACACACACACACACACACACACACACACACACAAAGATTCCGGCCTCTCAATATTAGTCCATCTGTACCATTCTGTTTCGTTGATTTCATGTGATCCTGCTAAAGGAGTATTTTAAAAGTCAATGAGTGACCTGTCACCAAGCTATTCCTCTAGCACAGTGGTTCTCAACCCTTCTAATTCCATGAGTCTTCAATATAGTTCCTCACGTCATGGTGACTCCCAACCATAAAATCTTTTTGTTGCTACTTCATAGCTGTAAGTTTGCTACTGTTATGAATTGTAATATAAATACCTGGTATGCAGACTATCTGATATGTGATCCCTGTGATAAGGTCATTGTGACTCACAGGTTGAGAACCACTACTCTAGGATGATCAGATTGGGCTAGGGACATTCATAGGTCAGGGGTAAAGTACTTGCCTTACTTTGCCAGCAACAGCTGGTCAACCCCACCTGCAGGGGTCAGAGTGGTGTACAAGAAAGTGACCCAAAGAGAGAAGCAAGAACCAAAACACCCACAGGATTTCAGACAAGCTCAGGGTACTATACCCTGACAACATGACATTCCCAGTTACTAGAGGATGGTGGAGGCAGTCTTCTGCCCAGATCAAAGAATGGTAATGTCTCTATGTTATGAGTTAAGGTAGCACAAGAAATGATGTGGCAAACAACCTTGTATCCTAACACTCTTAGGCGTATGTCTCTGGATAATAATGAAGCTTGAAACGTGGGATCAAAGGAGAAAAGATATTCATCACTGTCCAACCTCTTTTAACTCCTTTTGTGTCAATCCTTACATTTCTTATTTTAAACATCACCAGGATGTTTCTAAAGAACTCCCTGTACTGTTGAACTAAAGACCATTATTCTACAGTGTATAAGCTACCAAATAGCTCTATAGAATTTTCTGTCACTGAGGGAATTTCTTAAGGCATATACTTCAAGCTAAACACAGCAGGGGTAGAGCTATATGACTCTAGTTTTCACCTGTGGTGACACTAATGATCACAGTAATTAGAATTTGACAGAACAGCTCCTGCTTCCCATGGCACCTGAGGGCTTTACATCACATGCAAAGTCACCTTCCACTTTGGTGTTAATGGTGTTGGCATATGTGCTCCCCTGAGCCATGGATAATACAGGAGAAAGCAACTGTGTTCTCTGGTCAGCTAGAAAAGGGACTCCCAATGTAGCCTCTGCTGTGGCATCTCAAATACTCATACCTGCTGTGGGATTATGCTCTTGTATGTTGTAAATATTTGTCCCTCCTATTGGTTTAATATAGTGCTGATTGGCCAGAAGGTAGACAGGAGTATGGGAGGGGCTACCAGACTAAGAAAGTTCTGGGAAGAGGAAGGGCAGAGCAGAGATGCCAGAGAGATGTAGAGGAAGTAGGATGAGAATACTACTCCTTGAAAAGGTCCTAAGCCATGTGGCTAATCATTGGTTAGTTTAAGAGTTAGCAAGTAATATGACTGAGCCATAGGCCAAACAGCATGTAACTAATATAGGACTTTGTGTGATTATTTGGGACTTCTGGTCCAGATCTCAGGGCTAGACCAGTACAGAAACTTCTGACTACACAGACCTCTCAAAGTACTCCTAATACTGAGCTTCCCACTGGCCCGGCAGGAGCAGAGCCAGGAAGCCTGTGTATATTCCCACAGCTGACTGGGCTGAAGTGTAGTCTAGTGGTAGGGTGCTTTTCTAGCAGGTACCAAGCTCTGGATCCTAGACCCAGAGCTGCAAGAAATCTACATTGAATGCACAAAGATATTCATCCTTCCAACAAACATTGGCTATTGCGTCTTCCCTTTCCAGCACATTATAAGGTCCTAGGAAACCAGTCAGTGCTGTCAGAAACTTCAGAGAGAACAAAGGAAGAGGCGACCAGTCTAGCAGGTGGCAGTTGGTGTTTAATTCCATTGCCCTCCTGTAATCGCTCTTCGTCCTTCACCTTATCATGCCCACCAAGGCCACATGAGTATTTTCACTTGCTGTCCTTGAACCTAATCTTTGTCCCTGACTCACTTAGAATCGCCAGCAATTCTTCAGCAAGACCCGAGGCTCAGGCGTATTCAGCAACAGTCTGTCCTGGATGGACACACACACACACACACACACACACACACACACACGCACGCACGCACGCACGCACGCACGCACGCACGCACGCACGCACGCACGCACCCTACAGCCTTTCCAACCCCTACGTGCTCCATTTGCTTCCGCATCTGTTCTTTTAAATGTGTCCCAGTTTGTTGTCTGCTGAGGAGGAAGAGCTCAGTGTTTTATTCATGCGTGCATCACATACCTAGAACTACATCAGCAGAGCAGAAGGTGCTCAGTGAACATTTGTACCATTAACTTCAGACATATCTATTACTTCTGCATTTAAAAGAATTAAAAATGTACATATACTTGCATAGAGTCACTTTAATATCGAATTTTCTGACTTAGAACCTTATCAAAAGACTATTTAGGATGTAAGGGGGTGGGGGGTAAGAGTGGGGAGGGTGATCTTACCAGAAGGAAATTGCAAAAAATCCCTCTGTATCCCTCAACTAAAAGTTGAGACTGCTCTATGGAGCCAGCCCTCATTTTTCAGAGCCAAGATCTCCTCCATTGTTATCAAGGGCTTGAGGCCTTCCTCTGACTTTTGAAACTGCCCTAGAGCCCCAGTTGCCATGTAGTAAGCATCACTTGGTCTCCAAAAATGGCATCTATGAGAACAGGACATTTGGAGGGGTCTATAAGTATTGAAGAGACAACTGCCTTAGGCAAGGGTGCCTGATCAGCAGTACTTTTGCAGATGTGGCATGCCCACTGGCATAGTGGATATAACCAACAAACTGCTCAGAGGAGTCTCCCAAAACTCATCAGCAGCATCCACTTGTAAAAACAAAACAAAACAAAACAAAATGATTAAGTGAAATAAGTCAGTCACAAAAAGACTAATATGTTTTCAGCTACATTCGGAATCTGAAAGTTAACTTCAAGAGAACAGAATGGGACAGATGTGAGTAAATATGGGGAGGGCACTGGGAGGAAGGGAGGAAACTGGAAGAGGGGCACGGGATGAAGAGTAACTTCCAGGCTCTAGAACTCAAGTGGAACAGTGGTTGTCAATCGTTAACTTGAGTAAATCAAAATAGCTGGTAGCCAGTGAGATGGCTGAATGGGTAAAGGACTGGGTCCTGATGATTCACCTGGGGTCTTCAGGTTGACGGTAACCACCTTCACCTGCTGAGCCATCTCACAGGCCCAGACAGGATTTTGAATGCTCTTAACACAAATAAACAATAAATGTCTGCAGTAGGCACACTATTAGCTAAGACTCCATCTGCTTCTTCCTTGTCTTCTCCTATCAAGGTAGGTGGTATGAATACCCCGTGTCCTGTGCCTCCAGACCCCAAGACTAGTTAAGGACTTCTGGTGGAAACTTTAGGGACAGAGAAAAATAAGCAGGCAACTCCTGTCTTTGAGAATAACTATTTTACTCTTCTGTGTCTGCCACAATGATGTCCATTTGCTCTCCTGGCCAGAGGGCAGGGGTGGAAAGAAAGCCCCCCCCCACTCGAAGGCCTCATTGCTAATGCTTCCTAATCCTTCCTCACTCCTCCTCCGCCCAGGCTATTTTGGAGGCTGGGTGCATCTAAACAAAGTCCCAACAACCTCACAAGTGGATATCCTTCCTCATACTATGGTCAAGGTGGCTATGAATCCCTCACATCATGGATGCAGAATTGTGACCAGCCCTGCCTTCAAAGTCCGTGCTATCTTTCCTTTAGCCAGACACAGAGAAAAGGGCTCTGCCTTGAAAACAAGCAAGATCTTCCAGAAGGCATTGTTTTGTGAGTGACAGCTCTGCTAGATCTTTGGTTGGCAGCAGGTAGATGCTCTGTGGCCCAGAATGAACCTTTGTGTTCAGCACTCTGCAAAGACGAGCTTCAACTCTTGATCACAAAGTAGTGGTCAAATTTCTGCCCTCCCTTCCAGGCTGGCTGCTTACCCAGTCACTGGAAGCAGAGCAGCTGTGCAGCTGTCACAGGCTCACCACTTAGAAGTCCGAATTCGGACCTAGCAGGTCAGAAACTCCAGCAAGCCCTGCAGGGAATGCCTATGCACACCAATGGCTGGAGAAACAGCTTGGCTTGGCGTTAAGAACAAAAACTGAGCTTACTGAGTTTAGAGAACTGGTGTCCTCCACCCCACAATGTGCTGACTTCCTGATTACTAGCATGCGTGAGTGGAAGACCAGTTAGGGCAGTCCAAAGTCCCCAGGGGATGGTAAACACATAGTACTGGACAAACACCACATGCTACAGATCTGATATAGGTCAAGGTAAGCCACCGGACAGAGATCAAAGGACAGTGACCCCCTGGGGATTGTGAATAGAGCTGCAGACAGACCTGAGCCACACATGGCTTGTGTAGTAGTAGAGGTACACACTGTGCCTGCCACCTTGGTGGTCCTTAGCCAAGGCAGATAGAAGCTGTCGTAGGATTTCACGGTAGAAAACCATGGGTGCATCTTTCTGTGATGTCCCTCTTATGGAAATGGTGGGGCCATCACATGCTTGGGAATCTGAAGTGACTTGAGAGAAGGAGGGGAGGGAGGGAGCTTGTCTAAACTCCTCAAGTTGGATGGCTGATCATCAGTAAGGTCATTTCATCAGACATCTGCATCCAGGATAATGACACATGTGACAGCCGCCATGACAGGAAACACACAGAGCAAAGAATGAGACATGCCAGGAATGTGTTTGTTTCTCAGCACGGTGCAAAGAGAGAACCCGCTGACTCAGCATATGCTACATCTTAAACTACTGGACAACCCCTCCCAACTAAAACATGACACCAGCCAGACTGCTGGTGATCATGAGGAGCAGAGGACAAGGACAATGTAGGAGGCTCAGTGGAATTGCCTTTGTTATCTCTCCATGACCACATATGTGACAAAGTGACCCATGAGGATGGTAACAATGAGATTCAGGTATAAGGAAGGAGTAGTCCAGGCTCCTTAACTGTCACACTCTCCTATCTCCATTCAGAAAAAAATAGAAAATAAGACTATTCCAAAGGGGGTCCTATGCTCCTCTTCTGTCCCAGAATCTCCTCCCTAAATTTGCTTCCCTCCCTCAAGAGCTCAGCTCAAGAAATTTTTTTAAAAGCCCAATGGTCAGATTCCATGCTAGCCCAACCCCTCTGTTTCCTTTACTTCTCTTGGGAATCCAAATGCTTATAGCCCTGTGTGATTGACATCTATGTGCCTCTGTAGACAATTCCCACTTCCAAAGGTGAGAATGTGTCTCCTTAGCTCATCAGTGGCCTCACAGTGTCCAATGCAATACCTGCTAGGTGTGGAAAGCCAAGCATCGAATGAATGAGCTACCAAAGTGAGGCACGTTTGAGCTGAGTTCTGCCTTCTTTCTTCCAATGGGCATCTTCCTAAGAATTCCATGACAGATTTTACTCCCAGAGGCAGTCAGGCTTAAATCTCTTGATTTCCACCTATTATCATGTGACCTTGGGAGTTCTTTCCAAATCCATTTTTGTCCCTCTATAAAATGCCTTTGTACAACACCTAACTTCCCAGATCACAAGGAGTAAATACACTATGCTCAGCTGTGAGGGCCGACAACCGCCCCTGTTCAGGATATCATTGTGCTCTGAGCACTGTTACAAGTTTCTTATGCACACTTCCTACTTGGTTCTCACAGCGGCATAATGAAGAAGGGACTTGTAGATGAGGAAACTGATGTGTTGTCAGGGAGTATGGATGAACATGACTGTCCTTCTGCTCTGTGTTGGGACCAGTGTTGCTTCTCACATGGGAACTCCTAGAAAGCTGCTGTTTATCTTACAAAGTCCAGGAGCTCCTCAGAATGTCCTCAGAATCATAAAGGTCTGTCAGGTATTCACTCTTTACCTCTCTCGCCTCAGGGAGTTAGCTACCCAGAAACCAGAATGACTGGGAAGTACCATCAAGGGAGTTCCAGGAATGTGTTCTCCCTCTGCACAGCTGCACAGATAAGCTCCGTGAGGACAGATGGCCTTTGTTAGGCAGCTTTGGCACTTATTTCCGACATACTGTCACAGACATAGTTCAGTCAGCCTCAGGGAATTAGTTTACTCCTGAACAACAACCACAGAGGGTCAGTGGATCAAGCAGATGCACCTTCTAAAAGTGCGTTTTTTTAGGCACAGTACTGGTCCCTTGATGCTACAGATGCTATTTCTCAATGGCCTTGGTTCCTACAGTGTACAGAACCGTCTGCATCCATGGACACTTTGCAAGACTCCATATCCATAAATTCAACCGCCAACTAGTTCCAGTTGTCAGGTTAGAGTGAGGATGATGTTACACACTAGAGTTTTCCAGCTGCTCATAGATGTGGACAGAGGAGGAGTCTGTTGTCAGTAATACAGTATAACAACTATCTACACAGAATGCACACTTTTTAAGGAAAATAAGTCATAGATAGATGAGTAAAGTATTAAGAAAGATGTGTGTGGACTATAGAAAAATGCTTGACCATTTTTTAAATAGTTTTTATTTATATATCTATTTGTGTGTGTTCATAAGCATGTGTGTGTGCGCGCACGCGCGTGCACATGTGTAAAGACTATAAAGGAGATGTGTGATTTCCTACTCTATCAATCTTCACCTGATTCCCTTGAGACAAGGACTCTCACTGAACTTGAAGCAGGTGTGGCCAGCTAGCTCCTGGGATCCACCTGTCTCCACTCCACTCCACTCCACTCCACTCCACTCCATAGGCATGTGCAGTCATATACAGAGTTGGTTGTTGTATTATTTTTGTTTTTCATGGGTCCTGTGCATCTGATCTTAGATTCTTACACACAGCTTTTACTCACCGACCCATGTCCCCAGCCCACCCTTTTAAATAAGACTTGATAATCCACGAATTTTGGTGCCCACTGGGAATCCAGAGGCCAATGTCTCAAGGATACTGAGAGATGAGTACAGACACTTTTGTTTTTACTAGATGACTGGACAAAGTAACTGGAGTATCCCATGGATAATAAACACTCCTCAAATAATGAAGGAACAAAAGCTTACTTAAGAAGTGTTGGGCTGATGGGAATGTTCACCTTTTGGGTTTGGATTGTCTTTGTTTCTTTCGTTTACTTTTGATATATCTAGATTGATCAAAAATCTTCTTTGTAAGACAAATCCTGGTGACAATTAGTTTTATTGATTACATTTTTTCATTATAACATTTCAACCCAACAGTATCAAGCTGTTTTTATTTTATTAAATAATGATCTAATAATCCAATTTGTAAAAGTAACCCAATTAAAATAGGCGAAAGTTTTAGAAAATATTTCTTAGAAGAAGACATGCACACAGCTAGCCAGCATTTAAAATAATCACCATCACTGATCATGAGATGGAGCAAATCAGAATTAAGAGAGAACCACTACTACAAAGCAAGCAGGATGTGAGAAAGAGGGGTCCTTCACTGTTAAGAGGAACGTAAATTAGTATAACTACTGTGGGGAACACAACAGAAGGTCCTTGTGGTGATATATTGTATATCTAATAAAGTTTGCCTGAAGATCAGAGAGCAGAATTAGCCTCAGAGTTAGCAGTAGAGGTCAGAGAGTAGTGGTACCCACCTTTAATCTTTTAATCCTAGCACTGGAGAGGCTGAGGCTCAGATCTCTCTGGATCTCTGTAAATTCAAGGCCAAACAAAGCTAAGCCATGTTGGTACACACCTTTAATTCCAGCACTTGGGATCCCATGCCTCTGCTCTCAGTACTTGGGACACAGGCGCCTTTAATCCTAGCACTAGGAAAGTTGAAGCAGAATGTGATATAGCCTGGGAGAGAAATAGAAGGAAGGAGGAGACAGGGTCCTGTTCAGACCTTCACCTGCGGCCCCCTTCCTTTTCTGCTGAGCACTCAGAGGCAGTCAATCTGAATGATTCCCGAGAAGTGGCTGGGTAAAAAGTGACTGCGGCTTGTTCCTCTGTCTCTCTGATCATTCAGCTCTTCCCCATTATCTGACTCCAGGTTCTTATTGTAAGAGCAAGTAGAATTCCTGTAATACGTCTTCAAAACAGTAGAAGTAAAACTACCATGTGATCGAGCAATCCCACTATAGGGTCTACACTGAAAGGGGGTGGGAGAATGGTTTGGGAAGAAGAAGTTAGAAAATAATAAGGGGCTATTGGCAGGAGGGGTAAGTTCTGATGTTCTGTGGGACAAGAGGGACAAATATAATTCATGACAATACACTTCTGTCTCAAAGTAGAAGATGGCACCTGGAATGTGCTCACCAATGTACATGACCAAAATTGTTGTAAATTAACCTGAATCGTTACCCAATATGCCCATAAATCAATACATCATATTGCACCTCACAAATACGTAGAAATGCATGTCAAATAAAATACTTTTAAAAGAACTTACATTACTCACACTGGTTCTTTTAAGCATATTCTGTGAAGTATCAATTGAGTGAAACCCCAGTGTACAGTTACCTTGTCTAAAACATTAAGTAATGAGACCTTGCTTGCAAAACTATCCTTTACAAAAAAAGACCCCTAGTGATTTCTCATATAAAGTTTTAATAAACTCTATAAATCAGTACCATTTGTTCTTGAAGCAAGATTTATAATTCCATAGACTATGATGGATAGCACACCAGTTAAAACACTCAGACATCATTCATATGCTGCAGACCTCAGGCAACTCCATCCCTTAGTCCTGAGTCCCTTTCACTGTGAAATATAGAGGCAAGGCAAAAAGCCCAGTGAAGGGCGTGTTATAAACACATAATAAATGGTAGCTGTCATTATTTTTACTTCGATTTTATTTTTTGAAAGTTAGAAATGAGTGGGGAAAATGATGGAGAATTTTCCTCAGACCAACCACACCCCTAAAATGCTCTGCATTTTGTGGTTACTTAGGACTCATCAAGAACAAAAGTTAGGAATATACAATAGACATTTTACTAGAGTCTAAATCCTTGCTTAAACACTGTTGGACTTAAATGTATCATGCATCTTGAGAGGCACAACTTTAGTTTCCTGAGAATAAAATGCAAAAAGGGGCTCACTTGAAATACATTTAGAGTAATGTGGATTATGAACACACACACAAACACATGAAAATCCGTTTAAAAAAGTAATTGGGCACAGTCCATTCCTCTCAAAAGTGCAGACTTCTGTATCTCAGGGTAACTGGTTCAATTACCACCTTCAGGAAAAAGAGTCATAACCATCTCAATCCATGGCGTACTGCTCTAATGAAGACTCACAGACCTCGTGCTTTATAAAGCACAGAGACTTTTTTCTTGGAGTTTTGGTGGCCAGACCTGGTGAGGGACTTCTTGTCTGTTATGTCATGGTTGAGTCCATCACATGAAGAGGCACAGCAAGAGAGGTCAAAGTTGAACCCTAATGCCTCTTTATAAACAGCATTAACCCATTCCTGAGGGTGGAGCCCTCATGGCTATTATTGTCTTAGGGTTTCTATTGCCATGATAAACATTATAACCAAAATCAAGTTGGGAAGGAAAGGCCTTACTTGGCTTTCACTTCCACATGGTAACCCATCACTGAAGGAAGTCAGGATAGGAACTAGAACAGGGCTGGAACCAGAAGGCAAGAGCTAATGCAGAGGCCATGGAGGGGTGCTGTATACTGGCTTGCTCATCATGGCCTGTCAGCCTGCTTTCTTCAAGAATTCAGGACAACCAGCCCAAAGATGGCACCACTTACAATGGATTGGGCCTCCCCACTCAATCAGTAATTAAGGAAATTCCCTATAGCTAGATCTTATGGAAGTGTTTTCTCAATTGTCATTCCCTGCTTTCAGATGACTCTATGTCATTGACAAAACTAGCTAGCACAGTTATCCTCTGTATTAGTTACTTTTCTGGTGACTGTGACTGACACAGCCCTAGAGGGAAGGAAGGAGGTATTTCAGTTCAGTGTTTCAAGATACGGTCCATCACAGAAGGAAAGTCATTTGGGCAAGAGATTGTATCTGCTGCTGGGAAGCTCAGATTAATGCTGATACTCAACTGGTTTCCCAGTTTAATCAATCAGTCAGGGACTCCAGCCCACTTTCCTTAACCCAATCTAGAAACTCTCTCAAAGGCACACTCAGAGGCTTGCTTCTGGTGAATCTGGGTCATTTTAAGTTGTCAAGATTAACCATTATCTCCTTCATGAGGTCTCACCTCCCAACCCTAGGTCTTCTGCCTCTGTCTGGAGAGTGAGCTCAGAGACAATTATCTGATCTTAGCAGCTAAGCCCTCAGGCACCTGCAATCTTAGCTGGTGGTTTAAATTCCCAACCCTAAGAAACCATAAGATAACACTTGTTTCAAGCTTACCAAGTTTTAGGATAATTTGTTATCCTAAACAAGGGTATAATCTAACTGAAAAGGTTGTCCTTGCACTTAGAGAAAAGGATACGCATAACACAGTCAAACAAGCTCCAGAGATCAGAAGTTATCACTATTTATGGAGGGAACACTGTAGGGTAGGTAGACTGTCCCCTTCCCCTTACAGCATCTATGTACTCACAGGTTGATGTTTGCCTAATGTCCTGTGGTATGGCTATGCAAGTTGTACATATCTCAAAGTACTTCTGTACTATTGGTAACTAGCTGTCATGCCAGTGTAGTCATTGTCCCATATCTCACCTTCACTAGGCCTACCCCCATAGTAACCAAAGCATCAGCCAGAGCCCTGGATACTGAGCCCCTTTCCATTCACAGGGCCAGTTCCAGTCCAGGGGTCCCTTGTCTGCCATGCTGGAGGGATGACCCAGAGCAAGTAAGTATCTGGTAGCGTCATAGCCCCAAACCACGCCTCTACTTTCTCTTGGCTTTGCTGCCACAACAAAGCAAAAGGAGACTTTATAAGTGTTTTCTTTTCCAAAATTTTGTGTTCCTTTATAATTCCCAAAAGGCTAGATGTAGAAATGTAAAAGAAGCTTAGAGTTTTAATAGAATCAAGTCAAATAAATTTGTAAAAAAATGCATATTGGATAACCTATATTGCATATTAATTGTATGCTTTGTGTGAAATATGCTATAAATGCAAATATATTTAACTTGATGCTATAAGATGCTATGTAAACACACACAGATATGAATCATATGAGGAAAAGTGTGATTCGTTTTTCAATTTTTAACTGACAATTGTGCATGTTTGTGACATGAGATGTGATACTGTGACTGGGTGAATGGTTGTAGTCAGTACCATTTTTTGTGTGCTGGGAACTTTCAGCACCCTCTCTTGTAGTTATTTTGAAATACAGGATAAGCTCTAGTCAACGTGAGTGACCTTAAGTGTTACATCACTGGTATATAATCATCCCAGGAGCTCTACTTATGGATTTGCTAATCTACCCTCTTCCCCATGTTTCTTAGCCACTTTTGGTTTTGTTTCTTGAGACAGGGTTTCTCTTTTAACAGCTTTGGCTGTCCTGGAACTCACTTTGTAGGCCAGGGTGACCTTGAACTCACAGACACCCCCTGACTCTGCCTCCTGAGTGCTGGGGATTAAAGGCATTCAAAGCCTCTATTATGTTTTTGGTGCAAGTATGCATGTGTGCTTGCCTGTGTGTGTGTGTGTGTGTGTGTGTGTGTGTGTGTGTGTGTGTGTGTGTTGGGAAGAGTGGTTTGGTTTTCAGGTTTTTAGTTTTTCCTCTTTAAGCATGAAACCTTCAGGAACAAATTCAGAAAACTGTTATTTTTTGAATCATGGACATCCCAGGTGAGCACTTCTCCCCTCTTGAATCTGCATACTGGAAAATATTGGTTACAGCACCTGATACTTAGTAGGTTCATGATAAATGTCAGCTCCCTTCCCCTATTTTCACCCTGACAAATACCAGGACCTTGTTCGATGATAGCAGAGGATTTTGAAAACAACATGTCACTAGTTTTCAGAAGCAATGGTCAGGAGGTCCCAGACCACAGTCAGTCTCCCTTGGCCCCTGGAAAAAGCTGATGATGTTTATTTTGATGACTTAGACAGCCCTGACTAATTTGCCACTACAAAAGTCTTGTCAAAGAGGCTATTGCCTTTCACTGCTATTTAATGAGCATCCTGGGTGGAGACTTAGCTGACCTTTCCCAGGAGTAAGAGCCAAGGATTTCTCTTCCTGAGAAGGACCTGCCCCAGATCAGGCTCTCCAAGTGTATATGGCTGATGTCCTTTCAAGCCTATGTTCTCCATTCCACCCAGAGCTGCTGGCCCAGGCACCTGAAGCGCATCCCCTCCAGTGGGCCATGTGAAGAGACCTTAACTCTAGGGACTGCCTCTCACAACAGCAAGCTGCCAGTGTGGGAAGCCTGCCCACTGAGAGTACACATCAGATAGGGTCATAGTCCTGCTCTGGCCTACCTCGCCCAAAGACAGTGCTGTTGACCAACTAGAAGTTTCTGGGACTCTGCCTTTGGTTTGGATGTGACATGACACCATGGCAACTAAGGAGTAGTTAAGTAAAAGTTCAAATGTAATCCAACCAGGCCTGTAATATCAGCACTCAGAGCTTGGATGCCAAAGGATCTGAGTTCCCAGTCAACCTAAGCTACATCACAAGACCATTAGTCGGGGGAAAGGGCAGAAAATATAATAATATTTATGAGAAAAAAGACAAAAGCTTACTTTAAAAAAAAGTAAGGAGTAAAGCTTAATAGAAAAAATAAGTAGCTTATAAAAGGAAAAATACAAATAAATAACATTTGGAGAGATTGTTTCATTGGTAAAGTGGTTCTGTCTCCATAATCCACATTAAAATAAATAAATAAATAAATAAAAGCTAGGTAAGGTAAGGTAGTATGTACTTGTAATCTATAACTACAGACGAGGCAGAAGCAGGGAGGTCCCTGAGGCTCACTGGCCAGCCAGTCTAGCCTAATCAGTGAGTTCCAGGGTAGGGAAACTCTTTATAAAACCAATTTTTAAAAAGTGCAAGTTACCCAAGGAACAATAGTTACAGACAAAATGAAAAGAAGATAGCCAGCCTCCTATCAAGCATGTGAGAAACCCTGACTTTGATCCCCAGCACCAGAAGAAAAACAAAGGGAAGATATTACTAGCTCCAATTTTGTTTTAAGAATCAAGGAAATTAAGAGCTCCCCAAAGTGCACCTGTGGTCTTATTTGTGTGCCTGTCAGAAGGCGGGAAGAAAGCACTCTACTACATCACCCATAATGCCTCCTGGGAAAAAGCTGTAGAAGTGGCCCTCTAGATGCCCATGGTGAAAATGGGTTGTATTTATCCCCTGATTTCAGTTTAAATATTTTAGTGTCGTTTCTTCATGAGTTGGGGTGGAGAAGAGCTGATGCAGTCAGACACTTGTTCTTTTTAGCCAGAATGAACTAGCTTCCCATTAATGTCAAAAAAAGGTCTCTGGCCTGAATAGAGAAATTGCATTTCAGTTGGGCTGGTCAATCACCAGACCAAGGGATCATCCCTCAGTATGGTAGGACCATCTCTAGGAAATCTTAAGCCTTGCTGAAGAAATGAGTGGAATAATTAACCCTTTGATGTGATAATGAATTTTCTCTTCTGAGAATTCCTGCCCACAGGGCTGTCTCTTGCAGGGCTACAGCCAGGAAGCTTCACAGTTGACCGGTGACATGAGTGGCTTCAGAGCCAAGCAATGGAATATTAGACATTAGGCATACAGTGAGTGTTGTGATGTGAAAAGATGTTCACAGTAAAAAACAAAATGGCTACAAAGCTCTACCTCTCACTGTATATAAAACACCATGAACCAAATACTATGACACACCCACTATTCATGTACCACTAAAGGAAAATGAATAAAACGGGGTGTGTTTACACAGCAAGGGAGCTTTGTTGATGCTGAATATCCTCTTTTGATGAGGGCTGGGCAGGGAGTTGGCCTCTGTTTGCTGTGTAGCTGAGAATAAAAGCTGACTCTGGGTCCTTCTGCCTCCTTCCCAAGTGTGTGATCACAGCCATAAATGGCCACCTCCAGTCGATATACGATTCTCTAGAGGGTTTTCCATTATTGTCTCTAGAATTTTCTTCTGAGTTTCTGATGCCCATTGGTACATGTTCATTAGAAAGAGATCAGCCACTGTAAACAGAAAGTGAACAATTCCCTTTTCAGTGTGTTTAGAACATGAACAGAACACATGAATTTCAGAATCATTATACTGTAGATAGTGAATATAGTCCATCCTGTGCCAACAACATCTAGGTTTTGTCTCCAGCTCATAGGAGGGCCTTTGTTTTTATGGCAGGTCTGGATCGCTTGGGCAAGCCAGTAAGGTGGATCCTAGTTCCTTTGTTAACAGAAAGTAGATGACTCAGGGTCGGGGGCTGGCCCATAACAAAATGGTGAGCCATATGATAGAGGTTGGATGATCTAAGTCATGTGATATAAATAAACCAGCTGCTGGGGAGGGTTGGGAGGCTAGAGATTGAGTTCCAATGAGTCTACCTATCACACTCCCATAATAAAAGTAAAAACCAAAAGTTCCTTCAAAGTTGTATACTTAATAGAAAAATTAAGCAGCCCAGAACTGTAATCTCAGCTAATCTAAATACCGAGGAAAGGAGAGCCAATGTTAAAAACTCAACTGGCCTACAGAAACAGCTCAAGGTGAGCATGGGAGACCTGTCTCAAAATACAAAGTCAATAAATAATAAACAAATAAGGCTGAGGCTATCACTCAAAACCATGTAGGTAGGAGGCCCTGGGTTCAATCCCCAGTACCACAGAAAGAAAGAAGGAAGAATTGAAACTGAAAGACAAATATAAACCTTTCTTCTTATTAACTTAACCATCTCAGGAACTTTGTAATGGTGATATAAAGCAGACTGACACAGATGGAAACTGATTTTTCTTCAAAAAGAAAAATTCATTTTGGAAAAGGGGGGAGCAAGTTTCATCTGAATTTACTAAAAACATCAAATCTAAATATTTATTCAATTTTTAATTTCAAAAAATGACCAAGGAATAACAAGTTGAACTATATCTCCAGGTCAATCAGAGCCCTAATCATGATTAGCACAAACAAAAGTTTTCTCCTGTGTCAGCTGAAGTACAGAGTTAAGAAGGATGCCTGGGCCATAGCTGGCTTGGAGGTATTAACAGTAACTGATGAGTGATATTTAACAAAAAGGAATATCATGGTCACTGCTCACATATATGATCTGGCAATAGCATCTATTCTGCTACCGGATGCCTATCATGGGCAAAATTCCATACCCCTTTTAACCTGTCATGGGCAGAAAAATTAAATAACCACATTCATTTATTTTTAAAGTATCTTTTGTTCTTTGAAAATTTTATACTTGTATGCAATATATTTTGATCCATAAGTCAGAGAACATTTATAAGTCTGTAGTAAGAAGTTTTTGGCCAGACTAGCCCTAAGGTCTGGACCTGCTGTCCCTTAGTCCCAAAGAAACACACAGAGGCTTATATTAATTGCATGTTGCTTGGCCTGTGGTTCAGGTATCTTAACCCATTTCCATTAATCTGTCTTGCCACTTGGCCTGTAACTCTCCTATGCTTCTTTTACATGTTGATTCTTGGGCGGCTAAAACAAATCTTTCTTGACTGAGCTCTCCTACCCCTTTATCTATGCTGGGATTTCCTGCCTGCTTCTAAGACGCCTTGCCATTGGCCAGAACAGTTCCTTTATTATCCAATGATAATTCACAGCATACAGAAAGACATCTCACATCAAGCCAAGCAAGGGTGAGCAGGCTCCATGGAACTATGGCCTCTCCACAGTGGATTCTGGGGAGCTACCCCACCCAGAAATGGATGCTGTAGAGCTCCACTCAGTGAATAAACAACCCTAGTGAATTCTGTGGTGTTTTAAAACGTGTTCTCCATGGGTATCATTTTGTTTTCTGATCTGTGCGCAGGATTCTGTTACATTGTATCATGTTGAAGTGGCCTTAGTGGGACCTCCACTTAGGCAGGTTCCTGTAGGGGATCTTTGACCTGGTACAGGCTTCTTTGGCCCAGGCTCACTGGTCCTTTCCTCCAGAGCCTCTCCATCCCAACACAGTATTAAAGACATGACTCCAGGAGTCCAGCCACAGAGAGCGACTTGCTGTCACTAGCAATAAAGATCTAAGCTTCCCATAGCATCACACATGGCACGTTTGTTCCATTAAATAATAATAAAGTGAGCGATAATTCCTCCAGCAAATATCTGGTGAGCACCTTGTATGTGAAAAACTGCCCTAAAGAAAACAGCAAAAAAAAAAAAAAAAAAAAATCAACAAAAATACTGAAACCTTGATATTAGACTGTGACACAAAGCTGCAATGACATACAGGAGACTGATGTGTGCACACGCACACCCTAGCCTGCCCTTGATCTTTGCCCATGGAAATAGATGGTTGCTCTACTGTCCCCTGGCGGGAGGTCTTAAGTCTCCCAATGTCTCTGTGTGAATGGAGAAACATCCTTGGTCCATCTCTTAAAAATATGAGTGTTTTCACTTTTACATTTTGTTTTGCAGGTGCACACATGGGCAAACACGCCCTTCACCCACACACACTTCTCTGAACAGAAGCTGAGCCTGGCAACTTGTTCTGCTTGGTGGTGAGCTGGCATGAAGGTTCTCTGAAGCTAGCAGATTATAGCAAACTCCTAGAACCTGCTTTCACTGTTAAGGTAAAAATGAATGGGTTTCCTTCACTACTTCCTTCAAAGGAAGACTTTGATTTACCTGGAGTGTGTGAGGCCAGGTTCCAGCAGCTTAACTGTTGAGTGTATCTTCATAAGCCCTGCCTGGCTTATGAAGCATCGCTTCATATAAATCTCTGCTCATCTGGGTAGGTAAAGGTTAAGAACAGAGGGGTGGTCCTGTAGGATCCAATATTAGTATGCTTCCAGTAATCCAAGAAAAGTATTGACTGCTAGAGGCGGCAGGAGAAACTGCAGATTTCACCAACATGAAAATCAGAAGCTAGAAGCTGTGGCTTCAGCAAGCATAACCAGAGGAGGCGAGCTTCAAAGGATGTGCCTGCCACAGCAATGAGCATGGGGAAGCTTGCAAGAAAGAATCAAGGATGTAAATAATACCAAACCACAGGGGAGATTCTGATTCCTCAGCCTCCTCACCACACATCTGACTAGCTGAGTGGTTTGAAAATTTACATAATTCCCCCATGACTCCCTTCCCATTTGTAAATGGGCATACTAATGTATTATGAGGAATAAATGTTTAATTCCTGAATGAGTCTGCTATTAAGTTTAATCCACTATGGTAGAAACAGCCCTCCCAATGCTCAAGGGTCCTTTCCCCACACAGAGAGGGCCTGTAGTATCACTCATCCCATAATACTTACAACATCTTCTCTTTAGTCCTGTGACCTGTGCTTCATGCACATGAGGGAGTGACATTTACTCCCCTGAGGAATCTGGGCTTGACTGGTGGCCTGGCTGCCAGACTGTCATGAAAGCAATGCTTTACAATCTCCAAGATGGGGACTTAAGGTGTAGGCAGATGACACACTCCTCTGAGCTATTCCTTATGGATATACCATACCATCTTATAGCTCCTTGCCCTCAAATTACAGGCACCTCACCACCTCAGGAGTGGCCACAGCTCTCTTTCCCCAGCAGCCTACCCTCCCCATCCCCGGATGGCATCATTCTCTTTCCTCTTCTTTGTAATCCCCTGGCAGGACCCAAATTCTTCTATTAAAAAAAAAAAAAAAATCAACAGAGATGCTGAGAACAGAATAGAGAAAACCAAAGCAGAAATAAAAACCCAAATGTTGGTTCTGAATAGGCAAAAGTTTTAAGAATAGAATTTTTTTTTTTCCAATCATTTTCAGTGAGATAGTGCCTCTGCTCAGATGTTAAGATTTAGGGGTTGTCCTTTAACCACAGCATCCCTGTAAATCAAATCTAATCAAATAAATGAATAAATCTAGGGGTTTATATGATCTCCAGCTGTCTCTCTGTCTCTCTCTCTCTCTCTCTCTCTCTCTCTCTCTCTCTCTCTCTCTCTCTGTGTGTGTGTGTGTGTGTGTGTGTGTGTGTGTGTGTGTGTACGCACATGTGTATCTGTTTATCTTTCTCCTTCCTCTGGAATAAACAAATATCCCAGAGTAGAAAGGCCAAAAGTCTCCAAATCAGTCACCAAGAATTACAAACGAGCAGCAAAGACCCCTTCAGACAGCAGCATTTGCCCACTTTCCCTCTCGTCCCACTAAGGGTCTCAGACATAAACACCATCCCTTTATATCTGCGAGTCCCTAGTGCCTGGCATCAGATCTGATTTGCAGCAAGTGCATGATAAATGATGCATTATGGGTGATTTAGTATCATACAGGAGAATAGTCATAGATGTTCCACTTTATTCAGCAGCTCTCACTGCATGGTGTTTTCTTTCGATTACCTGAATGATGACCTGGTAAAATTAGTTCAACCTCTCAAAACATATGTATTCAAATCAATTTTTATGACTCTATGGAGATGAATTTTGAATTTTCACTGATGGCTAGAGCCAACAAAATCTTGAATCCATTCTGCCTTGGAATCTCGTCTAATGACACCAAGATCCAAAGGACAGCTGTTATTAACCTCACAGAACTCTCAGCCCTAAGCTTGAAGCAGCCAGCAACCATTTCCCTTCTGATTTTTCCAAATCTGGAACTTAGATCTGATTTTTGTCAAATATGACAAAGCTTCAAGCAATCTACCAACATAAGACCGATTCTTTCCTCCTTTCTTACCAATTTAAAAAAAAAAAAATCAAAACTCCAATTTGTTTGGGCATGGGGGAACACAGCTGGAAAACACATTTTGCAATAACTCTTGAGGCTAGAAAAGGCGGAATAGGTGTGAAGAAAATAAACTTTTAATTAGCCATTGCTATTCTTTATATGGACCCAATGCTTATCATCCATTCTCTCTTCTACCTTCCTACCACTCCTACTAACCCCCTCCCTCCCCACAAATCTCTCCCCTCATTCATGACTATATGTTTTGTTTTGTGATCTACTGAGATTAGCCAGGGCTATCTGTGTGACAATGGATGTGGGGCTATCAGATGGAGCTTGGCAGGCTCAGCAGTTTGTACAGGACTAAAGACAGCTGCTCTTCTCTCCCAGAAACTCAATAGCCAATAGTTCAGAGTGAAAGGGTCAAGCTCCACGAGTTCCTCTCCCTTCCTTGATTTATTGTTGATAGAACTGACCTTGTATGGGTCCAATGTAGGTAACCAGAATTGCTGTGAGTTACCGATTGCTATAATTGGGTGAGTCTAGAGAAAGACATGTTATAGCCCTTCTCCCTACTATCCAGCTCTTGCATACTTCCCACTCCTTCTTCCAAAATACCCCCTGAATCATAGATGGGAAACTTTTACTCTTGATCAAGAGGAAATGCTCAAACAAGCAAGTAGGAACTGTACTTAGTATTTATCAAGGATGGTAAGTATATCCATTTTCCTATTGGCTGGGGTCTTATCTCAAGGACTTTTGCAATTAGCTAGTTTGGAAAGAATCAGGAGAAAGAAAATGAAGGAACAAGGAAGAGATGGGCCACTGAAATCACTTATGTTCTGAGAATGCAGTGCGGCCTCTGTGTACACAAAAGTTTTACTGGGTAGATGGATTAAAATAGTGCTTGGGATTCAAACATTTTTATAAAAGTTTTATAAGATAAAAAAGAGTAAAAGATTTAAACTCTTTGTAACGAACAAATTTTTTACCATGTTTGCTAGAAAAGATTAATATTTAATGTTTCTTATACACAACATGAAAAATGACTATGCAATTCAGTATTATTGATAACTCATCATTCCTATTGAGTTCCAAAACCATCTCATCACCATGTAATGAAAATATGTACCCAATACCAAACATTTCCATTCTCCCATCCCTAGTCCCCCCAAACCACAATGGGGTCATTTAGGCCAACAAAGGCCTGCAAAGAATAGCTCCCATTAGTTTAGAATGATGGGTGCTTCTCAGAGCAGTAATTACTTCAATTAAAATGGCCAGTGTGCCTTCAATTTTAAACACTATACTTGGGACAAATTACTAAGCAGAACTTCTTGCTGACTGCTTGTTTTCTTCTCCTATCATGAGCTTTCCAATAGCCCAGCCTGTTCGTAACAGGAAGCCTGAGGGTGCCTGATCCAGTCTTGTCTATCATCCTCCTATCTTTCCCAAAATAGCCAACCACAGTAGCTCCCCCAACCCTTTTACGCAGAGTGCTACTGGTCATGAGCCTCCTACTCTACCCTGTCTACAATTTCAAGCCTTTACCAATGGCTCTTTCTAAGGTTGAAATCTAGCCCATCCGAAAGATACTGAGGGCTCAGCCCTTCTAAGCAGGAGTGGCTTACTCTTTCCCAATCTCTTCACCCACAGGCAAACCATGACTCTTCCCCACTTTGAGACTCATCATCAGTGGCTCTGTTTTGCAACCAAGTTCTTCCCACATCCCTTTCCTGAGTTCCAAATGGTCCCCTGTAATGTCCACAGGCTCCTTATCTGTAGTATGTTCCCAGGATTTCATCTGTCTGAGACCTGCTTCTTTTTTCCCAGCCTCTCTTTCAAGATAAGCTGGTCCTCCACCCTGATTTTCTGTTCATCCCCACGGTAAGCTCCTGATGAGCATTTCAACCCAAGCACTGAGGCTCCATTAAGAAAGACACCCCACCCCCACCATCCTTCAAGCAATGCAAAAATATTATTCCTTCTCTCACATTTCAACAATGCATGTGGTCTCAATGTTTTGGAATATGTAATTTTGTCTTTCTTAATTGACCTTAAACATAGTGCACAGGTTCACTGAAACTCTTCAGGAGAGTACATTACCCTCTGTCATGATATAATTATTGTTAAATGAACTAAATTTATGTATACTGAAAATCCAATAGAAAATGTCATACTTTGTCTTCAATAATCACAGTTTTAAAAAAGAATGGCAGAGGAAAATAGTTCTGAATTTTTTTTAAAGTTCTAATTATTATGGATTTCTCATCAGAAATCACAGGGGCAAGAAGATAATGAAGTATGATTTTTAAATGATTAAGAGAGAGGAAGCCTTTAAAACAAGCATTCTGGGTCTCCTAAAAGTATCTTCAGGAATTGAAAAGACATGCTTAGTGATTGAAGACGAATAATTCACTTCCAATGGAGAGTGACTCCCCAAAGACATGCCAGTCAGCATTCTGCTGGCTAGAGAAAAGTTGGAAACTTCATAAATCAAGGAAAGCAACCAGATTGGTTCAGAAAAGTATGTTTTTGAAGAAACAAAGGCTACAAATTTCTAACATCTGTGAAAGACATAGTTTATAGATTCAAGAAGTTCAGCAAAAATCCAGTATGAAGAGAACTGAGCCTAGATTCAGCAACATGCTAAAAATTAACGTTAAAGGCATAGTGATCTTGATGGCAGATGCAGAGAAGACACAGGTGGTGGTCAGAAATAGATAGGAAATGAGACAGACAGACAGACAGACAGACAGACAGACAGAGAATAGAAAATAGAAAGACTGTCCATTCTCTTTCTCTGAACATCCTGACTATAACTTTGCCCTAAAATGTCCCCTAAGTCCTCGTCATTTTGTACAATATTGAAAATTAATATTTTAAACTTATTTACAGGAATGAATAAGAAATGGAACATATGAATAAGTAACATTTTATATACACTAGACTAAGAAATAAGGAAAAGGAAAGTGTAGTAAACACACATTAGCAATTCCTAGCTTCTGTGAATTCTGGAGGTTATGAACACTATGCAATTCTTAACTTCAACAGGCAGACATTAGGTAAAATGTCTTTGCAGAGCTGTAAGTCCAACTGCTGTTAGGGGGATACACAAAGAGGTGTTCCAGCTTGCTAGAGAAGCGAAACAAGACAAATAATCAATCAAAGAGCAGACACAAAAATTGATAACAGAAGTAATAAGTAATGATAATATACACAGACTGAAATGAAACCAAAGAAGCATTAAATGTATCATTACCTACAGTGAACAGTTCCTAGACCGAGTCGTTCTCCTTCCTACGCCTCACGTAAGTCGGCGGCTGTTTAAAGATAGGCTCCTTAAAGAAAATGACAAAGGAAAAACAGAGTCGAGAAGTGAATAAGAACGTGTCAGGAAAATGTTAATAAGGGGCAATAGTGAACTGCTCATATCAAAGGAAATATATTTGAAGGTCCAAAAATTGAGCAAGGCTGAAGAATTTATCAATAAAAATTGGAAATTCTAAATAAATCGTAGCGGTCACAGACTGCTACATTGAACCACATTGTATGTGCGTATGTGAAATCAAAATAAGAAGGGAGAAGTTGAGTGATGTGTGTAGAGGATTGGAGGTTATGTTGACAAGATTATAATTAGCTTCACAATACTTCCATAAAAAATTAACAATTCCAACAGGTAGAGCATATTCGAAGCACAGTGAGCTTTACTGATTTGACATGCTATTTTGTGGAAAAAAAGAAAATCCATTTTAAAATTTCAAATGTTCAAGTATCATCATAGGAAATGTTCATAAGTGGTACCATAAAAGAGAGTCTTAACAAATTGAGAGAAATAGATAGATGGATAGATATCAGTTAAGCATACTACATTCTCTGGCAAAATTAATATTAAAATGTCATGGTAAGCCCCTAAGCTAACCTAAGCACTCACAGTTCTGAAAAAAAGAAAAAAAAAAAAAAAAAACCCAAAACCTCCAACTCATTTTAAAAATCTAAGATGAATTGGAATAACTAGAAAACGGGACTAAAAAGGCACATTGCACAGTTCAAAATCTTCAAAATGTGGTCAAAACTATAGTGAACAAAACAAACGTACAAACATAAGGTTTTAAAACATTTCTAAAAAGTGTTCTATTTTAGTTCTTAAGAGCATGAATTTCAGAACCATGCTACCCAGGTTCAAATCTCAGCTCCACCTCTTACGCTCATAAAGCGAATCCTTTGTGGTACCTTATGCTGTGTTCAGCACAGTTTAGGGCACAGACCTGACTAGAGTGGTGAGAAAATGAAGAAAAGATAACATAGACAGACACACAGAAGAACTGGAATCTGGTGACTGCCTTCTTTTGGTTGTCGACTTGACTACATCTGGAATTAACTAAACCCAAGCAGCTGGGTCCATCTATGGGGGATTTTCCTTAATTAAATCATCTGAGGTGGGGAAGATCCACCTTAATCTGGGCCACACTTTCTGGTGACTTGGAAGGACACAGAAGAAGGAAGCTTGTCTGCCTGCTTGCTCTCACTCTTGCTGAGAAGTCAATTCCTTCACTGGCATTATTAAAGCCTACTTCTTCTGGATTCTGGCATATACCGAAGATCCGCTAAGACATCCAGCATGGACTGAACAACTACTGAGTTCTTTGACTTCCTGTTGGTAGACAGCCATTGTTGGACAAGCTGGACCACAGCCTGGATCACTCTAATAAATCCATCCCCCCTCCCATATGCCTTTCTATCTTTCTCTCTCTCTCCATATGTATATATAGTGTGTATCTCAGATGATATATATGATAAATGAATATCTCAGAAATAGTTGTGTGTGTATATATATGTACACACACACACACACACACACACACACACACACACATATATATATATATATATATATATATATATATATGATGTGGGAATGTCATTCTCTATGCTGAGAATATCATTCTTTAAATAAAGGAACTGTTTGGCCCATGTCAGGCATCATAGGAGTAGGCAGGGAAATCAGAGCATAGGTAGAAGGAGGGCAGAGCCAGACAAAGACACTATCCAGCTGCCAAAGAAGTAACATGTAAGTTGACACAGGCGAGTCATGGGCCACGATTAACGGAGATGGCTTGAATTAAGATGCAAGAGCTAGCCAGCAATACACTTAGACATAGGACAAATAGCGTGAAATTAATATAAGCGTCTGAGTCATTTTTGAGGGAAAAGCAGCTGCAGAAGGGTTCAAACTATGGGTCTAGTCCAGGCCAGAAACCTCTTGTTACATACACGCATATATGTATATTTCTATCATTTCTGTTTCTATAGAGAATCCTGACAAATACAAAGATATAACAAACACCTTTCTAAAAGCAACCTTCTTATTATCTGTGAAATTTATTCATTGCCTTTTTGAGACAAAAGGCCTGGAAGCTTCCAATCTGGGGTAGCTTTGGTAGCCTTTGATTTTCTGAGACCCTATTTCCCTGTGTCATTGCTCATCTGAGGTGACAAACCCCTTTTTTGTCACCTTTCCAAGACTGCCACCATCCTCCCTCACCCAATACAAGAAATAAGAGGAGGGAAGTAGGGCACACATAAAGGGCCCGAGGAGAAGATGCTGTTTGCAAGCCAAGGAAGGAGGACTCAGGAGAAGCCGCTTGGCCTACACCTTTTGTGGTTACCCCCCTTACTCCCTGTATACAGAAGCTTGTCATGGCAGACTAGTTACAAAGCACACCAGCAAACCTGTCTGCCACAGCACCCAGATACCCAGATGTGCACTAACCTACAGGTTCAGCCTCTGCATTTCTTCTGAGGCACATGTGGTCCTAACAGCCAAGATGCACATATTCACATATTTGCTGCCACGCTGTTCTTGTGAAAAACAATCCTTTTCCCCCAGGGCTGACATGGAAAGCTTAGATGGAGTGAATGATGGAGTTAAATGTGGTCACGCTGAGTTTGAGCTTAAATCACAGATCATACAGGGTCCATTGACCACACCAGACATCCTGATCTCATTGGCCAGAGTGGAGGTGGGGGTAAGGAAGGAGAGAGAGAGAGAGAGAGAGAGAGAGAGAGAGAGAGAGAGAGAGAGAGAGAGAGGAGAGAGAGAGAGAGAGAGCACCTCACACCCCACCATGTTTCCAAGGCTGTTCACACTCCTGGGCTCAAGTGATCCTCCTGACAGATGGAATTATAAATGTCTAGGTTAGCGTTTGGATCCTATATGTCTTCCTAAGGCTCAGTGTTTAACCCCACTTCCCAGAATGGTGCCATCAGAAGGTACTGGTAGCTGTAAGAGGGGAGCCAGAGGAGGCTCCGTAGATCTCTGGTTATGTAACTATCATTTTCTCTTCCTTCCTGGCTCATAAAGTAGAGGGTTTCACTTTTCCTCAGGCTTTTTGCCATGGTGGCTACCTTATCATAGGCACTAAGAAGTGGAATCAATTGACCATGGACTAAAACCTGAGAAACTGTGAGACAAGATGAAACTTGTCTTTATAAGTTAATAATCTCAGGCATTGTATAATAGTGACAGAAATCTGATGAGCCCAGAAAGATGTAAGTACCAAGCAGGGATAGACCAACAGAGAGAGGCCATTATTCACCCATCAGACTGGAGATGATGTTGGCTGTGTGTGAAATGTGTGGGGAAAGGAGGACTTTCTGCTTTGGGAGGTAAATTGGCACAATAATTTGTTAATAATTGTAACATCCCACCAGGAGAGCCCAGGTACTTCCTCCCAGAGACCTCTTCCCTAGCAATGTTTTCAGGCCAGCATCTTGCACAGAATTTCCTGTAGCCGATCTTCCTTAGCTTGAGGTATCCTGGCCACTGGGGAAGTCTGTGAGGTCTTGCTTGCTTTCAGTTAAGATCTCATCTCCTACCATCACCTCTTGATCTCTTTCTGACCAGGGAGGCAGAGGGATAAAAAATTCTGATCCCAAAGTGAAAATTCTACTGTCCTGGATACCTTGCCTCTTGCTAGGGAAATCTGATTTCATTTTCTCAGACTTACTGAGACTGGGCATCCACCACCAAAACTTGTTCTGGGTACATCTCTTGGCATCATAAAGAACTGCAGGCAAGGGTGCCTTTGATCTCAACACTTAGGAGTCAGAGAAAGGCGGATCTCTGAATTGAAGGCCAGCGTGGTCTACAAAGCAAATTGCAGAACATCTTGGACTATTATGCAGAGAAACTCTATCTCAAAATCTCAAAAACAACAATAACAACAGCAAATAATAATAAACAAAATAAAATTTAAAAAAACAAGAACTGCAGACAAGATCAGCATGGTCAGTAGGAGAAGCAGGATCCAGGGGACTTTATACTGAACAAGATATGCACCTACAGTGAGAGAAGCCCCCTCCGCATACACATGCTCCCTGAGCCTCGGGATTATCAGCAAAAAAAAGCAAATCCACACCTTCAACTCATCACTGTTTGTGAATTCCCAAGTGGACCCACTGGTCCTGAAGTCCTCTCCAGTCAGGAGTCCCGAACTTCCAAGGACCACATTTCAGCCTGGTTACTTCCTTCACCAGGCCAAGCACAAGCAATTGAGCTTTCTGCAAACATCTCCAGGGCTGGCCTGCCTCTTCACCAATTATATAGCAATTTTGACTTGGACTCTCTTGGTAGCTTTTCACTTCTACAGCCCAACAGCACCAACTAGAGTCACAGTTAGCTTTACCCAGTCTTTCCTCAAGATCCATGTTAAAAGCAACTTTGACAAGTATATGGAACTCCTAAATCCACCTCAGAGAATTGTGCTCAAAAAGATTTATTGCATTCATAAAATATGCATGCTCATCAAGGTCTTGTTCACAACAATAATAGACTAGAAACCAGCAAATGTTTACCACCAGAAGCTGAGAACTGTGGGAGTCTGAAAGAAAATGACCCCCATAGGAAGTAGCACTAGTAGGAGGCATGGCCTTGTTGGAGAAAGTGTGTTATTGAAAGGGTGGGCTTTGAGGTCTGAGATGCTCAAGCTACAGATTCCTTCTAGTGCCTTAAGATCAAGACATATAACTCTCAGCTACTTCTCCAGCACCATGTCTGTCTTCATGCTGACATATCCCACCATGATGATAATGGACTAAACCTCTGAAACTGTAAACTATCTCCGATTAAATGTTTTCCTTTATAAGAGTGACTCTGGTCATGGTGTTTCTTCATAGCAATAGAAACCCTAACTAAAACAGGAACTGTTTTTGGTGTATCATACAGTATTTGAGCTTTAAAAGGACAAAGGAATTATGCGTGCTGATACAGAGGATGATCAAGACAGTTTTGAGTGACTACAGTTTAAATAAGGCATTCGATATTATGAGAGGAAAGAGAGGGGGGAGAGTGTACTTACATCGCAGGTTGTTGGAAGGCAACAAATGATAGCGTGTGCCAGCCACCCTCATGCCACTTGGATTCTTCCTAATCTACTTTTTAAGTGGGTCATGTTTTGTGTGGTTTTGATTTTGAGACAAGACCTCATCATGTAGCCATACTGGTTTTGAACTTACTATACACCACAGGGTGGTCAGGAATGCATGGCAATCTTTGTACCTTCATTCTTGAAGGCTGGGGTTACAAAGACAGGCCATCATGCCTTTCCCCAATCCATCTTTTTTACTCCAGCCACAACTATGGTGTTCAGTCTGTCTAGTGTGAGTTTTCCTCCCCGAGAAGCCTGATCTGTTGTCCTCTTACTCAGAACCTGTCAGTCACTTGAGCCATCCAAAGGGGATGACATCACACCCTTGACTGCTAAGACTAAGGAGCTAGACAGAGATACATTCTTTTACTAGAGTCTTCCTTGTCATTCCTTGGAATGGCTTCTCAGATAAAAGGCTCCTGCAACTAAGTCTGGCCTCAGACTCTCTAGTCTGCTCCACAGATGTGCCCTGGTGTATTGTTTTCGAGTGAAATGCAGGCATGCAAAACTCTTGATTTGTGGTTCCACCTGTGGAAGTTAATTCCACAGACAGCATACCCAGGGGCAAAGAAATCCATCTGCTCATCCGCACCAGTGAACCATTTATTCTGTTTATTCTCTCGCTTCTGTTTATCTTTTTACTACATTCTATTCCCCAGTGCGTGTTAAAGAAGGCAGACAACACTGCTAGCCACCCTCAGCCAGGGGAAGGCAGTATAGTGAGCAGAAAAGAAATAAGTTAACTAATAAATACATTAAAGTGTATTCAGTGGCCATGCTCTTGCTAAAGAATAAAAAAGTAGAAACATACAAAACCAAAGGAATTAAATACCTACAAGGATTAAATAAATTATATTACCAAGTATTGGCATCAAGCCATTCAAAATAAGATCTTCTCCAAGCACTGACTTAGAAAAATGTGAAAAATTTATGCACTGCATAAAGCAAGTTGTAGAACTTCATGTCTACTTTTTCTACTACTTTTTAAAGAGCTATTCTCTCTCTGTCTCTCTCTATCTCTGTCTCTCTCTCACACACACCCTTACATGCACACATACATACTTACACACAAATGTACACACATACATACATACACAAACATACTCTCTCTTTCTACACACACACACTAGGACTGTATAGCGCATACTATTCACTGTGGTTTGGAGAGTGTTCCCAAAGGTCCACATGTTAAAAGTGTGGTCCCAAGCCAGGCATGGTGATACACATTTTTAATCCCAGCACTTGGAAGGCAGAGGCAGATGAATACCTGAGTTCAAGGCCAGCTTGGCCTACAGAGCCAGTTATAGGACAGCCAGGTCTACACAGAGAAACCCTGTCTTGGTAGTCAAGAAAATAAAAATCTGTAGTTCGTACAGCATTTTTGGGAGATTCTAAGAACTTTTAAGATGTGAGACCAAATTAGAGCAAGCTATCTCACTGTGGGCATGTCCTTAAAAGAAATTTGGAGACCCTGGACCCTTCTATTGCCCCCAGGCATTTTCATTCTAACCATGAAATAACAAGGTCCCTTTGCCACAATCTGCCACCATGACATAAAACAAACCTCTCTTCTTTAAAGCTCGGTATTTCAAGTAAGTAGCATATTAGAGTAACAAAACTCTAACTTAGCATCAAGAGTTCTTTATCTAAATATGTAATCCTACACGTGACTCATCAGTACCAGGTCTGATTTGAGTTTGTTACTGAAAAAAGTACAAAGGGAAAGAAATAACAACAGTTAGCTCCAGCGTGTAAAATAAGTGTATACTGTTGGGTAACTTGCAAGCCAGGTGTTTTCTTGAAAGAGAATCTTCTAGAGGTGTTTAATCCCTTGTGCCTTCTCTCCTGACACAGAGGGAGGAACCTTTCGCTCAGTCTCTGTGATGGTCAGGACATGAGATTTATAGTGGCAATGAGATTTTGAAGATGGAACGGGCAAAGGAGAGCAAGACAGAAAAAGGAAGGTGATAGGTCACGTGGGCAGGCCTATTCCCCCACACTTGGGTTACACCAGGGAAGAAGAAATCCATTCACTGCAGGAAAGTAGCAGTGGGAGTGTGTTGGTGTTTGCATCCACTCCTTGTCTAGGGCTCTGACAAATGCCCACTCATCAGTCTGCCACCAAATTCAGCTGTGGCAGAAACAACCGAGACAGAGACAGCCCTGACAAATGCAAGGTAGACACGGAGAGGACATCCACAGTCAGCTCTGCTGTGACTCGACACAGAGGCTGGGTGACTAAGAGTCTGGATAGGGACAAGGTTATCACAGTCTGCAGATAATGGTGACTAGGAAAACTCCACTGTGACAGAGGCAGCCTGGACTCTGCATGGACCAAGGAGGAAGCCAGACTGAATGGTTAAAAAGAGGATGTGGGACCAGGGACAGCCAGGTCTTCTGCTGCTGTGAGGTCATTAACTGAGCCCCCCTTTCATTTACTGTTTAGAAAAGGGAGAGAAGAGACAATCAAACCCAGAGCGTATGTATGTATGTATGTATGTATGTATGTATGTATGTATGTATGTATTCATTCATTCATTCATTTATTTGCTTTTGCTCAGAGTAGGATTTACATGAAGAGAGTGCTTACATTTTCAGATTAAAATTTGAATTCCATTGGACATTAAATTACTTAAACTTATACATAAATATATAGAGAGATTTCTTCCACTAACCAAAACGTGACCAAATTAGGTACTTTCTCTGCATATCTGAGTTGGGGTGAATTACAGTAAGACCCTAAATCTTATTTATGTGAAGCAGGATTAGCACATGGTTTTCACCGACGTCTAATTTTTTTTAAGATTTGCAAATAAGAACAGGAAGAAATGCAGAAAAAGAATAGAATCTAAAATCATCAAATAAACATTTGGAGAGGTGGCTCCTCTATGTAATAAAATCTCCAGCCCATACTTCCTGGAATCATTTGATGTCTCCTCTTTTCTACACCAGAGTCAGCCAGTTTTCTGTTGTTATAACACATGCATACCTGACATCATTGTCTCATGCAGAGAAAATACTTGTTGGACTCACCATTCTGGAGATTGTAGTCTGTGGTCAATTGTCCCCATGTTTTTAAACCTGTAGAAGGCAACCGGGAGCATGTGAGGACAGAAAACCACTCTCCCCATGACCATAAATTGAAAGAGAGAGACAAGACATGGGTCCTACAGTCACCTTTGGAAGCATGCCTCCAATAACCTGGCTCCTATAATGTCCTGCTTTTCAAAGGTCCCATCACTTTCCTGTTAATAGTACCACCTTGGGAATCAAGCCTTGGCATATAAATCTTTGGGGGTAACTGAAGTTGCTCTGAATAGGAGCACCCTATAATTAGTAACACTTAGTTTTTCTCTTTCTTTCAGTGGCTGTCCAGCCTGCGATTACTCACTTTTCTTAAATTTACCAAGCATTCTCACTGAACTGTAATCACTACTGTAGCAGGCTTTTTCTTCTGGGCCACCAACCAGCTCCCAAATCATGACACAAAGACTTCTTATTTGTTTTGAATGTTTGATCTTAACTTAGAACATTTCTGGCTCTTTTAACTTAAAAATTAACCTGTTCTGTCTTTTTACTTTTCTTTCTATATACCTTGTTTCTCATGTCTGGCTGACTGGTGACGGCTGCCGGGCTTCTATCCCTAGACATCTTTTTCATTCTCCTCCTCCTCCTTCTTCTACTCATTCTTCTTCTTCCTCCTCCTCCTCCTCCTCATCCTCCTCCTCTTCTCCTCTTTCTCTTTCTTCACCTCCTCTCCCCCCCCCCAGTCCTAGATTTTCCTATTTATTCAATCTGCCTGGCAACCCCACCTGTCCCTCTCTTTCCTAGCTATTGGCCTTTTAGTTTTTATTAGACCAATCAGGTTCCTTAGCAGGCAAGATGAAAAGGTGAAATACATTCTTACATAATTAAACACATATCCTTATCTGTAAAATAAGTACAGCATAAACAAAAATAGCACACCTTCACATAGTTAAGATAGCATTATGCAGCATAAACATATGTAACATATTTTTGCTCAGTTAAAATAATGTTCTACAACACACCGCAGTGATGTGGGAATGTCTTTCTGTATGCTGTGAATATCAATCTTTAAATAAAGGAGCTGTTTTGGCCCATGACAGGCACCATAGAAGAAGTGGGAGGAGAAATCAGAGCATAGGTAGGAGAAGCAGGGCGGAGTCAGACAGACTGAGCCAGCTGCCCAAGAAGAAGCAATATGTAAGGAACACAGGTGAGCCACGGGCCACGTGGCAGACAGATGAATGGAAATGGGTTGAGTTAAGATGTAAGAGCAAGCTAGCAATGTGCCTGAGCCATAGACCAAACAGCATGAAGTTAATATAAGCGTCTGAGTCATTTCTGGGGCCTGAGCAGCAGTGGTGGGTGGCTAAGGGGTCTGGCATGGCAGACCTGGGGGTCTGGGCCTCTGGCCGCCCGGGACCAAGAAACCTCATTGCAACACCACAGTACATAGGGAACACTACTGTGCATCTCATTCACCTGACGTTTTGCTCTTGGAATCATACATTTTAAAAATTACCTCTTTTAAAGATATTTATGATATGACAGAAATAAATAAACAGACTACCCTGTACTCCCAGCCTGTCCACCTCACCATCCCCTCAGCAGATCCCAGGATTGGACTGAATGTTTGAAGTCTTCAAGACCCATTTTCTAGCCAGTGCATGCTTCAGGGATTTCTAGGATCATGCAAGGCACAGAGAGCAAACTTCATTCAGCCCTGAGTGTCTCAAGACACTGAGGTAATCCTGCTTTCTTTAGGAGAGGGAAGGCAGTGAAAGAACAGAAAGGGGAGGAGGGCAAGGCATATAGTTGGCTCTAACTCTGAGGCATCAAAGGATGACTCTAGGTGGGCACTGTCACACAATGCAATAATGTGAATTCTATTTTATTTATTTATTTTAATCACTGTATTGACATAATGACATGATTAATTTTCAGATCCTGTCCGCAGAACACATTATACCTTCCTTGTTTGGATATAATAATGAGGTTCAGAGAAGTCAAACACATCACACAGCTTGTGGACTATAGAGCAGAGTTCTTCTGCAGACCTCTCAGTCTCTTATCACCAACCTAACTAACCTCACTACATGTTCTCAGTCAAAGACAAAAGGAAATGAGCTTTGCTGGCTGTGATATAAACACAGAAACACAAGCAGAACTTAGATATGTTTTACCAGTCTCTGATTGTAACCCTTATCAAATCATGTGACTTCCCTTCCATAACAGAGGGAAGATCTATAATGTATCTAGTCCCACTGCTCACATCTACAGCCTGTGCCCATAGTCTACACACTTGCTTTCTGCAGATATTGCTTGAATAGCAAAACTCAAACAATGCTCCAACCAGGCTGCAAGTGTTCATCAGAGACATACATTTCCTGGCAGACTTAGCCCTATGCCATAATTCCCTCTCATGTTCCAGCTTATACTTTGTACACAACTTATATATCTGGTCCTAATTAGTTACCATGGCTTCCTGTGAGCAGGTATTAAACTCAGGAATCAAAAGTAGATTCAAAGAAAACATTTAGCCTTAACAGCAGAAGGTCTGGTATCTCTCCAGGCAACACCACAAGTAGATGGACCTCAGAGAACAAAGGAAAGAAGAGGTGGCTGTCACCATTGCCACCAGCACAGTCCCGAAGCTAGTGTGATTCCCATTATCAAAGTGGTGCTTTGAATGAGAACAGTCCCTATAGACTCATACGTTTAAGTTCTCGGTCCCAAATTGATGAAACTGTTGGAGAAGGATTAGGAGGTGTGGCCTTGTTGGAGGAGGTGTGTCACGGGGGGGGGGGGGGGAGGGCTTTGTGGCTTCAAAAGACTCATGCCATTCCTTGTGTGCTCTCTCTGTCTCTCTCTTTCTCTCTCATCTCCTCTTGTGGATCAGGATGTGAACTCTCAGCTGTTCCTGCCACCGTGTCTTTGCTCCACCATCATGGACTCTGACCCTCTGGAACCATAAGCCCAATTAAATACTTTCTTTTACAGGTTGCCTTGACCACAGTATTTTATCACAGCAATAGGAAAGTGACTAATACAGTCACCAAGGATGCTTTCTACCCAGGGGAACTTGAGGCACAGCCTTACTGGAACTCTTTTGGAAGGCCCTGCTGGTCAGAGGTTTTACTCTATCACAGCTTTCGGTAAACTTGGCAATATGGAGGATTCCCTCCTGCCTGCCTTACCTCAAGGATAGACCCTTTACACAGTTCCCTGCAAATGTTCTTCCCTTGCAGCCCACATGGTAATTAGGCAAAGGCTCTAGTCATTTTGGTAGAATGGTGCTTCCACTAATCCAAATACACGATAGAAGTATGCTACTTACCGCAAATTAGGGTTTGCCCTCAGGCTTCCCAATCCTACAGAGTTCCTATATTCTGGAATAAAGTTGAGCTAATGCACTGAAGTCATAGCCCAAAGGGCTATCTCCATCAGGTTCAGGGGCTGTTTAAGGATCTCTGTCTTCATTTCTGCTTCTTTGTCCTCATGGTCTGACGGCCAGCGGACTGAGAAATGAAAGGGGACGCCACAAAACTCCATCTTCTGCTGTCTTGTGATTGTGAGGGATGTGCATTCAGTGTGTATCTCTGAGCCTAAGTCTTCCATCCTCTCAGCCTTGCTACGTCTCAAAAGCCTCCCCCAGGCTCTGACTCCCAGGCCTCCTGCAGACAGGCACCCAGACATTACTATATGCAACAGATTATCATTGCCCCTTTTCTGAGTCTATCATTGGTTTACCTAAGATCTTACAGTTTTCAGGAAACAAGGCTTAACTAAGATTGTCAAGCACCAGAATTTGTGTGCCTCAGAGAAAGAAAAATAATCATTTCCAGCTTTCTGCCTCAGTGCACTGGTTAACCATCTCCTTTTAGCAAGGAGATGTGTTTGATAGACTCCACAGGAAGCCAGTTTCTGGGATTTTGACTGTAGTTCTGTGATTCAACTCCTCTGCACGAGGCTTGAATTCCACCCAAGATTTGCAGCAACAACTACTTTCTCCCAGATTTACTTCTAAACCTAAACGGGGCCAACTGCCTCTGCATATCCCAAATTGGATGGTGTATTCTGATTAGTAAGTTCTCACTCTCTAAATCACACAGCTTGAAACCTAGTTTCATCCTCCCCAGACTGGGAAATGTGACAGGGTCACTAACTATAGATTCCTTTGGATGCTTTGCGGGTCTCAGGAAGACCGGGCAGCTTGTAGGGACAGGAATGACAGGCATGTGTTTCAGAATGTGAAAATAATGAAGAAGAACAGCTGGGAATTCTTTGATAACTGCTGTCAAAGCTCTCCTTCTTGTCTACTTTGAACTGATTTTATCTAAGAAAGGTATTGGAGGTGGAAGCTAGAGGTATGAGTCTCCCAGATCTAAAACCCTCTGCATCACAGGGCAGGACCTCACACTGCAAAGCCGGCTTAGTGTCAGGCCTCTCCTCTCCAGCCCCACACATAAAGCTTCCCCAGATCCCAGAAAAATAAAGCTCCCACCCACACTGAGGTCTAATTGGGGAGTTATGGTTCAAGTTTAATTCTTTTCATTAAAAACAGCAGCCTGGTCCTTCTTCCAGGGTTCAAATAATCATGAAAGCAGTGTTCCAACTCATACTTGGGAGATCCAAGTTGCGAAAGGCCTTTCTTTAAATCTGGTGTTCGGTCAAACTGAGTATGGCTGCCATCTTCCCTGGCTGACAGACAAGATTCAACCAGGTGATTAAAGGTTAGTGAAGGTAGAGACTTCCTCCAGCCTTGTGCAAGGGCTTGAATCACAAGGCTGTAACCAAAACCCCCAGAGCTAAATTCTGCATTTCGGATGAAAAGCCAATAGCACAAGTCTAATTGCTTCAGGAAGTCCTCACTGCAAGGAGGTATCAGGGCTGATGTTAGGAGAAGCTAATGCTTTGAGATAAAACACAAGGAAGATCATAAATATACAGATGTTTGAGGATGGGATGGGGGTTCAGTGTGACAGAGAGCTCTAGGCCCTTCATTCGTGGAAGCCAGATATAAATATAGTCCTTCTGGAATTGCCTTCTGTGCTTTCCTGGGATTTCCATCTCTTATACTCTTTATGATAAAATGAATTAGCTCTTGGAACCTCTCAAGCCAGGCTTAAATCTGACAGCAGAGAGTGGTTTCCCCTGTCAGCCTAATCCCCTTGAGGACAAGGGATTCATTTTCTCAGCCACAGGAGTATTGTGGCAGATGGCACTCAGCTGAGTCTATCTCAGCTTGCCCTCTACCAAAGGCTGTGGCCTGGCCTGAGGTCAAACTTCTTCCTCTGAGAGGCCACACCCAGTGTCCTAATGCCTTCCCTCCAAGTGCATTGGTTTCAAAGGCCACCCTAGCTGCATAGTTCCCAATGAACATTAACTGTGTCTCCTAGCATTTCAACTCAGTATCTACCAATAGATAGATGGCCTAGTCAGACCTGTTCAGCAGATGTAGTACCTGGAGTAGTTTCCAAATTCTTACAGACCAATCACCTTCAGAGGAACTGAGAGGTCACATCTTCAAATATTTATAGATGGAAAAAGAAGGTTCCAGGGACAGGACTGAAGATGCTACAGTATTTAGAGGGCCAGGATAGGAGGATAAAGTAACTGAGGGACCAAGGAGGCTGAGGGGGGTCAATGAGAAGTAGTTAGAATGGGTACAGGTGAGGGATCTAGAAGAGAATGGCCACTGTGTCAGGTGGAATTGGTGGGTGAGACCAGGACTGAAAGTTGACCTTGGAGCTGAGCAACTCAGTGGCCCTTGTTGACGATGACAATAACAATGATGATGATGACCTGATGACCGATGGTGATGATGACAGATGATAACTGCCGTGGGACCAGTATAACATAAATTCTACTTAGGATATAATAAAAACATGGAGCCAGATATTGGGGAAAAGCTGGGATATCAGAGAGATAAAGAAACAAACCACAGGCACTTCCCAGCCACCAACTCCTCAAGCCTGTCTCCACAAAGTCTTTGCCTCCCATCTCTCCTTCACCCCAGCCATCTTACTTCCTCTTTCCACATTCCTAAAGTGAGAATTAAAGGTGTGGGTCACCACTCCCTGACCTTTGTGGCTTGGCTCTGTGGTTGATTCTCCTCTGATATGCCAGATTAACTTAATTATATATCACCACAGAACAGCATTCACTGTTTCAGAAAAGCTTCACTTAATCATAGAAAAAACCATGGGGAACTTGTATGATAAACATATTATTCCACTTATATGGGTGATATATTAGTCAGGCTTCTCAAGACAAACAGAAGCAACAGGATGTGTCTATATATAAAGAGATTTGTTAGTGGGATCATGTTATGATAGAGGTAGACAAGTCCCAAGATTTGCAGGGTGAGTCAGCGAGCTGGAGGCCCACAGGAGAGCAGATGGTAGAAGTTCTAGTCCAAAGATCATCAGGCCCCAGATCCAAGAAGAACCAAGATTTCAATTCAAGCTCCAAAGCAAGAAGATGCAGAGTTGGGCAGAAGGAACCCCACTATGGGCACAAATGCCAATCTTTGCATTCTGCTTGGGCTTTTCGCAGATGGCGCTTACCAGCACTGGGGAAGGCATTGCTTTGCTCAATCAGTTATTCAAATATTAAATCTCTCTAGAAATACAACCCATAGACACAAGGGCACACCCAGATTAACATTTCACCAAATGTCTGGGCAGCCTATAGCCTGGTAAAGTTGCTTTGTTGTTTTATTTTGTTTTGTGTTTTGAGACAGTCTCACAATGAATCTTTGAGTGGCCCAGGACTCACAATATAGACCAAGCTGGCCTCAAATTGATAGAGTTCTGCCTGCCTCTGCCTCCCAAATGCTGGAACTAGAGGTAAATGCCACCATACCCAGCCACGGACAAGTAAAGTTAGAACATGAAATCAACAATCATAGAGGTTAAAACAGATGTTTAGGGACACAACATGATTTGGCTAATGCTGCAGACATCATAAGAGATCAACCTGAAAACCAAATCATGGATTTCAAATTCTTTGTACTGTCATGTCATCGTATTGATTGTACTGTGATCACCAGGGGATGTGTCATGGAGAAGGGCTCAGTTACAGGCTGAATTCTCTCTCTCTCTCTCTCTCTCTCTCTCTCTCTCTCTCTCTCTCTCTCTCTCTCTCTCTCACACACACACACACACACACACACACTCATATGTGAAGCCTTTGAGAGGTGGAGCCTTGCTGGAGGAGGGGTATCACTGGCCATGGGCTTTGAGGCTATATTGTCTCACCCGACTTCTAGTCTTTTCCGTTCATGTTTTTGGTTGAAGATACAATGTTCTTGCTCCAGCCACCATGCCTCCCTTGACAGCATGGGTTTTTCCTCTGTGATGGTAAGCCTAAATAAACTCCTTCTTCTCTAAGTTGCCTTGGTTATGACATTTTATAACAGCAACAGAAGAGTAACTTAATGCTACTTTGACCCATTTGTATATTGTACAATGTTTGGATCAGGTTAACTATCTCTACCTCTTTAAACACTTAGCATTTCTGTCTGATGAGAGCATTCAAATCTCTTTCTTTGGCATTTTTAAAATATGCAGTTACATAATCATTACCCATAGTCACTTTACTGTGCAACAGTACTCCAAATGCACTTTCTGTTCAGCTGTTATCTAGTGCTCACCGATTGACCTCTTTCCGTTCCTCTCACCCATTCTTACTTTTCCCGTCAAAATATGAGTACTAGGAATGTAAGGTGGGATTGAGATGCCCAGGAGTTGGGAAGCAGAAATGACCTCAGCAGAAAGCACTGGGTGGAATGTTCAGTCAGATAGCAATCCAAGGGAACAAATGGTCACTCATCTGTGCTCAATAGCTTACTTTCAAAGTGCCTGTGAATGTCACAAATGCCCCTGTGACACAGAGAGGAAACTGAGGCACCCACAGAAACTCAAGTTCCTAGGTAGAGCTCACTCTGAGATAAGTTAGGGCACAAGCATATGATGTGGGAACTGATCATAGGCAAGTGGGATGTGAACAAGGAACATCAGCATAAGGATAGAAAATACAAGCAGCATGCCCCAAGCATTATGCAACTGAAGACAGGTGTGTCTGCTCCAACTTCTGGCCTGAAATCACCGCCCAGGAGAAATAGCAAACTGTCCTGATGACCACTTTTTAAAAAAATACTCATTTTTATTTAAAGTGTATGAATGTTTTGCCTGCATATATGTCTGTGTAACACACACACACACACACACACACACACACATACACACACACATACACACACACACACACATGCAGTGTTTACGGAGGCCAGATGAGGGCATTAGATTCCCTGGAACTGAAGCTGCCGTAAATTGTGAGCTGCATGTGGGTGCTGAGAGTTGAACCTGGGTCCTCTGGAAGAGAGGCAAGTGCTGTTAATTGTTGATCCATTTCTCTAGTCCACTGATGGTCATTCAGTGAGAGACAAGAGTAAGAGATAGGGTGAGAGATGGCTGTGCCTTCAAGAGATGCAGTAACCAGGGCTGAGGAAGTGGGGACATTGCCGATGCTGGCTGCTGCAGATACCCTTGCAGGCCATCCACCCCAGGCAGGTATCTCAGAGACTGCCCTCAAACACTCCTCCCATTTCTGAAGGAACCCCAAATAGGTTGCAGGCTGTGGGACGGGAAGCCTTTGTCTGTTTTTCTTGGACTTACTATTTACTTTGCTGGTCATTTGTTTCCAAGTGTGGTGGGAAACACTGGCCTATACATGTCTCCACCCAAACACAGCTTTCCTTTTTAGAATGGGGAAGACTGCCTCCATGAAGCTAGCAGAAGACACCCAGAGTCATAAGTTGTACAGACAGTCGCTACTCTCTGCAGACAGTGTATTATGATACCCCAGTGTCCTCTGAAAAAGTGGTCCCTACAGAGTTATGTGGCCAACAACTAAAGTCACTACATCCAGTGGCCTGGACTCTGTACTTTCCTGCCATGAGTCTCCCAAACCGTGTTTCTTTTCAGATGCTCTGGACCATGTGCCGTCTGATGAAAGACTTCAGCGTGTCCCTTCATCATGTTCCTCCTCAACCAGTAGCACATGTGGTCTCACTGGACACCTCATTTAAGTCCTAGTTTGGTGGTTTCCATTAGTTGCCAGTGCCAGATTATCAATGTGTCACGGATTCCCCTTCCTGTATTGTGCCCCATTGAGCAAACTGGGTTTGTCATCATCGGAAACACTGTTGATATAAAAAAAACAAACAAACAAACAAAAAAAAAAACAAAACCCATTTGATGATAGTGGTGATGACTTCAAGGCATCGACAGGATTCAAGTCTGCTGGGCCTTCTCCTATATCCCTGGTCAAAGACATGACACCATCTGCTTCCCTCTTTCCCTCAGAACCACCAGAGGTTCCGTACACAAGAGGTTCCGTACACAAGAGGTGTCTCACAACCTTTCTCAGAGGCTACGGGAAAGGGAAATCGATTAATGCTGAAAACATCTCTGTGCCTTCTCCTCTCTTACAAAGCGGGCTCAGCTATCTATGAAGCCTCACTGGTGGAGAAAAAAATAGACTTAATGATAATTAACCATGCTGTCTTCCACAAAAGCCTCTTTCTAGGCATGCATATCACCTCACAGATTGCCCAGTCTGTTAAAAAAAACAAAAACCCCACTTAGGACAGTCATTCGTTCACTCTTTAAAGGTCAGACAATGTCCCACCACTGTGGTGAGGAAACACATTATCCCTACCCTTGGGGCTCACTCTTGACTGCCAGAGTAGAGAACAAGCAGTATGTCAGAGTTACAGCGCCATGGGGCTGGTATTTTAAGAGGGAAAGGTAGGGCGCACGATGGAAGCACAGAAGAGGGGCTGCACTTAATGAGTCACAAAGGAAAACATTTCCATCGGGTCTTAAAGAATAAGTAGAAATTTTCTAGGGGATGGGAAAGCAGCACAGCTTGAGGTTGGAGGTTGAAAGTCCCTGTACATATTCAGAGGCTAAGAAAGCTTTCTAGGTAGATTAGGGAATGAAAAAAGGAAGGAAGCTGTGGGGACTGAGGTTGGAACCAGGTGTGACCCCTGCTATGGTGACAGCTTCAGGATGCTCTGCTTGTTTGGGCTGTCCTAAAGAGCTAGGCTTAAGCTAAACAAAATGCTTGAGTTAGTGCAACATGAAGCCTTTGCTTCCTTAACAGGAAGAGGAAGCCACATCTGTCCTTGATATTTGGAAGCTTGCGACTCTGCCCCAAGACCCTCTGTTGATTTAACAGTCCGGAAAGCCATGCAGTCCATTCCTACAAACCACAAAGATTTTTTTTCTTTCAGTGTCCTTTCATAAATATACAAATAACCCCAGAAGAGAAGAACTCCTAACTTCTCATGATATTTGCTGCATTTCTTTATTATGATTAAGAGGAGTTTTCTATGTTTGACAATTTGCAATTCCACATCTGTGAATGACCTATTGATGATTACTTAAAATATTCTGCTTTATAGGGTTTTTTAAAAAAAAAAAAAATTATATGTAAGGAGATGTATATGTGTGAGTACAGGTGCCCACAGAGTCCAGAAGAAGATTTCAGATCCCTTGGCTGGAGTTATTGGTATGTTGGAGTACTAGGAACCAAACTGGGATCCTTTGTTTTCAAAAAGAGAATGTTCTTAAAAGACTGAGCCATCTCTATGGCATCTTTTTGTTACTGAGATATTTATGCCAACAAGTGATTCTTTCTGTTCTTTGGTTGCTGGACCCTGATAAGTTATATGTGAATAAAATATTCTCCCTCCTTGTGCTGAGGATAGAACCCAGGACATGTCTATGCAAGTGCTCCACCCCCCCCCCCACACACACACACTCACACACAACCAGGCAGGTCCTCTGAGACAAGATCTTGCTATGTATCCACGATTGGCCTCAAAGATGATTCTCCTGTCTAGTACTAGAATTACAGTGGTATGCTACCACACCCATCATCACTTGGTTTACCGTTTTATGAACAAACACTAGAGAAGCTTAACAGCACATTTTCTGCCAACTCTATAGTAATTATCTATGGTTCAGGATAAAGTCCCTGACCTGGAGGGCATGTGGGGTGGGCTATGATGAAAGGGCAGGCATATTAAAGAGGGAGAAAACCTACACATCTCAGTTTATGTTCTGCTAGGGCCCTTCGTACAGACTCCTACACCACTTTGCTTGTCAGTCACCCCTCCCCCATCCACACATTCTAATCTAATAAACTACCGTTATCATGCAGTGTCTATGGGGAAACTGGCTCTGGAATCCCCATGGATGCTGAAAATCTGAGGATGCAAAAGTCCCTATGTGAAATATAGAACCTACAGGCATCTTGCTGTGAACTTGAAACCACGATGATATGACTTATATCAAATGCAATGTAAATGCTAAATGCTGCCATCAATAGTTGCTAAACTCTGAGGGAATGATAGAATGATGTAGATGTAGTTTTTAGACCTGGTATTTAAGTCAGTAGAAAAGAGCTTGCCTAGAAAGCAAGAGGCTCTGGGTTCAGTTCCTGGTACCAAAGACAACTAAAACTATCTAAAACAAAACAAAGATGCGATTTCCTTCACATATTTTTAGCCTGTAGTTGACTGAATATACAAGTGTGGGTATCCCTTATAAATCTCCGTTTGCTTTGCTATCTTTTTCGGGGCCTTTTCCCACTCTGCTTCCTTTGTAGGTGATCCAGTATTAGCCCCTACCTCAGACTGATACACCTTGACGGGGGATGTCTTTCTGTAGGCTGTGAATATACTTCGTTGCCATTTGTTAGTAAAGAGGCTGTTTTGGCCTATGGCAAGGCAGCTTAGAGGCAAGCAGGAAATCAAAGCATAGGTAAAGCCAGGGAAAAAGGGCAGAGTCACAGAGAGGCTGTAGGTGGCTGGCCCAAAGAGCAAGATGTAATGGAACACAGGTAAAGCCATGGAGTCACATGGCAATACATAGATTAATAAAAAATGGCTTGGATTGAGTTGTAAGAGCTAGTTTGGTAATGAGCCTGAACCATAGGCCAAACAGTTTATAATTAATATAAGCTTCTGAGCAATTATTTTATAAATAGCTGCAGGACCTTGGGAGTGGGTATTTGTCTGGACTGAGGGGCCCTGACTGAACAAAAAACTTCAGACTACAACACCTAGTAAATTATTCTGAACATTTTGTTCTCACCTAGCATCATTGCCTTCAAAAACACTCCTGTCACTCACATATTCCACCTCACAATGGCCTCTTCACCCCACTCACTTGTTCACTGTCTTAATACTGTGCTTCTCTCTCCAGACAGATCTCTAGTTGAACATTGTGGGCAATGCCCTCAGCTTCTTTCGTATCCCACACCTAGTCTACCGCAGTTCTTGATGCGTTGCTACTTAATACCCTCTAAACAATAAAATAAATTGATATTCTCTCATCTCCCACTTACATGTGAGGATGCTTTTCAAGCTTCAAAAGCAAAATGCCTGAAATCACAGATAATGTCAAATGTTATGTACACTTTGCCTTTCCTATACACACATACCTAAGATGAAGTTTAATTTATAACTTAGGCATAGTAACAATAATAACTAATATTAAAATAGATAAATTGTAATGAACTGTAGGACAGTATATGATCTCTCTCTCTCTCTCTCTACACATACACACATACACACACACATCCCACATATATCCTTGTGCAGAATGACAAAATGCCTACCTGGTGAAATGTAGTGTGTGAATGACATAGACTGCTGCACAGGGGCTTTGGAATGCATTGGAATGCATCTGATAACTGAGATGTCCAGTAAGAAAATGACAGGTGAAGATTAGCTTGTACAGTGTGGATACACTGGACAAAGTGCTGATTCACCTGCCAAGTAAGACAGAGCAGGGTCACATAGACTTTCACTATTCTCAATACAGCACACAATTATAACCTGTAGAATATCATTGGGGATGTTTACATTTAGAGCTTTGGCCCAAGACTTATTTCTGGTAACTAAAATTTCCAAAAGAAAATTCGGATTAGGTGGAGCTGCTATTGTAGCAACAGAAGATCAAGCGTTGATAATCCATATTGGCTTGGCAGGGACTGCTGTCAGGGATTACTGTGGCTTCTGCAGTGACAGAAACAGTCCAGACACAAGTCACTGGGAAGCAAGCCAGTCTGGACCCCTTTACCCATGATGATATACTGGCAAAATAAATCCCCATCATGCTAAGTCTTAATAGCAGTCAGTTTTCATTATGTAATTTCTCTGGTTAAAACAATCTCATTTTGGATTGCCTTTGAAATCCATTTGGAATATGCTTGGTACTACCAAGTCATTACCCTGCTTATATGAATGAACTGATTCAAGTCAGTTCAATAAATATGTATTAAGCATGTTGTGCAATCAAATAGAACAGTAAAGCCAGGGAATGACACCAAGCCAAGTCTTTGCTCTCCGCCACCTCACAGTATGGCTCGTACAACAGCACATCATCATGCTCAAGTAGTAGATATGGCTGAAAAGACACCATGACAGGCTCGAGTTTAAAGTCATCAAAGCAACTTCTTTGGAAGCTATTGTGCACTGGAACAGCTGCTAGCCAGAACTGTTACATCCATGACATTTATGCAGCAGTGTGGAACACTTTCATTTGCTCTTTGAGATATGATGATGTAAGATGCTGTGTGGTGAGTGCCTCTCCCCCCCCCCCAAGACATGCCATATTTAGTACAAGGTGATAGGTTTAGAATTGGGTAGAGTGATCCCTTGGCTGAAGTATTGACATGTTGAATTCCTCTTGGGGGAAATAAAAGGTTAATTTTGTACCTCTTTCTTCATGTTTGATCTAAAGAAGAGAATTAATGACTCCATACCAGGCTGTAGAACAACAGAGCTTTGTACAAGACACACAGAGCTTTGGGGCTTAGGAGGCTTAGGAAATGAGCAAAGTGTGGTGACTCCTGGTGGTGGCAGGGCTCCCACGGAACTTGTCTAACTAAATTTGTAAAGTTCCTTTCCACTTGGGAAGAAGAAAGAGATGTCAGAAAGGAGCTGTACACCCAGCAGAGAGAAACAGAGCTAGAGATAGAGCAGAGATAACATGTATGAGCCCTAGGCTTTAAACCTGTCACAGTTGTGCCCAGAGTAACCATGGGGCAGTTGTGCCCAGAGCAACCATGGGGCAGCTGGCACAGAGGGCAAGGTGGTGTGCAGCAGCCTGGAGCTCTCACAGGTCGGTCCCCAGCCAGGCTGCCAAACTGCACAATCACCCTGACTCTGAGCAACAAGAAGATATCCAAGATGAAGACGGGTTCATTTGGGGGGTTAAGTCTCTTTGAAATACTTTCTTGATCCATGCTACCTCCAGAAACCGTATGGATGCCCATGATCTGTGCTGCCATGGCCACCTATGGGCAGGGAAGCTTCTTTTGCAGTGATATTGGTGACTGAAGCCTCATAACGGAGAATGAGAAACACTGAAGGTTTCTATGACAACCTCCTCTGCCCACCCCCCAAAAGAAACTTAGACACAAAGCTATTGGAAAAAAGTCCTTAAAAATTGTGATAAAGATGCTGAAGGGTAGCTCTTCATAATTGATGGCCTCTGGTGCGGTGGGAAGGACTTAGTCTTTTTTAAGGGGCTGGCCCCTGGGAGTTTAACCATGTTCTAATGAGTATATGCCAGCATAAATTGGACTTGGTTTTTCTCTTTTCTTTTTTGGGGGGGAGATGGGGTGGAGGCTACAAGGGTGAAAGGGTAGACCTTAGAGGAATGATAAGCAAGTGTGACAAGGGTTCATTGTATGAGATTCTCAAATAATTAGTAAGCACACACTTAAATGAAGATGGGAAAAATTCCTCCCTAAAGGGCATATTTGGTGGACAAGAGGATGAACTCACAGGGGAAGGGGAAATGGCATGAATGCCCCCATGGGACAAATTTGCATATACAGCAATCTGAGGACACGGAACAGGGCCTCAGCAAACTCAAACCCACACCAGACATTGTTCAGAGCACCAGCTGACAGCTGTGTCCAGGTTCCATGCCTTGCCTGGTTCTATGTGGAAAGTCCACCCATGGGTATGGTACACAGGTGCCATTACTAAATCACTCCTCCCATGCTCGCATTCTATTTTCCCACAGAATCAGTTTCAGGCTGCAGAAGGATACACTAGACAATGACAGGCCATGTGTACAAATAGTTGTCTCCAAAGACTACAAAGGTGCTAGAAAACTCCTATTGCTCAGACTTCACAGCTGTCCAGCAATGAACCATGCCTTGGTCACATGACTGTAGTTTTCTGGTATAGGCATACCTGCTGCTCTCTCAGATGCCTGATGGGGCTGCATGTATACACAGAGCACTGGATGATAGTGACTGGCAAAGCCATGATTCCTGTACTATTTATCATTATTTCTGAATATACACTTTCTACTTATAAAATGAGGTGATGGTAAACTCTGAAAGAGTCTCACATCACAGAGGCTGTGTTAATAACTGGAGCATCCAGGTTTGGGGATGTTCTTTTAGGATATGTGCTCGTGACAAATCCATTTTTCTCAGGTTGTACCCCCACTATTAGCGATTATGACTATAGGATAAGGTGGCTTCTAAGATAGCTTCCAGCTAGTCCAAGGCCCATGTTGGTGCTCACATTGGCACTCACTGTCACCTTTCATCTGCACAGCAGGTCCTATGTGGTTCTCTTCATTTCCATCTCAGATGAGCAATCCCCGTGGCACAGAGGCTAAGTGACTTTAATTAAAGCCACACAGCATGTAAGCAGCTGGGATGAAGTTCAAGCCTGTCCCTGACTCAAAGATCTAAATTTTTTATTGCTACACTAAATAACAATTATGGTCATTAATTTTATGTGTCATTTTGAATAGACCAAGAGGAGTTAAAATATGTTCAACATTATTCTGCAGAGTTCTATAGAAATGGTTGCAGAAAGCATCCTTATTTGAGTTAGTAGACTAAGCAAAGTGATTCCCTGATTTCCCCTGCACCCCCTACTATATGTGCACCCCCAGTCATGGTGATTAATACCATCAACTGACCTAGGGACCAAAGAAAATAAGAAGCAGAGGGGGTTGAAATTCTTTTTTCTGATCAGAAATTTGAGCTGGAACATGGATCTTCTTCTGCCCTGAGTTTTAGAATGGAATTATACATCAGCTTGCCTAGCTAGGCTTCAGATTCAGTGAACCCATACATTTTTCTAAGTCCCAGAATGAGTCAAGGGGAGGGGGGAGAAAGCCATTAGAGAGTTTGCATCCTTTCTCTAATATGAACTGGCCTCTCTTGCTACTGTGCTTGCTTCATCATGATAGATTGTGTTCCTCTGAACTGAGAGCCACAATAACTCCCATCTCCCTTATGTTGCTTTTGGTCCAGTGCTCAGTTACGATTTTCTCTACTTCTGAGGTTGTCAAGCACTAGCCCAGGGACCCACTGCTTTCTAGCATGACCTAGTCTTAATCAATCCCTTCTGTGATGACTCTTTCCAAATAAGACTATATGTAAAGGAGATTAGACCTTGAATGCATTGGGGGATGGGGCACATTCAACAACCACAGTAATAATGCTACTAAAACTGAGAGGGGAAAAGAGTGGAAATGGAGGCAGCTTGAGAATGTCATCTTCCCTTGAAAGGAGACCTTGGTAGGTTCTAAAGTCAAGACACACAGAGATGTGTGTACTGCAGATATAAGACTCCAACTTGCTAATGTTAGCTCAGAAAAACATGTCTTCCTCGAAACATTCACTTAAGGCTTAACAGCTTTAGGTTTTGTCCTTTTATAAAATAGAGAAAACTTGGGTGGTTGGTGGTGGGTATGTGCTTTGATTTCCAGTGCTCCAGAGGCAGAGGTAGGTGATCTCTGTGAGTTCAAGACCAGCTTGGTCTACAGTTCCAGGACAGGCTTGAAGGCTACATACACACACACACACACATACACACACACACACACACACACACACACACACACACACACACACACACACACAAACCCTGTCTCAAACAAACACCCCTCAAAACAAAAATCTTAAATATAAAAATTGCTTATTCCTACAGAGATTATAATTATTTCTTATGAAATTATTCAACTAGGCAATTATGATATGAACCTTCTCACTGTAAATCACCAAAATCATTAGAAAGGAGAAATAATGAAGGAAGAGTAGAGGGTAAAGGAAGAGAGAAGAATGTAGGGGAGTGGAGGGGAAGGCATGAACGTATCAACCTCAATCACACTCAGAATCTAGCAGGAGCCTTGTTACAGCTGCCAGTTCATAAATGTTTGCTAAACTGAGTTCTTGGTTGTAACCAATGACATGCTGTGCCATTGTGGAATGTCCAGACCTCTAGATTCTCTAGAATCCCGCAACCACTGGGATCTGTGCTGGTCAGTGCCCAAAGACTGCTTGTTTTGATGCCCTTTGTACCTAGCAGTCTAACTCGGATTAATTCCAGACAGCCCAGGAGGAGAGGGTAACATTGTCTTCAGATAAACTGACCCAGTAGCAGAACAACAAGCAGAATCCTTTCCTTCTGTCCAGAAGGTATGTGGTGCCTCTGGCTCCTGAGTTATGGTCTCTGTAGCAAATAGTAATTCCCTCCTTGGACAATGGGACCAGCTGGTGAAAACCAACGTGGTGTTATCTGTAGCTGTCTGGTTCAACCCCCTTCTCTGCAGGAGACATTGTGGTTGCTCATAAACACTGTCCAGCCCAGAAATAAGCAAGTGCCACAGCTGCTGACAGAAACTCACAGCCTGTCACCAGCTCCACACCTCCCCATCCTGCCTGCCCCTCCCATGCTGGCTCACCTCCAGACTATTTCAAAGGCAACAGCAGTGACTCAGGCTTCTATAAAGAACCGGGACTGGCTTCCCTCTCTCCAGCAGGCTCTTGAGAAAGGACATCAGAACCAGAACCTCATGCCTCTGCCTCTGTAGTTATTGTCTCTCCCTCTACCAACCCCCACTCTCACATTTGCACTAGCACAATCAATATTCTTGCTCAGTCACAGACTGAGGACCTCAAAGGCCTACTTACCATTCTCTGCTGACTCACCCACAAGCCCAGCACTCCCTCTGGCTGGACAGAGAGCATGGTCACATTTAGGGAAGCTGGCTCAATGCATTTCTTCTTTTTTCTGTTTCCCCAGAAATCGTCTAGGTCTTTACCCATGCCTTGTCACCCTGAGAGTCACAGAGAGGCTTGGAAACTTACAGACGTGTGTAGGAAGAAACATCAAGGGTCATTTCTTTTAAGTGTGGGGAAGCCACTAAAAGAAGCCAGTTCTGAAAATAATAATAATAATAATAATAATAATAATAGAAATAAAATAAATTTTATTTAGTCAGCAAATGCCCCCAAAGTGTTCAATACTTTCAGCCATCAGGAAAACACAAATCAGTAACTGCATTGAGTCATAGCTTACTCATGTCAGAAAGACAGTCATCAGGAAAGCAAACTGGAGCAAATGGTGGTGAGACCGTAGAGAAAGGGACACTTTACACTGTTAGTGGGAATGTACATTAGTGCATCCACCATGGAAATTAGTATGGAGACTCTACAAAAACTAACTGTGGAACTACCATGTGAATCCACTGTGGCTATGTACCTGAGAAAATCTAAGTTGGCAAATCATAAAGATAAATTCATGGAGCACCATTCACAAGAGCAAATTATGGAAATATCCAAGAGGTCCATTGTAGTATGAGTTTCTGGCCCAGACTAGCCCCAAGATCTGAATCTGCCCACAGCTTTACTCTGCCTAGCCCTGAGGTCTGGACCAGCAGTCCTAAAGTCCCAAAGAAACAGACAGAAGCTTATAGTAATTACATGATGTTTGGCCTGTGGCTCAGGCATATTGCTAGCTAACTCTCTCATCTTTACTTAACCCATTTCCATTCATTTGTTTTGCCATGTGGCCAGTGGCTTGCCTGAATTCCTTTACATCTTTCTCCTCCTCCTCGGCAGCAGCTCACAGCAGCTCTCCTGACTCCACTTCTTTTCCCCTTTATCTATACTCAGATTTCCCACCTGCTTCAAAGATGCCTTGCCATAGGCCAAAACAGTTCCTTTATTACCCAATGATAATTCACAGTATACAGAAAGACATCCCACATCAGTCCATCTATAAATGAATAGGAACAGAGCATGTGGCATATGTACACAACAGCATTTTATCCAACCACAGTGGAGAACACAATGATGTCATCTGCAGGAAAGTACATGGACTTCATCATATTAAGCAAAAGAAGCCAGATGCAGAAACTCAAATATACATGTTGTCCATCATAGTAGAACCTAGACTTTTTAAAGGCATAAACGCCAAATGGGACAATTTAGTAGAGCAACAGACCCATCAGGAAGGACAGAGGAACAACATGGAGTAATAAAAAAGTTACTAAGGTCAAAGTACATAAGGCACATCTGTGAAAGCATCATAATGAAACCTGTTATTTGATGCTATGACTTTATACTAATAAAAAGATTCAGGTCTGTAATCAATAGGTGCAATAGCTGTCATCCTGGGGTAGAGTCTCCATGTCCAGGTTACGGTGGATTACTTAATTCTCTAAGCTAACTGAAAAAGGCAGCAGTGTGGAAAGATAAAGTTGTTTAAATTCTCTCTATTCAGATGAGTGACCACACAGGGGAGCAGGCTCAGGGGTTATTTTCTTGCCTCTATTTAGGTGCTACCTTGTGGGTTGGCATGCTATTCTTACTTTGCTCAGCAAGGGGATGCTGTGGATCACTGATGCTGATAACCTGCTGTCTTAGTCTGGGTTTCTGTTGCTGTGAAAAAAACACCATGACCATGCAACTCTTATAAAGAAAAATGTTTTATAGGGATGGCTTACAGTTCAGAGGTTTAGTCCACTATCGTCACGATGGGACACAGCAGTGTGCAGACAGATATGGTGACACAGCAGTGTGCAGACAGATATGGTACTGGAGAAGTAGCTGAAAGGGTTACATCTTGGGAAGGCAACAAGAAGTGGTCTAAGATACTAGGTGTGGCATGAGCCTATATGAGATCTCAAAGCCCACCTCCCTCCACAGTGACACTCCAACAAAGCCTAATAGCACCACTCCCTTTGGAGGCCATTTTCTTTCAAACCACCACACCTGCTTAGTAATGAAAACTGCTTCTATGTAAGGGCAATAGAGGAGTACATACATACAGCTAGGGATTCTAGAAAAGGCCAGAAGCAGAGAAAGGCCAGAGTAAAGCTACTCACTAGCCAGTCCCTGTAGATTATGTGAAGGCTGTTTTGCCTAATGTCTATCTTTTACGTTCACTCTCACAGAAAGGAGGAAAAATGGCATGACCCTGGGGGAGTCTGAAGGGTAAAAAAGCAATATCCACACTGCACTTGAGTTTCACAGAAGCAGGGTAGAGATCCCTCTACCTGCTCCATGGAAATCCCTACAGAGACTGTGCTTGCTCAGCATCTGTGCATTCTAGTTCTCTGGATTGCAATGAAGAGGGGAAAGGAGTAGACAACTAGAGTTGGGGCATGTGACTTCTCAAGGCATGCCTGACGTAGAAAATGCTGTCCCACAAACAAGTGTAGAGGACATAGCATTGGACTGAAAACCACATTGCTACCCCAGGGTGGTAGCTGGGATGAGACCTTTGAAACCTTTGAAACCGGAAAGAGATATCTAAGGCCATGTCTTTAGGAACCTGAAGCACAGGATGGTGGACTCTGAGCTGAGTGATCCCAGAGGCTATCTAGCTGTTTGTGTATCCTAGGTAGAAAATATTTGCACAAAGCTGCTTTGAACAATGGCCCTCCACAGCCCACTCTTCCACTTAGAGAACTTTAAACTCAATCAAAGGTCAGAGTAGGTCCCCTGGTGCCCTCTGGTCTATGCTTTAACCCTTCCAGGGATTCTCTGAAGAAAACTTACTGCAACTTTTCAACATGTTTTGGAGGCTGCGTGCATGTGTGAGCATATGTGGTGGAGAACACAGGAAAGAGGAAAGATGAGAAGAACTCATGCATTATCTAAATTAATAACCTTGCCACTTACCAACAATTAGCAAGCCAGTGGTTTCTTTTTTTGACAGTTATCAATGGCAAATCTCAAAATCCTGATTTATTTTTCAGAACTCTGTTCAAATTTGCAATTCTTAAATCTTATTCCAAGGAAACAAGTTCAAGTAACTTTTAAAGGATAACAGTGAGAAAATCAAATAAAAGCCAACCTTTCCCCAGGATATACACCCTGTTAGTGAAAATGACTATCTTCCCTGTCCCCAGACCCAGAACCTGTCAGTCACTGGTGCCTGGCTCTCATGTATCCTGCCTGTCAGTTTTGCTGACCCTCTGCCTTGGTGCACTGCCATCCTTCCATTCACAACTGAACTGCTCGGTCCCCTGCTCCAAGCTCCCTGTGCCCACAAGATTCCATCCCAACTATCCATTACTCAAGACCTTTCAAGGACACAGCCAGTTTGAGTCACCAGCATTGCACACCCACCACCTTGCTTCTATGTTGGCAGCTCGTGCCTGCATTTGAACTTGATATTGGGATTCCTGGACTATGTATCCCTCACCTCCATATCTTTCCATTCCAGAAGCCTAGTCTCACCACCTCCCTCTGTTCCCTAGGCCCATGTCCCGCTGATTATTTTCTAGACCTTCCAATGATAGGCCTTTTTCCTTGCACTATGAAGAGAGCCATCATCTTAACCTGAAATGTTTTTTCTTGTGCACATCCACAAGCAGGGAAATATGACTTCTTTTACTGTAAGTAAAAGAAGGCACATTCCATGCCACCCAGGGAAAGTACTACACCCTGAAATGGCTCAGTCTCAGCTGCAGCTTCCTTGGGTCTAACTTTGAAGTAGATCTACAGATCTGGCAGGCTCAAGGATGGCATGTAGCTACTTCTTTCAAACTTATCTTTGGTTATGTTGTGTCTCAACATGACAGCTTGGTGGTCAGTGAATTTTCCAGAACTATTCAGAAGTTACTTATAAGAACATGGGTAACTTACAGCAATGAGTCATCTATCTCTTTTCTTGGCAGGTGTTGAGCCTTTCTGTCTCCTCAGGAGAAGAAGAGCTCTCAGGAGCCTCCCAAGTCTTCCTTCCCTTCTTTCCACGAGGAATCTTAGACAGTCTGATTCAAGACAGTAACCTTCATATCCAACTCAGAGGAAAAAGCCATCCGACATAAATCAAGAAGGTCCCTATTGCCATAGAATGCACTTAAGCCTAAGACCCTCCCAGTGTGATCTGAAGATTCCTCCCCATGCCATGTCAGCATGTCTACACACCTACTAGCTATCAGCTAAGAGCTAGCTCTTCTCTCTCCGAAGATCTAGACTATTGCTACCATGACAACCTCATTCATGGTAGCATGACTGTACATTACTCACAGAATCTTTTATATGTCATAATAATATACAGTTTAACAATTCATATATACATATACAACTTTATAATTTATACAACTCAACACATTAAAATACCTATATATTAACTTAATATGTAAGGTTCTATAATACTTAGTATGGCATTATAGCAAATGAGAAATTAGAGAATTTTTCTGAATTATACATATAGAATTATAATTTTATAATGTTGATAACATAGCACAATAATATACTTATATATTCAATTAATGCAAAATTTGATAGACTTTAACATTTATTTCATATGGAAAAAATGACAATATGTAAATGCATACACATACAATTATAATTACATGTGACATATTGATATACTATATGGACATACTAATATACTCAGGTTAATTTGATGTAAAAATTTGATAGTATTAAATAAGTGTTTAGTAATAAAATATTGGATGATGTAGTAGTATATGATTAAACTTTAAAATAATGTTTTAATATTATAATGTGGGGATATTTTGTAATATAATAAAAGCATTTGGAGATATCAGAGGGATCTACCCACAGTAAGTCTAGGAGGATCACACAGTGGTAACTCACACCTTTAATCCCAGCACAGAGAATATCCTGGGAGTGGTGACCTACGCCCTTAATCCAATCTGAGTTTGGGGTCATCTTAATTTACAGAAAGAGTTCCAGACTCCCGGGCAGGCAGTGGTGGGGCCACACCCTAACTGATCGAAGAGCATATTTAAGGTGCACATAGAAAGACAGGCAAGCAGAAGAAGCCATGGCTCACACTGTTAGTACCAGTGCTTGGGAAGCAGAGACAAGAGAATCTCTGTGAATTCAAAGCCATACTGGTCTTCAAAGCAAGTTCCAGGACAGCCAGGACTGTAACACAGAAATCTCTGTCTGGAAAAAACAAAAACAAAGACTGGAAGAAGTGGATCTGTCCTCTGATATCTCCGACTGTTTTTATTATATTACAAAATACCCCACATTATACTATCTTATATAAATTATATGGTAATATATTATAGTCTATATATTATATGGTAATATATTATAATATATAATTATTAAATTAGCGTTGAATTATATTCATATGTGTATACATCATGGTTCACAAGTTTTTCTGAATCAGCTACTCTTTTGAGTATGTGTTGATGTCTAATGTATCATCTTATTGTCTTCCACATGCTTTGAATCCTTTTACTTAATTTTCACCATAACACTTTGATCCAAGTAATTTTTTTTCTCCAATACTTAAAAGCACTGTATATTTAGCAAGCTCTCTTCTTTGAGTTCCTGTTAGAAGTTATTTCACATACCCTCACTGCTCAGTGGGAGTGGCTCTCATTCTCCTGCCCACACCATGTTTTTTTAAGTCTCCTTGATGTTGAAGACAGTCTTCTGAATCTGTCTTCTAAGTCCATAGCTCCTGCCTCTATGAGAAGGCCATGAAGAGGCAGGTTAGACACTGTTCCTACCATCTGACAGGCGTTTCAGAGCTTGTTGTAACTGGTCAAGTCGGATTACACACATCTGCAAACACACTCATCTAATCTTGAGAATTGGCTTCTCCGCAAATGAATGAGTCATACCCACTCTACAGAATTACCTGTGCCACATCCTTCAAATGTTTGTTAGGCTCCCTAGCTAGATATAGTATATCCTGTTATTTGCTCATGACACACAAGAGAAACTTTAAACCCAGAGTTAATGAATGGCTAGGGCGGAAGGGTCTGACTCCTGAGTTGAAGGTTCCTAAGCTCAACTCCACCAAGGAAAGATGGTTGTCCACACTTGTACCCGAGGTGCAACTTATCAATCATACCACCAGGAGAGGGAGCAACAATGCCCTGACACTGTACAGTCTACTCCATCAAAGACATCTAAAAGGCTTTCAGACAAACCACATCTTGGTTGCTTATGTCTTTCCTAGGTTCTATAGGAGGGCCCAAAGTACTCTTTTTTTGCTCTCGCTAGGAGGCAAATGGTGCTGGAAACACGGCCCTGAGAAGCCAGCCTCCTCATTCACTTTAACTCTATTCAGTACGTACTCAGAGGAGGGGCTGAAATACAGCATGTGCTTCTCATTCCTCCTGCATGACGGCTCAAAGCATTTCTGCTCAGGGCCCCATTTGTACAACTTGATCAGAAAATAAAAGAGTTTATAATATGCACATCATGTTATACATGATCAATACAATACAATGATCAATAATACATCATTTAGGTTAGGGTGTCTTAAACTCTTTTTTTTTTTTTTTCACAAACCCTTTCCACCTAATACATTTCGATACCATCATGGGTACATAGGTACAGAAAATAGATCTACAAATCAAACATTCACTGGTAATAAATCATTAAGAGTTTTATTTCTACAAAAGGATTAGGTATGCACACAATTGTACCATTTGTTAAAGATGAGAGTACATTTTCTAATGCGATTAAATCATAGTGAATATTTGATATTACAGGATGTAGAAATACTCAACATTTTTCAGAGTTGGTCACTATTTTGATTTGATACTCATTAATGCTGAGAATGGTACTTTGCATAAACACACAGTGCAAAATTACAGAAGTGTGTTTAGGACCGTTTCAGAAGTCATTGAAAATTGTTTCCTAGCTCTAAGTGAACATTTATTTTCTATTTATTTATATGTATGTGCCTGAGTATATAAGTGAACTACATGTATTCAGGAGCCTGTGACAGTCAGGAGACAATATTGGATCTCCTGGAGCTGGAGTTACAAGCAGTTGTAAGCTGCCATGTAGGTGCAGAGAACTTGACACACGTTTTCTGCAAGAACAGTAAGTGCTCATATCTACTGAGCCCTCTTTCTAGTACCTTGTTTAATTTTTATAAATATACAGTCAACAATTCAAATAGCAACTAAAAAAATCAAGTAGTATAAGGCTGAGCATGTATTTAAGTTGGTAGATTACTTGTCTAGTGTCTATGAAGCCCTGAATTTGATCCCTAGTAATACATAAACGAAGCATGGTGACACACACCTAAAATTCCAGCACTTGGGGTATGGATGCAGGAGAATTAGAAATTCTAGTTCATCAATGCCTACAAAGCAAGTTGGAGGCCAGCCTGAGATATATAGCAAATTTGATGTCCTGTCTCAATAAGAAGAAAAGAAATCTAATACAATACATTGCAAAGATATACTGCCTGCTGAGGAATGGCATAAAGGAAACAGGTAGTGTTTGTTTTCTGTAATTAAAGCATGATGTTTCCATAAGAATAGAAAACATTATAGGTGCAGGGAAAAAAAAAAAACCCAACAACATTGTGGTTTATAACACACAATGTCTTGTTTCTGATAAGGTGTTCCTGGAAGGGTCTGTTGGCATTGAATGGTGTGAGGGCATGCAGAGAGCAAAGCAAACATGTGTGTTCAGAACCAAGGCTGCAGTCAAGTGACAAGAAACAACATGAGTGCCATTGCCAGAAGCTCTTCAACTTTGTTACATAATTCATTTCTAATTAATTTTTGTTTTTTGTGCATTCAGAAATATTTTTCTGTGATTAAATTATTGAAAATCCCAAACTTAGTCATGATTCTTATGGTTTAAGGATCTATGCCTTCAAAGGCACTTTGGAAGGTTTGCTCTCACACTCCCTTCTGGCAACATCCAGAGCCAGATAGATATTTCTCTTTCTCCGTATGGTCCCAAGGCTATGCCAGGGGTCATCTAGAGCCAGGCTCCTCAGAGGCAGATCCTGAGACCATGCTGTGTGAGCAAGGGGTGTTTGTAGGTAGCTCTCCCGATCTGATGAAGGATCTGAAACAGCATAGCTGGGAAGGAAAGTGTTCATGCCTGATGAGAAACTTAGAGTGAAAACCACCTCTCCTTTAAGTCTGTCCTGCATCAAAATAAAGACTTTAACCCAGGCATATTTAACCCATACATATTCCTTCAGCGGGTAGTCCTTGCTTAGGATGGAGTTTCACATATAGAGGCAAACTGGTTCAACTTACTCGGTGGCAACTGATGCACAGATGTTGGCCATCAAAACATAAGCACAATTCTGGAGCTTGTGGTGCCTTAGACTTTTCTGTTGCTAAAACAAAATACCAGAGACTGAAAAAAAAATAGGTTTTTGGGGGGTAGGAGGGAATGGCTCATGGTTTTGAAGTGAGAAAAACATATTTGCTACATCTTGACCTGATCTCAGACTAAAACTAAGGTCAGCTTGACCTTCCGGTGTGTATGGTACTTAAAGGAACTTTTGCTAACCTGTATTGTTCTGCTTCTGTAAACCTGCTCAAACAGAAACACTATGGTAACACAACTGGGCCCTATACTTATTAAGTTTGTATCCGGTCAAACTAGCTAGCAGCCATCACAGCTATGCCAACAGGAGCTATAAAACTTGGGATCTTTACCTTTATGAACCCTGTTCACTCAGCTCAGGGCCCCCTCTAGACCTGTAGTCACAAGAGTGTGTGCCCAGGCCAAGTATGTGAGACTCAATAAAACCTTCAAATCCATAAAGAGGTCACGCTAGTCATCTTCTCTTGGTTTAGAATTGCCCAGCTACAACAATTTGAAGGCTGGAAAATCTTCAAGTATATGGTAAAGGCAACATGCTCATTGACTCCATGGTGGAAAATTAGAAAAGAATATAGTCACATGAAGAGCATTTGTGTATCATGGTAACAGAAGTGCCCGACTCACTTTATAACAATCTGTTCTTGGAGTAACTAATCCAGCCTTTAGAGAATTAGTCTAACTCTGAGGAAAGACAATCTATTTGTAAGGGCAGTGTGCCAGGGCCCCTTAAACATTCTATAACTTCCCAATGCCATTAAATTGGAATTTTAATGTCAGTGTGGGTTTCAGAGGGAACAAATCACTTTTACACTGTGAGGTGAAGTTACCAAATCGGGCAGGAGCACGGACTGCACCTGTGTTAAAGAGACCCTAAGATCAAATGACTGAAGTTACTATGAAGGACATCATTTATTATCTCAAATATACAGCAAGGGTTCCTCTGTTTGCAGCAAACTGCTTACCTGTGATTCCCACCAATATATTTGGTAAACACTTTGGTTTATGAGTTTCTTTGTTCTGCAACTAATACAATCTCACATGACTGAGGAACATGGTATTTAGGAAAACCTATCTGTGGTCCTGAGCCATGTTCCTCATATTTAGCTCCAGAATCTCTTATTCCCTTTGAGATGAAAACTGCTTTTTCACTGACAAGAACCATAGCAGGTGTGCAGAAACAAGAACAGACAGATACCAGAAGCTGGGTGAAGCACCAGATACACTGCTGAATCGTGCTACGTGGACTTGAACTACCACTGCCCAGATGAGCTATTCCTTTCTATGTCTATGCTGAGAACTAGGGATTAATAATCTAGAAAAATCTTCAGTTCCATTATTAGTAAAGTAAATTTTAATTCTCTTTTTCTCTTCCTTTCTTTCTTCTCATCTCATCTCTCTCTCTCTCTCTCTCTCTCTCTCTCTCTCTCTCTCACACACACACACACACACACACACACACACACGCACGCACACGCACACGCACACGCACACGCACACACACAGGGGGGTAGAGAGACCACAGCAGAAGAAGGTCAGGAGCTCAGGGGCCCATTCATCAACAGTATGGGCACTGGCCCACATAGAAGTCCTTCCTCCCAGCCACTGGGGTCAGGATCATCCTGCAGCATCACTGCCTTCCTGCTGAGCCTTCCTGTTTCCATCTCTTAGAGGTTCTGTTTGTTTGAAGCCCAGCATCTGTTTCCTTTTGTCATGGTTCCTGTGGCTTCCTCCGCATGCATAGGATTTGTTTGTGAATCCTTTCCTGGGGCATGCACACTTAGTGAGCAAATCATTCTCCAGAATGCTGGATACAGAGTTCTTTGCCACCTGGAGACTAGTTCTCTGGATCATTGGTCCATGTTTTGTAAGGCAAAGAGCATTAACTCCCTAGGACTGTGGGAGTACCTCACAACTTGTAGCTCGGAGCCTGATGAAAGCTACCTCATGGCCCAGCTTCCAAGGTACTGTAGGAACCTGGCTGAACATACAAAGAGGCATGCTACCTACTGCTTGCCAGGGAATGGTTTAGTCACTTCCTGCAGATCAGATGAAGAACATACAAAGCTGTTTGAGTAAACAAACCAAGAATGAGAGTCACCCTAGTGACTCTCAGCCTAGTATACTGTGAGCATCTATTTATGGTAGCAACAATGGATGACTACCCCCACAAAAAAAAATGTTGGGAGAATTTCATAACAGCTTTGAAATTCAATATCAAATATCATTTTATGATCACTAACCCTAGAAAAGCCCAACTCTCAGGAGCCAGTTTTGCCCTAGTACATGTTTCCTGGGTCTTTGTTCAGTATGTGACAGGTACCCAAGAGAGAAGAGCTGTTGTGCTTCAGATAGAAGTTACTGGAGGCAGAGAGGGGGTTGGAGTAGAGAATGGCCATACACACGTATATGCGAATTTTAATCAAAGTGGCAAAGATTAATTGAAGGGATTAAAAAGTAGGTCTATAGGTATAAATTGATTGTTTCTGAACAGTATCAGGAAAGTCAAAATCAAATTTGAATTGGCTAAAAGCAAGTTTATTTATTTAAACATTCTCTTAGTACTCTCTACTCACTTGAACTTACTTTTATCTTCTTTACTTTTGTTTAATTATACATAGACCAAGATTATAAGAATTTCCACAATCTTCACACAGATTACAATCTTGTTCATATATGTGCACATGTGTGTGACTGTATGTGTGTGTGTGTATTTTGCATGTGTGTTTGAATGTGCCTTTATGTGTACCAGTACACGTGCATGTGTATGCATATCTGTAAAAAGGCCAGAAGTGATGCTGGGCTTTTCCTTTGATTACTCTCTACCTTGTGTGTTGAGGAACGGTCTCTTGTTGAAACCCAGCTCCTACCAATCCATCTAGTTTAGGTAGTCAATTTGCTCTGCTTGGATTGCAGGCAGACCACACACACACACACACACACACACACACACACACACACACACACACACACACATCAGCATTTGTATTGGTGCTGAGGATTCAAACTCTTGTCCCCATGATTATGCAGCAAGCATTGTACCCACTGAACCATTTCCTCAGCCCCCAGATTAGAATTACTAATGTGTTGCCTCCATGATTTAACCCTCTCTTCTCAATACATACATTATTACTTTTTCTGGACAGTTTAATAACTAATAACAAGCATTGTGTGATTTGTCCCAAATATTTGAGAATGGATTTTGTAAGACAAGACAATCTCTCTCTAACCACACTACAATGACCAATTTTAGGTAAAATCAATGGCCACAATAGCATGGTCTAACTCGCAAAAGAAATTCAATTTTCACCAAGTGTTGCACTAACATCCTTTATAGATAGTCCTTCCTTGAACCAGAATCGAAGCAGGACCATGCACTGTAGGATGCACTGTAGGTAACTATTGCTTCCTTGCTGTACTTTAGTCTAAAGTGCAAAGTGCATCCTCAACCTGTCATTACCCTTAAAAATATTGACTTTTTTTTTTTTTCCTGATCAGCCTTGCTGTATATTTCAGGCTGGCTGAAGTACTGACAGTTCTTGGAGAAATTACCTGATTTGATTTTATATAACGTGCTGTTGTAGCCTCCCTCAGTTTCTGCGTTTCTCAAGAGGCATCTAACACCAATTAGTCCCACTGTTTTAGATGGTAGCCTTGCTCAAGACATTGTTTACCAAATTTCCTCACAAATTGTTGCCTGCAGGGAGAAAGCCAGGATCTTTTTTAAGGATTTGCATCTTCTATAAATAAATTTAGGGATTTAACACTGGCAAAATTTCCCAACAGGTTTCTGACCTTCAGAACTAAATAAGCAGATACCTTGAAAATAATCAAGCAAGCATACCCCGAGACAATGTTAGAGTGAAAGAATACAGAGTGGGGCCTGATGGCTCACATCCATGGTCCCAGAGCTTGGGGGAGGGGAGGTTAAGGCAGGATGCCTGGGAGTCCAAAGCTAAAACTCACCTTGCTACAGAGTCAGAGAAAGAAAGGAGAAAGGAGAAGAAGACTGTTCTTTTCTCAGTTGTTCAAAAACCTTGGTGCCGAACACCAAATGGCCCAGGAATCGATAGCTCAATGAAGCAGAAAAGTGCAGATGCAGAATATTATATACCAATGTATACATGAACATCAGCAATCCAGTCAGTGACTATAAACTCTGTACAAATAGCACAGGGACAGGGAGATGACCATCATAGAGAAAAGTGAACTGGAAACCATATTAATTACATACCATGCAGGAAGATACACCCTAAAGAATCTAAGTTTTCCATGACAATGAGGAGAAGCCTAGGGAAGCAAGTCCTCCACCTCGGCAGGAACTCTGCACCACTCCTCCTTATTCTCAGCCAGAAAAGCCACCCACAGGAAACAGTCATGGGCATTACAGGACAGGGAAGAAAGAGAAGAAGGAAAAGGTTTAGCCTCTGTTTCCGGGACCCCTGCCTGTACGTTGCTGTCCCCACAGAAGAGGAAACGGTCTGCTTTTTCCAGCTCTGTTTCCTTCTGGAGCTGGAAACTCCACTGTCCCTCTTTCCTTGAGCCTTTGGGGTGATGACATTTTTATTGCCTCTGGGCTCTGAGGCTCTGATTCGTGAATCATCTCTTAGGAAGCCACTAAAATTTGCTTATGCCTTTACAATAAACTCCTGTGGGGATTAAGCAGCCAGTCCCTGTACATAAAACCCTCTTGTATTATCCTAATTTAAGTATTCCATCTGCTTCCTATTGGGGGTCTGATTGATGGGATAACCTTGGAGTGGGTTGGCACATCTAACTCTGTCTCAAGATCTAAAAGCCAAAAATAAAATATTTTTTAAGATTACATAGGAAACAAAACCGAAGCACAAGATAAAGAAGAAAAAAAAAAAAAACTGGGAGAAATATTTGTGGCTCACAATACAGAAAAGTGCTTTTCTCCAAAGCATGAAAAAAGCACCCAGAGATGAAAAACAGAAAGACCCCAAGATCAATAGGAAAGTGGGCAAAGGGTCATGGTGTGGTTCACAGAATCCGAAATATAAATGGACTGAAATACAAGCATCTATAATCAGAGACATGAAAAATTAAAGCTATATTAGGATACAATTTTCCCTTGATCAGATTGGTAAAATTCCAGAAGTCTAAAAAATGCTCTATTGGTAACTGGCCAGAAATGTAGACGATGTCATTTTTCACTGGTAAGACAGCAAGATAATGCAGGCCCTACCAGGACAGTGGTCATCAGCGTTTCATATCAACTCCAGCTGGCCAGCAACCTTATCCTGAGACTGTGTTTGACAAGTTTCCTCACCCGAGCATTGTTTGTGATACTGAAATTTGGAAATCACTCTGGTGACCACGACAAAGAAACAGGAGAAAGAAACCTGTGATTCACTCACAGAATGGGGTGCTCTGGGAGTGAGAGTGGCCAAAGCTCCTTGTGCGCTAAAGTCTAGAGTAAAGGGGAACAGTATGATGTCACATTTGTATCTTCTCCATTGGCTAGCTTTTTTACTAAATGGGAAGGTTGAACATATTTAATTTGAAAATCCAAAGTCTAAAGGACTAAAAAAGAAAAGATGAAAAAGAGCCCTGAAGAAGGCGAAGACATTACCCATGATGCTGTGTCAAAGACTTGGTGAACACTGCTTTAACTGCATATCCTGTTTCCACAGATATGGACCAGGATACCACGAGGAAAGAATGTGGGTTGTGGATGAAAGCAGACATTGGCCTGAGTCTTGGCATTTCCGCCTTGGTTGGACAAATGGGTTAACCTCTTTGGGTCATTATATGTATCATCAGTGACAGGGGGTTTCAGTACTCATTACTTCAAGGCACTGTTGTGGGGACTGAATTAGGGAACATATGTCCCCAGAAAGTGCTGGCTCCTTGGAAATTTGAGGCACCATCCTTATTTTTACAGCTTTTAGGCAGACATGTTGAAAGGTAAGAGTTTAATTGCCCATGTAAACTCTTTGGACTGAAAATGCTCCCTGGAAAATGAAATTAGTCCTTCGAATAAATACTGAGGCTTCTATTTTAAGATGTGCTGCAGAGGGCTCTCTACTCAGCTAAAACCCCATCATTTAATAAGCCTCCATTAAGAACACACAGGAGTAAGACAGAGACTTATTCCCCACAAATATGACAGCAGATTTTCTCTTCTCTTCCCACATCCCTCCTTTTGTCCTCCTGAGTTCATTTTTCTACTGTCCCCCCCCCCTTTATTCTTTCCTTTTCTTTGTCTGCCTTTCCTAGGCTTCTGCAATCGTCAATGACCAGAATATTAAAAGCAGATGTAACCTTGGTAGGTCATATGCCTAATCCACACATGATTGCAGACGAGCAATCAAGATCCAGAAATGAGCCGTCTCATGCCAGGCCACCTCCCAGGTGGCAGCACACAGTACCAGAGCCAGCTTCCCCCAAAGTGCCCCATCTTTCCATCTCTCAAGGTCATCTGCCAACATTTCCCACAATCTGTACTCAAGAGTGACACACTATTTCTCAATATCTTGTTCTGTTTAGAAAACAGAGTAATCTCTCTCTCTCTCTCTCTCTCTCTCTCTCTCTCTCTCTCTCTCTCTCTCTCTCTCTCTCTTTCTCTCTCTCTCTCTCCAAAGTTTGAGATCAAACACACAATACCTCTGGAACTTCAGCTGGAGGGGAGGGGCTTGTCAGAATGCAGGAGAGCAAAGTGCTGTGTTATGGGGGAACTCTGCGTCATTGGCCTAAGGATAGAGATGGCAGCCACTCACAGAACCTTCAATCCCCATACCTCAAAAGCAGAATTTTTCAAAATGTCCAGATACTTCCTCATCAAGGCCTCGTTATTCTATCTTGAGTCTTTGGGAGGGAGCACAGAGCATACTTTAGAATGGGGGACAATACCAAGAATCACAAAGCTCTAGTGACTAGCTGCCCCTGCCTGGCAATGGGGGTTCACACCTACCTCAGATACTGATATCATGGTGTTTAAAGCCTAGAAGGCAAGAAAAGTTGTGTTTTCTTGTGGTCCCTAACTCACCATTTAGAGGCAAAATCCTATTGCAATTGTGCTCAGGGTTTCTCAATAATTTCCTTCAAAAAGTCTTCACTTCACTGTTGCTGCCTGCCCAGTGTGTTTTAGTGCTGAGTTATACATTAACATTGGGTTATTGGAAGAAGAGTCTGATTTGGACCATCTCTTATCCTGCTCACACTCATGTGGAAGCATGACTTCCTAGTCATCCCTAGGGTCCTTTTGCCATCTTGTACAGTAGTCTAGGCATTTTTTTTTCTCTTGCTTTGTTCTCTTTGAGTTCTGGAGGCTTCCCCATATTCTGAGTTTCTCCTTTGGGTAGGTGATGTGATGAGAAAGTGCCCACCATCCCTTGAGGTTAAGTGGGCCTTATGACACATGTTTGGCTGGTGAAACATGAGCAAAAGAGCTGTGTGCCACTTCCAAGTAAAAGCCGGGGATGAGATCAGCAGTCCCCCCTCTGCCCCACTCATCAGGGTCGCCTCGTGTGGAACCATCCTAGGTCTTCCGAGATGTCAGTGCAAAACAGACGAATGTCAAGAGCAAGAGATGAATCATAATTTAAGCCACTGAGATCAGGATGGGAGGTGTTACCTCCTGTCTGGGGAAGGTGAAATTTTAAGATATTCTCTTATTTGGGGCCACTGGAGGTAGGAGGGTTCTCTGGCCATGTGAACCTAGGCTATATGGCCATTATGAAATTTTTGCTATCTCATCAGGATGAGCAAGGATCTTCTCTGCAAGCTTAGCTGTGATACCTCGTCTTCCCCAAGGAGTGGGACACACGACCCCACTCAGATTCTCAATTGTTTTTAAAGGATTCTCTTTTCCTTCCTCACTGGATGTTTATTCTACAAACTTAGATTATCCCCAGTCCAGAACCTGTCTCTGTCCACCCTTTCTGACATCATAGTCTCGGACTTGGTCCAGTTCTAAGGTAGTCTGCTGGCCGTTGATTTCTCTCTAAAAATTGTTTGTGGCATTACCCTATGACTTCAAACTCACACTAGTGCAAGTCAAAAGTACTCTCAAGGTAGCCCTGTCACAGCTTTCATTTGCTTTGAAGTTTCTTTTTTCAAAACTATATAAGAAATACATGGATAACATTAAAAATCAAATAGTACTAAACCCTGGTAATTAAAAATAGCACCTTTTAATTTTTTAATCACTCTTCCAGTTAATAGCTATAATCTAAGTAACATCAGTAGACTATTCTTTTTAAGATTTATTTTTATTATTTCTAGCTCTCTCTCCCTCCCTCTCTTCCTCCCTCTCCCCCTCCTTCCCTCCCTCCCCCCTCTCTCTGTGCCATGGGTGCTTGGGACTGAACTCAGGTCCTTCTGTAAGGACAGTACATGTTTTTACTCCTAGGTCATTTCTCTAGGCCCTGGGACATTATTTTTCACTTGTATATTTTAAACAAAACCTATCAACTGATTTCCTGTAATAGAAAATTGTCATGTAGTGCTTTGAATCAGCAAAGCCCCTTCATCTACAGTTCCTTTTCTCCTGTCATCCCAATGGTGGCTACATTGATAGTTTATATTTACCTTATGTCCCGGAACTGTGGCTGAATCTGTCCCTTACACATTATTCTTCTTTATGAAGGTTAATCTTAATTGCCACATTCATCAGACTGAAAAATGCATGGGACATTGGTGATGCACATGTCTGAATGGGTCTGGAGAGCAGTTCTAGAGCTGATCCAAACTTGGGTTTCTGACCTAGTGTAGGGATTCATTGGATGGATTCATATAATAGTATCATTAAGAAACGGAAAAAATGGGCAGGAGCCTAGTTGGAGAAAGTAGGTCCCTGAGGGCCTGTCCTTGAGAACTATATTTTGCGTGTGACTTCCTGCATTTCCTTCTGGTTTCCTGTCTGCCATGATGTGGGATGTTCTGCTCAGCCACACTTACCCTGCCATAAAAGACAGAATCATTGGAAACTATCAGTTGAAAACAATATTATTTCCCTTAGGTTGTTTCTGCCAGGTGTTTTAGCTGCTGTGATAAGAAAAGTGAAGAACCTTTGGATCCAATAGCTTTTGAAGCTAATAATTTATATTTGCTTGGCTTGTTTATTTCTTCCATGAATTTTTCATCAGAATTACAAAATATCCCTAATGTAGTACTGCACCTATAAGATCAAACATATCAAGTAATCCACTTATCAATTTCATCCCTTTAAAGGTGTGTCTCTCCAAATCATAGTCCTTATGCCAGGAGCAAACTAAATCCCCCCTCCTGGCCTCTTGCTTCTGTGGTTTTAGGTGCTCTGTGTCCTACAGTTTCTTCCTTCCTGTTGGTGATGAATCCCTTTATTCTGAAGGCTTTATCTCTTGTAACATTCAAGAAAGGATGGATGGGATATAGCTGTGTGTTCTAAGCCATTCAGTCTTTATTTTACCCGACTCTGGTTCAATCATTCGGTAGGTGCACAATCACTATCATCTGGATCTCAGGCATCTACCCTGGCTTTGGGAAGACTATAACATTTATGTGGTCTTTTCCTCCTCCTTTAAAGACATATATCAATGAAGGCATATATATACCTGTGTGCTTTATTTTACATCTCAATATAAAACTTGTGAACAGCTCCAGAGTGGGGATGTTCACCCTCCCATATCTGTGCTTTTTCCCTTAAGGTCACATATGTTCTCAAAAGGAGCAAACACGGATATTTGCCTAATAGAACACATTTTCTCTTGCCACACTTCTCAGGGTTACTTATGCCTTACAGTTTCTCTGTAAAGTCAGTACTATGAGACCCATTTTAGTGAGAAAAACTCAATTGTCTTCATGTTTAAGTAACTTCCACATTAGTCTACTGCAAACTCAGCTTTGAATCTGATTTGTAGTCTTACTGATCCCAAATGCAAATTTTATAAAGTTTATACTATTTAAATTGTTATAAAAAATTATTTATCTATAGATCAAAACACTGAGTCAGTAGTCCAGGTACATAGTAGTCACATGGGCAGGACCAGCCTATGGTTTGAATAACCATCCCTCAAAAGTGTCATATATTACAGCTAGATCATCAGTCTGTGAACTACTGAAGGGTGATGAAATCTTTAGGAGGTGGGTCCTACTGAGGGACATTTAGCAAACTGAGGAGTGTACCTTTGAAGGGGACAGATATTGGATTTATGGCCCCTTCCTCTCTCTTTCATTTCCAACATGAGGTAGACACCTTCCTGTGTTACATAACTTCTACCTCACTACAGGTCTAAAAGCAACACACCAAGTGACTACAGATAGAAACCTCAAAAACAATGAGCCAAATAAACCTTTCTTCTTCTTAACTTGATGCCCTTAGATATTTTCATCACAGTATCAGAAAGCTAATGTGGTACCATATCATCAGATTGCTAATAACCAGAGACAAAGAGAATCCCTAAGGGAGCAAGAAAAATTGTTTGAGGAGGTAGGTTTGCTTAGCTAGATTTGAACATCACACATACATATGTGTATTAAATATTTCATGATGGGCTGGAGAGGTTGGTTTCTACTTAAGAACACTTGCTGCCCTTCCTGAGGACCCCAGTTTGATTTCCAGCACCTGCATCAGGTTGCTCACAACTACCTGTAACTTCAGCCCCAAGGGATCTGTTGCTCTCTCTGGCTCCTAGAAATAACCATATGATTGTGCACACACATACGCATAAGTAAACATTAAAACAGTAAATCTTAAAAAAAATAAGAAACACCGTATGGTACCTATAAATATATAGAGTATTTATATATCATCTTATTGAAGTAAATAAAAGAGCCAAGGAGGAAAAAATATAGAAGAGAAACAAAGACACAAACCAACAGAGTTCCCACCAGAAACAAGGCAACCCAGAAGAAAAAGAAAGTACATTGTTTGCACTACTTCTCACTTTCATTTCTTAACTATATAATGTTGGGTTCTGGGGATTGAGCCCAGGGCCTTTGCATATTAAGCATGCAGCCTGCCACTGAGCTGCAGCCTGTCCCTGAAGCTCCAGTTCATAATCTCAATTCCCAAGTACTTCCTGAGAACTATAAAAGGGCACAGGAAGGAAGACAGAGAGCCATGGACACAAGATGCCTGTGTTCGGTGCATGTCAAACACCAAGCCCTATGGAGACAGGCTGCTTTTTATGTTCTTTCTTTCTTGTCCTTTAGGAAGCATAGACTCTTCCAGAGAAATGCAAATGAAATCAAAGTCCCCTGAAGCTAAAAAAGAATATTTGGACACTCTACTTTCTCCATAGGATGAGTGAAAACTGCTGATCTGTGGAACACTAAGTTGCCAGAGGCTCTGCCTCTCTTTCCCACTTTGATTCTAAGACGATGTTGTGTGAACATTGGCATCTCCACCCCTCAGAAGCAATGGAGAATGCCCACTGGACGCTCCTTTTCAAAACCAGGTTTCTTTGGGAGGGTCACATGGGACTCCTCTATATAAACGTGAAGCATGAAGTAGCTAGCTGGCCCTGGTAAGTCTCCTTAGTTGCTTAGTTGTGACCCTCCCAGTTAATCAGTATCCCTTCCACCTTGATAATACAAAAATAAAGTGACCATTCAGGCTCCCAGTGATGCAAAGTTCTCATAGAAGTAAAACTACTCATTGCTGTAATGAAATCTCAAGAAAATAAAGATAAACATTTCCCTAGGAAATGAAATCTCCAATTAGGGTTCCTTTCCCATAATTAGATTTGCTAGCCTTATGTCCTGGTTTTGCCACCTGGTGATTAATACATTAAACAATTAAACTCTGAGCAATTCTTTACATTTGCTTGCCGATTTTTCAGAGGCATGCACACAGAATTAGTCTGAACCAAAGGTGTAATTTATTTGTCTGTAGTGTGAGTCACTAAATTCCCTCGGGGTATCTTTCCACTGCTCCTTTTTAATCTCCATGGAATTTTTTTTTCAAAACATATGATTTATTTAGAAACAATGGGCTCTCCAGTACAGAACACAACCTGTTATATGTCTTCTATTTCAGAATTTTCTGACATGACTGAAGACATTTAAAAGCCAGTATTGAATTGGTAAGTAGCAGAGACAATGGCAGGAGAGAAGAAGGGAGGCCTCCCATGCCCCACCCCTGCTCCAGCCACTTAACATTTGCCACCACAGTATGAGCAAGCATTGTGCTTTTAAGGAGTTGCCTTTTCCTGTCCTTGGCCTGATGCTGCAAGAGAGTCATGAGAATGAGCTGTGTGACATGCTTTGATCAATGATGGGTCATACATATGATGAGAACATGAGAATAGGACTGAAAATGATCAGTACCCACCCACCGATGTCAAGTGTGTGCCTCCCTCACTTGTGTGTCTGTGCAGCTCTGGTGGGAATAAATATCTTGCACTGTCAATCATAGAATAATACAGCACACATACTAACTCACAGGATGTGGTGCTTGGCATAGTAAGCAACTGGGTAGTTGGCTTATGTATTTTCTATACTACAATTATTTTAGAATGTACTCTTTTAAAAAAAAAAAAAAAAAGGCAATTGGAAAGCAGTTGATGTTGGTCCTTCATGGAGATTCTAGAGGCCTTGTTGACATAGATGACAGCTCTGTGCATGTTGTTCCCAATGATCTCTCAATATCATGACCTAGAATATGGCCTAGGCTGTGTGGTGTGTGTGTGTGTGTGTGTGTGTGTGTGTGTGTGTGTTAGGGGTTTTGTTTTGTTTTGTTTTGTTTTGTTTGAAGGGGGAGAGGATTTTGAGACAGGGTTGTAGCCCTGGCTGTCCTTGAACTCTCTCTGCAGACCAGGCTGGCCTCAAACTCAAAGATCCAGCTACCTCTGCATCCCAAGTGCTGGAATTAAAGGCATGTGCTACCTCACCTTTATTTTTAATTGTGTAGGAATGTGTGTCTGTCTGTCTGTCTGTCTGTCTGTCTGTGTGCGTGCTGCATGAGTTAAGTGTATGTGCACATGCTATGGTGTGAATATGTGTGTGCATATGTGCATGTGAATTTTGGTGATCATGGAAAGCAGAAGGTATTCAATGAGCTAGAGTTACAGGTTGTTGGTGAACCACTTGCTGTGGAAACTAAAATTCATTCTCCGACCTTGCGGAACAACAACTGTCCTTAACTCCTGAGCCATCTCTTCAAGCCCCCAAAAGATAGGGGGCCTAGCTGGCCTTGAACTTTCAGAGATTCTCCTGTTCCTGCCTCTCAATTAGAATTAAAGATGTTTGCCACACCTGGCCAAAAAGAGGTTTTTTGTTTTTTAAAAATAATACAGATAATACTACATAATCTAGGTACATAGCTGGTCTATCCCATGTGAGTACCCTCTATGATATTTGTACAACAAAATTGCTTAGTGACAGTTCCCCAGATCCCACATTATCCTGCGACTGACTTTGCAAGTATAAGAACTGAGGCACTAAATCACAATTTTCTTTTGTACTCTCTGTCTTAACTAGGGTTACTGTTACTATGTGAAACAAAATAACCAAAGCAACTTGGGATAGAAAGGCTTTATTTGGCTTACATTTCACAGATGATCGTGGTAGGAAGTCGGGACAGGAATTCAAGTGAGGCAAGAACCTGGAGGTGGGAGCTGATGCAGACGCTTTGGAGGGGACCGCTTACTGGCTTGTTCTCCACGGCTTTCTCAGTCTGCTTTGTTATAGAACCAGTATCCAAGGGGCACGTTCACACACACACACATACACACACACACACACACACACACACACACACTCACACACACTCACACACACTCACACACACACACGTGCTCACGCGCGCGCACACACACATGCACACACACACACACACACACACACACACACACACACACAATGGGCTAGTTCCTCCCATATTAACCACTAATTAAGGAAATGCTCTACAGTTTTGCATATGGCTGGATCTTGAGGAGGAATTTTCTCAGCTGAAATTCCTTCTCTGGGACTTTAGCTAGTATCCAGTTGATATAAAACTAGCCAGGCCACTATACTAAAACTTGTATGTAACTCTATGGTGTATGATCAAAACCCACCAGAATTCAAGCTGTCGGTCTGTTCTTAGCTAAACCATGTGACAATTGCATTCCCCCTACATCCCCCATCCCACACCATCACCCGGGCCTCAGAGTCCTTGTAAAGCAATGGGGAGACTATGTGGTGGGTTTAGTTGGTGAATCTGTAAGTCTGCAGAAGCTCTTTACAGTGTATGGGGTGGTCCTGGCTCGAAGCATTTGTGTGCAGCTTTTCACTGCTGCTCTTAAATAGTGATCTCCACAGGGAGGCCCTCAGAGGTATCCAGTGTGGAGCAGTCAGAAAACACAAGAATGTCTAGAATATTTACTTTTGACCCTTCATTTCTGTGTGTGCACTTCTGGAGAGTGGGATTTGGGTGTGTTTCAGGGTAGATTGGTTTCCTTCTGGTTTAACTTACGAGAGTACAGAGGCTGGAAAGCCAAAGAGCTATGCTTCCCAGACTCTCAGCCAAGGAATAGAGATGTGGTTTAGTTTTAGATGTTCACCATCTCCTAGCATCTACATCCTGGGACTTTAACATCTGTCCTCACACATAACCTGGGCATGCCTTACCTCAAATAGCCCAATAACATCCCTCATCCTTACTTCTCCTTAATCAACTCTTTTTGCCAAGGGCTTGATTTTCAAATACAGACTGTCCAATCCAAAGCCCCTACCCTCAGTGTCTTCTTCATTGGGCTCATGTCTTCTGGGTCTTCTATCCTGGGTCTGCATCTGCCTCTCCTAGTCCTAGAGACTGCTAAAATCAATTCAGACTGGTTGATCCTAAGCATACTCACCCAACCTGCTCTTTCACCCAAGAAAACAACCTTTCTCTTATGCTCCTAGTGACCTGAAGCTTCTCCCCACCGACAACACTCACACACCATGGTGTGTCCCTGCTCCTAGCAACCGTGAGTTATAAACCACTGGCTTCTCAGTGACAGTCTCCTGGTTTCTTGTCCTCCTTCAGGTCTAAAGCAACCTGGGATTTAATTCCATTTCAGGTTTTGCTGCTTCCCAGCTTCAGCTAAGAAAGGCTCAGAGACTACAGTGGGAAGTCAGGGTAGAGATGAATGTGGCCATTTCTCTGCCTTAATCCCCTGTTCTTTATCTGCTGGGTAACGAGAGAAGGGAAGGAGACTAAAGGTATAGGAAACGACAACTTCTTTTTGGTGTCCTCTGGGTACAGTCACTCACCTGACCCAATAGAACCATACCTCCTTCATCATCACAGAATGCCAAGCACACAGACCCTCGTCCCACCCCCACCCTAGTGGGTCCTGGGAAGTCCCCTCTCAGCTCTTCAATCTCCTGTATGTGGCAGGAAGTATATAGATGGGGAACAAAGGCAAGAAACAAGAGCAGGAAAGCCATCTTCTCTCTGTGGCTGGCTTCTAAAAACATGGTCGCTATTTGTAAATGAAGATGTGGGAGGGCTGGCCACTGTGTATATGCACTGCCTTTGATTGTATCTGTCTTTATTTTTCTGGTTTAAGGCCATAAAAATAAGAAGATAGGAAAAGATAGCTTTCTTCTTTTATTTTTATTTTACTTTTCAACTTATTTTGTTGTTCAAGTCTTACATTGTGGCCTGGGCTGGCTTGTCATCCTACCTGCTGGACTCCAAGCGTGTACCACCACACCCACTGAGAAGTACCACATTAGGATATAATCTTTCTGAAAATACTTCCATACTCTTTTACAGCTGAATTTTTATGATAATTTCTTAGAGGTATGAATGCTTACGTTAATATTACTCTTATTTTTCCATTAATAGGTGAAGGGGTGGAGTCATGTTGAGCTAAGTGGCCTGAGCTGCCACTCAGGACCATGATGATGTCCAGGCCTGATCTTCAGCCAAGAGCCATGCCTAGGTCTGTGGTTCTATAACTGCCAGAGCCTGTGTTGTGTTGATATCTATGGTTTCTGTTACCACAGAAGACTGAGAGGATGCTTAAGGTCTGGACAGCCACCTGAGTCCATATTGATGTTCAAGAGCCATGATGTCACTGGGGCCATAGTGACTTCCTGGTCTAAGCTATAGCTGAGAGCTCATGTCCTTACTGCAGTCAAGGTCTGTGTTGAAGTTCATGGCTCCTATTACCATTGAAGTCCATGTGGATGCCTGGGGTCTGGGCCACCACCTGGGGCCATGTTAGTGTCTGAGACCACAGTGCCATTCTGAGTGGTCTGCACTGACACCTGGGGCCATGCTAAAATTGTGGTCCAGACTTGTGCTGAGGATCACATCTGGATCCATGGTCCTGCTGTAGCTGGGGTCTGTGTTGATCTCTGTGGTCCATATTACCAAAGAGGACCACAGGAATCATGTGTGTTGAAATTAAGGGCTGTGTTGATTTGGCACCATCCTTTGCTGGACCTGGGAGAGCTGGCTCTGTCCTTAGATGGCCACTGTAACAGAAGAGCTGGCCACACACTCACAAGAGAGATGGTTCCACCCTTCACCATGGGCATGATAGAGCTGGTCCCAAAGGCATGGCCATAGAAGAACTGGCTCTGCCGCTTACCTAAGAGGGTTAGTCCCAGTGGCCTGTACTGACCAAATTAGATACCACCCAGACCTAAATCTGTATCTTTGAGTTTGCCCACTCCAACATCTACCCTATCTATGACCTGCAAAAGTATGTGAAGAGAAAGGTTCCGTGGAACCATAGCCACAGGATCTCCATGACTTAGAGCAACCACAGGATATCAGAGAGTAATTTCAGTGAGGATTCAGGAGTCATGGTGTGCTAGAAGCCAGAGGCCTTTAATCAGACCAACTACACATTACATAATGAACATTGGCAAGTAAAGCTAAGTGGACAGAAGGGTCTTGTGTGTGACACACCAATTCCAGTGCCACGAAGATGCATGAAGAGGTGCTAGAGAGGGGGGAGAAAAGACAGGATCAAAAGGGCTTTTGTTTCTTTGTTTTGTTTTTAATTAGTAATTTTTTAAATTTTCTTTTGGGGAGGATGATACAGAGGTGAGAGGTTGATATGGAGGAACAGCAAAATGAAAGGGTATGGAGTATATGATGTGAAATTCCCCAAGAATCATTTCTTTAAAAATATGTTAAAAAAAAACAAAAGAAGTGAAGAAAAACTAAGAGACTAGTCAGAGGTCACTGTGAGATTTGTTGAATAAAAGAGAAGGGAGGGCAGGGGCATGATGGATAGAGGGGTACGGGAGGACAGAGAGCCAGGCAGTGCTGAGCAAACCAGGCCAGCACTTCCCCTGATCGTCCTACAGACTCACTTTCCCAGGATCCCAGGAGCTGTCTCCATCAGCGATGTATTGTTCTCAGGCAAGCTTTCTGTGGGAAAGCAGTCACCTCAGGACAGCATAAAAGGTTATTGATTATCATTGGTCCATTTCATGCTGGGTGCTTAGATAAGAGAGAATGAGAAAAACATAAATAATCTCTAAATTTACTTCTGCAGAAAGAAATGGACCAAATACCAATATGGCATCTTCCCAGCATAGACTGGTCCTTGCACTCATTAAAATTCAAAACACTGATCCAAGCATGTCCTGGAAGGAACTGCCCAGAGCCTCACTAATGGATCTTTTTCAAACTCTGGCAGAGGCTCTCTGAGGGAAGAGGAGAAAAAAGTGTGTACCAGAGGCCCTTACAAGGCTTGTTAACCTAGTTCCTCGGGCCACCCCAGCAGGTCTGGGCCAAAGCAATGATGGCATTGCTACAAGTCCCCAGGTGTTTGAGTATACCCCACCGATGCTGGTATGCGAAAATAGCACAGACTGATCATTGATAAACAATGGGAACTCATTTCTCACTGTTCTAGAGACTGAGATCCAGATTAGAGCTAGTGCCTGGCCAGATCAAGTTGAAGATCAGATCAGACCCTGGCAACTTGAGGAGTTCTGTAGAACTCATCATGCTTAGACTTTATCCTGAGTGGTCCTGCTTTGCCAGGAGTAGTACCCACTTCCTGGATAGTTGCAGAGGCCGGAGAGGGAAGTGAAGAGGCATGGATACTATCCAAATATTTCCAATATTAGGTAGCCCTCTGGGGCAGGTGCCATGGTTCCATTCTCAACATGATGAATCTGACCTTAGGAAAGCTGTTACCTACTCAAAAATTGGCCAGCTGGTGTGTGATAAAATAGGTCTGGCTAGACATGTGGTGCATGCCTTTAATCCAATCACTCAGGAGGTAGAAGCAGGCAGATCTCTGGGATCTTAAGGTTGCCAGTTCTATATAGCCAGTTCCAGAGCAGCCTGGGCTATAGAGATACCATATCTTACAACAAATAAATAGATCAATCGATCAAACCTGAGATTTGACCCCTATGAAAGGAATCCAGAGTGGAAAGTTAGGCCTTCAAATAGGCACAAATAAATAGTCCTGAGCACCCCAGAGGGTAAATGAAGCCTCATGGAGTGGCTGAAAAACTGGGTCTGAAACTTACTTGGCATACTCTTCCCAGGGTGCACCATCAACATGTTATTTTATTTCTTTATGATCTTGGGAGGAATGTTCTTAGAAGCCAGTCTACAGGTATGGCCTGCAGAGACAGCAGTGTGAGGGCATGGAAAGCCTGGAAATATACTTGCCTCCCTCCTCTTGTGGATTTATCCTTGTGAAGGATACCATTAGAAGTCTAAGCATGAACAAAAGCAAGGTCATTGTACCACCCACAACAGCCCATCCAATATCCCCAAATCATCCAAGCAAACCCCAAATCCTTTCTATCCCTTCTAACATTTATCCACTGAAATTTACCATGATTGCCCCATGCCCTGTGTTCTGAGCAGATGTAACCCAACTTGCTCAACAGAAGATTTTGGTAGTCTCACTGGGGGCAGGCACTGGCAGTGCCATTTTGACAGCTCTGTTCGAAGGGGAAGGACAAGTCCACTGCCTTTTGAAGAAGCATATCAGGAAGAGGATCAGAGAAGGCACTGCAGAGTGTAAAGGAAGATTTCAAAAGGGGAGACACTGGTAGGGCCAGGGGTTCTGCATAACCACTTATTCCATCTTCCAACACAATTGGCTGCTGTGAACATACAGGGCACTGCTGGCACTGGCTTTGGGTCTGAGGCAATAGCTAGGTAAGGGGGAAACAACTGTATACCAATACAGTGAAAAGAGTAGGTAACACAGTGGCTCTGTATTGAGCTACCAACATTGCCTCTTCACCAATCAGTCCACAAATGTATCTAGAACATATTACCTTAATCTTGAATGTAGGGGCTCAGGACAAATTAAGGGACTATATGGCTGTCCAGGAAACTCTGCTTTCCAGAGAAAACTTGTCAGCACCCTTCTGTCATTGGCAGAAGTAGCTCTGAGGTTCTGACCCAAGACAGCCCATCTCTAGGCTGGTTGCCAGTGTCTCTGCAGATCAGAGATGACAGGGTGTGATGGATCTATTCTGGTTCTTTCTTAGGGCATTTGGCAGCAAAATAGATGTAAGGCAGTATGAGCATATTTGTTTCCTGTGGCTGTTGTAATGAACTACCTCAAGCTGAGTGCTCTGAACACTATAAATTTATTGTCTCCCAGTTGTAGAAAATAGAAATTGGAGGGCAGAGTTATTAATATTAACCAGTTCGTTGTTACTATAATGAAACACCTGTGCAGGCTGCTTCACAGGGGAAAGATGTTCATTCAACTCACAAGTCTGTAGATGAAAAGTCCAAGCAACATGACCCAGGCTCAAGCAGTGGGTCACACACACACATATACATTCACACACATACACACAACCACCACCACCACCACATTACATCACATCACATCACATTACATCACATAACATCATAGCAGGATCATGGTATATATCTCTAGAACTCTCCTTCTCTTTATGAAGTTGCCAGTGAGTAAGGTGACCCAAATTCAGAAAAACAAATATCACATGTTCTTGCTCATATGTGGATCCCAGCATAGAACCTTTGATTTGTATGTTTGATTTGAAGTAATTCTAGATTCTAGAAAACTTGAAAGGGATCATAGGTGGAAAGAGGAAGAAATATCTTAAGAATGGGGGGATAGTAGAACACGGCTGCCCTGGAAGGGAAGACAGAATAATGGGAGAGAGGTTATACAGGGAGAGGGATAAGAATTAAGGGAAGAAGGGGGTTGGGCACAAATAACTAGTACTAAGGATGTTTGAAACAGTAACATGGAAACCTCTTGTTTTATAAATTCCCTGAATGTGTACACATATTTTTTTTCATATAAGAGTTTAAATATAGTTGCCCTACATCTGGGATTATGCTCATCCCAGAAGGCTGTAGAGAAATCAGGTTGATACTTACCAGAAGCTTGCTCCTGGCTGGCTATTTTTCATAGGACTGGAAGGTGCTACTCAACGAGAAGGGTAGAGGGTATATGTGATCAAAATACATTGCATGATATTCTCAAAGAATTGATGGCATTATTTAGAAGAAGAAACAAATAGAATCACCAAGGTTAAGTCAGGTGGACTCCATCCTAATAAATTAATCTCTGCCCTTGAAGACATAGTCAGAAAATGTTCCCATCCTTTTAACACCATTATCATAAAACTTAGGGGCTTAGACTTCTTCATAGACGGGAAGGACAGGGAAGCCCTATTCAAACAATAGCAGCATTTATGGACAGGTTCCCTTGGAGGAATCTCAGGGAAGGATCCATTCTAAGCTCCTCTCTTTGGCATGAAGATTAACTATCATGACTAAATTTTTCATTTTTATAAATTTACCAGTCACGTTGATTCATGATCTGTTCCTCTGCAAAGATCCCATTTCCAAGATTACACTTTAAAGTCAGCTTGAGGTAGGACTTCAACATATGACTGTGGGGATATTTTCAAATATAATAAAAACAATTGGAAATATCAGAGATCCACCACAGTCAGTCTAGGAGGATCAGACAGTGGTAACTCACATCTTTAATCCTAGCACAGGGAATATTCGGGAGTGGTGACCTACGCCCTTAATCCAATCTGAGTTTGAGGTCATCTTAGTTTACAGAAGGAGTTCCTGACTCCCAGGCAGGCAGTGGTGGGGCCATGCCTTAACTGATTGAAGAAAGTGTTTAAGGCAGGCATAGAAAGACAGAGAAGGCTTCTTTGTTCTATTGTTTTAGCCTCCTCCCTCTACCATGATTTCCATTGTATAATCGGTCCTGCCTCTAAAACAACTATAACCATATCTAACAAATCTTTAGGGGTGATCCGATTATAACATGACTAGCTGTTCAACATTTGTTTTACAAATGGTGAGTGCATCTCCTTCTCTAAACATGCTTGTTAAAGGAAAATACAAAATCTCTGTATTATATCAGAAGAGCCACCTGATATGGGACAGAAGAATAACTAAAAATAAGGGACTAGTCTATTGTTACTAATCCTATGCTGAAAAATACTTATATATTTAGTTTCCTGTACATTGTATTGGGTTTTAGTCTCTTATCAGTTTTCTGCAGTGATCCATGACAATGCCTAATTGCAAATTTGAAGTATCCAAAAGGAAGATAGGGCCCCATGATGATGTTTTCACATGGACTCAGGCTGACAATCAACCAACCAACCAAAGATCAGATTTGGACTACAAATTGCTCAGGACAATTTGAAGGCAGCTCACTGAGATGAACCAGCTTCACAGACTACTATAGCCAGGACATGAGATAAGCCATGCACTTTCCTGTTATGCAGAGACTGGACAACAAATGATACAGCTACTTATTTCAGGACTTGACAATTAACACAATTTTTCTTTTCCGGATCCCCTAAAGATGCCATAACTTCCAGACAGCAGGAAGTAAATTTAAGAACACAGCGCCCACATTCCCAAGAGGTGGGGTGGGTGGTTTTTGGTCCTTTGATGGGTTATAGATGATTGTCATTGTTTAGGTTAATTGGTTAAAATTTGCTAATGGTTATGGTTAGAAAAAAGTTAAACAAGAACCATTAGATTCAAGATTTGTGTTAAAAAATAGAAAGACAAAGGGGATACAAATATATAGGATATAAGGATAGGTTATTGAATCTTCTTTTAAAAGGATTTACTAGCCTTAAATATATTTTCAAGATCAAACAAATATATTTTAGATGAACAGGTCTTCTTCAAACACCTTAGAGATCCATAGAATATGGCATTTAAAATATTTTAAGAACTTACACTTTTGGACAGTGGACAGGTCTGCTCCTGGCAGCACCAATCTACTTCAAGAGAAAAATGGACTTTGAAGGAACTCTATATGGAATCTATTTTCTTTGTGGCAACAGTTAGCCATTGGACAAGAACCTGTTCTTGTATTGACTGCTTGACAGTATGCTGTTTAAACTGGAAATGCAGGTTCCCTAGGAAGGTAACCTCTGAACTTTGGCAGAACAAGCCGAGATGGTCATTCAGTTTCCTGCTTTTCAGAGAAAACTGTCAGATATTCTTCAGGACACAAAGAGAAGCGATTGGTGAACTATACCAGAATGGGCAGAGCATTTTTCCTGCTTCACTGAAATGAAAAGAGACTCTTGGCCTGTAGGCTGAAGATGGATGCCCCAACTTTATAAAGGAACTTTGGGTGACTGTCCAGGCAGATAGGTGTCATCTCTGTCATTTCTAGATATTGGAAATTGCTTGTATTTCCTGTTTACTTGGGTAAATATTATTTCCTTCTTGGGTCTCTGAGGTAGTTGAAGATGAGATAGTTATAATTATAGTTTTCTAGTGACAGTTTTAGAAAAGAAACTTTGAAGTTAAAGTGTATAGGCTTAAGAGACATCAAAATAATAGTTTTTAGTTAGTAATACAAATTAGAAAAAAAAGTGAATTAGGTATAATCCTTTGGACTCATCAAAATAGGATAATTCATGAAATATTTTTTGAATTGTCAATTGTTAATGGATTGGACATTACTCATTTATTGTTTGTATATATTGTATATATTTAATGTACCTACTGTATATGGTTTTTCTTATGTTAGCTATTACTTTCTTTTTTTAAATTTTGACACAGAAGGGGATATGTGGGGATATGTTTCAAATTTAATAGTGCTGTTATGATTTGAATCTTCATTGTTCCCCCAAAGACTCCTGTGTTAAAGGCATGTTAACAAGTCTGTGGCACAATTAGGAGTTAGTAGAACCTTGAGAGATGGGGCCAACTCAGAGAAAGTCGGATGACTGAGGCATGCCATTGAAGTGATATTGGGAGTGTAGCTCTGACCTCTTTCTCTTTGCTTCCTGGCTGCCATGAAGTGAGCAACTGTGTTCCTGCACATGCTTCCTACCATGCATTCTACCTTGCCACAGCCCCCAAACCAGAAGAGCTAAGCAGCCATGGATTGAAACCTTTGAAACTGTGAACCAAAATAAACCTTTCCTTTTTCTTATTGAGCTGATGTCACATGCGCTGCTACAGTGTCAGAGAAAAGTGCACACCACTGTAACTGCCTTTCCATGTGTATTTCAAAAACACTTTTTGTTTGTCATATCTGAAGGATTTTGAAATCTCTTTTTTGTAGATATGTACAGTTCTCTAGGTCTTGTCCATACACTTGCACATTTCTCTCTGTGTCTTTTCTAGCTCTCCTCCATTTCCTCCTATGTTCCCCTTGCATTTGTCCTTGCTTGCAGCATGGAGTGTGTATGCACCATGTTAACATAAGCATTTCCAGGGACTTTTGTTATGACTCCACTGCTCATTTGCATTGAGCTAGATATGCATTAGAATTAATGTGTGCGGCTTAAATCAGAGTAGAGTGCAACTTATTGGCAATGTTATATTTATATAAACTTATATTTCCATCAATGGTGACAATAAAAAAAAAAAAAACTAGCATCAAAGCAAACCCAGACTTGAAATGCTTTGAATATATTGTTATACATTAATTCCGTGGAGACTTCTGAGGCGGCCTCATCAGGCGTGCAGAAATCATTTATCTTAAATGATGCTCTGTAATGTATGAGGGCATTAAGAGCGGCAGTCAATTATGCCGACTTCATGTTTTACATTAAAAAATAGGAAGCATCATAATTCCTGTTGGAGGTGAAGGCACTTTTCTAATCCCATAATTAGCTCTCCAGGCATCCAAAAAGAACATTTCATTTCAGTCTTTTGAATAGCCACCTCTTTTTAAAGCCGGATAATGTATGCATTGGCAGACACAAAGACCAGAATAGATCAAGTGGTACCTGCTCTGGTACCTTTAGGTGATGGGAGAAAGAAACAAAAACAAAGAAGATGTTGATGGCATTTATGGCTCTGAAAACTTGTTGGCACCCTCTCCTGCTCCTCACACACACACCACATGCACACATGAGTGCTCAGGGACAGACACACACACGGGGGGGGGGGGGAGGAAGGGAGGGAGGGAGGGAGGAAAAGAGAGAGAGAGAAGTCATTCCCCCTCCCCCCTACACAACCCGGACTATGTGCATGATTCTGTGCCAGGCTTTGGCAGCACAGAGCATAATCAAAGGTTTTCCCTATCCTCAAGGACTTCATTGTCTAGTGAAAGGGACAGCATAATCATGTAATTATGATGTGATGCCAGATGTAGATTTTAGAAAGGAAAAAGTGCTCTTAGAATGCACCCACACATAAGGCTACAATGCAGAAGTGTCCGCAGGTAATGCTTCAACAGAACTAAGCTTGCCTCAGTTTTTATTGTGTCTGAGATGAAGCATAGAGGTCTCTGTTCTTCATGACTCAAGATATAATGTTGGAGACACACCGACTGGTAATAGTTCCTTGGCTAAGCATTGTGTGTGCCTTGAACACTCCCTTTAGTTTAAGGCACAGTGTTAGTTTCTACAAACATGCAAGATTGATAGCATGGTGGTATGGGGTCTAGTTATTTAACTGCTATGGCATCTGGAGTTATGATTCCAAACTCTTGGACAGCAAATAAGCATTCTACATGGAAATGGAAAAGCAAGAGCCTAACAGTTGACTATCAGAGCACTGAGAGTCTGGGGTAAAGCCACCCAGACCATAATTTGGTTACTGATGCTGTGATAAAACACTGTGTTATTTTGTATGTTATATGTAGTGTTAAAAACACTACAACTCATGCTCACAGTCCACTATTGGGGGAAGTCAAGACAGGAAGTCAAGCAGGAAGCTGGAATCAGGAACTGCAGCAGATACCATGAAGGAACACTGCTTACTGACTAGCTTCTCCATGGCTTACTCAACCTGCTTTATTATACAATCCAGGGCCACTTACCCAGGGATCAAATAGATGGTAGCTTCCGGTTCTAGAAAAGAGACCAAAGAGGTATGTGGAGTGTGAAAGGGAAGAACAAAAAGGAACAAGTGTACCCCTGAGTCAGAGTAGAATCACTTCATCTACAGATGCCTCTGAGTCTGTGATGGGGACCTTGCTGAGCTCTGAGGCATGTCCTAGTTAAGACAAAAATGAAGCTCCATCCAGTGACCCTTTCATCTGATCCAAGACGAAATCCAAGCTCTCCAATATGGTGCATGTGGCCCACAGGGGTATCAGGACCTAACAGATATGGTGGTGTCTTGCTTTTTTTATGTTCAATACATAGAGCAGTCTCTCCCACATGGGTTGCTGGATACATGTATGGCCAGAATACACTGAGCACTGTTTTAGTTCATTCTCTGTTGTTATAACAGAGAGACTAGATAATTTATGAACTTACTTCAACTCACTGTTCTGGGAGTCTGTGAACACAACTTCTGAAAAAAGCCTTATTCTTCTTCAAATCATGATAGAATGTGGAAGGACAAGTGAGCAAGCAGATTCAGAAGAGGGAACAAAGAAGGACAGGTTACTTTCAGACAAAGACACAGACAGGTTATCATTTTTCTGGGATGGATAACTCATTGCCATGAATTGAGATTAGAGCTCTGTTTCATGACCCCATCTCTTCTCACTAGGTCCCGTTGACCCTAGTACTCTGATATTAAGTAATTAAGCTTCAACATGACTTTTGATGGAGCCAAACCATTCAAGGTGCAGCATCTATTTTAAAAATTCTTAGCAAACAGATGAGGGTTGTGTCTACAGTTGACTCCATAACAATCCTTAAATATGAGGATCTATAGTACAACATTTGCCTACCACATTCACATGTAAGGCCCTGATTTTGTACCCAGCATTGCTGTAAGCAAGAAAACAAACAAAATGATACTGGGTTCTAATGGTGGCAATAAAGGGCTGCACACAAAATGTTTCTGCCAGGAGTCCCTGCTACTGTGGAGACACAAGATGGAATGCAGTGATACCAAGTTATCAATGACAGTGCATATGGTGTTGGGAGAAAGTTACTTTATCTTCCAGGATCGCTGCAAAAGATATTTCACTGGAACAACTCTTGTGCAGAAAGGTATGAGCAGGGTTAGAAGAAGAACTAGAGGTTATGGTATAATAAAATATACTTCCCAAGTTCCAGACACAGAGTTACTAATGCCTTTGGAATTCCCTGAGTGATGAGAAAATCATGTTATCACAGCAAGTCCTCATACCACTTGGGTTTATACTAACGAATTGAGTGCTGATGAGCCCCTATGTAACTTCAAGATGGGGATGGCAGCTAGTGTAGCCCACAATATGATGACAGCTGGAAATTTAGCCATGCCCCCTTTCCAAACCACTGGGGATATGCAAGGGGCCAATGATTAAAACAATACTTGGTTTCATAAATGTCTGGAAAATGAAACTCAAGGGAACTTTCTATCTGATGAGCATGTTGATAAAGCCAGTAAGTGATGTACCCTGACCCCATGAGGAGAGTAGAAACAAGCTTGGGGCCTCTATAGACCTTGACTCCTGAAGTTCTTTATTTGGCAGGTCATGGGTTGTATGCATCCTAGTAAAATCAAACTTGTAAGCTCAGGGCATTCCTGAATCCTTCAAGTCATTCAAATGAACCACAGAGCCAGTGTAAGGGGCATGGGAACTTTTTGCCTCACAGAAGAGTGTGTTTGGTGTGGAAACAGCAGGTAATGGCAATGCATCCGCCGCTGTCTTCCTTTTCTGCCTCTGCTTGGTCACTTGCCTTTCTACATTCTATCATGAATCAGGCAGCATAAGGCTCTCATCAGAAGCCATGCTTGCGGACTGAAGTGGCTTATTTGGGGATTCATGTCTAGCAGGTGACAGTAGACAGCATGCCTTGCTACCTTTAAGTAGTGTTAGAATTCAGTTACAGTGTAGGACACTCAGTAACTTTCTCATAAGCAGAGAACTTTGGTGGAAATACATAGTGGTGCTTGAGGCTCACAGATTATTGATGTGGGATGTCTTTCTGTATGCTGTGAATATGATTTATTATCATTTCTTAGTAAAGAAGCTCCCTTGCCCTAAACTTCCAGCTATAGATTCTGGCAACAATGAAAGTTGTTACCACTTCCAGAAGTAGAGAAATGAGAAGGAGAGACAAGTAGAAAAACTTTTTCAACCAGGAGAAGCAGAAATCTGAGCGGAACTAAGCCCACATGGGTTCTCATGAAATGTAGAACTATCAGGAGCTGTGTTCCCTGATGATAGGCAAAAGGGAAATGGTTGGCAGCCCATACTATAGAGAAAAGAAATGCTTCAGGGCTTCATAATCACTTGGCTGGATTGGGAATCAACTAGGAGACACAACTCTATATGTCTGTGAGGATATATTTCCAGGGAGGTTATTTGTTTGCTTCTTTTAGATTCATTTATGTAGTATGTAATATATATTTATATATAGTATTATATATGAAGAAGTGGTCACAAGCTGGACACAGAGAGAACAAGACATGCAGGAGGAAAGGTAAAAGCCATGAGACACATGATAATACATAACTTAATAAAATAGGCTAATTTAAGTTATAAGAAGTATAGAAACAAACCTAAGCTATAGGCCTGAGCTTTAGTGACTAATAAGTCTCCATGCTATTTTTTTGTGAGCTGGTAGCCCAAAGAAATTCCACCTACAAATGGCACCCAATGTGGGGCTATTTAATATCCCTTGTGGAAGAATTTTCCACTAATATCTTTCAACAGGCTGAAATTATTATAAGTAGGCACCACAAAGGCAAATTTTTCCCTATCCTGTTCTTGCAAAGGTATAGTAAAAAAGCAGTCCTTTAAATTAATCACCATAATAGACCATCCTTAGGGTAATAGAGAAGGCAAGGGAATTTCAGGCTATAAAGAGCCCTCTGCCTGAGTGAACTTATTTATAGTTTGTAAATCTGTTAACATTCTCCATTTTACAGATTTATTTTTTTATGACAAATAAAGAATTCCAAGGATTGTTCAATTTTCCAACATGTTGAGTACTTAGCTACTCCTGTACCAGTTGCTCTAATGCCTATAATTTTTCTGATGTCAAAGGCCACCATTCTACCTATACAGGTTTGTCAGTTAAACATTTTAAAGGTAGGGTTGTTGGTACCTTTAAAAGATCACCAGCTGTTATTCCCTCTATATGTACAACCTGAACAATATGTGATTGTTTTTGTTAATACTTTTAATATTTCTCTCAGAGGCATTCTTTATTTCATGGTTTGTTTCTGAGATTGAAAGAATATTAATCTGTGTTTTTCATTGCTGCAACAGATCATGCCCCCATAAATTCATTGCTATTTTGGCTACCTACAGTTTTAATTAATTATTATATGTCTTCCAGGGTCTATACACTCAACCCATATTTTACTTTGTTTTGCCTGAGATAATGTTTCAATTTCTAAAAGCTCAATATTTGCCTCCTTAAGAGGCCAATATGAATGCCAAGATCTCAGTGAAATTGTAACATTAGCCCCTGTGTCTACCAACCCTCAGTTAAAACACCATTTATTTGTATTTTAAGCTCTGGTCTCTGATCATTTATAGAAGTTTTCTAAAATGCTTGTTATATGATTTCTTCTGAAAATTTTATTTTATATATTGAAACTGTTTTGTCATTTATAGTAGTATGGTTTTTAACAACAGGCATTAGGTCCTTTAATTGCTTTGTAGATAGATTTTCCTCATGTTGACAAGGAATAATTGAGCCAAATTTGACATTAGAGCCTGCAAGAAGGCCCCCAAGGGGTTTCTCAATGGCAAAGGGTTACTGTTCCTATTCCTTGTTGATCTACATTCATTCCAAGGCTAGCCTTTGCTATACTTTCTGCATACTCCAGAAAACTGGGGTCTTCTATTTGGATTACCTCTAGAGAAAAAAAAAATTCTAGGAATGCATTGCCTACAATCCCTTTTCTGATGGCCTTGTTTACCACAATTAAAACATCCAACATTTTGATTTTTCTTAAAATTTTTAGAAATTATTTTTATCAAAGCAGCATCATAAACATGAGATCCAATATCAGCCATATTTCTAATATATTCATCCATGGGCGATAATATAGCCTTTGCAGATCTAATTACACTTTTGCATTCTGAATTAACTTTTCCAAAAGCTAAGAATTCAATTAATATTTTCCTAACTTCTGGATCTGATATTATTCTCTTTACAGCTGAAATTAATCTTTGTTAAAAAAAAAAAAAAATCAGTCAAAGCTTCTTTTGAATCTTGTATAACTATGGTAAATAACCCAACTCTCTTTCCCCATTCTTCAACCTTTTCCTAAGCATTCACAGATGCTGTACAGCATAGGGTCAAGATGAATTCATCAAATGTAGACTACCTTTGCAAATAAGCATGTTGATCCTTAATAAGTAGCCGATCTTGGGAAATTTCAATACCTCCAGCCATACTTCACTGTTCTATGGCCATAGCTTCCTCTCTTTACCATGTTGTTGATTGTAACTGAAGGCCAGACTCCAATATTGCTATAACTTAATCTTTCTAGTCTTGTGGAATAATTCTCTTCTGAGTTACCCATGAATTTAACCTCTGTTTCACAAACAGCAAATGCATACATACCATATGAAACAACTATTTCCTTAAATTACCTCATATCTAACATTTCTATAGGATCCCAATCAACTTCTGCATAACCTTGGGGTGTCTATAATCTGGTAATCATTCTTGTATAGTAACTGAATAAATTAAGGTTTTTTTTTTTTTTTAAAAAAAAATAACATTAGACCACTCCTCTTTAGTATCATGATGTAATGTGATGGTAAGCTTTACATTCTTCTGTCTGTATCTGAGTTTTTTTTTTTTATCTTATTTTCATTAGTAAGTATTTCTAAGACTTGTACCTTATCACTAGTAAATTTTTCTAAAGCTTGTATCTTATCAATAGTAAGTTTTTCTAAGGCTTATATCTTATCAATCATTTTTTTCTTATTTTCATTATTAAGTTTTTATAAGGCTTGTGTATTGCTAATAGTAAGGCTTTCTAAAGTGTATATCTTATTAATCAGGTTATCATTTGGCAAAAATTATCAGACCATTCTTAGAATAAAATATAAATTACCAAACTGATAATAATTATGACTGACATTATATCAATCCCAGATGTTTATCCCCTATTTTTTTTCATTTGAAAGCTATCCATAGTAGCAGTAGGGCCCTAACTCATCATTAAGATATTCCTATTCTTATGTGGTAAAGATTCCCCTCCCCTCTTTCTAATATCCTAATTCCCCAGGTAAAATTTCCAAGTTTATTACCATATCTGATGATGCTGTCAAAGCAGGTAAAGATGTCCTTGAAAGCTATTTAGTATAATTTTTTAAAACAGGTTAATAGTCATCTATAACAATAAACTTATAGTCAGGTTATATAGGCTCTCAAGGTCATAGAAAGATATATTTTAGATAGATATGTGATCTTTAAACACTTTAAAATCATACACAATATATTAAAATGTTTTAATAACATATATTGTTTTATGACAGTGAGATATGTCTGTTCCTAATAGTACCAATTTACTTCAAAAAATGATGATGGGTATCAAAGAACCTCCCACTGGAATTTACTTTCTTTGTGACAGTACTAGCCACTGGGTAAGAAATTGCCTTTATCATCACTGCTGACAGTATGCTGTTCAAACTAGACAAGCAGGACACAAAAAAGTGACTGCTAAACTTTACCAAGACAGCGTAGAAGAGTCCTTCAGAATTTCTTCTTCATAGAAAAGTCCGTCAGATTTTCTAGGCCTGTAGGTTGAAGATAGATACCCCAATGTTGCATAAGAAACTTGGATGACTGTCCAGTTAGCTAGATATCTCTATTGTTCTGGAAGTGGTCTGTACCATACTTTGTGTTTGCTCAGGTAATAGTATTCCTTCCTGGGTCTTTGATGAAGTTGAGGACTAGGTAGTTGAAGTTGCCATTTTCCTTAGTTATGATAGAAGGTAAATTATTTACAGAGCTTTGGACTCATTAAGATAGAATAAATAATGGAGTATTTTCTCTGAATATGCCAAATACAAATGGACTGGACATCATAAAAGTGATTCTTATCTGACAATTGTTCTTATTGCTTATAATTTTATTATGTCAGAGTTAAAACTTTTCCATTTTATTTAGACAAAAGGGGGAAATGTGAAATATTTCTTTACACTGTGTGAAGATATGTCACTATGATTGGTTTAATAAAGAGCTGAATAGCTATTAGCTAGGCAAGAAGAGGTAGGGCAGGACTTCTGGGAACAGAGAGCTCTGAGAAGAAGAAATGAGGAGTTGTGAGCCAGACACAGAGAAATCAAGACATGCATGAAGAGATGTAAAAGCTAAAAATCATATGGCAGCACATAGATGAATAGAAATGGGTTAATTCAAGTTATAAGAGCTAGTAGGGCAAGCCTAAGATATAGGCAGAGCTTTCATTATTAATAAGTCTTTATGTCATTTTTGTGAAGAAAAATTGTCTACAGACTAGCAATCTAAGACTCCAGAAGTGGACAGTGAACTTGGAAGCCAGAATATTAAGACAGAACTCAGGTCAGTAGTAGAACATAAAGTCATGAGTTCAATCTGGAGGGGTGGAGATAATGGATGTAATAAGCAGCACTGAGTTTTAGAGGAATTTTCCAGTCCTTAGAATAACATCAAAGGAAGAAGATCATATCTATTTATATTCCTGATTGTTCTAATAAGGACAATGCAGTTATAAGAACCCATAATATATTCATTCTTCTCTATTGGTTCCTATTATTTGCAAAGTCCTGAGTTACAGAGGCTATCTTTAAGATACCTTAACATAATATAATCATAATAAAGTGATACCGATAAATGATCTGCATTCAATTTATTATCTCTATTTAACAGGGAGACTTGAAATATGCAAGCAGATAGGCATAGTGTGGGAACAGTAGCTGAAAGCTCACATCTTAATTGACTAAAGCAAAGCAGAGAAAGCTAACTGGGAATGGTATGGGCTTTGAAAGCCTCAAAGCCTCCCCAGTGGCATACCTCTGACAATAAGGCCACACTTCCAAATCTGTCCAAACAGTTCCACTCACTGAGAATCAAGTATTCAAACATATGAGTCTTATGTGAGCCAGTCTCACCCAAACTATCAATGTGGCATGTACTGGTTTGCATCAAAAATGCAGCATTATTATCATTATTAAGGACTGCTTGTTTAGTTCATTGGCCTTAGACATATAGGTATCATTTCATTCCAATCCATGCTACCTGGCATAAATTTAATCAGTGCTTTGGGAATGATCTGAATCCAGTTTTAGGAGAGTGGTCAGGCCATCATTAACACTACAAATGTTCCCCTAGAGAATGGTCTCTGGTTATAGTGCACATTCCCACATGAAGCTAAGTAGCCCTAACTGCCAAATTTTTAAGTTCTAAATCTAAAATAAATTGAATTCTTTTAAAATTATAAGCATTAAAAGAAATGTGTGTATTTAAAATTTTGTATCAAAGTACTATCCAAGATTTTGGTAGTTCTTAGAAAATGGTGCAAAAAAAGATCTCCCTTTGAGAAACGTCCCATCTTTGGAGAGGCCTTTGCCCTTTTGGAAGGCTTAACGGAAGTCAGAATGCCTCAGACAAACACACATAATCCATATATCACTTCAAAGCTGTGAGCACAGAATAGCAAATCTAGTTTAAAGGAAATAAGGAAATTGTTTATCCTGGACCAAATATGAGTGACATGTTCAAGTTACTCAAAATGGACATGTTCCACCATGAGCAAGGTCATGTGAACCTAAGAGTCACTAAACAAAAGGAGCTGTGAAACAATAGATCTACCAAGGGCTCCAGCAAAGCACAGAAACCTCCCCCATAGGTTTCAGATGCTATCTTAGAGTATTCCTAACTTCAGAAATGATGGAGGCCAGAAGTCTGCCGAGCTTAATGATATATTCCCAAGAAGTTTACCTATTAATCAGAAAATTTTAGTTTACATGTAAAAGGTAAATGAGCTGGCTGTTAAAAGGACTAAGATAACCCAAGATAATTTGGGCACTTTTATATAATAATGTGGGGAATGATAATAATAAACACTTTCACCATTTCTAGCTTGGCAGGCTCTTTCACTCTGAGTTAGTCTGGCATTTTAATTATGTGCCAGAAAGGGAAAAGCAGCTGAAAAGTCTTCCTCACAGCCCCACAGTCCATGCCTAGTGAAGCCATTAACAAGCATTTACAGAAACCACCAACTTGGGCAAGGGTGAATTACTGCTGAATCATCGTGGCAGCCAGCTGTTTATTGGCTTGTTTGTGTCAGATATTTATGAAATGACCCCCAAGGGACATAAATAAGCTCTTCCAAGACTTTGAGTGCTAAAGGAGATTGAAAAACCTAGAAAATTTTAAAGGTTTAGCTAATCCAAGCAGAAGAGACCTCCTGGAAAGGCTGGGCTTCTAGAAGAATCACCTCTCCTTATGGGATACCTATCATTTGCCTGGCCCTGAAAGGAGATTGTGTATGTGTGTGTATGTGTGTGTGTATATGTGTGTGTATATGTGTGTGTAGATGTGTGTACGTGTGCACCTGTGTGTGCATGAGTGTATGTGTGTGTACATGTGTGTGTATGTGTATGTATGTGTGTGTATGTGTGCGTGTGTATGTATGTATGCGTGTGTGTCTGTATGTGTGTCTGTATGTGTGTATGTATGTGTGTGTCTGTATGTGTGTGTATGTGTGCATGTGCGTGTGTGTATGTGAGTGCATGCGTATGTATGTGTATATATGTGTATGTGTGTGTATGTATATGTGCGCATATGTGTGTGTGCATGTGTGTATGTGTGTGTATGTGTGTGTATGTGTGCATGTGCGTGTGTGTATGTGAGTGCATGCGTATGTATGTGTATATATGTGTATGTGTGTATGTATATGTGTGCATATGTGTGTGTGCATGTGTGTATGTGTGTGTGTATGTGTGTATGTGTATAAGGGAAAGAGGAGAGAGAGAAATTAGCAGGTTCAGGAGTTACTGAGAATGGACACTTTCTCCTTTTGTTCCTGGTAGCACCCTAATTTTAAGGACAGGGACACATCACAATAAACCTATCTTATGAATTAAAATATTATATGAAAGGGAGAAAGGTGGATGTCTTTGTGGAGACCCCCTCAAAAGATGACTACTGCTTCTCAATGAAAAATGGTTAGTATGCTGGCTAGATTTGTGTTGATTTGACACAAGCTACAGTTTTTAAAAGGAGAGAACCTCAGTTAAGAAAATGCAGCCATAGGAAGCTCTGCAAGACATTTTCTTGATTAGTGTTTGATGGATGATGAAGGAGACCCCCGCATAGTGGGAGCTTCCTCCTAGTCCCAGGATTATCACAAACCACACTCAACACCTGTTTTCATAGAGCGATCCTTTATTTAAAAACAGCAGCAAATGACCTTGCAGGTGTAGTTTTAAGAGAAGGGGAGGGCTGTGTTAGAATGGGCAAGGATGTGGTGCTGGGGAGATGGGATGAGGGAGGAGGAGGAAAGGCCGAGGGAAAGAGGGCCTACCTCTGAAGAGAGGGGAGACAGACATGGCTCATAGGAAAATGGTGATTATAAAGACAAAAGGGGAAACTCCGTGTTAAGATGGAAGTTTAATTAGGTGAGCCAAAGGGAATTTTGATTACTGGACTTTGGTAGTCAGCCTCAGGAGGAAGACGTGGCCAAATAGGGGAGCAGACCTTGATGGCTAGCTTTAGGAATGTAGTAAGACAGGGGGAGCGGAGGAGAAGGGCAAAGCCTGCCAGAGCCAAATGCTCAAGTAGGTCCCAGCCCATTTCGTGTGGTGCCATCCCTGGGCTTGTTGGTCCTGAGTTCTATAAGAAAGTAGACTGAGCAAGCAGAGCCCCTCCATGGCCTCTGCATCAGCTCCTGCCTCCAGGTTCCTGCCCTACTTAAGTTCCTGCCACTACTGCTTTTGACAATGAACTGTAATATGGAACCGTGAGTGAAATAAACCCTTTCCTTCCCAAGTTCTGTGGGGATTCAATAAAACTTTCAGAAGTTTTGGAGATATCAGAGGGAATCTACCCACAGTCTATGTGAGGGGTTAGTAAAGGTCCAGAAGTCCCAGAGCTCTAACCACAGTGAAAATCGTAGAATGGTGATTCAAACCTTTAATCCCAGCACAGGGAGTATCCTGGGAGTGGTGACCTATGCCCTTAATCCCAACTGAGTCAAGGTCACTTCAGATTATAGAAGGAATTCCAGGCTCCCAAGCAGGTGTGGTGGGGCCACGCCTTAAAGTTACCGAAAGAGTACTTAAAACAGGATAGAAACACAGAGGGAGCCATTCCAAGGGAAGCAAGGCTAAGGAAGCTGGAAGACAGCTGGGTAAGATCTGACTGTGGTGTTTATTCTCTCTGATATCTCCAACTTCTTCAGAGATCTATATCCCTGAGTCTCCACAAAGTTGCTTTTGGTCATGGTGTCTCATCACAACAGCAGTCACTCTAAGATAAGTTGATAGCAGGAAAGTGGGGTATTGCCGTGATAGACCTGACCATGTTGTTTGAGGATGGACTTTGGAACTTTGGCTACAAAAGCCATTGACTGTTGAGAGTTCAATGAGATATTCTGTATAAACTTGGAAGATAAGGATGTTGAGAGAAATATAGAAAATGGAGACATGGAGTTACAGAGGGAAGCAAAGACTCTACTTGGTAATTTTTATGAAAAATCTGTGGTGTCTGGCCAGCTGGAGCTGAAGAACTGGCTGTGATTAACAGAAGACCAAAGCCACTAAAGCAAAACCTTTGCTTTGCTGGGGCAGTATATGCTGGTCAGTTGGGGCTGAAGAATCGGCTATGATTAAGAAGAGACCAAGATCTCCAAGATGAAGTCTTGGTCAGCACACAGAAGCTGTGTCCCAGAGGTGGTCAAGGCTGTATCTTGTGCCAAACTTGGTAGTATAAAGGTTGCCCGGGTGATATTGGTTTTGAAGATGTGAAGGGTTTATGAAGAGCAGCTGAAGCTTAGACTTGCTGTGTGGCAAGGCTGGAGACCCTGTAAAAAGCCCAGGAGAAGCTATTGGTGAACGTGCAGCCTATTTGCAGTAAGAGATCCTAGAAATTTTGGAGGTGCTGGTACCATGAGATAACCACCAAGAACAGCATTAGAAGTGGGGTGGAGTCAGAGATATAACGTCTAAATTGCCAAAAACGATTATGATTACAAAAGCATATTATTGTCTCTACTTTGAGGGTATGGTATCCAAACTGATCTGTCAATTACCTAGACAGGAAACTATCCCTCAAGAAGCTATCTGTTCTAGAAACTTCAAAGAAAAACAACACACCTAAAACAATAGGTGGTAGGAGGAACACCCTCACTCTTATATTGTATACCCCGGAAGTATTTATATATGTTTATCTTGCATCCATTTATATGATGCAGTTGCTTTTTTCAGAGTTCTAAATCAGAAAGTATAAATTTTTATTTTCCCCCATTTTGAAGGAATTAAGAGTTATTCCCTGCTAGGCAGACAGGGAGAAGACTAAGTAATTAAAGGAGAGAGCCTCCAACATGACTGGCTTTTTCCTCACTCTTCTGACCTGAGACAAAAAAGCCCAGCAGCTTAAAATAAAGGCCTTGTAGGCTTTTCCCCCTCCCCCCAGTAGCCTGCTGATGGACTGGCTCAATAAGTTCAAGGCTGGATCAGCAGGACATGTTTCACAACAGCTATGGACCAATCAACCATCCTATCAGTTTTCAAACTGACTAACCCTAAATTAGGAGAGGAAACTCTTCAGAGACTTAAAACACACCACTCCTTTAGATGAAGCTGGATTTCGGGTTTCTGGAGTTCTCCTTGTCCCCTGTATGTGTGCGTTTCCTCACCTGAAACAATGCCTTTCCTCAACTGCCGCCTCCCTCCGTCTCTGCTGTTTGCTGTGTTTGAGAGATCTCCAAAGCTACATACGGAGTTCAAGATGATTCCTGCCTTTTAATTCTTTAGCTGGCAGAGAATGCAAAGCCAATCAGAACTCCTAAATGGTAACATTTCTGTCTCTCTGTGCCTGTTTGCCTGACGCCCTGGGCACTCTTGCTGTTTCTCTCTGGGGTGCTCCCTGCCCCACCAAGCAGCCTTAGCCTTCCCCTGCTAAGCACACTTGCTCTCCTGACCTCTAATTCAGCATGCATAAAGCATCCTGCTCGCCTCAGCTCCTCCCTCCCACCAGCCACTGAGATATTCAGTTTGCCTGCCTAGTTGCTTTTTCTTCTTTTCAATCTTTGGTAAAATTGTTTGAGAGTTACCTTCTGGGTCTGCTTTGAAACTATTTTGCCTGTACAACTAAAAATCTGCAAAGCAGCCCCAGTGTTCTTCAGCTAATGATTTAAAAATAAAATTAAGTTAAAAAACGATTCAATTACACAAACATGGGAAGAATGGCGTCTGATTAACTGAATGACTTAGCTAACAAATGGGTCCCTCTGGCCCTTGGTAAGATGGCTGACTTTACCTCACTTTGCTTCCTTCATACTCCATCAGTTGGGTCTTTCTCAGGGCTTAAAGGAATATGACGATCTGTAGTTGAGCTTTCAGGGAGCTTAATAGCTTATAGAAAGACTCAGAGGAGGCTATCTTCATACAGTTAAGCTATGAGCTTCCAGAGAGACAAAATTGGAGAATGGCTATGTAATAACACATTCATTGTTTCCATAATTTCATTGTTGACTGTTGCCTATGCACAGGGTCCAGGTTTAAGGGATAACATAGAGGAGTTACACACTGGGAACCAGAGAAACTGAGCTGCTGCCTAGTTAGTGCTTCAATTTGGCTTAAAGGCTTCTATTTCTCAAAGAAAATGAGGGGCATACAGTAAAAGGCTCGTGACTCTCTTTAAAAGTTAGACATCCCTCCCTGTTCAAGAAGGAAGACCTTCAGAGTATCCTGTTGCATTGAAAGTGACCCATCCCCCTCACTCCCCCACCTCCCACTCCTCCACCTCCCCCCACCCCTTCACCCTCCCCACCCCACCCCTGTCCCCAGTGGTACAAGAAGCAAGGGCAGCCCTTACCTAGCTCTCACTTACTCTTACAGTTTGAGTAGCCCCCCTTGTTTAACCAATGAAAAGACACCTCCAGCAGAAATGCAGAAGGCTATTTGCAAAGCTACATGTGGGCTTTAATTAGTGTGAGTTCACACGTGGTTTAATGCAAAACAGCCTCTTTTTATCAGCCCAGAACAGGGATGCTCAACCTTCAAAAAGCTGTGACCCCTTTAACACAGCTCTTCATGTTGTGGTGACCCCAATCATGAAGTTATTTTCGTTGCTACTTCGTAACTGTAATTTTGCTACTGTTATGAATCATAATTTAAATATCTGATATGCAGGATATCGGATGTCTGATCCCTATGAAAGAGTCCTTCGGCCCCAGGGATCACAGCTCACAGGTTGAGAACTAGTGGCCTGGAACTTCATATAGTGGAGCTGAATGCCAATGATTCCAGGGAAGCAAAGGATCGGGATTAAAGGGGAAAATGAGAGACCAAGAGTACTAAATCAGTGGTTGACTGGAGGAAGGAGATAGTCAGAAATTTCCTGAAATAGGCTAAGTGGGTGATGGGAGACAGAGGCAGCTGACATCTCAAAGCCTTGGGCTAGGCTTTACTTAACATGAACCTGGCCTGGGTTCCCTGGGTCCTCCCCCAGCACCACAAACAAAGAAAGCAAAACATTAAAAGAGTTGTGGTTGTTGCCAAATGGGTCTGAGAGGCCCAGAACTGAATTCACACACTTTCTCCTTTGAAGTCAGGGAGGGAAATTATAAAAGCAGGGCCTTGAGGACTGGGGAGACTGCCTTTTGACGCCATTTTCTAATCTTCTTTTCTCAACCACTGTTAGAAAGCAGACTATCAGAACAAAAGAAATATAAAATGTACCTTCTCAGACAGGGGACAAAGAAGGACTTACATATGCTCACTCATGTGGTTACTCTCAAGAAATGGTGATGTGAAGGACAGCTTTCTGCAAGGAGAGGGGTATCTTAAGGGAGGGATGAGTAAAGCCTTTCTTCAAAAGCTGGGTCTTATACCATATCTGTGGAGAAAATAATTACCAGCAAGGCTTCTTCAGGATCAACAGAAGAGCCAAGGGAGGAAAATCACCATAAGTTGGAAGCAAGCCTGGGCTACACAGTGAGTTCCAGGCTAGTCTGAACTAGAATGTGAGAGCTCGTCTAAAAAAACACAAACAAAATAAGAACAAGAAAAGAAATTCTTATTTTATAATTACAGGTTACTTAAAACACCAAGTAATATTTCTGTTTGATCACTGACCTTGGTTGGCCTCAATAAACTTTGTCATCCCCTAATTTTCCAAAATTGAGAAGATTCAGAAAGATATGTTGCTGACTCTAAACATAATGTCAGGGAAAAAAGTTTGGGAAAGTTTGAACAATTCCAATACCTGTAACTTTCTCATTAGCTCATGACTAGAAATTTGTACAAATGAATCCAGGCTTGCTTGTTTAAAAATGTAGATGCCTTTATATAAGAGTGCCATCAAGAGGAGGAGGGATAGTAATTTTAAAATACCTTGGCGGGAGAGTATGGTATGAATATATCTCAGTGGTAATCACCTACCATGCATGAGGCCCTAGGTTCAACTTAAAAAAGAAAAATCTAAAACAAAATGAGTAAAAAATAAAATCAAGCCATTAAATAATCTACACAGAGCTTAAACTGTCTGCCAGATTCTCTACAGGATGGTGGGAGGACATCCTGGCTCTCTTGTACCCCAAGAATAGTTGTAGGTTTTTGTTTGTTTGTTTGTTTGTTTGTTTGTTTGTGGTGGCCTGCCACCCCTCTCCCAAGTAAATACACGGAGACACAGTGACTTATTCTTACAAAAGATGCCGGGCCTTCGCTTAGCTTGTTTCTAGACAGCTTTTCTAATTTCAATTATCTCGTTTCTCTTTAACTATGATTTGCCTCTGGGATTTCATCTTTCTTTATTCTATATATCTTTCTTTTCTTCTTACTCAATGACTGGCTGTGTGGCAGGATGGCAGAGTGACTGTGTGGCAGGATGGCTGGGTGGCTGTGTGACAGGGTGGCAGGGTGCCCATGTGGCTGTGTGGCAGGGTGGCTGTGTGGCAGGGTGGCTGTGTGGCAGGGTGGCTGTGTGGCTGGGTGGCTATGTGGCTGGGTGGCTATGTGTCAGGGTGGCTGTGTGTCAGGGTGGCTGTGTGGCAGGGTGGCTGTGTGGCAGGGTGGCTGTGTGGCTGTGTGGCTGTGTGGCTGTGTGGCTGGGTGGCTGGGTGGCTGTGTGGCTGTGTGGCTGTGTGGCTGTGTGGCTGGGTGGCTGGGTGGCTGGGTGGCTGTGTGGCTGGGTGGCTGGGTGGCTGGGTAGCTGGGTGGCTGGGTGGCTGTGTGGCTGGGTGGCTGTGTGGCTGTGTGGCTGGGTGGCTGTGTGGCAGGGTGGCAGGGTGCCCATGTGGTTGTGTGGCTGGGTGGCTGTGTGGCTGGGAGGCTGTGTGGCTGGGTGGCTGTGTGGCTGTGTGGCTGTGTGGCTGGGTGGCTATGTGGCTGTGTGGCTGGGTGGCTGTGTGGCTGGGTGGCTGGGTGGCTGTGTGGCCGGGTGGCTAGGTGGCTGTGTGGCTGTGTGGCTGTGTGGCTGTGTGGCTGGGTGACTGTGTGGCTGGGTGGCTGTGTGGCTGGGTGGCTGTGTGGCTGGGTGACTGTGTGGCTGGGTGGCTGTGTGGCTGGGTGGCTGTGTGGCTGTGTGGCTGTGTGGCTGGCCTCTGGTGTCTTCCTCTCCTCCTTTTCTCCTCACTCTTCTCTCGATTTCTCCTCCTATGTATTCTCTCTGCCCACTAGCCCCACCTACCCTCTCTCCTGCCTCACTATTGGTCATTCAGCTCTTTATCAGACCACCAGGTGTTTTAGACAGGCACAGTAACACAGCTTCATAGAGTTAAACAAAAACAACATAAAAGAATGCAACACACCTTTGCATCATTAAACAGCAGATATTATACAGTGTTGGAACTGTGTCTGATCTGCTATGATACAATAACGCATTTGCCCGATATAGCGGGTAGATGTCTATGAGTAGAGAGACCCCATGGACCGTGGAGGTGTGATGAGAGGCAGCGGCGGTTGGCAGGCAGGAGACATTGCTTCTACATAGAAGGACTTTATTACTATAAAAGATACGAGAGAGGAGAGAGGGAAAGGGAGGGAAAGAAAGAGAGGGGAGGGGGGATAGAGAGCACTCCCAGCAGGGAAGAAGCAAGAGAGTCAGCGGTGGAGTTCTTCAGAAATGGGGCTAGACGTCAGAACGCAGAGCAGGGCGTGGCTTCAGAGGCTAGAACAGAATCCTCGCACAGGGGGTAGAATATGGGATTCTAGTGTCCACAGCCTCTAAGCCAGGGAAATACACCTTCAACTAACCCAAAAGAGAACCAGGTAAGCTATTAGGAACAAACTTTCACTATGCAGAGCTCCATCTGGTTCCTCAAATAAGAATTAATGCTCAAATGCTCAGAGGTAGGTACTTGATCATTGAAAAGTATAAGGTCATGCGGAGCAAAGTCTCAGGAGACATGTGAATGGCAGCCTGGGGACCAGAAGTAGACATTTCCTAGAGGGAAACAATTAGTATTGGAGCAGTGTTAATCAGTGTCCTCTTCACTGTGATAAATTTCTGGCAGAAACAACTTAAAAAGAAAGAGGAGGTTGATGTAGGCTCATGGTCTCCAAAAGGTTTCAGTCTATGGCCTCTCGGCTCAGTGTTTCCAGGCCTGTGATCATCATGGTGGAAAAGCATGATGGAGGAAAGCCACTCATTTCATGGCAACTAGAAAAGAGAGGGAAAGTAATGGAGAGAAAGACAGGAAAATGAGAGGGGAAGCAGGGCCAGACAGGGCCTTAGGACAAGATGTACCACCCTTCATGCCCCCTTGCTAGTCACCTACTTCTTCCAGCTCCTTAGTTTCTATCATCTTTGAGTCATGCCATTAAACTATTTATCCATTGATAAGTGCAGAGTTGACCCATTCACTTCCCCCAAAGCTGGCAAACAAGCCTTAACATATGAGCCTTCCAGAGAGGTTTCAAACTCTAAGCATAACAGGCAGAGGAGAAGGAAGCCAGCTTCAGAGCAAAGATTCAGGCTAGAGAAGCCTGGTGGGTCCACATTTCTGCAGAGAGAAGGGGTGGGACATCCCATAGAAGATGTGCCTGTCAAATCAGGGCAAGGGCTCCCTGTCTAGTTCTTGGCTGCCAGGACACATAGCAAAGGGTACTTTGTAAGAATCCTGAGTGCTGGTTTGAGACAGATCTGCATTTCTATTTTGAATCTGGTTCTGAAGCTGTATGTATGTGGGCTCACTACTAACTCTTTTTTTAATTTAGTTTTTATTCATTATTATAAACTTAATTCTGAAATCCAGCTAGACTTGGAGTAAAATAAGGAAAATGGGGGCTGCAAAGAAATGCAGTGAGGTTACAATGGCTACGGAATGTTCAAACAGATAAGGCAAAGGACATTTACTCCTAGGTTCCAGAAGGCATCGACTGGTAGTGAAGACACACACAAGTCACCAGTACCAGCACTGTCCACAGTTGACAACAGTGACCTTTTCTTTCCAGTGTTGTCATCCCTGGACTCAAAACCTCCACAGCTTGCACAATGCTCAAACCTTTTTCTAAATCACCTTCCAAAAAGGTACATGTTTGCCATCCAATCAGCCAATCTTGGCAGCGAGATGAAAACCTGGGACTGTTTGTATTTGGTTTAGCATTGGTCCAGCATGCTAGGACCTGCACACTTCATGATGAAGTTCTCATTCTCAAATAACTTCTCTATGGGATGTGAGGACACCATCCTGGCATGTGAACCCTGGCAGAAACCCTTGTAACCAGGTTCTCTCTCTCCATGCTTAGGGTAAGAGAATTTTCCACTACTCTGGAGTTATGTCTACAAACAGCTCCAAGAAGATTCAGTCGATCGACCACAGGTTGCTAACAAGCAGCTTCAGGGCATAGTCACATTCACCAAACTTTCACTCTTCTTAAGAGCTGGTGCCTCGTATCCAGAGCAGAGCTTAGGGTTCTCTGAACAGAGGACTTTAAGTGAGGCATTCTCCATGGAAAGTCAGGCAACTGTTCAAGCAGTCACAGCCATGTAATCAATAGTTATAAATTAGAATTGGACAAAGCTCTAAAGTTCTGCTGCATTATTGTTGCACAGTAGAGTAATTGTAGACAATATTTTAAGAAGCTAGAAGAATTTTATGGTAACATAATTATATGATAAATGTTTGACACGATGGGTATATGTACTACTCCACAGTGTGTGTGGGTATATATATATTACATATATATATTACATATATATATATTACATGCTATCTCATAAATGCGTATCATTTTTGTTTTAATGTGTCAGTTAAAAAATAAATTTAGTTGTCAGGCCTAATGACATAGCCTGTAATTCTAGCTACTAGGAAGACCAAGGCTAGAAGATAAAATTCAAGACCTGCTTCTAGTATAGTGCTGATTCATAACTAGCCCAGGCAATTTAATGAATGAAATGTTGTCCCACAAAGTAACAAAGTGCTATGGATTTTACTCAGTATGCAGAAGTTATGTAGTGTCTTTAAGACTGTGGATTTAAGATGGTTTTGGTGGCCCATGTCTTTAATCCCAGCACTTAGAGGCAGAGGCAGGTAGATTGCTGTGAGTTTGAGGCCAACCTGGTCTCCATATTGAGTTCCAGGAGAGCCAGAGCTACATAGTGAGGCGGGGAGAAAAGACTGGATTTAGTTTCCATTTTAAATTAATTAACTTAAAATTTTCAGTGTGTGCATGTGCATATACATGTGTCTATGTGCTCAAATATGTGTGGGCATACACGTGTGGGTACACATGCATGTGTGTAGAGGCCAGAGATCAGCCCCAGGTGTCTCAAGTACAGCAAGTACTAAACCATCTTGCCAACCCCCAATTTAATTTCATGCATATGGGTGTTTTGCCTGTATGCATATCTGTGCACCATGTGTGTATGTGTCGTGCCTGCAGGCCAAAAGAGGACACTGAACCTCACAGAACTAGAGTTACAGATGTGTGTCAATATGTGAGTGCCAGGAATCAAACTCTTGACCTCTAGAAGAGCCGAAGAGCAAGTCCTCTAAAGTGCTAACCCATCTCTCCAGCCCATTCATTAATTTTTAAAAAGCCTACTGGAAGATGTGCATAGGTTAACAAAAAGATTCTTAACGCAAGGTATTTCATCACATATCTGTAATCTTAGCACTCAGGAGGTCTTGAGTTCAAGATTAGCGTGGGCTACACAGCCAAACTCCCTCTCAAAACAAATCAAAGCACTGAATAATGTGCAGGTTCTTGGTTCTGTCACAAATAGAAAGTGATGTCTCTACATTTAGATGAGGTGAGGTGAGACTAAGAGCCAGAATTTCCTCAGCATGGTGGACATATCAGAGACAGGGAGAGGTTTACTCTGTGTACTGATTCCGTGGTAGGTTTTCCTTTCTTTTATTAATTGTTGAGATGCTTTCTACAAGTAAGCTGGACCTTGTCTCCAGTCTTCCACGCTTGACGTCGTTTAACCCAGTGGACAACACACAGGAAGGACAGTCCTATGTCCTTCTGGAGTCCAGAAGAACACAATCTTTGCTATCAGGAAGTCTGACCTCAGGCAGCAAACTCAGCTCTCGGCTTATCTAACTGAAATGTAGAATTATTTAGCAGAACTAATGGAATGAAATGTCCTCTGGAGACTCCATCCTTTTATCTATTTAATTGTTGTTAGACTCTGACTCTAGATTTGTAGTGATGAAGAATCAGATATGATTAATATAGCGACTTTGGACATTTCTGATAATACCTCAATATCAATATCAAGGAATATTTCTACATCATCTAAATATCCCTAAACCAAAATATTAAATCCCAAATTTGTGAGCATCAACACAATGACAAATTTAATCATCATGTTTTCTATATAAAATTATTTAAAATAACATATTTAGGCGAAAAATTTTATGTGAAACATATTATGTATTTAATGTGTTTGTGTGTTTACATGTGCAGTATGTTATGCATACCAAGAAGCATATGCAAAAGGTCAGAAGAAAAAAAGAAGCTGGTTTTCTCCCTCCTCCCTGTGAGTTGAACATAGAATATCAGGCTTGGCAGCAAGTGCTTTTACTGCTGAAGCATTGAAAAATCAGCCTGCCTCAATCTGAGGCTTAAATGTCATCTTATAATAAAGACAAACTAGGTTTATTTCTGTTTATGATTAAGCCTTTGTTTCTTAAGGATTGGGCTATGCCCCACCTGTAAGCTAACTACAAATGGTTCTGTATTCCTTTTCTAGGAATGGCAATCATATCTCTTGTTTTAAAAGTTATTAAACACATTTCAATCCTACCTTTGTTTCAAAGTGGTTGTTATGGCTACCTTGTTATGATTACCTGTCATTATGACCACCTTGCAATCGTGTCTTTGTTTTAGGAGGTTGTTGTGACTGACTTGTTATGCTTAATATTCTTTTCCTGTAACCTACCTACGTTGCCTGCCAAATCTATCATTTGGAAAGCCACTAACCCTGAGTTATAAAACCTTGTTTCCTTACATCCATGCTGACCTATCAAACCCTGCCTTAGGCGGAGGCAGCTTATGTGCATTAATTAATAAGCTTGCTTTAATTACTTTGGCCCTGATGATCTGAGTGGGTGGCCTTTCTTCTCCCATCTTTGGGATTAACAGCATCTCACTAGCCCAAAGTAAATAAATTTTGTGTTTAGTCTTAGGTCTCGTCACCCATATATCTTATATAACTGTAAGTGTTGTGTGATTTTTGCCAGGGAGGTATAAAGGTTCATTCATCTTAAACAGGAAACTAAAGATGTACTTAAAAAAAAAAAAAAGCAATTCCAATTCCACTCTAACACACTAATAACCAATAACCCCTAAACCTCAACCTCAGGTGAGCCCAGAAACCTGGGTGGGAAGCAGATGTGGAGACACCAGCTCCTGAGGAAAGTTAGGAGCTGGGAATCTCCTGAAAATATCAGCATGCATTGGTATTTACAACTTTATCAGGGGAACAGATCTTCAAGTGGAATCCTATCCCAAATTCTCCCTCTTCTGCCTCATGAAAACTGCAAGGCCCCTGTGCCTGGGTGCAGTCTCCACTCATGTGAGGAAACTGCTGCCTTCCATTGTTCTCACTAATGGACAGCCTATTTATTTAGAAATTAGTCTCCTCTTAGATTTTCACATCACCCCAGTCAATCCACATCTAACACACTCAAGTTTAGCTTAGTGAATTGAAGTGCATTGGGGCTACTTACAGGAGTATGAGTGAAGAATTCCTTACAGGAACATGGATGACTCAAAGGCAGCTGAATCAATTGTTGTTCAGGGGCAACACGGCATGAAAGCTCTATCTCTGGACTTCCCAGCATAACCTGCAGGCAGCTCAGCCCCTCTCCCTATCTCATCTCCCCAGCAACCATTACTGCTTGTATTACTTTAAGGATTGGCCTTGTCAACCTTGTGACCTTCAAGAGATTCTTGGTACTTGTAAATCTTATGTATTTCTTGAGTTTCACAAGAAGCCTCTCTGCAGTTTCACTTTGAAGAGAATAGCTAAATAACATTTTCCCCTAAAAACCCAAAACATCTTTTGATGCCAGACATTTAGGATAAGGAATAGTAACTTGTAGCTGCTTACAGCTGCCATCCTCTTTCGCATGACCTTACCATGTCTGCGGGAAGGGCGATACAGCAGGTGCAGTGATCATTCCCAATGTACAGGTGAGAAATTCAAGACTCCAAGGTAACAGGACTTCCTCAAGGTCACGTAAGGGGAAAGCTGTGCAGCCTGCCAACCGTGTAGGAGGTCTGCTTGCAGGTGCTCTTTCCTCCCATTGGATCAGCTGTCCTTTAGAATTTGAAACTTGTATCTCCCCATCTCCAGCTTTGGTCCTAACTTGATACTGAACTTGGGTTTCTTGTTCATCACAGATGGGTTTTCTGTTGCTGTACACTCGGGTTATGAGGAAACTAACCCCTTGAGTAATTCTTTTTTTCTTTCAAACCAGCTCCAATAACCCAACAGCCCTACATTAAGGAAAACAAACAAACAAATCCCTTACATTAGAGAACAAGAGAAATCAAAGCCTCTGAGGCCAGCCTCTTTCTCCCCAGTTCGCACACTCTAGACAAGAACAATGAAAAGGTTTCTCAGAGGATGGACCTGGATCCAATCCTTGCTTTGTCCTAGAAGACTCATGGTTCTCAGTTCCATGAGCTTGGCTGTGTCTCCAGTACTCCTGGGCATGCCTTAAGTGAAATATGGCATAGGAGCAGCGTGACATCACCTGTGCTTGGTTCACTCTAATTTATTTGTCAAGTTATCCTGGCATGTAGAGTATGTGTTTCTAGTACAGTAGTACAGTTGTTAGGGTTGAGCGGCGGGAGTACCTTGGCAGGTTAGAACCAAGGAATGCTGAAGCAGAGATAACATCATGCAACAGATGTCATGCAAGAGATTTATTGGGGGGGGGGCAGTCAAAAGGCTATCTTGGAGTGGGGATTCCAAGAGAGAGACAGAGATAGAGAGAGAGACAGAGTAAGAGAGAGAACGAGAGAAAGCCTTGATGTGGGGGAAGTAGGGTTGGCTTTTAAAGGGCATTTGGCGACTGGTGGTGATGTGGCTGCTGGTGCTGTTATGTTGCTGAAGGCAGGCTCAGGGAATGCCTTAAAAAGGGAGGAACATTAGAAATCACGCACTTCTGCAGCCTCTCTTCAGTGGCTCAGCACCAGCATGTCATTGGGAGCTGCCAAATTCAGCATACATACCCTTTATAATGTCCCCACCAACACAGACCACTGTCTCTTGTTCTCTTGCTCTGTCTCTGTTCTTCCCCTATCTCTCTCTCTCTTTCCCTCTCTCTCTCATCTCTCTGCTCTGAGAAGGCCTTTTGTTGCCCTCCCTCCAATAAATCTCTCTCATGAGATTTGTTGCATGGTGTGTCTCTGTTGCAGTATTTCTTGACTCCAACCTGCCGGGGTACTCTCGCTGCTAAATCCCAACATTGATTGTACCTGTGTCTGGGTAGGCTCTCCAAGTTCAAGGCACCCTCCCTCAGGGTCTGAGCCCCAAGGTCCACCTTCTGGCTCATGGATCACTTGGCCTTCCATCTGTCACCTGAAATTGCTGAGTGATTGATTCCTTTCAATCTGCATAAATGTTTCCTTAAGTCTCTGATACTCCTGGAGGCCGAAGTACCCACCTCTCACCATTTCCCTTGGGTGAGGCTTTCGTTTTGAGCTAGGATTTTGGTCTTTGGCTTCATTCCAAAGCCCTGGTACCAGGCAGTGAGAGACAGAATGAGAGAACAAGAGAGTGAGCCCTGAGAGGGGCGCTCTTTATGGGTGTTTGATAACTGGTGGTAACAGAGACGCTGGTGCATCTGAGTCACTGAAGGCAGGCTGTGGGAGCACCTGGTGTTTTAGGTTCTTCCCTTTTGTTTATTATAAAGGTAAGGAAATAGGAAGGGGTGATAGTGAGGCATGAATGGGGGGTTCTTTGCTCTTTAGACCACTTCCTACTATATTGGGGCATCAACATCTTCGGGTACCCAAGAAAGTTGGGATTGTAGGCCAAGCCAAGTCCTGAAAGAGCTGTTTCACTCGCTGCCCAGGCTTTGCATACCATCTCAGGTAGCTACATGGACAGTCATCCTAGGTTTCTCTGTGTTTGTTGTGGGCAAAGGTCCCAGGGCAGCGCCAGTCTTTGACTACCAGGCCCAGAAGATCCAAAAGACTTTCCTTAGGAAAGATTAGCAGCTTGGTTCTGTATCTCTCTGTCTTTGTCTCTCTCACATCCCTACTCTAAGATGACCTCCCTCCTCACAATAAATCTCTTGTGTGAATTCTGTTGCATGGTGTAATCTTTGTGGCATTCCTTGGCTCTACCCTGCCAAGGTGCCCCAGGCGCTTAACTCTAACAACAGTGCCTTGCCAGCTCTCATTTATCCTTGGATTTAGATTAGGGGCACCGATTGACAGTTATATATTTAAAAGCCTGAATTTGTGTATCATTTATAACAGGAACAGTTGAGTAGACATCATCCTTTCTCCTTTGATAGTTGCCTTGATTTTCTAAAAGAAGCAGTAGAAACTGCTACTCTACTTTGCGTCACCATAGTTCAGGTTAGACCAAGGGGACTTCCCTAACTGATGACTTGGGCCTGGCTAATCAGAGCCCTAGAGTCTGATAAACTCCAAACCCTATCTGGAGTAAACAATGGCCTCAGAGTCAACAGACTCCAGGTTGATCTATCTGAAGTCTGTAGAAGCATCCTCTCTGCTGGAACTTCACGGGGGAGCAGGGGAAACCCTCCACTGAACATAAGAAAGAGGGTCGTGGAAAAGAATGCACACCCTGAGATGGGGAGAGACAGGATTCCACCATGACAAAAGCCATACAAATCACAGTGTCTGGGCCACTGAGCTAGTCCCTTCTTCCCACAGCCACTTTGCCTTGGGTTTTCTGTGGTATGGTTGTAAAAGCGATATTGATGCATACGGTGTAGACAGGATACCCATAGACTGATGTCCATTTAAACAGGTATGAAATTTGACCTAAAATGAGTTCGTTTTTAGACACTGACATATAAAGTACTCCCTTTTGCTTCAGATTTGGTAACCAGCACACGGTGCCACCTCTCCCTTGCTCCTTGTGTTCTGAAAGACTGTGACATTATTTTAATTTCATAGGAACACAAGCTGTTCCATGCCTGCTCAGATGATGCTTTTTTCAGACCTAAGTTCTTTTTCTAACAGCAACCCAAGGACAGTCTTTTTAGATGGGTGACCTAGAGCTCAGGAGCCACAGTGCTAGGTTCCAAAATAGTACCTGGCTCAGCTACTGGCAGTCAGAGCCAACAGACTTGGCTGTACAGAAGTCACATCCTTGATGACACCTAGAAAGGTGTCATTTTCAGAAAGTGAGATATGGCCTCCTATAAACAATCCTGCTTGTTCTGGAAAAACCCCAGTCCCTGTGTTTGTGAATTGACATCAGGGTGCTTTGAGACTAAAGAAAGAGGCAAACAGATCTGTCATCATAGAGCACAGTCCATAGGGAACTTGCTGACAAAAACAGTCTTAGTAACATCAAGACCATGGATCTCTGTGATTTGAGTCAGAAGAAGGGGGTGATCAGGTTAGGAGTCTATTCAGGTGGTTTATCTCAAGTCAAGGTCAAAAATGTCCTTACGTTCCTGGTGTACCAGGGTCTGGCTAGAAAGCTCCACATCCTACACAATTAGTTACTTTTCTGTTGCTATCATAAAACGCCGTGACCAAAGCAACTTGCAGAGGGAGTTTATTTTGGCTTTATGGTTCCAGAAGGACAAGAGTCCACCATGGCCAGGAAGCAAGGCAGTAAGTCAGAAATGGCCGCAGGAGCAGGAAGTTGAGAGATCACATCTTCAGCTTCAAGAATGAAGTGGAGAGTAAACCGGAAGTGATGGGGTGAAGGTTTAAACCCTTGTACCCACTCCTTCCTCCAGGAGACTACCCCTCCTCCACCTCCCCAAACAGTGCCACTAAGAGGGATCAAGTGTTCAAATGCCCAACCCTGCGCGGAGCATGTCTCATTCAAGCACAGAATGTTTTGTGTTTTTTGATTCTTCTTCAGATTTTGTGCATTTGTTTATTTTTTTCTTTATTTATTGGCAGTGCTGAGGATTGAACCCAGGACCTTGCACATGACAGGCAAATGTTCTACTGTTGATCTATACTCCCAGATCTGGCTTTTATTTATTTATTGCTTTCTGGAAAATTACTGGCAAAATTGACTAGGGTTACTAAAGTCATGTCAAGCTGAATCCAAACTATACCTACGTTTTTTTACTCAAGAGAAATATACTCAAGTACTGAAGCAAAGAAATTTCCCTGAAGGTTCACAGTAGTATTGTTCACGATGGTCTCAAGTTGGAAATAACCAACATGCCCCCAAACAGATGTGGCATATTTACACAGTCATATATTACTTAGTAGCAAAAAGGGATGAAACACTGGTACAGGCAACAGTCCCACAGTAGTAGAGCTCACAAGCTGTGTGCAAAGTGAAGAAGAGATGCATTGCTTGGTTCTACCTCCTCAGGATTCTAGAGCAGGAAAATACAATCTGTAGTTTGAGAAAGCTAACCAATCATTGCCTAGAGCATCATGTGGGAGTAGGAGATTGGTTGCAAAGAAGACAACGGACCATTCTGTAGGTGAGTGAAATGTTTTGTTCTTAGGTGCACATACGTCAAACTGAGCATTTGAATCATGTGTGTGAATGATGCTGATGCATCTATCAACTTGGATGCTTAAACGTGATGTTTTACTACAGTTTTCCCCCTTTTCTTTTATATTTATTTTGTTTGATGTACAGAAGTGTTTTGCCCGTATGTATATCTGTGTACCAAATGCATACTATGTACCTGTTGAGGCCGATATCCTGAAATAATTGTTATAGATGGTTGTAAACTGTCCACAATATATATATATATAGTGAATCTAGAAACTGAATCTAGACTCTCTCTGCAAGAGCATCACATGCTCTTAACTAGTGAAGTATCTCTAAAGCCATTAGATTTTTCATGTTGAAAACTTGTACTGTCTATAAGATAATTAAATGCACTTAGCTCACTCCGTCAGGTTTCTGGCTGTGGTCATTTGCTTTTATGTCCTCTGCACCTGTGCACAGCAGCAAATCCTGGTGGAGGAGGGTGGAGGAGGTGGTTTGCTCATTTGTCAGTGCCCAATAAATGGGGAGATGGACAGAAGAGGCTGATAAAAGGTATCTGTCAAAGGCCACTGTTGAGAAGCTACAGGCTGCTTTTCTAATGTTACTCAGTATCTCTTTCAAGGGAATGCCCCGGTGACCTCACTTCTTTTTACTATGCCCTACTCTCTAAAGGTTCCCAACATTCCAAAAGGGCCAGGGGCTGGGATGAAGCCTTTTACATTAGCCCTGGGGAACATTCCAGACCCAAATTATAGCAATTACTGGAAGTAAATCACTTTGTGGAAAAACCATCCACCACCCAGACACATAGATCTCACGCATTCTTGCACATGCCTTTGTCTTCACCTCCTCTGGGCTTTCACTCCATTGTTCCTCTGACTTGGAAGGTACTGTGCCCCTTCATCCTCTCTGCAAAAATACTGTCATCCTTCTTTCCGTCCTCCCTCCCTCCCTCACTCCCTCCCTTCCTCCCTCCCTTCCTTCTGTCATTGAGCAAATACTATTGAGTGTCAGACCCTGTGACACGCAATAGGGTTACAGAGGAAGATAAATCAGGGGCTCTATCCTTTGAGGGTATATACCAGAAAATGGAGTTTTACTCAAATGTTGATAGATTTATACTCACGGGATTTTTGTGGCTGATAAAAAGACTCTATCTAAGAGTGTTCACCTGGAGGATATGATCTGCTTTGTCACACTACCTAAAAAATGGGCTGGTGCTTCTGTACCCATGAATTTTTCAGCTTCCCCAGAAGTTACCTTTAAAGAAATGGAAGCACCGAGGAGCTTGACAAGGCAGGAGAAGCATCAATAAACAAAAACAAAAAACAAACAACAAAAAAACACCCCTCTGTTTAAAAGTATGTTCAGAGGGGAGTGTGATGGTACAGACTTGTAATTCTGGCACTCTAGAAGCTGAGGCAGGGGGATAAAGAGCTCAAGGTCATCCTCAGCTTCATAGTGAGTTTCAGGTCAGCCTGGGCTACAATGATCCAACCAACCAAACAAATTAATAAAAAACAACAACAATAACAATGCAACCTAGGTCTAACAGTTAAACTCTGGCTCCCGGTTTTTATTATTAAAACCAATTAGGATTCAAGCTACAATCTTTCTGTAGGTTCCAGTCATTGAAAGAAATGTATTTACTGACTTTAGATTTCACTTGGAAAAGCCCAGAGCATTTGCTGGGGTTTTCCTCATCTCTATTCCAAGAGGAAGAGGTAAATACAAAGGGCTATGTAAAGAACATTCTTTACCCATCTTAGGACGTGAAAATCCCTTGCTCTAAACCTTTGTTACTTCGTCCTTCCCCAAAGCCTGCATAGCTATGGCAGTCTACCCATTGCTCACCCATAACCAAAACCCAGTGTTCACCCTAGAAGCCAAGCACAGGGTGAGCTCATCGACAGAAGGTGCTGTTCTGGTGCTGAGACAAAGCATTTAAAGCATACCTGTGAGCCATGGTCTGGCAATTCCTTTCATATCTCCATTCTCCCTCCCCCACAGAAGCAACACATTTCTTACCAACAAAAAACCAACACCAAGTGTTCTACATACATTTGAAAGGAGATTTTTTTTTTTTAACTCAGCAAAAGAGTTTGAAATGAAGTTGTTTTTGTTTTGTTTTTGGAGACAGGATTTTTTTTTTTATGTAGTCTTAGCTGTCCTGAAATTTGATCTATGGACTAGGCTGGCCTCAAACTCACAGAGCTCTGCCCACCTCCGCCTTCTGAGTGCTGGGAGTAAAGAGGTGCAATAGCACCACCCACCCAACTTGAAATTAAGTTTTAACCAAGCTTTTGAAAGCTATTGGGCCTTGCTGCTCCCACTGGCAGTGAAGTAATGTTTTGCATGAAAGACTTTGTTATTTTCTTGTGATTTGTGATCAGGAAGGATGAGTTTGGTTTGCAATAGACAAGCAGGTGGCTTCTTCTTCAGGTATTACTTGCAGCTTTCCTTAAGAGCAATCTGTGACATTTTAATTACTTCTGTTGCCAAGGAATGAAAGTATATTTTTCCTTTTGATTAATGATGGGTTTTGTAAATGTCAAATTCCTTGTTAGAGAGTAAGAGTTGACATTCCAGAAGCCAAAAGATGATAAAGAATAATGTCTGAATACGATACATACAGCAATGGCTGGGGGTTGCTTCACATCCCAGTAAGAGCACACTGCTGGAAAGCTAGGTAAGCAGTCTTTCAAGCAAGTTTCTAAAGGAAAGAAATTAAGCTGCCATAAAACAAAAGAGTGATTCAGTATGTGATCTACTCACCTATATTCCAAATATAAAGAGAATGAACAGATGGGCAGAAACAGTCTGAAATCCATTTAGTAGGACATGGTTTGTGATTCAAGTTAACTCTGACACAAATTCCCTGGGATTAACTTTTAAAAATGGTGTCCATCAATTACAGAAGAAAGCCAAACATTATTTTTGTTCTCCTGCTATCTCTAAGGAAGAAAGAATCATCCTAGTCTATTGTGGTTGTATCATATTTTTATTTTCTTGGTTATGGGGAATTGCAGAGTGGTAGATTACTTAACAGAATGTCAAAGGAAGAGAGAATGACTCAGCTTCTTCATGGCAACAGTGCACTCAGGATGCTAATATGAATTAAGGTCACGAACTCAGATGTAGATGCTCCCAGAGTCCAGGTGATGATGTGTATCAGGCAAGAATAAGACAAGCTGGGGACCACTTGCCTACCAATTCAAGGGAGGGTGGCCCCACAAATTCAGGGCAAGGAAAAGGCCAGACTTCTGCTGTGTTGGGAGAAATCCTAAACTCATTTTAAAAACATGTTCAGTCCTTCCATTTTGAAATACTGGCAGTGATGTTTTTGGAAACCTTGCATGTAGTCTGTGAGCTACTCTTCCTCTGCAAGCCAATGACAACTTTGTATTGGGAGCTAATCCATTAACCATAATAGCTCACAAGGCATGCAATTGTCAAGTGCATCTGAATTCTCATGTTGGCTCAGCTGAGCACTGTGTTTGAGAGATTAAACAAATGAAAAGCTTGCTTAATGACTTGAAAATCAAAGTAAAGCCAATTGTAGATCTGAATAGATGGCATCATCAGATGTTCACAGCTGGGTGCACTCAGTCATTAGATAAGTACATAGTGTGAGAATCTCACGTGTGCCAGGTACCGTTTTCCGCTCCCAGGAATACATCTGAGCAAGGGAACCACAAGGCGCTTCCATTCTGGAGGTGAGAGGTAGTAAAATCTGCAGGTAAGCAAGACAAACAGCAGGTAATAGCAAAGGCGAGGGGAAAAATAATGGGGGCAGGGTTGCTGCTGGCAGGTGTCTTTTGAGCTTCTCTCTACTGGTAAGGTGGCCTTTAAATACTCACCTTGGAGGCCTTCTTCCACTCTGGAATGTCAATTCTGGTTTCTTTCTTTTGTTCTAGGGCTCATCAAGAGGTCATTTATGGTGCTTTTTAATAAATAGAAGGCCAGTTTATTTTAAATTAGTTACATTTTAATCTTCTTGACTAGATTTGGGAGAAATGTTGATCCAAGAGGGATTTAGGGAAACCCCTAATCTAATCAGTAACTTAATTACAATGCCTGGGTCCAGGCTGCTGCTGCTGAATTCCAAACATTTGGTGTTGGTTTCTCTCTGCTTCAGCTTTAGAGGGTACCATTTTTCAGTCCATCTCCAAAATCTCCAAATGCACTACTTGAGTATTGTTGCTTCCCTTTGGAATAAGAACAAGGAGCCTCAAAATGAAGGTCCTTTAGGACCAGGTCTGCACCCACCTAAAAGCATACATTAATGAAAAGCTTTTCTTAAAAAGACTTGTTTTTATAGTTTTTACTTTTTTTAAGATTCTAAATTTTATTTCATTGTATACACTTAATGTGTATAGAGTGTTTTGATATATACATTTGTAGCAAAGCAATTACTAGTCAGTATCTGTCACTCCTTTTAAACAGACAGCTTTGTAAACCCTCTGTGCCTGTTGAAATGAAAGACACTGGAAGTTAAAGAACTAAGGCTCCCAAAGCAGGGGCCTGTTAAGCATCTAACTCTCACTTCATTTCAGCTCTGGTATTTGAGGTTGAATGGCTGTGGATCTGAAAGTGAACCCCTCCAAAGTTCCCTAGGATTATTATTCCAATTAGACAAGCCATTATTAAGATCAATGGCTGTGTTTTGCAATAAGTTACAAAACATCAAATAGAGTCCTAGTGAGCAGATGGGTAAAAGAGGCAGAACTAGACATCAAGCAGGCTTCCTTTGAAAGACTCAGCACTGGAGAGCAATGAAAGCAAGCCTGGCCTGTTAACATTTCAATTTAGATAAGAAAATGTAGGTTGTGTGTAATGGGTGGAGCCAGTAATAAATGTCTAACGTTCATAAGTGCGGACCGGTGAGTGAGGTCAGTACTTCCTAAGTATTAGCTCTCTTCAGGTGAGGAGAAGGGGAAGAAAAGTTAAACTAAACAATAATAAGGTAAAACTGGAAGGAAAGAAAGGAAGGAAGGAAGGAAAGGAAGGAAGGAAGAGGAAAGAAAGAAAGATAGATAGAAAGATAGAAAGAAAGAAAACATTATCATATGTACTGGCAGGGTGTGCTGTCACTCCCAACCGATCCTTGAAAATAACATTTTATTAGATTATAATTAAAGTGATGGGTCTCAAAATGACGTTCGCATTCAAGTATGTCATTAAATATGCCTAAGTTTTCAGACTGAGTTTCCGAGCCTTTAGTGTCTTCTGAAGCCTGTCTCTTCCGCCTATTGTTATCTAATCTCCCCTGCCCAGCAACTCAGGAGAGTTCCCAGTCGGTCCCCCAAGGTCCAGCCCTCTGGCAGTCATCAGAAATAGTTCTCTCATGAGCCAAAATTTCAGCAGTAAGTGCATGTTGCTTGGAACGTTGAGCTTCTCTCTCTCTCTCTCTCTCTCTCTCTCTCTCTCTCTCTCTCTCTCTCTCTCTGTGTGTGTGTGTGTGTGTGTGTGTGTTTAATGTCTCCCACTAAATTATACAACATGCAGCTGAGCAAATGATGGAGATGCTTAAAGAATGCATTCCATACGTGTACTCGAAGGATATGCTTTTAGTAAGCGAATGCATGCTCCTTTCTCTGTGCTAAAATACGACTGGAGATAGATTGCTCCATTTAAGAGTTCCACTAATTCCATTAATAAACTTCTCAGGATATGAAATGTCTCCAGAATGTGGTAAAGCTAGGGTGAGAGCCGCATAACTCTCACTGGTGTCAGGCCCTCACGCAGGAGAAAATATGCAAATGCGGCCGTTTGCCGCAGGGCTGGTGTTATTTATATAGCGCTGGTTGGGCAAGGCTGGCGCTGGAGTCCCGAGCGCCAAGAGCATTTGGATCTCCTGTGAGGTGTAGATGTGTTCGCCTGTGCACACAGCGTTGGAATTGTGAATCCCAGACCTTGGGGAGGGGGTGGGGCAGCCCGCCCTCATTCGCATCTGTACCGTGTGTGTGTGTGTGTGTGTGTGTGTGTGTGTGTGTGTGTGTGTGTGTGTGTCCGTGTCCTACTGAAGGTATAACCTTCCAGCATTGTGTTTATTTGACATTTATTCTGGAGCACAGAAAGAAATGGCGATTTGGGGTGGGTGCTGCAGTAGGTCGAGTGTAACCCTGCGTTGTGAGGGACTGGTAACCTAAAATTGGCAAATACGCCTCCTTGCCCCTGCTCCGAAGCCATAAAAAGCAGCCTTATTCGAGTCTGGGAAAAGCGCGGAGGGTTATTCTGGAAGGCAAGCAACCTTCGGGCTCAGGACTAGGAGTGGGGTGCAGGCCACCGGGCACCTCGAAAACGAACAGAGGTCACGGAGAGCCAGAGCGCAAGGGGTGGAGTCCGTTGCGTCTGTGGGACTCGAGGCTGGAAGACGACCTTATCCCCTCGCTCCCCGCCAGCGCCGACTCCGTAGGGACCCCCGCCCCGCCGCGCCGAGAAGCCGCGGGAGATCCTGCGGAGGCCGGGGTGTCCCTCTCCCCGCCCCTGCGTCTGTCCGGGCGGCGGCGGCGTGGCTGGGCTGGAGGGGGCGCTCGCGCGCAGGAGCGGCGCAGCAGGTGCCGCGGTTACCTCCACCTCGGCGGGGGGAGAGGGGGCGGGCCGGGGCGGGAGGCGGAGGCCGGCTTGGTGAGCCGAGAGCGCGGCCGGCTCCGCAGGCTGGCTGCGAGCTCGCGGCTTCCGGGAGCACCCCGAGTCCGTGGAGGATCTCCGGGCCCACGGCCGGCGGCGGCCCCAGCAGCACACGCTCCGGCGTCGGCAGGGCCGCAAGGCGCGACAGGGGCGCGGGTCCGGCGCGGCGCCCACTCCTTCCCTTCTCCAGCCGGCTCGCAGCAGCGGAGAGCTTCGGAGTTCGGCGGGTGCCCGGGCCGCGGCGCGGATGAGCCGCAGCCGCTGAACACTCAACTGGCCTCTGCCTGGCGCCCGAGCGGGGCCGCAGCGCCCAGGGCGCGGGTGCGCGCGGGTGACATGGGGGCGGCCTGACTCGCCGGGCCCGGAGCGCTCTCTCCGGCCGCGGGCCCTCCTCGGCGGCGGCAGCTGCGGGCGCCCGGCCCGGCGCGCTGTGCCCGGGCGCCCGCCGAGCTCCGCCGCGCTCTATGCGCCTCTGTGGGCGCCGCGGGCCCTGGCCATGGCGATAGACCGGCGGCGCGAGGCGGCGGGTAGCGGTGCAGGACGGCAGCCGGCTCCGGCCGAGGAGAACGGCTCCCTGCCGCCCGGGGATGCGGCGGCCTCGGCGCCCCTCGGGGGACGCGCGGGCTCCAGCGGCAGTGCGGAGATCCAACCGCTGCCTGCGCTGCACCCAAGCGGCGGCCCGCACTCGAGCTGCTGCGCGGCCGCAGCCGCCCCGAGCCTCCTGTTGCTGGACTACGATGGCTCTGTGCTGCCTTTCCTCGGGGGCCTGGGCGGCGGCTATCAGAAGACCCTGGTGGTGCTCACCTGGATCCCGGCGCTGTTCATCGGCTTCAGCCAGTTCTCGGACTCCTTCCTCCTGGACCAGCCCAACTTCTGGTGCCGCGGGGCCGGTAAAGGCACCGAGCTGGCGGGTGCCACTGTCACCGGCCGGTGGGGCGACATGGGCAACTGGACCAGCCCCCCGGCCACCCCCTTCTCCACTGCTCCCTGGGGGACCACGAGCAACCGAAGCAACAGCAGCGACACGCCACCCCTCCCATCCCCTCCAGGCAAGGGGAACAACGACTCAAATTGCGACTGCCACGCTTGGGACTACGGCATCCGCACTGGCCTCGTCCAGAACGTGGTCAGCAAGGTAAGGGCCACGACCGCCGCGTCCCCGAGTTCTTCTAGTGAACCCTTTTCTTCCGACCTCGGTGGCCTCTGCTCTGCGCTCCATCTCTCTCTTCTCTGCAGACTAGGTCTGAGCCTACCCAGCTGAGGAGCCCGAAATGCTAGCCTGTGTACTAACAATCCCGCATTGACTGGGCTCCCTGCTGTCCCCCAAAGGAGATGCTCTGACTTGGATGTGAAGCTAAGGCTGTTTGCCGCCCTCTGCGGTGCTCGTGACGCTGCATCCGCTTCTAAGGGACCGATTTAGCCTTTCCTAATTTCCACCCAAACTCCTGTCCCAGTGCATGTATGGAAAGGGCACCCCTCCCCCAAAAGGTTCAAATCGTCTCCTCTGTCTTGCTAGGTGTCAGACTCAATGATGGCTCAGCAGCAGCCCTGGAAGATTCAATTCCTCTTCTAGGTCTGGTCCTTGGAGCTAGGCCATAGCTATGCCCCCACACACACATCCCGCAGGCCTCCTGTCCCTGTATCTCCCACTAAGAACTAACTATCCATGAAAAATAGTGTTCTGCTCTCAGATGTTCATTCTGGCAGACCTCAGCCATCCCACACGTGCCTTTAACAGATTAAAGCCAGTTAAGGAATTGAAGTTATAAACAAGCAGAACCCTTTGAAAAGTTCCCCTGGTACCCCACCCCCATCCCAACTATGCACTGTCCTTTCCAGAGATCTGACTGTAGGGTTCAATGTCATTGTGTTCTCTCAGGGCTTCAGTCAATAGCCCCATAACAGAAAGGATGTAGGAAGCTTGTAGAATGTCATCGCAGCTCTTGTATAGCAGATGCTCTGGGCTGAGGCATTGAGACCTGGTGAGTTGGTCCGTAGTATCCACTTTGTTCTCCCTGTCCCTTGTAGAGGTCCTGCATCCTGCGTAATACAGCAGGAGTATTCTCTTAGAGATGTATGTCACCCTAAAAGTGGAAAATAGGTACTATTAGACAATTTTGACTCTAGATATCTATAATTTTCAATTTTCTTGACCTGTAGGAAATACTGGGTGTCACCTTGTTAAGCACTTTGTGAAGCATTTATAGTTTGTTCCTTATGCAGTTTAAACAGTGCAGTTAGAAACTGAGTGGTTCTGAGCAGTTTGAAAACACTTTGTCTAAATGACAGAATAGGTTGGGACAGTTTATAATTGTCTGAGTGGAATCCATCCCCACAACCAATGTGTGTTAGTAAACAGTTGTAGTTCATGGATGTGTAAGATGAAACTCTTACATCATCATAATCATTGTTTTAATCTTGAACCAACCTGGCCAGAAGTGATGTGTCCTGTGGGAACTGTCTGGCATAGTGATCCTTCTGCTCTGCAAGATAATTGAGAAGATCCTCCTAGCTTGTCTCATCTTGACTCATCTCCCACAACCTCTCCCTTCCAAAGGTGCTCCTGTAACTGATTCCCATCCATGAAGGGCAACATTGCTTTTTCTTTTTCTTTATATTCCTCATCTTTTTGTTGTGGTTCTTAGCAGCAGAAACAATTTTAAAAGCAGCGACTATTTAAATTGCCATGTAGGCCTGTCAGAATAAGGATTTGGCAACATTGCCGAGTACTTTAGGCCCCTTTCTGGAGTAAAGGAAGAATAATGGTTTGAAAGAGTATGTGTAAAGTGCACTTTGTGTGAGAATCACGTTGGAAATGAGGAGGTGAAGAAATAGACCAGTACTCAAGAAGTGGGGGCCAGGAGACAGTTACTCATCCTGCCAGGCATGGTGTGAAGCAAGAACAAAAATAGTTCCCGAAAACAGACTGTATAGAGGCATATTGGAAAGCGGGGAAAGTTTTAAAATTAGCACTCAGAAGGGGGCTCAATATGGGGGGTGGTACCTAGCAACACATGGCCATCACATGTTATGGACAAGGAAGGAAGGCCTGAGCACAGTAATTAGAGGCATACTTTCTCATGCTGTGAGGCTAGGAGGGACATCTTGATTTTCGCAGACAAATATGCTCAGACAGAGGGATTGCCCTGCTACCATGTTCTGTTCCGTAACTATGCTTGAAAGAGCTTTCCCAGCAGTTTGGCATGAAAGGTGGACTGGGCTCACTGGATTCTGTGTCCATGTACCAATGAAGAATTTGTACTATGATGCTGCTTGCATTTTAACAGTCAAGTGTCTGTCTTTCTTGTACACAGTAGATAGAAAAAGAAGAAGCCTTTACCTTTTGTTAGTGGGTACAAGTTCAAGTTTGGAGAAGTTGTCCTGCATCCCCTTCCCCTGCACCGTCAGCTACAGGCTGTTTTCAGAGTTCAGCATGGCTCCTTCACGTGGCCTTCTGAAACACACACAGCCTTGTCCCTTCTCGCCCTGGCTGCTGGTTGGGAAGAGGTAACACAATTATTGCCCTAGTACCTGGACGTTGGAAGAAAACAGGCCCAGGATGTTGAAAAAAAATGGGTCCCTGGGCTCTGAGGTTCTTTTCACTCCAAGTTTCACCCCTGACATGCACTCACTGCCTCAGTTTACACACGTCCACAAAGTGGGGTTCTGTTCCAAACAGGCCAGCCTGCCCTTTTTTGTAAAGAAGGCTGAACTTTGGTGAGGTACAGTTAAGTTCTTTCATGCCTGCCTGCAGCTCATTTCTAAGAATGCTTTTTTCCATCATAGAATGCATATTTGGTCCTTCCTTCCTTCCTTCCTTCCTTCCTTCCTTCCTTCCTTCCTTCCTTCCTTCCTTCCTTCCTTCCTTCCTTCCTTCCTGTTGTTTTCAGACAGATGCACTGTATAGCTATACTGTCCTACATCTCACTTTGTAGACCAGGCTGACCTTGAACTCAAAGAGATCCACCTTCTCTCTCGAAAGTGCTTGGATTAAAGGCATGCAGCAATATACCTGGCTTTATTTAGTAGTTTCTTACCTGGGTGAAAAATGTCCACCTACTTTAACTGTTCCATTCATGACAAAGTTAGCCATGTTTATAGCAACACAGAAAATATGCAGCTTAAACATGGTACCATAGCACAGTCAAACACGCACTGCATGATTTACTCCAAAAGAGAGATGGATGGTTGCTGTGCCTCCACTAGTGGAGCCTATAGAGAATGCACTGTCACCTGTAGTAGACAGGAAAAGCTTCTCTCTAAAGACTGTGGCCCCTGGTCCACCTTGCTTTATCTATTAGATTGTGTTCAGTGAGGACTTTGCTGCTCAGGTAGCAATGGAATACAACTCCAGTTTCTTCTAAGTAGTTTTGAGTGTTAAGATCTTCCCACTTGCTGTCTTTATTGTTTTCTGTTGGTTTTGTGTTGTTATTATTGTTTGCTCGTTTGCTTTATTTCTGAGACGGGGTTTCCCTGTGTAACCCTGCTGTCCTGGAACTCACTCTGAAGACCAGGCTGGTCTCGAACACGAGATCTACCTGCCTTTGCCTTCTGAATGTGTGTCTGCGCCATCACACACAGCTAATCTTTATTGTTTTCATCCTTAGACTTGATCCTTGCTTTCATTATACACATACCAGAATTTTCACATAGAATCTCCAATCCTTAAAATGGATGGTGGTGATGATGGTGATGATGGTGATATTGGCACCACTGTTATTTTGTATATCTCTTTCTAGTTTCCAGAACATTTATATGATTTTTTTTCCTTTGATTAAGAATAGTAACCCAAGGCCAATCTTAACATAGCAATAGCACTGATTATAGCATATGGATGCAGATTTGAATGGTTCCTCACAGGAGGCAGGTATTCAACCAAGTTCTTTTTCTCCCTCCCAGCATTCTGTGCTTCATGCCCCTGCTCTGCTGAGCCGAGCTGGCAGTGCCTTCAGGGTGAATCAAACAAATCTGTTTCTCAGCACAGCAGGGTTGGTGTTCTAAAGAGAGGTGGCTCTGAAGTGGGCTCCCTCCCTCATTCTCTGTGCTGCAGCCCAAAGTTTCTTGTGCTTTTGGGATTTTAATAACTTTTTTTAATTAAAAGAGAAAGTCCATGAATGTAAACGTGTTGCTCTTAATGGCTGATACGACTCATCCTATGTAGTTCCACGTGAGTATTGCTGGTTGCTAAGGCTCACTACCTTCTGGAATGATCTCTAGAATTTGGTCAGCAAGCAATGCCAGCTAACCTTCCCAAGCCTCTTTCTATCCTGTAGTTGTAGTTTAAATTGCTCATTTATCTTCTTATGAATTTGCAAAACTCTCTGACCTTTGTTTTGAAAGCTCTTTAATATCGTGGGACGTAATTTGTACCCTTTTTCTGAGTTACTGAAAATGACTTCAGTACAATGTAATTAAAACTAAAACTAATTTTAACTGTCATTGCAATGGTAATATTTTTTAAAGTAGTTGAGTGCTATCCTAAATTAGTAACTAGTTTCCACTTTTGAAATGCTTAACACTTACGCATATTTTCACTCTTCCAAAGTGTTTATTTAATGGAATCTACCATTATTTTGTATCATATCAGAAGTATTTGTCAACCTCCTTTATTTTGTTAAGATTTAATTTTATTTTTATGCCCCCCCCCCCCCCCGTGAGTGTGTGTGTGTATGTGTGTGTGTGTGCCCGCGCGTGCGCTGTGGAGGCCAGAAGAGAGCATCAGATCCAGTGGAGATGAAGTTACAGGTGGTTCTAAACTGCCTAACATGCCAGGAACTGAAATCAAGTCCTCCGCTAGAACAGTAAGAGCTCTTAAGCAACCAGCCGTCTCTCCAGCCCCTTAGAAACATTTTAAACTTCATATTCTTGCTAATGTACATTTAGTATCATTTGATCATGCCAGTAGTGGCTTTCGTATGGTATATACAGCACAATAGTTAACATCTTTGAGCAAATTTCTTTTCTTGATTGGCTATAATAAATAATGGATTGCGTGGTTTAGAATATAGTATAAGCAGTGAATGCCTTAGTCCGCACTCAGGCAGAGGTAGACAAATGTCTGTGAGTGTGAGGAGAGCCTGCTCTACATAGGAAGCTTCAGCCCAGTCAGAGCTACAGTTAGATGCTGCTTAGAAGGAAAAAAGGACTATAGTATAAGTCACACTGTTCTTTCTGCTCCTCATTTCCACCAGGTAACCTTAAATATATTCTAATTTCATTTATATATTTACCTCTTGCTTACATCAGAGTTGAGTGCACATCAGTGTATAGAGAGAGACTCTCACTCTTTTTCTGTTTTCTGACTGAGCCATTTTTTATTCAACTATTCCCTTGCTTAGAAGGCATTTACTGTTTTTATATATTTATGTATGCAATAAGTGATGACATTCTTACACACAGAAACATTTGCATACAGGCAAAATGTGAGAAGCAAGGGGTTTAAACTCCCTGCATTGTCATTTTGGTAGATGTCCCTCACATGTTCCTTACGAAGAACTTAGCAATTTATATGCTCACCAGTAGTTTGTGTGGTCTTGATCCCCACAACTTCCATGATTGAGGGAGTTTCTGGACATTTAAATGTTTGCCTGTCTGATAAGTAGAAAATGAAATTTCCCTCTGGCCACAGTGTTTATTTGTGCTTGTCTCAGTCTGTGGCCTTGCCGTCTTTGGAATGGTCTCCCATCTCTTTCCTTCATGTGCATGCATGTTCTAGGGTTGTTTCCCAGATAATTGACAGCAGCACCGTGGCTCTGAGCCTGTCTCCCTGGGTAATTACCCAAGCTTCTGATTCTGCTTGTGGTGCTCCGGTTGTACACACAGCTTGGTTTGCATAGCATCAAGTGTCTTAGTCTTTCCTTTCAAAGTGCCTGAGTTTTTGGTTTTTTTTTTTTTTTATTGTTAGGTTTATAATTTCCATAGTCCTAGATGATTTGGGTGGAGGGAGAATCCCAGGTGTTTTTTTCCTTAATAGTTTTATGATTTCATTTCCTCTTCAATTTGGTATTGCAATTCTGTTTTGTTTTTATGGTGCTGTGTAGGTACATTTCTAAAACTGCTAACACAGGGATAGAGCCTACATTTTGTGCAGATGTGCTTCCAGTCTTCAATTCGGCAATGCAGAGGCCAGGGCTGAGAGGCTTTGGAGCACTTTCCCTCCGGGAACACAACATTCTCCGGGGTTGTAGGACCCTCTTTCTCTTCCACCATCTTCTTGTTCTGAATGGTTTGGGGAGTGTTATTGTTAGAAGCCACTTCAAGCCCTTTTTCTGTCCTGAGCAATTTTTGCAAGTAGTGATTCATTTGGGCCTTTGATCCAGGGCGGAGCTGAGTCAAAGAGTTGGTGTCATTTATAAGCACTTTGGCTTCTCAGACTGTTGTCCTAGCATTACCAGTGGTTGGTATACCAGGACTACTGAAGACAGCTCTGCCCGTCTTCATATTTAGTAACATAATGTTGTGGCTCCCAGTGGGTCATCCAGGGGTATTCAGGTGTTTCCACTGAGGAAGCTGGCAAGCATCACAGGCCAGGGGTTGCTTATTTCTTCAGAAAGCCAGTTGTTAAGCATTTGTTAGAGAAATAAATGCAAGCTTGCTCCCACCCCCATCTTTCCTTCCCTCCTTTTTACACGTGCATAGTCTGAACCTGGCACTGTGCCATGTGCTGGGCATACAGTGCTGGGAGAAAATAGCTCAATTTTCATAGGTCTGGCAGGCTAAGGAGGGAAGCACACTCTAACTGGTCGAGTCATAGTCTTTTAATTTCAAACTGAGATAAGTGTATGGAAAGAAAAGGGGAATGGAAAGCCAGAACAGAGAAGCCTGATCTACAGGAGCTGGTGTATCTGAGGTGGACGAAGGGCTTTGTATGGGGAGAAAGGCGAAAGAGAACAGTATGAGTTTCCCAGAGGGCAGACACAACTTGCAAAGTGTGGCATGCAGGAACCTGAGATTGGCTATCACTGATGTGGACATAGGACAAGAGCCAGGCCTCATAACCCATGTCAAGAACTTTTTCTGTAATTCAGAGCAAAGGGGAAACCATCAATGTACTCATTGGAGCTGGTGATATGAGGGGGTTAGAGTTCACATTTTTAAGAAGTTCTCTGTCACTGCATCAAGGTTTGATGGTGAGGTGTGCAGAGTGGATTGGATGGTGCCTGCTAGATCTGCAGAAGACATTACAGTTTACCAGAGATGTGCACTCAGTCAGAGAGGTGATAACATGGGGATGAGAGAAAGGTAGACAGACAGGAAGGCGATGTGAAGAGGGCCCTGGCCCAAGCATTTCAGCTGCTATGAATTCTCAGTGAGGAAGGCAGTCTGTGGGGTGCCTGGGACCCCTAGTTTGTGTGTTCAACTGATAGGTGCTTAATGGAAGGAGAGTCCGAGATGGAGCAGTAGGGCACTAAACCGGAGTTCTGAGTCCAAGCCAGACCTTGAGCAAGCCGGTAGTAGGCTAAGAGGACCGGAGCCCCTTCCCTGGGCATTGATAGGAAATGCTGGTCTTTTAGGAGCATTCTAGCATTTTTGCTCTCCAGCTAAAAATGGGAGAGTGCTAATTACATTTCTACAAAATTGAAAGAGCAGGTTTGGGAAACCTTAGGGTCAGAGTGTACATCCACTGCCTACTCTCCCAGTACCCTAGGCTTGACAGGTCACATTGGGTGTGGGGTATCATATCAGTGGAGCTGAGGGGCAATTGACATGTCCAGTTCTTATCACTCCTGCCTTTGGTGACCTAGCAGATGATCTTTTGTGGTCTAAGAATGCCTCTAAGCATATATTTGGATTACTGTGAAATTGAGGTGTGTCATATTGTGGCTCTGTCAGGGTAGGTTTTGCCTCTGGGAAAAATTGTCTCAAATTTCTCCCCCCCCCCCCCCCCCCCCGCCAACCCCCGCCTTTGTTGACCCCTAACTGACTTTGTCTTGCTGCTTTTGAAAGCACAGACCCAGAGACACTAAGATGCAACCTTGCCATGTGGTTCTGCTTGCAGTCTTTCAGGGCTCTCTGTGACTGCTACATAAACTGCCTGGCTATGACCAGAGCTCTGCCCACCATTCCACTCCCCGTTGATACCTCTTCTGCTGTAGGGGAAGTCTGTCTCCCAGATGGTCTCTTTTCCTCCTCACCATTTTACCTAAGCTGTTCCCTTCATTCTTCAGGCCACTGGTTCCTGTTCATTCCTCCAGTCAGCTCAGCCTCCTCCCAAAGGTGGTAATACTCAGAATGTAGCCTGTTCACCTCCCTACCAGAGGAGCTTGCCCCACAAACTCTTGCCATACACCCTGGGCCCCTTGAACATGGCATGGTGACATGTGAGGAGCATTTTTTTCAGGTGCTGGGTGTGGTAGGGCACTGTTAGTCTTCCAGCTTGGAACTGGCTTATCAAATCTAGATTATTCTTTCTAGCTTCCTCATTGGTAGGGTTAGGTACCTGCTGCCTTACCTCCAGGTAGTGGGAGGAGAGGACACCTGGGAAGCATTGCCCCACCCCTCCACCTGGCAAACAGGAGATACCTGGCTGGTGGGGTGAGAAGCCCTGAGATGGAGGAGGTAATAGGATCCTACCTGAAAGGTTAATTTGTCTCATTGGAGCATAGAGTGTGTCTCCCTCCAGAGATGGGTGTGCCCCGTACAGGGGAATCCTGCACCCAGAGTGATGTAGCACTCAGGCCACCAAGGAGCCTCTGTGGTTGGTTGGCTGCTCGCTATAAATCTAATCTGATAGCTAAACAGGTCACTAGCCATGGAGCCCGAGGTTCACAGGATGTAGATCAGAGAAGGGAGAGATGTGAGATGAATGCCATATGGTAGAGAGTAAGTTTGACATTCTAATATCTGACTGAGCTGCATGGGGGGGGGGCAGTATGATGAAGAATGGAATTTGAGAGGTGTCCATGGTGACAGTTGACCAATGCACAGCTAGGTGGCAAACAGAGTGAGTTTCTGAGCAGGACACTTCCACGTAGAGTCTTACCCTGGGCAGTTTTTCCAAGGCCATTGGCTTTGGTCACAATAATCATTGAACCTTTCCAGGGTGTTGGGAGTCAGTCATTTTGATTTTTTTCTTTGTTTATCTGACTCAAAGCTGCCATTCCCAGTGGCATAGCTCTGTCCACATAAATGACCAGAGACTAACAGGCCCCATAGTTCTGTAAAGCATGGAGGTTATGGAGCTGATAGGACTACCTTTCTGCTGGACTCCATCATGGCTGTGCTAGACCTACAGGCTGCTGTCTACACAGTCTGGTTTTCCATCAGCACTCTCATGACACTTGGCTTACAAGTAACTGAGCAACATTGCAGATCATGCTAACACATAGAAAAGGGGTTTGTTGCAAAGATGCACTATGGTGGGTACAGTGGAATCCAGAAATAGTCAACTCAGACAGGGACCTTTCAGGGGCGTTCACATCACTGTTATTGTCCTTTGCTCACATCACAGTTATTGCCCTCTATAAGTCATGCTTACTGTCACCCTTGTCTCCCCAGCCTGGAGTCGGGGACAACAGGTTCTAGACCTGGCAAGTGTTACCTGAGCTTGGGACCTCCCTGGAACCATATGAATCAGTGCAGGGCTGGTTCTTCCCTGGCTGAGGTGAAGGATTGGAAGAAAACCTCTTTAGTTGTTAAATGTTTTAAGCAAAGTATCTCCTTCCTTCCCAGACTCAACCTATCTTACCTGGCCAATCAAACCCAGAGTGCCATTGGTAGGGAGCTCCTGAGGCTTCTTTTGGAATAGTTAAAAATGACTGTAGGCATTAGTTCCATGCCATTCAGGGACCTTGAAAAGGGCCCCTGGATATCAGAAACTGGAAAAATGTCACAAATTCTCACTATACATCTGCTATCATATCTGCACCAGCTTCATAATTTGTAAAAACCCTGTGCAGAGTGAAAGTACGCTCTGTATAGTAAGATAACTTGATTATAGATCAGGAAGCCATGTGTGGATACTCTGAAAGTGGGGATGTTTGGACCTGAGCCTGCTTCTAGTAGCTCTAGGCTGTCATTGTTAAGAAACACACACACACACACACACATACACACAGGCACATGCACACACGTCAGATGTCACTGCCGCAGAGCTAAGCATGTTGTGTACCCTGAGCTTTTCCTAGTCTGTCTTCCTCATTTTTACTTACTGCTCATATTCACTCATTTCTCTTCCCCATCTTTTCACATCTTTTTCTACATTTCTTTTGTTAAAATGTCAAACTCATTTGGTGAGTGGCTCCACTTTTGCGAAGAAGCAGCATCACAAAGCCTTGAACAGGTGTGTGTCAGGTCTTGAGTGGCCTAAGGTGTGTTGTGCAGCAGGGAGGAGCCTGGGGCCACTAGTACCGCAGAGTGTGGCTCCAGGAGTCAGTCAGGCTGTCAAGGTTCACTTATCTGGACTGCAGACCGAAGTGCTGAGTCATAGCGATGTGTGGCAGAGAATGTTAATGTTAAGTCATAGCCTTGCTAGCAAAGTGTTTATCAGACTTTTGGTTTTGAACTGGAGGAGTCAGCCCCTTGTATGATCCTACAATTGAATACTTTACTTCTTGGTGTCATTTTTTTTTAAAAGGAGAAGATGTCAGAGAGGCTCCCAGAGGTCATCTGAATTATGGCTTATGCTTTTAGCCTCATAATTTGTACTTCATAGTGCTTCCTCCCAGATTAGATTACAAGCTGCTTCTCTCTGTTCTCAAATTGAGCACCCTAGGCTGTCACATACTGTGGAAGTCCCCAGTGGCAACTGTGTATGTGTGTGTGTGTATACACACACACACACACACACACACACACACACACACACACACACAGTGAACACAAAGCTGTTGTCTCACATTTTTAAAAAATTGTGTCAATCTTTTTAATGTTGATAACATACATCACAAATTTGTCCATTGTTCAGAGTGTTTGGTGTCTCTGTGTCTGTTCACACACTTGTGTAGCCTCATCCCATCTACCCTTTTCATCTTCTTGGCTGTACCTTCGTCTCTATTTAAACATCATTCTCTGTCCTTCGGTCTCCACTCCCAACGGCCACCATTCTTTCATATCCATGATTTGGACTGTTCTGGGTATTCCATGTAAATGGAAACACACAATATGTGTTCCCCACGCAACAATCATGTGTTGCTGAAGATGTCATCTATGTTACAGCATGTATACTAATCTTTCCTATCGTGAATTATGCTGTATTTATGAATACAGCCTATTTAGCCTTTCATCTATGACTGACACTTGGGCTGCCCCATCCCCTCATTGGGTTGTTGTAAACAATGTGGCTGTGAACTTGAATGTCTTCTCTTGAAGACAACTAGTGCCATGCCTCTCTTTTTTTTTTTTTCTTTCAGAGGCAATTTTCTGGTCCTATGTAGGTCTGGAGTCTGGTCTTTGTCTCATAACACCATGGACAGGTGACATAGATGGTGACCTAGACATGGAGAAGGAACTTATGCAGAGGTAGATACATCTGTAATGTGAAGACCCAGACAGAGGGTGGGGCCAGAGGCTGAGGGTTAGAGGTACAGAGGTGGACACAGCTAGGAGGTTGGGTGTGGTGCCCAGGTAAGAGGACATATTAAAGCATAGGAGCCCGGAGGTGCAAAGGAGGCAGGAAGGCCCTGGCAGGATGTGCCATACCAGGAGGAGGACGTATATTTTGATAAATAGAGAATGGAGACAGAACTTCCTCTGCCAAGGAGCAAGGGGACACGTACAGGGTCTGGAGAGTCCCAGCCTGGATATAGACATGGGACTCCACCCTCCTTGGCCCTGGAGTTTGTCTCTAGGTAGGAATTCACTTCCTTCTCTTCCAGTACACAATGAGTCTCTTGACATTTGTAAACAGGAAAATGATAGGAGAGGGGGATTTTATAACATGGGGAGACCCAGAGGAGAGAAGCCAGCCCCATCCTAGCCTCAGGTTGCTGTCTCCCCCAGGATTCTGATCACAGCCCCTTAGTCTGTTTCTATCACACGAACCCCCCTCAACAAGCTCCTGTCTTACATGTGGCTGTGTCACTTCCTATGTGTTGTCTTTTTCTTGTGTGTATATGCACTCCTGGGAGGTGGCAGTGCAGTCCGGTATGCCCACTGGCCACTGTATGGTGTCCGCTGCTGAGGTTCCAGGGGCCTCCCTGGATTGGCTCATATAGCTGCTGTCACAAGCAACACAGAGCGGGCAGTTGAAAACAGGGGCCGTGCATTTCTCCGTTGTGCCTGCTGAAATCCGCTCAGGTCACAGAAAAACAGGCATGGTTTCTTCTGACACTGGCTTCCACTGCAGTGGTCACCTGTGCTTTCTGCTCACCATCTAATCCTGCATGTCCCTGCCCTCATTTCTTCTCCCTTTTCTGTATTTGGACCAACACTTTGGGCACATGAAGCATACAGGCATACTGAGTCACCTCTCTTAGCTCCTCCTTTTGGAAAGGCACCAGTCACATTGGATTAGAGATCACCTACACGACTTCATTTTCCTTACTCATTGAAGGTCCTGCCACTAAACATTGTCCCATTCTGGACACACAGGTTCTAGGGATGCAGTTTCAAGCACAACCCTGGAGTACCAGCACAGTCCTGCATAGAGCATCCCTGTATGAGTCAGATCTGAAGTGTAGAAAGCCCTAGACTTGTTGCTTGCTGGCTGGGACTTGCTTGGGGCTTGTGATCTTATCTTCTCTTTGCCTCAGATCTCATCCCTTGGTGTTCACATTGTAGCTAAGCAGCTCTTGCTGCTGGCTGGACTTTCACAGTCCCTGGCTGATTTTTCTGTTTCTGTCCCCACCCAAACCTGTGTACCAGCTGCTAATCTGTTTCCAAGATAATGCCATGTGTTTGCAACCCAGAACCTACCCCTCTATGATGTTCCTTCACCTCCCTCGGCTCTTCTTGCCTCTGTAGTCCAACAGTCCCATTCCGTACCCTGCTGTGCTCAGCAGTGCTTAGACCTCAGCTCTTGGACATGCTGAGTGGCACCAATAAGGAGGTCAATAATGGGAAATGTTTTCCATCATAACCTACATGTGGGCCATCTCAAATCCCAAGTGCAAATTCACAGACCTATTGATGATAAAAAGAAGTTCAGCTCATCTTAAAAAGCCACTGAATATTTGAAGTCATGGTGATCTGGTGTTGTCCTTGTGTGCTGATGATTTTCAGAACTTGATGTCAAGGTGCCTTTTCTTACAATGAGGTCTTTGAATCTGGAGTGGGTCAATCCAGAGCACTTAGACTTACTGGAAAGCTTTGGGAAATCCCCGAGACATCTGTGGTTTAAAGATGCTCCCTAGATGATTCTGTGTGGGATGATTCCCCCTAGGGACATTTATTCTCTTTATTTGGTTATCACACTTAGGTGGATGGGGGAGGTATGGCTGCTATTGTCATCTAGCTGGTAAAAGCCAAGACTGCTGCTCATCATCTGGGCTCAGCCCTGATGCCCCAAATGTAGAAAGTCTGGCACAGATGTAGGCGTGGCTGAGTGGTTAAGGTTATGGACTAGAAAGTCTGGATTGGGCTGATAGTAGGGTGGATGGGTATTTTCTGACCACACCCAGCAGATGTCCCTACTGTGGAGAATCAGCTCTGTGACCTGGGCTCCTCTGCTGTGCAAGTGAGAATCTAGGGAAGAAAGAGAGATCATATCATCCAGAATAGCCCAGGCCAGTCATCTCCCCCAGTTCCTCAGTGGTAATAAAGATTAGCCATGCTAATAGCTGGCAGCATACGTGGGAACATAGTCTTTCCTTGGATGTTACTAATCACCAAGACTCTTTCTTTTTTTGGTGCGCATGAGGGATCGAGAGTCAATCCCAGGGCCTCTGCATGCTAGGTCCACACCATTGAGCTCTATTTCCAGCCCCTCTTTTGTCTTTCTACTTCTATTAAAAAATAACTTTTGAAATTCTTATTACATCTTCCCCTCTTTGCTTCCCTCTCTCTAACTCTTCCCATTCACCCTCCTACTTGCTCTGTCTCTCAAATTCATGACACCCTTTTAATTGTTGTTACACCCACACACTCCTAAATAATAAATACAACCAGATCCGTCAGTATAATGTTGCGTGTATGTATTGTATGTATATGGTTTCAGGGCTGGCCCCTTGGGGTTGAGGCCTCATTAGCTTCTCTCTTTCCGTGTTGGCATCTCCTGTTCAGATCCTGCCTAGGTAGCCATGTTGATGAGGTTTCCTTGGTGTAGCTGCTCTGACGTTTCTAGGTGATACATTCTTACAGCAAACTTCCTGTTCCTCTGCCTCTTCAGTCTCTCTGTCCTCTCTTCCACAATCATCCCAGAGCCTGTGGGCACAAGAGTTGTGTTGCAGGTGTATCAGTGAGAGTTGGGCATCACAATTTCTTGTCCTCTGCATTTTGATTGGTTGTAGTTTTCTGTAATAGTCATCATCTATTGCAAAGATATGTTTCTTTGACGAGGAGTAAAGACCACACTTATTTGTGGATATAAGAATAAGTATTTAGAATGCAGTAAGGGACTACTCCCTCTTAAAAGTTGGAGTTTTGCCCTTCTCCTTAAATAAGGGCTACCAGAAAAGGAAACATTTATTTAGAAATAAATGGCGTCTGTGGGAAGAATGTCTCTAATTCAGACATACCTTCTCCATATTTAATTCCTAGAGAGATGGTTTCCTGATGCTTCAAGAAAAGAGATCTCTCCCACAGGACACAGACATGCAACACCGGAGATCAGGGATATTCATTAGCATTGGTGGCATTTGCTCAGTAGTAGACAAGGGTCCACTTTCTTTCTCAGTGCCAGACAGTATCAGTGACTCTGGCACAATACCTCTTACTTGGGCAGAGGATGGACAACCACATACTTATCACCTCTTCAATGAAGAATGGCACCTGAGAGAATGGAGCCAATGAGGAGGGACAAAAGTCTCAAGTAATGGCCAACTTTATTTAGTGCCTCAGACAGTTTATACTCTGAGTATTAAGAAGAGTCACATAAGTCACGTGTCCAATCGCAAGGGCAATCAGCATGTGACAGGCAAACTGCATGTGACAAAAACATGTTTTTCCATAGAAGCATATAAACAAATAACAAAAGCCTATTGTGATGAACAATTTGGAGTAAGCTCACTCCTGTCTGCTACACAGGGGAAGAGCACAATAACGCATTCCAAGAACAATTCCAGGTTTTGAAGAAACTGAGGTACCAAGACTCTTATTTTCTTGAAGTTTTCTCACAAGTACTTGGAATTCTCCTCACATGACTCCATTCTTGGACCATATTCTGACAGTTGGCCATCTATTAACAAACACTATTAACTAAGATGTCTAGTGGTCCCTAGACCGCCAGAAGGATCTATCCCTCTTTAGCTGCTCACTGCACTGTCTGCCCACTCCTCTCATAGTCCTTTGAGTGGGCATTGTATCCTTTTTTGAGTGTGCTTAGTATTCTTGGTGCTGCTAGTCAAGCCACTGACTGGCTTTACTACAGTGAGACCTGGCCATGCGCTGGCATAGAACCCCAGTCTGGTGATATGGATGTCTTTCTGTATGCAGTGAATATGCTTTATAACCATTGGTTAATAAAGAAGCTGTTTTGGCCTATAGCAAGGCAGATTAGAGGCAGGTGGGAAATCCAAGCAGAGATAAAAGAGAAGGGCAGAGTGAGAGATGCTGCAGGCTGCTGCCCAGAAAGAAAGATACAGTGGAACACAGGCAAAACCATGAAATGCATGGCAATACATAGATTAATAAAAATGGGTTGAGTTAAGTTGGTAAAAACTAGTTGGTAATGAACCTGAGCCATAGGCCAAACAGTTTATAATTATATAAGCCTCTGAGTAATTATTCAGCTATGAGACTATGGATGGGGGAAATTTGTCTGGACCAAGGGGCCTGGACGGGACAGAGAACTTTAGGCTACAGTCTGGTTGGCCCTCAGAAGCTGCAGTAAGCCACCTGACAGGTCCCTCACCTAGACAGGCTTAGTGAAACCAGATGACATGCAAAAGGGATGTGCTTTCTGTAGGTGTCCATCTACAGTTCGGTTGTCTCTGAAGCTCAACTGCATGGTGAACCTTCACCCTGTGCTCCAGGTCAGGTAGCTTTTGTTTGTTTTAATTATTACTTTGTTGTCATAAAAGATTTATTTAAAAATTTTTTTTTTCTGAAAAGCCCAACTAGATTCTTGCCTATGGAAGTGATTTCTCACTTGTCTTCTTATTCCATTTATAACTCTAGTTCCTTTTAGGCAGAATCTTAGATAAGTGGTCAAAGGCTGATGAAGAAAGCAGGACCTTAACTCTGGTGACGAATCTTGCTTTCAGAAGTAGTTTTGGAGAAAGCCAAAATGAATCACATTTAACAGGTGGAGGTGTGCCAACCAACCTTCCATTAGTGGAACAGAACACTTGAACTGATTAGCTTAAGAAAGATGTGTGTTTTGACTTACTGTTTGGAGGTCTCTTCCCACAATCAGTGGGCCCTTTGCTTCTGGGCCTCAATAAGGCAGCATGTTGTGCTGGAGTGTGTGTTAGGGGAAGATGTTCTCTTCATGGGGCTTAGAAACAAGATCAGAAGAAGAGAAAGAGCTGGGCCCTTATATCCCCTTCTAGGACCGCATCCTAATGGGCACATTTTCTCTCTGCAGCAGCACAGACAGGTCTTTAACACATGATCTTAGAGTGACCCATTTCCAAACTAAGGTGGAGGTTGTCAGAGACTTTCAAGGCACATACACAACTTATCATAATGAATAAGATTTTAAAGTCCCCAAAGGCATTTCCCCCTTAACTACAGTGAGGTGAGAGTACATGGAAATCTGTCTTTCCTGACTTCTTATTTAGCAAACATAAATGTTTTGAACGACCACACAAGAAGATCCAGAAGCAGGTACAGACAGAAGGAAGACAAGCGCCTTGGAACCCAGGGCCTTCGAGAATGGCGCTGAGGCAGATGGAAGCCTGTCTATGTGAAAGGTTAGCACTGGGGTTCTTAGTGTAGTTCATTGAGTTTTTTTTCTGCCTCCAGCCAGCTTTCTCCTTCAGCATCCACTGCGTTCAACTCATTTCAAGCAAGTGCTTTATGGAGCCTCCAGGTCCTATGCATGAGGGCAGATCATCTATGGTCTTGGTATTGGTGTCACCACTGGGAGTGATTTCATGTCACTGCATACATCACAATCTGTCCCTGTTTGCTTCTGAGTGGTATGGCCATCTCTCAGTGTTTGCTGGCGTTTCTAGGATTCCTGAATATAACAGATTCCAAAGATGTTCGAGTCTCTTCTATAAAATGGCAATGTTGGCACAGAACCTACACCGCCTTTCTTGTACACTTAAAATCATCTCTAGGTTAGTTACTATGTCTCACACAAGATAAACACAGTGTTGGTAGTTATTAAGCTGTATTGCTCAGAAAACAGTGGCCAGATAAAAGCTCATGTTTGGTGAAGAGGCACCATTTAACTTCTGTTGCAACATGTTATTACAGTTCTGTTTTATTCTGAATTGTTATCAGTGTCTTACTATACCTAATTTACAAATTAAGCTTTGCCTTAGGCATGTCTATGTAGAAAATGTATAAATAAAGCTTAGCCCTATTTGGTGCTTCTGTCTCACACTGGAGGCACGTCCTTCTCAGATAAGGAAGACTTCAGAATAGAAGTACCGCTTTGGAAGTCCTCCAGGGTGTGATGAAGGAGCACTGCACATAGCAAGCTTGGGGTAGCAGATTCTGTCTCCTCCACCCTTTTTCTCTTGTACTAGCAGTGCATCTTTTGCAAAATGGGTTCTCCTCTACAGACACACACACACAGTGTCTCAGTGGCCTCCATTACTTTTTGAAAGTTCACTTATTTTACATTTGTCTGCACTCATTAGTGATGCATAGTAATGAACTCTATTATGACATCGTCATTCATATAGAATACATTTGATCATATGCGGCTCTCATTTCTCTTCCCAACACCCCACCCCCAAATTCACTTGTCCCCCTTCTATTTTGTACTTTTTGGGGTTTTGGTGAGCTAGTTAGTTTTATTAGGGTGTTAACCCACATGATTCTTCAGGGGCTATTTACAGGAGTGAGGGCAACATACCAATGATACACTACTGAAGAAAATATCTCTCTCTTCCTCCAGAAACTTTTAGCTGCCTAGAGATCCTCAGGAAGTGCCAGGATCTTGTGAGCCTACCCCTTCCTCCTCCACAAAGGAATGTCACAGTCCAGCTTTTAGTGTGAGCTCATGAGTATAGAAACCACACCAAGACATCAGAGTTCTATAGTGTAGCACCCCATCTTTTCCTCTAGCTCTGGCTCTTACGTTCTTTCTAGCCCCTTTTCTGTGATATTCCTTGAGTCTTGGAGGGGGTAATGGTTAGGGCTGAACATATAACCTTCACTTATTCTCAGTACTCCTACTAGTTATAAATCACTCCCGTAGTTGCTACTCACTATGAAATGAAGCTTCTGTTACCAACAGTAGTGCTAACCTGCAGGCCCAAACGTAATATTTAGAAGGCAATTTGATAGATACAATATATCTATCAAGGAAAATAATAACAGCTTCCCTATTAAGCTGTGTTCTCTCCAGCCAGACTTTTGAACAGGTTTATGGTACCTGATAGGAATTCCCTCCTGTGGATCAGGCTTGAACTCCAACTGGAGATTTATCAATTATGCCTGCACAGCCAGGCCGCTACTGTACCAGTGGGCTTGTTTTGCCTGGCAGGTTGATATTGTCACTCACACTGTTCACAGCTGAATAATATTATTGATGATTTTTCTATCTAGTAGGCTATGTAACACTCTCTGACACTATGAATACTGGCTAACAGAGAGGGAGCCACTAGCTCAATTTCAGTTAGATTTCTCTATGTTCTGGAACTATGGTATACGGTGTTCTCAACAGTAGGGGCCTCCCTTACCAACAACTCATAGAAAGGTATATGGATTTTCACGGGATAACTTATGGCTTCTGGGAATAGTTTTATCTATTCACATAGGATACTGCCTTTTAAAAAAGATTTTATTTTATCTTTTAAAGTTTGTGGGTAGAGCAGGTTTTCTTATAGGGTTTATGTTGAGTTTTGATTGACTGTCCCCATCTCTTGGTCCCCACTGCCATCCCCACCCAAGCCTTCTATTGCCAACAGTCCCACTTTACTTTCTTATATTTACTCTATGTACTCCTGCCCTTGAAGCTTCTACAGCCCCTCTCATAGGCTTCTTTCTGGTTTCCTGAGAGGCCATGTTTTTTAATTTTGTTTTAATATTGCTGACCCAAGAGTATGGAACTCTGATGAAGGCTTGCCTGCCCTACTATACGTGTCTTCCATTGTGCATGTCTCCATAGCCTCTTCATCCTCCATTCTATGAAAATGACTCTGTGAGGACAAGCACCTAGGGGCTGGAAAATACTTAAGTAAAACCACAGACAACGCAGCACATGACATGCCTACTCTTACGCAGCCTAGTATAAAAATGCAAAGGGCTGGAGAGAGTCCTGTGTTTGGGAAATGCCAGAAGGGACTAGACTTCTTTGGTGAGCCTGCCCTGCAGGAGCCCCCTTACTCCCTTTACTAAGTTCTAGAAGGAACAAGGAAGTACTCCCCAGGCATGAGTTGGTGAGAGAGGCCCCCTGCTTTTCCAGTTTACCCTAGACTTAATATCCTTGTGGAGAGCAGAGTGGGTGTCCTATTTGGCCTGAATATTAAAGAAGCTAGGTGCTCTGCAGGCCTTTCATGCTGCTCTGGTTTGTGAGCCAGTCTGAGTGTTATCAGGAAGCTCGTTTGTGCTCCTGTAAACATGTCACCCTGACTGGGGCTGTGCTCCTTACAAAGCAGGTTAAGCAACTGATGGCGTTCTTTGAAGAAGATAACCATATAGAAATGGAGCCCCCAAATAGTCTGAGTAAGTGATGCTCTCAGGCTAGTGGCTGTTGAAATGATGGTACCCAAGAGGAAAGACAGACAACAGCTGACCTACTGCAAGTTCTGCTTTGCTTAGGTCCAAAGTGACCAAAGAGCTGTCCTGCTAACAGCATGGAAGTAAGGCTGTTTGGAGGAGCAGAGACCAAGAATTTGGTCTCTTCCAAAAAGCTAGAATCATTGAATGGGGTATTTCTAACAAAAGCAACATCTATCAGAAGATCAAGATAAGATGGTTTATTTTGTCTTTTTTTTTTTTTTTTTTTTTTTTTTTTTTTTTTTTTTTTTTTTTTTTTTGTGTGTGTGTGTGATGTGAATTATGCCCAGGGTCTTTAATATACTGACTGAACACAGGCTGGGGTTTGAGTGGCAAACAGCCTAACTTCTAAGCTGCAGTGATTAGAGGAGCCTTTGCTGACTCAGCAGGGAGAAAGACAGGTGTGTCCTCAATGATGCCTGGGCAGAGGTAGACAAGGAACACTGAGCCCAATGCAGGACCAAGTTTACACCTGAGTGCCAACCTCTCACTGAGCATCCATAGCAAATTACTCAGGATTGGAACCTTCTCTCCGAAGTGGAACAGAGATGTTCCATGAGGCTTTGTGGGGATTCCTGCAGTGATGAATGTTGTAAAGGACCCCTCAGAGGAGTGTGTCCTCGAGACTGACCCCAGTTCTTTCTGCAAGGACTTCACAGTGAACTACTCAATATAATCACCCAGCTACCTGCTTCAGGTTAAGAATCCCTAATTCAAAAATACAAAGCCCATAAATACGAAGCCTAGAAATTTAAATACAAATGCTCCAGGACCTAACTTCTGAATGGCAACATGAAGCCACAAGTAGAAATTTTAATAGTTATTAAACTTTATTTTATGCATGGAGTTATGAAAAATGTTGTAGAGTATTATCTTCCACCCTTTCATGCAAGGTGTACATGAGGCATAAATTAATTCTGTGTTTGACGTTGAGTCTTCTCCAATATCTCATTTTGAAATCTGGAAAAAAAGTCACAGACTTGAAGAACCTCTGGTTCCAAAAATTTCAGATAAGGAAACTAAGCCTGAATAATATTTTATATATTTTTTTCAGTTTCCCTTAACTTTAAAAATATTTTTTAAAATTTTAGTTATGTGTAAACACATATGAGTGTATTGAGATGTATGCATGTAAAGTTAGGTGACCTTGGAGGTCAGAAGAGGGCATTGGATCCCTCGTCTGGAGTGTTATAGGAAGCTATAAGTGGCATGTCGTGGTTTCTGGAGCCCATTTTAGGTCTTCTACAAGAGAAGCAAGTGCTCTTAACCAACTGAGCCATCTCTCCAGCCCCTGAAATTAATTTTCCACCTTACAGCAGGATGTATGACAGGCCAGGACATAAATGAGACTGACTTTATCAGGTGGCCACTGTGTTCTGGGACGGACATACCTGGCCAATCTGCATCCTCACTTCCAGGACTGTCTCTTTCTCAGATCAATTTGTTCCCAGGTTATTTGACATCCTGACTAAGGAGTGCTCCCTCAGCCCTTTCGATGTCTCCTATTTTAGAATCCCCTTTCTATTCCTATTCTCCAAATCTAAAACATTGGGGTGGTGAACTTTAACCAAGCAACTATGGTATGTCTGCAATCTAGGGCTGACCCCATTCCTTTCTGTATTTCTCCTGCCTCAAACCTGTTCATCGGAGACTGGGCAATAGCTTACAAGCCTTATGTCCCCACTAAGGTGGCATATTCTGAAAGGCTAGCCCTTAGGCTAAACCTTGATTGTTTTCTTTTTCAGATAGGGTCTCCTTGTATAACCCTGGCTGGCATAGGACTCTTTATATAGACCAGGCTGGCTCTGGACTCAGGAGATCTGCCTGCTTTAGCTTCACAGTGCTATGATTAAAGGCATATTCTGCCATGCCCAAATCCTAGGTCTTTTAAACAATAAACAGTGGCCATCAACAGCCCAAAGTAAATTGGAAGGGCTCTGCCACTGAATTACCCTTGGATTGAGGATAGCTTATAATAGCCATTGTATGCTACTCTTGATAAAGGTTCGACTGTAGCACCAACATGCCAGAAAATAACCAAGAATCTGGCCCCAAGTCCTCCCCATTCTTTCTAGCCCAGTGTCCAGCCCGTGTGTGGGGCTCCTTCTCAGCCCTGCCTCACCTTCCTCTCCTTTCTTCACCCCTTTGTATAGTGATGACTCCTGGCAGGGCTGCTGTACCCTGGCCCTGGGCAGTGAAGCTGTTTATGTGAGGGCAGAGCTGAGATCTGGGTTAGCCTGCCTTGGGTGTTGGGAAAAGCTGGGAGGAGAGAATAACCATGCAAGGTGGGATAGGCTGGTCACTCTGTCTACTGGTGGGCAGGGAACCTCTACTTTGTCATCCATGGGCAAGATTAAGGAAAAAGGATGTTTTCTGACAGCAAATGACTTTCTAGTGACCTGCCAGAGATGGGAAATGCTGGACTTCAGGGGCTGAATCTCAAACGTTTCTCAGGAAGGTGACAAACAAAATTAAAAACAGGCTTGAAGGCAGGAGATGCTCCAGGGCTGTCTGCAGAGGCTTTGACTTGGGTTCTCAGAGTACTGTGCATCTGTAACATTTTCTCATCTTATCTGTTTTGAAATTGCATGCTTCATTGGTGTAAAATCCATTCACATTATGCAGAAATTGCCAGTCTCTGACTCCAGGGCCTCTAGACTAGACATCTGCACCCTTTTATTTCTGACTTCCTGTGTCTCTATCCCAGCCCTGGGCAGCCCATATGTTCTGTCTTTATGCATTGGGTCTAGGGACCTTGTTTGAGTCAAATCATACAGTGTGTGTCCTTCGGAGACAGCTAACTGTTCTGAGTGCAGTGTCCTCAGGATCCCCTTGTGTTGTACCCTATGTCAGGTTTTCCTTCTTTTTTCAGATGAATGGTAATTAGATCTCATGTGTAGATCACACTTTGCCATGTTTCCAGTGATGGGCACTTGAGCTATTGACACATGAGCGGATAGCACTTGGTACCACAATGTTTTTATTGTTTTGGGTAGCAATATGAGTTTGGAGAGGCTAAGGTCATAGAAGAAATTGCTTGCACAGCATGGAGCCACCACTGAACCTTGGCTAGCTGAATGGTTGGCCTGTCAGAGGAGCACACGTGCTGTGCAGTTAGACTTTTTCAGAAAGTGGACTTTTCACAGTTGACTGCTTTCTGCTGTGGCTGACCTTTTGCAGGTAACATCCTATGGGTATTTAATATTTGCCTATGTCCTAACCTGTTAGTAGTGATAACCCCGTGAGAAGACAGAGAAATACCATTTGTATTTTCTTTGATGGAAGGTGTGAAACATTCCGTTACTTAATGTGAACATGCTTCAGCACACACAAACTCTCCTTCCCCCTGTGGATGTGGGTGGACTGTGGGGGGATTGTTGTGCCCCAGCCTCTAGGTATCATTTCCTTGTGTTATAATTTGCAACATGTTCATAGACAGCACTAGGTCACAAAAAGCAAGCAGAATATACATGCAAGCATCTCTCATGTTCTATAGTCTGACCTTGAAAGTGTATATAGGAGCAAAAGTTTCCAAATAAGTTTGGAAAACACGTCACTCAGAACATGAATCCCCTTTCAGGATTCATGTTGACATTTTAGAGGTGATGAAAAGGTGTCCTGCAAAGGACACATCAACTTAACTTTCTTTAGCTGAAAATTTCTGAAGATTATTTCAGAAATAATTGTCGGCCATTGATCTCTCTCTCTACTTTTTTTTTTTTTTTTTTTTTAGTCTGTTCTTGGAGTGTGAACCCAGAGTCTTGCCTATGAGCTCATGCCCAACCTGACTCCCTCACTTAGATGACCACCTACTGATGCCCTCTAACGTTTGATGTCTCCATTAAACACATCATCTGTTAAAGTAACAGTGACTGTAAATGCAGTGAATACAAAGGGTTCCCTTCATGATCATCACTCCAAAAATTATTTATTATTTATTATTATTGGTGTGTGTGTGTGTACCTGCAGATGTAGAACAGATCTGTCCTTTCATGTTTACATGGGTTCTGTAGATAGAATTCATGGGTCCTATAGATAGAATTCATACTTTCAGGTTCTTACAGTAAGGACATTTATCTACTGAACTATTTTACCAGCTCCATGGATCATTCAGTTTATCTGTTCATGCTGTCTTTTTCTTACGACTTGATTTGGGGGAATGCTACATGGGTCAGCTAGATTGTCCCTTGCCATGCTTTGACAGGGCTGCACTCTGTTGACTAATTCACAGGGGATAGAGAATCTTACATTGGAAAGGCTTGGCAGGAAAGAACTCCAGTGTCCTGGTTTGTTAAGTCCAACCGTGCCACAAACCCCACTCACTAAATACAGTGTCACAGCTATCTCCAGAGTGTTGATAGAGTCCCAGTGCCAACAGGAGATCCCAGCTGGAGCTATTCATCCCAGGCCTATTACAGACTTCAAAACCCAAGGTAGATGGGAGGGACTAAAGCCTCCCAAGAGTCCAGGTTGCAAGAATATGGTGAAGGGCCATGTGTGGGCTACTCTGAAACAACCTGGCTTCTAAAGGACTCTGACAAGATGCGAATTTTCTTCTGCATACTCTGTTTCTCTAGCCTATGCCCATCTATCAAAGAATGATCTCTTGTGGCTGGCATCGCTCTTCAAGAAGGCATCCTTTCCTGCCTTTGGCATGCCAATGCTTTCAGCTTTGATTTGAGAAGACATCTTGGACACCATTTCTTAGTTTGACCCCATAATTCCAGGGGTACCCACATGGCCAGGGGCCCATTTTTACCAGTGTGTGCATGAAGTACAGCCATGCCTCTCCCTCTCTGGACCCACATGCTGTAGCTGAAGGGTTGAGCCCAAGCTGAGTGGAGCCAGCCCAGGAGGAGCCAGAGTGCTTGGTCACCCTCTGCTGTCACACTGCCAATTAATCATAGTGTTTGTAGGAGATTAATAGTTCAAGATGTGTCTGATGGTTGGTAGGGGGTCAGGTACCCATTAGAGTCTAACTTGTCAGCTTTTGAGAGCCATCTTGTCACCCTTTTCTCAAGGTCAGAGAGATAGATAGTGTATTTAAGGACTGATTGCAGGAAGTGTTAAGGAGGGCTGAGTTGCAATTCCTAGGATATTGCTGGGAAGATCAAAGTGAAGGGCATCATACTCAGATCTAGGAGGATTTGAAAAACGGGGAGTCTACCGTGTAACACTGCAGCTAGGAGCACAATTGCTCCCCCTCTCCCCTCTTTTATTCAGTGCTGGCTGTGCTGGCTGTAGAATAGTAAGGTGCCCCATTATCTGCCAGCTCAGTGTGAACCCCATAATCAAACCAGCTCAGTGTGACTTAATGAGTAAATCAAAACCTTTTTGGCAGTTACTCTATTGCTTTCCATCTCGTATTACCATCAGTCAGCAAACCCCGAGAACTGCTCAGCAGGCTGACAGGACAATAGTGCTGCCCTGACACATCTTCAGTGTTACTCTTGATCCTCACAACAGCTGTGCATTGGAGGGTATGTGCTCCCCACATCACAGATATTGAAACACAGCTTGCAGGAGGGCCCATTCCTTAGCCAGGGTCACACAGCTGTCATGGGGCAGACCTGGAATGGAGAATCCCATTCCTCAGACTCAGAAATCTGTTCTGTCACTGTGAGTCCCTGCTGTCCTCCCAATGGTCACATTCAAGCACCGTTCTCAACCCCCACAGATGACATTGCCCCTCAGAGGGGGTCTGTGGCGATGAGCGCGTGACAACCGTGTCAAAGCAGCTGGCAGAGTGCCTAGGCCGAGTGTTTAATTTGTGAAATAGATGTATTACTTTAAAAGGGAATTCTCTATTTTTAAAAATAAATTTTCCATGCACCTATTTCTTGATCAATTTTAACAATAAAACAATAATATTTTTCCCTGGGGAAAACCACTCATAGTAAACAATGGAGTAAAATGTTTCAAAACTACTTTCTGGCATAAATTTTGCATACTATCATATATTATTTAAATAGACTATGTTTGAAGAAATCATAAAGAACCACAGAATTAGGAGATAAACATCAGGGCTCAGCAAACACACATACGTGGGGAGCCCTCTGGCTTCTGGAAGTAGCCAAGCAATGCCCTTTTTCCTCCCTTGCTTCCAGTCCTTAGCTTAATCAGTAATCGTGGAGAAATAAGACAAAATGGTACCTCACACTTATGATACAGGAGGCCCCGACAAGACTGGAATTAGAGGCCTGTGTGGGCCGTAGGCAGATCCCAGTCTCTAAAAAGGAAAAGACATGTCTGCATTAGTTACTTTTCTACTTGCTCTGACAAAATAATGACAAGAAGCCACTCAAGTGAGGACAAGTCTATTGTGGCTTATGTTTGAAGTTGTTTTATGTCACGGCAGGAGCATGAGGACTGGTCACATGGTTCTCACAGCCAGGAAGCAGAGAGCGAGAGATGCATGGTTGTACTAAAGCTCACAGTCTAGCACCCCCAATCAATGGGATGATGCCACCCCCCTTCTAAGTAATCTTCCATCCTCAGCTAAAACTTGGGGAAAAGCCACAACGACACCCAATCTTAAGTTTTGATGGTGATGATATGAAGATCAAATAGTAAACAGTTTTATTTGTGGTTATGGGGATATGCTGTCATCTTTTCAGTGGCTCAAATTGCTGTTGTAACGTCTATGCAGGCATAGTAAACATAGAGGTGAAGTGCAGCCATGTGCTAATAGTATTTACACCAAGTGTATCGGGCCCATAGGCTGTAGTTTCCCAGCTCCTCAGCTAGTAGAAGGACTTCTTAACAGACTCTAACAGTGTATTTTAGTCATCTGGGCATTATCACAAATGTTCTTGGAGCACAGGGAAGAGGCCCTGATCTAGCCTGGGAGGGAGACCTTCAGCTGCGTTGATTGCCCTGATAGGAATGTGGGACTGTGGTCACCTATGCATTTGTACTTTACCTCTTTCTCTTAGTCTTCTGCTAGCAAAAGTGTCATCAACTCACTGAAAGAAAAAAGTGGAAACAGTGGGGAAAGTCTAGCATACTCTGGCTGGTTGTGGTAAGCATAGGTTTTGGTTAGAGGGGGCTTTTATGGTACTGAGAAGGGAACACAGGATCTAACACACTGAAAAGCATTCTGCCACTGAGCCATGCTGCTAGCCCCTGGAAGGAAGAGGTGTCATGTCAGAAGAAAAAAGGAATGTCTGGTATACAGGAAAGCACTTCTATGAAGGGTCCCGTGGCTTTGGGGAGCTGCTGAGGTATAGCATGAGTCAGTCACAGGAGCTGGAGTTCAGGCTTGTGAATAGGAGGTGTGGCCAGTTGACTCTAGAGAGAACCACAGGGAGCCATGTTATGCCAGGCCTTCGCCCTCTGAGTTCACACCAGGCTGAGGGTTTTCTCATCTCTTTCCCAAGGTTCCCACACTTGGCTCTTTTCCCAAATAAGTGGGGGGTACTTGAATATTAATGTGACAGACCATTTTATTCGGGACACTAGTTTGGGTTTCTCTAGTGAGCAGTGTTATTACTTAGGATAAATTAGTGTGCATATCTTGATTTGTCTTATAGCCGGGTTCTTTCCCTCCCTCCTTCTCGGTCTCTTTATACAATTGACTCTCAATTCCCTTCCTTTCTTAGAGGTGATGGTCATTGATGAAATACTGATTGAAGGTCGGGGCAAGTTTCCTTAAAGTTTGGTTAATAGAAAGCATTGCTTATTAGCAATTTCTGCTACCTTGTAGATATCTGTTGAGCTTCCCACCCCCAGATGACAGGGACTTCTATCAAGAGAGTAGGGCTGGTCCACAGTATAGACCTCCCTTAGATGTACCACATAATACTTCTGGAAAAGATAAAGTGACTCCAGACTATTTTCCCAGAAGTAATCCTTCATGAAGTGAGAATACAGCCAGGTGATCATTTTTCTGTCTCCCTTGAAAACTTTACTTGCAATTAGTTCTCCATCTCTAGCACCATGAACAAAACGATCCAATTCGGTGAAAGCTAAGGAAGCTCCAGCTTTGGTAAATGATCCATCATAGTTTGCTCTTCTACTGCACCAGAGAGAGCTGCTGTAAAAGCAGAGAAGCAACTCCCAGGAATACCGTTTAGACAAAGAGAGGGGGCATGGTCTGGGGTTTGGGTGAGTAGAAAATTACACCGTTAGTCATAGAAACAGGACTGCACAGTGCAGAACCCTAACCAGCTTTAATGCTGTGGCTTTGGTGTGGTTCTCCAAAATAAAGTAAAAGCTGGAGTGCAGGTTTTCTAGAATGGGTACAAGCTTGAAATCCATTCGTCCCCTATTGTTTCATCCAACAAGCTATAGTTATTTGTTTGTTTGTTTATTTTGGCAGTAGATTAAAGGGGGGAATAAAGTCAAAGAACAATTGCAGTAGCAGTTAACAAAAACCAGAGGCAAAACTTAAAAAAAAAAAAAAAATCCCCAGAGTACCTGGCAAGGATGTTGATGATGTCATTAAAGGAAGCTCACTAGCATGCCAACTCTAATTGGCACTTGTGTTGGCTACTGTTGACAGCAGGCCTCCTGAAACTGGAGGATGAGCTCAGAGGCAAAAATGAAGAGAGAGTCTGAGGTTTTTCAAATTAGGCAGTGTATCTTGAATTTTGATGAAGTCTTTTAAGAAAAAAAAAGACTCTATGTACTGCTAGAATAGATATATCAGACATGGTGGCCTTGGCTGCCTACATGTGGAGATGCTAATTGTAGCTCTCACACTCCTTCAGTCTGGCTTGTGGAGAGAGTTTCCTTTGTCCTTATGTGACTAATCTTCACATATGTGTATATGCTTCTCTTGTGTGCACACATGTATACGTGTGTCTGTTCTTATCATCTTTATTGTTTGTAGTTTAAAAGCAGCATAGCACAGCACATCCACAGTGTGTAACACTCTGGTTCCTGGGAGGCTCTGAAATAATATTTTGGAGGGGGAGAGTGATGACCCCATATTTCTCTACATTCCTGCAACCCAGTTGGGGATTTTGTTTAATTTAAACCATTGGAATTTGAAGTCATTTTGTCTTCTTTGTGGTATTGCCCTGAAATATTTCCTTATATCTCAACTGACTAAGCTCAGACTCGGAATAGGCAGCTGGCACGGTGACTGGCAAATCCCTGTGGTCTGCTAATGGCAACAAGCTTACATGGGGGTCTCCACCCTAAGAGATGAAACTTTGGGAGAACTTACATTCATTCAAACATGGCCTCTCTCTCTCACTCTGTCTCTGACTCTCTCTCTTTCTCTCTCTCTCTCTCTCACACACACAAATTTCATGGCTTGACATTGGGCTATAATGTTTGTTCCAGGCTGCTTCATTTATAAATAATAATAATAGTGATAATAATAATAATAAACCAGTAAATTTATTTTTTTGTGCATGAGTGTTCTGCCTGCATGTATGTCTGTGCACCATGTGTGTGCCTGGTACCTCTGGAGGTCAGAGGAGAGTGTCAGAGCTCCTGGAACTAGAGATACAGATTGTTGTGAGCTGCCATGTGTGTACTTGGAATTGAACCTGGGTCCTGTAAAACGGCAGCCAGTGACCCTAACAGCTGAGTCATTTTTCCAGATCTCCAATCCTGTTTTGAGACAAGGTCTCACTTGTAGCCCTGCCTAGCCTGAAACTCACAGAGATTCACTTATTTTTGCTTCCCATATGCAGAGATTAAAGGAACGCACCACTATGCCTTGCTGTACAGCTTCTTTTAAAATGTATGCTTGCTTTGAAACAGCAGGGTGGTGTGTTAGCCCAAGCTAGCCTTAAACTCTTGGCTTCATGATAATCCTTATCCTCTCAGCCCCTGGGAACCTGGGACTTCAGGCATGCTCCACAGTACCCAACTCTGTTTTCTCTATTTTTTAAAAATTCTAGTTGACAACCTAACATTTTCAAAACAAACTTCTTCTACACATAATATTTGTTCATTTACTTATTGACTGGGACAGAGTCTCATGTATTCTAGGCTAGTCATCAACTCTATGCGTAGCCTGAGGATGACCTTGAACTTCTGATTCTCCGGAGATGACATGTGTGTCCCACCAAGCCTAGTTGTCTGTTGTGTTGGAATAAAGCATAGAGCTCTATGAACACCAGGCAAGAACTCTGCCAGCGGAACTTCATTCTCAGCCTCTAATTTTAGATTGCGTGAAACTATATAGCCCTGAAAAGGTGAAAAGACATATATTCTTTTGGCTTGTGTTATTGTTTTTAATTATTTTTTCTTACCTTTGATACCATTTTTTTCTTCCCATTTTATCATTCACAGTTAATCACGATTAGCTTGTGTTCAGGAAACACGAGAATAGTATAAACTAGAAAATTAAACTCACTTTCCATCCTGTTCTCCTGTCTTTTTTTTTTTTATTTCATGTGTGTGTGTGTGTGTGTGTGCGCGTGTGTGTGTTTGTCTGTGTGCATGTGTGTGTGTTGTGTATGTGTGTCTGTGTGTGTTGTGTGTGCATGCATGTGTGTCTGTGTGTGCATGCGTGTGTGTGCTTGTGTGTGTTGTGTATGTGTGTGTGCATGTGTGTGTTGTATATGTGTGTCTGTGTGTGTGTTGTGTGTGCATGCATGTGTGTCTGTGTGTGTGTGCGTGTGTGTGCATGTGTGTAAGTGTGTGTCTGTGTGTTGTATGTGTGTGTTGTGTATGTACACTTGCACTCAGTGCCTGCACAATAGCAGGCCTTTGGAGACCAGAGGAAATGTGTGGGACTCAGTTCTCTTTCCACCATGTGAGCTCTAGGAATCAAATTCAGGTAGTCGGGCTTGGCAGTTAGCACGCTTGCCTCCCGAGCCATCTCCCTGGCTGGGCTTGATGTCTTTCCCGTGTGCACACCAGCCTTTGACCTCACTTCTTTTCATTATGACACTGAGTACATAAGGGAAGTGTTTGTTAGTCAATAGTTCCTGAAAGCAGAATTTTGGCCACATGCTTCCCTGGGATCTTTTTTCAGGAACTCATGTCTTGCCCTTATATGTCACACCCGGTGATATCATTACACCAGGACTTTTCCATGGGGAAAAGTTACCCCAAGTGGAGTTTTCTGGGCCAGAGGGTAGATACTGCTTAAAGTAATAGGCTGTATGTTGTCTCTCCCAGAAAAACGATTCCTGCTGCCACACCTTACGTAGCTCTGTACCTCTTTGTCTCTACTTCATCTTTAGAAATTAAATATATATATGTATATATGTATACGTATCTATCATTTAGATTTTCATGAGCAGAATCAAACATTTTCTGAGTATTTTCTACCCATTTATACTCCATATTTTGTCAACTGTTTGGGTGTTCGCACACATTTTTATTTAGGTATTTTTAAGAAAAAAAACTGGGGGAAAATAGTTGATAGCAAAGTGTAAGGGCTGTGGATGTAGCCTTAAAAATATGGGTATCTATAGTTTTGCTTATATTTTTGATGCATAGAAATTTTAACTACTTATAGTTAGTAATGAAGTAGTAATGATTAAACTCAAAACATACACTAGTCTTTTAAAAACATTTTACTCTCTGTGTATGAGTGCTTGCTTGCATGTATGTATGTATATATGTGTGCCACATGAATTTCTGGTGCCTGAGGAGGCCAGAAGAGGCAATGATTCCCCAGAACTGAAGTTATAGGCTGTTGTAAGCTGCCATGTGGGTGCTGGGAACTGAACCTTGGTCCTCTGCAAGAACAGCCAGTGCTTATTCTCACTGACCCATCCTGTCATTTCTCTAGGTAATTCCCCACTAATTTTTATGGCAGATATTCACTCTCCACAGTCAGATAGTAACCTATTTTTTTTCCAGTTTTTCAAAGATTCTTCTTATAGATTTTATTAGAGAATTCCTTATTACTGAAAATTGTTTTCTCTATGTACCATTTTTCTGTCTTCTTCCGAAATATGATTAGTTTTCTTTATGACTATTCTCGACTCTAACAAGTTGAAAAATTTGATAATTATAACTTCTATTTCTTGTAATCTGTCCTTTAAATCTGTAAGTACAAAGCTACCTACCAGATTTTTCTTCTCTTTTAAATTTTTAAAATAAAACTTTTGAACAGAACATATAGCAACTAACATGTCTTATGAGATGTGTAAAACAATTCATCTTGCCTCTAAGTCTGGGCAGAGCCCCCTGTGGCACTGCATGGTGCTTCTGAAATGAGTACAGTGGCAGAAAAGGCAAGAGAAGGCAAGAGTGGGATGGTGGAATGGGCTGTGGCTTGAAGCTTTATGATCCTGTTAAACCTGCTGATGGAGTGTTAACTTGCTTCATTAGAGGCTGTTCCCATTGTTCTCTAGGGGATGATTCCCAGAAGGGAGAGTCAGGCTACACTGCTTCTGGACTGTGGGGGTTTGGCCCACATCTTCCTTGGGAACTTTATTTCAAGGAAACTCGATCAAAAAGGGGGCTTAGTTTACGAGTATCAGGCACGGCTGTGGATATTGCAGGATTGAATGCAGAGCAATAGTGTCTCTTAAGTTTCTGGAGCACAGGCCAGAGCTCCATAAGGATTCCCAGAATAGTATCTCATACTCAACCTGCCCAGTGTTTTATTTTGAAGCTTAGAAATTGGGAAGTCACTGTTCCAGCCACTGGCTCCAGGCTCACACTCTTGTAAAGGTACCATCAGTGTTGTAGGCCCAAGACTACACAATCCTTACCACATCCGATCAGTGTTACAGAACTTCCCCCATCCCAGCCCACCTTCTTGGTCTCTTTCAAGTCAAGTCAGCATGGAGAGTTTGTTGTGTGGACCTGATTAGCAGGCTCTAAATCATAGTTGAAACCTCTTTAAAGGTCCAGAAGTAGTGTTTTTAGTCTTGAGACCTGCACTACAGGACCATAAACTGTATGGAAGTTCCTGCCATTTTGGTTTTCCGTGAGCATCTCCCTCACCCTCCAGAAATTAGGATGGCATAGCCACAGTGGAACACGGGAGACATTCAGGATGTTCCGCTGGTATTGGCAATTGATCGATGAGGGGAGGAGGTAGGGAGAAGGAGAGGTGACCAAGCTCATTAAGTCCTGGTCTTGGACTTTTTACAACATTGCTCTAGTCAGACACTTTTATTTTTAAATGGTAAAAACTTGTTTAACTTCCTGGGTAACCAATTGCTGTAATCTTATCTACAAATTTGAGAGCCAGGCAATCCCAAAGCTTCCTCATACTTGTGAAATTCTTTGGTGGATTTTTAAAAAAGATAACAGTGTGTGAGGAGGCACTTCATGTGCCCAGTAAATTTTTGTTAGGTTTCTCTCATTTCCATCCCTTGCCCCACCCCCACTCTACCCACCACCTTCTTCCCCACCCCCAAGCCCAATGGAATGTGCCTCAAGGGTGGGCCCCTGCCTGGTGAGGGTGTTGGTGTAGGTGGATCCCTAGGCATGAGTAACCCTTATCTTGCTGAGTATGCTGGGCACTCTTAGATGCTGTGGTGTTGACTCAGTTATGTATCCAACTGAGGAAGGGCACAGGTGGCTGTCTTGCCCTAGATTCCCTGGCTCACCACCCCCGGGTGGGCGAGTCCCCACAGAAACAGAGCTCATTGATGCCAACTAGGCTTCCTTTTGTTATTGGCAAAGTGAATGGTTCATTCTCCATGTTCTAATAATTTTCCACTCTGGCATTGTTAATTGATAGGGGTCATGCTGAGGTGACTACTGAACAACTTATTAGGTGGCAACTAAATTGGGTCATGGTTGCCCTAGGCTGGGTGTAGTAATTTTTCAGGTGACTGAGTTGGCTGGGTTTTTTGGTTTTTATTTTGGTTTTTTTGTTTTGTTTTGTTTTGTTTTGTTTTGTTTTGTTTTTATTAAAGTCTCCTGGCCCGTTTAGTATAAATGTAATGTACTCTTCTGCCTCATTTAACCTTGAGTAAAGTCGCCAATGGAGAGTCTTGGTGGAGATGTGAAAGCAGTTAAAAAGTAGAATGCATGAGAGAGATGGCAGCTGGTCTGTTTCTCCAGGAAGCAACCTGGGTCAAGGCAGCTTCACGCTTTCCAAGAATATGCCAGGCTGAAGTCTATGCAGGTATGGTGTAGCTGGGAGATGAATGGGTACAGGTGCTGCCTCTTCTAGAAATGTTTAAATGGAGCTAGGAAAACAGGATATACATACATTGTTCATGACAAAGCTGTAACTCCTGTCTGAAGACCCTCCTGGCATTAGAAAGTTATTTATTATTAAATGTTTCTTCTAGAAACATCAGTGAATGTTGGCTTCCCAAGCTGGCTCCAAGAACCCACTTAAGCTTTCTTGGAGCTTCCACAGGTCAATTCCAATCCGAAAAAGGTAGTGATGTGTGTTTTGTGTGGAGTGTTAATTTCTTTCTTCGTGAGAGGCCATTGAAGACTGGGGTGGAGAAGCTCATGGTTACTCTGCTAAGACGTGAAAGTAAAGTGGATATTATGGCAGCTCTTAGAAGCAGGACAATTGGTCCACATAGCTCAGGCTTGCCTGAACAACTTGTCAGTCCCCACTGCTGGGTTTTCCTGCCCGAGTTTTCACTCAGAGCATTAGGGATGGAGTCCCCTAATCTGCGTTCCTGCTCACTGTGAGGTAATCATATCCTTGTGGTTCTGTATCATTTTGATATCTCCTTTAAGGAATGCCTGCACCTCGCTGCCTAAGTGACAAGCAGACAACAGCCCTCATCCCCAGACACAAGGATACACCTAGAGAACTAGCCTCAAACACACCTTCTTGGCCTTTGTGTGGCTTGTGCATGATCTTCTTGCCTTCCCTCCTAAGGTCTGATTCAGACCATCTGGAGCCATTGCCATAGAGGAAGGAGTGAGTTACTCTCTTAAAGTCTCTGGATCCTGCCATGGAGCATAGGCAGATGTCAGAGCAGTGGTAGGTGTTCCTTCTCTGTCTAGGCCAAGCTCTTTCTGGCAATTGCTGATACAGACAGTCGTTTCCAAATTCCACTGAAGCTGAGACTTATAGCTGTCATCCTTGGCCTGCATTGGACTCTCCAGAAGTTTGGAAACTGTCAGACCCAAGGGTACCAGTATCTTTGGCATACATTCTGCATCTTCCTATAGGTAGAGGCTCAAAGGAGACACCTGAAAAGGCAGCACCTGGTTCAGGCTGTAGCCCCGTGCTTTCCACCCCTTATCCTCATCCTTCCTGACTGCCTATCATACCTCTTGTTCTAACATTCCTTAATTTTCCCGTAGTGGGGAGTGTCTCCAGCTGGAATCAATACTCCACCACCCTTGTACCTCCTTTGACCTGGGGTCAAAAGCTCCAAGCTGTAACATTAGCCAGAAGGTCTTCTCTGCCATTGAGGGCAGATAGCAACACAGAACAGCAAGAATAGGTCCTCACTGCACCAGCCAGTCGCTCCCTATCCATTTGTCCTGACCTAGAGGTAACTGTATGTGAGCCTCAGTCTCTTTCCATGTTGGTAAACAGGAAAGATAATTAAAGATCTCTCCCTCTCCCTCTCTCTCTCTCTCTCTCTCTCTCTCTCTCTCTCTCTTTCCCCTCCCCGTGTGCATGAATGTTTGTGCTTAAGTAGGCAAACATACATGCTGTAACACATGTGAAGGTCAGAGAACAGCCTCAGGCAGTCCTCACCTTCTATCTTGTTTCAGACAGGGTCTCTTCATTCTTATCATTGCGTATGCCAGTCTGTCCTGTCCACAAGCTTGCAGGGATTCCCCTTTCCACCTCCCATCTTGCTGTAGGAGCTCTAGAGTTACATTTACCATACCCAGCTTTATGTGGGTACTGGAAATTCAAACTCACATCCTCACGTTTGCATGACAAGTACTTTATAGACTGAGTGATCTTCCTAGCCCTGATGATCATTTTATTTTTCCAATTAAATAATAAAACTCTATTGCACAAAATCAACTAAGTCTGAGACTTCTCTGGTGTCATTAGCCCTACTACACAATTCACAAGAGCATTTACAAGAAAAGAGAGAGAGAGAGACATATTAAGTTCATAGCTGAGCACTCACTATTAACTCCTGTTCTTTTTGAGACTGCACTTTAGATGGTAAATTGGGGGTAAAAAAGGAAGTTCCCCTATTCACTAGGGTTGTTATAGCACCCCATAAGGAAACTTGGGCAGGCCTTCCCATCACCTGGATTGCAACAGCTCTGTGAGGTGTGAAGAACTCTGGTCACCAGAGCGTTACCCATTTCTCTGCCATTGTCCTCTCCCTCGGTTTCCTGTGGTCTTTGTGAAAGAAGGCCCACATGGCCCCCAGATTTCATGCATCACTCCCTGCAGATGCAGATAATCTGTTCAAAGTACCACATTTTGTGAGCAAATTAGAGTTCCCATTGGATTTCAGCAGCCTAATGATGATATTCTTAGTGTCGCGTGTGATATGGCCCCAATGACAAAGCCAGGACCCCTGTAGGGTTATTGTATTGTCCTTGTGATTGAGAGCAATTAGTTGTGTGTATGCGTCTCTGATTTACCTTCTGTTTGCCCCTCTCTAGTGGGATCTTGTGTGTGATAATGCCTGGAAGGTCCATATCGCTAAATTCTCCTTGCTGGTTGGATTAATCTTTGGCTACCTAATAACTGGATGCATTGCTGACTGGTGAGTACCAACACACCTGACACATGGACCTTTGGAAGGCACAGCACACCTTTGCTAGCTAAGGAGGAGTGCTCAGTGTTAACACAGGGTCACTGTGCCCTTGCTCTGCTTGCCAATGATGCCAGAAAAGAAGCTGTCACTTGGAGAATGCAGAGGCAAAAAAGAATTGACCAGGGAGATGGAGGCTCTAAATTCATTCGAGACCAGCCGGTAGCCCCATTTAATTCTGATAACTTATGCTTAGTTGGGAGGAGCATGGAGACACACAGCTGGGTGCCATGTGGGTGGATGCACAAAATACATTTTTTAAAAATGGAGAGCTGGATTAAGTGGTGTGTACCCACAGTCTCTGCTACTGGGGGCTGAGGTAAAGGATTGCTTGAATTCAGTGGGGCCAGCCTGAGCAACAAAATAAAACTCTGTCTCCAAAAATCTTTAAAAAGAAAGAAAGGAAGGAAGGAAGGAAGGAAGGAAGGAAGGAAGGAAGGAAGGAAGGAAGGAAGGAAGAGAGAAAAATTGGTGGAGATAGATGTCAGCCTGGATTAATATCTTAAAATATCAAGCACATTTTAGTGACAGTCACTGGCTTAGCCAGAAGCTGCCTCTGTGGTGCCAGTGGTGAGAACAGCAGAGCATAATGGTGTTTGGCCATGGATAGGTGGATAGGCATTGTAGACATGGGAAGGGTAGCAATCAGAAATGAGACAGAATGTGTTCTAGGTGGGTAAGGAGAGGTGGATTTCCAGATCAAATGTGTGCTTCAGGAGGAAATAAGTAATGAGGAGACCAGGAGGAGACAGAAGCAGAGCCTGGTACTTAGGGGCTGGAGAGATGGCTCAGTGGTAAAGAGCACTTGCTGCTTTCTCAGAGGACCCAGGTTCAATTCTCAGCACCCACATGGTGAGCCTCTTCTCAACTCTGAGGGCACCAGACACAGACATGCAGTCAAGCAAAACGTCTATGCACATAAAAATAAACAATTTTTGTAAAAGAGCCCATTGCTTACTGATCATCATGTATCAGGCAAGTGTCAGATATTCCCATGTCTTAATTGTTAATTTCTGAAAAACTAGATGTTTAAGTCAATTCCCAAGTCCACTCAGCTGCATTCAGGACTTGACACCACAACACAAGGCCCAGAACTGCTTTACTGACAGCATGTCACACACTTTTATATAAGGCATTCTGTGGTCACAAGAACACTATGGTGCTGTGTCCAAGAGGGAAGACAATTGCATAATGTCAGGGGACTACTCAAGGACAAAGATGTGGGGTGGCTGTTTCCCATCCCACTCTTTTTACAATAATCTTTTTTGTGTGTGAATCAGCATGTCTCTGGCCTGTTGACATAGGAATGTCAGGAATGCTAAGGGACAGACTGTGTGTATGTGTATGTGTGTGTGTGTGTGTGTGTGTGTGTGTGTGTGTGTGTGTGTGTGTGTGTTGTGCCCTGGTGCTCTCTGTATCCTAGTTAGCTGAGAAAGCTAGCCAGGGCAGTAGTAATGACCACAGAGAGTTCTCAGACCACGTTAAGTGGTGGACATTTCCTTCCTCAAACTAGTGTCTATTTGTGTGACCATACAATGTGATTTCCTGTGAGCCCAGAATCTGCTAAATCACCATTTCTAAGGCTTCCTATGGACACGTTTCTTGTGTTCAGCAATGAAATTGTCAGTGACCTCTGCAGGCCTCTGCTAGGAGCTATCTATTTTGAGGATGGTAAGTGTGGTTTTATTTAAACAGATGCTTGGCTTGCTAGCTTTTCAACATGAGCTGCAGTGATCTGTCAGGTGCCGTTTCCCAGAGAGAACTTCACTGACAAAAATTAGAAATGTATGCAAATATGACCCATGGCCCTCCTCTCTGAGAAATACAGATATGATAATGCTTGTGATGTCCTGATTCCACAAGTGACTTTACTACAACCGGGAGCGCAGGGTTTTATTAGTGAGCCTGTCTGTGGAAATGGTAGGCTTTGCACACCAAGTGGCCTTCCTGGTCACACTCCAGGCCTGAAGACAAAAACTAAAGAGTGTGGATCTTGCTCAGAGTGCCTAGAGTCTGCTAGCACAAACCCGGTTCTCTGAGGTGGCTGTCTGTGGGGGGGGGGCAAGGTCAGACAAGCAAGCTGGGACATCCTCATACATGTTTGAGCAGTAGCTTTGAGAGAACTGAGTGGCCTTCCATTTCAGTTAGGTTTTGTTCTTCATACCTCTCCTACCTTTTGGGGGCAGAGTATATTTTTCTCTGTGCCTTGCCTTAAATCACCTCATTTGAGGGAACTCCATATCTCACAGCAGGGGCAGTTTCAGGGCTACATGAGGAAGTTGATAAGCCACAGGGTAAACTTTCTAAAATTACAGTCGTCATATACAGACATTTAAGTGGTAGGCTGCTTTTCTTAAAAAGTTCTGGAGCTGCAGAGATGGCTCAGTCAGTAAGAGCACTTGCTATATAAACATGAGAACCCAAGTTTGAATCCCCAGCACTCATGTAAAAAGTTGGGCATGGCCACACACCACCCATAATCCCAGAGCTATTGAGACAGAGGCATGAGGATTTGAGGGTCTTGATGGCCCAGGTTAAGGGAGTGTACTGACTGTATTTATGTCAGCTTGACACAAGCTAGAGTCACCAGAGAGGAATGCCTTTCTAAGATCAGGCTGTTGGCAAGTCTGTGGGACATTTTCTTAATTAGCGATCACTGTTGAAGGGTCGTTCCCATTGTGAGTAGTACTATCCATGGGCTGATGCTCCTGGGTTCTATAAGAAAGCAAGCCACGGGGAGCAAGCCAGTAAGCAGCATTCCTCCGAGACTTCTGCATCAGCTCCTGTTCCCAGGTTTCTTTGTGCTGTCCTGACTTCCTTCCACAATGAGCAGCGATGGGGAGGCAGAAACCGAACAAACTTTCTCCTCCCCTAGGTTTCTTTGGCTATAGGAACAGCTATAGGAACCCTAAAACAGTGAAGGACTCTGTTACAAGGGAATATGGTAGAGAATGATTGAGCAGACTATCTGACATCATCTTCCTGCCCAACAAATATCACATATGACCTACACCACATACACACACACACACTTAACACATACAAGCACATGTAAAAATATTTAAATTAATAGAATATTTTTTAATGAAAAAACTAGCTTCATTTTCAACCCAGATATTTGTTTGGAAAAAAGGTTAGTTGACCTATGTGTGAGACACTCAGGACAGGGCTCTGTTGAAGGGTGGTCTGTGTTTATAATAGCAATAATAAGTGGAAGGAAGTCATAGTTGATCTAAGCTGAAGAGCCACAGGAAGGCCACAAGGGCACCAACCAGGTCCCCTCTTTACAGCGCCTCTCTCTCACATGCACAACCATCTGGTCCCAGCCCCCATCCCATTGACAGAAACTCCAAAGTGGATATTGTCCTACAGGTTTTCTGCCAGCCTGCCCCGTATTTTATAAATAATCCCTGAATTCATCTCCTCCAGTCACTTCATTGGAGTGGGATGTATATTTGGAGACGCTGTGTTGGTTCCTGTGACTGCTTCACTGACTATTACATGCTCGGTGGCTTCAATACAAATTAGTCATCTTCCCGCTCATAAGCCCAACATGGGTGTCACTGGGGTAAAACCAGAATGCCACCAGGACAGACCTCCTTCCTGGAGAATTGGGACAGTCACTTCATTGTCTTTTCTATTCGCTAGTAGCCACCTGTGTTCTGGGTTCATGACTCTTTCCTTTATCTATCTTCAGAACCAGGAAAATGGAGTCAAGTTCTTACATGCTAACATCCTTGGAAAATTACTTCACTTTGAGGTCTTGAGCTGTAATCTCGTTTTCAGAGTCCCTCTTGCCCTGAAAATTTAAAAATAAATAAATAAATAAAAGATGGATTCTGAGAATTCCAATAGGTACATGTTTGAAGATCCAGAAAGATAAAGGCCTCTGCTCTCCCTCACCCGTGATCCCACTCTGGGGAAACAGCTCCCACAAAGCATGTAGTGATTCAGTCAATGGTCATTGGATTGCTGGTGCATTCCCACACAAACTCCATAGACGACACAAGCAGAGAAAGTGTGGACCTTTCCCAAGATCACATAACTCAGGAGTGATGCGATACGAGCCTGAATGGGAAACCAAAGTGTCTGTTCTGACTTCAGAGACTACTTGTGCCCCCACTGACTGATGATAGCTGTGATTTACTCATTCAAGTAACCATTTGGGAGGGAGGTACGTAGAAATGTGTTTTTACAAGATTTAAAAACAAAAATCAAGCATCTTTTCTAGGACAAAAATCAAAAGAGGAAACAGGTTTGAACATCAGAAAGAAGTGGGCATGGTAACATACACTTGAGATTGGAGGCCAACCTGGGCTCCATAGAGAGCTCTAAGTTAGCCAGACTGAGAAACACAGGAAAATAATAGCAAACAACAGCAAGAAGTGTAGAAAGGCTGAAAGTTGAAACGTTTAGGATTCAGGCCAGGCCCATCGTGCCTCTGTATGAACTGAAACAGAACCATTCACAGGTGAGGTAGGTTCGGGGAATTAAAAATAGATGTTAGAGATTTGTATAGTCTCCTTCCCTTTAAGAGGACAAGTAAGCCATGCTCTAAATGTAATTCTGCAAGTAAGTTTGGTACTGACAAAAGCTTCCGGTAAGATCTTTCCTGCTGAGGGCTTTCTGATCCCAGCACAAACACTAAGACTTTTCACAGTTATAAATTCATAGTCTTGGCCACAAATCCCCAAATCAAAGAGACTAATAGAAATGGGTGGGCCCTTAGAAAGTTCTGGCAGAAGTGCTGGTATGTAATGCCTGCTCCATGTTTTCCTAAAACATGTTACTTTGTATTTATAGTCTAGTATAAATGTCATATTTTATATATTTACATTTTATATTTAAAACTCTTATTTATTACTGTGTTATATATTTTTCTATTTTTACATATTATGCTATGTCTTATATTACATGTTATATAAATTAAAAGAGACAGAATAGGCCTTGCAGTACTTTGTCTTTAAAATGAGCTTTAAGTGGGAAAGCATCTATATATGTATGAAACCTTCCCTTTAAGGCCCTTTGCCCATCCTGAGTTTAAATCACTTTCATTGTCCTTGCGGAGATTGTGAAATATGCTCATAAACATTCTCTATTCTCACCCAGCCCCAAGCAGTCACCGTGTGTCCACCCCCACCCCCACCCCCGCCTTTTACTTGTATGTCAATGACCTGTCTGTCATAAATGTCTAGGACATTTAAAGCCATTTATCCACCCTATGTGGTGTTGAGGGCTCCAGGCCTGCATTTCCTTCCTTTCCTCTCCCCACCTTCTCTGTGAACTATCCTTCCAGATCAAGCCAGTTGTGTTAAATATTAATTTGCTGGCTGCTGCTCTGTTGCCATAGTGTTACTTGTAATAAAAGCGAGTGGCTAGTATAAGGACAAGGGGACTCGTGGTTTTTCAATTTCCACGGACTACTCCATCTGCCCTCTGATTGCCCCCAAGTACACTGTCTGCTAGTGGCCACCGGTCAAGCACCAGTCAGCTCTGTGTGTAGTTTGTGAACTCATATGCCACTGCCCTTTCCTGCAGGCTCTACTGTAAGACACTAGAGCATTTATTTACAGTCCAAAGTGTCTAGTCTTTGTGAGTGATCTATGTGTTCCCTTTGGAGTTACATGTGGCCATGTAGCTGAAGCAAATTGCAGCTAGCCCAACCCTAGACCTATAGGCTACTTGTGTAACAGCCTCCCCAAGGCAACAACTGGAGAAGTAAAGCCTTCCCTCCATGTATGTTGACTTTTGGGCCAGTTCCAAAGGTCAGCAGTTTCTCAAGACATTTTATGCTAGGCGTGTCAAGGTTGTGTTTGGGGAGTTATTATTGATTTTGTTCTCTTGCCTTGAGCTATCCCTGTTTATACACAGAGAGACACTCCGCGGCAGTAATCAGGGCCATATCAATTCTCTCTCCTGATGGCTGTTTTAGCCATGCCCTCTCAGTTCCAGAAGAGGATGGGGCTTAATGTCCCACAAGAGGCCTCTATTCCAAGGGAGTAGCATGATCTCTTGAGGTGGTTATGGGTAATACGAAGACACTTAGCTCCTGCTCCTTCAGTGTTTGAGTGCTCAGTGGATGCTGGGTTAGCATTGCCCTCTTGTTTGGCATGGTGTCTGACTTCTCTCCTCTTCACATGCAGGGTTGGTCGGCGGCCCGTGCTCCTCTTCTCCATCATCTTCATTCTGATTTTTGGACTAACGGTAGCTCTGTCCGTGAATGTGACCATGTTCAGCACACTCAGGTTCTTTGAAGGATTTTGCCTGGCTGGAATCATCCTCACCTTATACGCGTTACGTAAGTAGGAACCATTGTGACTGAACTCTATGAAAATCAGCCCAAGTGTTGTTGCCTAGAGGTTCTGGGCTAGCTGTTGGGGTGGTGGCATTTGGAAAGCATACCCTTTGAAGCCTTTGTGGTTACAAAAACCTTCCAGCTTGGGTCCAGTGCCCACATCGAGTAGAATGGAAGTTTGTGTAATGGTTCGGAGATGTGAGGACTCACGCTGACATGGGGCTCCTGATTTCTCTGGAAGTTTCTGTGCACTCCTGAGTGTATCACCCCAGTTCTGGATCTAGCAGAGCATCCTGAAGAAGTACTCTATGTGGACTGCACTTGGCTTTCCTGGACTGTGGAGTTCTTCTTTTCTTCTACTTTGTGCTCATACAAAATCCGAAATCCACATTTTAGACATTGTTTTGGATGTGACCATAAATAGTCTGAATTTGAACTGTCAGCTTTAATGCTAGTATATTAGGTGGAAAAACTTGGTAGTATTTGCTATTTTGAAATAGGAAGGAGATAATATTCAGGGGCTCTGCCATATTTGTTTCCCATAATCTCTGCTGTCACATATGGGTAAGATTTACTTACCTGTATTCAGTTCTCTGGAAGACAACCATGCAGTCACAAGAGACAGAGAATCTGTAGGCATTTTACTTCTTAGTTTTATACTTCTGGCCACCCTGTTGAAAGACCTGTTGGACCACAGAGCAAATAAGGTTCCTGCTCTCCTGATCTTTGATAACAGGGAGGAGTCAGGTCTTGATTAGGTAGTAATTTCTAAAGTAATAAATGCAAATAGTTGTAATAATTTTCAATTTGCATTTTGTTTTTCTGTGTATCCTTGGCTATCCTGGAACTAATTGTGCAGACCAGGTTGGCCTCAAACTCACAGAGCTCCACCTGCCTCTCTCTCTGAAGAGTACTGGTATTAAAGGTGTGAGCCACTACTACACCTTCAGAGTGGCTGTGGTGTCTCCGTGTCTCCTGAAGTGACTCTAAGCAATACTTGAAGCCACCCAATGTGGTCTTCTCTTCAGGCAGCTGTCTTTTCAGGCTCTAGTTAGCATAAGAGCCTGACAACTTAGCCCTTCCCATGGACTTCCTGTGAAGGAGATGATTACATGTAGACAAAGCAGAGTGGCTGAGCTATAGGAAAGTGATATACCGTACATTCCTAATCTTACACCTTTGTCAACATAGTTCAGGAGAAATTGTCATATAGTAGAGATGGCCTCTCGTTTTATCTTACAAAAGTGCTAATGATCTGCTGAGGATACTTGGGTCTCAGCAAAAGAAAACACCAGATCATTAGCCCCACCAGCCAAGGCTGAGGAAGGAGGCAGAGAGAGGCTGTACATGTGCCTGGCGCCTACCAACTCCGAGTCTGTCCCTGGAGTATGCTGGGGCAGGCATCGATGGTACCCAAACTGTGTTGTAGTCATTGTTTAGCCTTTACTGACTTGTGCTGACACATGTCACTGTGCCATTAGCCCTGTGAAGATCCCTGATGTATTTATACTGAATTTGAGAGAGGCAAGTTTTATGACAACACATGCTTGATGGACCTCTTTCTTGCCCTGCCCTCTTTCATCTCTGATACCTGGCCTTCCTGTAGTACAAGTCCTCTGGGCTCTAATCCCAGTTCCTTGTGGACCACCTCTTCTAGTCTATAGTCAGAGTTTACCACAGGCTTCCCAAAACCCATTTTATTTTTGTTTACTTGTTTATTAAGCTTGAAAAGGATCTAGTGATCTGGGGAGATGGCACTTGCTATACAAAGACCATACTTAGTCTAGGAAGTGGGTTTGCTTCTGTCTCTCAGATAGAGAATCATATAACCTGGCTAGCTGCAAATTGTTCTGAAAAGAGCCAGATATTACAAGTTTTAGGCACTGGGGGCCATATGGTCTCTGCTGCAGCTACTTAGCTCTGCCACTGTAACAAGAAAGTATTCATGCATATGCATGATATGTAAATGAATGGATGTAACTGTGTTACCATGCAGCTTCATTTGCTGAAGCAGACTGTGGACCATATTGGGCCAGTAGTTCAAAACCTACTGGCATTGGTGGAAGTGATTGTTGTGTTGGATTGGTAACACAAGCTTTAAATCCCATCATCTCTCTTAGTTTGTCTAATATCCCTAGTTAAGTTTCTCCTTTGTGCAATTTTCTGTCTTCAGTATTTACCTTTTTGTATATATTCATATAAGCAGCCTATAACATTTTTTCTGAAGTAGAATAAGCTATTAAAATGATTGTCTTTGGGGCTGGAGAGATGGCTCAGTCGTTAATAATGCTTCCTGTTCTTCAGTTTCCAGCACTTACACTGGGCAGCCTACAGCGAGCTCCAGTTCCAGCTCTAGGGCATCCAACACCTTCTAGTTTCCACAGTTACCTGAATACACAGACATATACACAAATAAATAATCAAATCAGTTTTTTAATAAGTTGCTTTTTTAGGTTGAGACTAGCGTCCAAACATCACGATACATGTCATTGCAATGTAAAAATCCAAGTATTGCACAGTGGCCTCTTGTATGAGCTAACAGATTATTTCAGATATCATAACTAAAATGAAGCAAAAAGATGTGAACAATGGCTTGAGACCCCATTTAAATGATGAAAATGGGGAGGATTTTGTTAAGAAATGACAGATAAGCCACCTTTGACAATGGAGAATTGGGAAAAAGGAATCAAAGTCATAAGTGGCAGATGAATTTGGGTGGACCTGGGTAGCTAGGCTGGGATGGCCCAGCTCTCCAAATCTCTGGGCCATCTTGAGGAGATCCATGAGCTGGTGAGAAGACATAAAGAGGTGCTTTCAGTCATCAGGGCAGGAGCTGTGGATTTCTAACGGGTAAGCTTGCTGGCTTTTTATCCACAAGAAGCATGTGCCTACAGGTAAAACCTATGAATTTAGCTTCAAGGAGCTACTGATAAATTGGGCCATAGGGTAAGTAGTTCTTAGATCCAAAGACAAGTGTAAAATTTCTGGTCATTAATTATTTGCAAGTGACATTTTTAATGGTCCCCAAATTTTCTCCTCATTCATCTAGAAGCTTTTTGTATCTCTTCTAGCTTCTTTTGAAAAGGCCTGCCCTTTGTCAAAACAGACCTAGACTTTATTCTGTTTTAATGTTGCAGGTACTTGGCAATGGAATGGGCAAAGCAATGATTTTTGCCATTTTGATTTCCTGTGTAGCTTGCCCTGAGGGTAGGCTATTCATTTCAAGAAATGCTGCCATGGGTGGTGGTGGTGCATGCCTTTAATCCCAGGCAGAGACAGTTTGAGGCAGCTTGGTCTATAGAGTGAGTTCCAGGACACCCAGGGCTGCACAGAAAAATCTTGTCAAAAAAAAAAAACAAAAAAACAAAAAAAAAAACAAATCAAAAAAGAAAAGGAAAGAAAGGAAGAAAAAGGAAGAAGAAATGCTGCTGACTTGTGGATGCTTTCTGTTTTATTTGCAAGACTACCTGGGGCTTTTGTTTTTTTCTACTTTGGATTTTTTTCTAAGGTACACTGTGATTAAATATTTTACCTTTTAAACTTTTGTTCTCTTCAGGTTGCCAACCGGATAAGTGGTTGTGTAACTGGGATATAAAATAGAGATTTTGGGTATCTTTTGGGGGATTTGAACAGCGGAGTGTGTGCTATCAAGAGAGCAGACCAGGTCTCCTTGGGGTGACAGCACAGTGATGCCTGCCTACCACTGGGACCATTGGGGGGCACCCAGGCACCTGCACACACTTGGGCTACATTGGAGGACTGGTTTTCTCTTTTTTTAACCTATGAATGTAAGCATGTTTGCATTCACACATACCCACGCACACATGGTGGAGCACTAGGTTTAGTTGTGAGAGACACAGTCAGGAGCTATAAATTGCAACTCCCCATCGCTTTATGAAAGCCGTCTTATTAAAGACTAAAGAGATGGTTACATAAGCAGCTGTTGGATCTCATCTCCCAACTATGACTATAATGTCACAGGCCAGGTGACCAGTGCTGTTTAAGGTAAATCTGTCTTCAAAGCAGGTCTCTTCAGTGTGGCACTCACTTGTAGTCCCAGCTCCTCGGGAAGCTGAGTGAGCTTGAGACCCAAGGTTCGAGGATGGCCTAGGCGGCATAATGGGGCACACCCCCTTTTAAATGAAATAATAATAATTAATAATAATAATAATAGCCAAGATTATTGCTTTGGTTTTTTTTTCTAAGTTGATTTGATGTTATATGTCGTAGGGGTTTTATTTTTGCTTACTTTTTGGTTTGCTTGGTTTTGCAGGGCTAGGGATGGGATTCAGGGCCTGCACCCTCTAGCAAAAAGTGCTGCTACCAAGTTACACCCCGGCCCATTTTTTAAAAGACTTTAACATTTTTTTGATTATGTCTTTTATTTCTCCCCTTCCTTTCCTCTCATTTCCTCCCTTCCTTTTCTCCCTCCAGGCCCTCATATTCTGTCTTGCTATCTCTCAAATTCTTGACCCGTTTTCATTAACTGTTGTTACATGCTTATATGTGTGCATATACATGTATTTACATATATATCCCTTACATAACTTGACCAGTCTCTATAATATTATATATTTTTTTCAGAACTTATTTTTTTTTGGCAGTATTATCATAAGTACCCTTTTTTTTTTTTTTAGTTTTTCTGGTCATTAAAGCTTCCCCTTTTCATAATTCTGCTTTTTCTAGTTTGAAACAATGAGCGTTGCCTTTTGCTAGTAGAGACCTTGCTTAGAGATGGTCAAGTGAAAGCTAACTACGTAACTTCTTTTTTTTTTTAAACAGTGATAATTTTCTTGAGAAACTCTCCAACAGGGATTCTTATTATAATAACTCTCCTTAGGCCTCTGCAGTCTAAACAATTGAATGCATTTTACATATCATCAAAGAGCGATAAGAAATTGTAAACTGCCCAAGTCACTGCTAAACATCGCAAAATTAGGGTCTGAGTCTTGATTTAGTTGCTAAATAGACTAGAAAAGAATCTGGGCTTTGCTCTAGATGAAGTGTTGGTTTTCCCCTTGACATGACACTAAAGAATTTAATTTCTCAAGGAAACTCTGAATAATTTCTAATCTGTGGGGCAGAATACTTGTATTTTTTTTTACTATACTATGTATTTTATGCTTATATATTCTTCTAAAGTCCTGTAATTTGTATTTATTTATTTTTTCTGTATTTGTCTGTGTTGTTGAAAATTTAGGGACTTATCTCAGTTAATGGGATTGCTGTACTTCTTTTTTTTTTCCTTTTTACTTGAATGAGTGCAGCCAATGGCTTCATGTAGTGAGCAGCAGACATGTGGAATGGAGAGAATGGAGCCTGCCTGTTGAGAAAGTAGTTGACTGAGTGTAGAGTGCATATATTTGCCTTGCATTTGGGAGAGCAAGTTCCATGAGAGCATGTGTGGGTGGCTCTCTTTTTGCCCTGTCCTCTTCCATCTCTGACTGGGTCTTCCTATAGTACATCCTTCAGGGCTGTAATCCTGGTGCCCTGTGGGCCTGCTCTACTGGAAGGGCCCTTTCCACCAAGGATATGAGTCAGAGTTTACCATAGGTCTTTGACAAACCATTTTATTTTAACTAGACTTTCCCTCCCCCCCTGTAGGTAAAAAAGCCTGTACAAGCATGAGGACCCATGTTCAAATTCCCCGACACCCATATAAAAAGTTGGAGGAGGTGCTGGAGCAATGGCTCAGAGGTTGAAAGTACTTATTTCTCTTGTAGAAGACCCAGATTTGGTTTCCAGTGCCCATATGGCAACTCACAACTGTCTGCAAATCCACTCTCAGCAGATCCGAAGCCTCTGACTTCTACAGGCATTTGACACACATGTGGTACACACACACACACACACACACACACACCACAAATACTCATTCATATAAAATAAACAATAAATATTTTAAAAAGCTGGGCATGGCTGCATGTGACTGTAATCTCAGAACCATGGAGGGATAGAGACAGGAGAATCTCTGAGAGTTGCTGACCAGCAGCTGAGGACAGGTTCCCTGACAGACCATGTCTTAAGGAAAGAGATAAGGGATAATAGCACAGGGCTTCAAGCTTCTTCCTGTGCTTTCTACATGTGCATAGACATACGCATCTCAACACATGCCACACACAAATACACATACAAAATTGTATGTTTTTCTTTAGTTCAGCTTGGCATGATCAGAGAATCCACAGCTCTCTACCAGTCATTTACTAGTCCTGCAGATGAATTATGAAGAGAAAAGCAATGCATTTATAACCACACACAAAAAAAAAGATGGGTATGGTGGGGTACTGCCTGTAATCCCAGTATTCATGGGAGACTGAGATAGGAGGAAGGCTGAGAGTTCAAGGCTAACCTGAAGTGCAGAGTGAATTCATGGCTGGTCTGGGCTATAAAATGTCTTCAAAACTAAGTGACAAACTAAGCTAGAACATTTGCCTTTAAATCTTCCTTCGACCTGTCTCTCAGCACCAGATCTCTTCATGTCACGTGAGTGGGAACAGGAGTGGTTGGTGGTGGCCAGTCACAGAGAGTGGATGAGTTGTCTAGCAGGGAGCCATACATTGCCACCCACTACTTTTTCTCAAAGTATATTAGTCCTTCAAACAAAGATTATCTGTGATGCCTGTAGAACATGTACAGGTGTAGTGTGTCTTCTGCATGCTCACGGAAACACAAGACCTCCCTAAGAACCAAATGCCTCATCTTTGCAGAAGTTAGGAGACAAAAACATGCACCAGATGCCCAACTGTGTAGATAGACTTTAAAGCGCTTGTTTATTGGGGGGCTTTGGAATTTGGTAAAGATAGACATATCTCAAAAAATCAGAGGGAAAAAAGAAACAAATATTTTGAGCTTTGAAACTATAGGACTTAGTTGTATTCTCCACAGACTAAAATTAGATTGTGTGTTTCCTTATGGGCTTGGTTTGGTTTTGTCATGCTGGGAATCTAATGCTGCCTGTGCATTTTGAAGTAAAACTGTCTATATGGCAAAAGAATCCATAGAATGATCTGGAAATCAAGAGATCTGAGCTGTGACTTGAGTCCCTCAGGTGACTGTGACCACAACACATAGCTTAATTTCCATCAACCTCCATTCCCTTTCTCTAGAGTTAGAGGATAGATTTTCACGTTTCCAAAGTGAGGATCCACTCCTGGAATAAATGGAAGAAAACAACACAGAGAAATCCTTCCAGTTTTAGAATTTCAAAACTTTAGAATCTTAAGCTCAGTTATTTACTCTGGTGGGATTTTATCTTGCTCTGGGGGATGTCACATGGAGTGGCTACAAAGGCTGATAGGAAGAAATGAAGTGATGGGGTAGATTAGTGGTTAGCAGTGTGCCTTTCCTCTGGTCCAAAGCCTTGCTTTCCTGTCAACAGCTTGCCCTCACCTACCCTACCTACATTTTCCTTTCTCACTCCATATTTACTGGTTCAGCTTGACAGAAAATCTCGGGGATCCTGTTATACCTTCCAGGATCCTCTGTCTCCACCTGGAAAGACAGGATGGGCACAGCTGAAAGCTTGGATTCCTGGAAGGATTTCAGGATTGTAAGAAAGCAGTGTGCCACAGACTCCCTTCTCACCCTCTTTTCCCATCCCCTTCCCTTTTTCTCCACTCTTGAATGGAAATAAAATAATGAAATCAGTCGATCACTTTGAAAGCAAATAACGAGTTCCGAGCTCCTTGAAAATCTTCAAACATACATGGGGGAAGTGAGACCATGTCTGGTTGTCCAAGGCCCACTGCTAATGAGAAGAAAGCCATAGTCTTGCCAGGGATCAAACAGAACGTACCTTAAATTATGTAGAGCCAGAGAACTATGCTCTCAGTGAGGATTGTCCAAACCACTGTGCCATGCCAGGTTTGGTTCTTGTTTTGTTGTTTGTTTTGCTGGCACACACAGAGCTGTCTTCCTTTACTCAGCCCCTCAGTAAGCATTTGAGGGCCAGAAAAGTAGTAATTTGTCAACTTGGATATATATTAAACTCTGGAAACCATCAGGCTCTGAGAGTTCAAGAAGTGACGATCAAGGCATACTCTGATTGGACTGAAGCAAGAAGCTCCTTTGTGTGTTCATGATCTGATTTGGGTTCTCAAAGACCAGAGAAGCCTAGTGCATTCTGGGTACTAAGGATCCTTCCTTAGATTTTGTTTGGAGCCTAGTGCCCTCTGTGAATTATTATAATTTAGTTGGAGCCTACTGCTTTTTGGATACTGTAGGTTCTTAGGACCTGCCTGGAATGTAGAAGATGACTAGCAGAACCCGAGAAGGAGGCTGGCCCAGCACACTGAAATTCTGTCCTCTGTGACCTTAGGGTAGTAGCGAGCCAATGAAGGAGCCCAGGTCTGAGAGGGAAGCTTTTGTATGTTTGTTTTAGAGGGACACACTCAGGCCGCAGTTGTAAACAGGCCAACCTGGCAGGCAAAGCTGGGAGCTGGGAGGCTGGTGCTGCATCTGTGTAAAGTCTGAGTAAAGGCCAGGGATGTGGGCATGGGAGCATCTACAGCCAAATAACTGAGGATGGGTAGAATGCACAAAGATGACCAGGCAACTTGATAGATGAGATTCTCCCCCCCCACACACACACCACCACTGTAAATGAGGAATTCAGCCCATGCTTTTGATTCCAAGTCCTCCAGATCTAACTCTATGGACCACTCCCCTCATCTGTGAGGTGAAAAGGGGAGATGGTGACTTCTGTTTTAGGAAGCTGAGTCAGAGGTCCCTTAAGGGCATCTTCCGGGTTTGCTTTAGTGATTCACAGTTCAGAAACTCAGAACCAGGTCTGTGGGTCCTCAGCATAAAGTAGCACCTGAGATAGCTAACATCAGAGGGACCCAAGTGTAGAAGCATAATGGGCACAGGCGGAAGAACCAGTTGAGCAAGACAGGAAGGAATGGCCTAAATGGTTACTGGTGACTTAGATAAGCTGGTAAACAGGGAGCCAAGGAGGGGGCAACAAGTTGTCAAGTGATGCAAGGCATGGAATGGTGTCCTTGGGATGAAGCAATAGCTGCCTAGTAGGCTGGAGGTAATTGTGGCAAAGGCAGCTTTAATTCATCTTAGTGATTAATATGAAATACCTCCAACATGAGTTTTAATTCATGTTAGTCTCAGAATGCTCTCTTGTTCTTACATTATATATCTTGCTAAATAGCTTCCAATCATTTTTAACTGTTGTAAAACATTTATAACAAAAGTTTTACCACTTCAACATTCTTAAGCATCATAATTTGTACTTAATGTGACTCATCCATATCTGTAAAGAAGAATAATTTTTAATATTAGCAGTTGTTTGTTTACTATTGGGTAGAAAAACTAGATTATAAGACATGCCAGTAATGATTTTTCCTTCAAGCCTCTGAAGCACATTTCCAGGTTTTAATACAGAGAATTCAGACATATAATTGAGGTGCGGTGGCACCTTCTTTTGTTGGTGTTTTGTCCACACCGAAAGGCAGTAAATGGCAAATTGCCATAATCACCTCCTGCTTCTGTCCAACATGCATGTAAGTGTGTGTACAACTACATTCATGTAAGAGCTGGATCCAGCCAATGTTGGACTGCAAGCCGAGCCCACTACTACCTACTTGTCTTGAATGAGTTTCTCCAGTACTACAGTCCATTTTTCTCACCTCCAAGAGATCATGCAGATGTCAGGGAAGATAAATGTAGTCATCATCCTTAAACCACAAAGTTCCAGAGAAATGTTTGTGGGCCTTGGCTTCCTGTTACTAGATGGAATGTGACTTTCGCCATTCTCCTGAGGGCAGTGAGGAAGACCAGGTCCTTTTCTTCTACCAGGACCTCTCCGGGTGGAGGGGAGTCCTTGGCTCATCACAGGCTTGGGACTCTGTGAGGAAAGAGATTGGTCTAAGCAAAGCAAGCTGACTGAGGTGTGCAGAAAGAGGGAGCCGTGAATCTGCATTGTAATTGTTCTCCTAGGTCTCAGGCAGAGTTCTGGGACTTTTTTATTTTTGGTTGCTTGGTTTTGTTTGTTTGTTTGTTTGTTTGTTTTGTACTAACCATTTAAAAGTCTAGAAAAGTTCTCCTGGACCAATCATCCTGGAACCCTGGGCTCTTCTTTCAGACCACCATATTATCACCACTCATAGAAAGACCATAAAAGTGCTAAAGAAAGAGAAGTAGCCACTTCTAAGCTTACATATACTCACTTAGATCAGCCCCCAGATTATTTGTGGTGTAAATATGCCAGTCATCTATTTCTCCATATTTTTATTTTATTTTTTTGATACTAGGGATGGAACTCGGGGTTTTAGACATGTCAGACCAGTGCTCCACCACTAAGCAACTATATCCCTAGCCTTCCTCCAACCCCCCCGCCAGTGTGTGTGTGTGTGTGTGTGTGTGTGTGTGTATGTGTGTGTGGCGGGCTATAATTGTAGAGTCAGGATCTTGCTCTGTAGCTCAGTATGGGATTTTACAGTACTCCTCCAGCCTCAGCCTCTGCAGGCCTGAGATTACAGGCATGCACCACCATACCCCACTTCCCTTTCTATTTTTAAAATATTAACTCTCAAAAAAATGTGCCTTATTTTTAAGGCAAATATTGACGATGCTTTGACCTAAATTTTCTTTGTCTGACTTACTAGAGGGATGATAGTAGATGTTGCCTGTGAAGTGACCAGTGTGTCGCTCCAAGTTCTGCTGAAGCTACTGAAGGGAGGCTTCCTTTAAGCAGCACCAGCTTGCTCTGTATTTTCAAAGTAGTGCTTTAGGGAAAAGCTCTTCAGAAGCCACCCCCACCGCTGGTCTAAAAACACCCAGATCCAGCAAACATCTGGAATGAAATGTGTGCTGTCCTTTCTACATAAACATGGCTCAGCCTAGCATCCCAGCCTGTAAGGGCCAAAGGTGCCAAGTCTGAGCAGAGAAACTTTCTGCTCCTTTCCTGGGTTGCTAGAGGTCTAGCAGGCAAGCTGGCCTTCCTGGTTGCTTGTACCTCCTGCTGGCCCAGGCTCAGGTCCCAGCATCTTTCTGCTGAATTTCTGAACTGCAGAATTAGACCTGGACTATGGTCAGTTTTAAAGCTACACCAACCAACCTGCACTCCTGATGCTCCATGTTGTCAGTTGTGGAGGAAGACAGACAACTGTGCTCCACCACCCTCAGCTGCTTGACAGTTTAGGAAGGTCGATTCACAATGAATCAAGATTGCTAACTTTGATGCCAAAAAAAAAAAAAAAAAAAAATCAGAACTAGCCAGTTCATAAAGCAGAGTTGGAGATATTATTAAAGCTATTTTCATATAGGCTTAAGCCCTAGCTTAAGAGAAAGAGAGTTACTCAGAAGAAAGGAGTAGCCAGGAGTTTGGGCGTAGGCTTCTATGAGTCCTGCTCCTTGCTTTATCAATAGCCAAATTTAAGATCTTGTACCGCGTCCGGTTTCTTTGTGGTCCGAGTTTTGTCCAGGCGAGGAGCGTCAAAATAATTTGCACTCAGGAGTCATTTAAGTTCCATCATTCGGGCTCTCCACACACTGAGAGACCCGAGCTTTATTCAGTACATCTTATATCTTAGACCTGTCTGTCCCTTAACCATGCTTCTGTCCTGCCACTGCATCTCGCCTAGCTTTTTCCCCTCTAGCTTCCCGCCATGCTGGATTCCCTCTGCTCCTTCCACTCACACTGACTCTACTCCATGCTTGGCCCCAGCTTCTGCTGCTTCTGCCGCTTCTGCCTGTGTGTCTCTCCTCGTGACCCCTTTTGTCTCCGCTATCACCTTAACTCTCTTTCACACCCTGCCCCCTCATCTGGGCACGCCCAAGGTCTTGTGTCTCCCAAGAGGCTAGCACTCAGCAGGTGGCAGCATCTATAGCACAGGAAAACAGGTTTTTTCCTATTTCCTCTATTAACATAGGGTTTTAGTAGGATGGGCCATTAAAGGCCAGAATGGCACTTATTTCGGGAGACAACAATCTTGGTTAGGTCTGAGGTTTCTGTCTTATCACTGGGTTCCTGTGGGGCCAGTTGATTAGGTAAAAGTCTAGTCCACAGGGATGCAGGAAGGTAGGAGGAGTTCCTTGTAAACAGCTTTGTTTAAGGTTTTAAAACTGCTTTTAGGGAAAGGCATGAGTCTCTACCCAAGACCCAATCCATTCAGGCCTAAAGCTTTACTCATGGTTACTTTAACTTCTGTTATATCTATCTGAAAGTAATATTATGTCAGCAACTGTCCCAGCATGTTTTGTTAGTTTTGCTTGACTTCTTAACTGGAAAAAGCAAGGTTTAATCAGATTTTGAGGACAGGGGTTCCTTTCCTTTCTTCATAAATTTCAATTTCTCTCTCTCTCTCTCTCTCTCTCTCTCTCTCTCTCTCTCTCTCTCTCTCTCTCTCTCTCTCTCTCTCTCTCTCTCTCTCTCTCTCTCTCTCATCCTGCCTCCTTGTGATGGAGTGAACAGCTCAGGGCCTTTGAACTGCCCTCATGGCACACAAGGACAGGAAAATGGGGCTCTGTGCTCCGAGCTGTGTTTTCATCTCTCCTCAGAGCCTTTGATGACTCCTGTAGCAAAGGGCACTTTTGTAACCAAGGGAAGCTCACTCTGGTGTTGTTGAGAGACCAGCAGTGCTGGGTGTCTCCAACCTGGGCCTCTTGAAATCTTGCCGTTCTTGGCATTTGCTTTGTGTTGGTTCTGGGAAAGAGCTCAGAACTCCCTCCAAACACAAGGTAGGTTGTCCTGGCGGGGCATGGGTGAACTAAGGGCCCACATAACAGATAGTAATTGTGCAGAACCCCTGCTGTGATTTGGAGTTTGTCTTTCCTGACACCATTTTGTCCAGCTGGTGTTGCTGTGGCTTTAAGGGGCTCTTGAGGTGGAAGGAATGCAGGGAAGGTGAGAGTTGGCTCTCTGGTAAATAAGGTTGGAGTCTTTATGTTAGAGTAAGAGGTGTGCTGTACAGGAAGAGCTTGCCATGTGTACACTGTTAGCTGGTGGACACACTGCTCATTACCAAAGGCATGATTTTGTCTGTAGTCTGACTAGCACTCTCTCATCTTTTTCAAAGGACTAATCCATAGCATTGACATGAGGACTCAGGTATATCCTGGCCTGGGCGCTCCCTTTAATACTCTCCAACATGTAGCGTCATGTATGCGGCAGCTGAGTACTGATTCCGCGAAGCAGCAAACAGAAAGGACTATTGATGGTAGCCCAGGGACTGTGGCTTCATAACTACTCTTAAAGCATCTTTCAGGTTCAGGTACAATGCTTAGCTACATTTGCCTCTCTTGATGTGTGTGGATATGCTGATGTTTTGTATTAGCCATAGGTGCTACCAAAAGCCTATTTTACAGAGAAGGAAACCAATGCTCTCACCCTTGGATCCCAGTAAATGTGCTACTAATGCAGGGAAATGAAAGCTGATGTCACTGAACTTGAACACTGTACTTAGACACTGAATGCTGCCCAGTGAGCACTGTTATCTCCGTTTTAGAGATTTTGCCTGAGGCTTAAGGAGATAACTTTCCCAAAGTGATATACAGTGGGGTCCAGGAGGCAGAACTCAAACCCCTGCCTCTGGGTGTCTGTCTGCAAGGTGGGACTTATCGGCCCTATTCTTTGGCTTAAAATATGTTGTTAAAATATGAAAATGTCTACAGACATAAAGAACTTGCAATAGTGTATACAACTTACAAATAACTATAAAAACAGAATTATGACAGCACACAATGTCAAATACAAGACACTGGCCTCTCTAAACAGAATCACCTGTCCATCCTGGCTGGATTAACAAGAGGAACCTTAGCATTGGGTTCAATTTCTTTTTTCATTGACTTTGCCACTTGGACTTGAATCCTGTAGGGCATGTGGTACCTCTTCACATCACTGTGCCATCCAAAACCTTAACAACCTTAAGGTTTTTGCCATCACGGAATCCTTCAGCTTCTTGGTTCCCTACTCCTGGGTACCCTTAGTCACTCCCTGAGATAGTCTAGATCTCAGGAAGGCAGTTAGATTTGTGACTTAAAGGATACACTAAATAGACATTTAAATCATGTATGACTGTAATAGAAGCTGGGGACTTTATTAGTGCCCATTCCCTCCCTGCTAACAAAGATGTCCTTAATGAAGATAGATGAGCTTCATATTTGTGTCAGTCCTTCAGTTGACATCTGGATGCTGTGGTGTTCCTCAGGCCTGGGCCTGTATTGCACATATGACCTCATTTCCCCTGTGACTTTTATTCACACCCCTGTTTAACCTGCAGTTGTGTAGCCAGGCAGGGTGACATTTGGTCTCTGGTGAGCAAAGGTCCAAGTGCACATATGGATGGCCTCAGCGTTTTTGCTTTTGTTTTTGCTGTTGTTTTCTTGCTTACTTGGGTTGTTTGTTTCTGAGATATGGTCTCAAGCTGGCCGTTTCTGAAGAGCTGTTCCACATTGGTCTTTAAGCTTCTCATCTGGAGAACCTTGAACCAGCCTTTGTTAACCTAGTATGAGATTTTTACTAACTCTCGTTCAAGGACATACCCACAGTAGCACACATCTATAATTTCAGCATTCAGAAGGCTGAAGCAAGAGGGCTGTGAGCTCAAGCCATCTTGGGTTACATAGTGAAGCCATAATCTCAAAACAAACAGACAAAAATCACCCACAGATGGCCTAGTTTTCTCTCCCTACTTCAGAGCCAGTATCCTACTATCCAGCCCACCGCAGGGACCCGCACCCTGTCCTGGATCCTGATTCCTTCAACCTCATTAGCCATTGCCTGACTTGGCCGGAACCCACTCCCTTCTCTCCTTCAGCCTCCAGTTACTCCATGATTCCCAGGCCTCTATATCTTATACCCATAAGGATATAGCCCTATATACAGCTA